>OU696696.1:5000000-6250000 GCA_916050605.2 Platycheirus albimanus | reverse complement strand
ACGAAAATTAAATAATGAGTTTGGAAAGCATACAAAAAGATTTATAAGTTTTGCTCTAGGAAAATTTAACTGGTCAGAAGATTCGTCAGATTTTCCATCCAAATGTACCTATAATCTTATTGATTTATATACGAAAATTGTCAACGCAATTCGAAACACAGTTACGAGTAGAATTGTATATCTCCAAAAAATATAATATTTATTTGCTTAACGAATGATTTGGATAAATTTTCATGATTTTGTATTTTTGTGTGTTTTTATATTCATATAAAGGGTGTTTTTTTTAGAGGTATGGAACTATAAAATGAAATAAAATCGGTGTAGACTATAGCGACTTCTTATAGCCGCACTGAAAATAGTCTAGCAGTGTTGAATCACACGATCTTGGAGGCGATGTCACCATCCCAAAACAAAATCATCCGCTCACCAAACTTTTCGTTCTGCAAATCAATTGTGGCACACTCTGTGCGAGACACGTTGCTCGGTCTTGTTGAAAACACAGCTCCCCCGCAATCAATTCAGAAAAGAAGAAGTCATATCATAACTCTTAAACGGCTTCCATTCATTAACTGTAACTCTCTGGCCGGCATCATTTTTAAAGAAGTAAGGACCAATGATTCCACCAGCTGATGTATCGGCGCGGCTTCTCATTAATGGCTTCAGAATTATCTACACTTCGAATGCGGTAGTTTTGCTGAATAGCTTAGCAAAATGTTCCATACAGGTGATGGACACCGATCCAATTGCGGATCCACGATGGCGGATGGACTCATTCAGGTTTTCTTCGACGATGTTGCGCTCTACAGCAGCAATAGCTTCTTCGGTACGCACTATACGCCCCATCCCCTGAGTCCTATGTATTATCATTTAGGATAAACGTAGTGCGAAAACGTTATATCGTTAATCAGATTAATTACTGTGATAGACGATTGAATCGACCATAAAATGGACGTTGTGAGCGATGCGCTTCACAAACAAAACCATGTTTTTCAGAATTAGTCTGCACAATTTGAATGCATTGTTCAGGCGTCAGTCGATTCATAATGAAATTTCAAACTAATTTAAAAGTAAATCACATATCAAATAGAACATAAAGTTTTGTACCTCTAATACGACCCTTTATACGACGCACTTCATCGCAACTGAAAAATTGCAATCAGCAGATCATTGTCATCAATGAATGAAATAAATGTCAATCATTATCGATTAGATCCTACGCATTTTTTCGTTGTGGGGACATATTTTTGGTTGTTCATCAATCATCATAACTTCATAACCAACTTCAGACATTTTCCTATACGACTCAATGTCACCAATGCTCTGCTATTTGAAACAAATTTCTGAGACAAATCTTACAGGACTGCTGTTTCCAACGTAGAAAGCGATATTAAATTTTTTTTTTATTATTTTTATATATGTCTACGTTTATTTTTATTGAGTACAAGGCCAGTGAAAGGACCTTTTCCTGGGAAATTAATCCTTCAGTAAAAAAAATTAAAAAGCATTTCATTTTCTACAAAAGTATCTTTATTTTTTTTTTTATTGCAAAATGTATTAATTCTGCCACGGAATACATTTTGCTTATGGTTACAGTTTTTTAATCTTGAATGGTTGAGCGAATTTTTAATTTTTTGTATTAAAAAAAAACCATGGGATTGGGATGTCCTTTCGCATAATCACCAAGCGGACAGGTAAAATAAAGTGCACGATTGGGTCGTACGAACTTGCTCTAAGGTGTTAAAATGGTCTTGGGGCTCGAAATTTTGGGGAAAAAACATTGAAAAAATCGTATGAAATTTTATAAATCACTTAAAAATCAATACCTAAAATGTTTTTTGGAGAAAATGAAGTAAGCTATCAGGTTTCTTTTACTTTTTTTTAAATTTTAATGAAATTTTTTCTTCAAAATTGTTCGATAGTTTTTTCAAAAAACAGTTTTTTTTGAAAAACTTTTCGAAAATATATTCCAAATTTTTTTTGAGTTTGCCAACTTCTAGCACTTTGTAGTTTTTATCAGAAAAATAAAATTAAAAAAATATATGTACATATATTAAACAGTTTTTGGAAAAAACAAAAAATAAAAAAATTTGTTTATTTTTTTTAAAACTCAAAAAAATTTGTTTTCGCAAATTTAAGAATTTTTACTATTTCTTTTATAAAAAGGCTTCTATATTAAAAATGTCATCGAAATTCGTCAAGCGCCTTACGAGAAAATCGGATTTAAAAAAACCGGTCCTATGGGAGGTACCGTTATAAACCTTTTCCTGAAAAATCCATTCCAACCAAAACATAAAGTTTGCACATAAAACACTTTTCAGAAAGTTTTATCGGAGGAGCTGTTTTTGAGAATAATTATTTTTTCACTAAAAATCGTATGGCAGGTACCGTTATTTTTAAAGCTAGAATGCTAATTCCAAAAACCCCTCTGTAGGACGTCAGAATAATACTCTTTACCAAGTTTTAAGCAAATCGGTCCAGCCGTTTAGGCTGTAGGTGCCGATACATACGGACGGACAGACAGACGGACAGAATTGTCGGACCAACTTTTTTCGACTTCTCTATCATCGTAATGTCATGTTTGATTTTTAGAATTTTTTTTTTTACGAATGCATAACTTGCCTTATTATACAGGGTGATTCACAAGCGTTGTGCCAAACAGCTAGAGCGTGTAGGTTGAGTTGAGACAAGAAAAAAATCGTATAGGAGGGGGGTCTATTCCCCCCCGTTTAGCCGGGAGGGGCAATTTTCTGAAAAATTGACTTATTTTGTAAAAAAAAATATTAAAAATCAACGGCTTCGTTTACAACACCGTGTTATACCTTTTTGGAAAGCCGAAAACTTTTTCTTTCATTTTGTTTTTAAATTAAATTGTTTTAACGAATAGTTTAAAAAATATAAATTTTCAAACTCAAAATTTTGAAAAAAAAATTTGAAAAAATTATTTTAAAACTAATTTTTTTAAAAAATTTACGTAATTTAGTATAATTTTTGTTCTCAGAATTCAATGCTCCCATTAATCTTTAATCCAACACTGAAAACCGTATGGCTCTACGACTTTTTGTTGCCAAGGTAATCAAAAATAACCGAAACTACTTCTTCACAAAAACACGAAAAAATGGCTAAATGATCACTTGTGCCATCCCGTAAGGCTAAATTTTCTGGTTTTTGTGAAGAAGTAGGTTCGGTTATTTTTGATTACCTTGGCAACAAAAAGTCGTAGAGCCATACGGTTTTCAGTGTTGGATTAAAGATTAATGGGAGCATTGAATTCTGAGAACAAAAATTATACCTAATTACGTACAATTTTGAAAAAAATTAGTTTTAAAATTATTTTTTCAAACTTTTTTTCAAAATTTTGAGTTTGAAAATTTATATTTTTTTAACTATTCGTTAAAACAATTTAGTTTAAAAACAAAATGAAAGAAGAAGTTTTTGGCTTTCCAAAAAAGTATAACACGGTGTTGTAAACGAAGCCGTTGATTTTAAATATTTTTTTTTACAAAATAATTCAATTTTTCAGAAAATTGCCCCTTCCGGCTAAGGGGGGGGGGGGAATACCTTAAAAATAACATTAAATTATTGACTTTTATCGACGGTTCTGTTGTTTAGTTTTGTTGAACTAATAACGGGTATGTCCTCTTCTTTTCAAAACACATTCTTGAAGCCTTGATGGCATGCTCCGAATAAGATGGTGGATGCTTTCATCTGCTATATCCTCCTTGCACCTTTTGAGCAATTGAATCAGCTGTTGTTGGTTGTGCACATCTTCTTCGGCTGCCCGGACTCGACGTTTTAATTGGTCCCAAAAGTGTTCAATTGGATTCAAATCAGGACTGTAGGCAGGCCAAGCCATAACCTGAATATTGGCTTCCTCCAGGACAGAGATGGTCGCCCGGGCTGTGTGTGGTCGTGCATTATCCTGCATAAGGATGAATCCGTCCACCGATCTTTGTGAGAATGGAATGAAATGCGATATGTCAATCCGTTCGATGTAACTTTGAGAAGTCACAGTGCCCTCATTCAGAAAAACAAGGTCAGTTTTACCTTGTAAGCCGATTCCGGCCCAGATCATAACATTGGGACCACCAAATCTGTCACTTTCGTGAATGCAAGGATCAGAAAATCTTTCTCCGCTTCTTCTCCACACTCTAATACGCCGGCCGGTCGTCACTAAAAAACTTTACTTTACACTCATCCGTCAAAAGCACCTTACGCCATTGCTCCGCACTCCATTCCAGATGTTGGCGTGCAAACCTTAAACGATACGCACGATGAGTCCCGGTTAGTTTAATGCGAGTTACAGGCCTCCGTGAGCATTGTTGATCTTCGTGTAATCGGTTGCTAATAGTCTGGTCGCTGACAACGGTACCAGTAGTCCGGAGTAATCGGTTTTGTAATGCGCGCGCGGTCACAGTGTGATCACGTCGCGCACTAAGTCGCACATACCGGTCTTCCTGAGCGGCGGTAGATCGAATTTTTCCCGAGGCACGACGACGGGTTACACTCCTAGTCTCCTGATAACGGTTCCAAAGGTTTTGGATAGCCCGTCGTGAATATTCCAATTGTAAGGCCACGGAACGTTGGGACTGTCCATCCTCAAGCATCGTTACGGCCCTGGCAGCAGAAACATTTTCCATATGACGTCGGGTTTGTGGCATTTTACACATCAATGATTAAATTACTCGTTAAACTTTTAAAAACAACCGAAACAGTCAAGAGAATTGTCTTAAACTAGTCAAAAATCAATTAACAAAAATGCACCTTTCACAATTTGGTAAGCAAACAATTTTAATCTGTACACGGAAGAAAAATAATACCTAAAACTTTACTTTACACGTTAATGCAATACTGGGGAGCAAAATGGCATTCATAAAAAAAAATTATCGGGATGATATCCGAAAAAAAAATACTGTAGAAGAAAAAATATTCTCTTGGCCCTTTTTTTGTTTTGAGTAGTATATATATTTGCGCAGCAACCGCTTAGACCGTGTTCATTCATCCAGAAGTTTTCTCTTCGCATTCGCAAGTAAAAATCAGAAAATTTTGGGAAATAAGTGTTAAGTCTGTGCATTTTAATTAAAAACTGATCCCCTTTAAGTTTCCAAAAATTTACTTAAAAAAAAAAAAAAAACAATCAGTCCTTGTTTCTATAGAAACGTACACCTACCAGTTGCTCCTCTGACATTATCTGTGAAGGAAAATTTCTTAGAATCTTAAAAAGCTTTTAATAACAAAAATAACATCTTAAATTGATTTGAGGATGGTATTTTAAAAATCACAGGAGTTTTGCACTCCATTTTAAGTAAATTTGATACGAAAATTCTTTGTTCATTAAATACTGACGAAAAATTGATGAGTGGAGGTTTTCTGGAAATTAGTTAGTACTCGGTTGCCATCCAGACTTTTGTTACTATTGTTTTTAATTGGAGATAGAATTTCAACATCGTCTGGGCTCTGGAGGGGTATCCATAAATGACTCTAGTTTTGAATTATTTTTGAGAACATTCATCCTATGTTTCTTGGGGACGAAATTTGATACGTTACTTATGGTAGTAGTCATTTTTTTTTCACTTTCTAGGTTTATCGTTAAGAAAGTTTAAAGTTCACATAGAGGAGAGATATTCCATTGAATTTTCTATTCCGATTAAATTTTGAAATCTTGAAACAGTTTTAAAGAGCAATTTGAGTTTATGAAATAAATACTTGATAATTTAAAAAGGAGTTACAAAAATCTTCTTCTCAAAGCATTATATTCGGAAAATAAATAGCACCTATATACATCGAAACTACTTAACAAATTCTTGTGAAATTTTCAAGAAGTTTCTTGCACAGCTTGATTACTTTAAAATTGGAACGCAAAAGAGCTTGTCCACAAAAACTTGCAAAAAGGTATTTTAAATGAATTTTCCAGGAAGAAGGAAGACAGAACACGGAAAGAAATTATTGTTTTAGTTTTGATTTAAATTATAAGAAAAGCTATTTGAAATAGAAAATTATATCTTTTTCGTTGAAAAACCACATTAAGTCATTTGATATTTACATTTACTTTTGTTGTTCTTTGCGGTTCGCTCCTCAGCCCATTATCCTTGCCAGTTTAGTTCACGGAATTTATAACCAAACCACCTAACTACAGTTTAGTTTTAAGGTCATGCCGCATTGTTTTGATTTTTTAACCAACACAAACATCTGTCGTTTACACAAACTAATGCGATACCTGCCACTTAGTGCGGTCTTTTTGTAGTTGAGTGGACATGATATCCAAGTTTTCGAATTTTAAATCACCAACTATGTCGCTGGTGGTCATGAAAGGGGAGGGGGGGGGGGGGTACTAATTATCATTTTATTGCTGTTCAGCATTGCTATATTTTAAGGATAAGGTATTATCCCCTTTTTGACGTGATTGTGGTAATAAAGAATTAATTAAGTTTCACATTATCTATGACTAAAA
The DNA here is from genome assembly GCA_916050605.2 of Platycheirus albimanus. Taxonomy (NCBI): domain Eukaryota; kingdom Metazoa; phylum Arthropoda; class Insecta; order Diptera; family Syrphidae; genus Platycheirus; species Platycheirus albimanus. The sequence goes on along the minus strand of OU696696.1, from coordinate 6,243,552 downwards.
AAAAAATTCAAATTTTACCAATACGTAAAAATAAAAATACATTTAGGAGGATTCTATTGATTTTTGTATCGGAATTTAAAACTTAGTCGGATTCGGATCTATTCAAGAGTTCAATAGCGTCGCTTTCTTATGATTAAGAACCCCTAACATATCTCTTCGAAAAACAGGTAATTTTTCAGAATTTGCTAAAAAAATTCAAAAAATAAAATGCACGACTGGGTCGCACGTACTTGCTCTGTGGGTGCAATAGTACGATGAAAACAAACTTTTCGATCAATAAGAACAACTCATTTTTGAAAAATTTGGTAAAACCTAAAAAAAGTTGACTGAAACTGGAAAAACCGATAAACGGGAGCTAACGTTAAGAAACCTTTAATATTTAAAATTAAGATGTCATCTTTTGAGTGTTCTAAATGATACAAATGTCCACTTATTTCCAAATTAATAATACTGTTAAAAGCAATTTTCGCTATTATCATGTATAGCCAAAAACTAAAAATGCAGTTTTGTTTGAAGTCTTCTATGTATGTTACATACAAAGTTTCATAAAAATCGGGGAAGCCTTTTTTGAGTAAATTAGAAAAATTGAAAAAATTGGCCAAAATCTAGTGGCTCTTTGTATAGGAGCCACCATTTAAAAAAAAGAAACTGAAAAAAAAATCATTGCCATCTGATAGGAAGCTGTAAGGAACTATACCAAACAAAGATTGAGTGAATTCGATGCAACCGTTGACAACTTATGGCCATTTGAAAAAAAGCCGTTAAGAGCAGATCTCCGTTATTTGCATTTTTAGCCAAAAACTGAAAACGCAGTTCTCTTAAAAACACTAAAAGAATATAACACACAAAGTTTAATCAAAATCGTTAGAGCCATTTTCGATAAAATTAGAAAAAACCAAAAAAAGTTGGCTAAAACTCAACGGCTCGTTGTATGGAAGCCACCGTTTAGAAAGGCTTCAGTAAAAAATTTACTAAACCATTCTATAGAACACTGTGAAAAACTATGTCAAACAAAATTTGAGTCAATTCAATCAAGCCAACGCGAACTTATGGCCATTTGAAAAAAAGCCGTTAAAACCTGATTTTCGTTAGGACTATTTGAGCCAAAAACGAAAAACGCAGTTTTGTTAGAAGTGCTTAAAGTAAGCTAAATTTTGAGTTTAATCGAAATCGTTAGAGCCGTTTTCGAGAAAATCTAAATTGAAAAAAACCGTTACTTGACAGGTACCAGTTTGAGCCGGGCTAAAACGAAATAAAAAAAATCTCGACAACCGTTTTTCTTCAAACTACTATATATCAAGTTTGAAGAAAATCCGTCAAGCGGTTTAGGCTGTAGCATGACGTGAAAAAGCGCACATCCGCACAGACGCACAGACGCACAGACAGACCGACGGACGGTATGGCGAAAACCACTTTTTTGGGCTTCTCTATCATCGTAATGTCATGTTTGATTAAAACCTCGATTTTTTTTTTCTGCACGAAACCAATACTTGCCCTATAGAGCAAGTAAAAATCAGCTTAATATCATGTAGAACGTGACTCCTTCAAGTTTTAAAATTACGATATCTCCGAAATGGTTATTCTTACAAAAAAATGATAATAACAACTTTTGTAGATAATTTCATGGAACTTTGTCTCATGTATTTTTATGATAAAACCTACCATTTACCAGAAAAATTGTAAAAACCGTTTATTTGACCTTTTGACCTTGAATTACTTGTAACGCACCAGTCGGATCGATGGGGATGTTGCTTAATTTATTAGAAATGGTGTTCCCAACGTCTGTACCAATTTTCAGCTTTATGCGAATTTTTGCAAACCTAGCACTATTTTTTTTGTCTATTTTGACCGGGCTATAATAACTCATATCGAAAATACGTGCATTTGGTATCGACGATATCCCCTCTTCGACGGTATTTTTTGGACCGTTCAATATGAGCTGTATCTATAATCCGATCAATCAGTTCGTCATTGTATCTCCTCCTTTATATTCCATTAATTCATACAGAACTGAATATGATCCGAAGAATCTTTACATCTGCTTGTTTCAGGGTCCACGCTTGTGCTCCATACAGCAAGTATGGCGGGAAAATTTGGGTCTTGTATGGTTTCAGACGATACGATGCGAGCTGCATAAAATTGCCTCAAGAAGGATGTTGTAGAGGTAACATGACAGTGCGTCATCTCGTCTTAGGCCTTTCCCGACATCAAAAGAGTCGATGCGGTGGTGTTCTTACCAACCTTGACGAATTAGCACGAGTTCTCCATAGTCATCCTGCACAATCGAAAGAGTTAAGCAGGGATGCCAAGAAGTGACTGACATGTTCTCTAAATAGCTGGTCCCTATTCACGCTATCATAGGTGACTTTAAGATGCAGTTAAGAGTATCTTCTTTCTTGTGAATGGGGCACACGATGTCGAGGTTCCATTTGTCAGGCAAACTGAAATCCGACTAGATTGTACAGAGTAGTTGTTCTATGCCCTCACCAAGTTATCTTCCGCTTCTTTGAAGAGTTCAGCCGAAATGCCTTCCGCTTCAGCAGCCTTGTTAGACTTAAGTTTAAATATCGCTACCCGAATGCCGAACTTTTTTCTGGTCGGGTGGACAGAAGTTTTGTTCATCATCGTCCAAATCGAATCGATCATTTTTTTGGATAGCGATATCTAAATTGGTAGCCTTCACCGTTTAACAGTCTGAAGAAATGGTCTTTCCCAAGTTTCAGCACCGACTGCCCATCTACTACAACATTTCCACCTTTGCCTATACAGGCTTCCATTCTGGATTTTACCCCTTGGTCTAGCCTGCAGCATTGGCTGATAAGCTTCGTTTTTGGTCATCATCGAACCAAGTGTTTCGTCGCTTAATGAAACCAGCAGCTGCAATTTTGATGGCCAGTTTGCAATGTTGCTACTATGGTCCTCTGGGTTTGTGCTGGGCTCGGCAAGAGGTAGAAGCGACACGCTTGGCAAAAGTTCTGCCGGTCTCTTGCCACACACTTGCGCTTAGAATACTAAAGGGTCTTTCATTAAGCGCTTCCAAACTCAATTTAAATAAAACAACGTTTGAAATGTCCGCGGCTTCTATTGGTAGCGCGCATCCGAAGTGTCCAATTTTCCATAACTCCAGCGCATAAATCAGGATGAATTTGACCAATGGCATTCTTTGTTAGTTAAAACCCCACAAGAAAATGTCAGATGGGGTCAAATCACACGATTTCGGTGGCCAGTTCATATTTACCCACTACACTGCAAATAGTCCTCTCGGTAGGGCGTTTATGGCGACCGTACAATAGGCGAAGCTCGCAGAACGTTGCCCGAACAGAATACCCATTTTGATAAAACAATTTTATTATATGCACTTGATGTTGAACGCTATATCCGTCCATTGTGATTAGGCAAAACAGAATGAATAAATGACAGCCCACTTGACAGATGTATAGCTTCAACAAGATGGCCGCTATTAACTGTCAAAGTTCGGAAGTCCCTATTGAAAAACCCTTGGTCAAGCACACAGATTTCTTTTTTTGCAGCATTTCACGGAAGTATGAAATGCTTCAGGAGACTCAATTTGTTCTTCTTACTACGAAATGCAGACATTAAAAAATAATGCGCATCGATTTCTCCTAAAAAATCCCTCTTCCATTTCTTACCCTCAACACCGTGTTTCATCATGATAAAGCAGTTCGTCTTCGATTTTGCTGCAAGAACCTAGCTCAATTTTATGCACTTTAGTTACCGCCGCCGCTGGCCGCAGTGGCGCCACTGATTGGTGTGGTAATTGGAATATTAAAAATCATAATTAGCAATAATTTTAACTGAGAAATTTTAAAACTTTGGTTTAAAGATTTTCAAATAAAAACAAGTGCTTGGAATTTTTGGACAGCTTATCTTAAGTGGCTTCAATTTTTTCTAATTGGACGTTGCATTTAAAGACATGGGCAATTATCTATTTTCCAAGATGTGCCAATGACGATACCTGTTCCTGCCTCAAGCTGACTGCAGTACCCCAGTACACAGTACCCATTATCATTTTCTTGATTAATGCCACCATTTGTGTGACTTGCTGATGACGCAACCAATTTATTCTTGCGACATAAATTACACAAATATTCCGTTTTAACATCATGTTGGCACACGTATACCAACTGAAGCTGTAACACAATATTATGTGAGAAATGAAAAATTAAGAACAGTACTGTCACTTTAAATTCGCTCGTACTTAAACAGAATTAAAATTCATTGCCCCACATCACGACTATGGATATCATTTGTGAAGTGCACACGTCATATCTTATTTTTATTCTTCAACAAGTAAGGAAGGTAAAAAATTAAATTGAACAATGGTTAATGTAAAATTCATTTTAAAATGAAAATGAAAAGATATGTTACAACAGAATAAAAATAAACCGCAAGTTTAACAAAACTTTTCACACAATTGATATAACTTTTGAGTTTTTGAAAGATACACGAGCATACACGAGATCAATCTTTTATGTGTTGATTCAAAGCTTGAAAGAACACACTTGACAGCCTCCCAACTCCCAGGGAATAGGGATAAGATGTATTTTATTTTTTTCCTAAGACAGACTGAAACGTCGCATTCATGTTTTATGCACCAACAAAGTGGATATATATCAGCAACATAAAAATAAACAAATCAAAAATTCCCAAAACAACAACCATACTCAAATTAAATGATTGAATTGAATTTTTAATAAGAAAAAAAAAAATAAGAAAATACATCACGTCTTAACAGAAACTTTGAACAGCTTTTGAATATAAAATGACTTAAACTCAAATTAAATGTTGGCCCGCCAAAGTGGAAACCGTGCCGTGCCGCCCACAATTTCACTTTCACTTGTACATTTTGTCGTTGTCGCATGAAATTAAGAAAACGTAAAATAGTAAAAAGGGAAATTCAAATGAAAATTTAATTTGATAATAAAATTCAAAACGGCATTTGACAGATGTAACTAGTACCTGGACCTACCCACCTGGGCCTAAATATGGCAGTTCTTGTTTTGATTGCAAATAAGTTTACCTTTCTTTTCTTAAACCAGTACAGTGGGGTAGAATGGCTTTTAATTGGGAAATAAATGCTTTTTAAATTTTTAGAAAAAAGTGTTTAAAATAACACCTAGAAATGTGATTTAAAATAATACTAGAAACGGGAGCGGGTCAAAATACCGGTTGTCAAAATTGTGTATGACCAAAATTCTGTTTTTTTTTTTTTTTTTTTTTTTTTTTTTTTGAAAATACTGTATGACTAAAATTCTGTGTTTCAGAATTCTGTATGCCAAATATCTGTTTATCCAAAATGCTGTAAGTATAAAATTCTGTTTTTCAAAATCTGCTCATTTTCAAAACAAATTTTGTTTAAATACAGAATTTTGTAAGCAGAATTTTGACTAGAAACTTCAAATGTCACAAATTTTCAATTTTCCTACACAAGACCAGAGTGTCAATCGGAAAATCCAGGTAAATAACCTATGTCACCAGTGAAAACCACGGTCTTTACTATCCTCACATATTTGTGTCACGAATAATTCTTGAGAAATCATCGGAGTATTAAATGCTGCCTAAACTCATGCTCGTCGATTTTGATAAGGCTTCGCGTTAAATATGTGACTTTTTCTTGAGATCTCTTGATGCTAGAGCCATGTCCAATAAGTTGCACGGAGAGATACGTGGTGATGTTCTTTGGCTGATTTTGTTCTTAGTTGTGTTTAATAATGTTATTACTGCCTAGATGGGTGAAAATAAGATACTCATATCGTCTGAAATAGTTGCAATCTCGTTTTCGGATTCCCACAAGAACACGGTTCACTGTTTATTGGCATTACTGTCTAAGGCCAAGGAAGAAATCTTGCATTTCAATTTTATTTTCTTCTAAATTTTAGAACATGAATTTCTGAATCATACCGAAATTAATACATGTACAAAGCATGTACCTTCAGAAGATTACTTTAAATACCCACAGGCGGCTTGATCTTTAGCCTGCCATTTCCAATGTTGCACTCCAAGTTGTCGGAGTTCCCCTTTCTTCCGCTCCAACGAAAATGAGGTCTACCTTGGCTTCTGACTCTCTCTTACACGGCATTGAAGACTCTACGAGCTGGAGTGTTGATTTCCATTCGATCTAGATGGCCAAGCCATTTTAGTCTTTGAATTGGAATTTGTCTAGCTAGGCTTATGCCACTGCACAGCACGTATAGTTCGTCGTTGAATCTTCTCCGCCAAATATTTTGCTATCTGCTTACGCAGATAGGACCATATATCGAACGAAGAAATTTTCTCTCGAATACTTCAAGGGACTTTTCATCAGATTGGGAGATTGTCCATGTTTCCGCACCATATAGCCGGACCGAAATCGTGAGTAATCTATACAGTTTGTTCTTGGTTCTTCTCGATAAGGCTTTATTCCTCAATTGATTATTTAGACGAAAGAAACAGCGATTAGCAAGAGTTGTCTATTCTACGTTTGCTTTCTGAGCTGATGCTGTTTCCTGTGTTTAGAGCAGTGCCCAGGTAGACTACCTCGAAGTTATATCTATCATTTGTCACGTTCTGACCAAGTCGGTGGGGGAATTGGACTTGATGAAAGCATATACTTCGTCTTGTCCTCGTTTATTTTCAGTCCCATTCTGCTTTTGCTAGCTGCTGACTCCATGGTTCCAGATGCACCGGACAACGCGTCACCTTGTCCTAAACCCTCTGCTGGTGTCGAAGGTTTCAGAAGAATCCCGGCCAATTTCTACGGAACAGCTAAAATTTTTCAACGTCATTCTGTTCAGTTTTACAGGTATTCTGAAGTTAGTCAAGTCACTATGTAATTCTTCCCTATTAACACTTACGAGTACGTAAGCAAGTTTGAAATAGTCGAGCAGTTCTTGGGTCTCGATATTAAATTCTTGGGTTTCTCCAGGTTCTGGATAAATTGTTAAAATCTGTTTTGTTCTAGACTTTCCAGGTCTGAAGCCGAATTAGTAAGGAACAATTAGATGGTCAACATACTACTTAGGACGCTAACATAAAACTTAGAACAGGAGATTTTTTTCATTTAGATTGACCAGGATACCAGTCACTCATTGACAGAATTTCTCTGTCATCACCATAAAGCAACTCGTTAAATTAGTCCTTGCAATTGATTTATATCGACTCTGTATCTACTATAGTATTTCCATCCCTATCTTTCCAGAGCCCTTGGTGTCTAGTGAACCCTGGTGTTGATTGTTTCACTCTTTTATAGAAGTTTCGAACCAATTTTCTACTAAAGAATCTCTACATCTCCTCGATTTCAGACTTCATGTTAATAGCGGTCGGAAGATCTTTAACCTATAATTATTGTGTAAAAGAGTAGCTTTGAAAAGCCATTAATTTATAAGGGTGGAATTTCATGCTTGTGCTTATGAATAAGCTACGGCTCTCAATACCAAAAGTTCCTATGTAATCTACCTTCTATCGTGTCACCATGCCACTGACCAACTATTTTTTTTTCCTTTTACATTGTTATTCCCCATCCCCAGATCTGCGTTATTCGAAGGAAGCACTTCACGCACAATAAAGCCTTAACGACCAATGTGCATCGGTTTCTCTTTTAGTCTCCAATCCAACTTTCCTAATCGCTCGCACTGTGTTATATTTAATGATAAGGGCTTTAATAACCCCTTAAGTGAGCGTCCATTATACTGTAACGAAGTTACACATTTTCTGCCGCCCCCTCCACCACCACCCAACCCGACAATAATTTCACCACCGTCACCGAACGGCACGGTGATTCCAATTGTTCATATAATATGAATAATAGAATCACCATCATGTGACTTAACAACAACATTGCAATCCGATCGCCCCTCCACCACGCACCACCGATGTGGGCTGCCATCCACTTTGCAAGTACGTATATCAGAAAGATATGCACAAACATCCACTGAGCAAGGAGATTTGCTCGTTTGCAAGTATTTTTACTGTTTAACTTTATAATTCACAGTCTCTCCTTTTAGTAAAATTCCATAAGTAGGAGTGAAATTTGCATGAAAAATCAGACTTGCCCTCCCAGCCATTGGATTAAGATTCTATTTGCAAATAGAGTACCGGGAATAGAGATCTCAACTGAATGTTACGCTGCGGGGAATACCAGCAGAAGCCTCACCAAGTTTTTGAGAGTAAAAGTTTTTTGACAGCTTTCCACTTTGCTGTTGGTCGCAGTGGATCGCTGGCCGGCATTAGGCCAACCCGTTTATTGTCGTGGAGCTCTTCCTTTGTAGATGAATCTCTGCAGACCACCGTTTATTGTCGTGGGGTTGCTGCTCTTTTATGCTTCACCAATCACCACAGACCAAGTTTGGAATTACCGGTTTTTTGTCGTATATACTCTTCTTCTTCGGGGTACCATAGATTTCTGGAATTGCATAGCCAGAGTTGCGGCATTAGGCCACCCGTTTATTGTCGTGGAGGAAACTGCAGACCTAGTGTTATGGAACCGTTTATTGTCGTGGACAGTTTCTCGGAACTTCACAGACCTAGCATCTAAGATATTATAAGAATTTAATTGTAAGCTTTTATTTTAAGATTATCATTAAAAATATGAAATAATCTGTTAAGAAAATAAAAATATTGTTGTTTGAAACCGTGAGTTTTCGCTTTGTTTTGGGAACAACCCCGGACATCCATGAGCTAACCTCAGCCTCAGTAAAAAGCATCACAATACAAAAAAGAGAAAACGACGTTGAAAAGAATGCCGAGTAGCCATTTTGAATATTTATATATATTCAATAGTAAACCCACAATGTTTCTAGCTCAATTGTTTTCTCTGCCACAAAAATCATATTGACAATAATTCCGATAAGGGGTCGATGACCTTTTACTCTATTACTTAAAAAAAACCTTTTTTAGTTTTTTCAATTTCTTTCAATTTTCTTCCAAATTCAACATTTCCCTTCCCACTGTACAAAATTATGGAAAACCTAACAAGAACCACTTCATAATGCGTTCTCATAAAAAAAAAAAAACAATCGTAATTACAAGAACTACGACCATTTTTCTTTTAATTTCTCGCTTCAGTGAGTTCTGACTTCAAAATAAAAAATAAATAAAAATAAAATGCACGACTGGGTCGCACGTACTTGCTCTGTTGGTGCAATAGTACGATGAAAACAAACTTTTCGATCAATAAGAACAATTCATTTTTGAAAAATTTGGTAAAAACCAAAAAAATTTGGCTAAAACTGGAAAAGTCGATATACGGGAGCTAACGTTAAGAAACCTTTAATATTTAAAATAAGACGTTATCTTTTGGGTGTTATAAATGATACAAATGTTCACTTATGGCCAAATTAATAATACTGCTAAAAGCAATTTCCGCTATTATCATGTATAGCCAAAAACTAAAAATGCAGTTTTGTTTGAAGTATTCTATGTATGTTACATAAAAAGTTTTATAAAAATCGGGGGAGCATTTTTTGAGTAAATTAGAAAAAATGAAAAAATTGGCCAAAATCTAGTGGCTCTTTGTATTGGAGCCACCATTTAAAAAAGAGAAAATGAAAAAAAATCAATGCCATCCGATAGGAAGCTGTAAGGAACTATACCAAACAAAGTTTGAGTGAATTCGATGCAACCGTTGACAACTTATGGCCATTTGAAAAAAAGCCGTTAAGAGCAGATCTCCGTTATTTGCATTTTTAGCCAAAAACTAAAAACGCAGTTCTCTTCAAAACACTAAAAGAATATAACACACAAAGTTCAATCAAAATCGTTAGAGCCATTTTCGAGAAAATCAGAAAAAACCAACAAAAGTTGGCTAAAACTCAACGGCTCGTTGTATGGAAGCCACCGTTTAGAAAGGCTTCAGTGAAAAATTTACTAAGCCATCCTATAGAACACTATGAAAAACTATGTCAAACAAAGTTTGAGTTGATTCAATCAAGCCGTTGAGAACTTATGGCTATTTGAAAAAAAGCCGTTAAAACCTGATTTTCGTTACGACTATTTGAGGCAAAAACAAAAAACGTAGTTTTGTTAGAAATACTTAAAGTTAGCTAAATTTTAAATTTAATCAAAATCGTTAGAGCCGTTTTCGAGAAAATCCAAATTGAAAAAAACCGTTACTTGAAAGGTACCAGTTTGAGCCGGGCTAAAACAAAATAAAAAAAACCTCGACAATGGTTTTTCTTCAAACTGCCAAGTTTGAAGAAAATCCGTCAAGCCGTTTAGGCTGTAGCATGACGTGAAAAAGCGCACATCCGCACATCCGCACATCCGCACAGACGCACAGACAGACCGACGGACGGTATGGAGAAAACCACTTTTTTGGGCTTCTCTATCATCGTAATGTCATGTTTGATTAAAACCTCGATTTTTTTTTCTGCACGAAACCAATACTTGCCCTATAGAGCAAGTAAAAAACTAGAAAATTTAAAAAGAACTCCAAGTTAAAATTAAAAAGAAAAGATTATTCACTATTCGCCAATAAATGACCGTGATGATGATTTAAACAAAACAAAATATTTGTAAGTTTTCACAAAAACGGCACCTACAAAACACCACACATACGCACTTTAATTAATTTGAAAAGTAATTGTTTGAATGATAAAGAAACTTTAAATTCAACAAATATACATGAGTTGCATTAAAAAATGCAGTTAATAACACAAACTTTCTTGAAACTCTTATAAAATGATCACGAACTCGGATATCAATTTTACGTACTTCCGTCGTCTGCTAGACAAAAATGTCAATTGATAGATCAAAAGCCAATGTTTTTAAATTGGACCAACAATTTGTTTGCAATGAAAGAAAGACAAAGAAAGTCATTACCACGCAAATTAAAAGGACTGGATTTTCATGTAACTATGCATAACAAATTCATTGATTTGCACGCAGGTATAACAATATTCGTATGATATTACCCGCATGCGTAAATGCGTTGGGGTATACATACATATACCTGTGGATCAGATCGCTAAATTTTCAACCTGCGACTTGAAAGAGTGTCAATGAACGAAAAATAAGGTTTTTGGGTTTTTATGAATGAAAATATTTATATGACTTACATCCGTTAGAAGGTAGAAGGTTATGTCAATTTAACGCCTATCCCCAGGAAAGGCTCAATATTTATCGTGTGGTGTTCGCTACATGGGTAGGTAGGTATATAATTTCTGATATTTGGTAGTGTGAACAAAACTGTACAAAATATAGGTAGGCCTTTGAAAACTGTTTGAGAATCATGAAGACCAAAGAAGATTAATATTATAACATCCTTTTTTTGTTCGATAATATTTTAACTTAAGAACGTCAAACTGTTGAAACTATTTAAAATAAATTGTGCAAAATAAAGCTTAAGCAATTAAGATTGTTATCCTTGTCAGTTTTAGGAAAGGTCATCCCATCTTAATAAGCATTTATAGTTAAAACAAATCTCAGTAAGGCCGGATTTGAAGAAATTTTCAAATATGTTAAATAATAAAACCGTTAAAATCGGATTTCCGTTATTATCATGTGTAGCCAAAAACTAAAAATGCAGTTCTCTTCAAACCATTCTTTGTGTGTTACAATAAAAGTTTTAAAAATCGTTAGAACCTTTTCTGAGTAAATTAGAAAAAACTGCATAATTTGGTCAAAACCTAGTGGCTTTTTGTATGGGAGCCACCATTTAAAAAAGAGTAACTGAAAAAAATGCAATGTAATTTGATAGAGAGTTGTAACGAACTATACCAAACAAAGTTTGTTTGAATTCGATACAACCGTTGGCAACTTATGGCCATTTGAAAAAAAGACGTTAAGACCAGATCTCCGTTACTAGCATTTTTTTCCAAAAACTAAAAACGCAGTTCTCTTAAGAACACTAAAAGAACATCATACACAAAATTTAATCAAAATCGTTAGAGCCATTTTTGAGAAAATTAGAAAAAACCAAAAAAAAGTGGCTAAAACTGAAAGGCTCGTTGTATGGGAGCTACCATTTAGAAAAGCTTCACTGAAAAATTTACAAATCCATCCTTTAGAACGCTATGAAGAACGATGCCAAACGAAGTTTGAGTCAATTTAATCAAGCCGTTGCGAACTTATGGCCATTTGAAAAAAAGCCGTTTAAACCTGATTTTCGTTACGACCATTTCAACCAAAAACAAAAAACGCTATTTTGTTAGAAATATCTTAGACAAGTTAAAGTTTAAGTTTAATCAAAATCGTTAGAGCCGTTTTCGAGAAAATCCAAAGTCAAAAAAACCGTTACATGAAAGGTACCAGTTTGAGCCGGGCTAAAACGAAACAAAAAAAACCTCGACAATGGTTTTTCTTCAAACTGCTATATACCAAGTTTGAAGAAAATCCGTCAAGCCGTTTAGGCTGTAGCATGACGTGAAAAAGCGCACATCCGCACATCCGCACATCCGCACAGACGCACAGACGCACAGACAGACCGACGGACGGTATGGCGAAAACCACTTTTTTGGTCTTCTCTATCATCGTAATGTCATGTTTGATTAAAACCTCGATTTTTTTTTTCTGCACGAAACCAATACTTGCCCTATAGAGCAAGTAAAAAATCTATGCCAATTGTCATCAACTTAAAGACATTTGTGCGCCGTCCGTCAGATTGTGTCACAAAAATAGGAACGTTGATCACATAATTGTCACGCAATTACTGTCGAGTCGACCTTTCAAGCAATTGCTCTGCTCACCCGCCAAGCTGTCTTAATTCGAACTTTGGCTTTGCTCGAAAACACACAAAGTCGTCGCGTCGCAACAAAGCAAAGCTGCATAATACCAAACCAAGTCCGCACTTAGTGTCACGTTGCTACAGTTTCAAGTGTCTGATATCTGTCAAAAGATGGTTGGTTGCTTGTTTATCTTATCGGCTGTCAGCCAACTGAAGGGAAACTACTCCAAGCGTAGACGAGACGTATCTGGGAATGCAAATCGGATCGCATTAACACTTTCGCTTGATGCAAAAAGGGTATCGGTAATCGGTATCGAATTCGCTTTTGCGTTCCTCTCTTGGTCAGAGACGAAACGGCGGTGGGTGGCATGGAATCGGGCGGATTGTGGAATTCGAATGTGCTTCCGAAAACGATAAGGCAGCAGTGGGTGTGTTCGGTGCGGTGTGACATGGAATTACAAATAAATCGATTCCAATTGGCAACCTCTTCTTTTTCTACGACGACAACGACATTGAGAGGGGGGTTGTGAAACTTGTTCACTGTTCATGTTCACTATAAATGCAAGCTAGTATTTATGACCGCTTACATTCGAAGGGTAACCAGACCCACTATGGGATGCTTGGTTGATTGCACAATGGAAGCAGCTGCTGATGCATAAATTTTCTGTGCCACGAGCTAATTACACCCAATTAACGTGTATTACCCACTCGAAAGAAATAAACTTGTAAAAAAAAAAAAAGAAAGAAAGACTTCGAGGAAAGCATTCGCGTCGTAGTCTCGTAGTTGGAATGGTTAAATGTGCACGCGAGAACAAAACAGAAAATTATTTAATTATCTTAATCCGGATGCTATATCTTCTGGGTTTAGAATACTTGTATGAAAGATGTATTTTTTTTAATACACCCAACAGGGTTGCCAAAGTTGCGAAAAAATAAGCCAGTCTCAAGAGACTTCAAGTTTTAATATAAAAGTTAAGAGAAACACGCACTTCGCTAGTTTCAAAGGAATTTTCATTCCCCATTACAACCCATGGGAGCTAGTATAAAAATTGCAAGTTCTTAGAATTTACAGGAGGGAAATAATCTACTTTGAGACAAAATTAATAAAAAAAAATGTCAAAGAGAATGAAATATTTTACATTTCCAGTTTTTGCTGCGTTCACACTAGCAAAGAGCAAAGAAAAAGTATCATTTTCATCTCTTTCTGAAACATAACACAAAACAGTAACGCGTTTTGTGAAGTTTGTGTGCAATACAACATTTCTATGTGCGACAAAAAGCCAGTTTAAGCGATCAGAAAAACCAATCAGAGACAAATTTCAAATGGAAAATTAAGTATGTTATGATACGATTTAAAACAAAAAGTGCTATAATAATAATCGATGTTTACCAACTCAAAGAATTTTTTTTTGCTGATACAAATTTTCTGATGGGACTCCCTTTTTCATACCAGCTGATTGTCATTTCGATCAAAATGAAACAAATAGTTTGCCCTGTTCTGTTCCCCTTCAGTATTATTTGTTAGACATTTTTTTTCCTGCGCAACTGAATCAGAAAAATTGGTGCCACCTTGCCATAAATGGACTTAAACTTGGATCACTCTTACTTCTGCAACTTTTTCGCTCCACGAAATGTTTGTTTAGTTGTCTGGTTGACATCTTTATCGAAACATTCATTATATTCGACAATGCCGAAAATACGCTGCTACGTGCCGACGCTTGTATTGTGAAATGTCGAAAAGACATTTTTCTGACATGAGTTTTCTGATCGCTATCAACGCTAAACACGAAAAAAATCCAGTTTTCAAGTTGTTCCAACTTTTTCGGTTTGGTTTTTCGGATCGCTATAAATTCTTGTGAGTGAGTAGGGCAGTTCTGTCTGTTCCATCGATTCATCCAGCTTAATCGGTGTCTTTCAAACTTAAAGGCCAAAACAGATTATCACGAATTTCGGTGCTTTCCATAGGACCGTTTTTTGTGCTGTCGACTATCTCGAAAACTGCTAATGCTAAACCGATTCTTTCGAAATTTCACCCTTATATGTATACAGTGGTGGATAGCTAATTGGAACATGAACTTGAAATTGAAGGGTAAACAAGAAGTAAGTAAATATAATACACAAATATGTTAAGGTTTGCGTCGTGCATTGGTAGTTTGTAAATTATTATTGAAACAGACGATGTTGAATATTACGATTCATAGGGAAATCGAATAGGTATATCACATCGTCATTTCGGGGTCACCTACAATGCCCAGCATAATCTTAATGTCAGACACGGATAATCCGGCTCAAAGGACAAAATGTTGAATTGCATTCTTTCGTTTTACCACCAGAACCACAGAAAAAGAATAATTAATAATTATTTTCCTTTGTGAAATATATAAATCACTTTTTATTATACCCTATTCCATAGAATGGGTATATTGTATTTGGTGTGGAGTTTTTAACATAGAGAAATAATACCGTTAGGTATAGAAAAGTATATATATTCTGACTCAGAATCAAAAGCCTAGTCGATTTAGCCATGTCCTTCCGTCCGTCCGTCCGTCCGCCCGTCCGTATGTATACTCTCTAGAGGTCGCAATTTTTGAGCTAGAAAGCTGAAATTTGGTATATATAACCTTTCGTTCAAGAGTAAGGCTAAGTTCTTGAACAGGTAAAATCCGCCCTCAAACACGCCCACAATCGCCATTTTTGATGAACAACCTCAATTTGGTAAAACTAAATTATGTTTTTTGTACAGTTACGATAAAAGCATAACGCTGAAATTTTGCAAACATAAGCTTTAGGTAAACCTTTTTCCAATCACATAAAAATATTTCAGTTTGGGCGTGGCTGACGCCCATTTTTCATACAAAACCATCAATATTGTTTTTATAAAATAACAATTGTTATATTAAAGCGAAAAACATTAAATTTTGTGGGTATTACTGGCACAAAAACATCTTGTGTATGAAATCAAAAAATTGATTTTGGGCGTGGCTGACGCCCACTTTTCATAAGAAACTATAAAAAAATTGTTTTTGTAAATAAACGGTATTTATAATGAATCCGCAAGTCAAAATTTTGCGTCTCTTAAGTGAAACTAAACAGTTTGTGTATGAAAAGAAATTTTTGAATTTTGGGCGTGGCTTACGCCCACTTTTATTGAAAGAACGAAAAACGTAGTCTCAAAAATTTAAGGTACCTCCAATATTAAATTTAAAACTTTTCTTTTCGTTCGTTATGTGAAAAATATATCTCTACATTTTATTCTGTAAATTTTTTCAATACGCCCACTTTTAAAGGCGTGATTTTGATAAAATACCTTTGTTCAGGTAAGATCGTTTAAAAACTACTCGACTCGGCTGTAGTTTTACACATATGCCTAAATACTGACTAATGATCAAAGCTCAGTTAGTGCTTCAAATTTATAAAACACGCCCACTTTAAGGGGCGTTTTCGTCAAAAGTCGTATGAAGCATTGATTTTTAAACGTGTTTTTAAGTATCGGTCCCAGTTTAGATTTAAATTCCTTGGTAACATAGCAGAGTGTGGTTCAAGAATTATTAAAAACACCCATAATCGCTATTTCCATTCCAAATCTAATTTAAAAAAATTTAAGTTTTGTCTTGTTTTGTTCAAATCGATCTGCAAGAATAAAATTGAATGTCACTGAGCTCATAACAATTGCCTTGACAATAAAACGTTTTAACTTTGGGCGTGGCGCACGCCTTTTTTTATTGCGCCAGCATTAATTGAACATCACACCGCACAAAAATAATGTTATTGAATTTGTTTCTGTCTGCTTAAGAAGAATTTTGTTTCTGAAACATCGGCTGTTTGCGGGAGGCAGAAGCATGCACATACAAAAATATGGGAAATAGGGTATCCAACAGTACGTTGCAAACGTAATGTAGCTCTCGCTTATGTTTTTTCTTTAATTTCCCTCGTTAAATACTAATCATAATTACAAAAATGAATTTAGTTTTTCTTTGGTTGTCTTGTGGTGAATGCTTTTACAATTATTCTAAAATCTTTTTTTTTTTCTTAGATATGACAGCTGATTTACATTTGGACCGGGAGGAAACGAAAAAGAACCAAGAACGCAATGAATTTTCGTTATTAGTCTCAAAACACAATGTGTTATTTTTGTTAAGGTTATACACATGTGGCGCTGTGTTTCGTTGCCTCCCAGTGCAATACGACCACGGCTATGGATTGAACAGACGAGACAAAAAAACTTTTCGTCTTTGTCGATTCAAATAAGCTTTCCACCACTGTAGGTGTAAATAGCTCAATTTATACTGCATACCAATATATTTAATAATTAGTACATTTATTTGCTACAAATTGGCGTATTTGAATTTGTCTTGAAAAATTTTTTCAAAAAAAAAAATTCTAAAAAACCGCTCCACCGATTTTATAATTTAAGTCTCCTAAATTGTAATGTATATACAAAATTGTAATGTATATACTTTTTTGCAGTTTATTAAAGAATTTTGAATTTTTTTTTTCAAAACCTCAAGCTCCATGAAGCCCACTCTCAAACATTAGAGCAAGTTCGTGTGAAAAATTTAAATAACCAAGTTTTTGGAAATTTGAAAACTTACCTTTTTATGTCCCAAATTCACTGTAATTTTTTGGATTTAAAATCGAAAAAGCATCCTAATTTTCAATCGAAAATTCTCACGTCAAAGTACCTATATGCTTTTTTAAAAAAGTCGGAATGCTTTTTATTCGTTGAAATCTCTTCTTTCTGTCGGTTAAAAATATACATATAAATATTACCTACTATCGTACATTTTCTCAAAAAATGCAACAACAAAAAACTCGAATCCGAAATTTTTAGCTAATTATTTTTTAAAAAAATCCTAAATTTATGATTTAACCAAGAATTGTATTTTGTATTTAATCTGTATCATAAAAGTTTTTATTTTCATTCTCATTTAAACTTGTGTATCACATTTTTAAGTTCAAGATTTGTCAATCAGGCAGATGCCATGTCCTTGTTCTTAAGAATACTAACCTACTTAATATGTATGTAGCTGTGAAACCGTTTCATGAAACTTAGACTATCTATCATTAGGATCAAAACACAACCAAATATAAATTCCACTTCTTTCCATTTTTCATAACTGTTAATAAATCAAAATCTCTCCGAAACATAAAATAAATGACTCTGGCAACCCCATGCCGGCAGTTATTTTTATATTTACTAAAAGTACGATCTTATTTTCGTTTTCTCCCGCTCGCCTTCCCAATGGCTGGCGTGTATGTGCTATAAAAAAAAATGTCTTATTCGTTTGTACAGTTTATCAGAGTGCAAAATGGATTTGATTTAAAAATGTCTACTTGTAGGTAATAATTACATGAAGAAAAGACCTTCCTTAATTGATATTCTGTATGGGGACTGGGGAGTAGCTTTATTTTTTACACGAAAGCAATTAAATAATAATTGGTGATGATATTTGTCATCAAGATACAATTCATAAAATGTATCTGTGTGTGCAAATAAAGAGGGTATTTCTGTTGCGTCTCCAACCGAGCGATAAATTAATAGAAAACGAATGGGAGCACATTCCTGAGGAAAACCGCCTCGTTTCATTTCAGATACATTTTTGTTTTTATAGAATTTCACTGGACTTTGAAGAAAATAATGAAATTGAATTATTTTTTTAAAGATATTTTTACAAGTGGGTATATATATAAATTGTTTTGAATGAAATAGTAGCTTTTTAGTGTTTTAAGAAGTTCAAGTTCAAAAGATGGCCCATGTTTATTTGATTAATATTTAATGTCGGTCACGTGACATGTTTTTTTTTTATTAAGAAAAAGGTCGACATTTGATTTTAAACATAAAATTTTGTTTTGTACAAAAAATAACTTAAGTGCGCAACCAGTAAATTATTAATGGCCAGTTCTATTTTTGAACTTGACCTGTCTTTAATTGAGTGACAATCGTTTTGGGTTAAGATACCTACGTTAGGGAAGGCCATTTTATCAAACCAACAGCTTTAATCATAGACATCTGAAGTTGATTCTTGATTCTATTCTGAAAAGTAAAAGGGTATCCATACGCATTGTTCTGGAATAGAACAATGGAGGCCCAAAAGATACTTTTTGGTTGTCTTGCCTTCTGTAAATGGTTAAGTGTTTAGAATGATGTATCACTTAGCAAATTGAATATGTCAAGGTCTGTTCATTTGGTTTGCGATACATTCCAAACCTATTTTGGTTGATACGCTTGAATTTACTTCACGCGTTTCATTGATGGAACAAAAAAAGATACATACCTACATAATTAATTTTATTTTTCTTCTTGGGTTGTTGTTTCGCAGAACTTAGAATAATAATTTTATGTTTGTTGGTTCTTTAAGAATTGTCTTTAATTTTTGTAGGTTCAATTATTTTGTTTTCCCCTTTTTTTTATTTCTGGAGAAAGTTCAAAAAAAAAGTACACAAATGGCATTGAATGAAGTAGATTCATCTGTTTATTTATTTTATAAACAAATTTCTGGTTCAATAACTACGAACAAAGATGGCGTTCTCACCTTTAAACGCAAAAAAGAAATTAACATGTTAATTATAAAAAAATCCACTTAACATTAATTAAAGTAAATAAAATGTTGTATATCTAAGGTTTCTTTCGATTGTAGTATTATAAAGACTGGTCAGCGATGATGGAAAGAGAGAAGGAATTATTGCTCTACTGGAGCGCTACCAACTTGATTAGTTTTCTCTATGCAAAATGGTTTTTAATTTCTTTTAAATTAACTTAAGAGTATGTGCACAAAAATGTTTAAGAACAAAAAATCAAGTTGAATTGGAGCTAAACTTGTTGAAAACTTGCAAGTGTTTAGAAAAATGCATTTACTTACCCTATCCAAGATTATGTACTATGGTCTTTTTAATGACTAAAGACAATGAAAGATACATTTTTGATATTTTCCCTTCAAATGGGCTAGTATGAAGAGTATTCATCACGTTTTCTTTATGTCATGATAAAGCCTACTTTATTTTCGAAATCAATGATTTGGAACACGGGATGAGATTTAGTCTGTTGGAGTGAACCCCCTCTTTTGTCTATCAACTATCGGTGAAAAACAAACATGGTCGTCATTCATGCAGATCCAAAATTTTATTTTTATTTGCTAACACCTTTATTTCCTGTCTTTTACCAACAAGAACAGAAGGTGTAAGGATAAGGTATTTCCTTGTAAAGGGTGCTTTTTAAGCTGTATGAGAAATGTCCATGGTTGTTGTCTATGGTTTGATAGTTGCCAATATCAAACTGTGTTGACAATTATTCTGTTCAATAAGGTTTGCCGATTTGTTATGAATCGTTTAACAGGAACAGCGCTTAGTTTTTGCGTCCTTTATGCGCGATTGAAGTAAAACTTCTTTGACGTTTATGACATATATCACTGAAATGATTAAATTTTAACTTAAAATAAAATGCACGATGAAACATAGCAAAGTTTCCGAGCAAAGCAGTTCATACTCTTTGTCTAAGAAGTGTTTATGTTCCGCATTTTGATAATACTGACAGTGTTATCATATACGTAAATTTTACCAATTATTTCGTTATACTTAGACCTCCAATAAATAAAGTCGTTTATAAACAGATGTCCGTTATTTGTATTTTTATAGCAAAAACGATATTTAAAAAAACATACTATTTTCTTCACGTCTATTCTTGTTTACGAATTTTGAATGCTGCATAATAGTATGAATAATATGTATGAATAAATCATTCGAAAACTGACGATTTATCGATATATCGATTTTTTCACCCGATAATTATCGATACTGTTAATGAATATCGATACGATGAATATCGATATTTTTTTCTTGCCATCCCTACATTGATCAAAACACACAAATGTCATGGAGCACGTGCACGAATGAGTAAGATTATAGTATTTATTTTCTCACTCGTTTTCTGAGTTACTCCCTAGTCGCTCCTTAAGAAGTTTTACTTCAAAAAATCTTTTCGCGAAGTTCATAGAGCACTTCGTCCACTTTACGGTCAGCTCATTTCTAATTGGCTTCGTCAATAAGCCATTAACGAATCACCAGTTAATCCATTAAAATTGACTGTGCGGTGCGGTTTACATGCTGGCGCATCATCGGTCCTTATTTTTTTCGAAGAATGAGCTGCCAGCTGATTTTTTGTTTACAAAAATTAAAAAAGCTAAACATCGATGACATTTGGTTTCAACAAGACGTTGCAACTTGTCATACAGCGCGCTTTACCATCAGTTTTATGATAACTTTATTTTTTAGGAGTGGTCCTGTTAACTGGCCCCTCGTTCGTGTTAAGTCCTTGGTTTATGACAAAGCAGCAAATTTTTAAGCATTGAAAGCCAATATTCAAGCCACCATTGACGCCATACGGCCAAATTTATTGGAAAATATAGTGAACATTTGGACTGATCGAATGGACTATGTAACTCGTAGCCGCGGCGGACATATGACAAAAATCATGTTTAAAAAATAAATTCTTTGAAATTATCTACCAAATTATAATATTTCAAGCTCTTAAAAAAAAACACCTGTTGTAAGAAGGCCAAGAAGTAAAGTTCGTACCGAACACGCTCTTAGTCGGAGAAAGAAAACGAAGTCGATATTATTTTCACAGACTTAAGCAAGCTTTTCATACAATTTCGCATAGACTAATTCTTTTGAAACTAACTATATAACTATGGATTTCTTTTTGTAAAGATACCGTGATTACACTGTTCGTTTCAGATCTGCGCTCTCCAATCCATTCTTGGGATATCTCAGGGGTCCCCCAATGCAGACACTTAGGCCTTCTCCTTTTCATTTTTACTATAAACGATATTGAAAGGGTAATACAATATGCCCACTGTGACCGTGAGTAACACATTTACAATATTATCTAGAAAGCCAACTCAGCAATTGGTTTTGTGAAACGATATTCCAAAGAATTATTCGGCCGTTAAGTCACCTGATCTCTCAAACGCGCCATACTTGAATGCACCTGCCAAGTGTGGCCCCCTTCCAAAATCGCATTCTACTGATTAACATGAGAACGCTACAAGAACGAAGAGAATTAACCGAGATTCTTTTCATTCATCGACTGCTCTCGGGTTCCGTTAACTGTTATACTGTACTAAGCCAAAAAATATGGAGGTTTTGAACCTACCAAAATAAAATAAAATAAATTTGATACCAGATTTTTTTTATTTTTTTTTTTTATTTTTCCGTTTATGTTTTGCCCTGGCTTATTTTTGGCTTTTCTTAAAAACCCTTTTAACTTTGTCCCACATCGTCTCAATGAGTGCTTTAACATTATTCCCACATTTGACGCCTTGTCGTTAAGGGGTTGGCGAAATCAATTCAGTCACTAAGAGCGGTGGCGGTGGCTTGAAATTTGGCATGGTTGCCGTATTTTCTGAAAGCAGCTATGTAGCTGATTTGTTTACTAGTAGCAGGTGATGGTTGATCCTGTATCCGCACGTCTCTCATTACTCATGTACCTTTTATAAAATGGTCGATTTCATTTTGTGTTTCAACATCAGGAGAGACCCAGATGACTTTGTGACAGGTCTTGTGTGAAAACAAATATCGACCAACAAATTTATGTTGTTATTACACTAGCCCCATCCATGTATACCCACAACGCTCAAGGCCTGCGTTGTCCGGGTCAACTTTGGAATTGAAATCTCCCATTATGATAGTGGTTTTGTTTTCTTCCGCTCCAATACTTGCTGGAGCGTAAGACTGGATGATGGTGACTGCACCATCAAATAACCAATGGCAAAATGGTGCGACTCCATCCCACAAAATATACAGGGTCACTTATTTTGTAGTTTCAAGTTGGTTTGACACCTGTCAAACTCAGATGTCATGTGAAGTGTCATAATATTAGTTTAATTTTTGCCATTTACGGTAATGGATTGCTGAACATTCGAACCACGCGTTGATATTATTAAAACTTACTACAAAAGTGGGCGTTGAAACAACAGTCAATAAAAACCGATTTTTAACAACATTTTCTTTAACGATGATGAGGGGAACATTTCTGACTCGGTGCGCATGTAAAAAAAAAAAAACTGCCGCAAAAACAGTGCATCCAGACAAAGTGACTGTTTGGTGTGCTCTATGATCGAAAGCTGTAAATGGTCCGTATTTCTTCAGATACATTCAATTCAAATGATAAGCGATTTTTTGTATGGCTTTATTGCATGAGCAGTTTTCTGGTAGAGTAGTCTCATGTTCTGACGACGCGACGTCAATTGGCCACCAAGATCATGCGATTTGACAACGTCAGATTTGTTTCTGTTGGGCTAACGCATAAACCCGTGTTCTTGCAAATAATTCCCGAAATTAAAATGCATTCAAATCAACATTACCCAACTTATGGCCGAGATACCGCGAAAAAGTGTTTAAAAATTACCTCAAAAGAATCGCATGCTGTGATTAAATTTTGCACGCGAAAGCTCTAGATAAATCTTCTCTAAATATTTCGGTTTGGGAGTGGTTGACGCCCGCTTTTCATACAAAAGCATCAATTTATTTCTATGAAACAACGATGCTTATATACGAGCAAGAAATCTTAAACTTTGTGGGTATCAGTTGAATGTAAAAATCTTGTGTATGAAATCAAAAAAAAAAAAAAAATGATTTTGCCCGTGGTTTGCCCACCTTCTTATAATAAATCCACAATCTCAAGTTTGTGCGTCTCTTAGTCGAAACTAAGAAGCTTGTGCATGAAAAGAAATTTTTTCATTTTGGGAGTGCCTTATGCCCACTTTTCATTCAATTTTAATCTTTTTTTCGTTCGTTGTATGAGAAATATATTAACGCCCACTTTTAGGAGCGTGATTTTTATAAACAACCTTTATTCGGATGTGCTTTAAATTTTGTTTGTACATTTTCAGGACACGTCCACTTTTAAGGGGTGTTTGCCTCAAAAGTCTTTCTAAAAATCGGTCGCAGTTATCAAGTAAGGAGGTGAACATTACGGTTTGTATTTCTTGGTTACGTAGCAGGTTGGGGTTCAAGAATTGTTAAATACACCCATAATCGCTATTTTCATTAAAAATCTAATTTTTCAACAGTTCGTTGCAAACGTACTGTAGCTCTCGCTTATGTTTGTATATAATTATCTTAAGCTACAATTTTTTAACTTAAACATTTATAATACTCGAAATAGTATAAATAGCAGCAAAATTTGGTTTTATCTTTAAGCGAGCAAATATAAGTGTATACGAGTTCTTGGTATTCTATTCACCCTTTATTTTATCATTTTTAAATCGTTTTCCGGATTGTAAGCTTACGTGAAAAAAATGGAATTTCATAACGATAGTTATTTTAATTGTTACGGAAAGCAAGTTTCTCGTAGGAGCAGATTGCTTGATCTATTTTCGAAATTTATTGTTGTGGGTGTTAACTACATTTAAATCTTTAAGTTTGAATAAAGAAAGGTGTTTACATACAAAAATAAAAAAGGAGTATTTTCTCACCGCTAAGCGACAAAACAAGCAAATACAAGACTATAAACACTTAGGTGGCAGGAGTTTTTATGTATTATTGTCTTTACTATGCTTAATACATTTTCTTAGGTCAATCCTAGTCCTTGAAATATTCATTAAAAAGCCGCGTAACATAATTTTTTATGCTTTTATCTCACCTTAAAATACTTCACTGTTTAATAGCATCATTTCTTGATTCAAATTTGTCATATTTATAGATTTTTAATCCGATTACCTACCTTTCTTGAAACTTGAAAAGTTCCACACACGAACAAAGTTTTCCTTGTTTATAGTTTTGTATTTGCTTGTGTCTACGAACTGTATATGGAAGAGAAGTACGTGCCTAGATACAAATAACGGAACATTAATCTTGCAAAATTTGACATCTTATCACAAGGAAGCAGCCGTCCTTCAGAATGAATACGTCGACGACGCACAAGTACAAACACCTGACTACTCGTATGCAAATCTAGATTGATAAATAAATGAATGAATGAATTATATTTTGCACACCTATCTACGTACCTACGAGCTACGAGGTAGCTATCTTCGAACTAAATACATTCACATTAAATTAAATTAACTGTTGTTTTCAAGTTAGTCCGTGACTAAAGTACAAATTATATTAATAAGATACATGAGTACCGTTAAGAAATGTGCAATAATAACAGCAACACCAATTTATTAGATACCTATCTACATAAAAAGAATTACTATTCAAAGTTCTTTGAATCGACAAGCTAAAGCTATACTTTGGATTTGAATTTGAATTTGGATGCGTTTGGCTTGTGCAAACGCACGTGACAAAAATCTCAAGGAGGACTTATAGATAGGTTGTTGTATTGTTGGGGATATTATTATTATATAAGAGAGTAAGTGTTTTGTATAGTTGGCATAATATTTGAATATATAAAAGAATTTTTCATGCATAATGTTAAATTTACAATAATGCTTGGCTTGGTAACTATTTCGAGGTTAGACAACGCATTTTACCAAGAAATAATGTTTGAATTAACATCAAAAAGGGGTTTTACCCAGAGGCATTGTAGCAAGCCTAATCTTCGTGAGTTGAGTATACAAATTTATATAGTTTTGACCTCAAAATTAGAATGAATTTACTTGAATATTAAAAAGTTTTACAGCTTATAATCATATTTGGGCAAGAATAATGCCAAAATTATGGTACGTAAACTGACAGTATTGAAGAACGAGTTGAAATCTGGAGTTCAGTGTTTTTAAAATCTTTATTAACACGATTTAGGTAATAAGGACAAAAGTGCTTGCAGGATAAAGGATCATGTTAAAGTTTGGTGAATCCGACAATCAGAACCCAGTTAAAAAAAAAGTGCGTGCGTACAAAGTACACATACATCAACCAAAAGCGTGTATTTTTTCTCGATCTCCCTTACTCTCTATCAATCTTCCTCACTAGCTCTTTGCTGAAGCATTTTAGGCTCACCCATTTGGACGATTAACCATTAAGTTTTTTTTTGCACCGCATCAACCGACCAGTGCAGCCGCTTACCCGCCTAACACATTTAATATTATACACATCCCATTTTTCATATCAACTTTCCAGCGCTCATTTAACCACACATCAAGTCACATCCCTGCTACCCGCCAATCTATTTAAAACCATCAACCGCCTGCCTGCCTACAGTGGTTATACGAAACACTTTTATCTGCTAAAACACACATAATGCATACCGGCCCTGTTACCACCGTTCTATTTTTAACCATCAGCCGCTGACCTACCCACAGTTGATATGTAAAACCAGTTTGTGCTATTATTAAACAAACCTAACCTAACCTACAGCTCTCTCTCTCTCCCCATGGCACTGTGCTTGATGCGGCGTTCGATCTATCTCACTCTCTCTCTCTCTCTCTTTCGATCTTTCTTACTCGCTTGCTCCCTACTCTCGCTCGTTGACTATGTGCTTCATTTCATACTACGTTCGCCCTTTCTCACTCTCTGTCAATTAGTCTCAATCGCTCTCTCCATTTTCTGGGACGGAATTCGAGGTTATTTCCGCTCAAAATTTTACCCTCATACGCCTAAAGAAGTTTCACTTCAAAAATAACCTAAGAAAAGTTTCCTACAAAAAATAAACTCCTTGAAATTAAATAATACACACTGTGTGTGATGTAGAAACGGAATTTTTGTTTTATTTGAAAGGTCCAATATTTGCCAATATTTATGGAATATGATGTCGTTCTCTTCCGGTTTCACGGATCCGAGTAAACTTATTTTCAATGAGTTTTGCATAGATCTAGCCGAATTTGAACGATGACCTGTGTTATATGTTCAGGTTCGCCTTAATGTGGTTTGTGGCTCGTTTGTGGTTTATTCGCAAAGACTTATGACTTCAGGAACCCCACAAGAAAAAGTCTAGCGGTGTCAGATCGCATGACTTTTTTAGCTAGTTCACGTCACATCTGTAAGAGATATCCTTGCCCCCAAATCTTTCATGATAAATGGCGATCGTGGCTTCGGCTGTGCGGCATGTAGTTCCGTTTTGCTGGAATCACGGGTCGTCTAAGTCCATATGGTTCAATTTGGGCCATAAGAAACTGTTTATCATTGTTCTGCAGCCCTCGCCATTGATGGTGACCGGCTCACCAACGAACGGCAACGTCGTGTTCGAAAAAAAGGACCAATGAAGCCGCTGACCGTCCTAAAACCCAGATCAAGCTGTAACTTTTCGATAATGCATTGTCACCCGGTGAACCTCTTGTGGGTTGGTAGTTAAAACGGACATTCATCAAAAAATACAACTCGTGGCTAAAGTTGATTTTTTGGCCAAAATTAGGGACTTCTTCCAACTTCTAAGAAACCCAGTCAGCGAAAAAACTGCCTTGTCTTATGTCTATGGTCATGAACTTTGATTCTGAGTCAGTTAGATTTTTTTACTACGTCCATGTTTTCGACCGATTTTGCGTTCCTTTCACATATGAATTTTGGCTGATTGATTGAAAACCCCATTAGAACTATCTGAAACCTCAAATTTTAATTCTTGCTACCCAACCCAGTGTGGTGCCTGTCCCGGCTTCATATCAGATAGAGGGGTGCAGCTAATTTTGTGTCATAGTTTCGACGGTATTATAGTGTTAGACTTGCTTATACAAAACTCACAATAAGAACCGACCAAACTATAAAACATCAATTTATTGGTAGAACCCTGAGAAATAACCCTTCTAACTCTTTGGGAACACAGAAAATGCAAAGTATTCCTCACACACACATCTACACAAACCAACTTCACCACCAACTTCCCAGGATAAACAACCTGGGCTACCCATGTACCTATACCCCTTATACCCAGCGTGAGTAGCCAAGCCATTACTAACTTCCCAAAGAGCATCCCACTAGCAACGCGAGACAGTAAGTCTGTGAGTCCGTGAGTCTGTGAGTTTGTGAGTTTGTGAGTCTGTGAGCTTGTGAGTCTGTGATCTAGTAAGTCTGTGAGTCTGTGAATCTGTGAATCCGTGAGTCTGTGAGTCTGTGAGTCCATGAGTCTGTGAGTCGGTGAGTCTGTGATCTAGTAAGTCTGTGAGTCTGTGAATCTGTGAGTCTGTGAGTTTGTGAGTCCGTGAGTCTGTGAGTCTGTGAGTTGGTGAGTTGGTGAGTTGGTGAGTCTGTGAGTTTGTGAGTCTGTGAGTCAGTGAATCTGTGAGTCTGTGTCTGTGAGTCTGTAAGTCTGTGAATCTGTGAGTCTGTGAGTCTGTGAATCCGTGAGTCTGTGAGTGCGTGAGTGTGTGAGTGTGTGAGTCTGTAAGTCTATGAGTTTGTGAGTCCGGGAGTCTGTGAGGCTATGAGGCTGTGAGTCAATGAGGCTCTGAGTTTGTAAGCTTGTGAATCTGTGAGTATGTAAGTCTGTAAGTCTGTGAGTCTGTAAGTCTGTGAATCTGTGAGTCTTTGAGTCTTTGAGTCTGTGAGTCTGTGAATCCGTGAGTCTGTGAGTCTGTGAGTCTGTGAGTCTGTGAGTCTGTGAATCTATGAGTTTGTGAGTCCGGGAGTCTGTGAGGCTATGAGGCTGTGAGTCAATGAGGCTCTGAGTTTGTGAGTTTGTGAATCTGTGAGTCTGTAAGTCTGAAAGTCTGTGAGGATGTGAGTCTGTAAGCTTGTGAGTCTGTGAGTCAATCAGACAGTTTGAAGTGCAAGATTTAAAAATTGTCCTAAAAGAAAATTTTTCAGCTGACAGCAGGCATAAGTTAGTGATCTGGCGAAGTATATCACTTCATTAGCAACGAAGAAATTTGAAAAAATAGATTCAAGTTTAAACCATACATATCTGGGACTACAAATACAACATCAAACAACTGCATCGCACTTCCTGTTAAACAGTGTGGGACATTTTTTATAATTTAGAGTAAGTACCAACATATTCTATTAATTTTTTAGTAAACATGAATAAACATCACCAGCTTTTAAACTATTTCTTAACCATTATTCATTTAATCGTGACCTTGAAACAAAAAAAAAGCTTGTGTAATTAAAATAATGCTAATAAAGTCTGGCGGCTTTGTTCTCAGAACCTCCTTTTTAATGAATAGCTCTAGCACCTGTTACTTTCACTTTAAAAATAAAGCGATAGCACTACTTTAATTTCCCTCACCAAGTGTTCTTAAAAATAAAAAAATTAAATTTAAGAACTTACTTTGCTGGTAAAATAAATAAAAAAATATTATACATTCTTAAAATAGATACGAAAAACGTGTTCATTGAAAAGTGAAACTCTTAGTGAAATGAATATCTTAAATGTTACAACATGTAACTGGCTATCCTTGCTCTTGACAAAGGGTAAAAAGGTCGGACTTCTTGTGAATTGAATAATTTACTTGAAACCCGAAACCCTTTTTTAATCACCGATCAAATGTTTGCCACTTTAAAAATAAAAAAATATATCGACCTTGGTGACGAAGAAACTAATTAAAAAAAAAATAAAAACAATCGAAAAGTGTTTCAATTGCCTGCCATCAACACTAGGTCTGAATCTCAATCAATTTCTCGTCCACCTTGAAACATTGCAATTCTTGTCATTTTTTATGACGCTTTTTGTTGAACTCATTCACTTCTCGGTTTGTAAAGGAAACCAGTCTGCTTCTGCTGTGCAAACAGGTTGTTGTCTTGTCATGATCTTCTTTTATTTATTTAACTTCAAAGATTGATAGTTTTAAGATACAAATAGTGACACACACACAAACAAAAACCAAAACTATTAATTTATCTTTGAAAACAACTTCTTGAATGTGTTTCAGCCATGACATTGACCGTTGTTGGGTGCGAAACTTATTTATAGAAATGCTTCTGCAGTTTGACCTTTTCCAAGTACGTTTTTGGTTTTGGAATTGCTAAAAGGCCAGAAACACATTAACTGGTTCTCTGCATTTGGAATTCGTTTTGACCAAAAAAAGTATTTCAAAATAATTTAATAATTCCACGATGTAAACCAAACCAAATACAAAAAAAAAATCTCCAACTATGGCCGAGTAGGACTTCCGGCCAATTTGCTTAATTGAATATAAATATAACGGTTTTAAACAAAATTCGTTAAACTCATTCGGAAAATGTTAACAATAAATGTTGATACAATTTACAGTGTACTCTAGTGGTTGTTACACGGCGAGGAGCGACCGACGCGACGCACAGTGGTTTGGTTTGTATGGGAGAGCGGAAAAAAATCTGTAAAATCTAAACTATTGAACGTATTTTAATAAAATTTGGCACAGATATTTAAATTGGCCTTATGCATAATTGGTGAAAATTTGGTTGAGAAAAAATTGCTAGAAAAAAAGTTATTGAGATTTTTCTAAAATTTTGAGGGTTTGGTTTGTATGGTAGAGCGGCAAAGAATTTCTTAAATCTGAACTATATTACGGATTTTTATAAAATTTGGCACAGATGTCAAGATGGTCCTTGTAAATAATTGGTAAAAATTGTGTAAAGAAAAAATGACTAGAAAAAAAGTTATTGACATTTTTCATTTTTGTAAAATTTGTACTAAAATGAAAGTTTTTTTCTTAAAGATAAATCTGAACTTTTTATTATAAATAAAATTTTATAAATAATGTAGCGATATTACAAACATAAAAACAAACATATAAAATTAAAAACATATATAAAACATTTGCATTCAATTAATAAATAATATAATAAATTAAGTAGGTAAGTATTTTACTGTGCTAAAATGAGGTTTTTAGCTGACTGGTAGTATTTTCTTTTTTGCCTGTGGCCTTAACCCTGTTATTAGTGGATCTGATGATATAAGGATACGATGCATCACATCTTCATTCGTCGCAATTCGGCTGCATTTTCTCGAATTAAAACAGCGGTAGATTTTATAATCCTTATTTCGGCATTCTTGGGCTTCCTCAGAGAGTGATCCAACAGGAAAGGCACAATTTTTAATGATTTCTTCTCCATGGATCAATTTTCTCTCTACTCTCAATTTTCTCTCTACTGAGGTCCATCGACTTGAAAAATGTGAAAAAAACGTTTCAGTACTTCTGATATCACTATTTCTATTTGCTCAGAAGTTAAGTTGGGGTATTCCCTTTCAAAATATGGTCGTAGATTTTGTATATTACGACCATTAGCCCAAAGTTCGCTACACAACACCGAATAACGAATTGCTATTGAATCCATGCTTATGGAGCTAGAACAATTCAGGTTCAATAATTCATTGTTACTTCAATATCTGATGCTTGTATTTATTTTATTTCACTTCAATTTCACTTATTTGATCAAAGACTTATAATATTCTGGCACAAATGCACAATCACTTAATACTGACTTATTTTTTAAATTCTTTAAACATATATATAGTTTAAAGTAAGTGCTTAAACAGTCTTGTAAGACATCTCTAATCCTTATAAGTCATAAAAAAATAAACAATACACAACAAAAACAGGGCAATAAAATTTAAAAATGATCAAAAATTGTTTGTTTTTGATTTATATGAAAAACGCAACAGGTATAGGGAAAACCTCATATACAGGCAAAAATCTGAAAAAACACCTCTTTTTTATTATTACCTGTCCCAAGTTTTTGCGCTAAATAAAAAAAAACTGCAAGATTATCCCGAATCCTTTTGTTTATTTATTATTAAGATATATAATATAAATAAACCTATCATAAAATAATAATACTTTTCTTATATTTTTTCCAAGAAAATGGAGTTGAAAAATAAAATATTTTGCAGGCAGAAATAATTTTTTCCGCGAAAAGTCCAATTTCTCAGGCATGGGTTTATGTATGAATTTTATTTTACTTTAGAAACAAAGGTACACATTTTATCTAAAAAAAAATGGGCTAAACCAGTCCGTTACGATAATCAGTGCCGAAGAAATTATAACTCTTTCATATATACCACCGTCAAAACCGCGGTTTTTGCGACCTCATTCATTGAGACAAATTTGAACATAACTCCGAAGATCGCAGGTAATCGCAGATGGATTTTTCTGTGCTGTTACTTGAAAGTGCGGTGCATATGCTGGTATATACCGTTACGTGGAGGCAAGTGGAGCTAAATTTGAAACTCAAAAACTTTTCATAAAAGCCATTTTTTTTAAGTACCAAGGTTTGAGACTTCTTATATAAGGCTTTTTTATCAATTTCACTAAATTTTTTTTTTAATTTTAAATACTCAAAAACAGACCAATAAAATGATATATAAAGTAATAGAATGTATGTTAAGGAACTCCGGAAAAAGACATCTAAAAGTTTGTTGAAAATGTGGTTCGCGACTTGAATAATTTTTTTTTTCAACTTTGAGGGCTTGTAAATAGTAAATAAAATATATTAATTAAAAAATTCTTTTACATTATATACTGGGGTTATCCGAGAGTACTTAGACATAAAAATTTAAAGGCTACGTAAAACTTTTTAAAAAGCATTTTTTTCCGCGCTCAAACCACTGTGCGACGTGGTGCGGCTCGGCGTGGTTATGGTGGCGGGCGGCATGCGGATAATAAAATAAAAACATGCAACCACTCACTGGGTTGCAAATAAAAAATATCAAACCGGGCTACACACATTGTTCTTATAGCTAGCAAAACAGTGATGTAAATAAACCGGTATCATAAACCTCATAAAAAAAAGATACAAAAAAAAAAACAAAACCAGGCAAAGCTGGAGGACAAAAGTAGATGCAAATTTCATGTAAATTTTGTGGCCTGCAGCTACTTAGTATTTCATTCAATTCGGTCAAGTTGTTTTATTTTGTTTTTTTGTTTTGTTTTTGTGTTCCTGGTGCGGGTTATTTGTTTACATAATCTCATTTATATTTTAAACAGGGAAGATAAAGTTCGGAGGGAATATTTCGTTTTGATCACAAACGCTGGTTCGGTATCGTTTGTTTCAACCATTTTTTTCTTCTTTTTATACCCTATTCCATAGAATGGAATACAATAGGTGTGGAGTTTGTAACATAGAGAAATAATACCGTTAGGTATAGAAAAGTTATATATTCTGACTCAGAATCAAAAGCCTAGTCGATTTAGCCATGTCCGCCCGTCCGTCCGTCCGTCCGTCCGTCCGTCCGTCCGTCCGGAAAGCTGAAATTTGGTATATATAATCTTTGGTTCAAGAGTAAAGCTAAGTTCATGAACCGGTAAAATCCGCCCACAAACACGCCCACAATCGCCATTTTTGTTGAACAACCTCAATTTAATAAAATTAAATTATGTTTTTTGTACAGTTACGATAAAAGCTTAACGCTAAAATTTTGCACACGTAAGCTTTAGGTAAACTTTCTTCCAATCAAATAAAAATATTTCAGTTTGGGCGTGGCTTACGCCTATTTTTCATACAAAACCATAAATATTGTTTTTTTAAAATAACAATTGTTGTATTAAAGCGAAAAACATTAAATTTTGTGGGTCTTACTGGCACATAAACATCTTGTGTATGAAATCAAAAAAATTGATTTTGGGCGTGGCTGACGCCCACTTTTCATTAGGAACTATAAAAAAATTGTTTTTGTAAATAAACGGTATTTATAATTAATCCGCAAGCCAAAATTTTGCGTCTCTTAATAAAAACGAAAAGGTTTGTGTATGAGAAGAAATTTTTGAATTTTGGGCGTGGCTTACGCCTACTTTTCATGAAAGAACGAAAAACGTAGCCTTAAGAATTTAAGGCATTTCCAATGTTTAATTTAAATCTTTTTCCTTCCGTTCGTTATTTGAGAAATATATCTCTACATTTTCTTTTGTAAATTTTTTCAATACGCCCACTTTTAAAGGCGTGATTTTGATAAAATACCTTTGTTCAGGTAAGATCGTTTAAAAACTACTCGATTCAGCTGTAGTTTTACACATATGCCTAAATACTGACTAATGATCAAAGCTCAGTTAGTGCTTCAAATTTTTAAGACACGTCCACTTTTAAGGGGCGTTTCCGTCAAAAGTTGTATAAAGCATTAATTTTTTAACATTTTTTTACTATCGGTCGCAGTTTTGGAGTAAAAAGATGAACGCTTGGATTTATATTCCTTGGTAACGTAGCAGAGTGTCGTTCAAGAATTGTTAAAAACACCCATAATCGCTATTTCCATTCCAAATCTAATTTTTAAAAATTTAAGTTTTGTCTTATTTTGTTCAAATCGACCTGCAAGAATAAAATTGAATGTCACTGAGCTCATAACAATTGCCTCGGCAATAAAACCTTTTTTACTTTGAGCGTGGCGCACTCCTTTTTTTACTGCGCCAGCACTAATTGAACATCACACCGCATAAAATTAATGTTATTGAATTTTTTTCTGTCTGCTAAAGAAGAATTTTGTTTCTGAAACATCGGCTGTTTGCGGGAGGCAGACGCATGCACATACAAAAATATGGGGAATAGGGTATCCAACAGTTCGTTGCAAACGTACTGTAGCTCTCGCTTATGTTTTTTTCTTAAGTGTGTTACTTTAAGGATTTTTTTTTCTTTAGATATTTTTTTGAACTTTTAGATTTAAGGATTTTATTAGCATGCGGTGGAGGAGTAATTTTTGTGTACGTTACACTTTTTTCCGCCGCTTATTCATAACAAAGAACCACATTTTTCAGAGGGATTGAATGACAAAAAAGGAATCATCATAATGTGACACAAGACAGGACACGATGTTTAATAAAATTAGAAGATGTTACAGATATCACCTCGCTTACTCACTTGGATCTCAGTAGGTGGTCCATTGTTGGGATTTTAAAACATGGATAAGAAAAGATAATTTGTTTCCGGCTCTTCATCTTGACTTTATCTGTATAAGTCAAATCTGCTGATGTGTTTTATGAATTTGCGGGTTCATTTTGAATTGTGACCCGACGCGTCGGGATTTCAACGATTCGGGACAGTTGAAGCCTGCTAAGCTCAGTGCTCTGCTTGAAAAAGTACTTACTCCGTTTTTCTTTTAAAAGGTTTGACCATGTATGCGTCAGTACTCGAAAAGTGCTTTTCGTTTATAACCGAAAAAATGTTTTTTTTTTTTTAAGTTTCCAAAAAAGGTTTATTGAGTTTTTTTAAATTACCTAATTTTTACTTGCGATTATAAATACTATAAGGCAAGTTATGCATTCGTTAAAAAAAATAATTTTTCTCAAAAACGGTTTCTATGATTTTGATAAAATTTTGTGAATGGTTTTGTGTAAACTTTACGTTTGGGTTGAAATAAATGTTTCAGGAAAAGTCTTATAACGGTAGGTACCTCCCATAGGAAGGTTTTTTTGAAATCAGATTTTCTCGGATTTCGATGAAATTTTTAATGTAGGAGCCCTTTTATTAACGAAATAACATGAATTCTTAAATTTTTCAAAAAAAGTTTTTTCGAGTTTGAAAAAAGTTACAAAAAATTTTTTAACTTTTGTTTTCTTCAAAAACACTTTGATCAATATTTTTTAAATTTCATTTCTCTGATAAAAACTACAAAATGCTAAAAGTTGGCATACAAAATTTTTTAACATGTTTTCGAAAAGACCATTGTCACCACACATTAGAGCAAATTCGTGCGACCCAGTTGTGCACTTCATTTTTTTTTAATTACATATTTTAAAAACGCTTTGAGTATTTTTCTTTTATCATATTTTGTTCTTTATAAAAACTACAAAGTTTTTAAAACTCACATGTTTATATCATGTAAGAAACATTTTTGAAAACTTTTCAAAATAAAAAACGTTTTTCGAAAAACCCTTTTCAGTATAGTAAATGTAGGTGACTTATAAAATTTACTACCTAAATTTTTTTCAAAACAGCAAGCCCAACCACAATCGTACGTCGTGCCCAGTCTTACCGGTCCTGTTCCACAGTTCCATTAGCGATATATGGTTTGCAGCCAATGGAGCTTCAAAATATACCTTAGGCAACAATTAGCAAAAGCCTGCAGTTTGCTCGAGATGTTGACGGACCATTTCTTTGTTTCAGAAGGATATAACAGCACAGCTTTATCGTTAGAGTCGGAAAGTTTCAGATTGTTTGCTTTTAGTTTCAAACAAGAGAAAGGATTCCAATTACACGACGGGCTTTGTATATTCTATAGTTGACATTCAGGTCCGTTCCGCCATGGAGTGCTAAATTACTGCCCAGATAATTTAATTGCCTTAATTCCTCTATGAGTCCCTGCTTTAGCATAACTTTTTGAGTGCTTTGGCCCGTCGGCGTCGGTCGTCATTATTTTGGTCTTATAAGCGGTGATCCTTAAGCGAGCCACTTCTCCATTCAGTTGCAGCGACTGAAATATTTGGTTTAAACCAGCCGTGTTGTTTTCAGCATAACCTATGTGACTAAGTTTGGCAAATGGTCTCCATTGGAAACCATGTCACCAGAAATGAGCTTCATCACTAAACCCAATTCTTCGGTAAAAATGCTCCATGAACTTCGTGAACAGATTAAGTTTTTCCAAAGTAATTTCCACAATTTGAAAGCGATGTTCGGAAAATGATTAAGGATGAATTGCCAAAGTTTTCTGAAAAGGAATATCAACACAGTTTGACAATCTCAACTGTCAAACCATAGACAACAACCATCTAAACTTCTCATACAGCTAAAAACACACCCCTTACTTTGTTAATCATGGTATACAAATATGTACTGAAAACATTATTTGAAGTTTTAATATCAGAATGTTGCTAATTTTTGTTACTATCGCCTACAATTTGCACTCGGATTTTAAGTACCCACAGTATTTAATTTCAATTGTGGTGATTATATTGACTTAATTAATTTCAGCAATCAAAGTCAAACAAACAATAAAAGAGTTTACTTAAGCAATAAACGAACAGTATCGCTGTCATAATGACTGTCACAGAACACACAAGCTGAATGGCTGCTCTCATTTAAGTCGATTGCAGTCTGTTTGTATTTTTCGTATCCATTTCTGACATCATTTTGTATGTTAACAGTGTTTTTTTTTTTTTAACGCACTGTCCTTTGTTTGTAGAGGAATTATGTGCAAGTTTGTGGAAAAATTGTGAAAGTATTGAAGAAAACTTGAGGTTGTAGTTTCGCAAGATCTCGAGACTCCTTGATGTGGACGCTTGTTGTTTTTTGTAAGATTTGGACTTATGTATTTTGGTTATTTGTACCAAAGTAGAGCAGATTGATTTTTT
The DNA here is from genome assembly GCA_916050605.2 of Platycheirus albimanus. Lineage (NCBI taxonomy): Eukaryota > Metazoa > Arthropoda > Insecta > Diptera > Syrphidae > Platycheirus > Platycheirus albimanus. The sequence continues at coordinate 6,206,823 of OU696696.1, read as the reverse complement.
TGTATTGTTTTTTTTTTGTCAGAATTAATTTTATTACCAAATAATTTAGAATAACAATATCAAAATAAACTTAAAAATTTAAATTATAAGGGACTTGCTAATGTTATAAGAAGTTTATTTTTAAAAGCTTCTCTAAAAAAAAATTAATTAAACATGTCTATGGAATTTCAAATTGAATTCACCTCTTTGATGCATCGTGATATTGGTTTACTGCAACCACAATTTTTCCGATGAAGGCGAACGGAAAACAATTTATGTTTACGCGGATATCTCTAGGAGGGATAAGGAATCGTAATTGTTCTAAAAGGAATGCACTTTACGCGCGCGGAAAAAAATAATGCCACGAACAAATATCCTTTAATAAACATCTAGCATTAAAACAGGGAATCTCACATTTCAAGTTTAGTTTTAAGAGAGCATACCTTGAAAATCGTAGTTGTACCTTCACTTAAAATTCTATTAGATGCAGTTTTGTTACATTGATTCCAGACCACAGGGCAATACTCCAGAACAGATTGAACTAACGCGACGTAAAGTGTTTTGAGCGTAAAAATATCTGAGAGCTGACGAGCATTTCGTTTAATTTTGTCAAGCAAGAAGTTTGCTTTCTTATATGTATTTGTATCCATTAAATCGGATTAAACAACGATTTTTCCTTTGAAAATAAAAATGGTCCAATATGGCTACCCTGAGGAAGTCCAGATGTCAAGAATGGGGTTAGTGAAAATTCCATAAATATTCTATGGCAGACAAATACATATGATTCAATCCACTTGAACAAATAAGAGTGAAAACCTAGACAAGCCAACTTAGTGGCTGACCCTATGAAACGCTTTGGCAAAGTCGGTGAAAATTATGTCAGTTCGAAGACTATATTCGAAATTCGTTGAACATTCGATATGTGCTCACGAGCCACGGATAAATTTTGTCACAAGTACTGTGTTCAAATGTCTAAGAGATAACGGAGATTTTGTCAATTGGTCTATAATTAGATAAATGTTGTCTTGATGACGCTTAAAATATAAGGATTCGGGTTAGGAATGAAACTTTGAATGCAATTGTATGCGGCTCGGCTTACGAATCAGCTGCATTTTTGAGAAATAATGGAAAAAACCCATCTGGTGCAGTGGATTCTGACGCATTAATTTATTTTAAGGCAGCTAAGACTGCCGGTGTATTATTACTAAGATAACCTAAGCTAAACTTTTCAGCCACATCAGGGAGATTTTGAAAATACAAATGATGAGCATAAACAGATTCGAAATATTTAGCAAAAAGGTTGTTGACAACATAAGTTACATTCTACATTGCAGTTTAAGTGAATAGTGCAGCTAAATGCCACAAAACCTGTGACTATAGTAGCACTTTCTATTGAAGAAAAAAAAGTGCCCCAAAAGCTTCTGAAACCGTTCCATTTCAAAAATATCTGCCAATTCTGAGAAGCACTGTCAAAAGTTTTCGTAGTGCCGACACATGTGTCATGGTCTGGAAACAAAAGCTGATGAAATAGCCTTAAAAGGCCAGCATCGAGGTTGAGTGAGCGGTATTGAAAAAGAGGAAAGAATAAAAATCGCTTCTTACCGCGAATTGTGCTGCGCACACCAGTCTGACATTGGCCAAACTTGTGCTTGCGAATAGACACTACAATGGACGAAAATGAGCAGAAGCAATTTCGCGTTTTACATTGGTTTTTAGAAGAAGTGGTCTATCTTTTGAGTTAGAAAAGATTTTAAAAAATTTTTTTATAACGGTACCTACCTATCATGGAACCAGTATTTTCAAATCAAGTTTACTCGTAAACTATACATCCGATTTCAATAAAATTTTAGAAATAGTCATTCATAACTTTATTAATATGGCATTTCAAAATGTTCAAAAACTTTTTTGACTTTTAATAATTTCTTCAAGAAAATGTTGGTTTTCAAAATATGTTGGAAACGGGTATATTGAATTTTTTTATATTATTTTTTTCAGATATAAACAACAGATTGCCATATACTCGTATTTGCATACTCAAACAAATTTCAAAATATTTTTTCGAAAAGTTTTTCAAAGTAACCTTTTTAAAAAAAATTGGTCGAACGATTTTGAACTTTTTTTTTCTAAATACACATTTAGTTTTGAAATTTTATTGCATACTTAGTTTTTTCGAGAAAACTCTTAAACTAAGTAAAAAAATAAAAGAATTTTCGAAATTATTTTAATTTTTTTTCAGTTTACATAATGTGCAACCACTAAGCAATTGTTAAGCATAAGAGCAAGTTCGTGCGACCCAGTCGTTCATTTTATTTGCTTTTAATTGATGGTTAAGGTTTTTGTTTTTGGGGCATCTTCACAGCCGTCATAGACAGACCAAAAACTCCAAAGGATAATACAACATACTAAACAATTTGAGGTAATTAAAATTAAAAAAAAAAAAAAAAAAAAAAAAAAAAAAAAAAAAAAAAAAAAAAGTCACCTTAATTTGATTTTACAATATTAATTAACGAAAAATAAAATAATTAAAATAATTACTTTTAACAATCGTTAACAAACCTTGAATGCATTTCGAAACCCTTTTGTTTCATCATCAGCATTGCACTACTGAAGCTGTGGCTGCGGATGTTGATTGAAGCGCGAGATAAGAATCGATGAGAAAAAAAAAAAATCAAACACATAACCAATGACAACGGTTAAATACAACAAAACATGAAATTAAAGCAAGTGTGTTGTTATATTTTAGCAAACAGACAAGACTCGATATTGCCGTTGTCTTGATTTAGAAGGTTATTGCCCTTTTGGATGTAAAAACTTTCGTATGCATCCAATTGCATCTCTTTACGCACTTGTTTAACTAGACGCACATTGTTTACACTAATATTGTGATTTTCTTTTATGACGTGTGCTGCGACCGCCGATCGCGAGGGTTGGTTTAAACGAATGCAGGCTAAATGGTCATTGAATCTTTTTTTAATGCTTCTTTTCGTTTGTCCAAAGTATTCTTTACCACAGTCATTGCATTTTACAGCATAAATACCTGATTTATCTAAATCGTTGGTTTTGTCCTTTGTCGAACCAAGGTAGTTACTCAGTTTGTTGTTGTTTTTGTAGACAATGTCATAACCATGTTCATTGAATTTTTTCTTTAATTTGTTTGTTATTTTGGGTACAAAACTCATGGATACTCTTTGATTTTTAACTTTTTCTTGTTGTGAGTATAAAGTTGTAAGGTTTGAGTTTCTCGCTTTGTGAGAATGGTAAAAGATTAACTCATCTATCATCGTTTCATTATATCCGTTGACAATAGCTACATTTTTAATGTACTCGTATTCATTTTTATAGTTTACTAATGAAAGAGGTAAATTACAAAGCCTATGTATTAGTGAATGATATGCTGCTTTTTTATGTTGGATTGGAGTGTGTGAATCTATGGTTATCGTTCTCATTGTACTACTTGGTTTATGGTAAATTCCAATTTCAATTTTTTCTCCGAAACGTTGTAGTTCTAAGTCTAGAAAGGGAAGTTTACCATTTTGTTCTTCTTCACAAGTAAATTGTATGGAACTGTTTTGTGAATTTAGTAACTCCAATATTTTTGAGATATCTTCTCTTCTAATTATCGCGAAAACATCATCGACATATCTCCACCACCCTCGGTAATAAACTTTGATCACTTAAATTTACTTCCAAGGAGGACATAAATAACTCAGCAATTAACACATTGACTGCCATGGCTATCATATTCAATAGCCAGTTATGTTTTCAGTGGTGCCGTGGCTATCAAATATGATAGCCAGGTATGTATTCATATAATGCCTTAGCTATCAAAATTGATAGCTACTTGGAAGAAAATTCAATACAAATCGAAAACCCTGGCACCCAGTGATGTGCTAGGTAAATTTGGTTTGAGCAATTTCATGAATGTAATGATTTTACAGCCACTTTTTCTTTGAAATGATAAAACTTTTTTTTCTTTTTTTTTAATTATTAATTCAAATAAGTATATTATTCAAAATAAATTAAAATTTCATTGCTTTACAAAATATAACTAAAAAATAAATAAACTTTTCAAAAATTAAATTTTTATCTTATTTCCAACGTTTTTATCAGCTAGGGTACATTTTAGGAACATTTGAAATACTTTAGGAACTTTTTTTTATTTGATTTTTAAAAAAACTGGGTTTATTTATGTTGTAGATTGAAACAATCGCGACACATTTGGGGCTGTTCTGGACAATCTTCACAGAAAGTGTAGGTTTGTCTTGCTTCTTTTCTAGCACAAACTCGACCTTTTTCTTTAGTTATGCGGTTATAGCAAACACTACACTTTCTGCGAATTTTAATCCCAGAATCATTCAACCTGTCCTTCAAATGGTGATGCTTGGTTCGGGGTTGCTCTGGTCGAGATGAAGATGATGGAATATTGAGAAGCTCAGCGACAAGTTTTTCTCTGAATTTGCGTATGCAAATTTTGGTTTGTGTCACATTTTTGTACACTACCCAAGCGTTAACGACTGACGTTCCCAGCAGAAGCTCTATTCCTAGTTTGCGGTACCACTTCACGCCTTTTCTGAGGGTTGTTGCGTAAGATCCCATTTGGTCAGACAAATCAATTCCAGATTTCCCTTTATTGTATGCTAGAATTGCTTCAGGCTTAGTTGGTAATCTGTGCGTAGTTCTTCTTGGTCTTGTAGCTTGAGGTGGATTAGAACTCGTGGAAGGTTGGACACTATCATCTTGGATGCGTACAGGTGCAGAGCGTCTGTTTGAAGCGGGTACCAAAACTGGAGCGTGTTTGGTAGAAAGCATTCTAACATCTCTGGTGTCTTTCCACTTCAAAACAACTATTCCGTCATTATCTTCTCTGGATACAACTTCACCTCTTTTCAACTTTGCTAGAAGGACTTCCTTTGGAAGGTTTCGCTTATTAGCTCTGAGGGTGCCTACAACATGGGTCTTCTGTTGCAAGAAGGACTGAGCTAATTCGTAGCTGGTATAGAAGTTGTCAACATAGAGACATCTTCCTTCATTGAGAAGTCCTTGGCAAAGTTCCGTACATACGTTTTTGGCCAATCCGATTTCCCTTTCACCCGTAGCAGATTTTCCGGTGTACACTCTAAGTGCCCATGTATATCCATCAGTGGAGCAGAGTTTGAAAAGTTTGACTCCGTATCTATGAGTTTTGTTGGGTATGTATTGTCTAAATACAAGACGCCCTCTCCATGGCACTAGAGTTTCGTCAATAACGAAATCTTCACCAGGGTAAAAAAGTGCTTTGAAGTTTGTTTGAAGATGATCAATTAATTTTTCAATCTTCCGAAGTCGATTGGTTTGGCTACTTGTTTCATTGTTTTCAAAATGTAGCATCGATAGCAAGGCCTGGAAACGATTTCTGGACATAATTGTCCTAGGGAGCGCCATGTTGTATATTCCTTTAGTTTCCCAGTATTCTTCCATTCGGCCAAGAGGTACCAAACCCATCCACATCATCAATCCAAAGAATTTCTTCATTTCTGCTGAATCAGTTGGAATCCACTGGTTCATCCGACCATGCTTGGACCTCCGTTTGGCAGCGATGGTTTGATCCGCAAAACGGTTAGTTTCATCAGCTATAAATCTAATCAGAGCTTCGTCCACAATATGAGAGTAGATGTCAAGAGGTGAGGATTGATTCGAAATTTCGATTTGAACACCTTTCTTGCCGACAAAATCGAAGATTTTGTGCCTACCAACATACTCATTCCACTGATGAAGACTTCTTGTGCCATCATCATCATCCGAATGTAAATCTTCATGTTCTTCTTCCAACAGAATGTCTCGAATGACATCCGAAACATTCCCATCTTCTTCGGATGAGTTTTCTTCCGGGTTCCAAAGAGGATCTTCATGAGAATCATCGGTGCCAAAATCCAAGTCGGGTTCCGAATCAGACGACATTGAATCCATTTCAATTTGAGAAATATGTCTTCTACGCATTTTGAATCAAAATCTGCAAACCAAAGAAAGAACCAAATAAAAATAACCGAAAATAAAAAAAAAACTGGCTATCATATATCATAGCCATGGCATCCGACGGAAAGATAGATGTCTAACTTATAGTGGTATGCCGTGGCTATCATATTTGAATGCCAAACCAAAGTCCTTCCCAGGACTTCCCAGGACAACAAAAACATAAATATATACATGCAAAAATATATTTATACAAAAGAAACACTTCATATAACAAAAAACGTTATTGGCACCCAGTGAAATATACCAAAAATTGGCTTGGCAGTCAATGTGTTTGGGCTTAAAGGGTTGCCCATGTTGGTACCTTTAGTGACTTTAAAAATCTCACTATCGAATTGGAAAAAACTCTGGTCCATACAAAGTTGAGCTGTTTCTTGATAAGGTAAACCATGACAAAGTAAAAGGAATTCTGCGTTGATTGGATCATTTTAGAAGTTTCCTCCTTAGAATCGCAAGTAAAGAGTCAAAGAACAGTCAAATTTCAAGCAAGTTGATATTTAATGCTGGGTGGTGCGTAGTGTTGAAGTTGCTGTTCCCAGCATAGAAAGAGAACATAGAACAACGACCGACGAACGTGGTTTTCTGTTTTTGCAAACAACATAAAACCTTGTTGATGTTTATTTTATTTTAAGTTTATTGTTAACATTTGCATTATGGATTTAAAATCAAAATGGTTCCATTCAAGAGTAAAAAAAAAAGATAGTAAATACTCACCCAGTGATAACTGCCGAAGCTGACTCGAATCCACTACAATAGCCACACACATCCTGGCACGAGCATAAATGATTGATAAAAATCAAATTTTTGTTTTCGGACAACATAATTGGATTCAATAAATTGATGTTCGTCGTTATTATCAGAAAGATATTCAATTAATTTAAAAAAAAAATATTTCTCTATTGGTTCTACCCATACACCAACCATGTAAATTAGTTCCAATTTGATCAAACCTAGAGAATTATTTGATTGAAGTGGACAGTTTTTATTCCTAGAACTGGGAAATCAGCCTTAGATTAAACCAAGGACATTCTTTCAGTCTCCTTAGAGTTCTTGTTTATCTTCTCTCTCCCCCCCCCCCTCTCTAATTTATATCCACAAGCGTTGAAAATCCCACTTCAAAAGTCAGGTAAAGAGCATATCCGCCACTCACCAACTTGAAGCTAAGAGCAGGGGTTACCAGAAGCATTGCACGTGTAAATCATTTTTCAAAGTATAAATTCATTACGGAAACCACAAAAGCAACAACAAAATAAAACAAAACAATTAACAAAAAAGAAAAAGTTCTTGGCAATAAAGTAAATTTCTTATTCTCAAACAGGCTAAAGGCTTACAATTCTTTCCTTTACAACTCCTTAAGTTGCTCAAGTACTCAAGTTCTCAAAGTATTAAATTGATTACTTAATTATCTTTCAATTTGGCAAAGCCACATACCTGAAAATAGAAACACGTATTTCTGAGAAAACAACAAAAAAATTTAAAAGGATTATAATTTATTTTTGTTGTAACAATTCCTGTTTCGGGAAGGCACGAGATTCTTTTTCAAAGGTCACGACAATGTCAATTAACTTGATGATATATTCGTGTACATTAAAAATGTTCAATTAATGAAGGTACCCGTTCATGACTAATTGCCACATTGTTTGTTGGTTGGCATACAACAAAAGTTAGTCCTTAAAAAAAAAAAAAAAAAAATACTCCAAGTTTCAATTTCAGGTTACGATAATGATATTAACTTTATCAGCCAAAATATCCTTTTAACATTTTTTGTTTCATCCTTTTTAATTGTTCAAACTTTTCTCTTTAAAAGTGTTTTTGAAGTGAAACTTCTTTAATATAGAGGTGATTTGAAACTCGACGAAACGGAAATGCGCCATGACACTTTTAAGCAAATAAATTAAACAAATTAATATATCACAACAAGCCTGAGAGAGAACGAATGAAAAAAAAATCATGACAGTATTTTATATTCTAGCTCTCATTTTCTTCCTTGCTTCGTAGGCTCTCACTCTCACTCTATAGTGTAACAAGCATTGTACATTATGTCAAGCAAAAGCGAGTGAGTAGGCGCATTAATACGAGTAAGATAGTATGTTTGTAAATATACGTGATTTGCTTGCTGTCTAACAGAAGAAGCTTTAGAAAAAGATTTGGATGAGCTTAGTTCAAGAAGATTGCAAAATGCAGACAAATGCATAAGAAAAGTATTTATAGAAAATTGGTATTCAAAAAATGATTCAAATTTTAAAAAGAGTCCTAAATTTTTAAAAGCAGTCCGTTTTCGATGATTTTTTTGACATGGTAACGTATTATAAATCGATGAACTCTGGCAGCACGCACGAAAAATACTGATGTGACGAAAAACGTCACATTACGTAACTGCTTTGATAGCATAGAAAGTCGATACAATTTTTCAAAGTGTGTGGGGGAGGGTTTTGGGTTGTTGGTGTGGTGAAAATTGTACCAGGCAATTAATTCCACATTCGTGTTGTACGGCTAAAGAATGAATCTCTATATTTCACGGTACGTCTGAAATTGGGCTTAATTGTAAACTGATGAGCGTTTCTAGCAAGACGAGTGTTCCGGGGAAAGGTTTAAGGGGTGGAACGCTGGCTATCTCGAGTGAGAATTTTTTGTAGAAGAACTTTTTAAAAAAAGGAAAGACATAAAACATGTCGACGATGTTCAAGTGATGGAAATGGTCCCATAATACTTCTCTCTCCTATAAATTTTAAAGCTTTTTTTCTTAAATCTGTCGAGCAAGTGTACAAAAGTTTGAGAAGCACCTGTTTTGAGATGGGAGTTATATTTTTCGACCTCTTTGACACAAGTTCCATTCATGGATAAGGGCATAGGGGGTATGTTAAGCTTTAACGACAAAAGACAGCATTGAGTTTTCGACGCATTAAACTCCACATGATTTCTAATACCCCAATTCACAATGCTGTTTAAATCGGAGCTTATCATACGATGTCGTTGTAATAACACGTCCGAAGGCGAAGACCGTGAATTATCAAACGTATACGAAAAGCTGAGGGTTGAGTCGTCAGCAAAACAATTTAATGGATTAGAAATTAGAAGTCACAGACAAGAGATCGTTTATAAAAATGAGAAAGAGAGTCGGAGATAGAACGGAGCCCTGGGGCACACCAGCATTTATTTTGTGGAGATCGGACTTAAAACCGTCTAATACAACTTGTATTGAATGGTCCAGAAGATAGCTTCTAATCCAACGAATAAGAGTGTCATCGATACCAAATGCAAGATTTGTTCCACTGTTCGGTGAGATGTGCCATCAGATCACCAGTATAACGATTGCTGCGAAAGCCGTACTGCTGGTCATTTAAAAGCTCCCGATCTTCGAGATATTTCTTGAGCTGACGATTTATCAGTGTTTCCATGATCTTGGTGGGTAGGAGGAAGAGTCACCTTTTTTAGGGACGATGAAATACATCTCTTCAGAAGTATAGGGGGTATATCATTCGGGCCAGCGGACTTATGTATATCAAGATCTTGAAGAACTCTTGCTACTGTACGAGTGCGGAAAAATACCTGTCCCATAGAAAAATTAACGTTCTCAAGTATAGGAGGGGTATCGTTGCTTGCAGGCAACGTAGAACTAGCAGCAAAATGAGCTGCGAGCATATTCGCCTGCACTGAAGAGCTGACAATTGGTTTGTCGTCGACGTATTTTTTTTTACAATGGTGGCGTCCTGGAGATCAGGCGTTAAAAAGGAGTCAAAAGGACGCAAAAGATTCTCAAAGGTTCTGATCTACTGAGCTAATGCGAGTTGCTCTCTCGCACGTTTGTATGCTTGAATGTGTGTTAAATCGTTTGTATGTATAGTACGTGTTGCAAGCATTTCGTCATAAAATAAAATGAAAGTAAGTCGAAAACTAGTGCTGGTTGGCAAAGTTTTCCACCTCTTTCTCTCGTAGGTAAATTCTCTGAAGTTTCACTTCGACCGAGTGTGAATTGCACACACACATTTTTGAAGTGAAACTTTTTTAGAATCGTTGTGATTTCAAACCGGATGCAACGGAAAAAACGACAGGTAAGAGACACAAATACAAAAATGTGTAGGATGAAGCCAGGAGAGAATGAGACAGAAATATACATACTATTTTATATTTTTTTTTTTTTTTTTTTTTTTTAAGTGAATCTCCTTTAGTATGATTTGATACTTTTCGTAACGAAAATGCGCCATGACACTTTAAAGCAAATAAATCAAACAAATTAATATATCGCAACAAGTCTGAGAGAGAACGAATGAACAAAAATTCATGACACAGTATTTTATATTCTAGGTCTCATTTTCTCCCATACTACGTAGCCTCTCACTCTGGTCTACTTAGCATTATAAATTTGTAATTGCGTGAATTTCAAGCTTAGGCGAGTGAGGAGTCGTTTTGGTACGAGTATGTGTTAATAAAGGGTGCTTTTTAAACTTGTGGTTTTCAATCTGGCAATACTTTTTTTTGAGTTGGTCTTTTTGACAGTTGTCATTTAATTTATGCTCAGTTTGGTTTGCCATTTCATAATGAAAATATTTACTCCTAAACAAAGCTTGCAAATTGTGCAAATTTATTTTGAAAAACATAGTTATTGAATATACTTCTGAAACGATTTTCGATTTTTACAAGAAAATTTTGTTCAGGGATTTAGCTCCCTTTTGGTTGAATTTGGCTGTATTTAGAGCGATGATAATCTTCAAGTGTATCTTGAGGCACCGTTAGATATACAAAAACTGGCTGTTTGGTGTGCTTTATGGGTTAGTGGAATCATTGGTCCATATTTCTTCAAAAATGTGACAGTCAAAGGGGAACCCTATAGAGCCATGATTCTTGTGCCTGAATTGGAAGATGTTGATGTGGACAACCCTCGGTTCATACAACCAACGAAACAATCAATTTATTGCAGGAATCTCGTGTCGCGGGCCTGTAGCGTGGCCTCCAAGATCGTGCGATTTAACACCACTGGACTATTTTTTGTGAAGTCGCTTGTCTACGCAGATAAGCCCAAGGCGATTGCCGATTGACGCCTTTAAAGAGAATACGGCCCCAATTACTGCAAAAAGGGGTCAAAAATTGGGCATCTCGGCTGGAATTTATTCGAGCCAGCCGTGGAGGCCACTTGCCCGAAATCATTTTCAAAACATAATGGCAAACCCTTATCTTTATAATAAAGCTTGATTCTGGGCCATAACATTCAATTATATGCGTTTTATTTCTTCTTGAAAACCACACGTCTAAAAAAAACCCTTTATATTTATACCAATAAATTTGTGTAAGCATAAAAGATAAAAAAAAAAAAAAATGAAAAACCTATACGGAACGCGTTTGAGTTTCGTGCATGAAATTATTAAGTTTTCAAAATTTTGGAATGGTTTTTCTCAAGCCTCTGGCTAACAGGAGAAGCTTTAGAAAAAGATTTGAATGAGCTTAGTTCAAAAAGAATGCAAAATGCAAACAAATGCACAAGAAAAGTATTTCACGGAAATTGGCATTAAAAAAATTCTTAAAAGGAGTCCCGAATTTTTGAAAGCAGTTCGTTTTTGATGGTTTTTAAATAGCTCGTGGCGTCCTGGAGTTCAGGCTTTACAAATGAGTCAAAAGGACGCACATGAGCCAAAAAAACAACACTGCTCTTCACTTCTAAAGCAAAAGAGCAAGCGTGTCGGTGTCGGTACGTTTGTATGCTAGAATGTGTTTCAAAACGTTTGTGTACGTGTTTCAATAAGCATTCATAAATAATAAAGTTTAAAATTAATGTGAAAAATGATGTTGGAAGGATTTTTCATCTTTTTCTCTCGTAGGTTACTTCTCTGAAGTTTCACTTCGACCGCGTGTGAATTACACACACATTTTTTTTTATTAGATTTTAAAGTTGGCAGCAGTGTTTTCATTGACATCCATTTTGTCATCTGCCATGTGATTTATCTTTAGTTTGGTCTGCCATTTTAGCATGAAGCCTGAACAACGCATGCAAATTTGGTGAATGATCTCGAAACGAAAGCGCCGATTTTGACACGAACATTTTGTTAAGGAACGAAGCTCATTTTTGGTTGATTGGTTATGTCAGTAAGCAGAACTGTCGTATTTAGAGTATGTAGCTAATCATCCAACCATTGACGACTTGGAAAACAATATTCCCCCATTCTTGCCAATAAACGACCCCAAACGCTGAAAAAGTGATCGCAAACTGGACCTCAAGATTAGGTTACATCTGAGCTACCCGCGGTCGTCATATGCCATAAATCACATTAATACAACAATAGCAAAAAATTATCTTTCAAATAAAGTCAATTTTATGGCAATCAATACAATGTATATTTGTTTTATTTCATTTTACAGCTATAAACCTCAAAAAAAAAAAAAACACCCTTTATTTAATAAGAAAAACAATTTAAATATGGTGAGATAAGAATTAATCTGATTGCATTTAAGTTCGTTATGAAAGAGCACCCCAAATGTCATTCAAAATGATAATGTTTAATAAAAGTCCCAATCGAAACGCTATGCATATCAATGAAAATATAAATTAAGAAGACATTTCAACACTCAACTCCTCACTGCTTTTAAATTTTAATTAATAATACTCACTCCTCGCACTGAGGCAGACAATTTTTTTCGTTTACTTTTTTTGTACATCTTTGCATATTTTTTAATGAATAATGTGAATAATTGATTGATTGATTAATCATCTGTCGGAGGAGTAATTAAAAATAAGGGAATTTTCCCGAAAGTTTATCTGTGAATTCATGCATTAATTTGTCAGTAATAAATAAATCTCCCAAGGGTGGGGTGTCTGGTGATTTGATATGCAAAGTACTTTCGATGCTCGAATCGAAATTGTCAATCAAGAAGGATTAAATGCGAAGGATTTATTTTTAACGACTGAAATCGAAGGATTAAAAGTAATCTTTTGCATCTTAATGAATTTTAAATATAAATTTTGTATTTGTTTTACTTGGCTGGCAACAAAAAGTTCCCTGTAACGTCGATGTGGATGGCGTAAAATACCCCCCCCCCCCCTCCTTCAGATTTGTAATAAATGGCGACTTCGATAGTAAGGCGGCGAAGGCAATTTATTGACACCGACACGTGAGACGTGATCCTAGTGACATTTCGATATTTTATATTATATTATATTTTTAAAACGTTCACATTATGTGTCTTCAGAGACATAATTTCTTTAAATTTCGAAAATTTTCGAGCATTATGAGGCTTTGTAATAACACCATTTTGGAAGAGAAGACATTTACAGGGGTCCAACAGATTTGAAGAAATTCCCAAACTGGTGGTCCAAATGTTGAAAATATGAACGGTAGAAGTTCAAAAGATGCTATACTTAAAAAATTCAGTGCAATTATGACTGAAAATGCAATTTCTTACAATTTTCCACAACAATTATGAAAGGAGTAAGCACTCCTCGAACAAAACAAATACCTGCAAAAAAAAAAACCAGCAATGCTTTCATTTGCTATCGACAAATTTCAGACCGTTCCACTCAAGTTGTTTTGGTTTCGTTTTCAGTTCGATATTCACAAAATAAGTGATGGTTAGTCCAAGGGTCTGTTCTGTCGCCTACTCTCTTTTTCATCTTTGACGTCGCCAAGAATGCAGCGAAATGCTTAGAAATATTTTCCCCATCTGATCTGGCTAAAATTTGAAAGTTTAGATATCTTGTCATTTGATCCTGTTACACATTTGACTCAGAAATAGTCAGAGGCATTCCTTCCCTGAAACAATTTCCTAGTTCTCTCTAAGAAGTACTGTTAAGTAAGTAGTATCCTTCCTTAACCACGCGGCGCGAATGTGAAATGCTCTTCCCTACTCAATTTTTCTCCTCATTGTCGCTTTTCGTTAAACATAACCGAGAGCTACAGTACGTTTTCAACGAACTGTTGGATACCCTATTACTTATATTTTTGTATGTGTATGCGTTCGCCTCCTGCAGCCAGCCGCTGTTCCAGTTTCAGAAACAAAATTCTTCTTTAGCAGACAGGAAAAATTCAATAAAATTATTTTTTTGTGGCCGATGTTCAATAACCGCTGGCTGGCGCAGTAAAAAAAGGAGTGTGCCACGCCCAAATTTGAGACTTTTTATTGCAAGGGCTTTATGACATTCAATTTTAAGCTTGCAGATCGATTTGGACAAAACAAGACAAAACTTAAATTTTTAAAAATAAGATCTTGAATGGAAACAGCGATTATGATTGTATTTAACAATTTATTCCTGACACTCTGCTAAGTAACCAAGGATTACAAACCGAACTGTTCATCTCTTTACTTCAAAACTGGGACCGATAGTTAAAAAAACGTTTAAAAATTAATGCATTATACGACTTTTGATGTAAACGCCCCTTAAGAGTGGGCGTGTCTTAAAAATTTGAAGCACTAATTGAGCTTTGATCAGTATTTAGGCATATGTGTAAAACTACAGCTGAATCAAGTAGTGTTTAAACAATCTTACCTGAACAAAGGTATTTTATCAAAATCACGCCTTTAAAAGTGGGCGTACTAAAAAAATTCCACAAGAAAATGTAGAGATATATTTTTCATATAACGAACGGACGGAAAAAAGGTTTAAATTGAATATTGGTAGTTCCATACGTTTTTCGTTCTTTCAAGAAAATAGGGAGTGCGCCAAGCCCAAAATTCAAAAATTTCATTTCATACACAAACTTTTTAGTTTCTACTAAGAGACGCAAAATGTTGGCTTGCTGATTCATTATAATTATTTTGTATTTGCAAAAACAATTTTCTTATAGTTTCGTGTTAAAAAAGGCCTTCAGCCACGCCCAAAATCATTTTTTTTTTGATTTCATACACAAGATGTTTATGTGCAAGTAATACCCACAAAATTTAATGTTTTCCGCTTTAATATAACAATTGTTATTTCATAAAAACAATATTGATGGTTTTGTATAAAAAATGGGCGTCAGCCATGCCCAAACTGAAATATTTTTATTTGATTTGAAGAAGGTTTAGCTAAAGCTTACGTGTGCAAAATTTTAGCGTTATGCTTTTATCGTAACTGTACAAAAAACATAATTTAATTTTACCAAATTGAGGTTGTTCAACAAAAATGGCGATTGTGGGCATGTTTGTATGCAGATTTCACCCGTTCAAGAACTTAGCCTTACTCTTAAACCAAAGATTGTACATACTAACCTTCAGCTTTCTAGCTCAAAAATTGCTTAACTAGCGGAGAACCCTTCTCATGATGTTACTAAATCAAGTTCCTTAAAAGCACATCCCTGGAAAGATCCATACGCCGGCCGGGTTGAACTTCTATAGACTCAAACTTGGAATGGGTTTCATTTTTTTCATCAACTACTAACGGACTTATTTTTATAGTGTTTAGTTAGCGTGGGAGGGAGAGGGGGGAAAGTCTTGCCAGTTTCAAACTTTAACCTACTGTACTGTCCATAAGGCCGGACTAATTATCGCATGAATGAACCTCTTAGCCGCATGGACAACCTCTTAAACGTTTATCAATGAACCCTGCGTACCACATTTCCCAAAGTGACCGCATAAATGGCGTAACCAAAAATGCTGCATCGTTCCGAAATTTCCTGCAACGGACGATGAGAAAAATTTATTTCTCCCAGTGATGTTGCTATTATAAATCTAAACAGCGGATTCCTCGTGATTTCATTTATAAATTGACCTTAAAATCATAGCTGCCACTTTCAACTGTATTTGGTAACGCATTGTTTAATTTAATTGAACTCAACGTAACTCAGTTAAAGAAGGGTTCATCAGAACCAATCAGTAAGAGCAACCACAACTTTTTCATTAACAAAAATAAAAGCAAAAATCCATATATTTTTTAATTTGACCTTTTGGATCCCAGTTCGCAAGAATTTGTTTTCCGTCCATTAAAAAAGCTCCAAGGAACCGATTTCGAACAGAAATGGAAATTACAATCCGGAATATTTGGTAATTGTCGTTCCCTTTTGATTATTTTTTTTTTATAAAAATGAAAAAGAGATTTTTGTTTTTATTCCATGAAATCCTTTGTTCCCGAGGAGTTGTGCCAAGCTTTTTGTTTTTGGAAGCGAAGGCTGTTGCGCTGATATGCTCAAACTCATGGTCTGTATTTGTACAAATTAAAGATACGTTTGTATCCCGTTCGACTATTTTGTTCACTTTGTTTTATTAAAAAGGTTGTTTTACAGTCAAATGTTCTACTCAACCGACGCTACGACACCTGCAATTATTTTTCATTTACACAGCCGTTATTTTATTTTTTAACAGAAAAAAGCACCTTTTTTAATTTTGTCTTCCTACGTCCTTTTTTTTGAACTTCCGGGAACAAGAAATGTACTATAAATATTTAAACAGAAACAGACGCACAGATATCTCTGGAAAAAGAATTGTGAATAAAATTTTGTTTCAAAGCCTAAGTTTTGTTTAAAAGATGGCGGCATATTTACTCCTTTCAAATATTCAATGTTTTTATAATGAAGGAAAATATTCCAAAATTAAATTCATCAATTCCAAGAAACATTGTTCTGCCATGAATGCTTATTTTAAATTTGTTTAAAATTTTAAGCCATGTAAAAAATGCAAATTGATGTCTGGCGTATACGTATTTTTTTTTTTTTTTTTGTTAACAGATTTTTTGTTGATTTTTTTTAAGACTTTTTTTTATTAGCAAAGTGAAATTGAGTGATTTTTTGGCATGAATATTTTAAACGCATTATTTCGATAATTTTGAGGGAAATTCAAGGATTTAAGTGATACGGCATCGTTATTTCTGAGAGGATTTTTATAGGTTGTGTTGGAAAATCATGTTCGGGATTAAAATGGCGAGATAGATTTGTCAAAGAATTTCAAATCACAGAACGTTAAGAAACTTTTGCCATGTCTGAAGTTAAAAATTTGTATTGCCAAGACAAAACCATTACTAAGGGCTTAGTGAAACCAAATTTAAGGCACTACTGAGTCGCACGAACTTGCTCTAATATGTGACAGTGGTATTGGGGCTTGATATTTTGATAAAAATACAGTTTTCAAAGTTCTTAAATAAATATCTACGTATATTAATTTGAGCTGAAAAAAAGTACTTCATTTAAAATCCTGGATAAATTTGAATTTAGGAGAATATATTTTTAAAAATCTGTAGTGCGGTTTTTAAGAAAAAAGTTTTTTTTGAAAAACTTTTTGAAAACATTTTTCAAAATATAATTTTTTTTTTTTTTAATTTTAAAAATACAAAAAAATATGTTTTTAAAATATTGTGGTAGTATAAAAATTGAGCTACCGGTTGAACCTTTTTCGAAATGGTCGAAAGCAAAAAAAAAAAATAAAATGCACGAATGGGTCGCACGAACTTGGTCTAATGAGCGACAGTGGTTTAGGGGCTTGAGATTTTGATACAAATAAAATTTTCAAAATTCTTAAATAAATACTTAAACTAATTTGAGCTGAAAAAAAGTACGCCATTTTTTTTCTTGGATAAATTTGAATTTATGAGAATAAATTTATAAAAATCTGTGGAGCGGTTTTTGAGAAAAAAAGTTTTTTTTGAAAAACTTTTTGAAAAAATTCAAAAACGCTAGTTCATAGGAATTCAGCAAATACATTTATTTAAAATATTTTTAGAAAAAAATTTAATAAGCAGTTTTCAAAATATTAATTTTTTAATTTTTTTTTTTTAAATGCTTTTAAAAATACAAAAAAATATTTTTCAAAAATATTGGTATGCAATACAAATTGAGCTACCTACAGCTATATGTGTGTGAAATTTCGAAAGAATCAGTTGAGTCGTTTTCGAGATAGTCGAAAGCAAAAAAAAAACGGTCCTATGGAAAGTACCGTTCTTAGCCATTTCTTAAAACTTTTTTTTCAGCCATATGATTGGTCGCACCTAAAAAGCAACACTGATTTTTTTAAATCGAAATCGTAAGAGTCGTTTTTGAGAAAAATAAGCTTTAACGTAACGGTTGTATGGCAGGTACCGTTATTTTTTGAGCTAAAAAAAAATCCAATTTCCCCTCTGTACAATACCTAAAAAAGTCTATGTACCAAGTTTGAAGCAATTCGACCCACCCGTTTGGGCTGTAGGTGTAGGTGTCTATACAGACAGACAGACAGACATACAGACGGACAGAATTTTTAAACCATCTTTTTTCGTCTTTGCTATCATCGTAATGTCATGTTTGATTGTTAGCTCAAACCTTTTTTTTCAACGAATGCATAACTTGCCTTATAGTACCTATAAATCGCAAGTAAAAAACTACTGAATATTTTCTCAAATTTCTTTTTTTTTTATTTGAAAGTACAATCCTTCCGGTTAATAATGGAAAATAATTTCATTTAAATGGCTGCCTCGGCTGGCCATGCAGTAGCCTACACGATCGGTTCAATTTGTAAGCATATTATCGATTGTGTGCAGCTGTATTTCACCAATGGCTTCACGAATATTGTCCTTTAAAGCGTCAATTGTCTCTGGCTTGTCGGCGTAACACTTATCTTTTACGGCACCCCACAAATAATAGTCCAACGGTCAAATCGCAGCTCCGAGGTGGCCAAACGACATCAGCTCTGCGGCTGATAATGCGATCTTCAAAAACAGGGCGCAAAACATCGAGTGTAGATTCGGCTGTGTGGCAAGTAGCGCCGTCCTGTTGAAACCAAATGTTGCCAATATCCTCCTCTTCAATTTTTGTGAACAAAAATTCGTTCAACATGGCCCGATAACGATCGCCATTGACTGTAACGGCCACTTCTTGCTCATTTTCGAAGAAAAATGGCCCAATTATGCCTCTGGACCAAAATCTGCACCAAACAGTGACTCGTAAAACTATACAATATACATATATAAATATATATATACACCCGTGGTCTAGCCGAAGTTAACGAAGTAGTTTTTGTTTTTAGTGGACTTTATTGAAGGGTACAACAGCATCTAACTGATGAGCCCAACTGTTGTACCTGGGCGAAACGCATTTGGACTAAAGGTCACTAAACTTTTATTTTGGTGCTTCTCTTCTTCCAAAATCCGTACGCAATTTTCGCACACATTCTGCAACATTACAAGCGTATCCATATAACCATATTTTACTTAAAACCACTTTACACTGCTTTCTTATCCACGAATTACCGAGGTCCTACTGTAGTTAAAATTGAGTATTGGTATTTTATATTTTTAAAACAAGGTAATGTTTTTTGTTCTTTTATTGAAAGCTCAGCCAGGACCGAAATCAAAAAATTTGGGCTCGTGGCTTTATTAAAAGTAGGTACCGTTTATTGGCGTAACTAAGTTTTTCATAATTAATTTCTTATGAAAAGAAAATTAAGTAAATTTTTTCGCTCGAATATGGGTAGCGTTATTTTTTTTTTTTTGTACGGCACACGCGTTCAAGGGAGCCCTTTTAATGATAATCCACAGCGCGGCAGTCACGCCCAAATTCAAGTGTTTATATCTAATTAAAAGAAGATATAATGATATCTTGTGCACATACCACCCAACGGTATATCTACTCCACCCCCAATACAATATACCTACTCTATGAAATAGGTTATACAAATTATTACAATGCTTTGAAGGATACACCAACGGAATATTTCGACTTCCCTATAATTGTTTTTACATGATGTTTGATTTCTATCGAAATTTTTGTTCTCGCGAAAATTCATAAAAACCCAGGGGATGCATTCCCAAGTATTTAAATATGCAATATTTATTTGAGAAGGAATTCTTTCGTATTTCAAAGGCAAAGCTGCCCTTGACCATATCGCACTGAAATTTTTCCCTACGTTTTGATAAAGATATTGATTTACTCACGAATCCATTCATCTTAAAAGCAGCACCAAAAAAATGTATGCCAGCTAAATTTTTGTTACAGGCTTAAATAACAAAGTTTTTCTATTGAATCACATAACCTTCTAGACAAAAAAGTCCTTTTTTATGTCTCGGAGAAATCCTTGGGGAAGATTTATGTATCCAATATCTATTTGTAAACACGATATTCTCTTCGACGGAAAGTAAAAAGTACAAAATCTTGGTTTTCTCAAGAATACTTGACAAAGATATCGTTCATTGTGTTGAAAGAAAAGACAACTCCAGAAAGAGCTAGAGGGTACTTGACTTTTCCTAATGAGTAATGACTAACGCGGAATGCAAATAAATTTCTCACAAATATTAATTAAGACGCCTACGGGACATATCGTAGACTAAAAACACAACCTTCTACATATATATTCGTCCACACATTCCTGAGTGTTTAATTTCATCTATAAATACTGGGAAGTAAACAAGCAAACAAGTTATGCTTTAAGGCGGTTATGTTCCAGTAAAGCCATCCTTTATCTTAATAAACAGAGTAACGCCCACTAAATGGACTTCAATTAACTCGAAAGACAAATATCTTCTTACACGCTCAAAAATGCGGGTATCCTTAAGGTAAAACCCATTTAACCCACAAAAGCAAACCAGCTTTAAGTGAAATATTACATCATAAACTTTTGGAAATGAACTACGTTATTTCCATACAAACACAGAGTCCTGATATCCTTGCAGTCTCGATAAAAAATATCGCCTTAAATTTCCGCTTAAACTTTAAAAAACTATTCTCCGAATATAGTAGGTTACTCGTTTTTATGTGCACAAATGGAGTTGAATGCAAGCACAAAAGAGAACGCCTCCAGCAAAGTATCCTGTTTATTAAGTCCATTAATCTCATGGTTGCAAAATCTTCACGTTTCTAACATCTCCGCAATGAATCAAGCCTTCAGAATGTTATTTCGAAATGAATAAGAAAACTAGAACAAGAAAGGGCTTAAAAAAACACACACACAAATCAACAAGAACTTGAGAGCGGAATGGGAAATTGATTAAAAAAAATCGGACACAAAGTTCCTTGGACAAACAAGATCCTTGACTCGTAATAGTGTAATCATCACTTCATTTTCACATCATCCGGTGTACTAGCGCCGTCGGCGGCCGGCGTCGTCGGTGTCGGTGGTAAGAATAAAATTGATTAAATTAGTTGAATGGGAGAAGACGTAGTTTGCGAAAACAATCTTTGTTTGTGTGGTTTTTTATTTCACTTTTAAATGCATACAAAATGGAGGGAAATTTACCTTTTCCCAATGCATGAGAGAAAGGGTGATGTATAAATGTGTGATAATCACCGTTCAGTTAAGCTTATGCGACACACCATGAAGATCGTTGAGCGGGTTTTAGAAAGTTGAGTGCTAAATTAAGTGCGTTTTTCAGAGGTAAAGAACTTTAAGTTGGCAGCACTGTTTTCATTGACAACCATTTTGTTATCTGCCATGTCATTTTTCTTTAGTTTAGTTTGTCATATCATCATGAATCGACTGACGCCTGAACAACGCATGCAAATTTTTTTTCGAAAAAAACATGGTTCTGTTCGCAATGCATCGTTGAGCGATAATGCTCTTTTTTTTTAATGCCCAAAAAAAAATGACATCAAACTGGCTGGAGGAATCACTGGTCCTTACTTCTTTGAAACCGATCCAGGCCAGAGGTAGGCCGTAATAGAGTTATATGATCAATGACTTTTTCGTCCCTAAATTGTTTCGCCTTGATTTTGGTGAGCCGTGATTTCAACAACATGTCACAATTGATTTGTTGAAGGGAACGTTTGGTGAGCGCATAACTTCCAAGATCGTGCAATTTAACACCGCTAACACCAGGGATCGGAAATTTAACCTCAAGTTTGGATAAAGTGCAATCCGAGTTACATAGTTGCTAAGGTCATGTGCCAGAAAGAATAGAGTGCAGGACTGGGTCGGCCGAATTTGCTCTCTAATGTGCGACAGTGGTCTTGGGGTTTAAGATTTTGGATAAAAAGCAGGGAAATTTGATTGATCACTCAAAAAACTAGTTAAAACGTTTTTCGGAAAAAATGAAGTAAGCCATCTGAAACATTTTTTTTTGAAAAACTTTTCTAAAAAATATTCCAATTTTTTTTTTTTTTGAGTATGCCAACTTCTAGCAACTTGTAGTTTTTATCAGAAAAAAAAATAAAAAAAAAATTGAATGATTTTTTTTTGAGAAAAAATAAAAAAAATAAAATTAAAAAAAAAAATTTTAACCCAAAAAAACTTTTTTTTTGAAAAATTTAAAGATTGAATTTATTTTGTTTATAAAAGGGCTTCTACATTAAAAATTACCTCGAAATTCGTCAAGTGGCAACTTACGAAAAAATCTGATTTCAAAAAAACCGGTCCTATGGGGGTACCGTTATAAGACTTTTCCGGAAAAATCTATTCCAACCAAAACATAAAGTTTGCACAGAAAACACTACTCAGAAAGTTTTATCAAAATCGTAGGAGCCGTTTTTGAGAAAAACTAATTTTTCTCTAAAAATCATATTCCGGGTACCATTAGTTTTAGAGCTAGAATGCTAATTCCAAAAACCCCTCTGTAGGACGTCATAATAATACAATCTACCAAGTTTGAAGCAAATCGGTCCACCCGTTTAGGCTGTAGGTGTCGATACAGACAGACGGACGGACGGAATTGTCGGACCCACTTATTTCGACTTCTCTATCATCGTAATGTCATGTTTAGTTGTTAATTTTTTTTTTTACTAGTGCATAACTTCGCAAGTAAAAATATTAAAAAAACGCCCTCAGGTAACGAAAAGTTCCAGAAACTTATGTGCTTGGTCATGTACGAAGGATCAGTGACAAAAGTAAGTCTATTTAAACTCACTTGGACTACACCAATTTAACGATGTTTCTAATTGCAATGGAAGAATTTTGGATCTAATTTTCGCAAGCTGTGATGAAGATATTGTTGTGGAAAAATCAACAGATCCTTTAGTACTTGAAGATAACCATCATATCCATCTTTATCTTTTTTCTCTTTCTTTTGATTTAATATTTCATTCTGACCTTAATGAAAACTTTTACACTTTTAATTTTAAAAAGACAGATTTTAACAAATTAAATATGCTGCTGTCACAAGTTGATTGGTCATATCTCAATAATTGTTTAACTGTGAACACTATGGTCTTTGAATTTTATAATGTCTTGTTTGATTGTTTTTTTAAAATGTGTACCTCTAACTTCTGTAAAATCGAGATCATCAGTTCCAGATTGGTATGATAGTGAAATAAAAAGCCTTAAGAACCTCAGAAACAAGTTTTGGTCAGTTTATAAATTATCTCGAAGTGAAGCCGACTTTGAAAACTTTTGCCGTGCTCGTGAAAATTTCAATAGATCTTCAAGTTTAAAATATTTGAATTATCTGCAGAAAGTACAAAGAGATCTTAAAATGAATCCAAAATATTTTTGGAACTTTATAAATAGTAAAAGGAAGTCTTGTCCATATCCGTCTGTTCTTAAGTCAAACGATATATCTAGTCATGACCCTCGTGTTATTACACAATTGTTTGCAGACTTTTTTCAAAATGCCTTTAACTGTGATACTAACATCTGTGATACTTTAAACTGTGATACTTCGAACTGTGATATACTTGACGAAAATAGCCAAAATTTTGGCTTTTTGAAATCATTCTCTTACTTGACTGATATAAACTTCAATATTAATTCTGATAACATTGCTAAGTTCATATCTAATCTTGACGAGAATTGTAAACCAGGTCCGGATGGAATTGATTTGCCATCCCTTGTGAATATACGTTCTTATTTAAGTTTTGTTTTTATCGTTAAATTAATAAATTGTAACATAGACTCTTTGTACCTTTTTTCTCGAATAAATTTTAATATTCCTCAAAGAAACTTACGGAATCTACCTAGCTGCATATGTACCAAACTGTCGTACTAATTATGAACGATTTTCTCCCTTAAACAAAATGTTTGAATTATTTAATCTTCTCAATAATAGATGTAACAACTTATTTGACCAATCGTTAAATTTTTCATCTAAATTTCAGTCAAATTTGTATTCAATTATATAATTGTACTCTTATTATAATAGACATAAGTACTTATATCTGAAACTAGTCTTTAGCTATGTAAACAAATAAAAAAAATCACGGAAGAATTCCAAATCACAGGAGATGTTCACCACAAAAACGTCTTGAAGCCTCTGCTCTTTATCGCAGTCCTTGACTATCGGCTTGAAGGTAAAGTGACAGCCCCAAAGTGCATCATTCTTTCCTTACGATGAAGTCAACATCACTTGACGTATGGATATGGATGGACGTTTTGGAAGGAAATTATAACCGTATAAGTTAAAAACAAAAAAAAAACTGGATAATTGTGCTGCCCCTATTTCTGATCCATTCCTGACATATAACAGTGATTCCTATGTGTGCCAAGTTTAAGTTTTAAGTTTTTGGATCTATGAAAAACGACGAAGCAACTTGTGCTGATAAAATTAAACATCGCGTAATCATGGCGTAGATGAAGGGATGGGAAAACTCCTATTAACTATCTCCGTGACTGAAAAATGCCGTTCAACAAATTAGACAAAGCAAGACGTGAGAGTAAATAAACGGAAACTGAAATGAAGATGCTTCGTATGGCAGTTAAAATATCAAGGATTTGTGGAATAAGAAGTACGAAAATCCGAGGAAGCCTTCACTTTAAAAACACAATTTTGGCAGATAGTCCAGTTTTAATTCAGTTACAAATAAATATGGCCGTCAACAAATTGCCGATAAACGGCATACCACCAATGTCTTGGATGTTCGCATTTCCTGAGGGGCCAACACTAGACTAGACTCGGACCACCACTATGCAGTAGCTAGAATGCGAATGCGGATATCCACTATACCGCACTACTCTGAAAAATTTGATGTCGCGAAGCTGCAAACGCTCGGCACCTTCATCAAACCCAGAGGAACTGTGGAAAAATTAAAAACTGGCCACAGTTATTGTTGTTTTTTTCAAAATGAAGTATCAAAAACTCCAAATTAAACCATTCATGTAGAATCAGAGAATGATCAAACAAAACTACAGACCACATAAGGACTACTGTTTTGCTCGAATATCTGAATCTATTTCCGAAAATCACAAGTCTCTTGAACTATCAGATCTCCCATTTGGATGCAACAAAATTCTATCGACGAGATAGGTTAGTTTATAAAAGTCGAAACATGTAACAAATTTTGGATTAGCTAGTATCCAATCAATTTGAAGGACTTTTTGTGCTTACATAGAGTTTTATCCTTTTATATTTTGCCTTTAATACATAGACTTCATTGTTTTATTCATATTCTTTAACCCCATCTGCCAGCCTTCCGGCCGGTGGGCTTTGAAAAATCAAAAACTCTGCTTCCTTTTATCCGAAAAATCAATATTTTTCCCAGAAAAATATATTGAAAGCCTTTTGTTGATATGATAATTATTCGCATTTTGTATTCACTTCCATTCGCCTGCAGATACTTTTCAACTTTTCAGACTTTCCCCACAACACTCATTGTATTCGTTTCGTATACATAGATACATCCGATTTTTTGTATCGTTAACTCTGAAAATTGAAATTGTTTCAGAATTTACGATTCAATTTCCCAGGAATAAAGCAAAACAGTCAGTTCATCTGGTCTGGAATGAAATGCTGGGACACATGGTTTATTTCCAGGATACATTGTTGGCATATCACAAATCTGATGAGCGATGAGCCATGTGTAAAGTAAATGGATTCAAAAGATTTTGAATTATTCCTGGAAGTGCTGTAACAGGAAACCTATAGTTTTGTGGTTAATTGGCTGACAGACTACCTAAAGGCGATGAATTTTCAATCTCTTCGTTAACATATTGAAAGTCTAGTTTGTGTTGGAGAGCGTATTTAAAAAAACTCCATCCAGAAAGAAAGTCACATTTCAATTTTTAAAGAGAAACACATCTAAGAAATTCGTTTCAAGAATCCAAATATACTTTTTCATACCATTCATCGATTTCTTTGGTTTCCTTTCAAACAAAAGTCACCCAACCGCGTGCTTTCGACGAAAGATGATGGAAATCAAATTAAAAGCTCCATATGAATGAAAATATTTAATTCGAAGAAACACAAAAATAAAAAATGTTTAGAATCGTTAAAGGTTAGGAAGACTCAATTGATTTGGATTATTTTCACACAATCAACACAATGATTGACAATCAGTCACAGAAGACTTATAAAGGGTGTTTTTAAAGGAGTATAGAACTTTAAAATGAAATAAAACAAAAGATACATATTTGTATTCATTTCCATCAAATTGATTTCTATTGATTTTTGGCATATGGCCGTCGCGAGTGGCTGGGATGTAGTTCAATCTTGAGGTCCAAATTCCGATCACTCTTGCAGCATTTGGCGAGTGTTGTTTTAAAAAACGTCAATTGTGACACGCGCTGTTTGATTTTATGCGTGCGCCTGGCTGTCCTGTTGAAACCACTGCTCTCCCACATCAATGCGTTTCAATAATGGAACAAAAAAGTCATGGATCATGGCAAGAACGGTCTCCCTCTGATCGATATTGTTTTTAAAGAAGTAAAGACCAATGATTCCACCAGACCATTGAGCACACTAAACTGTCAGTCCCTTAAGGATTATTTACCAATTAATCAAAAATGAGCTGCAACGCTGAGCAAACTTTTCTTGTGAAAATCAGTATCAACAGCAATTTATTTCGTTTCGAAGCTCATTCACAGAATTTGCATGAGTTGTTCAGGTGTCGTAGATTTATGATGAAATTTCAAATTCAATTTAAGATACATCTTTTGGCACATGCCGGATGATAAAATGGCTTTCAATGAAAACAGTGCTGCAAAATTAAAGTTCCATGCCTTTTTTAATAAAAGAAGCACCCTTTACAAATCACTTTTATTCTACAACATTTTTCTAAAAGCAGAAAGCACTTTTATCCACCTCAGCCAGATGGATCACAAAAGTATTAAAGACGGTGACAAAAAAATTAGAATAAATTGTGTGTCTAAGCATTATTGAGGAAGCACAGGAACGAAACAAGACCCAATAACGTCGTTCTGAAATAATAGCCATATTTTCACAAAAATTGGGACAAATTTCGAAGCCCACCGAAAACATTAAGAACTTAAATTTCTAACTTCAATTCAGATGTAGAGAATTTTGTTTTATAATGAGCGTACACGTTCTTGCACGGTGAGAGCGTTTAGGAAAGCTGGATCCTAGATACAAAAAATATAAAAAATAATGGGCTTCCGAAGTAAGATATACTATCATACTATCACATCAACCGATGTGTATCG
The DNA here is from genome assembly GCA_916050605.2 of Platycheirus albimanus. Classification (NCBI taxonomy): domain Eukaryota; kingdom Metazoa; phylum Arthropoda; class Insecta; order Diptera; family Syrphidae; genus Platycheirus; species Platycheirus albimanus. The sequence goes on along the minus strand of OU696696.1, from coordinate 6,179,673 downwards.
CCAGCTGACTATGCAGAACTCTACACCCCATTTACTGCAGAAAGCTTTCTTGCCAAATATCTTTCTTCTTGATGGCCAATTGTGATCATCTCTTCGAAAGATAACACGGTCCGGAAACTTTACCCGTAAAATACCGATGGTTTCGTTGCTTGTGTGGTAAGTAGCCCCGTCTTGTTGAAAGTAAACGTTGTCCAGATCAATACCATCCAATTCCAGCCATACCAAATTATTAATCATCTCTCGAAAAAGTAAAGTCCAATGACCCCGCCGGCGCATAAACAGCACCAAACCATAAACCGCTTTTCAAGAATAAATCTTGGGTTTTCCAAACCGCAGATGCAACAATTTTGCTTGTTGACGAAGCCACCGAGGTGGAAATGGGCCTCATCAGTCAAGATGATTTTTCGATGAAATTTCGGTATCATTTTCATGCATTTCAACGACCCAGTCAGCAAGGACACGACGTTTTTGATGATTGGCCGGTTTGAGTTCTTGTGTTAACTGAACTTTATAAGCCTTAAAACCCAAGTCTTTATGCAAAATACGGTGTAATGCCCAATCCCAAAGAACGACGAGGAATGGACAAACCTGGGTTTTCTTCAACACTTTGAGCTACAGCAGCAATATTCTCAGTTGTTCTTCACATCGCTAACTTGTCCAAACAGCTCAAATTTTTCCACCAATTTCCGAATTGCGGTCCGACAAGGTGCATTTTAAAAATTTCAATGCGTTGTTGAAGCGTGTATCGTTCCATTTTTACTTGCGATTATAGGTACTATAAGGCAAGTTATGGATTCGTGCAGAAAAAAAATTTTGAGATAACAATCACACATGACATTACGATGATGGAGAAGTCGAAAAAAGTGGGTCTGGGAATTCCGTCCGTCTGTCTGTCTGTCTGTCTGTCTGTCTGTATGTCTGTTCGCGCCTCTGGAGGCTGAACGGGTGGGCCGATTTGCTTCAAATTTGGTATTTAGGATTTATTTGGCCGTCCCTCGGAACAAATTTTTTATTTTTGCTCTAGGTCCAAAAATAACGGCACCTGCCATACAATCTTGAAGACAAAAATTGATTTTCTCAAAAACGGCTCTAACGATTTTGATAAAACTTTCAGAATGCTATTTTTGCAAGACAGTCTATCTTTTGGTTAGAAATTTTTTTTCAAAATTTGTCTAATAACGGTACCTCTCATAGAACCAGTATTTTCAAATCAAATTTTCTCGTAAACTATACATTCGATTTCAATAAAATTTTGGCCACAGGAAGTCATTCATAATTTTATTAATATGGCTTTTCAAAATTTTCAAAAACTTTTTTTTTTGATTTTTTATAATTTTTTCAAAAAAATTTTTGGTTTTCGAAATATGTTGGAAACGGGTATATTGATTTTTTTTTTTAATTATTTTTCAAATGTAAATTACAGATTGCCATATATTTGCATACTCAAATAAATTTCAAAATATTTTTTGAAAAAGTTTTTCAAAAATAACCTTTTAAAAAAAAATCTCGTCCAACGATTTTCAATATTTTTTTTTTCTAGATTGACGTATAGCTTTGAAATTTTATTGCATACTTAGTTTTTCCGAGAAAACTCTTAAACTTATTTAAAAAATAAAAGAATTTTCGAAATTATTTAATTTTTTTTAATATCCATATATGCAGCCACTACGCAATTGTTTATCATAAGAGCAAGTTCGTGCGACCCAGTCGTGCATTTTATTACTAATGGCGTAGTTTCTACTTCTCAAAAAATTACAGCTTCAAAAGTGACAACTACCGAAATAGCGGGCTATTCAAAATAACGTCTCTTATTAGAAAACCCTTTACATTCGAAAAATATTTAATTGACTTCGATTTCTTTAGTTTTTATAAATTTCTTCTATTTTTGTTTTGCTTCCCATGGCAATCTAGACAAAAACCACTCCAATAACTCTCTAATCAAGTGTTTGTGAACTTAGTCCATAGATGTCGCACCTAACGTTCCGCTTATTAATAGCACTTTCCATTGGTTTCACTCGGGGAACCACTCATTCTGAAAACCAATGGAACAAGCGAAATCGCTTCTGTTCAATTTTAAAACAATGTAGTATCCGCAGGCATCAGTTTCACAGGTTTTGCCACTGTCAAAGTAGTGTGCGTCGCCCGGTTCGCGGTGTAAAGGAATTTTTACTGGTTATTCGTATTAAATGCTACTCACTCAACTTCGTTGCTGACCAATGCGATGCTTCGATGCTTATCATCAGATTTTGATTTAACACTATCTCACATGTGTCGACATTACCAAAACTTTCGGCATTGCTGCATGCGAAAAGACCTTAACCAATGAATATTCTTTGGGTGACATTTGAGTTAAGGACTATTCACATGAGAGCGACCCACGAATGAACGAATGAACAAATAAATGAGGTTTTTAAAAACTATTTCAAAATGATAGAAAATCAATAAATGTAATGCTGAGATGCTAAAATTTTTATTTTTATTGAAGAAAAAAGATATTTTACTGGAAACAAGTTGTTCGTCGCTAATTTTAATATGACTGTTACGAATTGGCAAACCCTATTCGCGTTCCACATACCATCCACATCGCAACGAATAAATTATTCGTTCGCGACTAACCTCAAAATCTCACTGTTCAATTGTGATATACGGACATGACGTTCGTTGTTCGCAGCAAATAAAATAAATTGCATGTGAATGGATACGTCAAAATGGACTTATGTTCGTTCATTCGTTGGTCGTTATTCGCTTTCATGCAAATAGTCCTTTATGTTGGTATTTGTGCTTTTTGAGTGGATTCTGACTTCAGAATTGTCAGAAGTGTCATTTGCTTCCCAATAAAATGGTCTTAGAAAACTTCCGGATGCTTCTGGACACTTCTTTTCCTCCAATATAAAGTGCTACAAGAATACTATAGATTATTTATAGAATGTGGCTGTGGTGCTAATTTTTACAGTATTTGTTGAAAACTTTTTTAGTTCAGATTTTGCTCACAGATGTCACACCAGTGTATGTACGTGTGCTTTTGACATTTGCACTGCTTTGTAATTTTGTATCCTTTGTGTTCCGGTTCCGATGGTTCAGGGTTTTACTTAAACGTGCTGAATTTCGTTTTCCCGTGTAAAGAGGATTAGTTCAGTTTTGAAGTGGGTTTCACATTATCCACATCAGTAGGCTTGTTAAGAGCAAACAGTTGATGTGGATTATATTTTCTGGGAACATAGACTACGTTTCAGTCCTCCTTCAAGAGAGTCTTACTCTAAAGTGAATAATCGCTTAACGGTAAATGTTTGCTTTGATGTCTCGAAATAATTTCACTAAAACTATTATAAGCTTATTGTATTAATTAAATCTTTCCAACTTCCTAAGAATCAAACCTATTCAACTGCGATGTACCTTTCACCCAATATCAAATTGAATTAAGTACTTTAGATCAACAATACGGCTTTTATCGTATAAAACCTTGTGATTTCTGATGTGTAATTGAATCTTCTGTTGTAGGCCTATGAAAAAAAATATTGAAATCTACTATAGCGCATAGTTTCTGCACAAGGAAGAAATTATGATTGCGTAATTCAAAGGATGCTCGATTTAACCGTCGATTGTGTTTGCTATGAATGACTGTTTTGCAAGGAAGAAGTACGTAAACGAAATTAATTTTCAAGGCAGCATGATTCTTCTATAGAAGCTGTTTTCACATTCAATCAAAAGATACCTACTCCTACTCTGTATATCCCTTATGTAACTAAAGTGTGTGCAAACTACTGCAAACGTAATATTTTGCACTTAAACTGTCTCTACAACTTCAATCTATCTGATACCAAGTATTTTAATTGTTTTTCTAGGTAATCCATGGCGTACACACAGAGCCCGTCCACGTGATACGAAAACGTAGCATAAGTCAACCACTGAGGATACTGCTGTTTTACGATGAATCAGTTTACAGGTTTGTTAAATTATTATTTTTACATTAAATTGACTTTATAATTATCTCTTTGAATTTATGTTTATTGTTATTTTTTTGACGTGATAACGTCTAATAAATCGAAATATATGGGCAGCACGCACGAAAAAGTGTCACAGTCACAGTCACGTTATATATCTGCTTTCATAGCATAAAAACTCCATAAAGTGGGAGGGGTGGGTGTTGGGTGGTTGGTTGGTGATTGTAAGTGGTAGTGGTGGTGGGTGTGTGTGGGTAACGGGGGGATAGTGTCGGGAAGAGGACACATTGTCAAGAAAAAATCAAAAATGGTGGGTGAGTAGCAGGTGGTTGTAGGTGGTGTGGGTGGTTGAATTTGGTGCATGGGGGGATTTGTCAACAATAGTGGGTGGATTGTTGTAGGTGGGGTGGGTGATTGCTGGTAGTTAGGAAGAGGGGGGCTTTATTGTGTGGGGGTGGAGGAAATATTTTCAAAAATGATGGGCTGTTGGTTGGTGGTTGTATGTGGGTGTGGTAGGTTGGTTGTTGGGTTAAGGGGTGAAAAAAAATACAAACATGTTGAGTGGTTCTAGGTGGGTTGGGTGGTTGGTGGTTGGAGAGATACTTACACATGAACAGTTTTGTGAACTGGTTATCACGTAAAATTATCGTCCAAAAACCGACTTTACAGTCAACCATGTTTTTTTTTTTAATCAAAAATGATATTGAAACCGTGAATTATCTTTTCAATTGAAATTCTTTTGTTATCGATATCGATTCGTTTCATCAAGTGTATTGCAAAGGATTGGGAGGCAGTGATGATTTTTTGTAAGCCATTCCATGCCTCATGTATACATAGTATAAAGGACCAACTACATTCAGCCTATTTACAGTTAGTTGATATCGATTATTTTTGATTTAAAAGTGTTGAAATGTTTTCAAATCGATTGTTTGATATGAAAAGATTAAATTTCTTGATTTTATGTGCACAAAGATAAAATTTAAATAAAACCTTTATTAAAGATTTTAAATTTAAAAATTTGGAGGTAATAAATCTGTCAGTCAAAGATTACAAACAAAGTTAATCCTTTTTTATCTATCTTAAAGCATATGCGTTCAAGCCATTCCAAAACAAAGTCGAATTTTCTTCCACATCTTACTACTGATCAATCCTTCTTTCAAAAGTTATAAAAATACTAGATTAAAAAATATTCTGAAGAACAGAAACTTCTCAATGCTGTCAGTATGGCTTTCGTTGCAACAGGTCCATAGTGATCTGATGGCATACTACATAACCGAAAAGTGGAATTAATAATTATAACGCTTCGGACATTTCTAGGGCTTTCGATAAAGTGTGCACCAAGCTCTTTTATCTAAGTTGTGTGCTTTTGTTATCGATGAATTATTTCTTCAGTGAATTAGCAACTACCATTCTGACCGTTCAATTTAAGTTGTTTTGGACGGTTTCGAGTCTGAAGTTCAAAAAATAAATGCTGGTATTCCTCAAGACTCCCTAATGTGCACAACCGTGTTTCTCATTTTTATAATGATCTCTGTCTAAAAATGCTAGTCTACTAAAATGTTTTGCCGACAACAGCACCCTAAGCTATTCATACATTTTTCAAAATTCTCTTCCTACTCCTTTTAAGTGTTGAACAACAACGGAAGAGAATGACAATCCCATTAAATTCTGACCTAACACCTGTGAGACACTGCTTGTATCGATACCATGGTATTCAAGTGCACCATGGTAAGCCAGGGAAAACCACGCGAGCAAAATGGTATTAGCAAGGTATTGCTATAATTGGGTTTTCATCGTAGTATACCAATCTTTTTAACGACAGCAGTGCCATTCTTCTTAAGTGAATATTTTAGAAATGAAGTTATTTGCTGCTTTGACAGGGACCCTCTGAAATCATTTGTTGTGGTTTGTTTGTTTATCTTCTTTTTGACGTGATAACGTCTAAACGTCACAGTCACGTTTTTATGCTATCAAAGCATATATATATTGCTTTGATAGCATAAAAACTCGATAAAGTGGGAGGGGAGGGTGATGGGTGGTTGGTTGGTGATTGTAATTGGTGGTGGTGGGGGGGCGTAGGGGGTAGTGTCGGGAAGAGGAAAAATTGTCAAAAATGGTGGGTGGTTGTAGCTGGTTGGTTGGTTGGTGGGGCAAAAATTGTCAAAACTAATGGGTGGTTCCTTGGTGGCTGTAGGTAGGATGGGTGTTTGGTGTTGGGGGGTTTGATATGGTTAAAGGGGGGGGGGGGTTATAGTCAAATATGGTTGGTGGTTGGTTGGCGGTTGTAGGCGGGTTGGGTTGTTGGCGGTTTTGGTCGTAGGGATGGTTGATTTGATGGGGGCGATGAAAAAATTGTCGAAAATGGTGGGTGGTTGGTTGGTGGCTGGAGGTGGGATGGATGGTTGGCGGTTTTGGGGGGTGGATGTAAAAAATGGTGGGTGACTGGGAAGTTGTTGTAGGTGGAAATTTTGGTCGGATTGAGGGGGAATTGTAAAAAATAGTTGTACTGGGTGGTTGGCGGCGGTTGTTGGGTGGGGGGTTTTGTGAGAATTTTTTTTTCAAAAATGGTGGGTGAGTAGCAGGTGGTTGTAGGTGGAGTGGGTGGTTGAATTTGGTGCATGGGGGAATTGTCCAAAGTAGTGGGTGGGTGGTTTTAGGTGGGGTGGGTGATTGGAGATGGTGGTGGTTAGGAAAGGGAGGCCTTATTGTGGGGGGAGGAGGAAAAATTTTCAAAAATGGTGGGTAGTTGATTGGTGGTTTGTATATGGGGGTGGTAGGTTGGTGTTTGGGCTAAGGGGTGAAAAAAAATGGTGGGTGGTTGTAGGTGGTTTGGGTGGTTGGTGGTTGGAGAGATACCTACACATGAATTGTTTTGTGGACTGGTTATCACGTAAAATTATCGTCTGTAAACGCACTTTACAGACAACTAAGGTTTTTGACAAATTTATTTGATTTGACAGAATGGTGCTTTCAACGTATACTACGCAAGTGTGTGCACTTGATAATTTCAACGAACTTAGCTTACGGGTTCAAATTGCTGCAGTTTACCGTTCATCTGTCCTTTGCAATGACCACTTTAAAATCCCAAGGCTAAAATGCTCGCGCATGAAAACTGTATACCGCGTGTTTGCGTGTCTAACACAAGACTTTGCATTGAAGGATTCCAGATTCACACTTCGCTCGCCGCGTCAAATACATCAAACAAAATGGCAGCGCACGTCAAATTATTACTTTTGAAGGAATATATTTTATACCTTGCGTTATATTAATGTAATTTTATTTTATTTTATTAAAATAAAACAAAATTATAGCCTATGTCCCTCATAGATAATGTAGTTTTCTATAAGTGAAAGAATTTTTAAAATCGGTTCAGTGGTTTAGGCGTGATTGACTTACAAACAAACACCTTTACTTTCACATTTACATATAATATTAGTATGAATGATATTTCGTGTCTCAAAATATTCTCTAGCTGTTGGTTACAGCTGGTATACATTATACTTTTGTCGGTAATCCCTTAACCAGCCGCTTCCCCATTTTGTTAAAGAGAGTGACACATGTGCTTAAGGGCTCCAGTGTGACGTTTTTCATTAAACAAATGTCATCGACTATGCTCACTATGTCATAACTTAATCACTCTAAAATGAATCTGGTATTGAAATCCTTGCATATTTAAATTTAAACTTTTCGTTAAAAAAATCAATGAATTTGTAATTATTTCTAAGCATTTCAACCCAATTAGCTGATCGATGTTTCGCAAAGAGCTTAAATTCCCTTTCACCAAATCTGTGCTCAAAATCCACTCCCTTTTTCACAAAGAAACTATTATAAATATAATATAAGTCTATTATCACAAAAATTGCAAAAAAAAAATTACAGAAAATCTTCTAAATTTCACTTAGAATTGATATTAATCTTAAACGGAACCAGTACCAAGGACAATGAAATGTTATCTTGTTTCATGTCCCCAGGGATGTTACCTATTTTAAAACTCGAATGGGGCAATTTTAAACAAATTGGATGACAGGTTGAACATAGAAAAAGACATCCACATGAACCTACTCTGCTTGCACCCACAGCTTTAGAAACAATTTTTGGGAAAAGTGAAAGTTGAAAGGAAAACTTTTGGATAAGAGAATTCCTATCCTTAACGACAACTTTGTAACTTTTGACTTCTAATTGAATAATATGTTGAAAGAGATACTTCAACAGATATTTTTCTTGAAGGTGGTATGCAAGTATCTTACTCGCCCAAAGTATTTATAACTATACTTATGTATAGTTTTTTCAGCGAGGTTTGAGGATATATAAAGGGAGTTTTGTTTAGCTGTATGAGAAGTTTAGATGGTTGTTGTATATGGTTTGACAGTTGAGACTGTCAAACTGTGTTGACATTTCTGTTCATTAAGGTTTGACAATGTATCATGAATCGCTTAACGCCGGAACAACAACGGTTCCAAATTGTCGAAATTTACTTTGAAAAAAATAAATATGTCGAGAAGCTCATAGAGCACTTCGTTCATTTTACGGCAATTCGTGCAGTCTATAAGCCATAATACAGGTTACAGAGTCCGTCAAATGTAGTGTTACCAACGCAAAGTTCAATAAATCCTTAATTTTTAGAGTTTTTCATTCCAAATTTGACGAGCACACTATAAATACATTTTTTTTTTTTTTTGAAAATCATGTCACTGCTCAAACTAGCTTCATCAATCCTTTTGATGAAGTAATTGACCACAAAGGTGGTCCTGTGGGATCCTAGCCCATTCCCGACGAAGCGCTAAGTTCAATGTTGCAACACTCTCATATTTTTTTGTTGACACCTTAGCCTCCAAAATGGACTATACACAGAAGTCCATTGGATTCAAATCTGGTGAGTAGGGAGGCCACTGTTGCAAAGAAATGAACTGATGAACGTGATCTTCCCGCGTCGTCGCCAGTGATGCCAACATAAAATCAATAACACTTCATTTGATGGACCCTGTATAGAGCGAAGACAATTCTCAATTAACGAATCACTATTACACCCATTAAAGTTGACTGTTTGATGCAGTTTACATGCTGGCGGCGGCATTATACGTCCTTATTTCTTTCGAAATGAGGAGGCTGCCGTTAGAGTTAATGGCAAGAGCTATCGAGCCGTGGTGACTGATTTTTTCAAACATTTATCAGCTATACATCCACGACATTTGGTTTGGTGTGGGAATATATAAAAATTGTTTTTATTGAAGGTTGTTGGGTTCTCCACCAAGCTGGATATTTGGAACACCAGGAATAAAATCGAGATTCGTTTATTGTTGAAGATTTCTTTTATCCTGCCTTTTTTATATCTGCCCAAGTTTGACAAAATTCATAAATTTAATTAAAAAGATTCTTCGATAATTGATTTCCTATATGATAAAGCTTTTTTACAGTAAATGTGCAATTTATTCCAATCTGAATCATTCAAGATATTCAGCCCCATTTTTTATCGACGAGTTTTTAGATGCGCCATTCACAGTTTTTGAGCTGCAAAATGTAATTTATAAGTCTAAGTCCGGAAAAGCTCCAGGAGACGATCGTATACCAGTTGAGTTTTTTAAAAATTGTTCAAATGAATTCCTGTACGCATTAACAACGGAGTACAACTGAATTTTCGAGACAGCAAGTTTTCCAGGAAGTTTCAAAAGAACAATTATATTCCCTCTACATAAAAAAGGGAACTACGATAACCCTGAAAACTATCGAGGCATATCGTTCTTGAAAACTTCTGCCAAATTGTTTAGTGCGCTTATTTTCAACAGGCTTACGCATTGGATTGATAACGAGGGAATACTAAATGAATTTCAAGCTGGATTCCGGAAGAACTATTCGACGCTGGACCAAATCTTCACTTTGATGAACATAGCAGAGAGTTTCAAAAGAAGGAGTAAAAAGCTTCTTCGTTGACTTTCGTGCCGCTTTTGATTCAATTTCTCATGAAGCACTTTTTTACAAACTGTATAGATGCGGAATCTCATCCAAAATTGTCAATGTATTAAAAGCTATGTACGAAAACAACGTGGTCTATGTTTGGGATGGTGAACTTGTTTCAGAGGAATTTGGAACACAGATGGGAGTCAAGCAGGGATGCGTTTTAAGCACATTGCCCTTCATCGTATTTATAAATGCTATCCTTGAGACTATTGGAGGTGGAATACGGTTTGGAAGTTTGCGAATTCCTTGTTTAATTTTTGCAGACGATATAGTTCTCCTGTCAGAATCTGTAACAGGAATACAGCTTATGATAAACAATCTAGAGAGATACTGCAATCTCTGGAATCTAACAGTCAATTTAGACAAATCCAAAATGATGGTCTTCAGAGATGGTGGTGGTAGATATTCCCGTAATGAAAAATGGACTTATAAAGGTGAAAATGTGGCTATAAGTACCTTGGAGTATCAATCACAGCGAATCTTAGCATGAAAAAACACTTCCAGTACAAGCTAGGTGAAGCAAAAAGAGCTGTTTCTTGTGTTTGGGGTCGATGCTTTAGCAGCAAATTTATTGATCATAGTTCAAAAATAAAGTTATTTCGTGCCACCGCTGCTGTTACATTGCTTTATGGTGCTCAAGTTTGGGGTTATAGCCAAATCGAAGATGTTGAAAGGGTCTTGAGATATTTTTTGAAACGAATTTTTCGCCTACCAACAAGCACACCAAATTATATGCTTTACCTTGAAACAAAAGTAACGCCTTTGTTCTTAGACACTCTTAAGCTGCATTTCGAGTACATAATTAAAGTGTTGGAAATGGACGACGGGAGGCTGCCTAAGCGAGTACTTAAACATGTTTTAACTACAAAAGGCCAACTTGTTGAAAGATGGGAGGAGCTGCGGATCTAGGAAACCACGAGAAAATTTCGGGAGATATAAACCCTGCGGACTTAAGGAGCGTGTTTAATGAAATATTGAACAAAATTAGCGACTCTACCTATGAAAGATGCCAAATGGATGCACAATCTTCTCAATTTATCGTGTACAGCCAACTCAACTATGACCTTTGTGAAAATACTTATTTTCAGCATCGTTTTACTCTCAACATGATTAATGTAATTTTTAAAATAAGAGGTGAATTATTAAAGTTAAATTACATCCCACATCGAGCGAACCTGCCTATACTATGTGACCTATGTAATCTTAGGGAGAGGGAGGACGTATTTCACTTCATCGCAAGATGCCCAATCTTAAATGAGTTCCGTGTGAGATACTTTGGTGTTAACACATTGGATATGAGTGTTGAGCATTCTGAATGGTAATCTGGGCTGGGAGATTTTATACAAATATACATCAACCGCACTTAGCTATAGGCAACGAATTATTGAGGGCGACTTTTAATAAAACGAAATTATGAATTATGAAAATAAAATAAAACAAATGTCAATCTGGTAGACCTCCTCTGGCCACACCATATACAACTTAGAATAATCGAATTGTAATAATTTAGTTTTAAATATTGTATGAAATAAAGTTTTTGCCAACTAACAGACATTCAAAACCAATGGGTATTGGGTATCTCCTTTTATCTACTATCCAAACTTCCTAAACGCTCGTACTTTGTGAAGGGTATTAATAGCCCCTTGTGTGCATGTTCATTCAAAAATAACTTTTTTGGGCCCTCTTAAAGTGCGAGCATCCAAGACATTGGTGACATATGTCTGCTATATATCACAATATGATCAATATGGTTAATTGCATGTTGAACAGGACAAGTCTCCTTGTATATATTGAAGTGTGGAAGGCATAATGATACTCCAGCCGCAGAATCCCTTACTGCAAATGTTGTATTGCAGGCTGTCCCTTCCGACTGTACAGCCAAAATTATCCTCCTTTCCGATTTTCCCGTTAAAGTCACCACGAATAATCTAAGTGTCGTGTTTCGGGCATTCGTCAAATGTGTTCTCGCTAAGATCATGGAACTCTTCTTTGGCTGTGCCAGCGATAGTCATTGAATTTTGACAATGCGTTCGCTAATACTACTAACCCTAGGACTTTTTGCCTTATTCTTCCTCTTATCACAAAACAGCATCCAAATAACAGTGGATCTATTGCACTTGCCATAATATAGTCACAGTTTCTCACACCTCTTGTGCTTTCACCATCCCATCGGATTTCCTGGATGATTATAATGTCGGCTTTAATTCTATTTAGGGCTTCCGATAATTTAACTGCACGTGGCGTACAGAACCGAAATTCGTTGAACTATTTATGTTCCAAACATCAAATTGTATTCTTGGAACGAAATTCATGGTACCATTTACATGCTGTCCATATCCAAATCTAAATATTTACCTACACTATATATCCAATCTAATACCGGAGACCAAAATACTGTCAATATTATTGTAATTTATAATGAGTTAATATAAAACAAATTTAATTTAATTTGCGAACTGAATTTAAATTTTCATTTTCAATATTTTTTTCTTGCAAAACATTGTTCCACACATGTTTCTCAAAAAAAAAATTAAATTTGTTTGATTTTCGAAGAAATATCTTAAACACCAGGTTTTTTTTTTTTTTAATATTTTTGCTGTAATAAATTGTCTGAACATTCTAAAAGAACGATTTGCAAACGAAAATTCCACCAATGGATTTCCATTGGTATTTTCTCGTAAAGGAACGGGTGTGAGGCTAAAGACATGCTTTCTAAATCTTGGAATTCCAATGACATCGTTATGGAAATATTCAATCCAAATTAACTCCTTCTCCGAATTCGAGAGCAAAAACAAATTGAAGCATCTCATTTTGCAGTGAACGCATGGTTTTAAGTGACAACTGGCAAAAGATTCACCATCATGTTATCTCGTCCTAACGATGTCAAATCAGTGATTTGCACCGTGTGATTTTCTAGAAGTCTCCGTCCTCGACATAGTGGCTATGTAATGTGAATTCCAGAATAAAACTCGCATTGATGTTTTCCATTTGAAAGAATAAAAATCCCTGTCTGAGATCCTTAATCATTGATTGTTACGTTGGTTGTGTTAAAAATGTCCCTTTATACTTTCACTTTGAATCTAGAGGTGATTCCTAAAAATAGATGACATAATGATATCTGAATAAATCTTCAAAAAAATAAACAAAACGACATTAATTAAAATCATGTTTTCTTTTTTCTTACAGATTAGATGAAGACAAATTTGAACTAATTAATGTAAGTCTGGCCTTTATCTGAAAATAACTTACGAGAAAATAACTATAATTTTCTTAATTTTTTAGAATACTGTGTTACCTGAAGCAGTGCAATTTTGGGAACAGGCATTGATGGTACGCGAAACGAAAGGCATCATTCGATTAAACAGGTAATGAAATCAAATCAATTTACAAACATTTTCAAAAATTTATTTTCTATATATTCATAACGGCCGAAATAAGATAAATTAAAATTTGCTAAAAAAGGGTTTTCATCTAGGTTTTCTCATTTTGTTTGACACCAAGCTATCTTTTTATACCCTATTCCATAGAATGGGTATATTGTATTTGGTGTGGAGTTTGTAACACAGAGAAATAATACCGTTAGGTATAGAAAAGGATATATATTCTGACTCAGAATCAAAAGCCTAGTCGATTAAGCCATGTCCGTCCGGACGTATGTATACTCTCTAGAGGTCGCAATTTTTGAGCTAGAAAGCTAAAATTTGGTATATATAATCTTTGATTCAAGAGTAAGGCTATGTTCTTGAACCGGCAAAATCCGCCCACAAACACGCCCACAATCGCAATTTTTGTTGAACAACCTCAATTTGGTAAAATTAAATTATGTTTTTTGTACAGTTACGATAAAAGCATAACGCTAAAATTTTGCAACCGTAAGCTTTAGATAAACCTTATTCCAAGTAAATAAAAATATTTCAGTTTGGGCGTGGCTGACGCCCATTTTTCATACAAAACCATCAATATTGTTTTTATAACATAACAATTGTTATATTAAAGCGAAAAACATTAAATTTTGTGGGTATTACTAGCACATAAACATCTTGTGTATGAAATCAAAAAATTTGATTTTGGGCGTGGCTGACGCCCACTTTTCACTAGAATTTATAAAAAAATTGTTTTTGTGATAAACGGTATTTATAATGAATCTGTAAGCCAAAATTTTGCGTCTCTAAGTAGAAACTAAAAAGTGTGTGTATGTTAAGAAATCTTTGAATTTCGGGCGTGGCTTACGCCCACTTTTCATGAAAGAACGAAAAACATAGTTTTAAAAATTTAAGGTACTACCAATACTCATTTTAAACCTTCTTCCTTCCATTTGTTATTTGGAAAATATATCTCTACATTTTCTTGTGTAATTTTTTTTAATACGCCCACTTTTAAAGGCGTGATTTTGATAAAATACCTTTGTTCAGGTAACATCGTTTAAAAACTACTCGATTAAGCTGTAGTCTTACACATATGAATAAATACTGACTTATGATCAAAGTTCAGTTAGTGCTTCAAATTTATAAGACACGTCCACTTTTAAGGAGCGTTTCCGTCAAAAGTCGTATAATGCATTAATTTTTTAACGTTTTTTAACTATCGGTCGCAGTTTTGAAGTAAAAAGATGAACACTTAGATTTATATTCCTTGGTTAGGCGTCAGTTATAGCGACCAGTAAAAAGCATCAGTAAAAATCGAAAACAAATGAATTTGGAGCTTTTTTACTGACGGTCGTTTATAGCGATCAGTAAAATTATGTCGGTAAAAAAATGGAAATAGTAACGCATCCTGTCCTTTTCTTCTTCTTTCTGGTCGCAAATGTACCAGTAATTTATTTCCGGATGAACGAATTTATTCCGGATGAACGAAACAGTAAGAAACTAGAATGAATTATTGTTTCATTTTGAGTGACATGAAAATCAGCTGATACGTAAAATGAGTTTTTGCCAGTAAAATCTAATTATTGGTTTTCCGTAAAAAATACATTACCGAATCAATATATTTTTTTTTAAATAAATTAATTTATGTTATTCGCCACCGATTGGTATACACTTTTTGTTTCAAAACGCATTCAAACATATTAAATACTACAAAAGAAAATGTTTACTGATGCGTTTTACTGGTCGCTATAACTGACGCCTTATGTAGCAGAGTGTGGTCCAAGAATTGGTAAAAACACCCGTAATCGCTATTTATATTCAAAATCTAATTTTTAAAAATTTAAGATTTGTCTTGTTTTGTTCAAATCGATCTGCAAGAATAAAATTGAATGTCACTGAGCTTATACTGATTGCCTTGGCAATAAAAAGTCTCAACTTTGGGCGTGCCACACGCCTTTTTTACTGTGCCAGCAAAACCACACAAAATTAATGTTATTGAATTTGTTTCTGTCTGCTAGAGAAGAATTTTGTTTATGAAACTGGATCATCGGCTGGCTGCGGGAGGCGAACGCATACACATTACACATACACAAAAATAGGGAATAAGGTATCCAACAGTTCGTTCCAAACGTACTGTAGCTCTCGCCTATGTTTAATTTTTACAACCATTTCATTTTTTCTTCTTGTTTTGTTTTGTTTTTATTTTTGCCGTTGCCTTGGATATTGTTTCCAAATTGACGCATTTTAGAAAATATCTGTTCAATATTGTTTTCAATTTAGTTGCGTTTGATTTGTTTTCACATAATTTGCAACCACAATTTCGTCAAAACTTAAAAGTTTCGAAATTTGATTTTGTATGGGAAATGGAGTCGAATTTGGAAATTTGACCGAGTACTTCAAAGCTCACATTCCAAAACGATCATGACAGATAGCACATTCTTAAAAATACAAGCTTCCAGAACTTCATCGTGTCGCTGGCAGGGCGAGAATCGAAATTCAGAGAATAATAAAAATTTCTAGTTTGTTAATTCATCCCAAATTTCATGAATAAATTTTGTTTTGCTAATTTATTCTGATAAGTTTAAAAGCAATCTCTTTTTTTCTTTGTCCCCAACGCTATGTCAGTATCTGAAAGACTTTTGTCGCAAATATTATGTAACTACATATAATTATTTTTAAGATATACCTAATTTTTGATTCTTAACAAGTGTCAAAATCTTAATAAAATCGAAAATTTTCAAAACCAAACATTTGAAGACGAATTATTCAAGGTCGGTACAGAAAACTTTTGGTCTCGTGTTAACAAAATCGAATTCTAACCAAATATTAAAATTAAATGAAAATGTTTTAAATTCTTCATAGCATCAGACATGTCATTCTGTTTGAGCTGGGTTGTGGTTTTGGTGGTGTGCATCGTTTCTGTGCATCTGAGCTACAACACGAAGATGAAATCGGATTTGCCTTAATCCCATCATTTTGTGTCACCTAGCTATAAAATTCGAATTTTAGAACGAGTACGGAGTACCTACCCCTCCCGGTTAACGTTTTAAGACGTTTTTGATTTTCGTCGACAGAGGGCGGTATTCCTTGTAAAAATTAGTACTCTGAAAATCGGTTTTGAAAACGAAACACCACCAAAAAAATATTATCCAACCAAATTATTTAGTAGTTTCAGTTAGAAGAAAATCGGCGCGGCGGCGCAGCCATCAGGCTGTAGGACAGACCGACAGACTGAATTGTCTAATCTTCTTTTTTCGACTTCCCTATCAATGTAATCTGAAGTTTGATTGTTATCTCAAGTTTTTGTTACGGACTTATCGGCGTAGAATAGCGACTTTACATATCCCCATAGAAAATAGTCAAGCGGCGTTTAATCGCACGATCTTGGAGGCCACGTTTCCTTCAAAAAATCAATTGTGGCACGAGCTGTGTAACATGTTTTGCCGTCTTGTTGAAAAAACAGCTCCTGCACTGTTCAATTGATGATTTCGAACAGATCCATGATTTTCAAAATAATTTGCACAATTTGGAAGCGTTGTTCAGACGTCAGTCAATTCATGTTAAAATGCCAAATAAAAATAAATCACTTGACAGCTGACAAAATGGCTGCCAGTTAAAATAGTGTTGCCAACTTAAAGTTCTATACCTCTAAAAAAACGCCCGGTATAACCTACGTATATAATATATAAAAAATATATCTAATAACATTATTCTTGGAAATTAAGAACAATTTATATGTTTAAATAATTTGAAATGTCTAATTAAAATGTTTTTAAACCACCAACATTTTGAGTTCTAAGTAAGAAATCTCTTATTCTCTAAAAATTGCTTTATTGCCTGCCTTGAAATAAATATCCCCATTAAATGAAAAGTCCCAAAGCTCACAAAGAATAAGGGCCCCCGCAGTTTTTATTCATTCCTGCATTAAGTAAAATAAGAAAACATTCTGCATTTTCCGCGAAATGGAGTGATTATGCTATTTGTTGAAGATTCTTTTTCTGATGATTGTTTACTGTCTAGGATAGACAAGGATCCTTTGAAACCCTTGTTTATAACGACGTGTAATGGGCTTGAATATGGACGTGTTGTTGTTACAAGGATTAAGGACTTTTAGGCTAAGATATTTTGTATTTTCGTCTCGTTGCTGTTGTTAACATTTATTTGTTCGTTTACATCAAAACGTCATCGTTTGCATACAAGAGCTTAAAATTATCATTCTGTTCAACTGTCACAACCAGATTGAATCATGTATCCGAAGATAAACAATAGGTTCTTGTTACTTCTTTGAAGTAGGTAAAGTTAAAAACAAATGAAATCTTCTGATTCCCAAAATAAATTCAATATGTTCCTGCACAAGCATCATAATGGTCCTCCTTTTATCCTTAATCTTAATTAGTTGTATGTGTGATCCTGATATCTTATACTTGCACACGTGTGTACTACATCAGATTAAATTTGGTCCTCACAATAAACTTTGATATTTTAATTTTTGAAAGTTGTGTTAAACAAACTTTTTCACTTTTGTTTGTTTATTTAATTAAATTATGATGAATAAAGTCCCTTAAACATTGTCCATTGAAAGGTTTGAAGACCTACTAAAACAAAAATTCAAAAATAGAACAACCTTTGCACAATCCATACCTTTTTTGTGGCACTTAATTCTATTATATATATGTTATTTGCACATATAATAGAATAAAGTACCTTCTAAATCCAAATAATTTTCGTGAGAGCATGGAATTAGATAGATGAAAGGTTACAATACTTACAAATAAAAGATCCTTTTAAAAGCCTGAGGTATTTTGTTGTTTATTTTCAATGCTTAAATTTGGGTATCGAAAAATGATGTTATGTGGATTCTATTGGGGATTTCGGTGTACGGGGTTAAGGAAGACTAATCCGAAAACCCACTTGTTTGACCATTTTGTTTTGTTAAGGTATTATTAAGAACTAAGAAGAACTTGGTGAGTCCAGCAGGACGTGTTACTTTTGTCACCGCTCCCCCGTACATGCTAATGGCCATCCGCACATAGGTTTAATATTGTTTTGTCATAGATCTTGAATAACTTGGTTTTGCATCAGCAGCTGAAAAAGAAATTCCTTACAGCTCTCTATCCTTATACTACACAAAGACTATCCTCATTATTTGCTTAAAGATGGGCGCACTTCTACTTTTCTTTATACCCTTTTCTATAGAACGGCTATATTTATTGTATTTGATGTGTAGTTTGTTACATAGAGAAATAAAACCGTTAGGTGGAGAAAAGAATTTAGATTCTGAATCAGAATCAAAAGCCTATAGCCTGTTCAAGTAATTCTTCTAAATAAATCTAACTAAGCAAAACGAAACAAAAATCAGTCTGCTTGTTGCAGACAAATTGAAAGGTGATGGGTGCGGACAAATTTATAGAAAATCACAACAATAATTCTTGTGTAGTTCAGTGGTTTGGGTTTAATTTCAGAGGCAGGTTCTGTTATAGTTTGCCATCAGGATTACCTGCAGGCAACATTGGTAGATAAAAAGCTCCCACACATAAGGCATTTACTGAACTATTTTCTTGAACAGAGTATAGTCGGTTTCGCAATGTCCTTCCGGCTGTCTATCTGGTTGTACCTATTCTCTCTAGAGGTCGCAATATTTGAGCTAGAAAACTCAAATTTGATACAAATGATTTTTGGTTTAAGATTAAGGCTAAGTTGAATATAAATATTTGAATTTGGGGGTAGCTGCCGCCCACTTTTCATACGAAACCATCAATATTTTTTGTATGTACTTATGTATATTCGAGCAAAAAACCTTAAATTTTGTGGGCATTAGTTGTACGTAGTCAAATTGTGTAAGAAATAAAATGCACGACTGGGTCGCACGAACTTGCTCTAATAAGTGACAGTGGTTTAGGGGCTTGAGATTTTGATAAAAATAAAATTTTCAAAATTCTTAAATAAATACTTAAACTAATTTGAGCTGAAAAAATAGTACGCCATTTTATTTCTTGGATAAATTTGAATTTATGAGAATAAATTTATAAAAATCTGTGGAGCGGTTTTTGAGAAAAAAAGTTTTTTTGAAAAAAATTTTCAAACAAAATTCAAAAAACGCCAGTTCATAGGTATTCAGCAAATACATTTATTTAAAATTTTTACAAAAAAATTTGATAAGCGGTTCTCAAAATATTAATTTTTTTAATTTTTTTTTTTTAAATGATTTTAAAAATACAAAAAAATATTTTTATGCAAAACAAATTGAGCTACCTACAGCTATATGTGTGTGAAATTTCGAAAGAATCGGTTGAGTCGTTTTCGAGATAGTCGAAAGCAAAAAAAACGGTCCTATGGAAAGTACCGTTCTTAGCCATTTTTTAAAACTTTTTTTTCAGCCATATGATTGGTCGTACCTAAAAAGCAACACTGGTTTTTTTAAATCGAAATCGTTAGAGCCGTTTTTGAGAAAAATAAGCTTTAACGTAACGGTTGTATGGCAGGTACCGTTATTTTTTGAGCTAAAAAAAATTTCAATTTCCCCTCTGTACAATACCTAAAAAAGTCTATATACCAAGTTTGAAGCAATTCGGCCCACCCGTTTGGGCTGTAGGTGTCTATACATACAGACAGACAGACAGACAGACAGACATACAGACGGACAGAATTTTTAGACCATCTTTTTTCGTCTTCGCTATCATCGTAATGTCATGTTTGATTGTTATCTCAAAACATTTTTTTTCGACGAATGCATAACTTGCCTTATAGTACCTATAATCGCAAGTAAAATTATGTTCCGAGGGACGGCCAAATAAATCCTAAATACCAAATTTGAAGCAAATCGGCCCATTCTTCAGCCTCCAGAGGCGCGAACAGACAGACAGACAGACAGACGGACAGACGGACGGAATTTCCAGACCCACTTTTTTCGACCTCTCCATCATCGTAATGTCATGTGTGATAGTTATCTCAAATTTGTTTTTCTGTACGAATCCATAAGTTGCCTTATAGTACCTATAATCGCAAGTAAAAAAGGATGTTGGGTGTGGCTGAAACCCACTTTTCATAAAAACTATAAAAAAATAATATTTTACTATCAATAAAGTCACAAGACCAAATTTATCCAAACTAAAAAGCTTGTGTATAAAAAGAAATTTTTGAGTTCCGGGTGTGCCTAACGCCCACTTTGCATAAAAGAACAAAAAGCGTATTTAAAAAATTAAATGTTAATTAAATAAAGTGAACGACTGAGTCGGACGAATTTGCTCTAATGTGCGACAGTGGTCTTGGGGTTTGAGATTTTTTTTTTTTTGAGTATGCGAAAATAAAAATTAAAGCACTTTGTAGTTTTTATCGGGAAAATAAAATAAAAAAATGATCAAACCATTTTTTAAAAAATACGAAAAATAAAAAAAAATGAATACTATGTATTTCATTAATAAAAAGGCTTCCACATTAAAAATGTCATCGAAATCCGTCATGTGGCTGACGAGAAAATCTGATTTCAAAACCCCGTCCTATTGAAGGTACCGTTATAAGACTTTTCTCGAAAAATCTATTCCAACCAAAACATAAAATTTTCACAAAAAACAGAATTCAGGAAGTTTAATCGGAAGTGAAAGTATTTTTCGTTTGTACTCCTTGATTACGTAACCGGGTCTCGTTTAAGAATTGATAAATAGCAAATTTTGTCACAAACGAAATCACGTAGGAATAGAGTATCCAACTGTTCCTTGAAAACGTACTGTAGCTCCAACTTATGTGTATTAATTCATTGAATTATTATAAAACACATACACGAGACTGACTTGGTCAGAATAGGGCCTTGCCTCGTGAAGAAAAGGGTTTCTAAACAAAAACAATTCCGAGCTGTCACGGAAACACACTTTTTTTAGTTTAATTTAAATCACAACATTTTCAAATATACATATTTTGGAAAAAGTTTAACGACTTTTATTAATGTCGTCAATGGCAACCCTATGCCAAACACATTTCCGAAACATTTAAGAAATAAATTGAAATCAATGAGTAATTGTAGTTTCATTGATTTAAATCCAATTTCCATTGGTTATGTGTATTTTTATCTACCATTTTAGCAAATCCTAACCAACAACAAAAAAATGTATTTTCTTATAATTTTCAAGGACAGCATTATCAATTTGAATATCTGATGTATCTTTTGATGTGGTTGCTCTTGTTTAATCTTTTTTACAAACCTCAACAAAAGTTACTTCTTCTGGTGATTTTATTTAATATTCCAAACTCGCACAACCAATGCCACCCCTGTTTTTATATGAAAACCTGTCGTCAATTCTGTATCCAATATCCTAACCGCATGTATTCTCCACCCTTTTTTTTCAGAAAATGTGACAGCACCCAAGTGTTTGTTAAGGACTCTCTAACACACTGCATAGATCACTGTAAATCGATAACTATGTGCGGTGAAGTTCAAGTTCCTGAGGAGCATCTTGATGTAAGTTTTCTTTTTATAAATTTTTACATACCCAACCCACTCACAAAAAAATGTCTTCTCTCCACAGGTGTGCCGGGTGTGCAATGCCACAGGGCAGGATTGTCGACCTGATCCAAGCACAACAAGAGGTCCAGGCATTGAAAATGCCGATTTTGTGTTCTACGTGTCAGCCAGACAAACTGAACGTTGCCATAAGGGTTTGACAGTAGCATATGCCGCCCACTGTCAACAGGAAGCTGCCCTCGACAGACCGATTGCCGGTCATGCCAATTTGTGTCCTGATAGCATAAGTACAAAGCCACAGGAATTGCAGACGCTCCTGTCAACGGTGAAGCATGAAATTTTACACGCCCTCGGATTCTCAGTTAGTTTATATGCGTTCTTCCGCAACGAATACGGAGAACCACGGACCCCGAGAAAATCCGACACCGGCAAACCTTACCTCAATGAAAAGTACGTCACCGTCGCCGTCGTCATCATCGTTATCGTAGACTTTACTAAACCAATTAATATGCAAATCCTTTTAAATTAAATCATTTCTCTTTGAATTTCAGGCTACAGATTCACCAATGGAGCGACAAAACAATACGCAAAGTGGTTCGAGATAAGTGGTCTGTCAGGGGTGGCACCATCCGGAAGGTAGTTGACATGATGGTGACGCCTCGTGTAGTCGAAGAGACCCGCAAACACTTTAACTGTCCTGAACTGGAGGGTGCCGAGCTGGAAGACCAAGGTGGCGAGGGAACAGCTCTCACGCATTGGGAGAAGAGGATTTTGGAGGTAAATATAACGGAACTAAGCACTGAGTAAATACACAATTGATTGGTGGTATAGGGGGTTCTGCTGATACCCACAAAGTGCAAATTTGATTTTATTTCACAAACATTTACACAGCCTGTGACGCCATGGAACGAGGGGATTTCTGGAATAAAAATGGGGATTGGGAAAAAATGTGAAAATATAAATTGTTATGTTATGGCACTTTCGATTCAGGGATGTGTGAGTGGGGTGTTTTTTTCTTGTTGAGTAAAATTTTAGGAACTGGATGATTTTTTTTCGCCGACATAAAATATTTGTTCGTTCAGCTGTTTAATTCCCTGCGACAGTAGTTGAGTAGGTCGAAGTTCGTGCGGGGGTATTTATTTCAAGGAATTATTAAACACAAATAAGAAGCTTTTAAAACATCAACAGTTCGTCATATTGAATTTGGAGGAAAGTTGAAAAGGTATTTATTCTTTATTTTGACAACTTCTGGAAATATAACGGTGGATTGTGAAATCAATTTTGACGCTATGAGTGTACGAATGAATGACTTGAAAAGAACTTTTTGCTGTTTTATTCTTAGTCACCCCTGTTGTTTTTGTAAGCACAAATTCTGTACCTTTCTGAATTATGAGAAGTGTCTTAAATTACAGGAGATCTTGGATAAGGGTGTGAAAGTATATTTTAGTGAAGTGATTTATACCTGATCGTAGAGAGTGGGTCGCTTAATTAAAAGAATCTAATAATTGCGAAGAAACCAGCGTTACTTTATTATTCCTTTTTCTCTTTTGCGCCATTTTGTGTTAGGTTGATCTCCCCCACTTTTCCACATGCTTCCTCGATGGTTCATATCGTCATCAGGAGTTGCTTAACCATTAATCATAGATCACAGATATCTAAACTTTTCACTCTTGGGGATCACTGTTCCATTCAAATAAATACCTGAAATAGGCATGTGTGGATGAGAAAGCAGGCACCACAAGTATTCAGTTTTTTTTTTTTTTTTTTTTTTTTTTTTTTTCTCATGCGGTACCCTTTTTTCGTTCACCCATACGTCAAGCTCATTGTTGATATGAAAAATCCTCTGTTATGATGGCTCCATCATCAGCAAAAAATAACGGATGTACTTTGGAGTCTGTCACTTTACCTTCAAGCCAGTTGTCAAGGACTGCAATAAAGAGCAGAAAACTCAGGACGATTCTCTGGTATACGTTCACCAACTGATATTTTGAATTTTTCGGTGACTTCCGATATCACTCATCTTTTTCATAAACTTGGAAGTTATCTCGTCTGGCCTGACCGCTTTCTGGTACTTCAGTAGAATTAAGAGCAGCAGTTGAAAAGTATAGCCGGGGAAACTGCTCATTCAAAAGTCCATCACCTGTGAAGAATTTTTGTCGTCTTCCACAAGAAGTTGTCCTCAAGCATTGTTGAACTTTGGCTAATCGATCTCCTGAGTACTTCTCCTTCTTTGAACAGCTTTTGAAGATGGTTGCGCCTCTCTTGAATAGCTTGGCTTGTATCAGCAGCTTGTAAAGAAACTCCTTCCAGCTCCCTGCACAGGCTCTTCTTGCTCTATGCTTGAATTTGAGCGCACTTTTTGTTCGCTTCTTTGTCATCAAGTCATGGTTGACATAAAAATTTCTCATTGTGCATGGTTTGGTGTAGATATGTTTGCTTCAAGCTAATCTTCAGATACTACAAACTTCTAATAAGCGAATGCCTTAAATTTTTGGAACTTATCCTTAATTCAATCTGAACTATTTCGGAGGCTTTTTGATTAGTTTGAGCTAATTAGTAGAAAGTGACCGAAGTAAGAGGGTTGGAGCCCCAAGAAAGGCTTGCTAGTTACCGTCTCAGATGTGAGCTGAATTCCTCCTGAAATGGGCTTTCCACCAGAACAACGCCCTAATCCATACCGCCGAGAGTCGTAAAAATCTAGATAAACCAACAAAACTTTCGGAATGTGCGAAAACTGTGGGATGGTCAAGTCATTACTAAAGGAATAAATGAAAAGCAGCTCAAAACACAAACGGTTTCCAAATTCCCCTAAAATGTTAGAATTCACAGTTTATTCATGCTGGAATTTTAAAAAGAGTCGGTAATCATCGACGAAAATTTTGCGTCTTAGACCAACTGTTATACCTAAGCGAAACGCATTTGGAATAAAGGTCACTAAACACTTAATTTTGAATTTACTTACAATCCACTAAAAATTAAAAAAAAATTGAAAAATATTTATTTTTTTCATTTTTCGTTTTTCAATATTTTTATTAATCTTAATTTGCTTAACAGATTATTTCATATTCCTAATGATAATCTTAAAATAAAAGATTACAATTCAATTCTTATGATCAGCGTTGCCAGACTTTTCCCTTTAAATTTTCCCTTTAAATTTGTATCATAATTACCGGCTAGGTTATAGACATAGGTATCTAATTCAAGACTAGCTCATCTCTGTACATAGTGCTTGTATGTAAACGCAAACATTCTTTGTCTATTTCCAATTCCATGCAATTGTGGTCTTTCAACAACAATTTAGTATGAAGAATTCCGCAGTGTTCGATTATCCAGTTTATTTCTTAATTTAGTTTTATTTAAGTTTATTGTGGAAAAAGCCCTCTCAGCGCTTGCTCCACTATGTGGAAGACAACAAATATACGAAACCAATTTTTTAATGTTTCGGAATCCATCTGTATCCAAATTCGTTTGAAGGATATCATTCCAAAATTCTTGGATGTTTTCAGAAGGTGTAGCTGATATGTCAATGTTTCTTAGCGACCTATATTCCATGTCTAGATCACTTAGCTCCGATTCACTAAATAAATGAGGAAAATGTCTGCAAAGCGGAATTAGGGAAGAAATACTCTTATTTTTCAAAGTTGTTGGATTGATAAATTCGAAAAGCTGAAAAACTTGACCGTCACCACTAAAATTGAATCGCTTTAAAATTTCTTCACAAGCTGTTATGAAAAAATTTCGGCATTTATTTTTAAACAAACACATATCAAACTCACTGATTTCAGAGCGATTTGATATAAGCTTCTCATTTAAAAAAGGGCCTAAGTAAAGATCTTCAATCGGTAAAAAATTAGTTTCATCACTCAAGTCAACTTGAAAAATGTTTGGTAGATTGTCAATATAAAACTTGAATGAAGAGGTTTTGGTATCAAAATGTGAAAGTTTTTGAATTGTCTATTTTCCCCGTTTTTTGCGTCCTTTTTCCCCTTTTCCCTTTCGGGTCGAAAAATCCCGAAAAAAGGGAAAAATCCCTCAATCTGGCATCGCTGCTTATGATACCTTAGTAACTAGGTCTGTGGAGTTCCGAGAAACTGTCCACGACAACAAACGATTCCTTAATACTAGGTCCGCAGAGGTTCCTATAAAAAAGAAGGGCTCCACGACAATAAACGAGTGGCTTAATTCCGGTCAGCGATCCACTGCGACCAACAGCGAAGTGGAAAGCTGACAAAAAACGGTTGAGCAGGGCCCGGTCTATGGTACCCCTAAAAAAAGAAGTAGTCACGAGTCACGACAAAAAAAGGGTAGTTCCAAACTACGTCTATGGATATGGAGAAGCTTACAAGAGCAGCAACCCCACGACAATAAACGGAGGTCAGAGAGAAAGGAAGAGCTCCACGACAATAAACGAGTGGCCTAATGCCGGTCAGCGATCCACTGCGACCAACAGCGAAATGGAAGGCTGACAAAAAACTTTTGTTCCAAAACTTGGTGAGGCTTCTGCTGGTATTCCCCGCAGCGTACCTTCGAGTGAGAACTCTAATCCCGGTTTTCTATTTGCAATAGAACTTCTTCCAATGGCTGGAAGATCGAGTTTGATTTTAAATGCGAATTTCACTTCTACTTCTTGGCGTTACGTCACGTGATGGTGATTCTATTATTCATTACATGAATAATTGTATGGAATCGGCGTTGGCGTTGGTGGAATTATGGTGGCGGCGGGCGGTCGGTGCTGGTTATTATCTGGCTCTACCCTCACTGTCGGTCGGAAGGCAGAGGGGGTAACAGGAAATGTGTAACTTCCTTACAAGAATGTAAGTCACTAGACCTTGAAACAAATTAAGTTTTTAATCTACTCATTCAGCCCTCCTATAGTATTGAAAACGACAACCGTACGTCACCAAGATTACTGTACCTGCTATACCTACATTCTCTCATTTGACTTTCAAGTATGCATATTCTTTGCTTCAATCAATAAAATAAATTGTTTCAAAACTTGAGACTTTAACGTTCAAAAAACAATCGCCAATTGTTTTAAAAACACAACACCCCATGCTCCTAAAAAACTTATTTTTGGTTACTTTTAAATGCGAATTTTGTCTTCCATAATAAAAATGGGCTACCTATAGGCAGGCACCTGGCATAAATTACAAATAAGCCTAAATTTAAATCCCTTTTTCTGAGAAGTATAGTATATTTACCAAATTTAAAAATACACAACACATGAAAACATACTCGTCCATTGAAAGGAGCAATTCCCAAGGTGTTTGTGGTTCCTCCGTTTCCGTTTCTAGAACACAATCCAATGCCGTTAGCCAATATGCCAATTTTTGGGACACAATAATAAAATATACAAAACATTTCTGAGAATCCTCAATAAATGTCGGAAGCTCATGATGCTAATAAATAAATTATAAATAAAAGGTATAGCAAGCTTATGTGCTCAGTTCACATGTATGAATATCCTTTATCGACCCAATAGTCTTCCTTGATACACGTTTTATTTGTATCAAATGAAAATAGCTTTATCTTTATCCATTTTAGATGCTTCCTTACATGGCCTTATTCCTTCTAAGAGATTCTTAGAATTAAAATTTAATATAATATGAGCAAGTAATGACTTTCCTTGATGTTTCTAATTGAGAAGAAAATGTACTTAAAATATTTTTGACTTAGCATCTTTTATCATTCATGAATTATGTATGGAATAATAACCACTTCCTTTTACCTTCGTCCTTTCCTATTTATATTATTTTTTTGTTCGTAGAAATTTGTTCCGGAAGTGAATTTTTTGTTAGAAATGTGATTCCAAGAATCGAAACCATTTCGAGTAGGTACGTATTTTGAAATATTTTCCCAACCACATACCTAAACTCTCAATTGGTCTCACACAGCTTAAGGACTTTTGTTTGGCTTCATCATATCCCCAGGAGTTCCTTTGGTGTATAAAATGCGAAAAGTAAAAATTGTTGATTCTTGGAAATCCCTAGAGGTTTCCATTTCTTCACCGAATATCTGGTGAAATGTGAAGCTTTTTTTTTCTTCAATTGGACTGGCAACATAGCTAGTTGTTAATCCTTGAGGCATTACTTTTTATCCTAGTTTAACTTCTCACCTTTCTTAATTGGGTTTGGAAATGAAATCGTGTGAGAAATCTCTACAAACAGCACTCAGTACACTAATGAAGGAGACCAAAAGACCTCTGTCCCTGTCCTTGTGGGAGAGGTATTTAAAATTCTTAACATCCCACAGGATTAAAGGTACAATGATAGCCTTTTGTTATATTATACGCTTGCATGCGGGTGATCCTTGTGAAGTGCTAAATTTTAAAAATTATTTGTAAATTTAATTTTCTTTCTCTTTGTTTTTGAAATTTCAGAACGAAGCAATGACGGGAACACACACACAAAGTCCAGTCTTCTCACGAATAACTCTTGCCTTGATGGAGGACTCGGGTTGGTATAAGGCAAACTTCACTATGGCTTCACCATTGTCCTGGGGCAAAGGATTGGGTTGCAGCTTTGCTATGAGAAGCTGCAAGGACTGGATCCAAATGAATAATGGAAGGTTTGTTTATATTTTAAAAATTACTTAAAACTTTGTTCAAAATATTTACATACTCTTTTTTTTTTAACTGTATTCATTTTCTGGAAAAGTATTCGAAATGAAGGGGAGAACTTACGGTATGTGTCTTTGAATGAATTTTCGTTCTTAAAATATTTTGTTTGTCCTTTCTGATGTTTTTTTTTTTTTTTTCATATAACTTTATCCTCATTCGATGTAGGTTCGTTTTGGTTTTTGTAAATATTTATAACTTTACGTGAGAGGTGATCTCGATTTATTGAACTTCTTAAGGAAGTTTTTCAGTTTTGGTTTCAAAGAATCGTATAAAAGAAAAAGTCCCCTTGAATGTCTCAAAGCAGAGGGTTCTTAGTAATTTCAAATTTAAAAGTGTTTCGACTTTTGAGGTTAGTAAATCTAAATAAAATAAGTTTGAAAATTTTTTTTTAAAGAGTAGAGGTGACAAAATTCCAAAGACTTTCATACATACTTGGATTGGGATTTATGAGTTCAAAAGTATCTTGTGGCTTAAAACTAAATCCAATTAAAGTGAATCTTATGAATGTCTTCAAGAGAAATGATTTAGAAACTTAAAAGCGTAGATATGATATTGATTAGCTTGTGTGGGAAATGTGAACAAAAAGAGTCTTAAACTCATCGGACCTTTGGGCTGTGACTTCTGAATTACCATTCCAGGAAAAGGAAATAGATGTGGCTCTGAAAAATATGTCCATATTTAATCTTTGTCTATGTGTTAACCTCAAAAATAAACCTTAAAAAAGAAAACAATCTTTTCATTATACTCTTCCTCAAAACACACATAAATGTAAATGCTGATTTGTTGCCATTGTGATGCGTTAAATGACAGGAACTCTAGCCTTTCAACATATGTTGTTACAGGTATTTGTTAAGTTGAATTCTCTTCCAACGAGTAAGTTGATTTTCTGAAAGACGTTTGGACCACTTTATATGGTACATTTTACGTATTTGTAAATATATACGTATTATTATAATAAAGCGTGTGTTTTAGAGGTATAAACTTTGAAATGGAATAAAACGAATAAGATGATATTTTTAATTTTTAGACTAGCGACGTCACATATCCCCACAGAAAATAGTTAAGCAGCATTAAATCGGACGATCTTGGAAGCTTGTTCACATGTCCAAAACGTGAAATTATGCGCTCACCCAACGTTATCTTCAACAAATCAATTGTGGAACGAGCTGTGTGACTGTGTGACATGTCACACGTTGCGCCGTCTTGTTCAAACCACAGCTCGGACATTGTGGTTACCATTGACGGTAACGTTCTGGCCAGCATCGTTTTTAAGGAAGTACAGACCAATTATTCCACCAACCCATAAAGCACACCAAAAAGTCCGTTTTTGTGGATGGGACGGAGTCTCAACATGTACTGGAGGATTACCTACACTACAAATGCGGCAGTTTTGCTTATTGGCGTAGCCATTCAACTTAAAATGGACGTTGTGGGCGATACGTATTTCGAACAGACCCATGATTTTCAAAACAAATTTGCCCAATTTGGAAGCGTTGTTCAGGCGTCAGTCTATTCATGTTGAAATGCTAAACCAAACTAAAAATAAATCACTTGACAGCTGACAAAATGGCCGCCAGTTAAAATAGTGTTGCCAACTTAAAGTTCTATACCTCTAAAAAAAAAAAGATCCTTTATATAATAAATATTTGTATATATGCTGATGCAGCTAACTCCCAAGACCCCTACAAGAATTTTCGAACTTAAAAATCAAAGGAATGATCCGCCTGAGAACCATGCGTCTCGATTAGGGTACCGGTTATGATTCTTGGAGAATTCCTAGGTTGAACCAAGTCTTTGACAAACCCAGTGTATCCTAAGTCTAAGTGCCATAAGTGAAATAAAGTCTGGAGTCTGGTCACAATGTTTTCGTCTTGGAGATTAAATTAACCTGACCAATGACCAACCGCTGTCTAAAATCATCCCCTTACACCCATTTAATTACTTCGTTAAGTTATGGTAACAAAACACCGCACCCTTTCGCTAATTGGGTTTTCTTTAGAAGTTTTCCAGCTCAAGAAAACCGTCATTTCAAGGGAAGTCAGTACTACTTTGTGGTTACTTTTATTGACAAGCTGTCTCAGGTAAAAATTTCAAAAACTCAGACAAATTTCGAAAATGTGCTTAGCTGACGAACATAACAAATATGTTTGCAAGTTAGTTGATTTTCCGCTGAAAAAATGAATTAAGTTGTGGACCTCGCTCTCAAAGTTCCTGACCCTTGCATTTATTTGGAGCCAATTCTATTCTTTCTCCAAAACAATTTTCATGTAATACTCGCTCGTCTAGAAATGCCCATCTGTTTCTTAGCCACACGGCACGAATGTGAAACACTCTTGGCTCAATTCCGTCCTCCCAATACGGTATCTCCGTTTATCTTCTATCAACCCCTTCTTAATGCAACCACTTAAAACCCCCCGAAAATGTTTCTCTGTTCATGGAAACTTCAAAGGTCATTTATAAAAAAACCTGACCCCGATGTCTGGGTATACTTTCATATGTTAGAAATTGAATTCTTTTTGTATTAAGACGTGAAAAAACTATAAGAATTCCGTTTTGATGCCAAATATTTTATAAAACATTTACCAACTCCCCTTAATATTATTCCATCTTCTTACAGAGGCCGATCAATACACCCTTTCTGCTCGAAAGTCAAAAGGGATCCTCTGCAAACCGAGTGCACCGATGATAGGAATTCCGTTGCACTTTGCAACCTCATACGACACGACTATGAACTGCCAAAAGAATATCAGGTAAAGAAATTATTCCACTTCACGAAAACTCCTTCTCTCCTAATCAAAAACTTATTTCCTTTCAAGAACTTTGACAGTATAAACCACGTTAAAGATGGCGAAGAAGGATTTTACGGTGGTTCCGTTTCACTTGCCGACCATTGTCCATATATCCAGGAATTCACTTGGAGAAGTAAAAACATTATCGTTCGAGGATCACACTGCAAGTTTGAAGAAAATAATCCAAGTAAGTTTTTGAAATCCCTTACAAAACAAAAAAGATCAAGTTAAACATTTCTTTTTCAGAACCTGAAAAGAACTTTGCTTTAGAGAGCTACGGCAAAGGTTCAAAGTGCTTCGATCATAGCGAAAACATGTGGGAAGAACGCTCCTGTCGACAAACCCGAGAATGGCAGCACTGGGGATCTGGCTGCTACAAATACAAATGCGACAATGGACGCCTGCACATTGTCGTCGCCAATTACTCCTACGAATGCTTCTTCCCAGGCCAACAGCTGTCAATCCGAATTTTTGCCAATGGATGGCTACACAAAGGTGCCATCATATGTCCACCATGCCATGAGCTTTGCGGAGAATTTTTCCAACGGCAAGGATCTCAATGCAGGCTTCGTGAGGAAGCTCCACCATCGAACAAGTATCCTCGTGATAATCTTGCTTGTTCGGCATCAACGTTTACATCACTCCGCACCACTGAACTGGGTGTTCTAGTTTTAAGCTTTTTATTCTACAAACTATTAACGAGTTAGAAATTGGATTGGACTACGGGCTGCGACATACAACCCCATCTTGTGATAAAATTCGCCACAAAACACAATAAAGCACAACACAAATATTAGAGGCATGTGCTAGGTGGCACTACTGGTCCTGATCGAGAACATCAATTCAAAATGTTCTTCTAATAATTTATTATATAAAAAAAAAACTCAAAAGCAACGATTTATTTATTATATAATCTTTTTGTCTTATGTATCTACTGTGTAATCGTGTTTGTACCATATTTATATATAATTAAATCTTAACTGTAAGTTGTAAGGTTTTTTGTCGAAAGCACATTCCAAGCGTAAGCGTAAAGATGAGCACAACTTTGATTGCATTTCTTTTTTAGATTCTTCTTGTAATGTATATGTAATTTAAAGAAAAAAAAACAAAACAAAAAGGTTTATGAACCTTGCATGTGTAATTTTATTTTTTGAAATAAAAAAAAATTAACTTTAAGATATAGTGAAAGCAATTAGGTATAATTCCTTAAGTTTTCCATAACTCAGATGTTTATTAATTCTTGACAATGTATTTTGTAAAATAAAAATAAAATATAATTAAGTCTATAGTGGAATTAAAATTATAATATGACCTAAAAAATCTAGTATGTAAAAGATTATTTTACTAAAGGAAAATATACTTTCAGTTCAGAGCTGAGATCAAAAGATTCAAAATTATGGCTTTTTTATTTTCTCTTGCTCTTCGCTAACCAAAGGTTTGTGTAGTAATTTGGTCCAGCTTTGATGTTACGCCTGGGTTACGCATGTAAGTTTACACTACTTGTAAGTCACTCAGATAAGCAACTTCTGACAATATTAATATGTAGTTTATTAAAATAAAATTCACAACCTGCGATATATAAACTGTGAATAAAAAAAACACAATCACGGCCTTTGAACGAGTTGCAAATAAACTGCGTATTCCTTAAGCCTGATTAAGATTAGTTTCCTGACTCTTTTCTTCGTTTCGCAGCTTAAATCACAACAAACTGAAAACGCTCATGAGTCATGAATCACGACACGAACTTCATTAACATTTTTCATAACATAAAGAACTAAAGTGCGATAAAAAGAAAAAAAATTGAACCGTACAACGTAGAACATCTAAAAGACAAATACAATAAGTGCAGAGTAATGAAGGACGATACGGAGTCAGAGTGGCAGGACAATTTGAATGATGTGTGGTGTGTATCTGTGTAATTATTTCTTGCACCAATTCTAAGAAAAATCACAGTTCACTATCACAGTTCAAAATCACAGTAAATTGAAAATCACAGCTATACCTTTGAATGAATAATCACGACTTAGCTCATCTCTGGTAAATCGTATCAAGTTACAATAGTTGTAAATGGGTTATACAACTTTAAAATGTAATCTTGGCCTAAGACTTGTAAGCATTTCGAAGTCCGAATGAACAAACGAAGTAAGGAGAAAAAATCATTTTGCTTACACACAACTTTCTGCATTCAGGAAAACGTTGCGAACCAGCCGATAAAATTATATTTTTCGTTCAACGTCGTAAAACTATAGTAAACGTCGTTCACTCTTCATTGATGACCTAGACAACATGAGGTTTCAGCAGGAGAGCCGCAGCGGCGATACGTACCAAACAAAGGGCGCCACTTGATATTGGCATTCTGAATGAATGGTTTGTGGGTTAGGTTATTTCCCACAGGCGAAGTGCATTAACAACCAAGGACGTGCGATTGAAACACCCTAGGCTTTTTTTGTTGTAATTCGTTATGATAAAAGTGTGGTTCTACGTAAAATCAAAAGAACCAATTATAGAAATCTAATATATTTATTATAAGAAACGTATTTAATGAACAACAGTTTTGAGATTGAAGAAAAACTTATTTTCTATAAACTTCTGAAACAAAAAACTACATATACTATTTTACTAAAAACTTAAAGTGCTGAAACACAAAGTGTGTAAATGTAAATCCAACACTCCTCCTCATTTACACAAAGAGATCCCACATCGATCACGTAAGAGTTTATGTCTTGTTGGCATCAATGGTTTGGTAAGTAAATCTGCCAACATATTTTCAGTTGGGCAATATTTGCAAATGACCACCTTATTACTTACAAAGTCCTTTACGAAATGATACCTTGTGTCAATATGCTTTGTTCTGTTTGAAAATTTTTCTTCTTCAATCAATTTCAAGCAGCTTTGATTGTCTTCGTATATTTTAGTCGGTCCTTCTGTTCGTTCTTGCATATCGCTCAATATACGACCAATCCAAGAAGCTTCCTTGCATGCTTCCGATAAAGCAATGAACTCTGCTTCAGTCGAAGAAAGAGCCACACAAGTTTGTTTTCGACATGACCAGCTGACAACTCCACCATTCACCTTGAACACGTAGCCACTATTTAATTTTCTTGTTTGCTTATCTTCAGCCCAATTGGCATCAGCGTAGCCATATAGTAGTTCTTGCTCATCATTTTTACTTAAGACAAGCTTGAGTTCTGAGGTCCCCTTCAAGTATTTGACCAGACGTTTCAACTCAGTCCAGTCCTTTTGCGTCGGTTGACTTACTTTTTGTGCCAAGATTGAAATACTTGCTGATATGTCTGGACGCGTGTTAGCTGATATATATAGTAAACATCCAATTAGTTTTTGATATTTAGAGTTGTCTAACAAAACTTCAGTTTCATCCAATTTCTTTCCATAATTTGGATCAATGGGTACATTTGATAATTTTGAATCAGCCAATCCAAAGTCTCTAGCTATCTGTTCAATGTAATTTCTTTGACTTATACAAAAATTGCCTTTACGATCCTTTTCAATTTGTAATCCTAAATAGTTTTGGACATCACCCAAGTTTTTCATTTCGAATTTTGATGATAAAATTTCATAAACTGATTCAATCACTTCTTTAAATTTGCTAGCCACAATTATATCATCCACATATATTAAAATATAACAGCAATTACTATTTTCTTCTTTTGTACAGGGTGCGCCAGAGAAACTTACTCATTTGAAGAAATTCCCGCGCGGTGAGTTGGGCGGGTAGAGGGCAAAAGGGGGCGCATCTTGAGGGGGAAGTTCCCAAGTTTGTTTCTCCCTCCAGTCAGTTGCCATCATGCTCTGGTCTAGAGAGCAGCGGGCCTTCGCAGTTGAGAGCTTCTTTTCTAACGGTCGCTCACTTGTCGTTACAGGAACATGATCGAGGAATTTTTTCTTCCAAGACTCGAAGAAATGAACGTTAGGAACGTGTGGTTTCAGCAAGATGGAGCCACAGCACACACAGCGCGAGACTCAATGAATTTGTTGCGACAACATTTCCCCGACCGCCTCATCTCTCTCAGAGGCGATCTCCAATGGCCGGCACGCTCTCCTGATTTGACTCTATGCGATTTCTTTTTATGGGGTTATTTGAAATCCCTGGTTTATGTCGATCGACCACGGACCATAGCACACCTCAAGAACAACATTCGCGACGCCGCGCCATTGCCAACATACCGATTGATATGCTGCGAAGAGTGGATACGAATTTCAAAAATGGACTTCATCAGTGTATGCGCAATGGGGGTCGCCATTTATCCGATGTCATTTTTAAGACTGCATAAAAAAAAATTGGGATATTGTATTCTCAAATAAAAAAAAAATTTAAAACAATAACTCAAGTACTTTTTTTTTATTCACCTTTCAAATAAGTAAGTTTCTCTGGCGCACCCTGTATAAAGACATGGATCAACTTTGCTCTGTGTGAATTTTGCATCGATTAACACAGAATAAATTGCATCATTCCACGCCCTTGCTGCTTGTTTGAGCCCGTAGAGGCTTCTTTTTAATAAACAAACTAAATGTTCTTTTCCTTCTTGTTCAAAACCTGGTGGTTGTCTCATATAAATAGTTTCTTTTAACTCACCGTTCAGAAACGCAGTCTTTGCATCCAGGTGTTGTACCATCAAATTATTTTTCCCAGCAATGGATAATAATATTCTTAATGTTGTTTGCTTGACTACTGGGGCAAATACCTGATCATAGTCTGTTCCATATTTTTGGGAGAATCCTTGAGCAACAAGACGGGCCTTAAATCTTTTTAATTTTTCATTTGAACCAGTCTTCATCTTGAACACCCATTTACTACCGACCACATGTTTATCTTTTGGTAGTTCACATAACTCCCAGGTTCCATTTTTCTTCAAGAACTCCATCTCTTGTTTCATTGCAGAGAGCCATTCATGTTTAAATTGGCTTGACATCACATCCCTCAAGTTCTTAGGCTCCATTTCTTCTTGAGTTACGTTCAAGACCTCAATTAATCTCACTGGTGGAACTCCCTTGTTATTTCTTTCAGATTGCCTTAATACAACTAAATCTGAGCCTGATTCTTCTGGAAATTCAATATTGTTTTCTTGATTCTGCATAGCATCTGTTTGTCCTTCTGGTTCCTGTTCTATAAATTGGTTCGTTTCTCGACAGGAATCGTCCGATTGCAAATCAAACCAAGCTGAATCTGAAGACTCCTTTGTTTTTGGTGTATCATGAACTTCAGTTGTCTTCACACAATCATAATCTGCAAATCGAACATCACGACACACTATAACTCGCTTTGAAAATGGATCATAGCACCTATAAGCTTTCGAATTCTCATCATATCCAACAAAAATCATTTGCGTTGCAGTACGATCCAGTTTCCTCCTTTTTTCAGTTGGTACATTGAACGAAACATTTCAAACCAAAAATCCGAAAATGCTTGATGTTTGGTTTGGAACCATGCCATCCTTCATACGGAGTCATCACTGTTGCTCTAGTCGGAAGCCTGTTTTGAACATAGTTTGCTGTTGTTACTGTTTCTGCCCAAAACATATTCTGTAGTCTCACATCTATTAGCATACATCGAGCCATTTCGATTAAAGTTCGATTTTTCCGTTCTGCAACTCCGTTTTGTTGAGGTGAATACGCTGCAGTATATTGGATCTGGATCCCTTCAGTTTTCAAAAATGCCACCATTTCCTTACCAGTATACTCTCCTCCTCGATCTGATCTTATCACCTTTGGCTTTCTGTCAAAAATTGTTTTCACCATTGATATATATTCTTTCATTTTACTTAAGACTTCAGACTTGTGCTTTAGCAAGTAAATGACAGTATACCTCGTGAAATCATCGATAAAAGTGACAATATATCTTTTGCCACTAGGTGATGTCATCTGCATTGGTCCGCACAAACTTCACAACATTTCAATCCGCAATCAGAAATCTCGATCCCTTCCACTAAACCTTTTGCACACAAATCAGCAACTACTTTAGGATCCCGATGGCCACAGACTCTATGCCAGTAGTTAACACAATTGCCTTTGTGATTGAGTGCTGAATAAGCCTTATTTGGTTGCCGTAATTTAAAAAGATTTGATTGAAGATCCGCCACAGCAATCTGTCTCTTTCCATTTTTGATTTCACACATTTTATTCTTGAAATTAACAGTAAATCCGTTTTCAATCAGCTTAGGAACTGATAGGAGATTTCCACCAATATCGGGAACGAATAACACGTTCGTTAATTTTGCGGAAAATTCATCGTTATTCTGGTTCAGGAATTTGAGGAATCCACTGCCACGTCCTTCAGATGTTACCTGATTACCATTTGCCACACTGATGTTCTCGTGATGATAAGTATCAAGTTCAACGAAGAAATTTCTGTCACTGGCAATGTGGCATGTGGCACCAGAATCAACTATCCATCACTCTTGCTTGTTTCCTACCATAAATAAAAATCCAGCCTGATTTTCCACTTTATTGGCAGCATTTGGCTTCATCTTGTTGACATTTGTTTTTCACTCCTTATATTTCTTGCAGTCCTGCTTGTAATGACCTTTTCCTTTGCAGAAGAAACAAGTCTTTTCCCTTTTTGTAGCAACTTTTAACACTGTCTCTTTACTCGTAATGTTTGCTTCTGTTCTTCAAGTAGATTCTCCCAAAATCTTAGATTGAACCAAACTAAAAGTAAGGTCCTTTTCGGGGCGCGTTTCCAGGGCTGTTATTAACGTATCGTAGCTTCTTGGTAAGCTACTTAAAAGCATAGCAACACGCCCGTTGTCAGAAAGCTCTGTTTCACCCATATCCCTTAATTTCTCGAACAAATTAATCATGTCATTAATATGAGCCTCCACATTTCCGCATTCTTCCAACTGCATACTGCAAATCCTTCGCATCAGATGCACCTTGTTGCTCAGCGTGCTCTTTTCATGATAGCTCTTCAACGCTTCCCAAGCTTCTTTTGCTGTTTTTGCTCGCCTTATATGTATGAGCTGATCATCATCAACCAGAAGTCCAATTGTTGCTCTAGCTTGATCATCCTTTTTCTTCCATTCTGCGTCCGGAGTTGCTGGATTAGCTTCGGTTATTTTATCTAATAAACCATCCTTTATTAGAAGCAGTTCGGTCTTGAACTTCCACACAGAATAGTTTCCGTTATTCAATTTTATTATATTGAATTTTCCAACTTCAGCCATTAAAATGTGTTCCTTTAAAAATTTCTTTTCTTAACTTTGTCCTTTGATTCACACTGGGCCCATAACCTGTTGTAATTCGTTATGATTAAAGTGTGGTTCTACGTAAAATCAAAAGAACCAATTATAGAAATCTAATATATTTATTATAAGAAACGTATTTAATGAACAACAGTTTTGAGATTGAAGAAAAACTTATTTTCTATAAACTTCTGAAACAAAAAACTACATATACTATTTTACTAAAAACTTAAAGTGCTGAAACACAAAGTGTGTAAATGTAAATCCAACATTTTTGTATTCGGTTTCTTGTAGTAAGTTTCTGGTCTAGTCGAATAAACAACAATGGACCGCTTCTTTAATGTGAACCACAAACATACAACAGTACAGACCACCAATTCGTACTCCTATCTTGGCTAAACACCCTTAAAATACCTTATTCAGCACGGTATATATATATCTCTGTCTGTGTGTCTTATTTTTCGTGTATTGGTTTCAACTTAGAATGCACGGTTGAGCTTAAGGGAGAGCTTTCACATACTCATAATAAAATGCACATCAAACCTGAACGAAAACACAAGTTTTACCATATATTTTTGCTAAACACAAGTTTTCGAAAACAACTAGTTTTATATAAAACCTGTCGAAAACTTGTTGGAATACAAAGCAAACACACCTGAGTTTGTTGTGATTCTTTCAGAACACACCTAAATTTGTTGCGATTCTTTCAGAACACACCTAAGTTTCTTGTGATTCTTTCCAAACACACCTTAAAAGCGCATAAACGTCAAACAAGAAAAAAATCAATCATAGCAGCCGAAAATATTTTCATTTCAAAATTTGATAGTCAGTTGTTGTAAAAATGAAGTGAAATGTCAAACGAAAACTTGAAAAGTCCGGTGTGAATGATTTTCAGGTTTTCGTAAACATTTAGCCGAAAACCGTGTTTTCGGCTCGGTGTGAAAACCCTATAAGAGATAAACTATAAAGAGTTGGCAGTCTCTATTGTTAGTCTATGATGTGGAGAGACTGTTCCAACCATTGTTTTCCATTTGAAATAAATAAACGACAAATTTTTCTGTGGGAAAAATTATTGTAAAAAAACCCACATTTATTTTCCGTATTTTACACAATGGCCAGAACGACCTCTCGTTTTAACTGAGTGAGAGTGACTGACTCTCATTTTGATATATTTTAAAGAAGACATGTGTATAAAAATATATATATAAAAAATAACGAAGAACTATACGTATGGCCAGTGTTGCCATACGTAACAGTCCCGGCAAAAAACATAGTTTTTTCTCTAATATAATTCCAGTTTATTTTGTTTCCATTGGCAGGATGCACAGCTTCTGAACTGGCCTTTTCAGTTTGTTAGTGGCCGTTTGTACCACTACGTTGCGTACCAAGCCGTCCTGGCTAGATAGTAGTTCGCATATCCGAGCCATTGCCCAACTAGTAGGGGGAAAGTTCTCACTCCGAAGAACAACCAATTGGCCCACCTTTAAGTTCTCCTTCTCCTTCCGCCATTTTTTACGCTCCTGCAATGTTGTTAGGTATTCTGATTGCCATCGTACCCAGAAGTGCTGGACCATCCTTTGCCTTTCTCTCCATAGTGCAGTTCCTACTGATTCCGAACGATCGTCCAATCTGAAAGGGAGAGGTAAAATTAGTGGTTCCTACCAGAAAATGTCCCGGCGTCAACGCCTGGACGTCCATTGGGTCATCACTCAAAGGGTGAAGAGCCCTGGAATTGAGTATGGCCTCTATTTGCGTAAGCAAAGTCCTGAATTCTTCCGGGGGCAACATCCTTTGCCCCATAATTCTCCTTAAGTGAAACTTCATAGATTTCACTGCCGCTTCATAAATCCCTCCTTGATGCGGGGCGGCTGGTGTCATAAACTTCCAGTCGGTACCCTTCCGGTGCAAATGATCTAACATGTCCTTGTCTGAAAAGATTCTTAATGCTTTATTTAGTTCCTTTGGTGCGCCAACGAAAGCCGTTCCGTTGTCGCTAAACATCCTTTCACATCTTCCCCTCCTGGCAATGAACCTTTCATATGTATCTATGAAGGCCATAGAAGATAAATCTGTGACAGGTTCGATATTTATTGCTCTAGTCCTTAGGCATACAAATATTGCTATCCCATATTCACAATTGTACCTCCTGTACCAAAGAATATAAAAATATATGAACATCCTGTATCATATATTGAAATCTGTACATCCTGTACAAAAAATATAAAAATATATATGTGTACCCTGTACAAAAAATATAAAAATATATGTACATCCTGTATCATATATTGAAATCTGTACATCCTGTACAAAAAATATAAAAATATATGTACATCCTGTATCATATATTGAAATCTGTACATCCTGTACAAAAAATATAAAAATATATGTACGTCCTGTATCATATATTGAAATCTGTACATCCTGTACAAAAAATATAAAAATATATGTACATCCTGTATCATATATTGAAATCTGTACATCCTGTACAAAAATATAAAAATATATATGTGTACCCTGTACAAAAATATAAAAATATATGTACCCTGTACAAAAAATATAAAATATAAATATATGTACATCCTGTATCATATATTGAAATCTGTACATCCTGTACAAAAAATATAAAAATATATGTACCCTGTACAAAAAATATAAAAATATATGTACACATCCTGTACAAAAATATAAAAATATATGTACACATCCTGTACAAAAATATAAAAATATATGTACATCCGGTGTGCACATTCCATTAGCAATCCTGCCAATCCTGATCCATTAGCTACGATTGCCGGATGTTTCATCTCGTAATCGATTTCCGACCTACCTAACCTTCCCCCTACCCGCAAGATATTATTTTTATCCAGTATCGGCTTTAAGCTCATTATTTTACTCTTCTCCGGAAGCGTTTGTCCTGCTTTAAGTGCCGTAATTTCCTTATTGTAATAATCGTGTTGACTAATACGTATTAAATATTCCATGGCTCCTGCCTTCTCCTCTCTCGTTGGTGGCATTTCTTCCTGCTGCCGCTTTCTCCTTTTCCTCTTTTGTCTCAAGTTCCTCCTGTTTTTAATCCACTGTTCTATGAACCGGTTTACATAACTGATGATGTTCACCGCCTTTTCCAGCTTGCTAACATAATCCAATAGAGGTACATTACCCCTTCCTCTCCCGAGGCCAATACTTATTGGTTCCTTAAATTCCGAAATTGAATGTACTTTCATTTCGTCCTCCGTTTCCTTATGGATTCCTTCCATTATTCCACTCTTTGGCCAATCCTGTTCCTCCTTTATTATCCAACTAGGACCATGCAGCCATAAGTTATTGTCTACCAACTCCTTTGGTAACATCCCCCTTGTCAGTAAGTCTGCTGGGTTCTCCTTGCCATCTATGTGGCGCCAGTTCCTTATCTCCGTATTTGTTTGAATAGATGCTACTCTATTTGCCACATATGTCCTCATATCCCTTGTCTCCTTTCTTATCCAGAAAAATGCTGGACTTGAATCAATCCATAGCACATATTCCGTTCCTTTCCATTCCATTGACTCCATGATTTCTTTTATCATCCTTGATAGTAGCTTAGCTGCTGATAACTCCAGTCGCGGGATGGTCACCATTTTTAAAGGTGCCACCCTTGTCTTTGACGTTAAGAGCTTGCTTGTTATAACTCCATTTCCATAGTTTGCCCTTAAGTATATGACCGCACCTAGTGCTGCCTCACTGCTGTCTGAAAACCCATGAATCTGTATACTTGTGCTTCCCCCTGAGCCCAACCATCTTTCTATTTTAAAATTTTCCAAGTAGATAATAGAATCCCAAAAATCCAACCAACGACGTTCTATTTCTATCGCTGGTTTATCATCCCAATCGATCCTCGATTTCCACAACTCCTGTATTATTATTTTTCCAATGATCGTAACTGGTGATATGTACCCGTTTGGATCATATAATTGAGCTACATGACTCACTATCTTCCTTTTTGTTATTGTTCCGTTGAAATTGGGATTTTTGACTATGAAAGTAAATTTATCCTCTTCTATCAACCATTTCAGTCCTAGAATGGTTGTCCCTTCCCCCTCAGAAAACAACAAAGTTTTTTCTGACTCAGCATCCATTGCTTTAACTACAGCATTGCTGTTTGATTTCCATTTCCTTAATTCAAATTTAGCCCCTTGTAATATTGCATCGATTTCCTTTGCTAATTTGATTGCTTCCTTGACTGTATGAGCTCCTGTTGTACAGTCATCCATGTAGAAGTCCTCTTCTATTGCTTTTGCTGCTTTTGGATATTTTTCTTTTGCCAGCCTGGCCGTTTCCATCACTGCTCTTACAGCGACAAATGGAGATGCTGTTAGTCCAAAAGTGACTACCGTGAGCCAGTATTCCTTCAATCTTTGATTTGAGTCCTCTCTCCAAAACAATCTTTGTAAATTCCATTGTTCCCTGGCAAGTCTGACCTGATTGAACATTTTCCTGAAATCCATCCAATCCTCCTGACAAATACAAAAAATAATATATGT
Source organism: Platycheirus albimanus (assembly GCA_916050605.2). Classification (NCBI taxonomy): domain Eukaryota; kingdom Metazoa; phylum Arthropoda; class Insecta; order Diptera; family Syrphidae; genus Platycheirus; species Platycheirus albimanus. The sequence goes on along the minus strand of OU696696.1, from coordinate 6,136,830 downwards.
GTACATCCTGTACCATATTTAAATCTGTACGTCCTGTACCAAAAATTATAAAAAAAAAAATATAATTTTTAAAAATCCAGCCAATCATCCTGATAAATATAAAAAATAATATATGTGTACATCCTGTACCATATTTAAATCTTTACGTCCTGTACCAAAAATTATAAAAAAAATATAATTTTTAAAAATCCATCCAATCATCCTGACAAATATAAAAAATAATATATGTGTACATCCTGTACCATATTTAAATCTGTACGTCCTGTACCAAAAATTATAAAAAAATATAATTTTTAAAAATCCATCCAATCATCCTGACAAATATAAAAAATAATATATATGTGTACATCCTGTACCATATTTAAATCTGTACGTCCTGTACCAAAAATTATAAAAAAAAATATAATTTTTTTTAAAATCCATCCAATTATCCTGACAAATATAAAAAATAATATATGTGTACATCCTGTACCATATTTAAATCTGTACGTCCTGTACCAAAAATTATAAAAAAATATAATTTTTAAAAATCCATCCAATCATCCTGACAAATATAAAAAATAATATATGTGTACATCCTGTACCATATTTAAATCTGTACGTCCTGTACCAAAAATTATAAAAAATATAATTTTAAAAATCCATTTACTCCTCCTGATAAATATAAAAAAAATAATATATGTACATCCTGTATCATATATAAATTTGTACGTCCTGTACCAAAAATTTAAAAAAAATATAATTTTAAATGTCCGCATATACTGCTATTCTATTTCTCGCATTATTGTTTCATGCAGATCCTTCTGCAGTTTCGGCCCAAGCATTTGAATGTCATTGAGTGATAACCCAGTATCCGTTTTACAACTTGCGTCATAAACAATCCTGTTATCCTTTGGTATACAATGGTGTGGTATGTAATACACCATTTCTCCTTGATTTGGTCTTTCCGTGGCCTCCTTTAAAATGCCCAACTCAATTTTTTCTCTCATTTTAGTGATATAAATATTCCTCATCTCCGGATGTCTTCCAGACGCTTTTTCAAATAGAAAAAATTGCCCCAACGCTATTTCTCTGGAGCTGCCTAGCTCTCTGATTTCCGGTTTTATTGGTATCCTTACAATGAACCATCCTGATTCGTCTCTCCTATGCTTGTCTTTGAAATGCTTTTCTACTAATACTTCCTCTTCTGAATATTTACTCCCTGTTCTTATTTGGTCTTGTTGCCATAATCGTTCCAATAGTTTATCCTGGCAATTTGTGCTCCCGCACTAAACTATGACTTACCACATTTGGTTGTGACCCTGTATCGAGAAACCCTCTTATAGGTCCGATACTATAATTTTCCCCCACCAGCCTTACTAATATAGTTGGCATAAAAAAAAATGTTTCCTGCCTAAAGAATATTGAAAGTCCGTGGAATATAGTTCAAAATTTGATTTATTTATTTTTCCCAATTTTTTGTTTTTTGAATGTTTTTGGGTCTCCTGCTTGGTCCTCCAGCTTCCGTTGGCTTACATTTACTTGGAGGGTAGCTCCGGCTTCCCCCGTCGCTCCTGCAGCTCCTGCTAATGGTTGGTCATCCTTGGCCGTTCTTCTCAGGTGTTGACGTAAAATTTCCGCCGTCCCATAATATTCTTCTTCTATTTCTTCCATAATACTCTCCAACTCTGTCAGAGTTCCCTCGTCTGCGACCTTTACTAGGGCCAAAAATTGTCCGTTGGCCTTTTCCCACAATTGTAGTAGACGGTCGCTGCGAAGTAATATTCCATCCAGTGATGCTACGGTCACCTCCTGGGAATTAGCATAACTCGCTAACCTCGAGATGCCCTTCCTTGTTGCTTGGAACAGCCTGTTCCCTGCCTCCTGGCCTTCCTTCCTTTGTTTTGATGTAATTTCCGAGTTGTCCTTCCTGGAGCCTCCTGATTTGTTTGCGCCTGCAACTGTATGGAGAGAAAAACCCAAAAACTCGTATTACTGCTTTTGCTTTTCTTTTCCGAATACCTAGCTTCAACTCTAACAATCCTATTCCTGAAATATACCTATATGTTTTGTTTTTCCATTGCACTTCCTGTGCTACACTTATTCCGTACTTTCCGTACTCCAGACTCCCAAAAAAAATTATTGACTCCTCACCCATCCTGAGCTAATGATGTTTCCAATTCCATCCTGGAAAAATTTTGTTTTTTTTTTTTTTTAAATTGACTATACACCTCCTGTGTTGATAATTTTGTTCGCAAGGCAAAATTCCTCCTAAATCCATTCCTGGAATTTTTAAATTTATTTTACACCTCCTATGCTAATAATTACGTTCGCAAGGCAAACTTCCTCCTAAATCCCATTCTGGAATTTTATAATTTGTTTACACCTCCTGTGCTAATAATTTTCCAACCTACCTAATAAAACAAAATTTAAAACTCCTTTCCCATCCTGGGATTTTATAATTTATTTTACACCTCCTGTGCTAATATTTCTCCTAAATCCCATCCTGGAATTTTTTTTAAATTTATTAACACCTCCTGTGCTAATAATTTTCCAACTAAATCCCATCCTGCAAATTTTCTCTCAAAATTTATTTTATTTATTTACACTCCCGTGTTAATATTTCCTCCTAAACTCCGTCCTGGAATTTTCTTTCCAAATTTATTTATTTTATTTACACTCCTGTGTTAATATTTCCTTCTAAATATCGTCCTGGAATTTTTCCCAAATTTATTTAATTTAATTCTACACCTCCTGTGTTGATATTCCTCCTAAATACCGTCCTGGAATTTTTTCCAAATTTATTTAATTTAATTCTACACCTCCTGTGTTGATATTTTTCTAAATCCCATCCTGGAATTTTTTTTCAAAATTTATTTTATTTATTTACACTCCTGTGTTTATATTCCCTCCTAAATCCCATCCTGGAATTTTTTTTTTTCAAAATTTATTTTATTTATTTTCACTCCTGTGTTAATGATTCCTTCTAAATCCCCTCCTAGAAATTTTTCTCAAAATTTATTTAATTTATTTACACTCCTGTGTTAATATTGCTCCTCAAACCCATCCTGGAATTTTTTTTTTTTTTTCAAAATTTATTTAATTTATTTACACTTCCTGTGTTTATATTCCCTCCTAAATCCCATCCTGGAATTTTTTTCAAAATTTATTTTATTTATTTACACTCCTGTGTTAATATTGCTCCTAAATCCCGTCCTGGAATTTTTTTCTCAAATTTATTTAAATTATTTACACTCCTGTGTTACTGTTGCTCCTAAATACCATCCTGGAATTTTTTCAAATTTATTTACTTTAATTACACTCCTGTGTTAATATTCCTATTTTGATTATCTATAGACGTCCTGTACCACAGACAATAATAATTCCCTTGACCTAGTTCTCCCGAAAAAAGTCCCCCATACCTTAAATTCCAAATAGGTAGGTATAATTCCTCAAACTAAATTCCCATTTTCATTTCTTAAAATAATTTCCTTCTTCCGTCATTTCCTCGGGTTTAGTCCTAACTAAAAACGTATTCCCTACACAAACCAAAATAATGTTCCTTATCTCGTATACACACCCAAATTAATTCTCCCCTGAGCTAACCTTTTTTCCACCATTCCACTTCACCACACGCACATATTATAATTATTATTATTTTTTTCTTTCACGAAATAAAAAAATATTATTTCCATACCTTTCGGCTTTGTTTTTCCATGCTCCATGTTGTTTTTCCTTCTCCTTTACATATAATTGACACTTTCAATATTATTAATTGTTTGTTTTTTTTTTTTCTTTTTCGATTTTATTAATTGTTTGTTCTTTTCCTTTTTCAATTTTCTCCGCTCACTAAATTCCCGACTTCACCGACTGTAGGTTTACGCGAAACTATCGAAAAACCTCTCTCCCTCTTTTTAATATGCTGTGGCGGCAGTGCGTTGGTAGTGGTGGTGGTAGGTAACCCTCTGGCTGTGGCTGACCGGTTTTTTTTGTGATGTGTATCTATACATCTTTTATTGTCTGGATTTTGCCAACTGTACATTCGCAATATGCACAGATGGACTTATTGCAATCGAATGCAAAAAAAAATCACCAGTCTGTGTGGTTGTAAGTCACACAGACGGACAATTTAGCCGCAAAAAACGCAAATGATTGCCAATCTGTGTGGTTGTAAGTCACACAGACGGACAAATTCAACGCAGAAAACGCAAATTATTGCCAATCTGTGTGGTTGTAAGTCACACAGACGGACAATTTAGCCGCAAAAAACGCAAATGATTGCCAATCTGTGTAGTTGTAAGTCACACAGACGGACAAATTCAACGCAGAAAACGCAAATTATTGCCAATCTGTGTGGTTGTAAGTCACACAGACGGACAATTTAGCCGCAAAAAACGCAAATGATTGCCAATCTGTGTGGTTGTAAGTCACACAGACGGACAATTCAACGCAACGCAAAAACAAAAACTACAGATATGACCAATATGTGCGGTTGTAAGGCGCACAGATGGACACATCAGAATATATTTATTTAATCAATATATTTGTAACTTCAAATTGATCGAACTGTACATTTGTATGATGTACAGTCGACCATGATACCTTCATAATTTCTTGGTACACTCCTGTGCCCGTATCCCTTTTCCTCCTGGACTCCTGTGGTGCCTCTATGTGGATGGCTCCAGTCTCCTTGGCTCCTGCGTCGCATGGCAGATCCCTCTAGCGCATGTGTATTCGTGTATTCCACTCGCCTGTGGTTCCATAACCATAGGTCGCTTTGATTTTTTTTCTTTTTAATTTTTTCACTCCCGTGTATTTCCGTTTTTTTTTTTTTTGTTTGTGCACTCCCGTGTATATCCATAGGACTTTAATTTTTTCACTCCCGTGTATCCATTTTTTTTTTTCTTGCACTCCCGTGTATATATCCATAGGACTTTAATTCTATCCCGGCTCGATTGACCATAATGTTCCAACCATTGTTTTCCATTTGAAATAAATAAACGACAAATTTTTCTGTGGGAAAAATTATTGTAAAAAAACCCACATTTATTTTCCGTATTTTACACAATGGCCAGAACGACCTCTCGTTTTAACTGAGTGAGAGTGACTGACTCTCATTTTGATATATTTTAAAGAAGACATGTGTATAAAAATATATATATAAAAAATAACGAAGAACTATACGTATGGCCAGTGTTGCCATACGTAACAGAGACATTGAAAATTCGACTACCGTACGACCGTAAGAAGCCAAGGGCGGATTTTGAATGATGTCATATTCCATACACAATGAGCCCTTCAATTACAGAACGAATTTCGTTAATACCGCTCATACAGCTTTTATTCCATTTTAACATTAACCCGCCCTTATTGAAAACCCATTTATATGCCAACCATAGTTATTGGACGATCTTGTGTTGTTCAGTTTTTTATAGAATTGAAAAATCAGAACAACTATGGAAGCACTAATTCTTTCTATAATATTTAAAAGCCAATTCCTGGAACACTCAACTGATAGGGATTTGTTGACGTGTCAGCGAATTTGTTAAAGCAATTCCAGCATGGAACCAACGTATCTCCGTTCTCCGAGTACATACATCGAAATGTGTAGTCGTCTATTTAATTTTAATAGGACCTCTAGTGTTTTTTTTTTTTTTTCATTTCATATTTATATATTTAATTAAGCTGTATAATAGAAAAAGTGCACACAATGCCTTTTTGTAACATTTTCTGTGCCTGGCAAGTGAGAGTTAATGACTAAAAACAATTTTTAAAACATATTTATACTGGATTCAATTTTGTACGTTGAACATTTTTCCGTCATATGATTAATAATTTTTTCATTAAAACGATTAAAATGGTTAGATGGTGGTCCCTTTGTGAGCAATATTTAATTAAAATCATGAGTTTTCGAGGAAAATTTGGTGGTAAAAGTGAGCCAACCTTCCGACTTTTTGATGGCAATTATTTACTATTTTGCATTTGGTATCAGAACTTTCTATGACCGCAACGACTGCCTCCAAGGCTTTTATCGTCATTATTCTAAAAATCAACTAGCATGACCCCATTGACTTAGTGTCACGGCTGTTCCAGCATTGCCATCGCAGAAGATTCGAAGAAATTTTAGCCCAGCAGGATATAACTAATTAAATTTGTATATGGTGTATGCGAAAAATGCTGATGTGATTTAAGGAACTTTTTGTCTGAAGGACCCAACCAAAAGAAAACACGCATTTGTCTTAGAAGCCTCGGACGCGTGGACATGGTGTCTAGATTTTCAGGAAACCTTTCTCAAAAACCAAACCAAAAAACTGGTCTTGATTTCCTGTCATGAGTCATGACAGACTGTGAAACAACCTAGCCGAAGTGGCACAACCGACAATTGTTGACACTATAATCTTCCTATTGGCTAATTGGTATGCTTTAATTTACAACTCTGAATCCGTGAATGGTTAAACTTCTCAAATTTGGTTGTTTACTTACGAAACTTAAATTCCTGACAACTTTTTGATGCCTGCATTATGGAAACATTTCCATCCCTTGAACTTCGTCGAAATGTTTCATGGTTTTTCTTATTTGACCGGTTCTTCTACATTGTATTTATAATCTATAGTACTTCCAATAAGAGGAACGTTTGGTGCGCCATCTATGGACAAATTTCACAAACACTTGATTGGTGAGTTAGGAGTGGTTCTTGTCTACATTGCCATTGGAAGCAAAAACAACAAAAGGAGACATTTGATGTAAGGTAGATAAAACAACTTGTGCCGCCATTGACGAAGTTCAGAACTAAAAAAAAAATGTTCCATGAAATTAATATATAAAAATGTATATACAATGCTCGAGGTAGCCAGCTGCTTTCCAGCCCTTAAATATTTCCCCCGTAATACTCGTCTTGCTAGAAACGCTCATCAATTTACACTTGAGCCCCATTTCGGACGTACCGTGAAGTATAGGGATTCTTTCGTTAGCCGTACAAGACGAATGTGGAATGAATTGCCTTGTACAATTTTCACTTGTTATTTTATTCTTCAAACATTCAAGATCAATGTTCATCGACACCTCCTTTCCCTTCCTCCCTAATTTCCTATCGCCCTGTGACTAATCATTAAAAGGGCTATACAAACCCCTTGAGCGCGTGTGCCGTATAAAATAAAATGCACGACTGGGTCGCACGAACTTGCTCTTAGCTCGTATGGATATTAAAAAAAAATTAAATAATTTCGAAAATTCTTTTATTTTTTAAATTAGTTTAAGAGTTTTCTCGGAAAAACTAAGTATGCAATAAAATTTAAAAGCTATACGGCAACCTAGGAAAAAAAAATATTGAAAATCGTTGGACCAGTTTTTTTTTTAAAAGGTTATTTTTGAAAAACTTTTTCAAAAAATATTTTGAAAATTATTTGAGTATGCAAATATATGGCAATCTGTAGTTTACATTTGAAAAATAATTTTTAATAAAATCAATGTACCCGTTTCCAACATATTTCGAAAACCAAAAATTTTTTTGAAAAAATTATAAAAATCAAAAAAAAAAAGTTTTTGAAAATTTTGAAATGCCATATTAATAAAATTATGAATGACTTCCTGTAGCCAAAATTTTATTGAAATCGAATGTAAAGTTTACGAGAAAATTTGATTTGAAAATATTGGTTCTATGAGAGGTACCGTTATTAGACAAATTTTGAAAAAAAATTTCAAACCAAAAGATAGATTTTCTTGCAAAAATAGCATTCTGAAAGTTTTATTAAAATCGTTAGAGCCGTTTTTGAGAAAATCAATTGTTATCTTCAAGATTGTATGGCAGGTGCCGTTATTTTTGGACCTAGAGCAAAAATAAAAAATATGTCCCGAGGGACGGCCAAATAAATCTTAAATACCAAATTTGAAGCAAATCGGCCCACCCGTTCAGCCTCCAGAGGCGCGAACAGACAGACAGACAGACAGACAGACAGACGGACGGAATTCCCAGACCCACTTTTTTCGACTTCTCCATCATCGTAATGTCATGTGTGATTGTTATCTCAAATTTTTTTTTCTGCACGAATCCATAACTTGCCTTATAGTACCTATAATCGCAAGTAAAAATGGCAGTTATTGACTTTTTGTAGTTCATTCTCTATCATTATCGGTATGCTCAACGACGAACTGATGTGTGAGACTGATTTAAATTTATTTTACGACGAGGAAGAACCGTCACAACGAAAAGAATGGTTTAAATTTTCAAATTTGTCTTAAACGACGCGTTACACATTGAAGTAGGTGTAGGTAGTTTCCATAAATATTAACTTTGTTAAACATTCCACAATACATTGCACAAAGTGAAATTATTGCGCCCCCTACACGATCATTATATTACTGCGTAATAATGTTGAGTGATGTAATGGCCGCATAGTCATATCATAACTCATGTCATAAGCATTCTATTACATTTCCTTATTAAGTTCAGACAACAAATCTAAAAATGTGAGCAATTTCGATTGACCTTTATTTTAAAACTGCAAAAAATTATAGAAATGAAGATTTTTCTTTGTTGATAGAAGATCCATAGTTTTCTTCTTTTTCGTTTTTTGAAAAACCTCAACTCACCCTTACGATCAAATGTGTGTTTGTGTTTTTTGAAACTTGAAGCTTTAATTCCAGCCTTTGAACTTGGTGGTAGCACACAGAAGTTGTTGTTGTTTTATTAAAACCTAGCTTTTGCCCGCTACTTCTTACGCGTGTATTTTAGAATAAAGTAGGTATCTCAGTATATTTTTGTTTTGCACAACCTGTTCAAAATGGGGGGTATGCGTGGTATGAAAGCTACATACGTTACCAGCTCTACAGCCGTAAGATTTTTGGTTTCTGTATAATATTATTTCGAAGCATCATAACGGTTTAAATTGCAAAGTTGGAGATTTAAGTTCTAAAACAATATAGGTACCTAATTGGAATGCGCACTTTCAAAACGATGCTACGCGCCGATACTGCTATTTATGGCAGCTCCGCTTCATTAGTTTTGGGTGTAAGTATTGCTCGTTCACCGTTCTTTATGTTTACATTATTTTTCGATTTCTGCTTTCGCTGAATGAGACATTGTCTATATGGTGGTAAATAGCGACATCTATGATGTTTTTGATGTAACTTCTATTCAGAACGACTGACTTATTTATAATCATGTATATGTAGGTAAGTGTGGCGCTATTTTTATGATTTCCAGCGCCATTATGTAAGTAAGACGCTAACTTCCTTAAAATCTTTTAATTTTGCGTTAAAATCATTGAATAACGTTCGATTTTAGAAATATTAAAAAAACAACCTATATTTTAAGTTGGCGTACTACCAATAAATCTGCGAAAACCGCATTCAATTCCATGCAGTAGTTTTTGCGTGATGCGCGTACAAACATACAGACAGACAGACAAAAATTCTAAAAACGGTTGTTTTGGCTTCTGTGGGTCTAATAGAGACTCCCTATATTAGTTTTGCATCTATATCTTCAATGTATAGACATCAACCTGTTACAATTTTATTATATGTATAGATCTTCATTAAAACTCTTAGAGTTGTCAAGAAAACCTGGGGCGACCCCGTGTATATCTCTAAAAACAAAGCTAATTCCACGCAATTTCTGAAAATTTCATTGACCCTGTTAAAACATATTTTAAGACTCGTCAATTTAATTTAATGATGAAATCAAACAGAACCTAATGATGCATAAAATTATTCCGACACACCCCATTCCCTCTTTGAACCCAAAGCTGTTTGGCATCCTGTAATACAATTTTTACCCCCAAGGCAGTTTAAAAAGAATAACTTCAAAAAACATCACTAAATCCTATTTAATTTAAATAAAAAGAATTGAAATAACTTTTGTCATAAAATTTTGTAAATTTTTATTATTTTCGATAATGGTCAGGCTTCGTTTTCAATTGGGTATTTCGCACCTTAACAATTTATTTTTTTTTTACAATAATTTTACTTAAAATTAGTTTTTAATTTAAACTTAAAAAATATAATATTTACAAGTTTCTTATTTATAAACAAATTATTTATAAAACAAATACAACAAGGTCCATTTTTCAATATCTCAACAAAAACATCAGTCGTTAAGTCATTCAGTCATATCTCCTTTCCACGATTATATTCATTTATTTATTTATATTATAATTATTATAAAACTTTCTGTTGCCTTTTATTTTATAAACAATTGAATATTTAATTTATATATATAATTAAATAATTACTGTCGCATTCAATGTTTGCGATAATACAATCATTTGAAAATATATATAATTTTTTTTTATATATTAAAGCATTACTCTTATAAAAACGTATATAATTAAAAGTTATTAAATTAATTACATATATCACTGTTTATTTGCATATCTATTTATTTACATTACTTAATTTGTTCACAAATTCTCATTCGTATGTTTCTAATTGCTATACAATAATTTAATATAAAATATTATTAAAAAAGGATTCAATTAAATAAAACAGTCAAATAAAAATATAAAATAATCATTATTTCATTAACTACATTTTATACAGTCATTTCAATTTTTATTTTTTTCAACTTACACATATAACAAATATTTTTTTTTCTTTTCAAACTTTATTGGAGAAAAAGAATGCAGCGGATTAACTACATGCAACACTGGCCTGGAAATGTTTAAGATTTTTTTGTTTTGTTTTTGCAATGTTAAATGACGTAATTTTTACAACTTGAGAAAAGAAAAAAATTAAAATATAATAATAATAACGGTAGAGATGCTTCTGTCAAACTTTTTGACTACAATATTTACATTATTTTCTTTTCAAAAACAACAAACACTTCTTTTTTTCACTTTCACATTTCGATCTAAATACTAAAATAGAATTAATTAAAAATAAAAATTTAAATAATAAATAAATTATATATATAAAATGTATGTGCATAGAATTTTTTTGTTTCTAAACTAAAAATGTCAGTGGTACATCCAACTACTTGGCAACACTGAATCTTTAATTGAAAACAACGCTCTCGCATACCAATGTACGCCATCCTGCACCGAATTCGTCTCACCAAACCAATGGTGCATCGTCGCCAATAATCTAAATGGCAAGAAACTCCAGTGCGCCATGTTCTGGCTGTCGACAACGGCATAACATGACGCCGCCACTGAGTCCACAATTATTGTTCCTTCTCGTGTGAGGGGCGCCACAACGCCTTTCGCTAATATCGCTGCCAAATGCACCACCCTTTGCGGTTCTAAATTTCCGAAACGGTTCACCAACACAAAGTCATTTTCTTCCACTTTGTCAGCAAAGACAAAATTCATGAGCTTTTTAGTTGGGTTCCAAACCATTACCAAATGTTGTGGGGTTACTTTTAAAATAGCCCCGCCATCTGTTCGAATTTCGACGAACTCTTGTGTGCGTTGAATGTCTCTATCCAGAAACAGAATCACTTCGCTGTACACTGTATTACCATCGGCTGTCATACTCAACACTTCATCACCGACTTGCAGTTCACTCATTTGTTTCTTTTCGCCGGTGGATGTTAAGACAGTGCTTCCGCCGGTAAAGCAGCCGCTCATATGATTGGTTTGAGTTGAATCTGGAAATAATAAATAAAATGTTTTTATGTTAAATTTATTTTGACTTTTTAAGAATATTAATAATTTGGTAAATAATGAAGTTATCGTCACAAAATAATTGACATGACATTTCAACAAGATAATGTCAGTTTAAACTGACGTCGACGTGTGGGAATATTAAAGTTAACCAACAACGAACCGATTGATAAGTTCAAAGTGCGGAAATACGAGTTAACCAACAACGATTGTATTTAAAGTCTTAGGACATCTTGGGTGGCAATCTGGAGGTATGTAGATACATCCGAAACACACATCCGTAGAAGGTATCAGTTTCATATTAAGAGTGTTGTGTTGTTAACAAAATAGGGACGCATTTTTCTTGTATCCTCGTTTTAAATCAAAACCGCAAGTATAAGTGAGAAACACATGTAGCCACAACTTAGTGTGAACATCTTCTAAAATTATTTTCCAGCAGATTTAATATGATATCCTTAAACATTCTTGTTAGTTGTTACCTTTAGAGAGTGCTAAGTCACCACAAAATAGAAGTGTTGTTGCTTAACACTCTTCTTGCTAGAAGTCACCAAATAACATTATAAAATGTGGTTAGTTTTGCCAACTAGCACCTGGTTATCTGACAGCTGATAAATGACAGTTGACAGAAGATAGATGATGATCACATATTAATTAGGTTCTTCACCCAGATTGCTGCTAATCTACAAAAAAAAAGCTTGGACCGTTTTCAAAACAACTCGTCAAAATGTTCAAGTCCTGTTAAAATTGAAGAATAACAGGGCTTAAAGTTGATTGTGTGCGTGCTTTTCGAAAAATAGATTGAAGTAGATACATATATACAATTCTGAGAGTTCAAAATTCTTAACAAAAACTGAAGTAACCAAACACTGCCTCTAGTTAAACTGTCAAATAAGAACAAAATACGAAAATTCTACTCACCAAAAACCCTTGTCAAAATTTTTGGCTGCCGAGCTGTCAAAATTCATTCGTCAACAGATCAGCTGCGGACATACGAAACTACGACTGAGTTTGAAATTCGAAAATGCATTGCAACACAATAAAGTAAACGAGTAAAGTCAAAATCCTAATCGAAAACTGTCTCTCCGCAATAAACTGTCAAAAAAAAAAGCATACCTAATTCACCTCACCATATCAACAGTTATAAACAAACTAAATTCGAAAAATAATATCACTACAACACACTGCATATTGTTCAAATTTTAAACCGAAAAACTTTCAATTTGTTCCTTAAAAAAAAAACTAGACATTGCTGAAAACTCACCACAGTATTAACAAGTTTACTCACCAAACACACAGCATCCAATTTGCCGATCAAAAGATCATCCAAGAAGATAATTCTTTGCCAAAACATTTGTAAACACTCTCAGAGAAGCCTCATCCCAATCCCAACCAAGAAGGTTGCTTAATCTATCCATTTCAATTTCATATCATGGTTATCCAATTGAAATTGCCAAAAAGGATTATAAACTAAAAATGTATAATACTTTGACGTTTACGGCTGTGGTAAGATCCTTCTATTGTCTTGCTATTTCTAATCTAATTTACCACCAATTTCGTAGTCCATTGCACTTTTGATGATTTTTTTTTCTTCAACGTGCAGATATGTTTGCGTGCCAGTGTTTGCATAAAAACAATCCTTATAGGTACCAAAGGATCCGGATTAGGACTTCTTATGTGTTTTTTTTTTACTATACTGTATATACCTATGGCCAATGTCTAAGTCAAAAGGATAAGAAATTTCCACACCGAAGAGAGGATCAACTTTTGCCAGATCTCCAGATTATCCTGATTGGATCAAGGTTCAAAGGCAAACAAAAGGATACAAAACTAACACAAAAAATCCCACAATACTATACACACGTGTGTGTTGAATTAACAATAACAAAATGTATTAGTTCAGGTGCATGTCATTGCCATCATTTTGGTAATAATAATGACTGGCCAAGAAAAATTTGTCAAGTAAAAATTTATCTTCTAAAATCATCCTCCAGTTTTCATTGATGATTCGAATAAATTAGCGCACAGATAGCGCGAGAACGAGAACGAGGACGAGGATAAAGACTACTCTTAAAGACCAACATTGACAAGTAGAAGTGGTAGAGGTAGTAGATGTAATGTGTAGTAGGTAGTTGTTGTTGTTGTTATTGTAGAAATCAAAAAGAACACTGGAAACAGAATTCTTGAAGGGTCATAAATTAATAAACCATTAAAGTGGTTAAATTATCTTTTATCTTGCCTTCTCACACAGATAAATTATTACAAAACCAAAAGACACAAGATATAATACTAACAACCATCATGAGAGAGGACAGACGGACAAAATGCGAGTAGGGCTGCGAGGAGGAGGCAGGAGGCAGGAGGATGATGGAAAACGGAGGACCCGACCGACCGACCGTGTGCTCGCGCGGAGGTATTAAAAAATTAGTGTCGACAAAAAGGTTAACTGTCATTTATCTTCTGCCTCTTTGTGTGTTGTGTTGTATTTTGTGAGAGGTTTTTTCTCTCTGTGCCCAATGACGACGATGACGCTGACGATGACGATGATGGTTATGGTTATTCTTGGTTCTCATGTTAAAAAAAAAAAAACTTGAGTACTGTCGTTCTGTCTGTCTGTTAGTTTGACTTTAGTGTCTGCGGAATGGAAAAATATACACCATCAGCAGCAGCAACCTTTGGCTGCTGCTGGTGCTGCTGCCGTGTGCTTTTGTAGAGGTAAATGATATTAAAAGTAGATGACACTGATATACCGTGGATGATTTCTGGAAATGTATGGCATTTGCTATGTTACCCACTCCGATATCCCCGTTGTCGAAGAAACCTTCTTACCCCATATCCGAGAGAAAGAAGAACTTGTCGAATAACGCAGTGACGGTATGGGTTTCAGTTTAACTTTTTTTTTTCATAATGTTGTCCGTTTTTAAATTGGTCATGGTCTAGCCCCACCAAGCCAGCGACCATGGTGGATCGTGGTGTTATGGAAGTAGTCACTGGTCACTCACAGAGTGTGAGAATTTTAATTGAAATTCTTAACAAAGGTGTTGTTGGGTTGTTGTTTGCTACATAAATAAAAATTCCAGTTTATAAGACAACGGAAATTGTCGGAGTCGGATGAGACACGACATCACCCAAAGCCAAAGTATAGAGAACCCATACTGGAAAGTATTTGAAACTCAAATTCATTCAGTTATAGAGGTGGTATGTGAGTAGTGGCGGTGTAACAGCAATTACAAAGTATAGCACCCCACTGAGGAGATCGGAGATCCTTTTGATGTTGTGCGAGAGCCGAGAAGAAGACCAGAAACCAGAGACCACACAAGCAAATGCAGGACATCAAACACTAAATATGTACAAATAATGGCCAAAAGGATCACACAATAATATAATGGCCCTTATTTTGTATACCTTTTGTGGGTCAAAGACATCATCAGATAAAAGATAGCGGAAGCGTATTTGTTGTCGACGACCGATGCAATATGAGCCTGAGTTTTATTTATCGATTGTCCTCGTCCTTTTTTTTCTTTTTGTAAGCATCATCTGACAATGGGCAAGGACAATAAATTCGTGGTTTTTATTTTCATTTTCATTTCTCATATCAATGACTGACCAAAAAGTCAGGTCAGGCGCCCCCTTTGGCTTCTCTCTCTTTCTATCTATATCGCTCTGTGTATGGTGGAATGGAATTCCAGAGAATCGTTTGGGCTTCTATTAAAAATCAATTTCCATCTTTTTTTTTCAAACCAGGAGAAACTCACACCGATCATTATGATGATTATCATCAATGAGTGTGAGTGTGACTCTGACTACTCTTGTGCCTTAATAGCAGCTGTTTAACATTTACTCAGACTATACGCTCTGATGTTCATTGGCGATCTCGAGATCATTCTTGAGAGCATCAACGCATCTTGGCTGGCTGACTGCTGGCCGGATCTGGAGCTAACATCCATGAGAACCACGTTGGGTGTCGTATCATCAATTCGTTTAATTTGACAGGCGCAACCTAAACATGTCAAAACACACTGCATGCGGTTGCCTTTTTAGTTTGGCCTCTCCTTTTTCTTATTCTTCGTCTTCGTCTTCGTCTTTCTTTTTTTATACTTTATTTTTATTATTCGTTTTCTTTTCTTTTGTGGTTATGTTTATCTTGTTTTTTTTTTTATTTAATTCCTTATTATTATAAATTATATATTTTTCGGTTGTTGGGCTTCTGATGTGGCTGGCTGCCGCTCAGAGTATAGATACAAGTATCTGTATCTGTATCTACCTGAATGAGGTTTTACCTGGATGTGTTGTAGGTTGAGGTATAGGGTACCCCCGCCTTTTTGAGACTCCATTTCGATTGCTTCTGCTGCTGTTGTTGGTATGCTTGTGTTTTTGGTTTTTCTTTGGATCTTTTTGTATCTTTGTATCTTTTGGAGCCACCAACAAAATAAAACAAAAACAACAACAACAACATAACAAGAAACACACAGAAGAATACAAAAATTCGATTTAATAATATTTGCTGTACCTATACACTTTTTGTAGTATCTGATGGTGGTTGATCATGGATAATGGATAATATCTTTGGACCCCGAAGAAGAGGAGGAGGATGTTTTTTTTTATTTTTTTTTTTTGCCTTGATGTTGGGGTCTTTTTAACTTTTTAATAAGGGAAGCACGAATTTTTCCATTTTTTTTTTTTTTGTATTTTGCTTAAAATCGTGTTTTACTCTTCTGTTCTGGGTTTTTTTTTAAATTTTTTTTCACATCAACAAGATATGGAGCTTTGATTGTCGTCTTTGGCTGATTACTTAGGTGCCCGAGGGTACGTTATATAGACTTACTGGGTGTGCTAATTCCCCACTCGGTATTTGTTTGATGTTGCATTATATATAGCTTCTCAGACCCGTTTGGACTACTCTCTGTCTTGTGTAATTGAAAAGCTTAATTGGATTTTTTAGCCATTTTATTCGGTTTAATTGATTCGGTGAGCTTTCATCGAGAGCTGTGCGCTGCTTGATGAATACCTTAAGTGGTCATATAAATATGCTTGGCGTGTTGTTCATGTGTTTCCTATAGTCGCGTCTTGTTATGGAGCGTTTATCTAGATACTTTTTATCTTTTATATCTTTTATAGAGTGTATCCACCTTCGAGATTAGTTATTATTACTAAAGTTGCGAGTAAATGGTATTTTTATGATCATGTTACTGAGAATATATATATATATACTTTTTTTATGATGGCTATGGCAGGTTTATCAAGGGGAAGTACTTCAAGCAGGCAACTTAAAATGAATTATGTGGTAGGCACATATTTTTGGACAGTTATAATATAGTTTAAAAAGAATTTATACAATTCTTCGAAATTATTTATTACTTTGAAATATGCTTTATGATTTCCGTTCCCAGAAATTGGTGACGAAGTTTTTAAAACTTTAAGATTGATTGGGTCACTTTTTAGTGGTGTGTCATGAAGTTTGTTTTGTGTGAATCACTTTAGCTAACAGGAAGAGAACTATATGAATTTCTTGCTAAAATTGTGGCAAACTATAAAATAGTTAAGATAGTTTGGTTATATCTTATCTCTGAGGCTCGAAAGTGATTTAAGTAAGAAATATTTATAGCGAGAATAGGTGTAATAGGTACAGTGAATAATGGCGAAATATAAGGTCAAAGATCTTTGACTTATAGATTATGATGATGAATTCTTTGGAAAAATCGTGATACCAGGGAACTGAAAATAATGGCATTTTTATTGCTTCTAAGTTATAACCAAAAGTGTTTGCCTCTTCGAAAAATGTTTGACTGTGTGAAGTTATGAAATATTTGTTTCTTCCAATCAGCCAGTTCCAAAAATTCTACTGATTTGTATTGAATGGTGGTTACGTCAAAAGATAGACTTTTGTATCTTATTTTTTCATGTATTTAAATCTATGCATGTATATTTTTTTAAATATCATTCAAACGGATAGCGAACGACAAATGTCGACTGAATAAATACAAATTCCATTGGCTGCCACAATGTCGACTGATGTTTGATCGACAAAAAAAATTGTCAGTTTAAAAGTCAGACTATGGAAATGCCGATTGTAAAAGAATGTCGGTAAATATGTCGACTTTTATCCTGATAAAAAATGTTGTTATTTTGATTGTATCGACAGTTTAAATTTTGAATATTTTTAAATCATAGTAGTAGGGTCGCAAAGCTGATTGCGGCGCACCATGCATCTGAACATCATTCACTTTTCCGCTGTCGACTTTTTACGAATCGATATTTTCAAAATCGACTTTATAACTATCGATATCATTAAATCGACATTTTAAAATCGACAAATTGTACCCAACCCTATTCAAACAGATTTATAACGAGTTGTTTAATCAAATTCAAGTTCTTTCCTCAGCTCTTTTGTTTCCTTATTTTTTTTAAATGTTTTTAAAAGCGAAATGGGAAAAATATTAATTTTATTTTTTAATTCATAAACTGCTTTAAAAGGGTATTAACTTGAACTGAAAAAAAAAACGATTGTTTACAGTTTTAACAAACGATGGTGTTGTACATTCTATCACTAGCATTAAGTTCGTTAGGTAATTAGTTCAGATTTTGTGTATTGACAAACCAAGATCTTTTTGAGCTTTCCACAAATGGTAAGATGCGTAGTCTATATGTTGGTAGAGCCTATTTTGATAAATTTAAATGGTATGCAACAGAAACAAAGAGTTTAAATTCTTTTATTTTGTTTTGGAAGTAAACTGTCGAATGGCCGTAAAGATAAATGCAGGATTTTTACGTTCAATGCCATTTGAGAAACAAGACGTGCAATTGGGCTTTGTGCGTTTTGTTTTGCTGGTTAAAGGAATATCAGAAGATTATTTTCTACAAGGTAAGCTTCATATGACTAAATGAACCAAGCACAACAAAATCTTGACGATAGCACAAAATCTTCATTTTTCACACTGAACAATCTAGGGATTTTTTTTTCATTTGATGGTGAAAGACACTACTTACAAAACTTAAGATAATTCTACTTCAGACACATGTTTAATTTTAAGTCTGTATAGCTTTACTTTATTTAATCGTGTGTATGTAATGTTGAAACATATAAGGAAGAAGAATCCTTTCGACTTTACCAAAAATGTTGTAGAAAGCACATTGTTATAATAGCAAAGTAGTCGCAAATTGTCTTATTCTTATCCAAACACAGAGAAACAAAGTCAGAGAATTTCACAATATAAACCGTGATTGGAGTTCTTATTTTAAAATTATTTTATTTAACAGTTTCAAGGAAACAAAAAAAAAATGAACAACAATGGCAACTGAATCCATTGTGCCTGATCTGTCTGTCTATTTGCCTGATTTAAAACGAACAACCTTGAAACAAAAGACACCCAAAAATGTCTCAAGATTGAAATTTCTTCAAAAATATACAAAGCAAAAAACAATAAACCAATCCTCAATTTCGGTATCAAGACTCAAAAATGTAGTCCGTTAAGGATTTAGCCTTTTAAAGGGGAAAGTGATATGACAACATAACATGACTAACTAGCTATCCACCGACACATAACGAACAGGAAACTCAAATCTTTTTTTCTTCCAAAAGTCAAATCAATTGAAGACCAAAAAAAAACTACATATATATTCCTGAAGCCCCAGGTTAAGCATTCGTTGAACTTTAAAAAGACCATCATCATTATCATCAATATTAGACCCATGCGCTTTGGATCCAATTCGATCCGCTAGTATCGATCAGTTTCACTGTGATAAGTATATACATATGCCACATCATAGTACCGGTATATGGTCTCCGTTCAGAGCGTTCACATATTCCCAGAGGTTTCGATTTTCTTCTCAATCTTCGTCAATACTACATTTTGGTTTCTTTTATTTTTTTGTATTATTATTATTTTTTTTTTTTATTTGTTGGTCTCAAAACTTATAGCGTTTTAGTAGTTGATTTTACAAAGGGGTACGTGCCTATGTAGATATACAAAAAAAAAATGTATATGCCATATAAACAATTTCTTTCGAAGATATTTTTATAGACATGATTTTCCTCTTTATGCTCAAGAGTCCGATGCATTGGCATTGCTGTGTAGTCTATACCGCCACCGCTGCGCTGTGCTTCAATGGAGTGTACACTACAAAACGCAAAACGTAGAAGGAGAACTTAACAAAATATAAATATATATATATATGTACAAAACTATATATATATAAAATGAAGACTAAAACTCTAGAGCTCACATCTAGAGGAAGAAGCTTAGAAGAAGCGCATCTTGATGATGTCTTTTCTGAAACAAAAGGAAACCTGATTTAAAATCGTTTCAATGGAATTTAAAATGGCACCAGCCAGCATCCAATATAAACATCACTCTAGTAGAGAGAAAGAGAGAGGTAGAGAAACAGACATATAGAGGGTGAAAACACCAGTGCAAGTCCAAGTCTAACAACAGCTCACGTTTTGATTTTTTGTATTTAATATGGCGCGCGAGGCACCCAGTAGAGAAAAAAATATTTTTATGCATTCATTTTAAGGATATCGATGTATATATATATATAAGTATTCTTGGAAATTACTGTTAATCTAAATACAGCAAAAAAAAAAAATAACATCAACAATCGACCGATTTAGTACAAACCAGAATAAAAACAAATGAATAATCGAGTTCGTTGCTCAGCTCTTTCGTTTTAACACACAACTCTCATCATGGATGCTGCTGCATGGGATGTTGTTAAAATTTTTTCTCACGCAAGCAAACTAAGAACTGAGAAACTGATCTTGTTGGTTGATTGCCACCATTTTGAGACGATTCCTTATGCTATACACAAAGTGTTAGGGATATGATTTATATAAGAAAAAAAAAAAAAAAAAAAAAAAACAAAAGTTAAAGAGCACCTACCCGACTTTACGGAGCAATGAATGTGCGCTCGACTCTCGTAGTAGACCCAATCGAAGCCAGCCTCCACGGCCAGCCTGGCAAGCATTCCATACTTTGTTCGGTCACGATCTGATGTTGTGATATCAACAGCACGTCCTTCATAGTGCAATGATTCGTCACGATGATTCTTATCCTCATCCCAGCTTTCGGTTACTCGCAATTTTATACCAGGCCATTGATTCATCACAGATACGGCCAGTGTATTTAATTTATCCTTGCAGCGCTGTTAAAAGTAAAATGAACACACAGACAAAAATAAAATACACAATTAATTAATGAAAATGAGTCAGTATGTATATAACATCATTTAAAAATGTTATATTTTTTTTAAAAGCTTAAGATTAAATGGAAATTCATTGACTCAGGTTGAGCAGCCGCGCTGAGCTGCCGCCGGTAGTGTAACTCCACCTCTATCATCACACACGCATACACACAATTATTGGATAGATGGTTGGATATACAATATACATGTAGGCGTGGCCCTTATAATTTATAATTTCCAAGAAACTGGTTCTCACCCGAAATCAAAAATGAAGAAAAAGTTCCCCAAAAATAAAGAAACAACAACAACAAAAAAACCGACCATCATCGATATGGAGGAAGAAGAACAAAAAAAAATATGAGAAGAGGAAATAGTTTGATCGTCTTCCCGCAATCATAATTGAATTTGATTTTGCATATTTTTTCTGGCTTATTTTTTTTTCTTTTCTCCAGGACCTCACAGCTCACATCATAAGGAAGCAAACCAAATGTTGTCCAAATGTTTTGTGAAAATTTAAGGTAATCAATTTAACAGAAGGCGGTTTCCCTCCGGATCATAACAATTGTTTTGTATCTTTTTGGGAAAACATATAGATTTCCATCAGGGTTTTTGTTATTTTTTTTCTTCCTTTTTTTTTTTGCAAAAAAGGAGTCGTATACATTACATCAAATTGGCAGCCGTGAAAATCTAATTTCCATCCTTCTCTCTAGTTGATGGTGATTTTTAAGAAAAAATTTGAATCGATCTTTCCGTAGATAATTGGTATCGTTTTGCGCCCAAAAGTTGTTGTTTTGCCATCGCCTACCAAAATTTATTCTGTGTGTCTGGTCTGTCCTCCGCTCCGTCCCATAAATGGAAGCCAACTACCTAGAATTTTGTTCAAAAAAAAAAAAAAAACTTGAAGCGGCACTTATCCTTTGGTTTTATTCTTTTTGTTTGAATCCTCAGGGTGATGGTTTTTCAATGGGAAATCACAACAACAACAACAAAACAAACTAAAGAATTTCTTGTTGTACAAGGATTAATATTTGTTTACTCCTTTCGGCTGATGGCGGCGTGTGTGGTGGTTCTGGTTGATATTGGAAGAGCAAACCTAATAGAGGCCCTCTATATTCGAGAATACCATAAAGATTTTTAAAAATATAAGGAATTTTTTTTTAAAGAAGTCTCAAATGCAAATAAAATAGATTGAAATGAAAACAACATTAATTTATTCTGTTAAAAGGCGCAACAAGTGATCTGATGATGATGGCCTTTTCAATGAAAGAAACGATATCGGCGTATATATGGGAAGAAGACGACGACGACGAACGACGAACGAGGATGATAATGGTTCGGTGGTCAGGTTGAAAATGGTGGTGATAATCACTTTTGATGTGCACGCCTGATAATGATGCCGCATCGCACCTTAACAAGTGATATAAGATGGATTTTTATTTTTTGAAGAGTTAAACTAAAACAAACGTGCCCAAGTCCATCATTGCTTCGTATGGGTTTAAATGCATTGTTGGTTCGATGAATATCGGCTATTATTGTTTTTTTTTTTTTTTTTTTTTTGTGGATATTCTCTTTTTTGTATTTATTCTGGGCAAATATTTGTCATATTTATACGTTTGCATAGCTTCGTATAGTGCATCACCAGCGCACTGATGAAGGAGTGTTTTTTGGGAATGCCGACTTTATCGTTTGACCATTTCGGAGAAAATTACATTTCATTCATTTTATATATGCTTTGAATGATGGGATGGTTAGTCGAAACGATTTTAATAAGTTTACTTAGTTTTTAACACAAAGGCGTTTAAAAATCAATTGGTAATCAAGAAATATGGTGTAATTTTACTGAACGAGACTCTAATTTTGTAAAGGCCAAACATTTATGTTATGGGAAATGAGTTTGAGGAAAAATATTGTTTTGTTTTGGAAAAAGAAAAAAGGTAATGGCGTTTATGGAAGCCCCTAAAACTAAGAAGAGAACCGAGTATATTCGGGTTGAAAATCTGTGCAATCAATTGCAATTTAAAAATGTTTGGCTCCGCACGACAACAGAGTGAACCAAAGAAATATTTTTGTAACCAGTCTACGAGGTTTAAGGTTTGAAGGTCCTTAACTTAGAGTTTAGGCACTTGTTTTCAAAATTATGTTTTGGATATTCTATATTTTGAAATTTTGACTTATGCATCCTTCACAATGCCGCTTTGAGCTTCGTTTTTATAATGCTAATAATGGCGTTTTTTTTTCATTCAGAAAAGAGCCCTGAAAAGAGAGAGATCGAGTACATCGAGCTCGTTCTGAACTATTAATGAAACAATTTTAAAAACCTGAAAAAAGTTTTTTTTTAACATTTAAAATACCTTCGGCGGCCATTTTAATTCGTTTTATTTTCAGCCGCTGCTAAAATTTTCTTTATCAATTGAATTTATATTTTTGCTCAGCTTTTAGCTCAGTCTGCCCAATCTATTTATGTGGAGCTCGTAGATCACACTCTGAACACACTCTAAAAGAGAAAAGAAATACGAATTCTATGCTGGAGCAAAAAAGAAACATTTGTTTTGACAACTCAGGCTCTACTGTGAACTAAAAAAGAAAAACGCCTAATGAGGCGTTGAGCTTTATCGCTACGTTTTGGCATCAAAAAGTAAGTACACAAACCACGTAGCATGAAGCGAAGTTGAAGCGAAAGTTGTAATATTTGAAAATATGCGTGCGTTTGACGTTTCAGACTACTGTGACTGTTTCTGTGTGTTTTCTTTTCAGTTTTTTCAATTTTAAAAATGGGTTGATATCCCTCGGTGAATAGAACATTGCCTTGTTGTATTTTGGTCCGCTGTGTATGTTTATTGATTAACTCAAATGTCATCTCTCATCTCCGTAAAGCTTGTTCGACGTAACGTAGGAGATCCTTTTGAATAGACTAAACACGTACACGCGTGCGTTCCTCAACACTTTGCGGTGACACTTTCACATTGAACTCTATTACCGACAAAATTCTGTCAGCGTTAAAATCATTAATGAGAGTTGAAATTCTAGTTACTTCGCTAACAATTTAGATCTGACTTCAATTTTTGGCTCCCCAGGGAGGTGTATAGCCAACCAGTTTTTTCCGAAGGAAGATCTGATGTTTTTTTTTTTATAGAATAACTTCTGCTTGTTGTAAACATTTTCAAAAATCAAAAAAAAAAACCAGCATTGCCATCAATATTTCATCATAATAACGTCTCGAGGATTTTTCAAAACATTTATTGGGAACAAATCTTAATATAAGAAAGATTTCTTTTCGTATTTGCAAGAATTAATAAATTAAAAAAACTGTGTTTTAAAGTTAAGCTAAGAACACAAATCGCACTTTGAAACTGGACTAGATTATATAAGAATACTTTAACAAAAATTCCAACCAGATAGATTAGATAAAGAATTGCATAATATTTTGTGAATGAATAAAAAAAATAATTCAATGAAAACTGATATGATTTATCAAGATCTAATAATTGTTTTCAATTGAAAAAAATTAGTGGCAGCATGAATTTTTGTGTAACGATGACTTATTTTTAACACAAAATTTTGTTGTTAGCATGATTTTTGAAGGTGATTAAGGAATTTATATTTGAACAGGAAACAATTAAAATATTTTTTTGTTATCATAGTGGGATTTTCCATTTCTTTAATGGACAACAAATTAATTGATTGTTATCTTCGTGTATAGTCTAGAATAAGATCATGAACTATTTGGCTGGTCACAAGACAACAGCAATCCAAAATTTAGAAATCTTTTGTTGTTTCTTATTCTTCAGATAGGGATGAGATGTTCAATCGTTGTGCCGACAGCAAGATGTCAATTTTTGGTGCTCCCAAGAAAAAGTGAATAAACGGTGTCTTGGAACGATTGGAAGTAGCCCTTCTGTTCAAAAACTTTTTTAAAAAAACCTTTATTTGCAATATTTGAAAGACTTTTCAATATTTTTTTCAATTTTGAGAAGGATACAAATTTAAGTCAATTTTAACGTAGAGGAAACGAAATTTGATAGAAATTACCGTTATTGCTTAGTTTCTTTCTTTTTATAAATATTTATTCAGATCCTGATGAATGCTCTTAACGCTCTCTTCAATTATACCTGCAATGTATTACAATTTACAAACTGAATATCATCAGCAAACATGGATGTTTCTCAATGACTTAATGCAGACGGTATGTCGTTAATATATACCGAGAAAAATAGTGGCCCAATGATGGATCCCTGTGGAACTCCGCGGTCAAATGAAAGCAGCTCAGGCACTTGATTTCCCATATCCACCGCTTGACACCTCCTAGTAAAGGAGTAATTAATGGTATCAACAGATTTTGATTTTAATAAGCACCACCACAAATGTGACAGAAATCAGGCCACAAGTTGTGCTAAGTACAATGCACAATGTTTCTTGGGATCGGGAAGATATTTTGAATGAAAAAAGTTTCGAAGATTATCTCGTGCGCCAGAATCTCCACTAAACCCAATATCTCAAAATTCTTAACTTTGCTACAAACATAAATTAACAACAAAAATTAACAACAAAAATAAATTGTGTAAAACTAGACTGTCAAGATTCTTTCAATAGAGTATATTTAACATTTTCGATTTACGATTTCTTAATTCGGATTTTTACCCCATCCCAATATGGCATAATCGTTTGTTTTTGCAAGTCTCTCATCTGTAAACCTTATTTTCCCACTCAAAATCTCAAAAAAAAAAAACAAAAAAGGTTGTAAAACATCTTTCCAAGCGCCCTATAACAACATCATCACCTTACCTAATCGGAATGCAGTATCATTTGGCGACCAACATTGGTCTTTTTTTTCAACTTCATTAGCCGATCGACAAATGTGTTAAATTGTTTAATTTTCTGTCTGCTAAAATATAAACAACATAAAGTTAGAAGAAGAAAAAAAGTTAACAATAAGAAGAAAACCTTAACATTAATGTATCAATATTTACCAAAAGAACGGGCTAACACATCATCATACTGATGAAGAGAAGACCAGACCACCACAAGAAGAGAATATATGGACAAAAATTAACATAGGCTCACTTATAGTCACTTGCAAATGAATTACCAATATTGATATTGGTCACTCATCATCAACATCATCATCATCATCAACAACCAACATCAACGGCAGCTATACCCCAAGAGATAAGTCTTTAGATACTCGTAATAGAACCACCAACCGAGATTCACATATTTAAAAAAAAATAAAAATAAAATACATCACCTGGCACGGTATGGGCCATCATCGCCACATCACAGATCACACATCACACATCAGGAGAAGTCCACACTTCGCGTCGGGGTACATTAGTATTTAATTTCATATTTGTACAAACTGTTTTAATGGACACCTTGCTTTAAGACTTGAATATGCGTTTGCAAGCTCTTAAGCGGCAAGGCAGCGTGGCGGCATGGCAGAGTGGCGGCACTATGGCAATGACTTATGGCATACTGGCTCCTCTGTTAAACTGGCATGGAAGAAGCAGCGTGCAAACTAACCAAACCATTCTTATACTCTTCAACAATTAAACTCTGGCTAAGTGCAATTTTTATAGTCATAAAAAAGATTCACATTTGAGATCGCACGCCTATCATCGATTTAAATTGCGTGAGTTTCTGAGATAATTGCACATTATTCTCTACTCATCACCATTATCATCATCATCAGGAGGTAAACGTAAACGCATCATAAGTATCAAAGGATCACGAGATCACTTTTACCATGCGTTGTGTGTTGCAACAATTATGCAGTTTATTTTAATCGCATTTATTTATACGAAATACAGTTCAATTAATGTTGCATAAATACACTGATGTGTTGACTGTGTGGTTGATGCTGATGCCTGATGCCCGATGCCTGATGCTGATGGATCCAGATGGGAAAGTGATGTTGCTTGGGATTGCTTGCGCTTGGTGTGCGATTACGATTATGCAGAATGTCTTTGATCATCATTAATCATTTTCATTATTCGCAATAAATTTAAAGGGAAGAAATCGTTGCAAAAAATACAAAAAAACACCAACTCTTAACATTTCTCTGAAAACCAAGCTTCAAACAATGGACATGGAAATGTGTCCATGTTTGGTTTTTTGATACAAAAATGATTTTTGTTGGTTGTTTGAATGGATGGCCATCATAATATTGACAGCATAACCCTTTTTGGGCAAGCGTTTTGTGTTTTTTTTTTATAAGACAGTTTGTAATTTATCAACTGGCCATTCAGATTAACAAGAGAAATTGACTTCTGTTTTGGTTTCGGTTTGGAAAAGAATTCCCCAGACAAGCCCTCTGTGGTCAATTTGAATCATTAAAATATATACCTGGATGCAGGGTTCTATGTGTTTGAAAGGGATTTTCTGCAAATGATTCTAACAATGTTTGCAAAATATTTAGCATTAAAATTTTACGCCTTATTCTAGAACTAGGTTTTTTCCAAAGTTTTGAAAGAAAAAAAGAACGGAAGTGTTAAATTAAATGTTTCACAGGTGGTGGAAGGATCTTTAGTAATTGGATTTAGGCAATGGTTGTCATATTAACTAGGGCTTTCATAAATTGAAATCGATTGAGTAAAAAGGGAATGATGAACTGTATGTATTGAAATATTTTTGTTGATGAGTTCAAGGAACATCCCAGGTTCACTGAAGAAAGTATACACTCGTCGGGAGGTACACAGAATTTGGAGTTAATTTGTAAGCTTAAATTAAGATGTTTCCATAATTTGTATTCTGGATTAAATAAGAGAATTTTCTGGTTCAATGAAACAGCGTTCTCTGCATTCCGAAAGGTTCAAATTTAAGGCCTATTCTATTTGTCTTGTTTAGTATTCGTATATCTAATATAACGTGACCCACCCATGCATAGTAAATGAAGATCTTCTAGAGATCTGGAATTAGTCTTTGTGCAACGGATCAGATCATTTAAGCTTATGATCAGGCGTGGCTCAATATAGGAATGCAGGAACAAATCAGACTGAAGAACTCCCCGTCTATAATGATTGGAAAGACACAATCCAGATGTACATATATCTTCTTATGTAATTACACTTAAGATTAGCAGTTTTAATAGCATGACTTATCTCAAAGAATTTGGAAGTGCTTGTCAGTAACAAAAAATCGCAAGCTATCAATTGTTCGTCTCTGTAATCACATTCAATATTGTATATTCTATTACTAGGCGCCAACCTTGCTTAATACTCATCCAAAGTCAAGTTCAGTTTCATATCAATCAGCAAAAATATTGACTCTAAAAAAGAGAAACCTTTTATCATCAAGCATCAACAAAACCTAATGGCGTTAATCAATTTTAAAGATTATATTGTCAACAAAAAAAAAACAAAATTATTTGCATTGACGACATCACAAACCCACACGACTAATATCGTAATCTAACAATAAGATGTCATATTTTGCTAATCTTGAAATAAAATAAATCTAAGGTTCATGATGAACACTTTTCATTTCGTCAGAATTGCGTGATAATTTATTTATTTGCAAATTTTATCAGCAAACTCTCAAAATCGCGTGCTACTTCAGAACAAATATAAGTTTTGTGGAAATCCCCTTTTGATGACTGATGGTGATGATGACAGAGATGACATAGAACAAACAAAAAATTGTTAGTTTGTTTGGTGCGAAGTTTTTATTAGTTTCATAGAAGTTCCAATAAATAAATAAATCTCCAAATGTACAAAAATCTTCAAGATTCATTTGAAGTCATATAACTTGGAAATTAGTCGTTCTTGGCTAAGATTATAAAATTTTTAGAATCCAGTGTTAATTGCTTTCTATTAATTTTATCAGGAAATTTTCAATAATATTATGAATTTCTTCGGAACATTATTTTTCAATAGAACTTTATATCTTTATCCAATTTATTGATTCAAAATATTTTAACTTACAATTTAGCAATAAAATGTCACTAAAATTTTATGGTGTGATAAAGTTTTAGGTTAATTAAATCAACGCTTTCATTAGTTTCGCGTGTCAATTTAATTTGAAAATATTATTACGAAACAATATTGAATTGATGTTACATAAACATTTTAATAGCTTTGAAGAAAAACGGCTGTGAGTTGTATTGAAAAATCAATTTCTATAGGAATTCTAATGAAGTTTATTGCAATAAAACAACAAACGGTGTATTGTTTAATATTTACAAAATTTAAATTAAAAAATAACTGTGGAACCAAATCGAAATCAACATTTAGAATTTAGAGTTAAAGGAATTGAGTGATCTAATAATGTTGATTTTCTTTTTAACAGAATATTAATAACAGTAATTAAGATTCCGATTTTGATAATTTTGCATAACTAAAAAAAAATTTAACACAAACTTGACTTATCATTAGAATCCAGTGGCAACTTGATTTGCAAATCATTGCAAAGCCATCACTTAAAGTCTGACAAGGCGATGTCACTATACTAAGATAAACATCATTAGAAAAATAGTTTAATCTTAACCAATTGAATATGCAAACCTTATCATTTAAGAACACGCAAATTATTGGAAAAACCTCTTGATTACTCTAAAAATAGTTAAGATTTAGATAAGATATAAGAACAAAAAAACAATAAGTACGCACAACATCGCATTCGATAGGGTGAATAACAGATAACTTTATAACTAACCATAATGGAATGCTAAATTATAATACTGGACTGGCAATTATCATCTATTGCTCTTTTCTGATAGTCCTCATAAAATGTTTATTATGCCAATTTTAAAACAACACGCAATTAGTCTGTACTAAATTGTCGTTTCATGAAAATTGCGTTTTGAATCAATTAGTACATTTAAGAATTTGATTGTCAGAAAAGTACAAAAGTTGTGATAATGCAGAACAATTAAATCATTCTAGAAACTTTTTTTTAATGATTACTCATGGATTAGAAAACTAATTTTGACACTCATGCCTAAGTTAGATTAAAAAATGTTTAGAAAGCAAGTATGAGTAATGGGCAAGCATTATTCACCATATCTGAATTCCTGAATGGTATTTATATTTCTACAATAACAATAAAATTTATAGTTGTGAGTAAAAAATGAGTTTTCATTCTGATTCGAATATTCTTAACAATCGATTTTGATAAGTAATACATACCATCAATATGATTGATAGTTATAATAAAATATTTACAACAGCAATAAAATTATAACTTAAAAACAAATCATTTAGCCTTTTCATTATTTAAGTCCTATGAATGATTCTGCAGATACAATAAGTAAAATATTAAATGATAAAAGCCAATCTAATAACTTGATTCAATCAAAACAGCCAATGTTGACATCGACAAAGCATGACAATGTAAATTATGTTACAATTGATTTAATGTTAAATTGATGTGCTAAATGAACCAAAACTGGATCCACCAAATTACTTAAATTTACATTCGTAATGTTCCATTGAAAATTTTATGAGAAAATTATCGAGCAAGTCATCGATTTATTTCATCAGAACCATCTTCGCAAATTATCGGCTAAGCAAATTCAATACAAGATGATAAAACTGCTGAGTTGACGAAACTAAATACCAAAAATCAAACATTGGATCTCAGAGGAGCCAAGGCAAACTTCTTAGATTAACCGGCATGTGTGTGTAGCTTACTTTAAACAAATCAACTTAATTATTAAAAACCACTTACTACAACATGGTGTCAAATTATTTTAATATTTTTCTTTTATAAACAAAACATATTAAATGAAATGTTTTATAACCTAAACAAAAATCGCAAAATTATATTCATATTTTCACATGCCAATTAAATTTGCAAAGTCGTTAAATAAACCATAAACTATTCCAGTTCCCATTATAAAAAAAAAACGACAATGATATCAATAAATAACCAACCCAGTCCATAACTCAAGTCATAAACTCTAAAAATTTATGAATCATAAACAAAAAATTTTAACACTTTCAATCTTGCCAATAAAACTATATGTATAATAAATAATGCTAACATCAACAATCAACAGTGAGTCAGACAATTTGACATTCAAAATATCAATCTATAAAGAGACAGACACACGACATAGAAAAAAAAATATAATTTATAACCTTTATCGACTAGTTTGATGTGTGAGCTAGGTTATCTATTTGGGATTTATCGTTGTCATCCCACGCAATTGATTCAGAAGCGGATGCTAATAAGACTCACTGCCCTACAAAGCGCTCTCCAATCGATCAATGACATTGCTGATTGATTTTGTTTTATTTTATTTCTTTTTAATTTTTTATCGATTCCGTAACTCGCATTCTTAGGGAGTCTTCTTTCCATCGTATCGACCGATTTTGACGATAGTCGTCAGCGTCGCATGGAGAGGTTTTAAGTTCCTTTCGAACGATCGTCTTACACACAAAGCGGAACCGACTACATTTTATTTTATAGTGTTAATGTGATGTGCATTGTATACAGTTATATTTTTTTTTTTTTTTAATATAAATCGCTCTTTTCAATGGGTGTTCGATGTTTGTATTCGTAGTATAGTTATCGATGCGACGACGTTGTTGGTTTGGTTTTTTTTATTTTATATGTATTTTTTTTTTGTGGTCGCTTGACGGTCGAATAGGCCACTTCCTCAGTTGTAAGATTTCCCTTTTCGATAAAAATCACAGCCACAAAGGATATGAGATATCGATTTCCCTTATTGTCTCTTCATCATCGACATCGTTGTCACTTGTTTAGTCAGTCGATTAAATCAATTCGGAAAGTGTGCAAAAAATTCAATTAAAAAAAAAAACATATCCAAACTCAAGTATCAGGAATTAAAGTGGCTCTTCTTGCAGAAATGAATATCGGTACTTGAAAAGGAGTAGCTAGCTATATAGAACAAAAATCGAATTTAATCGATCTAACTTCGGGAGGTCTTCTTATACTTTACTGTACCATCAACTATAACGCGCACTAGATAACATCGATATACTGCATACATTATAGTAATATCGACACAGTGGCGAATCTGATACCTTTTTATCCTTGTGATTCCAGCAATTATGAATGAATTACACCGTGTAATTACTGATCAACGAACGGACGGATGGATAGATGGATGGATGGATGGATGGACAGAGAGAAAGAGTGGCCTGTTCGTGTCCATGGCCGGACCTATATCGCTGTTGACGTCGTCGTCGACGTTTTCGGTCGTGTGGTGATTGATGGTTAGGGGTTGGTTGTTATTTCGTAATAACAGGGATAACAGGTGCAAGATATCGGATTACACACGATAGAGAGGAGAACGCGCAATAATTTCACGAAGGGTGGCGGTGCCGGTGGTTGTTGTTTGAATGTGTGGTTGAACAACAATTAGAGTCGCAAAGTGGTATCCGGTAATGAATATCGACTTAAGGATATTTTCTTCTTTTTTTTGCCTTTTTGGGTCGAAAGGAGGAAGAAGAACAATATGCGTTGCTCAATTTGGCCTTGCATCAGATCATGTTATATGGTTTTTTGATTCTTTTTTTTTTGTTATTGATAGATTTTGATTGTAATTTTGGGCGATTTGGCAAAGTTTTATAAGATTTTGGAATTCCTTTTATTGGATAAGGATTTGTGGGTTCTTTTGTTGTGGGATTTAGACGATTGATTCTGTGGGAGAACTATTGTTAAAGATATCTGAAAATGATAAATAAATGAGCAGATAATTGTTGATCTCTTATTTAAATTGCTTGGTACTTAAGCAGAATTTCTTGCTGCTTTTTATTACCAACTGATTGCCGTTTTAAAATGTTAAAAATTTAAACTCTGTTTTGGGAACCGCACGCATTTTCTGGTTCCAATAGGATGATAGAGTTTTATTAATTGTAATATTTAGTTTTTATCTCACATCCATAACATACAAATTCATTCATTAATTTTGGAATTATTTTTGTATCAAACATTTATCATGTTTCAACTCAAAATTCAAGGAAAAATTGTTAAGAAAATTAATTTAACAATTTATGCAAAACGCTGTAAATTATTTGATATTTAATTTGAATTTAAGTGAAGTTGAATAATTTTTAAATGTTAAATAGTTTGATGAAAATCAGCCACTGTTTGTTGGTGCTGGTGTCGTGAAAATGCAAATTTCATTGAATAATAGTCTTTAAAATGATTCACTCGAACTCTCCTCACATTTGCCCATGTATTGCATCAGCAATGGAAAATATGGTAAGATAAATGAAGGGGGAGGTTAGAGCTGTTTTGATTTAATTAGGAGGTGTGCCATCTATGTTGTTATTAAACTACCTGTTTAACAGCATTTAGTCAGAGATTAGGTTCATTGCGACAGTAGTTGCTTCGATAAAACTGTTTACAGACTAGAAATTGACAACGTGTGGTACTTGATGTGGCATTTCCTCCAGTTACTAATGGTAGTATCCGGTGACAATTAATAATGTTTGTTTGAATGTATTTGATGAACATCACAGAAAAGTTTTCCCTATACCGAATATTATAGGATGACCTTCAAATTCTTCAATTCAGTTTGGAAAAAGCATATAATATATTGAAATTTTTTTGAACTGTCTCAATTCTACAACTTGAATTAATATATTAAGGATTCCATGATGCAATGCTTCGGAACTGTCCCTACCCAGAAAGAAAAATCTAGTTTCGCCAGATCTTTAAAAAGAAGAAAACAATTCGACTTACAGCTTATCTAACGATAGAGTTTGAGGACATCAGAAAAAAGAAGGCAATCCGAATCATTAAATAAATTTAGTGTGTTATTAACAAATAACAAAAAAGTAAAGGTCCTAAATGACTTCCTTGTGGAACCCCTAACGGTTGAGAGATAATGTTCGAGAACTAATGATTAATTTTGTATGAAGTAAAGAGTGACGATTATTTCTATCAATTGACTTTGAACAATCTGTGAAAATAGTATCCGTTTGACACATAGGTAATAGATCCTTATTGTTTTTTTAATTAAATATACCTTGCAATGGATTATTTTGCTGTTTTTTACTTCACACTTTGAGTATACCGACACTAAATATAGTGTTGTTTTGCAGACACAGAACTTAGCTAAACTAAATTCCAGAACAAAAGAACATTTTTAGTCGAAAAAAACATATTTTCTATACTGACATCTAAAAAGTACCTACTTGTTTTAAAGGCGAGTCTGTATGTATGTTTCAAAATGGTGTGCATTAGTTATTGATTCATAAAAGTTGCAATGTCCTCGTTTTTATTACAACGCATAGTGTTGTTTTAACTTAAGATTCCTTATCTTACGTGTTCGTACATTAACATAAATGGGACACCAGGTGGTATGGATACAACGGTACTTAGTATACCATGTTGTGTGCCATGATTGGCTTGGAATATTACATTGAGTCTTTTTTCATTGTTAAACATAGAATACATTCGTTGCCTCTTAACAACACTAACGCTCCAATTCCAACAGTGGCAAAAAAACATATTAAAAGTTTTTGACTCCAAAACATCGATCCTCTTGCTCTTAAAACTAGTTTGTTCAAACATATATTCTCAAATTCACCAATAAACGAAAAGCACAGACATTCACAAACCTGTGATTTTTTTGGACAATTCAGGTTGTATTTTTTACTTCAACAAAAGGGTGCGAAATCAATCATCCCATTTGCATCTGAAGAAAGGCCGATATTTTGGATAACATTTATAGGAACACTGGTCTTGAGTGCGTTTTGGCAACTTCAATATTAATCTTCAATAAAACCTCAGTGTCTAGCTACCAAAAATGTCAAATAAGATTGACGTACGACGCCATTTGCAAAAATTATAACATCTTCCGATTGCGTGACGCTACTTTGAAAATAATGATCTACACGTCATGTGCTTTGCTTTGTTTTGTTTTGAATCTCTAATGGCTATTTCAATTGGAAAAACTAGTTTAATTTAGGTTTTTTCAATTAAATTATGTACATGGATTTGTTGAAATTCATGCAGTTTCTGATCCGTCAACTGTTTGATGTAAACATTTATACAAGTAATGTTGAAGAACCAACTGTCAAGATTGATTAGTTACACTGTGTTACAGTTGAATAAGCAAAAAACATCCGCATGGTTACTATTTCAGTTAAATTTATTGTTAAATTTAACTTGGACGTAGTCTGGTGTTGATATTTATATTTCCGGAATAACCTTGCTCTGTCCATTAACTTAAACAAACACCTTTTTATTGACAGTTCATTTAGCAATGAAAACAAAGACACGCGCCACTGGAAGTCAATACATATTCACATATTTATTTTGTGCTGCGACAAAACATGTCCTTGCTACTGAGTTGTAAATATAAAAATTGAAAAGTAGCAGCTAACCATATACCAATCCATGTGACCTTGCTTCTGGCATCATAAAGTGAACACAAAAAAAAAAGAAGAAAAATCTCTCCTCCTCAGGCAATAATTTTCTGAGCCAAGGTCGTTTCAAAAATTGAACAACTCACCTTTCCACGAATATTTTCATTTATTTCATTTATCATCAAAAAAACATCGATATGCCTTATTACCACTTAGTAGTAGCTGGCTGGCAGTTGTATGTTTCAAAGCAATTATTATTTTCTGAAAGGGAATTCGTCCTTGTGGCACGGCATCGACATATCGGCAGGCTACCGCGTTTTCTCTATTCATCCATCAATGTCGATTGTGTCAACTATGCGCTGCTGATGCTGGCTGCAACAACATCAAATAATGGAGCGTTCGTTCTATGAGACGGTGTTGTTATTGTGTGTGTCAAATTATATGTCATAAATTTGCTGAACAAGGACACTGCGGTACAAAGGAACACCCCCATTGTTTGTGTTGTTTGGAAAGATTTACCAACATCTCGATGTGTTAAATGGTTTTGGTTTTTTGTCATGGAGCCGGAGCGCACCTAACCGATTTGGCCATAATTGCCTCTGTCTAATGGGAAGCCTATCTAAAGTGTTTATAGTGTGACGACACTGATATGAAACATTCCATAGTTTCCAATCTTTACGGATCAAATTCGATACACGCAAAGGATATGTTGCCGATGAAAGAGAGATCGGAATATGACCAGCTGAGCTAAATAAACCAGCAGAAAATCAGGTAAAAATAGTTGCATAGTGAGCGATTCGGCGAGCGTAATTAACGCTATAAAATTTTAAAGCGATCCATAACCAAATCGTAAAACTGAAAAACCGAAATAAAAAGGATCAAATCCTCAATAAAACGATTATCTTATGACGAGCTGAGCCGAGAGAGGACTTAGGACTTGAATGTCTTTAACACTCCACCTTCTTTGATTCCATAAACATACAAAACCATGATGGGTTTTATTTTTTGAAGGGAAAGAACAATGGCAAACAAAAACCACCGCGGCGGAGACGAAGCGACGCACGGTGGTAGCGGTGGCGGCGACGGTGGTTTGTTGGCATAATTTATTGGTGAATCCATTTCGCACTCATTTGAGATTTTAATGATTGCTATTGATACCAGTTTCGCTTCGGGATTAACATTAGGTAGATGTGTGTGTTGTTTTGACAGAAACTGAGTGATTAATAATATATAACAAACCAAACCAAACCAAAAAAAAAAAAAGATCGGATCCCGAAAAAGAAATCAATTTGTGGGTGTAGATTGTGGCGCGCCATCCGTCCAAGTTCGCTTGTAGTCAATTACTCACCTTTTTAACATTTCATGATTAATTGATACACCAATTCGAGAGGACACTTTATGCCAGTTCGGACAACAAAACTGAGCTTTTTTTGACGCGGACATGAACATGGACACATACAACTACAACAGAGTGACACTAACAATGCCCAGCAGCATCAAACATCTCGCATGTGGAATAAACAACATTTTCAAACGCTAACCAGCTTGCCGCCATGTTGTTCTTCGTTCGTTGTATAGTTGAGTCGGTCTTGGATCGTGGTTTCTCTGCGCAAGCGCACAGCAACAGCTCGCTCCAGCACAGCACAGATACATCATGCATGAGACCTTGTGTCCACTTACTGTCAGTCCAGATTAATTCGTGTAATTAATTAGAACATAATACAGTGCATGCGCAGTGAGATATGCAGGAGATCAGGTAAATTCCTTCTTAATCCGTCGTTATAGGTATTTTGTAGTTGTTGTTGTTGCTGTTCTTGTTGGCAGTCTTTCACGTCACGTTCTTCAATTTGTCCCTTCTGGAAAGACACCAGGCAAAGGCAGACGACACTGACGAAGATGAACTTATGATGGGCTCGGAATTAGGCTCTTAAATGACGATGCTGATGATGATGATTCTACTTGACACTTGATGAAATTTCTAGGTTTATTGTTTATTGGGGGAATACTCGTATAGCGCCACCGGCACTATTTGACACGGCTTAATATTATAGATGAATATTTTTTTGGGGCTATGGTGGCATTTAATCTGGAAGAATGTGGGAATAGGGTATGTTGTGTGAAGTCCTCTGTATAGTTTATGAGAGATACTTTCTTGGCTGATTAGTAGGCAATTTAGTTGCCGATAGTTTTTAATGAATTCTTTGGAGTGAGTTGTTGACTTGATAGCTTTGGAAGGAATACTTTAACTATTTGATGAATGGTGATGACAGCCAAAAACAATGAGCTACAACAAAGAGTTGAATTCGCCCGATCGAAATGTGTGTGGATCTGGTCTACCAAGTTGAACTGTTTTACACGCCGAAATGATCTAGTCAAGAGCATATACCAACAATGCAGCTGCAAAATGGTCGGAGGACAGCCATGCCGGGTATACGGGATTTTAGTGCCATCTGCCCCAATCCCAAAAAAAGAGATCACCTACAAGTCTCCACCAAATATGATGTAGCATAGCTTGAAAGATCCTATCTAGTGTTTTAGCTGAGAGGCTTCAGAGTTCAGATCTGGAAAATCTGCGATCGACGAAATCTTCACCTTCGGCAGATCCCGGTTTAAACCCGAGAATATAACATCAAGAACCTCCACCCCCAGATATCGTCCCATGACCAGCTTCGGAGTTTCTGCTGATGTTGATGGGTAAGGGTTTTGCTGATACATTCTAGGCCGCCAGAGGATTTAGACAATGTGAATCTCTGAGATGGAGTTTCTTCAATATTATGCTTCAAAAGAGGTACTAATACTTTTCAAATTATCCTCCTTCGGCTTTGAGCCAGTCTTCTTGAAATGGATATCTTCTTATCTAGAAAACCGTTATTACAGTGTCCGTTTCAGATCTGCCCTTTCCAATCCTTTCTTGGATACCTCAGGGGTTCCCCAAGGTAGTCACTTAGGCGCACTCCTTTTCATTCTTACCATCAACGATATAGAAATGGTAATAAAATATTCCCATATCTCGCTCTACGCTGACGATACTAAGTTCTATAAGACTATATCATCGGCACATGACTCTTCTCTTATTCAACTTGATCTCGACAGCTTCTCAATCTGGTGCCTTAAAAACTGCTTAGAGCTCAATATTACCAAATGCCAATCAATTACTTTTTCACGAAAGCGCATTAAACCTCCTCCCCGGCCCTACTTTCTCCATAACCAACCCCTATCCTCCGTGGAGGCGATTCGCGACCTTGGCATATTATGCGACCGAGAACTCAACTTCCTGGCACACATCGACAACATAATTTTAAAAGCCAACTCAACACTTGGTTTTGTGAAACGATGGGCCAAAGAATTCTCCGACCCATACGTCACCCGATCTCTCTACATAACCTTTGTACGCCCGCTCCTTGAATACGCCTGTCAAGTATGGTCACCATACCAACAAATTCATATCTCTAGAATCGAGAGCATTCAGCGTCGTTTCCTAAGGTTTGCTCTTCGTGGTCTCTCTTGGAATGATCCTTTGATCCTGCCCCCATATAAAAATCGTCTTCAATTAATCAGCCTGAACTCGCTGCAAGAACGAAGGGAAATATCCGAGATTCTCTTTATTCATCGACTCCTCTCCGGTTCCGTTGACTTGTTCGACTTTAACCTCAGTACTCTATGCCTTAAACTCCTACTCCGGAATCACCCTCCCAATTAGTTTTAAGTTTTACCTGTATAGTTTTTAAGTTAGAGTAAGATATTTGAAGCTTGTACTAAGCTAAATAAATGGGGGTATTGCCCCCACCAAAATTAAAAATTGGCAGCTTACGATTGTCTCCCCCCCCCCCCCATTATGACTTAAACAATCAAGGGTTGGCTGAGGAACCGCTTTGAGATCCATACACCTTTCGATTCTTGGAAGATTTCTATGCCGAAGCCGCTTACTGAAGCAACTTTTTGACAGAATCAGTGTACCCTTACCAACCAGCAACTTGCCTAGATGTCATAAAAGTGCAGAATCCGTTTACACTGAGGTGTCCTGTGGTTGGCTCGGCAGCTTACAATCCTTCGTTAAGTTGTTTAGTTATGGTAACAAAACGACGCATACCAGCGCTAAGTGGGTTCTTCTCAGCTCAGAGGATACGCAACCCATCTTCGAAAGGTCAAAACAAGTACATATTTGGTTTTTGCTGACGAAATGACGAAAAATGAAGAATAAAGCGAGAAGTAACCGGTGCCTGCACTAACGTTGAAACAGTATTAAACAGAATGGCACTGACTGTTAACGAGCACAAGACTAAGTATATGCTTTCATAAACAAAAATCGATTTCGCAGATCTTAAAAAGTGGCGCCCAACTGTAAACTTCAGATACTTTAACAAAAGTGGCGCCCAACTAAAAACTTCAGATGCTTTCACACCTTAACTCAAACAGCTGATAAAGACGTAAGACTTGCAAAAAGTAAACCAAATACTTTAACTTTCATATAAAATTATCTCGAAAACCTGCCGCTAAAACTTGAAGTATTAACCTACCTGCCTACCAAATTTTCGAATACAAAGCCCAATCACTGATGACGAACTTTTTAAAATCTCAATCCCTTTTGATGTTGTTCCGACAGAACAAAAAAAAAAAACAAACAAACACCAAATCCAGATCCCCAAAGAACCTTCAAGACATTCAGGAATCTTATCTCTGAAAGCTGTGATATTTAAGCGCCTCTGTGCTAATGCCATGGTGTCGTGACACTGGTGTTTGTTCACAGTCTCTAATAATAATCATCATAATGAATTTCATATCAATAATATTTAATAATGACAAAAAACAAAACCGAACACAAAAAAATTAAGAGCCTCAAGGTGGAGAGCTAAAGATAATGAAAGGAGACCTCCTTTTCAATTCTTTAATGGATCCCTTATCTTGTGAAGCCCAGAACATAACCAGTCACCCAAATGGGAGATGATAATCCTCAGTTTATTTGTTTCTTCTTTAATTCTAAGTGATTTCTCTTTTTTGTATTTGTATTCCTGTGTGAAGCTAGGATCATGGTGGGGAATGGGGTTTAAAATGAGGACGAAGATGGTGGTGACGGTGCGGTGTTGTGGTGGTGACAAGAAGAGGACCGACTCGACTCGACAATGATGATGATGATGATGATGATGATGATTACTGACCATCTTCACTCCAGAAGTATTATAATGTTTAACATCGCACAAAACATTTCATCAATATATAATAATTGTAATTCGATCCTTGGAGTGTTTGATGGAACTACATAATACCGAACATCATGCATCAGCATCCACATTGACATCAGGGATCCCTTCGCTACGTACATACATATATGTATTAAGAAAGAAATTAATTCGGGCGAGTAGGGTTTTCTTCACTTTGCATTGAGAAGGATCATCATGGAGCGGCCGTCGTCGTTTTGACATTGTCTTCGTCTTCGTTACCAACACTCTCATCATCATTGACTTCTTCGGCGGTGGCGGCAGCGGCTGATGGCGGCGGCGCGGTTATGAATGATGTCATGTTGGATTTGTGGTTTTGTTTTGATTTACTAGAAATGTGCATGGGGCCGTGGGAACAGCGCACATAATATCTCTGCGCAAAACTATCACATCTATCACATTTCGATCAAAGGCTTGGAACGGGGAGACGACAGACACTCCATCCAGTCACTCACAGTGGGAGACATGAGAAAAATGGTATTGATTTTGCGCAAATGCTAGAGATATCGAGTTTAAAAAAATTCCGCGTGTGATATTGATATCACCATCACCACGGGTCTGGGTAAATTAATCCTCAACATATAGATTAGTGACACGGATTGGCAAATATTTCGCTGTTCTTTTTTTTTCTTTGGCAATAGTTTGGTGGATAAAAATTGGCACACATATTGAATTTCAAAATAGACCCAAATATGGATGCGATCAATGATGCTGAAAGCTGTAATGATGGTTTGTGCCTCTTAATTTGTTACAAAAAAAAAATACATTAGTTGACGAAAGTATCAATTTACTCCTAGACTGAATCCATTGACTTCGCAGCTTAAATAGTTTAAGGCAGCCAACTTTTCCGCTCATGAAACTATTTTGTTTTAAAGTGAAACATGGAAAATACTTATAACTTTTTAAGTGGCGCCCAATTGGGAACCAGTAGTTCCTTTTTAAAACATTTGATTTGCAATATGATTTCGTTTTTTTTTAAGTGAATATAGTACAACAAACTAAATTAAGAGCAATAAAGTCGTCATACTCTTTGGTTTTGTGTTAAACTTTTAAGTGGCGCCCAATCTAGGATCAAGTAACAGTTAAATTCCTCCTATTCCTATACTTTTTATCATAATTTGGAATGTGAAGACGATATGCCAAATGCGTCTTTTCAGCCAATGGATGGAACACTCACTTAAATGAAGATGAAGTCATGACACTCTTTTGCCTTTGATTCAACAAATGAAGAATAGATACAAAAAATTTAACCATCGCTCGTGTTTACAATTAACGCGGTGATTAATGTGTTTTTCCGAACTTATACGGTTTGTTTTATAAAGGATATGACAAACAATACAGCAAAATGAATTAATTTGTTATAATTAATGTGATTGAAAGAAGCAAATTATGTTATTTTTTGTTAATCCAAAATATTTTTGTTTACATTTAAATTTCCTTTCACCTTGTTTGAAGCTAATTGGAAGTTTAATAGAACACATTTGTGTCCATTCACTTTTTTGGTTAAAACGGTGTTATTAAGAACGGGGAGACATTTGTAAAAATTTTGATACAATAAATTGGCTTGTCAAATATCTATTCATTTCAAGGTCAATTTTTAGAGTAGGTATACAAAAGGAAGCACTAAATAATTATACTTTAAATGTTTGGTTTTCAAAGCTTCAACGTGATGAATTGCTAAAAAGGCCAAAACAAGTAGGAATATGATCAATTTGACCTTTGTCTTGTAAAGGATGTTTTTTAAGACGTGGTGGTTTTCAAGAAGAAATAAAACGCAAATAATTTAATGTTATGGCCAAGAATTTTGCTTTATTATAAAGATAACAAGGGTTTGCCATTATGTTTTAAAAATAAGTTCGGGGAAGTGGCTCAATTAAATTCCTGGGCGACTATGTTGACCGAATATTTTGGTACACAATTATTTGCACGATTTGCAAACGTTGTTCAGGAGTAAGTCTATTCATTATGAAATGGTAAACCAAACTGAGCATAAATCAAGTGACAGCTGTCAAAAAGACCAACTCCAAAAAAAGTATTGCCAGATTTAAAACCACACGGCTAAAAAAAGACACCCTTTTATATAATATATTTTTAATAAAAACCGTTACGTTTCATATTTGTGTTGCTTACACTCACTTGGAAATAGGATTTTAACATTTTAAGAAGTCTACAACTGATTTCTTATAAAGGTTGTTTTTAAGAGGCATAGAACTTTAAGTCGGCAGCACTGTTTTTATTGACATTTTGTGATTTATCTTTAGATTGGCTTGACATTTCATCATGAATCGACTGACGCCTGAACAACGCATGCAAATTTTGCAGATTTATTACAAACAGACTTTAAATGAAATTGCTGTTGATTCTGATTATCACAAGAAAATTTTCTTCAGCGATAAAGATCATTTTTCTCTACTTCACTCGTCTGTTTGCCTGAACAAATCCTAACTACGCCCTTGGGAGCTCATATTCAACTTGTCCCAAAAAACAGGTGAATCACTTCAACTATTCAAAAAAATAATGACATGTGTAAATAAACGCGACCATCATCTCATTGATTATAAATATTGTTATCAAAAACATTTTGCTGAATCAATCGCTGCTATCTCAACAAATTCACAACAAAACATTCTGATAAAAGCCAATAGTTCTGACTAATTTTAATGGAAAAGCCAATTCCAAATAGCTTTTTTTTTGTTTTGTTTTATTATTTTCATTGAAAAAATATCCGTCACAAGGTTTCCAAGGTGCCATGACGTTGCTTGAAATTGTTATCATTGGAATGATTTTGCATAAAAAGAAGGTAAAAAGAACCTTATAAATGAATGATTACTATCACGTATCTCTTATCAAAGCCCCCAATCGATCACAAGCACGCAAAAAGTCTTATTTATATTATCATCAATCGGATCGATTAAGCCGCAAAATGAAAAACATTTGATTTATTTTTTTAATAATATAATTTATTATAATATTACCAATCAGTCCGTTAAATAATGAGAAGGTCTTTTGCAGACCGAAATTTACGACAACTCGCTGGCCGATATCGAATCGATTAACCATCTGATTCAATCGAAATCGATATCACACTGTCCCTACTGCGAGCTCCGATAAAGTAAAAACTTTCTGAATGGATATCGTATTTCGAGAAATGGAAATCGAAAGTTTGAATTAGTCCATATAAATATTCCGTTCCGAGTTAGAGAAGTGATTAATTGAGATCAAGTTGATAGCGACTCAACGACGACGACCGACGAGACGCAACGTTGGCCGCGTGTAGCGCA
This sequence comes from Platycheirus albimanus, assembly GCA_916050605.2. Taxonomy (NCBI): domain Eukaryota; kingdom Metazoa; phylum Arthropoda; class Insecta; order Diptera; family Syrphidae; genus Platycheirus; species Platycheirus albimanus. The sequence continues at coordinate 6,093,295 of OU696696.1, read as the reverse complement.
TTCCGTTGGATTTATTGATAACACGGTTGATTGAACGTTGTCGTTTCACGTCGTGTCTTATCATTTCGATGAAGTGATAAGACCAAGACGAGTGGGTTCTAAATACATACCCTACCTTTCTGATACTTCTTTGGAGAGAGAGAGAGAAAAATAGGGGGACAACTGGGGCGTTTGTTGTGGGGCAAGATAATGCAGTGAAAAACATTTTTTTATATAGATGTATCTAGATAGATAGTGAGTAGTAGGTAAAATTTGTTTAAATATTTGCTCCGATGTGATAATACGCCGGGACAGCGTGTTACCAGTATTAATAGCATTGAGTAAAAAACGATCAGACAAATCGATAAGACAATACTCCGTCTGTATGCAGTTGGGGTCGGGGGAGGGGGCGTTTGAGTTTGATTGGTTGTTTTTGAACGCGATGCCAGTAAGTAAATTTATTTCACAATAACAAATAGTTGTAGGTGGCCGTCGCGCCTGGGGGAAAGTTTTATGAACGAACAACCTGACTTAATTTTTTTTTTTATCGAATTCCAATTCAGTCTTTGCTTCTGATTTATTTTGTTTTTTTATAAATTATTCATAGATACAACTTTTTTGTATTGATTTATTGATAGATCATGAAAATTTATTGACAAACACATTCTATAAGTAAACTTGACAACATCGCCGTAGAGCGTAGATACATTGGGGCTGGTGGATGTATCTAGACCTACCTATTTAACTTCAGATCGTGAATATGAATTACAAAAGTGTGCCCAGGTGTCATGGGTTGTAAAACATGAGATAAAATTCAATAAACTGCGATACGATTTATGATTATTGGTGGCTTGATGAACATCAAAGTTGACTGAATTGGAATTTTATTAAATTGCAAAATAATGTGTTTTACAATTTATTTGTTAGCCAAGTTGTTGTATTTTTTTGTAATACATACCACGGTTGTATTTATAGTGTTTATGAATTTAAGTCAACGGAAATCGGCTTTAAGATAATCAAATGGCACTTGAACTACTATACTTGAGATAAGTTAGACGCATTTACGAATTTCGACCTTTAATCGCAATGTGATTTTAATTTTGTTTTTATACTAAATTATGTTTTGATGTCAAAATATAATTCAAAAAATCTATCTACATAAATATTTGTTTAAAAATAATGCTTATCTTATTTTTGTCAGGTTATGAATCTTAAGTGCGAACTAAAGCGTGTTTGGCAACACTAATTTTAGAAGAAACGGATGTTATCAAAACACGAAAAAACATGCGTAGTATGCCTATTTGAAAGATAAATCTTTTAATGATTCCATTTCGACACTCTAGTCACTTCAAAAATCAAAAACAACTGAATTCAATATTAAATAGTAAGTTATATATGTGGTTTTCCAAAAGGCGCAGGTATATTTGGCGCCATATTGCGGCCATGTTGTTTTGATGACATCTGTCAAATCTGTTGTCTAATATTTTGTTACTGATTTCAAATCACAATGGCAAGTTCTACAAGTAAATAGCTAGTACAAATGATTAAACTTGTGTTCGAAATATAAGAAACGTGCAAGGGGCCAGTTATAGCGATCAGGAAAAACCATCAGGAAAAGTTGAATCAGATGAAAAATGGAATTGATTCTTGATAAGTATTTATAGCCAGTATTTGAAGTCAGGAAAAGTATGACTACTTGACGTTTATTCGCACGCAGCATTTTATTAAGTTTCGTATTTTGTAGAATTAGACAATCGACATCGACATAGATGGAAGTAGAGCAACTAAGTTGTATAAGCGAAACTGACCAAGAGAAATATATTTATCGCGCAAATCGATCCACACAAATAATTCTAACATTTCTTTACTGGTGACACTGATGATGGAACGCTGAATGTAATCCAAAGAACAGGAAAAAATCGGAACAAAACAGTTTCATTTTGTTTGAAATAACAATCAGTTGGTACGAAAAATTAAACTACACCAGCAAAATAAATAAAAACATTTTTTTAAAAAAAAGTAGGTACCTACAAATTCAAATTAAATTTGTATTGAAAAAAAAATACTAAATTATACATTTGAAAATTTTTCCTAATCGCTGGTCCTTAGATCAACTGATCCTGGAAATTGATGCCAATCATATAAAGATCAAAGTGAACTAAATTATAAATTAAATTAATTAATCAAATAACAATTCAGAAGCCTCATTTTGATAGCAATAAAAACGAATTATGTTCGCATAATCGTCTTGAAATGAGATATCTTATTTCAATAATAGTTTAAACTGACTCTTTGGTGGGATACAAACTAATTTTAGAATTGACCAAATATTCAAAACATATACATATATGCAATCAAACTATGCTTAATAAATTAAATTGACAGATTTCCTGTAAACGATTTTGAAATGGATCAATAAAACAAGAACTCCAAGTCCCTAAAATTTCACGATTTATTGCTTGTTTAATAATTTTTTAATATATTTGTTCACTTGTATCATAGTTTCATATTTTCACTAAAAGGTCGGTTAGAGCAATCATTGAACAAGCCATCATAACAAATGAATCGCTTATAGAAAAACCAACTTTGAGTCTAGAATTGATCATAGAAAGAAACACTAAATAAGAACAAAAAGATAATCAAACACATCCCAGTGAAACGATTGTGTTCCAAACAACAAGAAACGTCAGCTGTTCATTGAAATCGATTTCTGTCAGTAAGCAATAAAAGTGGATTTTAAGAAAAGTATTAGGTAATCAATCAAATTTAAGAATTCATTACTTTTTCTCTGATACCAATAAAACCCAGTTTTGTTGACAAATTTGTCTTAAAATTAACATGTTCACGAATGGTTTCAATGATAGCTATAGCTGGCTCTTTAGCTGTTAATTTTGAAATAACTTTCTAAAATGTTATAATTTATTTGAAATTTAGTATTAAGTCAAATTATTAGAATAAATAATAAACCTTTAAGCCATTCTCACGATACCTACACAAATTGTCCATTGTTTTCATAAAGCACACTCTTATATTTGCATCACGATTTTGCAACTTTGAATATATTTTGCCAAGATGATTATTAATAAAGTAAACAAATTCTTTTATTTGCGAATGCACCACGCTTTTTAAAGACGTTATTGACTGCAACTGCAAATTATTTGTTCATGGTTTATTTTTAAGAAATCTACGATTTGAAAGAAGCAAAGACACAAATTTGCAGTATGATTTAATTATCAAAGTGGTTTAAATTTAAAATCTTTTATAGGGAACCACGTTTGTGATAGATGATTGAAAACTGTTCTTAAAAGCAGATATCGCCAGAGAAATGATACTAAAAAAGTTATAAATTAAATCAATTTCAATAAATTTGTATGAATTTATATAAAAAGTCATGAATCATGATCAATACATATCAAATCAAATTTGTCCCAAACTAGAAATTTATAAATTTTGATGTTTTGTATTGAATTCATAAAAAAAAAATTGATCCTACAGGTATGAAATACAAAATTTCGAAAAAATTTAATTAAAAAAAACTCCTTATAAAAATAAATATTAAATAAAAATTCCCGGAAGGCCAACCGATTGCCAGTTTGATGCCGAATAAATAATAATCCATTGTCCTAACCATTTGACATTTAGTACAAAGAATAAAATATAAGTTATGTTTTTGGGGAGATTAACTTTTTAAATTTCTTCTTTTAATATTTCAGACAGTTTTTTTTTTTTTTCAATAAAACAATCGTTAGTCGGTATATAAGGTATCCAAAGTAACGTGTTTTTCAACATGGTGACGCACGGTTTTAAATTTCCAATACAATATTGTGGTTAATGCTATTCTAAAGTCAAGCTTCCATATGTTTCGTATTATTCAAAAAACATTGTAGGAAGCATTCCAATAGGGTTACGCTAAAAAACTTGATCTCGGAAATGAAAACCCACTTTTTGAATCCAAACTACCATAATACAGTTTAAGTTGAATACAAAAGATCAAAGTTTCTTAAGCAATCATATGAAAAAAGTCAGGAACTTTAAGGTTACAAGTGTTTTCAACCCAAAGAAAGCAGAAAACCGCCCCAACTTGAAAACAAACAAAAATCTAATCTTGAAAAAGCGCGTGGCTCCAAAAGAATCCCCAACTTCCTTTGTTTATTCAATAAATTTTTAAACTACGCTTCAAAACCATAAAAAGCTCATTCAAGACGTAAACATTCAAACCCATTAACAGATAATATCGGTCGATAAAATTTTAATTCAAAAATTCCCCCAAAAGATAAAAAAGCTACGTTATCGGCAAAAAAAAAACCATTAACATACCTACAATAAAAAAAATGTATCTATCTGCATAAAAGTGTGGGTAATTCCCCCCACAAACTGAACGATATTATTTAAAAGATAAACAAACAAATAATTGATTATGCAATAATTTGTTTGCAAACACTTGATTGAAAATAAATTCACAAATTCAAATAAATCAACTCGAAGTCAATTTTTCACTAGAAAACCTCTCATACTTATTCTACTTTTCTAAGTATGCATTTGAAAAAATTAGAACTCACCTGTGTCATAACCCGATCAGCGCCGGTACCCTCTTCGTCCTTAAATATAATATCCCTATTGTAATTTGGTACTAAATCCTTGAATTTTGCATCGTCCCGATTGATTCGGCCCTCGTTTAAGCCCGACGCCCCCAACGTATTTTCCGACATATTCGGTACGTGTTGTTTAAATACGAGCGGGGTGAGCTTGCGATTTTTTCGGGGTCCACCGATCCCCCGGCCCGGTCCGCACGCATGCACTGACGTTGAGAATAATGTCACTAGGATTAAAATGGCAAGGATATGTTTACTAGATGGCAGCCTTAGCATGCTGGCTGTAACTTTACTCATTATTTGTTGCATTTTAATTTTTATTCTATTTTTTGTTGTTGTTGTTAATAAATTAATTTATTTTTATTAAAACTTTTCACTTTTTTTTTACATAAATTGAATTCTAAAACTAGACGTTATGAGCACATATTTCCATTATTTCTCACACTACACACTGCCTTGTCGAAATAATATTAGTTTCCAAAATAACGGTTATCCTTCGAAATAAAATTTTCGTTAATTTCCTTGTCAGGTGTCGATGTTGAGATGTCGTGAAAAGCTTAACCGCCGCGCGTTCGTTAACGTTAATTCAAATTCAGAACCAAAAAAAAAATAATAAACCCAACAAGTGTAAACGACAAGAAACACAACACAGTCCGCCGAAGAAAAATCACCGTCATTCGTGCTTCGGTGACATGCTAAATGCTATTGAAGAATGCGTCGTCGTTGGAGTAGTTTAGAGAAAATGTCCTGCGTGTCTCTTGTGGTGTGGTGTTGTTTTGCGTGTGTTCAAACCTCGCTCGCGCCCAGCATTACAACTGATTGACAAATGACATATCGTCGTACACATTGTGTCTGCAAGGGTGCCAATCTTCACTATATAGCCTTCGATGGGGTAAACGTCCAACAACGGTGTACTGTTTACGGTTGCTGTTTGTCTGTGTGTGTATTATTTGCTACCTTTCGTTATTTCCCCTTAGCTCACCTTATCGTTATCTCCTACTAACTCATCGATTACCTGAGTAAAACACCGCTTCACGATCGGAGAGAAAGAGCAGAAACTATAGACTATAGTATAGCTGCACGTCTCTCTCTCTCTCCCTCTCTCTGAGGTAAACTTAACGAAAGTCTCAATAATACGTTTCGTATAGTTCCTCCATTCAAATTGGTATGACTACGGCACGTGAGAGAGTGTTGGTGGGATGGGGGCGTGGCATTTGATATAGAAGTGTAGTTTGTGAATGAAATTGTGTTTTATACATAAAAGACGACAGACGAGCAGACAATAAGAAAAGATACTGGAAGATGGAAGCTGGAAGTTTTGTATCTGGTTTTTAACCATTCTCGTTTGGATTTGGATGCGTGCAACTAGCTAGCAGTTTTTTTGAATCTTTTTTTTATTTGACAGCAACTGCAAGTTTAAAGCGAGTTTTGCACGCGGCCATGTATAATTCTGTACATGAGAACGAAGAAGAGAGAATGTAAGTCGTGGTCGTGGTCGTCATCGTCATCCCTGAGCTGCGCTGCCTGTTGCAAATGTGTTTGGTGTGGTGGATAATGAGGCTTATTACTGTGTCATTCGCTGTTAATTGGTTTATTGGTCTCTTTTGCTCGCTGGTACCTACACCCCTCTTGCCTCGTGATGATAAGTGATTTTGATGTTTTTTCTTTCTTATTTTTTTTTTTTTTTTTAGCTCACCTGTCGATGATGATGGAGAACATGCCCCGGCTTTTGGCCATTCATGCAAATTTGAAATCGAGTGTTATTTCATCAAATAATACACATTTTTCACTGGTTTAACCTTTTTAATGCCCCCTGAAGGCAAAATCAAGTTTTTTTTGTTTTTCATTTTTTAACGAAAAAACAAGGAATCAATGAACAAAAACATGGAAAACGTTAATGGGTTTATCACCGAATTCAAGATAGGTATAGGTATACCAGCTAAAGCAGCCAAGTGGGTTTTAGTAGGTAGGTAGGTATGTGCTTGTAACCGTGGTCATGGTGGAAAAAGTAAAATGGAGACAGCGCTGGAATGTCGGCCTTAAATATTCCGGAAGTCGTCACATATTTGTCTCTGTCTTCGATTTCTGAATAAAAATTCCCAGACTGAGAAACAGACATCTGTAAACATATTCAGTAAATAATGAGATAGGCACATATGAAAGTGGGTATGAAAATAACTGCGATTGCGTCCCCCTTGCTCCTCTGAGGGGAATAGGCCTTACACCTTTCTGTTTATTAAAAAACGTATCGCAAGTCTTTGCTTTCATATGGGATGTTTCGGATGTTCCTGATTTGACTGTGCTATAAGCGTCTTGGTATGTGGCACCCTGTAGGTAGCTTCAACTCCTTTTTTTCCGCAAAGTTCTTAGTGGTTAGTTTTATCAGAAATAAGTTTATGTTGTTTCGATATGTAGTGACCTGTGGGTGTGGCGTATAGGGTTCATTATATGATTCCACCTTAGTTTTTTCATTGCGAGAAAGTGACAAAACCGCAAGCAAAACAAATTGTAGGTTCATTTAATTCCTGCAGGGTATTGATGCAGACACAAGAATGATGGAGAGTGTAAGCCAGTAGGATTTGGCCATTCGTGTCACAATAATTATGCCACTTCAAGTTCATGATCTCCGTAAAGAGGTTACCTATACTACGTACAACTTTTCTTCTGATGAAGTCGAAGCTGAGGAAAGGAATAACAAAATTTACATATGTATGTGTTGGTCTTCATGACACTGGATCGTATATACATTCTTTTTTACTAAAAGGAATTCAAAAACCTATCCTGAAGTCAAAACTTAAAGGAACTGCGTTTCGAAAGAATCATTTTAAATTACTTAACTACTTAAAAGGAGCCATAATTGGGCTTAAAGTTACAATTTTTAAATAAACTAATGTGCCTTCTTGGGATGGGAAATACATTTTTTATTTTGAAAGCAATTTCGGAGCTACAAAACCACTTACACATTTTATCAAAAAAGGATAAGAAGATATTGAGATATACGATATTTATAACAAACATTTTTTTGATGCAAGTTACTCAGCCTATGGGGTTACTTGTAACATAGGGCGATGAAAGTTGTTATAACTACATTGAACAATTTTTTACCAGGGTTACTCATTCTTCTGAACTTGTTTTTCAGACGAAGATGTTAAACTTTTTTCCTTCATAGTTTTCGGTGTAATTTGTATTCAATACTAGCTGGCCCAGCGGACTTTGTCCCGTTAAATATTCAACTTAATTATATTTCTTTTATTAAAATCTAATCTAAAAAGGATGGAACAATACTTATTGTTTTCAATCTAAGGCTGCATGATACACAAACATTATTTGTTTTCTGCCCCGGAGTGTAAATGAAGAGTGAGGATGGTATTACAACTCAATAACACTCCACAAACATACAAATCGATTGAAGTCAAGATAATTCGCGGAACCAGGACTTCTTCTCCTTTGAACGGACCTTTCAAAATAGTTGCCACTATCACATTATTCATTAGCTTCGTTAAAATCATACTGTCGGGGCTTGAAGATTTCCTATCATAATGATGATGCCAACTTTAAGACGCAAATGAGGAGGCATGCCAGCCAATCCCGAAGAGTTTACGAATTCCTCTTAAGAATTGACCACTTCGTCTTCGTTTTCTACGCGATCGATTGATCTTCCGGACTTTGATCTTGAATTGTCCAATTCAAGTCATTGACATCAATATTTTACGGTGCTAAAAAAAGAAACCAATCCTAGGGCTAGGGCTAGGGCTATGGCTAGGCGTATTTACGATAATTTTGACCAATGTTTGATTATACATTAGGGATGAATTCATCTTTCGTTGAAGTGAATTGTCAAATGGCAGATGGAATCGATATTATTCACTGAAAGTATCTACCGGAATTAATCCTTTTCCGATTCTTAACAGTTCTTTGGAGAAAACGTCAGCGGCTCTTTCCTATCCTATCCCATCAAAAGAACTCAATGGAATGGTTTTCACGTATCTCCACATATACAGGGTGATTCACCAGCGTTGTGCCAAAAAGCTAGAGCGTGTAGGTTAAGTTGAGACAAGAAAAAAATCGTATAGGAGGGGGGGTCTATTCCCCTCCGTTTAGCCGGGAGGGGCAATTTTCTGAAAAATTGACTTATTTTGTAAAAAAAAATATTTAAAATCAACGGGTTCGTTTACAACACCGTGTTATACCTTTTTGGAAAGCCAAAAACTTCTCCTTTTATTTTGTTTTTAAATTAAATTGTTTTAACGAATAGTTTAAAAAATATAAATTTTCAAACTCAAAATTTTGAAAAAAAATTTGAAAAAATAATTTTAAAACTAATTTTTTTCAAAATTTTACGTAATTAGGTACCTATAATTTTTGTTCTCAGAATTCAACGCTTCCATTAATCTTTAATCCAACACTGAAAACCGTATGGCTCTACGACTTTTTGTTGCCAAGGTATTCAAAAATAACCGAACCTACTTCTTCACAAAAACACGAAAAAATTGGCTAAATGGTCACTTGTGCCATCCCGTAAGGCTAGGTTTTCTTGTTTTTTTTCGCAACAAAAAGTCGTAGAGCCATACGGTTTTCAGTTTTGGATTAAAGATTAATAGAAGCGTTGAATTCTGAGAACAAAAATTATACTTAATTACGTAAAATTTTGAAAAAAATTAGTTTTAAAATTATTTTTTCAAATTTTTTTCAAAATTTTGAGTTTGAAAATTTATATTTCTTAGACTATTCGCTAAAACAGTTTAATTTAAAAACAAAATGAAAGAAGAAGTTTTTGGCTTTCCAAAAATGTATAACACGGTGTTGTAAACGAACCCGTTGATTTTAAATATTTTTTTTTACAAAATAAGTCAATTTTTCAGAAAATTGCCCCTCCCGGCTAAACGGAGGGGAATAGACCCCCCTCCCATACGATTTTTTTCTTGTCTCAACTTAACCTACACGCTCTAGCTTTTTGGCACAACGCTGGTGAATCACCCTGTATGTATGTATGTATATGATGACTTGTTGATTTCGGAATCACGAGAAGTGCTTTGTTGGAAGTCACCCCTAACAATATCATCACGCCACTCATCCCATATGATCAATTTACAACTTTTCAACACTTTTGCCATTTTCATTTATTTGAAGGTTTGACGGAATTTTCAGTGCTGAATGTGCCGTTCTTCCATCTCCCAACAATGTTGCAACAATTCCGGTATAGATGCGAGAGCCAACGCAATTCCACTTTGAGCACGTATTATGTTGCTAATATCAATGATACCTGGAACATTTTCCCAGTTCCGTCGGGCACATCGAGGAAATATAGTCCACCGTTTCCATCTTCGATAGCCTTCATCAGTTGATCGGTGCACGACAGTTGCACTTGTTGTACATACATTATCTAGTTTGACGTTTTGGGTCTGGCACAAATCTTTAATCAGCGTTCATTTGAATTTTCAAATATACAATATGCTAAGCTATCAAACGGAATGAATTCGCAATGATATATTTCGTGAATGTAAACTAAAGGGTGGTTAAATTTTAAGGGCCGATGTTGTTGTTGTTGTTGTTTTTCTGCATTTCTCAATTTCAGAATTCAGACTAACTCAGTTTGAACCATGGAAAGATTTACAATCGAGCAACGCGTTAAAGTTATTCAGGCTTTTTATGAAAATGGGCGTTCAAATCAAAATGCATTTCGAAGAAAATCATCTTCAGTGATGAGGCACATTTTCACCTCAGTGGATTCGTCAATAACCAGAATTGCCGCATTTGGGCGAATGATAATCCAAGACTAATTGTCGAAAAACCAATGCACCCACAAAGAGTGAATGTTTGATGCGTTTTATGGGCTGGCGGCATCATCTGGCCGTATTTTTTTCCAAAATGAGGCCGGTCAGGCAGTTACTGTGAATGGTGTTCGCTATCGTGAGATGATAACGAACTTTTTATGGCTCTAATTGGAAGATATGGATGTGGACCATATGTGGTTTTAACAGAACGGTGCTACTTGCCACACAGCTAACAAAACAATGACTCCAAGATCATGTGATTTGACACCGTTGGACTTCTTTCTTTGGGGTTATTTTAAAGAAAAGGTGTCCGTCGATAAGCCAGCAACGATTCAAGATCTAAAGGATGAGATAATTCGGCACATTAACGGCATAGAACCTCAATTATGCCTCAGCGTCATCGAAAATTTGGACCATCGGATAGAGGTGCCATTTGGCCGATATTTTGTTCCATACATAATTGAACCATACCAATATTATCATAAGAAGAAATAACAATAATTCCCTAAATAATTTGTGTTATATTTAAAATCAACATCGGCCCTTAAAATTTAACCACCCTTTATTTCACTCGAAAATATGAACTGTAAAACTAAATTTGCGCCTGCCCACCTGTTCAAACTTTTCTAACTTTCGTTTTTCCTAAACCTTCACGTATCAATTACGAACAAACCCACAAAAGGAATTATCCAATTCGGGAGTCGTTTTCAAGCTTTAAGTGGTCGAATTAATTTAATAATTAATTTTTATATAATTGAAGATCTGTTGTTTGTCCACGAAAATCGACCGGCTATAACTTACAATAACCAAAGAGGTGTATTAAAAGTTGAAAACGGTGGGGTAGTGATGAACTTGATTCATAACAAAGTATTTTTAAATAAATTAGGTTTAAAAAATGTTACAACCAGGCCGTCATGTTGTTTAACACACATAAAACAGCAACATGATTTCACCGTAGCTAGGATTTGACAGCAGCTATGGAGAAAACGAAAATGTTTCTAATAATTCTTACCCCTGTTACTTGTAGCCCCATTCTCCCTTTCTTTTTTTGAAAAAAAAAAAAATAAATAAATTAAAAAAATAAATGTTGAGCAGAATAATTTCAACCTTTGGGTTCACGATTATATCGCGCCAATTATCAGAATTCAGATAATTTTTATTTCTAACATTTCATTTCTATGTCTGAATTCTCTGGATGAACAATATTCTTTATTAACGATCAAGGTACATATACGAGTACATATACTTTTCAGCTTTAGAATGTGAGATGAAAAATCAAGGATTATTCTATAAGAAAACAATTTCAATTATTAAATCGAGGCATATTGGCTTGTTGCTTGAATGATTAACGTTGTATCTTTCACAAATTCTTGGAACATCTAATATTGAACTCCATGCAACCAAAAAAACACTCTCGATTTGGTCTCGATTTTCCATAAAGCCAACAAAATCGTAAATCTAATCTCAGATTGAATCTAGATCAGTTTTTGCGAATCTCGATTCAGAGCCAGATTTACACATTAACTTTCACACACACAAAAAATTGACATTCCTAAACGTCATCAGTTATGAATTTGTTCTTTTCATTGTGGTCTTGTGAAAAGAAGCACATTTATTTTCCAAATAATATTTTATAATTTTTTTAAAACCAGAGCAGCAATTATTATTGATAGATAATATTTCAATATCATCCGATGATGGAGAATTTTTCAAAACTGTAAATTTGTTAAAGAAAAGCGATAGGCATTACGTCAAAAATATTGTCGCGTATCAATCAGACGAAGAAGTGGACTATCATTTCAGCCGATAATGGCACATACACAATAACACAAATAAAGTCAGTCTAATTTTGTTTTCCCCACCCCGAAAAATCGTAAAATCTAGATCAAATCTGAGAACGAGTCTGAAAATGTCTTGGAATTCACCATAAAAAAGGCTTACTCATGCGTACCCATATACAATACATGTTAATGCGAATAGCTCTCTAAACACTTTTAGCAGAATCATCGTTCAAAGAAATACTAATCTTTTTTCTTAACGCTACAAAAATATAATTTTAAAAATGAATGTTCACTAAATGCTAAAACCCAATTTAATCAACTAAAGAAATAATTTGAAAGTGGAGCTCAGCCAACAGAACTTCACGCGTTCACACGCCAACGATAATTATATAATTTCTGACAAATTGTCACTTTTGTTTACAGCCGGGTCCGGTCACAATAAATAAACCTACACTAAAAAAAAAATAATAAAAAATCCCCTAAAAAACTCGACGCTTAGATCATCGCGGGCGTATTTTATTGCCAACAACTACACTCCCCGAATTACTACCGAACCAACAGAAACTGACAAATGAGCGAGGCAATGAAAAATTGGCTTTTGTATGAATTTAAAAATTTGTTTACTGTCATTTTGATTGCGCGGTTGCGTTTATTTTCTTAAGAACCATCACCATCGCCATCACCATGACCATCGCCATCGTGATTCGGGATTCGGGATGGTTTATACACATTTAAAGCTAAGCATCATACAGGTCGATGAGGAATGATGATGGTAGATATGATGGGACCTAATCGATTTCAAAAGGCGGAAATCAAATTTTATTAAGCCCTCTGCTTATTTTTATGTGCATTTTCGAGGATGGGCCTTCTTCAGGAGGGTGTCATGTCGCACTGAATGCGTTCTTTTGATACTCGTCGGAGTTGAAAAAAAAAGCCTGACCGATCGATGGATGGATCGATCGATGCACACGATGATCGATGATGACAAAGTCTCACAATAATGATGCTGGGCTGGGCTGGGCAGTTAAATTGCGAGACTTTGTTTATGTTAATTGGATTCTTATTTTTCTTCTCTCGTCTATTTATTGACAGAGTAGTCATAAAGAATTGATTAAAAGCTGAGGATCATCTTCGTTTTGACTTGGCTTGGCTTGGTTTGATGATCAAGTCCGGGTTTTATCGTTTTCACAATTTGTTTATGCAAACAATGGCATTAAACGGACATCATAACATGGGCATTCGGTTATTAATTACTCTTCCGTCTTCCCTCAGTAGTTGATGGGAAGTTGGGATGCTGACGATCGATGGTTTATGATTCAGTAAAGTATCTTCAATATTTAGCTCAGCTGATGGGATTTGATTTTTATTTGAAAGCAATTTGTTTGAGTAACGATAGATTAGTAAGCGGTTTTCGATGTTTTTGTTTTGATATAAAATGGAATGGAATTTGAACAGTCTTCTAAAAATAAACTACGATTTGAGTTTGGAGAAGCAGATAAATGCGGGTTGATTTTAAATACAATTATTTTCTTGCATTGCAATGCAGTTGTTCTTAAGAAGAACTCCCGAAGGTTTGGGGAGTTGCCACGTGTTAGAATTTGTTTGGAATATTCACGTGGAGAACAAAATCGCAGGTGATTTTAGAATTGAAATTTTTAAAACAAAGCGTCGGAACTGTATGACCATGAACTTTTGATGTATATTGGCGTTCCTTTAATCCAAATTATTTTAGATTTGTAACTATATGACGTCATGTTGAAGTTTCAATTAGTTACGATTTGTTACTATTTCAAACTCACCTCCATGAAGTGAGTTGAGATTGTTGATCTGTCGAATTGGACTATTTATATTAAACAGTTCAGATGTCAACGACCCTGGTCTGATAAAGCATCGCTTCCCAATAGATCACCGAAATCAAGCATCGTTGCGCTTGTATAGTAGTTAAATGGGGGACCGTCAAAAACTAATAACTGCGAGCTGTTGGCAAATGTTTGTGTGTTCTTCTATCTTCTGTTCTGTTTGTCTCCCTCTCTGTCGTATTACTGTCTTGTGTTGTCTTGAGCCGAAGGCCTCAGTTGCCACTTGCCAGTGCTTTTAAGTTTGTCTACTCCGATTGATTCATCGACGGAGTTGATTGTAATGTGATGTAATGTAATGTAAACAATTCAGAGTCTTTATTAAAATTCAAACCAAAATATTACAAATTCTCGATTTGAACAGCAAGAACGTCTTTATTTTCTTTGAGTAATCAACAACAAAGAATATAATGGATTTTTCGCCAATTTATGAGCGATGAAGGAGTATAATTTAATTTGTTCCTCAATACACTAAAACTCCATTGTAAAAAAACGCATAAAATCGTAACAATGACACTTAAACAATTTTTTTTTACATAACAACAATTGTTGACTATGGTTAGAAAAAGAACGTGGTGCGTTTTATTTTGATAGTAATTTTTAAATCAGACTTCTACGACCACTTCCTGATAGCTTATCAATTGACTTTATATAAAATCTTTATACAATATTCGAAGATTTTCTATCATTCTTCCCACATGAATCGCCATTTTACAAATAGTATTAAAAAGGCATGAGTAGTACCTAAATGTTGTTCGAATCATAAGAGCCCTTTACGAAGAGAGCTGTAGAGCTGATTTGTGGACATTTATGTTTTGTCAGAAAAATTCGAAACAGCGATGGGTGTTGAAAAAGCGGTATTTTGGGTTCCCTAACTATTTATCCTGCCCATGTACACGACATTTGAGGTGAAATTGGAGGCGACCGCCCGCCGTGGACATTAACGGTAAGACAATTCCAATACTGAATCCACCTTACCTATGTTATCGCAAGTCAAAAGGAGGATAGGGAGTCAGTTTTTAACTTTCCCTATCTGAGAAGCGTCTTTTTAGACTATATTGTTGAAATAAATGTATGGTAAAGTTGTAAGTTTTTCAGACTAATATGCCAAAGTTTTATAACCCAATCACTAGTTCCACATATACGTTTTTGTTTTCGGGAAGTGCATCTCCACTAGCCGGTGGTAAATTGTAGATCTCTTCCATTTTTCAGAATATTAACGCACGCTCAGGAATGATAGAGATTAGAGAGCGAAGTCAGAGTCAGAGAGAAAAATGCTACACTAAAAACTGTTCGGTTTTTTGCCAAGCTGACTTACGGCTTAAAATAAATATTTAAGTCACCTTGATTGCTTTGCAGTTTGTTTAAAAGAGAATATATTTAATTTTGCTTCAATTTTAAGTGAGGTCATCATAAATGTGACGTGCTTTTCCATACAAATAAGACGCCCGGCACTAAGACCATAGGATTATAACGATTGATCACTTGATTTCTTAGAGGTATAGAACTATATGATATTTCACAAGGAGGCCAATTCAGAGGTCCAAAACACGAAATTATGCGCTAGCCAAACGTTTTCTTCAACAAATCAATTGTGGCACAAGAAGTGTGTGACATATTGTGCCGTCTTATTAAAACAAAACCACAGCTTTCCCACATCAAGCCGATTCAATTCAGGATCATGGCTCTATATCGGAGACCGTCTGTTGTCTGTAATCCTTTGGCCAGAATGGTTTTTAAGAAGTAAGGACCAATGTTTCCACCGGCCCATAAGGCTTGAGGATTATCTGCACTTCAAATATGTCAGTTTTGCTTGTTGACGTAGCCATTGAACCAAAAATGAGCTTCATCGCTTAACAAAATATTCTTGTTGCCAATTGGGACCAGCAGGAATCTCGTTTCGATCCCAATCAGCACAATTTAAATGCGTTGTTCAGGCGTCAGTCTATTCGTGATGAAATGTCAAACCAAACTATAGATGAACCAAATGGCAGATGATGATTAATGTGGCTGTCAATAAAATTAGTGCTGCCAACTTAAGGAAGTTATATACCTCTTAAAGAGCATCCTTTTCTTACTTCCTTGTCCATCATCCGAACGTAAGTTTATACTTAAACCTTTTCATTGAGTTATAAAACTTGGCGTTCTTTCTATGTTAGTGCCAAAAGTCTTTTTAAGCGAATGTGCTACTCATTTTAGAAACCAAGATATTTTTAAATTAGTTGCAATTCTTGTGCAATGGGTTACACTTCTTTTCTTCTTTCTTCTGCCAACGACACTTCTTTTTTTTATTAAAATAGAACTAATTTAACGTTGTTTCTGAGTTCTGTTCAGGCAATTCTTGACCTACGTTGCAATAAAAAAATCCTTAGAATGTTTTATTAACATAACAACACTTATTTAAAAACACTTACTATTAAGTTTGTAGCCCACACATGTATTTCCTCCAACTTGTATCCAAAACCTCTTATAAAATCAAAAAAAGGGATAATATTTGCTTTATAATTCTGATTTGACACACAAGTGGCGCTTGGATCAATAAACTGATGAAGAGTGCTCCGCATCATCTCTGACCATGTTCATTATGTTGATGATGCACAAGCACAAGAAAGAAGAGTTAAAAGCAAGGAATTCTCAGTTTTGGAATTCAATCTCAAGTTGATTTTTTGACATGATCACTGATCAGGAGTCAAATTCTGGAGTTTTATTTCAATAATAATTGAAAAGGATAGTTAATCTCCCGAAACGCTTAGAAACAAAGAATTTCATAACACTAAACATTTTGACAATATGTGTATCTAACTTTCAGAAAGTTACCATCTCAATTTTTATGTTTACATTCCTTTAAACAAGATCGGTTTTCAGTGAGCGTATTGCACATTTACGTTGTCATTGCTTTAAGAATGTTCTACCGGAAAAAATCACTCCCTTTTGCAGAACGAATGTACTTCAGGGAAAATAAGGCAAAATGTTTACCTCCCAATTGTATCATAATGAGCCATGAATGTCACTACAATTTACCACACCCATATGAATAGGATCAATTAGTTTCTGGTCAGGTCATCGGTGCTAAAGTACCTATATGTTGAATTTTTTTTGAAGGAAGGTTTGTACCTATACTTTCATCTATATACAAGGAGGGATCCTTTCCATTCATTTTATACGAAAGAAAAAATAAATAAATGTCTACAAATTTTGCGGTCAAAGAAAACAAACGCAAACAAGGTCCTCGTGTTTGCTAATACTCCGCATGAGGTCCTTCCCCCTGTCCCTGTTTTAATTTGAAAAGGACAATAGAATCGGTGTTAACAAAGGCTCCTATATATGAACGAACAAACATAAAGTAGTATGCTTTCATAGATAAGTCTTAAAGAACGTATACGTTGGTATGTCGTTTAGTTTGACAAGAATGCCGACAAAGATTTTTTATTGATTTTTAAGCCAATCGTTTTGATACAAATCTTTGTTGTTCACAATTTTTCTGAGGCAACACAAATTTTAAAATAAAATAAATGCTTGATACTTTTGTCAATCATTTATTGATTCGGGTGAGAATTGGAAAAGGAAGGAAATGAATAATTTTGTTTGAAAAGAAATATCGTGAGTGATAAACTTAACTTTGATGGGTCTCATTGTTCTTGGGAATGACACTTTTGTCCTTAGATTATTTTCTTTGAAAAACCCTATCGATAAGAAATAAATTTATTCTTACTCCTTTTCCGTTCTGAAGAAATTGAAATTTGTAAGAATGAACTATACATAAAACATAACCATAGGAGAAATTGGGATTTTGATGGTGAATGACATTTAACGGCAAACATAAATAATGGAAACCTTTTAAACCACTTTCACAAGCAATGTGCTTGATTTTTGCTCCGCAGCTACGTATAAAAAGTTGACAGCTGATTAGCTAGTCATAGGCTAATATTACACACGTAAATTTTACTTACGTAAGTTAATCACGTAAGCAACTTCTGAAAAAATAACTTGTGTAAGCGGCTCTGTTAGTGACTTACAGTAGATTGTATCTACTTACGTAAGTTGTAAGTTAAAACACAAACTTATAAAGGTTAATGCGTTTTTCACACTTACACAAATCTCTCAGCTTTCACACCCGGCTTACAACTTATGGGAAGCATTTCTTACTGTAAGTTCACACACAGTGTAAGCCTTCCGGCGGTAAGTTACGTCTGAAAGTGGTAAGTAAAACTTGCATGTGTAATCTTAGCCTTAGTTTAACTGAAGTCATTCAAAATAAATGTTTTTTTTTTATATTAACTAACCTGGTGTTGGTGTCATCTCAAAAATTGCAATTTTGCTTGTTAAAACAGCTATTCATCCAAAAATGTTTTTGGAAAAAGATACACAGCTATAAAAAAGACCGATTTTTCAGTACGCCTGTTTCGCCTGACGGCGTTAGAGAAGGAAACCATTCTCTAAACCCTGACAAAAATTCACATACTGGGGCGTATTGGTGCAACTATCCAAAAGGCCTTGTGAACTACGCACTAACCAAACCCCGCCCGAGAAACATTCCGTTATACAAAGACTTTGGTTACTTATGCTTGTGGCCCTGGCTGATTTTTTAACAAGGGAAAGCTGGAACGAGAACCTATTCTTAAACTAAGATTATGTCTCGGTGTTTACGGACTGGTCTAAGACAGGCGATATATGGTGGGCTCAGGTATTTTTTCAGCCAACCCACCCATTAAAGCTTAATAACTTCCAGGTTTCTGCATAGCGTATTCCAAGCTGAAATTTTTGACATCTGTGAAGACGCAAAAAGTAAAGTGCACGACTGGGTCGTACAAACTTTGTTCTAATGTGTTAAAATGGTCTTGGGGCTTGAGATTTTGGGAATGAGGTACGGTTGTAAGACTTTCTGAAAAATCTGTTCCAACCAAAACAAAAAGTTTACTCAAAAACCACCATTCAGAAAGTTTTATCAAAATCGTAGGAGCCGTTTTTCAGATAAATGAGCTTATCAAAGAAAATCAAATCAGGTACTGTTAGTTTTGGAGCTAGAATGCTAATTCTAAAAATCCATCTGTAGGACGTCATAATAATACTATGTACCAAGTTTGAAGCAAATCGGTCCAGCCGTTATGTTTGATTGTCAAAAAAATGCATAATAATTTGCCTTATACAAGGTGGGCAAAAAGAAATA
Source organism: Platycheirus albimanus (assembly GCA_916050605.2). Taxonomy (NCBI): domain Eukaryota; kingdom Metazoa; phylum Arthropoda; class Insecta; order Diptera; family Syrphidae; genus Platycheirus; species Platycheirus albimanus. Next base: position 6,074,146 of record OU696696.1, on the reverse strand, counting down.
ACCCTATTGGAAGATGCTCTCATTTTTGCAAATGGCCGCCAATGTCAAATCTGTTTTGACATTTGTGGACTAGACAGATGCAGAATACAAGTGAACAAGCCATGGGGCGATACATGAACAGATATTATGAAGGCGGCGTTCCCGGGTCGCCTCATCTCTCGTTTTGGCGATTTGCACTGGCCCGCAAGATCGCCGATTTAACCGTTTCAGACTTTTTTTGTGGGGTTTTTTTAAGTCCCGTGTCTACGTGAGCAAGCAATTGTGATGGCGCCCATTTGGCCGATATCAGAGGATAGGCAATAGACACAAAAACTTCCGACATGTGGCGTTTGTTTGTCTTCCAAGACTATTTATAAATTTACGAGCATCTCACATATCCGTTTTAAATGCATATTTCATTGTGTTTAAGCGCCTCTACCGGGAAGGCAGAACAACGTCTTACATTTTTTTTTATCTTTAACAATTAATGGATCATGTCAAAAAATTAATTAAATTGTATCAAAAGAGACGCCTCAAAAATTGAACGCTTTCAGAAGCTGATGGCACTTATTTAATTTCTTTTAATGGTTCGGGGCTTATTACCTTGAAAAATGTTTTTGCTCGATTCCAATAAGGTTTAATTTCCTTAATTAAAAAAATATGGCAAAGATGTGCTTGTGCTGGTAAGGAAAGTAAAAACTCTTACTTCTCTGTCAGTTACGTCCGCTGCGCCATTTGCTTTTGACCAACTTCTCATAAGATCGCATGTCATAAAAAAGAACTGTCAGTTAAATACGTACAGGTAAAAGATGTGTGGATTTTTTTAACGCCCTTAACATTTACCCGAACATCGGAATCTAATAAAGTTTGATTTCATTTAAACTTCCATTGATTAAAAAATAATAAACAAACAAAGCTTTCGTACAAAGCGTTTTTACTTCCTTACCGACCAAGTCGGTGCCCGCTTAACGTAATTCAGCAAGTTTTATTGAAAAAATTTACAAAAATATAAGTTTTTGCATCAAAAGACCAAAAGCAAAAAATGTATTAGGTAAGGAAAATAAATATATTATTTTATAATATTCAAAGGACAAGACACATTAAAATCTAACAAAAAATTCAAAAATCAAGTGGGAAAATACATATAAATCGCAAGTTAAAAGAATAGAGTAAGATAATTGTATAACAGTTTCAAGACATTTTTATTCTGTTGATGTTGACAAGCAAGTGTTGATTGTTTATCTTAAACGAACTCCTGATAACGTCAAACGTTGGCATTATTTACCTTTTCCCCAAATTGTAACTATCTTCTTCGTTCAATAATTCTAGCATTGAATGTAACAATGTCCGCCATGAAAAATAAATGGCATGCCCCAATTTTCTAATAAATGTCACTTTTTGCAACAAACATTGCAACAGATATTTTCTCCCATTAGGTACATCAACTAACTCTTTTTAGGACAAAAATAGTAAACCTCGATATCAGAAACTTAAAAGTAAAAAAAATGCGCAAAATAAGAAATGTGTCTTTTTTTTCCAAGTGGGCAAGCAGATGCATCCACATACTTTTGAGAGTGCTTCCATAATGTTTGCCTTAACGAAACCTGTCTCGATAATGTACTCTATACACTATAACCAGTTCTATTTACGGTCCAGCTTCATCAAATTCCGTATCTCATTGTCTTTAACATTTTAACCTGATAAGTTTCCATTGCACAAAACGCATCTTGTATATTACTTCCAAACGAAACTCCCCTCGAAGTTGGATCAGTTGGAAGAAAGAAGTAGATATACGAGTCTTCATCAAGCAAACTAAGCCACCTGAAGAGACAACCGACTCGACTCGACTTGACTCTCGTCTTCAGCTACGGCTTCAGCTTCAGCATCGACTTCGGCTTCGGCTTCAGTTTGTGCTCAACAATAATGTGTCCAAAAGATATAAAATTCAAATCGAGCGCGAGAAGTGGTTGAGATACGATATATACGAAGCGTCAATTCGAGGGCACACTTAGCAGTCATAGTCGCCTCCTTAAGTGGCGGATCTTGAACGCTGCTCCAACTCCATCTCCATCTCTGCAATGTACCCACTCCGTGGGTTTGGATAAACGTGCAGAGCGCATGTTCATCGAGCAGAGTATGACTAGTGAGTAGGTACCTACTTCTTGTTTATGGAATTATCATCCTCATCTGGATGGCATTAACAGTACTTACAGAGTGTAATGACGCCTAGTGTCGTTTCATTTCTGACATGAAGCTTACTCACTTGGATTGCGCTTTGTGTGTCCTCTGCGTCTCCGTCTTCGTCTACGCTCTACGCGTGATGTACAAGCAGTTGAGTTTTTTTTTTTTTTTTTTTTTGCTGTTTTCGATCTCTGCAATTACTGTCATAGTTGGCCTAACAATGCCTGACGGCTGTTGACAGATCACACATACGCGTGGGATAGCACATTTAGCATTATATTATGCATATGTATACTCGTACAATATTGCTTCCTTTTTGGACTGTGAAGAGATTTTGAGAAATTGTTTAGGTGAGGTAGGTCGAGTATGAGGAAACTAAATAAAATTTAAGAAAAGGTCTGACAAGTTGGTATTTTGATAAATTTTTCTTTAGATGTAGTTTCTCTTCCTTGAATTAAAGATTTTTGAGTCCAATTAAAGAAAGTACATGACAGGAAAATGCGTATTTGACTCCAAAGTTTTATATAAGTATGTATATAAACTTTATAAATATAGGTATCTTTTTACTGAAAAATAAACACTCAAAAAGATTTCATTTTAAAAATGCCTCACAGTTTATGCTAAACGATATTGGGAATTGTTTGAAAGGTCTAAAAACTTTGATAGATCTCAAAAAATTTTACAAAAAATAACGATCGATTTTGTATCGGTAAGAATCTATAATTTTAGAAAAATTTCACTACCTTACCGACGAGCTGATTCTGTCAAAGCTAACTAACGTTTGAAAAACGGCTTTGAAACTGCTAGATTTTGAAAAGTTCCTTCACATGTATCCAAAGCCTTGTAATTGTAATTTAAGTAATGAGATCTCTCACGAATATAATGTTTGAAAAGTTAGTGAGTGCTTTTGGCTTAGATTCTGACCTCAAGTCCAGAAGAAATTTTAATATCTTTAATTTAGTTCAAGCCTAACGTTTTCAGAAAGAAGGAAATTGATGTAACAAAAATAGGCAAAACGCCCAATAATGTCGGATATTTTAGACCAAAATTATGATTTTGGAAAAAACAAAGCATACAAAAGTTTTTGGAGTTTTTACTTATTCGATTTAAAAGAAATTCCAAAAACTTTTGTGTGTTGTGTTTTTTCCCAAAATCATAATTTTGGTCTAAAATTTCCGAAAAATAAATAAATAAACTTCAATTATTGTCTTCGAATCGAAAAGAAAAAACGCGAATTAAAGTAAAATAGAATTATTAATGTCAATGCTGTTGAGAAAATGGAGATGGGATTCGCTGGTTGACCTAAGAAAGCGTCGCTAAGGCTCTGGAAAGCATGTGAGAATCAGAAAACGCACACCACAAGTACTCAGTCTTTTTTGGACTTTTACGGTTGCCATTTCCCTCCAAAATTTCCTCCCATTCGTCAAGAGCTCGTTGCAGAAATTAAGGATCCTCGCTCATGATGGGTACACCATAAACAAAGAATAACTGATGAATTTTGGGGTCCGTCACTTTAAATAGCAGAGGACTAAAAACGCATTACTTTATTAAATTCAGCATACATATTTTACGAGCTCAAAATATAAAAAGCTGAAAAACTCTGCTACAACATTTAATTGTGAAAATCGGGATCAACAGCAATCTTTCGAGCCCATTCAACGAATTCGTATGCATTATTTAAGCCTCAGTCAATTCATGACGAAATGGTGAACCAAATTAAAGATAAATAACATGGCAGATGACAAAATGGCTGTCAATTAAAACAGTGCTGCCAACTTAAGTTCTATACCTCTAAAAAAAACACCCTTCTATTACTTAATAACTCTTACTTTTGACAACACTATACATAAGGTGGTGCTCCTGAGCACCCACTTAATGACCCACTTCAGCTGGCTTGATCACTAGGCTTCATACACATGTCCAATTTTGCACTTCAAATAATGGGAGATCTCCCTGTCACTGGTCTCTGAATCAAAAATTAGGTCTGTCTTACTAGCTGACACCCTCTGGTATGGCGTTTAAGACCTTACGATCTGAAGCGCTGAAACTCTTACATTAACATCAACAAAATTAACCTTATAGGTTTTTTCCCACTGAATCGTACGGTCGGTTTCGCCTTAAACCCCCATAAAACTTTCTTCTTTAGACCAATCAACAGGTCGACTAGACAGTGAAGTGCCTGAGAGTAAGTTCCTATACTTTGTTTTGCGTATTTAAGTGATATTTTCTTTTTACTAAATTTTAAATTTGCGAAAAAGAAGTAAGGTTGAACTCTTTTTGATGTTCTTAATATGTCAAATAAAGCCCAGTTTTTATTCAGTGTCAACGCTCCTACAAGACTTCATAAATATTGTAGGGATTGCTTCAGTGTGAGAAAAACTTTGTTTTTTACAGTTTTAAGCATAACAAACGATTTAACTCCCTCTGGTGTCATTGATCTTGAGTAAATATGACTTTGACAGAAAAAAAACTTTACCGACAACCACTGTCACTGAAGGCAATATCACATGATTCGGTGCGTTTTTCCAAATCAATTTCCACATGGCAACAATCTATTAACATCACATAGTCACTCACAGTTCGATGTGGTTTAAAGCAAGTCAAAGCACAGCTCACAGATGATCACGCGCATTCATACTCGTACAGATTTCAAGTTCGGTCAGCGGAACCAATCCCAAACTCTGGCGTGTAAGTGTCCCTTGCTCCTAGTCTTCTTATTTACGAGCCAACACCAGCGAATTGTAAGCGATACTCTGCCATTATCATTTCCACTATAAGGTATTCCAATGATGTTGCTGCTGTTGGCTGTTGCTTGTGCTGGTGCATGAACAAGACACTGGACATAAATGGAATTGGACACATGGCATATTAGCAAGTTGGCCTGACCAAATGTGTACCTGTGAAAACAGGAATCCTGAGAGTTCTCTTCCTCTCCTCCTACCTGCTAGATATTACACGACAGCTCTGGAAATGGAAGACGACGAATATAACTACCACGATGAGGATGAGGACGACTATGGACGAGGACAACCACAACGACAACAACGGAGGCGAATTGCAATGCAAGGGTCGGTTCGGTCGTTTCGTAATTTTCTGCTAACGCTTTGTGTTGTTACTTTCTACTTCTTCTTATTTTTCTTTCCTTTCCGTTCCGTCTGTCCGGCTGGCCGCGGCCGTTGCTGTCGGTGTTGTTGTCGGATGCTGTCGGGTCCCAGGGATTTGCCTTTTGTGTTTTTATCGTTTTGACTGCGGTGACATTAAACAAGGAGTTTTACGTCACCTTAATGTATGGCTCACCCATTTATCTTCGCTGGTGCTGCTGGGAGCTGCCGTTCTTGCGATAGAAAGAGCCAGCAGTAGGAGGCCCCTTGTTTATTTTGTCTCATGGATTGGAACTATGGCATGCTGCTTCAGGCTGCAGGCTGCATGCTGCACATGCACTCTTGGTGCGGCTGGGACTATTGCTGCTGCTGCTCTGCGTATGTTGTAATGCGCACTCCACCGCACCAATGATGAGAAATTGCCAACTCGCAGATAAAAGCCAGAATTGCTATTCGCGTTGGCCTATGTTAGTTTTGGGTTATATGGGGACATGGACATGAATGTGTCGCGATGTTAGATGTTCTCGTTGGCAACATGAGTAATGGAATTTGCAATAAATTTAGATAAGAGCACTTCGGGTCTTCGATGGACGATGGCAGTAGTTGGCCGTTGCCGTTGGGTAGAAGAAGCTTGGACATTTAACTATTTGACTATTTCTGAGTGTCTCTGTCTCCCATACATATGTAAGTTTGAGACGAAACAAAATGGACGGGGATAATATTTTTGGAGGGACAGGAAGGGGATACCATTATATTGTCCTTACATTTGTAAACGGTATTTCTGTGCATAGTATTGCTACGGAAGCATATTATTTTTGAATGGAAACTCTTAAAGTTGTGGATTAGCCGTTAGAGATGAAGGTGTGGTCTGTGGAATGTTATCACTCTTGTACGCCTGTAACACACGGCTTTTAAGGAAATTTATGAAAACCACAAACAAGACTTTTTCAGCAAAATCTCTAGGTTGTTTTACCCATTTATTGGAGGTATGTTTGACAGGATTAAAATGATAAGAATATGACAGATGTAAGTACTTTTATGTAGGCAAGTAGGTGGGCTTATAAGCAAGCTCTTTAAATTTTCAATCATTTCCATTTTTAACAACAACGACATCTGTTAAACTGGACAACAACTATTATATACCTACATACTTTGTTGTGTCGCCAAAGCTGTGGCGACTGGTGGATATTTTGAAAGCGTTGGCCTAGGAGTTTTCATTCCAAGTAGGACGCAGTGACATTTTCTTGTGTCACTTTCATTTTTGAAGTTTCACTTCAAAAAAAAAATTATGAACACGTTTTCCTATAACTGCAGACAACCGTTAGAAAATAAAATAAAAGGAAAGTGAACTATGGTCCAGCCCACTAATAAATCTTTTTTACTTTCAGTATCTTTATATGGGCTTGATGGTCGACCAATTGGTAAATTGTATAGAGCTTTAAGCTGGCAGCTCTGTTTTCATTGTCATCTGCTTTGTGATTTATCTTTAATTTGGTTTGACATATCATCATAAATTGACTGACGCCTGAACAACGCATGCGAATTGTGCAAATTGGGCTTGAAAGGAGATTTCTGTTGATCCCTATTTTCACAAGAAGATTTTGCTAAGCGGTTAAGAACATTTTTTGTTAAAGGGCTCCGTCGATAAGTAAAACTGCCACATTTGGAGTGAAGATATTCTTTAAGCCATTGTTAAGACGCCAAAGCATCTAGCAATGCAAAACTGACAGTTTTGTGTGCTGGGCTGGTGGAATCATTGGTCTTTACTTCTATAAGACCGATGCCGGTCAGAAATCAAACTCAAATGAAAATCGCAAGGAATTATCTTTCAAATATAGTCAATTTTATGGTAATCAATACAATCGAGGTGTCCGTCAGAACGGAAATTTTTCCTATTTTATACGATTCGGACGATTTTTGCTTCGAGGTATTGTTTTTAGACAAGCTGTTCGGAATATTCCACCGAAAAGTTTTAACGCACAGTGGGAAATTGCGATGCAGTGCGTTCAAGTAAATTTGTTGGTGTAATTTTTGACAGCTACGTACAATTTCGCTTCCGATTTCCTCCGAAACAAAATCTTGGCGGAATTTGTTTACGAATTAAGGAAATACAAAATTTACGATTATATTACGACACCTCCAAAAAAGTATGCGTTGCGGAAAACTGTCCGATCCGATATTAAGATATGTTCTACATTGAATTTTAGGGTGGTATTCACAGATCACTCTCAAATAAAGAGCCTCGTAAATCTATTCACGAGTCAGGACCACTCTTACGTTACGAGCGGGATATTCGAAAAAAAAAGATGTTCGAAACAACAGAGCTGCTTATTCATTCACAGCAGTTTTACCAGTCTCATTTTTTCAACTATGTCGTCACTTGCGAATACGTGGTTAGGCGTCTGCCAGACGACTTAAAAGTGTTGGGTAACCTGACGTACAGTAGTGGTTCGTCCTTGGATCAAAATTTAGAAACAATTTACCTCCGTTCGTATTGATTTCGAAAGGAAGTTTGAAAGGGTGCGTTCACGAAGAAGTAAACAGCCATTTTTCACGAAATTCCGAATTAAAGTTAATAGTGGTCTGTAAATAGCACTTTTCGAACGTAAGTTAAGAGGTTTATTAAGTTTCAAGCGGTTTGATAGTGTTCGATGAATACCACTCTGAGTCAGAAAAGCCAAAGAATATTTTCATTTATATGTGTTTGTATTAAATTTGACGTTTTAAACTTATGTCAAAGGAACATTTATCAAGAGCTTTTGGATTCAAAGATATGTCACATGTGTCGACTCTATAGCAAAAAACGAGTGATACTTTCAACATAGCTGCGTAAAGATAGAAAGCTTTATTTACTTTCTTAAGGTGACTCAGACAGTCCATTGTGGACCACGGTTTAACCAACATACCACGCCAGATAGTCTTCGTTCATACGCTCCACATGCCCTAGCCATCTAAGGTAAGCCACTGTAATTTCTTCTTTCTGAAAAGGCCAATTTCGCAGTAAAGACCATATTATAGTTCGTTGTTGTTCTAGGACGAAAGAAGCTGAAGAGTCCAGAGATAGTAACCCGCTACAGAGATGCAAGAGCTACCGTTGGTTCTTTTAGAGCTCATCCACTATCTTCACTATTTTACTACCTTGACTAGTAGTAAGTCCCAATAACTTATGCTCCAAATATGTCGAAGAAGCTCATTGGAATGCTGAAGTCGCCGTTTGATCACTTAATTGGAACTCATCCGCATTTCGCTCATTTTATGACGGCTTCATCCAGGCTATCTGAGACCAAAAAAAAAAAACAGAGAAGCCATTCTGGAAGGGCATTGAAGTGTTGCAGCAATCCAAATCCGGCTGGGTATAACCAGTACCTATACCCGATGGCTACCACTAGGAGGTGAAATCTGAACAATTGATGAGTGTGATGTAGTTACAACACTGGGCATCGCCTAGATGCTGGAAATCAGAGCCTACAGTTACTTGTACTTGTACTTGCTCTCCTCTCTGCAAAAACATCTTCTATGTCATCGCTGAACAAAGCAAACAGTAGAGGAATAAAGCTGCAGCCTTGCCTGAATCCCATTTCTACTTGATATCGTTCCCAAATGTTGTGTCCATGTACACCTAAGATGTTTCTTGAAATGCATGGCCAGCTTCGGGGTTAGGTTAGAAACATTTTCAACAGTCCCCGTTTAATTAATTCTACTGTTCTGTATCTACTTCTAAAAATGGACTTCAAAATGTAAAGCTCCTCCTTTTGGTTGAGTATGTAAGATTTTATTACCTACTCCAGTCTTGCTCACTTAATTTCTTACAATATCCCACACCCACTTTCTTATCTTCAAATGGTTCATAAATTTTTCAATTAAATTGTATTTAAAAACAATGTAATAAACATAAATAATATTTTTGTTCCAGGTCCTATGTAGTGGCTTATATTTTATTACAAAGAATCCCAACTCGACCAAGAAACTCCACACGATTTATTTGTGTTTGTGTGTATATATCAACTTTAATGTATGGCCCATTCGATTGCTTTACAGGAATTAATTCTACTTCGGCACATCCAGCACATCACTATGCCTATCCAGATTCACGAAGCACAAATTTTCCCACATTAAATTCTTGTCCAAAGCCAGAGAGCGTACGTACACCGTGCACGCACGGGGCGGGGGTGCAAGAGTCTGCACCAAGGCGAAGAAAAAGAAAAGATTCCCAGAGACATCATGGTTCTGGGTTCTGATGGGGTTCTGTGTTTCTGGCTGGACAAGAGGACGACTCTTTGGCAAAACCAAATCTTAAACTCATAACAAACAAACGAGTTTTAAGCAACGAACGGACGGACGAGAGTGGGATATAGTTTATGCATTTCCATATAACTATAGATACCTATATGGCACAGTTATGGAATGACTGCGGTTTGCATTGCACAGTTTATACAAACCTGGAGAACACTATATGGAGGACAAGGTATCACATAAGCATTTTTGCTGAGCTGAATCTGAATCTGAATCCCAAGTCCCGCGCGTACATGATGGGCATTAACATCGAAGCTGCCACAAATAACCTCAATGCTCGTCCATTTCGTCTTTCTGTATCTACCGTGTCGCAAATTGCGTTGAATGTTGAGTGATACGTTTTTTTTTTTTTGATCGGCATTAAGGGCAGGATTCTTCAGTTAGTCTTTGGACAAGTCAGGCTTCTGGTAAATTATTTTTAAGTAATTTACTCGAATCGCAAAAAGACTTTTTTCTCAGGTTCTCTGCTCTAAACGTGACAAATGACAATACGAGCTGAGTGGGTTGTGCTATATTTTTTTCAAGATGGCATTTATGACGTGAAGGCTTCCTCGGATTGTTGTACTTCTTATTCGATCAACCTAGTTCCTGCTGCTGCCATACGAAGCATCTTAATCTAAGCTCCTATTAATTTAATCTCATACGTTTTGAAAATTGTTCAACATGGTGAACCGTATGGGTCTGCCGGAGGCACAAATGAGGTGTAGAATCTTAACTTCCTTCAGTTTTGGGCTCATTTTTTTTGGTCACAGAAGATAGTGGAGTTTTCCCGCCACTGTGCCTACCCTTATTCTCATTCGATGATTGATGTCGTCATCACAACTTGTTCCGCCACAAATCTAAGGTCCCAGATATTAAAACTTTTCACACTTGGAAATCACTGTTCCATGCAAACTAATATATGGATAGGCATGCGTGGATAAAAAAAAACAGACAGCACAAGTATTCAGTCTTTTTACTTGCGATTATAGGTACTATAAGACAAGTTATGGATTCGTGCAGAAAAAAAAAATTGAGATAACAATCACACATGACATTACGATATGGAGTAGTCGAAAAAAGTGGGTCCGGGAATTCCTTCTTCTGTCTGTCTTTCTGTCTGTCTGTCTGTCTGTCTGCCTATCTGTCTGTCTGTCTGCATGTCTGTTCGCGCCTCTAGAGCCTGAACGGATGAGCCGATTTGCTTCAAATTTGGATTTATTTGGCCGTCCCTCGGAACATATTTTTAATTTTTGCTCTAGGCCCAAAAATAACGGCATATCTGCCATACAATCGGGAAGAAAAAAATTGATTTTCTCAAAAACGGCCCTAACGATTTTAATAAAACTTTCAGAATGCTATTTTCTTAAGGCAGTCTATCTTTAAGTTAGAAATTTTTTTTCAAAATTTGTCTTATAACGGTACCTCTCATAGAACCAGTATTTTCAAATCAAATTTTCTCGTAAACTATATACATTCGATTTCAATAAAATTTTAAGCACAGGAAGCCGTGCAGTTTGCATTCAAAAGACCTTGGGTCTTACAGGCGTATAGTTAAAAAATTATTATTATATTATATAAGCCATTAATAATTTTAATAATATGGCATTTCAAAATTTTCAAAAACTTTTTTTTTTGATTTTTAATAATTTTTCAAAAAAAATTTTGGTTTTCGAAATATGTTGGAAACGGGTATATTTATTTTTTTTTTAAATTATTTTTTTTAGATGTAAACTACGGATTTCCATATATTTACATACTCAAATGAATTTCAAAATATTTTTTGGAAATTTTTTTCAAAAATAACCTTAAAAAAAAACTGGTCGAACGATTTTCAATATTTTTTTTCCCTAGATAGGCATATACGAGAAGTTTTGAAATTTTATTGCATACTTAGTTTTTCCGAGAAAACTCTTAAACTAATTAAAAAAATAAAAGAATTTCCGAAATTATTTTAATTTTTTTTACTATACATATGCAGCCACAAAGAAATTGCTTAGCATAAGAGCAAGTTCGTGCGACCCAGTCGTGAGTTTTTTATTTAAAAGAAACAACGTTAGCTTTCAAGACTTCCAAGGTTTTTGGTTGGTGGTAGTTAATGCGAGAATACTCCTTCAATACACCTTTTGTCTAGGGAATATCTTGGTCCAATATTTGATAGAAAATTAAACTGGAAGCTAAATATTGAAGACAAATTAAAAAAAGCCTCCATCGAGCCCCACACATGTACATGAAAGAAATGTCAGCCGAAAGTGCCCTCAGAATGAGCCAATTTAATTTTTGAAGGAACTTATCCGCGGATCACTCAGAAATATTACAAAATTACATATTTTGGAACAACTGAACTCTATGACTTGACTACATTATACACCATTTTAAAAATGATAAGAACAATGTTCCACAGATTTAATTTCAATCCATTTTCACTGATGGTTCAAAAATAGATATTGAAACAGGAGTTGGCTTCTTCTCGGGAGACTCAAAATTTAAAAGCTCAATCAGATTACCCAACTTAAGCAGTGTATTCCAAGAATAGGTTCTAGTAGTGACGAAAGCATCCAGAGAGGCAACGACGAGACGTTGGAAATACCGGGAAACGATATCTCCATTTCCATAAAAAGCAATATCGACTTTTGAAATGAAATCCAAGCTTGTGAAAAGCTGTAGCTCTTGCCTCACAGCACAATGTTTCAATATACTGGGTGACCGGTCACCGGTCACAGGGGGACTGAGGCAAATGCGAAAGCTGACAAAATAACAAAAAAAAGGTGCTAAACTTGGCCTTGAATTTGTGGAGGATACAATCTAGAACCCATTCTACACGAAATTGACTACTCTTAAAGACAGAAAATCAGTTGGAACTGGGCATAACATGCTTTGATACCACCCCAAAAAACTACGTCTAAGTGAAGAAGACCTCTGCAGAGGCTGCAATGACGAGGATGAACATGAGGATATGTAGATTATATTCCTCTGTCACTGTCCGAGGCTCTGTAATTTAAAAAGCAATACTCTTGACAGACACTATTTCGAGAACATAAAAGAGTTGTCGCAGAGTCCAATAACCAAACTATATAGGTTCACCAGGAGGACCGGATTACTGGATAAGGACCTTAGAAATGAATTTAGTCAGATAATTAATTGGTTCACCTTAAGATGGGTTCACAATGGGAGTGGAACTGGTTTGCATCGAATAGACCGATAAATGTGAAAATGAAAATGCGCCTAACTAATATCCCGACGTAAATTTCCGACTTTTTTTCAACAGCTTATCTTTTTTTCCACACCCCGAAACTTTTGTGCTGGGTCCCATTATAATTCTTAAAAGATTGACTCCGTACATTCACTGCGAAAAACTAAAAAAAAAAAAAAGACATTCTTATTTTTACTGGTGAATACGACCCTTAATTATTGAAGATACTCAACCACAAGAGCCGAACGTAAGAGCCAGAAGACCACACAAATACAGGCACGCGTTTGCTGACACAATAAAAATTGTTAGTTTGGCGTATTAACCAGCTATCGGGGAGCGATTATCATGCATTTTAAATTGAACAAAAAACCCTGCCGGCCGGCCGCGGCAGTGCCAGCAGCCAGCAGCCAGTATCCACGCCAGCAGCCAGGGCCAGGGCAAAGCAAGGCGCAAAAGGCTGTGAAAGAGCAACACGTAAAACAAAACCAAGGGAACAAGAGCAAGAGAAGAAAATTGAATAAAACAAGCAACAAGTCGATTGAAAGGAGGAATCTCCTCCCGCAATCCGCGCCTTTTGTGCGGCAACGATACCCTCATCATCATCAATAAAAATGCATTCTTGCCGTATAGTTATGGCTTGACTGTGTTGGTGTTGGAGAATCTCGACTCGAACGCGGATCCCATCAGAATCCATATAAAAATGGTATGCGCTCATTTTTGTTCGTCTTGCCTCGCTCGCTCGCTAGAACCCTTCGAAATCGTATCTTCGTCCTCAGAGTTCTTGGTTTGTGGCTTCTTCGGTATGCCTTCCGTTCGTCTAGTTATTCCTTTTGTGTTGGACCATTTAAGCCGGCTTTGTTGTTGTTGTTGTTGCTGTGATCTGTGATGTTTATTGTCATTATGGTGCGCTATCTGAACACAGCAGCATCATCAAGCAGCTCACACGGCATCGGAATGAAAGATAAAAATCGTTTGAGTCGGTTCTGTCATGGAATCAGGCACCAGCACCAGGCACTATGGGCTTAAAAAGGATGGGATGGACATGGAGCAGACGTTCAAACTTTTGTGGTTTGGCGCATGTTATACGACTGCATGCTTAAGGATCCCCGGCCCGCATGTTAAGTGCAATCTTATACAATTACCAACAGCTTATAGATTCAAAGAGAGGATAGTTGGAAAATTAAATAGAAAATGGCATACAAGTTAAAGTTTCAGTTTGGTTCTATTCAATTTGAGAGGTTTAAGGGATATCAGCTTTAGCAAACAAAATGGTGGGTGCGCTGACAGCTTGAGATATTTAAGAAAGAGACACTATCATGTATCAATCTTGATCAAAATAGTAAGAGTCGTTTTTGATACATTTTAAAAACCGACCCACATTTTTGACAGGTAATGTCATCGTTGTGTAATGCAATGAATAAATACCAAGTGTGAAGAAGAGTCTTCTGACCTAACTTTTTTTTCTTTACTCATCAGCTGACTAATTTAAATAATGAATAGTGACTTACACTCTGAAAAATTCCTGTTTTATTTTTTTTGACGTGATAAGGTCTAATAAATCGGAATATATGGGCAGCACGCACGAAAAAGTGTCACAGTCACATTATATATCTGCTTTGATACTATATAAAGTCGATAAAGTGGGAGGGGAGGGTGTTCCCCCTGTTATTGTAACTGGTGGTGGTTATGGTATGTGGGGGGGGGGGGGGGTAGCGACGGGAAGAGGAAAAATTGTCATTAATGGTGGGTGGTGGTTGTAGTAGGTTTGGGTGGTGAGGCAAAAATTGTCAAAAATAATGGGTGGTTCCGTGGTGGCTGTAGGTGGGATGGGTGTTTGGTATGGTGGGGGGGGGGGTTATTGTCAAATATGGTGGGTGGTTGGTTGGTGGTTGTAGGAGGGTTGGGTGGTTGGCGGTGGGAATGGTTGATTTAATGGGGGGCGATGTAAAAATTGTCAAAAATGGTGTGTGAGTGGAAGGTGGTAGTAGGTGGGGTGGGTGGTTGGATTTGGGGGATTTGGTGTTGGGAGGTGGTGAGAAAAAAACTGTCAAAAATGGTGGGTGGCTGTAGGTGGGTTGGTGGTTTGCGGTGTTGGTTGGGGGATATACAAATGGCGGGCGAGTGGCAAGTTGCTGTAGGTGGAATGGGTGGTTTGATTTCGGGGGGGGGGGGGGGGGGGGCGGTGGATAAAATTGTCAAAAATAGTTGTACTGTACTGGGTGGTTGGCATCGGTTGTTATGTGATGGGAATCGTCAAAAATGGTTGAATTTGGTGCATGGGGGGGAATTGCCAAAAATAGTGGGTGGTTGGTTGTAGGTATGGTGGGTGGTGGTTAGGAAGGGGGGTTTATTGTCGGGGGGAGGAGGACAAAATTTTCAAAAATGGTGGGCTGTTGGTTGGTGGTTGTATGTGGGGTGGTAGGTTGGTGTTTGGGTAAAGGGTGAAAAAAAAATACGAAAATGGTGGGTGGTTGTAGGTGAGTTGGGTGGTTTGTGGTTGGAGAGATACCTACACATGAACTGTTTTGTGAGCTGGTTAGCACGTAAAATTATTGTCCGTAAACCGACTTTACAGACAACAATTTTTTTTTTTATAAAAAAAAAAGCACACAAGGGGTTATTAATACCCTTTACACTAGTAAACAGAGTATGAACTTTTAGAAAGTATGGATAAGAGACAAAAGGAGCTACCGACACATTGGTTTTAAATGTTTGTATATCAAAATGGAAGGGGGGACGAGAATCGAGCTGGGTAAAGCACTTCACATTCTTGTAGTACGGCTAAAATATAAGTCTCTTTACTTCACAGTACTTCCGAAGTTAGGGTCGAGGCTAAATTGATGGGCATTCCTAGCGATGCATTTGTTACAGGAAAATTCTTTAAGGGGAAGAATGCTTCTGTCTTTTTCACTGGAGCACTGTCAATAAAAGTTGCGATAAAATAAATTCAGACAAGAGACATTTCGATGTTCAAGTGAAATAATTGTATCCGTGATGGTCTTTTCACCTTTCAATTTGAATGCCCTTTTCTGTACCCTATCTAGGAGACGCAAGTACGTAAAAAGAGCACCTACCCACATATGAGAATTATACTCAAGCATGGGGGCAACCGTATGCCTTCTAGATTGTAAATAGATCAGATAGGGAACACGATTTCTTACATCGATTA
Organism: Platycheirus albimanus; assembly: GCA_916050605.2. NCBI lineage: Eukaryota > Metazoa > Arthropoda > Insecta > Diptera > Syrphidae > Platycheirus > Platycheirus albimanus. The sequence goes on along the minus strand of OU696696.1, from coordinate 6,058,251 downwards.
AGGAAAAATAGGTGTTTTGAGGCACTTTTGGCGACGTCAAATATGTGATCGTTCCACACAAGTTGGCTTGTAATACACATACCTTACGCAAAACTGTTCAGTTTCCTCAATGCAAAGTACCACTCATGGATATGGGGCATTGAGGTTGTAGGTTATGGTTTAATGACAAAGAATAGCATTGGGTTTTTGAAGCATTAAATTCCACACGGTTGGTAATTCCCCATTGTACAATGCTGTCGAGATTGGAATTCAATGAGCTTATCATACGCGTTGCAGTTCCACATCCGAAGAACAAGGTTGGGGATCTGGATACGAATTTGAAATTTAAGAGTATCTACTCTGTCACCAGCAACACAATTAAGTGGATTAGATAGAAGTTTTGGACAAGAGATCTTTGATGAAGATCGGGAAAAGTCCGAGACAAATTGAGCATTGGGTTCACACTAGCATTTATTTTATGAATATCAGACTGGAAACCGTCCAAAACAACTCGAATGGAACGGTCCGAAAGGTCATTTCTAATCCATTGAAGAAGGGTTTCGTCGATACCAAAATGCACGCATTTGCGATGAAAGATCTTAATGCCAAACTCTATGAAATACTTTGGAAATATCAAATGTGGGCGTTGCTATTCTGCACGAATGGAAATGACCTCAAATTTGCCGGCCTATCCGAAAATGAACATCATGCTTGACAAGATTTACTCTTGAAGTATTTGTTGCGAGCAGTAGATACTCCGGAAGAATTCTGGAGTCAGGGATACAACCCGGAATCTCTTAGCGTGGCAGTTCAACACACTTACCATTAATCCACGGGGAACTACGCAAAAGCTATGCCAAACTTAAATTAATTTTGAAAATAGTAAGACTAGTGTTTATAACTATCGCCGTGCGGGCTATGAGAACCACTCTCAGCAATGTTGGGAGTTATTTTCTGACTTTTTTTTACAAAGAACAAATAGCGCTCTTGAGTTAAATGAAACCACAAAAGTACGTCTTTCAGCCAGCGGCGAATAATGTTTGCACAAACTATTCAACACTCCTTTTAGATTTGGAAAAACCATACAATTTGAAGCTCAAATTCCTGTCTTGATAGCGATACACCAACAACAAAACAGCTGTACAAATCTTAATAGATACATCGAGTATGGAAATCGGTTTTTCTCAGAAAATCTTTTACTTACCGATGCAATAGGCCTCCTTAATCACAGCAGCCTATTTAGGGTTGAGGTGCTCCTAAGGATGACGCCAGCTGCTAAATCGGTTGCAATGGAGGCAATCAAACCTTCTAATATCACTTTCATTGTCGAATGGCGATAAAAGGAATTTCTGTCATGAAATATAATCGATAAATTTGTACATATATTATGTATATCTTGCATAGAGCTAACATACCATACAATTCTTTCTCTATGTGATTCCTAGGCACAGTGGTAAAGTATAAAATGGAAAAGCTGATAAGCAAGATGAGGATCACCAATTGAAACTCAGGCAGGCAGATACAACGGTAGACCTCAACCTGAAATATTAAACAGCCCATTAAAATAAAGGACATCCTGCAGCAAACGATAGTTGATACTTCTTGAACTCCACGACCAGGACATTGAGGCCTTGTTTGGACATACCAAATACCAAGAACATTCTTCAGCTGAACAAAAAATTGCTGCGCTTTCGTGTGAGTAAACTTGCCAGGCACGTGATCTAAAATACCCTGAAATTAAATTTAAACTCAGATAGAAAGATTTAAAAAAAATATCTTATTTTACGGGTAAAAATCTGATTAGACTTGTTTACGCCTCAAGATGGTTTGAAAATGTGAAATTTCTTGTAGGTAACATGTTATGAGGCCCATAAGCTCCAGAAACTACATTGACCTAAGTCAACAATAACAAACTTCTACCCATTAAAAAAATAGCACAAAACGCTTTAACCAAAAATCTGTAAAGCCCCTTATCTTTCTGATGCATTTGTGTATCGAGTCTGAGGTGAAGAAGTTTCAAACTCCATTTTATGTACTTATTTATTTCTCCCAAAATAAGACTAACAGAATATTTCATAGTCTTAATCATAAGCAATAAGCTTACGTTTTAGTACTGGCAACTCTGGCAGTCTATTGCACCCTTAGACGAGGAATGTCCCAATAAATGGTGATTCTTTAATCTAGGCCTGCTGTTCCTTCGATCTAGGTCTGAGTGTCCACGACAGTAAACGGGACTACTTCCCTTTGACGATAAACAAATAAAACAACAACAATATTTATAAAATATACAAAAGGGTGACCTACTGCCGCAACTCCGTCAATGTAAAACAAAAATTATAACCAACTTTCTAGTGCGAAAAGTAATTCAAATGGGTGTCAAATTGCAGCTAAATGGAAATTTGAATTGCTCCGCTTTCAAAGTACATCGAGATAGAAACAAAGGAATGCTTTGACAACAGTTCTCTTTAACAGTTCAAAATGACCTTGAAACGGCAAGGATATATCTTACAAATGGTATTCCAAACAATTTAAAAAAATAATCCAAAATCACAAACAAAGCATAAACTCGGTCACTAAATATTTTTCACAGCAAAAAAATTTTCTTAAGCATATACTTGGTACTTGAAACTACAAATTTAAAACTTTGAGCTAAGGATGCACGCTCACTGGAAAAATGGTTAAAACGTTGAACATTTTTTTTGAAAAATATGTTCTTGTAATCGTATTTATATTAAAACATCATAAAACACTAAAAAAAATAATAACATACATAAGATGGAAGAGTTTTAAAAGTGCAGTGCTTTCAAACAAAAGAGCTGGTGTACGAACCCGATTTTAAAACAATCAACAAATTGCTTGACCAATCCAAGACATAAACTTAAAAGACAAACTGTACTTAATAGATATAATTATACCCTATTAATACTAATGACTTTTACTTTTAATTACTATTTATTACAACGGACATCTTACAAGTAAACATTTTCAAATGATGCATTCTATAACCACACTTTTCCATGGGAAACTTGGATTCTCCTCTTTCTAAGCTAAATCGTGAATTTATGTAGAAAAGAACAAAACAACACCACGAAAACAAAAATAAAAGAAAAAAAAAGAACAGTAGAAGACAGAAAATACAGAAAAGAGGTAATGAATTGATGGTTTGTGTATAATCGGAGTGTCTCAACATGCCATCAAATGGTTAAACTTATGATGCTCCTTTTTAAAAAGATGGAATCGGACGATTGCGCCAGTTCCTTGAGATTATGTACGACAAGACGCTAACAAGAGGCCGCTTCACAGACACACAAATGTGATCCACACACTCTGCACTCCATCAGGTAGGTATGTATATGAACGCCTAGTGCTCAGGCCCAGTATATTATTAGAAGCAAGAAGCAACAGCAGCCACACGGTCGGTCCTCCATGGGTTGCGTCCGTCGGTCGGTGGTGATGATGATCATCACCGGCATAATGGTCCGATTGTCTGACAACGATGAAGCTCCGCGACTGCACAGGCACACCAGAGAACACATTCGTCGTCGTCATCGTCATCGTCAGCCTCTTCTGCGCATCCGTTGCCGCCGTTTAGTGACGGTGTGTAGTGTTAGGCACATCTCAAAAGCGAGAAGTAACACATTTTATTCAATAAAAGTTATTGGACCACACACCAGATGGCACGCGTTGATTTCTGGGTGGCATTTTTTTTTATCAGCAGCAGTGTAACAGTGGACATAATGAACATGGGCGCCTCACCGACCGGAATGAACGATTCAGAAGCGCGCTGCTTAAATGAATTCAGCATTTTAAATATGTACTTTTTTAGGGGGCGATCTTGTCGAAATGTTTTGAGTGATTTAGTTGGAGTGAGAGTGCGGTGCATGGAGCCGTGTGTGTTTGATAAATGAGGTGGGTAATGTTGAGTATTTTAATTTTGAATGACAGTGACAGTTTCTTTTTTTTTTCATGCCGGTTAATTTTTTCGTGGCAACATTTGTTAGAGTTAATAGCAGTTGATTATAGGATTGATCATGGCTAATTGACAAAGTAAAAAGAAAAAAAATAAGTGCTCTATATACAGTTTGGTTGCTCATATGTGACTATCAAATGTCATCACAATATAGTGTGCTCGCAAGCATTGCCAATTACCAATAACCATTTTTTTGAAGTATCTGTTCATTTAACTTGACTAAAAGTTTTAGCGATAAAAAGTATCTGGCAGGTACCTACCCGTGCTTGAAGTAAAAATTGTTTATTATAGCGAAACCCTTACTGTCTTTTCCATGAAACTTAAGACAGGATATTGTCGATATGATATTTATTGTTAACTGGTCGATGATGGATTGTGCGATTTGAGAATCTTGATTGATAATTCTTCACTGTGTCAGTGTCAAGCTGGATAAAAAATCTGATCGTTTTAAAGATCGGCGTTGGTTCTTTAAAGCCGAGTAATCGTGAAGTTAAGTAATATTTGTTATTTTCTTATTTAATTTTCTGAAAATTGTTTTAAACATTTTTTTAAATTTAAATTAAAAAAATCTTATTGAGAAAAAACATTTGTGTACCTTTTTCCATTGACAATTTCATTAGTTACAGTTCACACGAACTGATCCTTTGTACGACAATCACTTAAAATGGAAAGGTGAAATGTGAAATGCGAAAGAAAATTGACTTTTAAATCACCATTTTGGTCTCTCTCAATTTAATGCACTTTATTTAAATTAATTATCAAATCGTGACAGGTGAAGAATATAATAATGGACTTTAATGCACATAAGCTCAAAACTAAAGATCATTCGAATGAAAGATTCTTTCATAAAGCACTTCGAAGTAAATGGTCGCCTGTGTTTTCGGAATAATTGGAGATCTCACCACAGTGCTACTAAAGCAACCATTTTGCCAGAAGTATTAAGAAAAACGAGGGAAACAAATACCAGGCACGAATCATTCTCCTCCAAGATATTACAAGCTCTCAAACATAGGCCAAAACTAATGCATTTTTGAGCATTCAAAACATCGAATGGATGATTGACCATCCGCTGTTCGGTCCTCATTTTGCACAACCAGGACAATCATAAAATGCGAGGTCAACATTTTTCGACGCCTTAAGAAGCATTTGATTAATTTCAAATGCTCGTTTTGGAATGTATTCAATTCGGAGTGTAAAAAGTGCTTGAAAAATTATTCAAACACATTGAAAAGTGTATTGATTGATAGGCATGGGGAATATTTTGAAAAATAATTAAACCATTACTCTTTATTTTCTTTTTTTACAATTTTTTTTTTATATAATGCACACGCGCTCAAGGGGTTTGTTATAGCCCTTTTAAAGATAGGTCACAGCGCGAGCGATAGGAAGTTAGGGAGGAAGGGAAAGGAGGTGTCGATGAACATTGATCTTGAATGTTTGAAGATCAAAATGGCAAGGAAAAATTGTGCCAGGCAAATCCATTCCACATTCGTGTTGTACGGCTAAAGAAAGAATCCCTATATTTCACGGTACGTCCGAAATTGGGCTCAAGTGTAAACTGATGAGCGTTCCTAGCAAGACGAGTATTACGGGGGAAATGTTTAAGGGGTGGAACGCAGCTGGCTACCTCGAGTGCGCATTTTTTGTAAAAGAACCTGTAAGCTTATAATAATGTACCTACAAACAATGTTAGTTGCTTTAAATCTGTAGCATCTTATCCTAGAACCTTTTCGAACTCGCTTTTAGTTTCCAACAGTTATTCGATGGTTGGTGACATAGATTGGTGGTTAAAACTCTTATTTTACAATGCTCGATGCTCGCAATAACTCTAACATTCAAACCAATTTGGACATAGTTATGTAATTATCTGGCCGACGTGTTTCAATATTTAGGGGAGAGTGGCTTTATAATGGCCCCTAAGTTAAAATGACACACTTGCTAAAAAACTTATAATCGAACATAATTAACATGTTTTGTGAACATAGTTCTTTAGTTTGGCAAATATCAATATTTGACTGATGAAACTGTATAGATGGCTTCACCAAATGATGACAAAATTACTTTTGTGAAATTTTTCAAAATTCTGAAACCCCTAAAAAACATTTCATTTTGTAGAAAGAAGTAAATGTATGTATAATTTTTTTATTATAGCAAAATTAGTTTTTTATATATAAAAAAACGGGCAAAATGGCCTCCTCAGTAGGTACTTGTGGAAAATGGCACAGAGCCATTTTAAGCAAGTACTCATTTTTCAATTTCTTTTTTATAAAAAATTATCGGAAAGTATCGACGAGCAGACAGTCCTTAGAGACGTAATGTCAAAAGCACTCGGAGTAGTTAAATAAAAAAGAAATGGACTGGACTAAGCCCTCCAAATCATTCGGAGTCCCATTTTGTATTTATAGGTACTTATTAACTTTGTACCTTTTTTTATTTTTTTTTGTATTATTTAAGTATTTTGAAATAAATTATTGTTGATTTTTGGTTGAGTTTTGTATGTTTATTTTCTTTTAAATAATGTTTAAGTTCAATTGAAAATGGTTTTTGGTTTATTAGGGTAATATGGCATACAAGGGTGCCATTTTACCCAAGCAACGTTAGTGACTAGAATTTAAGGACGTTTTGAAAATTAAAATTTTTAAATACTTTTTGAATATACATATTTTAACTTTTTAAGCTAAAAAAAAACCAGCGTTATTGATACAACTTTGAAAAGATATAGCATATGAAGTTATAGCTGCAATTTAAAACGAGTTATAAGAAGAGTTAGGGGGCCATTTAAGGCCGCTTTCCCTTACCAGGTTTATCATAAAGTTTCATTCAGAATTTGACATTTGTATATTGCTATTTAGAAAGCAGTAAAGTGAAACGAAGAAACTATAGAACTATGTCTTGGTTCACGGAGTAACATTATTGCATATTTATCTGAAGCCCTTTTCTTATAGAATGTTGCTATCAAAGTCGTCATTCGTCTCTGACGAATTTTTGTATATTAGTGACCCCACACCCCCACAGAAAAAAGTTCTAAGCCAGCAAACCGAGATTTTTCCGCAAAATTTTCCATGAAAAGATAATGTTCTATTGTCAATCGAATTGATCGCTCTGAGGGACAACTGTGTTGACCATAAAATGCACGTAGTGCGTGATGCATTTCACGAAAAGAATCATGTTTTTCGAAATAAATCTGCTGAACTTCCATGCGTTGTTCAGGCGTCAGTCGATTCATGATAAAATGCCTGTCAATGAAAACAGTGCTTCCAAATTAAGGTTCGACACCTTTAAAAAAAACACACTTCACAAGAAACATACTTCTGGGCTTTGGATTTTGGTTCTGGGTTTAATCCCTGAATCCGCATTTGTATGGTTTTTTTCTGGGGTAGTGCCTATTTCAATTAAGTGACAAATCCACCACAAGTAAAACCGGTCACGATGGTGCACTCATGCTAGCTTTTTGGGTTCGGTGACAAATTTAAGGTTCTTTCCATTGTTTCAGAATATATCAAAGCACCCTCCTGAATAGTTGAGGCGTTTCTCTTTGTTGAGATATTTATATTTACTTAATTCTTTTAAATGTTCTGAACAGCCTGTCAGCGTGTAGCAGATGTTTATGTTTTGTGTACAGTTACGATCAAAGCATAACGCTCAAATTTTCAGTTAAATAAATTTTCTATTAAATAAAATTATTTCTGTTTGGGGGTGACTGACACCGACTTTTCATTAGAAACCTTAAAAAACTTGTTTTTATGCAAATAAACGGTATTTATAATAAATCCACAAGCCCAAATTTGTGCGTCTCTTAGTCGAAACGAAGAAACTTGTGTACGAAAAGAAATTTTTGAATTTTGGGTGTGGCTTACCCCCACTTACTGGTAAGTTCAGTTAATGCTTTAATTTTTGTTTGTACAAATTTTCGTAACATGCATTAATTTTTTAAGGTTTTCTAACTATCGTTCGCAGTTTTGAAGTAATATATTCACCTATAATCGCAATTTCCATTAAAAATCTAATTTTTAAAAATCCAATTCAACTTTGGGCGTGGCACACACCCTTTTTATTGCGCTAGCGAATTTATTCACATAAAAAAATAGGGAATAAGGTGTCCAACAGTTCGTTTCAAACGTATTGTAACTCTCGTTAGTCAGAGTTTTCTTGTAGCAGCTCCTGAAAATCATGATTTGATGTGTTTGATGTTAAGTTCGAAAGTTGGTTCAAGGATATTACGAAGTGTATGGGGCGAAAAGTTAGAAATAAGCCGAGTGTTGGGGTCTGGTCTTCAACATCTAATATTCTCGTGGGCATCTCAACAAGCTGTTGATGAGGCAGAGGGTTGAGTTCAGAAAAGATTTCAGCATACATAACATTGAACACCAAAGCCAGTTGGAGTTATGACCATTGAAATCACCCGTAATAATAATTTCAATGCACTATGAAAAGGATATTTGTCAGAATTCTTTTTAGGGTTTAGAGGTTAGTTGGTGTCTATTATGCTTTGGATTAGCATTAAAACACAAATGTTTTCAATATTTCTTTTATTATTTAATAATCAATTTAAATATATATATATTTTGTATATTGTTGCAATATTTCATTTCCGTTTTCATTGTCTTTTCTAAAATAGCTTTTATTTTGTATTCAATAGTTTCTTTTTCACAATTTCTATTGACTTTGTTCGTTTAGTTTCTTCTCTGTTTTTTTTATTGATTTGTTGAATTACAGTTTATTACATTTAATATTTATATATAATATGTATCTATGGTATTAATTTTCATACATCAATACCTTCAATTTGTTAAATAAATTACAATATGTTATGCATACCTAATATAAGAAGTATCTACGTGTTTTTTTTTTTATTTCAATTTTTAATTCATTCATAAATATATATATTTTTTTGTAAATATTCATCATAATAAATTTCACATAGTTCAGTTTATTTGATATTCTATTTTTTTTTTTATTTATAATATACATGTATATCTACTTTAATTGCAAAATGCAATACAATAGAAAATTCCTATTGTTCAAAGTGAACTGCTTTTCTGATTTTTTTTTGTAATAATTACCATGTGAGCATTTGTTTTAAACTTAGAAACAAGAATAATTTTATTGTTATATGTTTAAATAGGTAGTTTTTTGCGTTCCTTAAAAGGGTTTGTAGTCAGAATTAATAATTTTAATCCATTACTTCAAAAAAAAAAAAAAAAAAAAATGTCGTACAAACATTTGCTCTCTCATTTTTAATCAAAATATTTCTTAATCAAAATTGTATTTCTAAAACTTTAAAACAATAAATACATTTCACATTTAAGCCATCACAAGATTGAATACAAACTGATTCCCAATTCCATTAAAACACACTCAAAGCGTTCTTATAAAAAGTGCTATTTGTATCAAGCAATTAAATCTTATACTGTCCGGGAACGGACAGCGTTTTGGTTTGCTATGCCTTAGATTCCAAAAAAATTGTTCGACCAGTTCTTTCAAACAAATATTTTGTCCATACAAATTTAAACAAAATGTCTTACCAGAGAGAAATCATTCTTTGTGTTTTGAACTACATTACGTATCTGCTAGATTTTTGAGTGAAAATTTTCGACATCACTCATAAAACAAAAAGCATTGGTTTTACTCGAGGAACCACTCATTCTGAAAGCCATATGGAACAAGCAACATTGATTTTGTTCAATTTTGAAACAATGTTTATACGCATGCAAAAGTTACACAAGTTTTGCCTTTGTCAAACTGGTGCAAGCAGCCCGATTCAGGGTAGGTACAAAAGAATTCTTACTCCTTCCTCGTATTAAATAGCGCTCATATTCGTGCCATATTCCATGAGATAATTAACACCTAAAATCTCAAACCACTGTACCACCTTTCTTTCATATCTTTCTATTCCTTCTCTTTCCTCGCTCGCACATGTTAATTCATTATAAAGGTATTAATAACCCTTTGAGTGCGAGTGCATTATAAAAAAAAAAAAAAAAAAGGTTTCGGCGGCAATATCGTCAGATTTTAATTCAATAATATATCACACTTTACACGTGTAGACACCATCATATCTCAGGGGAGCACTACGAAATCCCACAATAAAAAATATCTCATAACGAAATCTCGCATTTTATTAAAAAAATCTCGAAAAAAGAAATCTCGCTATTACAAAATCTCGCTTTTTAACAATTTTCACACCCAAAAATCTCACAAATTTCAACTAGTCTCTCAACTACAAAAAAAAAATGTTGTCATAGGAGCCTGCCAGACGACTGAAATACCCTAAGCGAGGCAACGAAGTTGCGTGAGCGTTTATGGCCCCCAAAAAGGGAGTTAAAATCCGTTGATAATACGCAGCGGGCCACTCAGGTACTGTTGTCAAGTCATAGTAAGATTATCACCCTTTCTGCCTAAATGGGGGCTTAAGATCCCCCTTCGCATAAGATTTTTTGTTTACAAATGCAAACTCTTCTCGTCAAGAACCCGTTCGCAAAAGTTATTGTACTCGTTCGTAAAATACTGTTGACTCCAAAAACCTTGTAACGTCCTACATGTAATTACAATTTGTTTCCAGATGCTTCTGAAAGCTTCTTTTCCAGTTAAATGGATAGTGCTAAAAGTAATCCAAAAAGGAGTAAGGATGGTATATCTACACTTCTGTCCCTTCCTGTTTTGTATTCTTATAGCTGCTCAGCACAATTCTCTAAATTAACAATAATGTCCTGAAAAAGATACCTTTGTATCACAAATTAAATTTTGTGTTTCCGAGATTTTGAGTTCATGGCTCAAATTCAAAAATTTGTATTATTTTAAACATTTAGTTTTTTTTTTTTTTACCGTGACGTTATAAGGTTCATTAAACTTTTCTGGTACCAAAAACCGTTATTTTTAAAAACCGTAATTGACTTATTAATATTTAAAAGTGCTTCATGAAATTGGTTCATAAACTTTCTTATAAAATCATAGAACTTCAATGAGAAGAGCAAAGTTTTCTATCAATAAATTAAGGATGTGTACTCGCAAAATGTTACTGTTCCTAGCTACACATTGAAAAAATTCAAAGTGGTTTTCTTAAGCATTAAATAAATAGTAATATAATATAATTAATGTATATCTTTTTAAAGACTTTGTCACTTAAAATTCATGTGTGTTGGCCCAACGTATCCTTCTGAAATTTACATATTTATTTGCGCTATAAATAATACTGCTATACATTTTTATTTGTAGAACTAGAACTATCATCAATCGAATTTGTTTCAAAGCCCTAACAAAGATAATAACGCTAACTTTTAAGGCAAGTCTGCACTAGGCCGAACTGCACTTCATCGGAACTCTACTGCGCTAGTTTGGTAGACTACCAAATATGCAGTACCTCTGCAGCGTGTTGCGATTTAACTCATAAGTTCAATTCAATTGTTGTGCCCAGTAAAGGCATGACCCACTGGGTCACAACTGCTGTCGACATACCTCAGCTTCATCGTCGACGGCAGTTTTCCCTACTTCCAAAATGCAACTCACAAAAGCTGAGTAATGCATTTTGGAAGTAACCGCAGGCAAGTTCCGGGTAGGTCTCTGGGAACTCGAGGAGTCGAATTCAAACCACTTAACAACTCGCGGGCGTTTAATATCATTCACAGTATTATAACATTTAATATCATTCACAGTATTTTAGCACAATTGATGTGCAGTTATGGTGAAAAACACGTTCGCCTAGTGCAGTCTTTCCTTTACGCGACTATGTCCAATTTTTCTTTTAGGACTCTAGGTGACAAGGGGCTAGGGTCTATTTGAAGCAACCATACCTATATTCGAATTAATATACTTCTTTTACAAAAGATCAATTTTCTTTTTACTGAACCACAAATTCTTCTTTTGTGTAAATTGTTAAGGTTTAAAAAAACATTACCCACTGAATCAAAAACTAGGTCTTTGCCTTAAACGCCACAACCTGTATGAAAAGAAGAAGCGGGAAGTGTTTCATATCTGAGTGGGAATTCCACTAAAATTTATAAGGAATTTGATGTGTTCTCAGAGTGTACTTTCTTACCGACAAAATAGCGAACTGTATGCTTAGGCGAAGAAACTTGGTGTAAGAAACTGCCATATTGCTCCAAGAGTGGTTAAAACGCTGTTGTGCTTGCAGCCGGATTACATCGAGGTACCTCTATGAAAAATCATACAATGATTTATGAGTATTGTGTGCAAAACATTTAAGTGTTTTTAGGCCGTTTTTTCAATTTTTGAAAATTTTCCACTGGAACTGTTACTCTATGATAAATTTTACCATGTTAAATTTTTATTGTACTTGTATTTTACTAATGGCAACGCTTGGTCCATTGGGAAAGGCATTGTCGGCTAGGTAGTGCGATTTTCTGAAAACCATCTCCTAATCCAAATACACGGAAATGGTGATTTCCTATATGATTATTTAAAATTCATTTTAATAATGGAATAAGTTATGATTTTGGAATTAAGAGGCAATTCTACGATTTTTTGCAGGTCTTGACAGATTAGGTAGGTATGTCAAATAGTGTAATACGATCTGCCAGATCGTGCGTGATGCGCTTTCCAATCCTGTTTCCAAATTATAGATTTTTTTCATCGCCTATATTCGTCTTGTCGTATGCGATTGGGAGATAGTTTAGGTTATCATGCAACGTTCTGAAACCATCGTAAGCTCCGTAATCTTCGGAAAGTCTCCATTGATATAAGCGAACTGTCAAATCGTTAACTTTCCCAAACGAGTTCGTATCGTAAATGGTTATGTCGACAGTTGACACAAAGCGGTGTTCAAGTTGCACTGAAATTCTCAATGCGCACTGAGAAATGTCAAGAAACACGTATTTACTATGCTACTTGACGCTGGGTCATTTCTGCGGTTAGTTATTTTGACCTAATGATGGTTTGTCATTTAATCGAAATGAGTTGTTAATAACGTTAGGTAAGCATTTTATATAATTTAGAGAACAATGAATTAAAATTTGAACAGGCATTTCAACTCAATAACTTTTAATGTCAGATCTCCTCACTAGATATTTTAAAACTCCGTCAAATAATCGGTTATACAGGGTGTTTCTGAACTAAAATTTATATTTAAAATTCTGGAAAGGCCTGGTTTTGATATATATGTACACACATAAGTATGAGTTTTTAATACATAAACAAATTCGATTGACGTTTTTTTTTTTGCTTTAAGGTATTTTTGTTTTTATTACTTAAGGGTGAAGAGTAGATAATTATTTATATATTTTTTAGATAAGCTAACTATCTATTATTGCTAAATGCTTTGTTGAACTAAATACTTGCTATTTACCAAGCAAACGATAAATTTAATTTACATACTTATTTAAATTTTAATTGAATTGCAAAACAGTTAATTACATGGTGTTCGTAATGAAAAAACTATTTAACGTGTTTTAACCACAATGCTACTTAACACAAAATTGTTTTTCTTTTATGTTATATATATGTATGTATATGAATATTATTTAAGTTTAAATATATATATCTATATGTATTTTTTTTGTAATTTTAATTTTTTTTTCATATAATGTCGGTATAATATATATATTTTTTTTAGATTTTCAAACATTTACAATTTCACTTGTTCAATAATTAATCACCAATGAGTTTATTTTTTTAACGCTCCTTTTTTAAAAATGCTCAATAATTTCGTCAACTGTGAGGTATTATTAATTCCATTTTGAAATTATTTCATAAATAAATGTACCTATTCTTTGTTTAAAGCTTCTTGAATTTTTTTTCATTTTTATATGCTTTTATGAATTATTTATATGTTTCACATTTTTAATTGGATTTTTTTTTGTTTCTTATTCGCTGTTTTAAATCACACTTAATGTATATAAGTTTTTTTTTTGTATTTATTTAATAGCCGTTAAATAATATAGATTCGGTAAAAGTTTTGTAGATTTGAAAGTTAAAGAGACAAAATCATAAAAATATAAGAATCGGAGGATTTTTGTATTTCTTCGATGGCCAAGTCTCTTGAGGATTGTTTCTTATTTTAAATAAATATTTCTGCAAAAACTTACAAAAAATACGACGAGTTTGTTTTTGTTAAGAGTCCCCTGGAGACATAAAATCAACAAAGTTCTAGTATAGGCGCCATTTCAAATTGCCTAAATCTTAAAAATATCACTTCGTCTAAAATTTTTGAAAGTTTCAAACCACCTTAAAAATATTTGAAAACAAAGTTTTAGATAATTCGAAGTGCATTCTGTCAAATCACGAAAAAATGACAAGCAGCACCCATCCGCTTCGTCATATTTTCAATTTTTTTTTTTTTTTAAACTGAGCGATTTGACATCAGCTCTAGTCATCAATTTGAAAAAAGACTCGGTTAATGGCGGTTTACAGTTCGGTTGTTCTTTGCGAACAAAAATTCTGTCTTTAATTTTTTTAACGAAAAGTTAATCTAAATTCCAAATTGTCAATATTCTATTTTTCGTGGTTTTTTGGCTGATTGCTTCTAAAGTTTATTATTCGTAAAAAATAGAATTGTCTATTTTTTGAATATTTTTGAATATGACGAAAGAGAAGATATGGTATTTTCAAATACGCCTCTTCCAAAATAGTAAAGAAAGCCGTAGATAATTGGGGTTTTAAAGATTACGATCCCCAGGGGTTACTTACGATCTCCAAAAAACACTCTTTTTATTTGTAAATTTTTCATTTCGTTTTGATACTAAGTTTACTGGACTTTTGTTCACGTAAGATGATGTTGAAAACTTCCTTCCAAATAAAAATTATTATATAAAAAATATAGATTAAAGATTTTCTTTCATTCTTTAAAATTTTTCAAGTTTAAAGTAAAATAAACATAGATTTGTGTAGATTCATAGAAAATTTTTTTCTTTTGAAAAGAGAAGATATTTTTTTATTTGGTATTGTTTAAAAAACCTTACTTTTGTTTATTTTTTTCTTGTAGTGAGTTCAAAAAATAGTTGATTATGCATTCTTGCAGTACTGTGGTATCGTTCCTGGTAGTTTTGTATATAGTTCTATATAGTTTGATCAGTAAAAAATCAGTCATTAAGTTACATTCAACTGTTTCTTCAAGATTTTTTATGTTTGCTTGCCTATTTTTTTTACAATTTTTTAATTTTTTGTCTTCCTTTAATAATTGATTAATTTGTTGTATAAACTATTATTTGCAACTTCTAAGACATGACATACAAAAAATATTTTAATTTCTTTACATAATTTAGTTTTTGTTTTTCTTATTATCATTTGGTTGATACGTTTCCTTAAATGTTTAGTCTAAAGGTGTGGTGGTTCGGTTACAATACAATATTATAGATTTTTTTTTTTGTGAAAACAAGAAGTCGAAGTTTGACTATGCTAGTGGGCATTTTTGATGGTTCTAGGAAAAGGAGTTGTTAGGATTTATATGTTCAAATTAAAACGAAATAAAGTTGTAACATGAATAAATTTACATGCAAGCAAATAAAGGTCTTATAAATATGTCGGCAAATAATAAATATTTTCTATTTTTTAATTTGGCCGTTACACCTTATTTTTCTTTTATAGGGTGATTTTTGAATTTGTATGAAAGCAGGTTTTCTGTAAGTCGATGCGACAATTTTTGATAAAATTTTGAATGGAACTTTATAGGGTTTTCCATGACAACTTCTGATCTGCCATCAGATTTCTAAATAATTATCTTCTTCACAATTAGAAAATTATGCAAAACAGCCTTAAAGTCACATTTTCCATTTGGTATCCTTGTCTCTCGTCGTAGCGTTCAACCTAGGTCTCGATTCTAAAAGCTTCTATAAAATACATTTTAAAGATAGCAACAGCTCCTAGCATGCAGCGTTGGTGGCGGAATACTATAGCTTCTATAAAAAAAAAAAGTTTTAGAGTGATAAAATTATCGACTGTAAAAGTAACAGGAAGTGATATACAGAGATCGTTCCAATTCTTCGTTAGGCCCTGAAGTCAGCCAGTTACCACAAATTTTTTTTTTTAACCAAAACTCTCGACCTCACTAGAAAGTTGGGGTTTTTTTTTATCTGGAATACCCTTGAAGTAGATCTTGGTGTTTTTTTTTCGAAAGACATAAGAAGAAATGCAAATCAATGCATTTATTTAGAGTAAAAGATTTTTTGACAACTCTTTGGGATGTCTGTGAAACCTGTTTCAGATCAAAGTATGTTTGTATAATGGTTTGCAAATGTAGAGTCTAACGCCTTCATGATATTCCCCTCTATCATGGTAACCGATCGGAGAGAAATCTCCTCAGATTCGGACGAATTGTACGAATTTTGTATCATTGTAACCGTTCCGATTGACTTATCAGGGATCCTTCCGAAACAAAATGGAGTATGCGTTGAAATTGCCAAAATCAGATCAACGCGTTGCGAATTCGTGCGATGCCTGACGCTTAATTGTCAAAATCAAAGCGACGCACACAGAATTCTTGCGATGCATGGCTTCTCATAGGTTTGTGTTTCTCCGAATTTTCTCCGGCAGACATTTGCATACGGTAGTTTGTCGGAAAACATCAAAGAGAAAGCAAAATAAACAAAAAAATGTTTGTGAATATGACGTTTGAACTGTAATTTGAATTTAATATTCATTTATCCTAGTTATATGGTGTTTTGTTAAAAAAAAGAAATACAAACGGCTGGTTGAAATGATGAAGGCCAAGCCAGACATTGCCAGGAACTTCACAAGCCGATCGCTGGTGTATTTCTTAAGGTAGTTCCACACTATCCCACAGTGTAATACGACATGTCAAAAAAAAGTGTGAAGGAATGTGTGATGGTTTTACATTCAATCCTAAAAAATAATTCAGATCTAAACACATGTCAAATCGTATGAGATCTGCGCTGTCATATTCTGTTTCCACACTATTATACACCTGTTTCATCACACATTTTTGACATGTCGTATTACACTGTGGGATAGTGTGGAACTACCTTTAAGGATTTTCTTTTTTCTTTACTTATTTCTCTTCATACCTTTCTGCGCCTAAAAATAGCACTGCGCTGTCAATTTTTTTTTTTAATCTTTAAATGAGATTGATTTCAATGAGCTGTGAAATAAAACAAACATTCACTTTGAAAAAGATTTGTCATTTCAGTCTTATGATTTATGTCAATTACTTTGCGATGGTACACGTTTTCATTTTCATTCCGATTCGGATACCATGAACAAGAAAATCCCGATTCTCCGAACGGATACCATGATAGGGGGGATTACTATACTTTGTGATCGGTATATAAGGTGCACCAAAAAGCTAGAGCGAGTAGGTTGAGTTAAGACAAAAAATCGTATGGGAGGGTGGGTCTATTCCCCTCCGTTTAGCCAAAGAATAATTGGATTAGTAAAGCCAGAAATCTCTTCTTTTATTGTATTTAAAACAAAAATAAAAAATAGATGTTCAAACGAATTTTCTTCAAAATTTTACGTATTTAAGTACTATTTTTGTTTCCAAAAGTTAATGCTCTCTTTATTTTAAAGTCCAACACTAAAAACCGTATGGCTCTATGACTTTTTGTTGCCAAGCTATTCAAAAACAGCCGAACCTACTTCTTTATAAAAACACGAAAAAAAAAATGGTTAAATAACCACCTGTGTGATGATCGTTAGGCTAGACTTTCTTGTTTTTGTGAAGAAGTAGGTTAGGCTGTTTTTTAATTAGCTTGGCAACAAAAAGTCATAGAGCAATACGGTTTTTAGTGTTGGACTTAAAACTAATAAAAGCATTAAATTTTGACAACAAAAATAGTACTTAATTACGTAAATGTTTAAAGAAAATTAGTTTAAAAATTTAAATTTAATTAACATTAAAATAACTTTATTTAAAAATACAATAACAGAAGATATTTGTGGCTTTACAAAAATATATGGCATGGCATTGTAGCAATAACTTATTTTTTAATGTTTTTTTTTTTTTTTCAATTTAATTCATTTTTTTTTAGAAAATTGCCCTTCCCAGCTAAACGGAGGGGAATATAACCCCCTCCCATACGATTTTTTCCTTGTCTTAACCCAATCTACTCGCTCAAGCTTTTTAGTACACCTTGTACCGATCACCCTGTATATTTACAATGGTCTGTAAACTAGACAAAAATACGATTCTTAGTTTTAAGTACATTAAATGTATAACTTTTATACACCGTGTTGGAAACTTAAGCCTTTGCTATAGAAACTAATCTCTGAAATAAACTTAACATATTTTCAGAGGGCAAGTGCTGTCATTTTAACATTGGTTAACTCCTTTATAATTTTTAAAACGGGGTTGCTAATCTGAACCTATGTTAAACACAAAGAACAGTTTTCGTTTGTGCAAACAGTTTTGACATGTAACTTGAAAATAGGGTAGAAACGTACGTTCGTGGTAGCGAAATAATTTAAACGACGTTGACTGTTAAGTAAACTGTCCTTAAACCAATTTATTTGAAGTCTTGGAGACTCAAAGTAAAAAGGAAGTGAAGAAAGCGGAAACCCCAATAATACCAAGCTAAGAAAAGAGTGTAACAAGTGCCAGAAACCACAATCACTTTACTTCGACCGGGATGAACCGATTCAATTGTTTACGATGAAGTGGTTCTGAAGCTATTAAAAATCAAAAAATCTGAAATGTAGGATTGCGAAATATAAATTTATAAAAAAGCTGTGAATCATTTAAAATTCTGTGTTACAATTTTAAATCATCATCTGACGACTGTATTGCAAGCTAAAGTAAAGAACACAAGACAAAAAGCGAAAACTAAAAAAAAACTAAATAACATTGCCAATACTTTTTAAAAAAATTAAAAAAAAACTTCATTAATTAAATTTGTTAAAATCTATTATTTATTAAAAAAAAAAACATATATATATTTAGGTATATATATTTAAAAGGGCATATCTTAATATGAAATAATATAGTTTTCTATTTGAGAATGTATACAGATTTTTTTTTTTTTTTTTTTTTGAAACAGTATTTAAAATTAAATTCTAAATTTCTGTTTATTCGATATTTCCAAGTCTTCATGAAAATCCAACTAAATTGATTTAGAAAAGTTAATGAAAACAATATATTTTTAATAAAGAAAATGTCACTGGGTAACGAATATAATATATTAATTAATTAAGAGATGAAATAATTTGAAAAGCCTAAAAATTTATTTGTTTTTAATTTTTAATATTAATTTGTATACAGATTGCATTAAGCATCTATTTCACATTTAGAGTGAAATATTTCCTTTAATATTTTTTTTTTTTTTTTGGTTTAATCAATAAAGTCACAGAAAAAAGCATTTTTTTCAATAATGCAACGCTGGTACCTTTTTTATTTTTTTTTTTTTTATATATAGTTACAATTTTTTAAAGTCAGGTTTTAGAACTATCTATATTTGGATATACAAAATTGATGATGTATGTGACATAGAAGAATAAAAAAATAAAATTAAACATGACTTTCAAATTACAAATTAAAGTACAATTTAAGTGTATATATGTATGTTATATGTTATGTTATGTATATTATTATTAAAAAAAAAATATTTAAAAAAACACAGCTGCTTTGAAAAAAAAAACAAAATAAATAAACACATTAATTTTCTTTTATTTTACCTAGAATTCTTCATATCGATGAGTGATTCTATCCGCAATACCTTATGGTTTAGGAGTAGGATTCAGTGACGCACTGATGACCGTTTTAATTTTACGGCGGGCAACTTTAGGCCTGTGTCGTTACTGGGGTTTGGCAGTAAGGACATTCTGTCACTGAGCGTGCACAAGTATCGCACAAAATAAAGTGATTACATGGATCTAGTGTAATTGTGCGATTGTTTTCCTCGCATTTCATGCATTTGGTGGCGGTCTCGGAATATAATACTTTTTCAACCTCTTCTAGGTCTAAGCGAAGTTTTGACTGCAATAAAAATAAAAAAGGAATTAGTATTTTAACAAAAACAAAATAAACAAAGTAGAGCAATTTTTAACATTTGTATACTGTTTTAATTAAGGAAAATGAGCTCAATTCTTTTAAAGTGTGTTAATTCGATTCCAAACTAAGAAAACTTTAATCTACGCCAATTTCTACTGGAAGCAGAAAAAGGAAAGTACAAAAAGAAGAATTAAGAATGAAAGTTAAGGAAGGTACCCAGCTGTCAAACGAAATTCCAAAGTTAAATGAAAGTATATTATGGAGTAGCTTAATACGAAAGTAGTTTGATTTCCATCATTTTTGAGTTACATTCGATGGGGAAGTAAGGTGACTTTTATGCCGAACAGCCCTCAGAACAAGTGGTTTCTACAAGAAATTCTGATAAACAGGGTGATAAACTCACAACTTAGGTGTAACACCTGCAAGTCAGCCTGTTTGTAAAGACACGCCACAAGGTGGTGTCCTATCCGCACTACTTCGGGACTAAGTGGTTAATGAATTGCTAAAAGGCGAGGAACTCAAGGTAATTCGTCATCTAAACACTCTGTGTGAACTCCTCCAATTTGCACCTAATAAGCTTATTAACTTGGAACTTGTCCTCTTTACAAGGAAAATCAAATTTTAGTAGTTCTATTATCTTTGCAGACTGTAGTTGCCGCTACAGACAGCCGGACAGACAGACACACAGGTGATATAAAGAGCTTTATCTTCAGACACAAATGGAACATTATTTACATCAATAAAACTTTTTATGACATAATAAAAAAAAAAAAAAAAAAACCAAAGATCGGGTCTTAGATATTAAGCCTATAATCATTAATTCTAAAATCCTTGGAACGTCTGATTGATATCCATCTACACAGTTACATTGATACTAGACTTTTGTCGACGTCTCCACATGCTTATTATAAAAGAAAATTAGTAGTAACTGCACTCCATTCACTTGTCCGCACTATCGAAGAATTTCCTTGATATAGAAGGCGTCAACACATCCTCAATCGCAAATGCACTCTCTGGTCTAAGGTAAGATGCCTCAATTGGCGAGTTTATCGACCAAATGCTGATAAGCAGGGCGATACATTCAAAACTGGGTTTAACATCAGCAAGACGATTGCTGGTAGAAGTACGCCACAAAGTGGTGTCCTATTCATACTCCTTTGAAATATAGTGGTTAATAAACTGCTAACAATATTGGAAGACGAGGGACTCAAGGTAATTGCTTATACAAATGACGTGACGTTGCAGTTTCAGAAAAACACATCAGCACTCTCCAACTGGGCAAGACAATGTGAACTATTTCGTCCAACTTGTACCCAATTATTTTTGTTGTACTCAAAATAACAAAATTACTATAACAGATTCGGAACGACGGTGCCTCGTCCAGGAGAGAGCCAAACGCGGATGGTTTTCACAATCAAACCGTCGTCGAATCGATTCAACATTGAGAATCAAAAAACTATCTTCATGTCATGACTATGTTGGCCGAAAGAGTATCACTGGCCTTCTTCGGTTTCGATTAACGAGAAAACCAAAAGGAAGTTTTGCGATTCAGAGAGCGGTCCACGGAATTTAAGAAGCGAATAAATATTCGACGTCATTTTTAAAATGTATTAGCTTTTCCATAGTATGACCCTACATAAGGCTTAGAGTTTAGAATTGTTTAGGCTAAGGCACATTCGGCATGTTAGTGCCAGTGATGAAGAATTTGTCATCTCATTTAAAATCCGCAAGTAATTTTCAATTCTCACCTGCAACTGTTTAAGTTTAGATATCGATAAACTGCGCAAGTCTGCTGTTAAGTTAATCTGTGTTTGTGCTAGATCAAAACGTTCCTTCCAATCTTGAGCTTCTTGCTTTGCTTTATCTCTTTGTAGTTCAACGAGACTCAACTGTAAGTAAACATTAAAATGCTTTTAAACAATAAAATTTGAATCTAAACTTTAATGATGAACGTTGCGCTTACGTTTCGATTACATTCATCCATTTCCATTTTTAATGTTGTTTGTAATTTAATTATTTGTGCAGTTTTATTTGTCAAATCATTGTTCAATCGTAAAACATCGGGGTTTGAAGTTTGCATGGATTGCAATGAAAATGCAGCTGGTTTATTATTCTGCAAATTATTGTCAAATAAACTATTTCCAACAGAACTACTAGTTAGGTCATCTCGTATGGAATTCAATTCAGTTATTCTATAAACAAAACAAAACAAAAAATCAAATTAAAACCTTTTACAATATACTTAATTTAAAACAATTGTTCAAAACTCACCTAACAGAAGGACTAATTGATAAGGAATCACCAAAGCCAGGCGAAATGATGCGTGATTGGAAAAATAAACTACTGTCATTTTGGTTGGCTGACAATGAATTGCTCAGCTTTGAACCGGAGCCACTAT
Source organism: Platycheirus albimanus (assembly GCA_916050605.2). Lineage (NCBI taxonomy): Eukaryota > Metazoa > Arthropoda > Insecta > Diptera > Syrphidae > Platycheirus > Platycheirus albimanus. The sequence goes on along the minus strand of OU696696.1, from coordinate 6,036,012 downwards.
AATTATTAAATACATCTGCTACATTAAATAAATTCGAATGGTTTGTAGGACTATAGTTGAGCGAGTTGCCAGGAATGTTAACAGAGAAACCGCCCGAGTTGAAATCTGTGAAGACAAGAGAACAAAATTTGTTGTAATAATATTTTTATAGGACACAATTAGTGGGCTATTTGGCAATTTTACCTGATAATGAATTTGTTAATTGTGAAGTAGGAATGTTAATAGGAGCCGAAGACCGTTGCAACAGTCCGGATTGAGCAAGTCCGGCGGAGATAGGATTCTCTCTCTGATTAGGTACAATATCTCGCATTTCATCTAAAGAACATGAAGCTGTAATTATAGATTTGTTTGTATCTATGCAATTGAAATATAATTTATTATTATTTTAAGGCTGACATTTTTTTTTTAAACTATTCAACAAACAAAAAATGTCACTAAATCCAGTTAAAAGCCGCCTCCTGTGTGTGTTCTTATTTGCATAAAGATACAAATAAGTTTCAATTGAAAAATGCCTATGTAAAAGGTGGTCAGTCGTATATTTGACTAGTGACTAATGTTTAATATTGACAAAGACCGTCGGCCGATTTCCGAAGAGATTGCTAGTTTTGGAATTTCAGAATATTGACTCGGGGTTTGCAATGCAACCTTGCTTAAAAATGGTGTTTTGCAATCATACAACGCAAGAGTATGTTAGCACAAAAAGCAAGTTTAAATATTTTTCGGTATGTGCACGGGACCCACAACGACCTGGTCTACAATCCAATCATAAAAAGAAAATATGCAAAAGTTTAACTCTCATACTTTATAATCCGATACTAAAAGTAACATTGAACTTTGGCCGAGAGCCTCTTTCAATGTTGAATATACATTCGCAGTGGTTATTACTAAGGTAATCCAATATAGCCTTAGCAAGTATAATTTCACAGTTGCTCTGACTTTGATTGTTGTTCTTATAGCACTTTTCATTGGAGGAAAAGAAGTCTTCTGAAACCGTTCTATTGGTGAAAAAAAGACACCCAAGAAGCACAAATACAAATAAAACTCAACTGTCAGCTACAGAATATTCATTGGTATCCATTCGCATGCAGCAATGCCGTTTAGTAATGTGGACATATTTGACATATTATTGAATTCAAATTTGAAATATAGGCGCTACCAGCAATGAACTTGAGTAAGCGGTATTGAATACGAGGAACGAGTAAAAACCCTTTGTAGCGTGAATCGTACTGCGCATACCAGTTTGACATTGGCAAAACTTGTAAAATTGATGCGAGCGAATATACATTGTGTCAACATTGAACAGAAGCAACTTTGCTTGTTCAATTGATTTTCAGAATACGTAGTTCCCCGAATGAAACCATATTATAAATAGTTGTTAAATATAAAAAATATAAGTAGAGCGAATCAAGTGTTTGTTTTGTCTATTGAAAAAATCCGATAAAAATCACTGTGGTTTCCTGTTATTGGAGGAGAGAATTTTGAAGATAATAACAGCTTATTTTTTAACAAAATGGTTTTATTTTAAATCTAAGGCCCGCTGTCTCAATCATTACATTCGAATATATCCACATACCACTTTTTATCAGTCATCAATATACTTAGTTTCCTCTTTCTTTAGATTTCTTAATATTTGATCATTCACATCAATTATTGAACATAAAATTAATGTGCCGTCTTGTCACATTACATTTCACACCTCGCTATCCGCAGCTGTTATAGATGCATTATCAGCATTATGAATAGGGATTCCCTTATAAATGCAATGCATTGGACAGTGTATCCTATTACTCATAGTATTTTATGGTTAGTAAGGCATTGGCAAGTGTTTGACGTTGAGCATGTGACGACAAATTTGTAGGTTTAGCGATTTAAAGTGTGGCGTCGAAGAAATTGTGCGTCTAATTGGATGGAATGGGAAAATGCGAACGAACATGTTTCTTATGATATGAATAATGGATGCGTGTGGAGTTGAAAGAAAAGTAGTGAAACACAATTATAATATAATGACAGGTTTAGTATAGCAACATTCTTGGGCTAAGAAAGGATTCGAGTAACACCCAAACAGGTGAAAATTCTGACTCTTTTTCATTCAATTTAACCACACCGGGTTTGGCCATAACTAACTATACAATGTCATGTTTAAAACCATATCAGAACATCGCAAGTGAGTAAAAACTGCCAAAACACGCCAGAACAATGCAATTTTGTGTATAGGTTGACAGCAAAATGACTAAATCTTTCTTTTTCGAAGTTTGACTATTTTATAGAATCTTTGCTATATTTACTACAGTACAAAGAATATGAAGTAATTACTGTTGCAATCAGAGCCTTGTAGGCGACGCACTAGATTGCAACACAGTCATACGCCACCTCCAAAGTACTATACATTTTATATTAATCTCAAAAAGTTTTTAAATGGTATCCCCCAAAGAACCGATTTTTCATAACTCGTTGACGGCTATTGAGTACAGTGGAACTTTCATAAGTCGAAATCGCAAAATTAAAGAAAAAAAAACGTTATAGAAACTTCGATTTAGAGAAATATGTATAAGCAAAACAAGTTACAAACTGACAACTATCCGAGAAAGAAATCTAGCTTACGCTTAAAATAAGAAATTATCCAGTGAGGAATTTTAAAAACGCTTCTTGACTCACGTCAGTGAAGGTTCTTATATTTATAGACGTACCATTATTGCTTAACCAGGGATCTAAATACAAATTCATACAATTGAGACACTTTGTTCTCCATTGGTATTTATCGAAATAAAAAATACAAAAATCTATGACTTTCGTGACAAAATTTAAATTAAATTAAAGGTTCTATCGATATTGGCACGCGAAACGAAAATAACAACAACGAAATGTTGGCTGTATCCTATATACATATCAATCATACAACTATATATTTAGTTTTTATTTTAAAGATGGATTTAAGAGTATGACACCTAAGTGGGTTGATCGCTCTTCACTAGATAAAGAGGTTCCAGTGCCATTCTAGTAATCAGTCAAACTCACGCTCCTCTTAGGCTATGCCCTAGTAGTCCGGGAGGCGACCATAAGATTACCTTTTTCATCGGGGCATCGAAAGAACTTATTGTCATTACGAAGGAAATTGTTTAAGGATTCTAAAACAAGAGGAACAAATGCTTGTCCGACCACCTCAAATAACGGTACATTTGACTAGAACCTATATTATAGGGAAAATAGGTAAAGTGGATACCAAATGGTAAAAAGGTAAAACTGCTCTCTACACCAATTGTCGGAATGAGTTTTATAGAAAAACCCCATTTTTTTATAATAAATATGGGAATCGATTCTAAGGTGGTATCCAAATCGCAAATTTTGCTCTAAGTAAGGTGATAATTAAGTTTGCCTTGAATGATAAGGTGATAACTATTTAAATGTTAAATTTTTTGTCATTAAATTACAAAACAAAGTGCAATGTTTACCTCATTGAAACTTTTCTAAACCGAAAACAGGGAAAGAAAAGAGGTAAATAATTTATTATGCTCATGTTCGATTCTCAACACAAATTTTAGAATAAAAGGCAACATTCTGAAACTGCCAGATCCAATCTATACACATAAATAAAAATGAAGTGTCTGTTTTCTTTTAAATTTCAAAATATCAGCTTTGTACTAAATGAATGTGAAAGAAATATTATTTTCAATACATTAATGAATTTTGGCGGAACGAAAAAGCATTTGTATATGTGCAATTGCTATGGTACCAATTGGAAAAAGGTAAACTCATATTCCACCTTCCCTTCAACTGGCGGCAACATAAAATCTTGTTGGTAAAGGTGGTTAGCAAAGATGATTTGGAGCCGATTGGACTGAGCCAATGGTTCAAAGTATTGTAGCTGTATATAATCACTTCTAAAGTTATAAAATATGCTGTCAGTTCTCTGTCTTATAATAATTAAAATTGATCCCATGGAATTGTGGCAACCCTAGTTTCTCATTATTAAACTACAAATAATTTTGTTTTAACTATTTATACTGTAGAAGTACAACTTTATTTGTAACCTCCTTTGTTATGCTGATTTCGCTTCATACAAACGCTTTATATCTGAATACCTATTTTATTTATAATTTTAATTATTAATTTTAATTATTAATTGTTTTATTATAATATAGTGGACTTTAGTTTTAGATAAACTACGATCTTTTATTTTCAAAGCCGTTGATAAGATATCTCGCTAAACACTTCCACAGAATCAACAAAGGGATAAGGTTTGTAGCTCTATAAAACCCAACTATTTTTTGCGATCGCCTTACTTACAGGAAAGAATAGTTGAAAATCAAAGTCGACTATCAAAAAAGCTACGGTCAACTATCTCTTTAGCTGATTCCACACCTGGTTTCCTTTCAGAATCATGAAAGTCTTTACGAAGGTGACTAAATTTGAACCAAAAAATACATTTAAGTTTAAAAATTCCATTGAAATCGGTTATGGAAATTCTTCTCTTAAATAAAATCAAATTTTGAGAAATTTAAAGCGAAATAAAAAACACAGTGAATTAATCAAATGAAATCCTTTCAATATAAAATACATGCGAGACAAAAAAGATACCACAATTCTGTGAAGATAAAAATGACTTCCAACTTTTCAACATGCATCAAACTCCAAAAAAAAAGAGATACCTTTGACAGAAGATCTTCGTAAGAGAAATGACTACAGTAAATATGATAAATATTAGGAACAAAACCCCATAATCAAGTGTGTGGGTTGATTACAGTTCATAAGAAATCTGAAACATTTATTCGAATGAACTAAGCATCCCATACAATAACCAATAACTTTCTTTTAACTTGAAAATGTTTTGTGTATTCAAAAATAATCAAATTTGTTGTTGTATAATAAACATTGAAAATAAAATCCATACTCTTGAAAAACCACTCAATCCTGATTGAAATTAGAAATTTGGAGTTTTCGAAAAAGGCCAAAACAATTTTTGAAATGTCTGTTTGTCATCAGGTTAAAGTAGTTTTTTTTTTGCGTTTGTTTCTTTTTAAAAAATGTCGTTTCTTTATATGAAATTTTATAATACTCACATAGCCTTTCCAATGGTAAAGTGAAATTTAGAAATTGGCCTTGATTTTTATCTAGTGCATTGATTATACTATTCGAATCATTTTCAATTCCCATTAACTGAAAGAAAAACAAACTTTAGAACCAAAATCTAGTACAAGTTTGCTATTATGATAGAAAAGTTTTTTTTTGTTTTATCTTTTGTAGAGATAGAAGGATGCAAGATGTGTTTTTTGTTTTTTATATTTTTTTTTTTTTTATGTTTTGTGGAATATGTGGAGAAAATTGTATTATTTTTTTATTTTTATTTGAATTTTGTGAAAGGAGGAGGACGTGATTTGTAAACAATATAGCAAGATTGTTTATAATACAACTTACTTTGGCCATGTCTAAATTTTGGAAATGTGATTTTGAGTATTCGATATGAGTCATCTTATTTGATGATGAAAATGGAGATGACGATGATCCGCCATTCATATAACAGTCATTGCTATTTCCATAAAGGGTATTCTTTTGATGTAATTGTGCACCAGGTGCTTTGATATGGGAATTACTTGATCCTATTGAAGAGGTACTTGCTGATTCACAGCTCTCGCCGTTGCCATTGAAAAATAGCTATGATTTTCAAGAAAGAAATACAAAATTATAAAACATTGTTTCTTCTTTGGTGTTTTTTTTTTTTTTTTTTTTGGAGTCAGATTATTGAGATCAATATCAATGAAGATTGATATCATCCTCCTCCTTCTATATATTTTTTTTTTTTTACATTTTTGGCTGTACTTTTTTTTGTTTTAACTTACATTTTCGCTAATTGAAATAAGTCCTTGTTTGCTAGGGTCCTTTTTAATTTCTGGTAGTGCGCTTGATATAATATCACTAAGAGCTAAATTTGTTGATGGCCCATCTATATCACGTGGTTTATCTTCTGTTAAAATATACGCTAACAAATTTGATTTCGGAGCACAATCCAATTCAGCAAGTTGTTATAATATGGAAGAATATACATATACACATTACACACACATAAATGTTTAGTGAATACAAAGTTTACTTTTAATTTAATTAACTTTAACCTTTAGCCCTGTACAAAGATTAATAAGTATTAATGAACACATTATTTAATTCTTCATCCGATATCAATATATCGAGACTTTTAGTATTTCTAAAAGACGGCGTTTTATAAAGAACAAAATTTAATATAATGCGAACTTAAATTAAAAGAACTAGTTGATGCTTGGACGCCAACATTATCAGACACACGATTCTTGACAGGAAACGACAGAATGGAAACACAAAATTAAGACAATTTATACATACACAATATTATTTGAATTGCAATTTCGAAATAATGCCATCACACTTATTAGAAAACGTTTTGGGTCAAAAAATAACCTAAAAAAACATGTTTTTGAAACTTAAAACTAGAAAATAACGAGTCATAGTTTTTACTAACAGTTCCAAAACTGACTGTTAGGTCTTTACATGAATAATTTGGAGAGAATAATACCACAATGTCAAGCTTCTTGAAAACGTCCTGTAAGTTGAACTGGAACAACATCCGACCCTTCACTATATAAAAGCTTTAAAACCATCTATTTAATTCTGAAAAACGTATTCTGGTCCGAACAAGTATGGAACTGGTTTTGCCATTTTTAATTACTAGGACGAGAAAGACAACTTTAGAGAGCAAGCGTCAGGGTGGAATTCAATGTCAATGATCACAAAAAATATTTAATTTAGTATACTTCGGAGAAAAGAATGCTTGTTACAAAAAAGTGCTATACAACTCTCTCTTCAAAATGTATACATTTTCATATGGATTTTCCCGTATTTCTAGAAATGAGCTTTGAAGCTTTTCGAAGTGCAAAATGTCAGCAAAGCTAGTACTAATTTACCACAGCTCAATATACACAAGGGAACTTACTGATCAACATAATGTCAACCAAATTTTACATAGCGATCGATAGCAGACATGCCACCAATGTCTTGGACTCGGACCACCTTGTAGTAGTACGAATATGGCTTTCCACTCGAGTGAGAAAATTTGAAGTCACGCAGCTGCAATTATAAGAGAGAACCTTTGTCCGCTGTTAAGTTTGAGTTTTAGTTATTTCATTCAAAAAGTATAGCTAGTGATAATAAACATTATATCAATAATACAGAGTGTGTCCCCTTTTACATCTCGATAAGACCCAGAGCACCAGTGGCAACATTGCAACCTGGCGACCACAACTGAACACCCGGTTCGATGATGAGTGCAGACTGACACTCACGGCCAAGAACGAAGCTTATCAGGCAATGCTACAGGCAAGAAACAGAGCTGCCAAGAGCGCTACTCGTGCGATCGGCCAGCAAAATTGGAAGAAGGAAGAGAAGAGCTGAAAGTTTTACTAAAGGTAAAGCCCGAGCAGAAGCCTCTAGAGACGAGGGTGGGAATGTCGTAATAGGTTCGCTGTCGGTGCTGAGAATTTGAAAAAAAAATTTCTTCAGACTGTAAAACGGTGAAGACAACTAACCAATTGCTGTCAGGTAAAACGATCCATTCGATTTGGAAGATGATGAACAAAACGTCCACCCACGAGGAAGAATTTCGGGTAACCATATTTAAACTAAAGTCCAACAAGGCTCCTGAAATGCATGGCCAAACTCTTTAAAGCAGCGGATGAATGTATGTCTGTTGAATGAAACCCCAGCATCTTGAGGCCTATCCACATAAGAAAGGAGATACTCTGAACTGCTCCAACCTCCAACTACAGAAGAATGAGTCCCCTTATTTTTGTCTATAAAATTGTTATTCTTCCATTCAATTACTTGGCTATTCTCATGATATTGATATTATCGGGAGAACGAAGCGCGCTGTCAGTGAAGAATTCGCAAGTATTGAAGTGGAGGCGGCGAGAATTGGTAAATAATGACCTCGGGTGTCATAATTAAAATCATCATCGTGTGCTTGGCCAAAACGGCAAGGTGGACAGATATAACTTTAAAGGCTTTGTCTAATTGAGTTTCACTATTAAATCTCAAAATAAAATCAGTTAAGAGATCAGTCAAAGAATCACTATTGCCAATTATTGTTTCTGTGGGCTTAGAAGAAATCTTTGAAGCGAAGCCCTCTGTCAAAGTACCAAATAGACACTATACATATGGTTGTGCGAATCATGCTGTATGTCCCATTCAGAGCAGAAGCGTAAACCCTGAAACAATCCTATAAAAAACGGCTGGGGTGCTTTAAGAGAAAGATTCTTCTGTGATATGAAGAAGATTCAATGGCGAAATGTAGGGGCTATACAGCGACACTGACCTGGTCAGAAATCAGAATTTACACAGACGGATACGCACCAGCCCTCCGAGTCTTCAATTCCATCCCTCAGGGCCAACGCAGTACTGGAACCCCGTCTAAAGTGGCGCGATCAAGTGGAGGACAACCTCAACCAACTTGGAGTGCGTAAATGGAGGCGACTGGCTAGGAACCGGCGGTCGGGGTATGTTGGTTGAGGTCATGGTTCATAATAGACTATCTGCGCTACCTTTAGGAAGTAAAGAACAGTTTTAATCGAAATTCAAAATTGTTTAAAAAACCAACTCTCTAAATTAATAAATTTTTAAATCAACAATCATTTATGTGAATTTTAATGATTTCTTTAACCGAACCCTTGATCTCTTTTGTAACAAGCATTTTTTTGTCCGAAATTCACAAATCTATTGGAAATGTGATAGGAAGCATTTCAACTTTTACTTAACTTTATTTTAAATTAATGTTCTAAAATGTCCTTTCACCCGTCAAATAAACTATCGGTTTCATCTTGGCCAACTTTGATAGAAGAACCAGCGTGCTAGACCTTAAAATTCTATATTGTTGACTGTTGAGACATATTAGATTACAGATTATGTATTTTTAGTGTTCGACGTTAGGTTGTTTTTTAAATTAACTTACAGCGACTGATGTAGAACTTAAAATAAACGGCATATGTTCTTTCAAATAAATTAACAACACTACAGAGCAGATACTTAAAACAAAAAGTTATGACAAATCGAATGCATGGTTAGTTAAACAAAAACATTATGTTACAACACAAAAATATAATAAAAAGAATAACATCAAACCGATATGAAAAATTTTAATTGTTAAGTAAATGTATCTGCGATATTGTGCGTTTTATTTTTCAAATTCAAACAACAAAACAAATTCTTCGAATATGAAGCAAATAAAAGCAAAACAATAAAAATGTATACTTACGTTCTACATGCGCAAATGCACAAAATACACTCCTGGGGCAGTAGCCAGCTTGTTGGACATCATTGCATTTGGTTGACTTATAGATTTCTGGGTGAAACTGTTGTTCTGTCCTAGTATGGCAATATTGACAATTATCACCAGCCTCACAGTTACCCGGTTCACCCCATTCCTCGCCGTGTTTAACATTAGGACATGGAGTTGATCTTAAAAAAAAATTAAAACACAATTAATACATTTTCAAAGAAAGCTTTCATTTGGTTGAGTATTCAAACCTATATTTGAATTTCCTTGGACTTCGACGTTTATCTTTGCTATTATGAAATTGTGGGCATGCATAACCTTGTCTGCAAAGACGCGGAGGCCTCTTGCAGGGCTCTGTTTTGTAATTAGCTAAAACATAATTTGTATCTTGCCATTTGGGATCTTCATTCATTAAATTTCTTTCTTTGTCTAATGCATTTTGTGCGTTTGTTCCGTCTATAGAATTTTCTGAATTTTGTAATGTTTCTAATTCTTTGATATCATACACCGGTGGACGTTGGTCTTGTACTCCGTGTGCAAATGCACAATGATGACCATTTTTTACACAGTAACCACGTGAATCTGTGTCGTGTACGCACATACAAGTTTTGTAATATCTCAAGTGATAGCGGCGTTCTGTGTCTCCAGCCGTGCGGTGTAAGAATGGACAACTGTCGGAAAAAAAACTTAATTGTTAAATAAAACTATGTATATTTGTTTCAACTTATCAAAAACATTAAATAAAGAATATTCTATTGTTACAAGCTTTGCATTTTTATATGTATACGATAGCAAAGTAATTGTGAAATATTTTCACAAGTATTTGCTGTGTGAAGTTAAAATATTCAAGACATAATCGACCGACGCGCTTCTGCGTAGACGAAATATGAAAATCTGTCGACTTTAGAAATACGCTTCGAACTCATTTTATATGGACGAATCATTAAGGTGGCTGTCAGCCAAAAAGGTGTATAAGCTGACACACTTAGTTCATATTAGGACCGTTGTGATGCCACAAAGTGTTGGTTGTTCTGCCTTAAAAACCATACAGTCTGTCTAAAAGCCGTTTACAAGAACGCTGAGTCCTGCGACATGTCTACTTATGAGTCTGTGTCCTGAAATGACACCTTTAATGGAGCTTGCCGTTTAGAGAGTTGAAGTTTAAGAGCGTAGATCATGCTTTGCCGAATTTGTTTGTCGCTAGACAATTGTGTTACCATTTGCCCACCTAAGATCTGTCCTCTCAGATGCATCTTGCTTACGCAACCATTTTCATGTAGCGATGGGGATACCCAGATAGCTATACTTAGTTAAAACGGTTGGTGCCGTTCCTTTTTTGGCAAGTTCATCAGCTTAGCAGTTCCCTGTAATATCTCCATGCCATGGCGCCCAATAAAGTGGAATGTTAAACTGTTCCGCCACCTCTCTCAGAGGCGATCGGCAGTCGAGAGGAGGAGGAATCGAGGGATTTCTGCCCACCTTAAAATCTGAGAGAATGATGATGTCCTTGGAGGATAGTCAGTCATCATTTCAATGACAATGTTAAGTTAGTTGTAAAAATGTGTTGACGGTACGACTTGCACACAACGAATGTTCATGGAACAGACGAAACTTCAAGTCAAAAGAACACATTATTATCTTTTGTTATCCATTCAATAATTCATTGCCCATTATTGCGTAAGTTTAAAATTTTAAATTTTAAATTTTTGGTTGGGGCAACCAGAGATCTCTTGGAGTGCGAGATTGGAGATGGCAGGCAAGACATCGAGCCGGCTAGAGTGACCTATAAAACAAGGCCTACGAGCACCACGCTCTAGTTGAGCCAACGCCAACATAAGTAAGTAAGAAAGTAAATAAGTGTTAAACTCGTTCGCTCTATAAAATTTGTGTAACCTCTTTACTTCAATGCGCCTCTAAAATTTGATCTCCGCACGAGTCACATAAAGTTAAAGTTTAACAAATTCTTTGGGCCATCGTTTTACAAATGCGAGTGCTGAGTTTGCCTATTGAATTATGTTGTCAATATGTATTAGAAAATAAAGCTTCCCATTAAGGAAATGTTTGGTTTGTCTTACAATACTGAATTACATTTAAAGTAACTCTGTTCGCCAATTTCTTAATATAATCGTTATTAATGCGAACGAGCAGGTGTAAGAAAATTTGAGAAGCACCTGGCCAGAGATAGGAGTTATACTCGAGTTTAGGGCGTATAAACGCTTTGTAAATTTTAGTCAGATCAGAAGGGGTGAAACACTTCTTGAATCTATTAAGAAAGCATAAGCATCTTGCAGCATTCTTGGCAATCTCAAGTATATGATCATTCCAACGAAGGTTGTCACTGATACACATACCGAGTACTGATAGGTTTTCGGCCTCCTCGATGCAAGTACCATTCATGGCTAATGCATAGGGGGTATGTTAAGCTTTAACGACAAAAGACAGCATTGAGTTTTCGGCGCATTAAACTGAACACGATTTTTAATACCCCAGTTGACAATGCTGTTTAAATCGGAGTTTATTGAGCTTATCATACGGTATCGTTGTAATAACACGAAATATTTCTAGAGCTGACGATTTATTAGTTTCCATTAACCTTGGAAATAACGGACGTAAGTTCAATTGGTCGGAAGGAGAAAAGGGAAGATGAGTCACATTTTTTAGAAACGGGCTTGACTAATGCTCTTTTCCAACTGCTAAGAAAGATTCCTGAACGATAAGAGCGATGGAAAAGCTTACACAATGGTTTTGCCAGCTATGAAAAACACCTCTTCAGAAGTTTAGGGGGTATAATATCCTGGACAACGGATTTGTGCATACCAAGATCTTGAAGAACTCTTGCTTCTGCACGAGTGCGAAAAATACCTGTCCCATAGAAAAATTAACGTTCTCAAGTACGAAGGGGAATCGTTGCTTGCAGACAACGTGGAATTGCAGCAAAATGAGCTGCAAGCATATTCGCTTTCTCTAAAGAGCTGACGGTTTGTTCATTATTATTATGTTTTATTATTATTATTATTATTTATTACAATATAAAATAAATTTACTTTATAATTTACATGACAGCACTAGCTACCAGGGCTTTTGGCTGGTTCGTAATAAATGAATACTTTAACAGGAACAGATATGTATATGGAAATATGTAATTATTGGGACTGTTGGGAGACAAAAAACCCTTGCTCCAGGTCTGAAGCTCGGGAATTCTAGTCCCCAAAAGCCCCAAAGTTAAAGTTAAAATAGTTGATGTTATACAATTGAATCTAGATTAAATGTGGTTAGGATGGTATATACATTTTTTATGTTTTCGGAATAGATGACAGAAGATGAATAAGATTGTTATTAAAAAGTTGTTTACAAAGATTGTTTACGGTGAGGCATTAGGATGTAAGGTGTTTTATGGATAAAACTTCCCTGGATTGACAGAGATGGCAGATGGGAGGGCTCTCCTTTTTGAGTAGGAAGCTATGTACGGAGAAAACATTTGTTCATTTTGGTAGGTGACTTTTTCTGCTTTAGGGTTGATTGAAGAGTAATGGTGTGTATATGAATTCTATTCGTTAATTCTTAAACTTTCCCAAAACGGGCTGATAAGTTTCAAGGAAACTTATTTTTTGTTGGGGGGTATGAAAGTGTGATCGACTGATCAATGGCTCTTCTAGCTGACGAGTCTGCGAACACATAACCTGCTATGCCATAGTAGCAAAACGTTTTTCTTATGTTTGTATTATGTTGTTAAGGATTTTCGTAATGGTTGCAGTATTGTTTGTGATATTTCTAATAGCGTGAAGAGTGGACAAGCTATCTGTGCATATGGTTGTGTTGTTAATACTGATTGCAAGTTCTGTTGCTTTGAGAATAGCTAAGGCTTCGGCTGCATAGATAGAGAAGTAGTCTGTAAACCTTGCGCTGAATAATGTGTCCCCAACATCAGTTACAATGGAGAATCCTGTTCCGTTATCACATTTAGATCCGTCAGTAGTGTCCGACCGAAGCTTCGGCTTCGGCCACATTCGGCTAAAAAAACTACAATCGGCTTAACCTTCGGCTTCGGCCAAAATAGGCCGAAGTTTTGGCCGAAGCCGAAGGTTTAGATTTTGTTGTCGTGCGTCGTGGTAGGCGCTAAAAAAATTCTATTTCGTTTTTTCGGCAGCTGCTGCCGTCACATCATTAGTAGACAAGAAAATCTATTAAACATAAGTTTGTGAGCGTATGGGTTTTTAAAAATTACTTTTTTTTTGTTATTTATGAGTTATTTGTTGTTCTTTTACTCAATTTTAATAAAATATTATTGTTATTGCATACATTCATGAAAAAATTCCAAAAAATCATTATTTTTTTCAGTTGTAGTCAATCAATCTGAAACGATAAATGAAAATTCTTCAAGTTATTGAAGCTTCGGCTTCGGCTTCGGCCGAAGGTTGTTGTTAAGCCGAATATTCGGCTTCGGCTAGAAATCGACCTTCGGTCGGACAATATCCGTCAGTGAATAAAAACTTTCAACAGTTCTGTCTGTATTTGTTCGTTGTTTCGAGGAACAGTTGTGCATAACTTCCTTCGGAGTTACGTTTTTTTTTTTAAAATGACTTCAGTTTGGTGTTGACAATGTTGCTTGGAATCTCCCAAGGGGGATTGATGCAAGGAGATAAAATATTTATTCTGGTGCATAATCCAATTTTGTTGGCGTATTTAAGAGCGATATACCTATATGGTGGACTGAAATTTTGAATGATTGGCATATTTTTGGAATCCGTCGGGTGGTTGAGAGTTTTCTCTGGTGTTCAATGGGAAGGAGGCCAGCTTCAGTAAAGATGTTTATTAGTGGTGTTGTTGGGAAATCTATTAGGCTTTTTCTGATTGCAACATGATAAGTGGGTTTGATGATGTTGAGCGTCGAGCTAAAAAATTTGCCGTAAACTGCCAATCCTTAGTCAATTTTGGAAAGAATTATGTTACGTACTATAAGAACAAGTGTATTACAATGAATGAAGCTATTTTTACATGATAGATATCTTAGTATGTTAAGCCTGGTCTCTAGTTTCTTTTTAAGTGAGGTACAATGATCCTTAAAATTAAAATTATTATCAAATGTAATGCCTAGGATATTTAACGAATTAACATTAAGAATTTGATTTGAATGTATGAATAAGTCAAAATTAGTACATTTCCTCTTTTTACAAATGTGTAGATGTTTACTTTTATTAAGAGATATTAATGAAGAAGATCTACATACCAAAGCATTTTCAAATATAATTTTGATTCGATTGATATCGCTATTTTTGGGAAGTAAACTTAAGTAATCCGCATAGAAGCAGTGATCTAGTTTGTTGTGCTTAGAAATTATTTCACTGATGTCGTTGTAAGCGGTTATGAAAAGGACAACGGAGTGGGGATCCTTGCGGTATACCGCAAGTTTTATTATTTGTATTTGAGTCTTAATTGCCTATTGGTGTTAATGTTAAATTATATTTTAATGTAATTTTTAAACATAAGTCAATCTGGCTGACGGCAATGCCACCCCCAAAACACTTTTATTACTTAAAATATTATAGATATACAAACCAAACTGAAGTCAAGATTATTGCCACTACGAAACTTTTGTATGTAATACAAAAATATATCTATCCATCTATGTAGGCATCTAGTAGTTTAAAGAAAAACTGTTATCGAAGGTTATCTAAGCTTTGGATTAATATCTGGTTTTAACGGTTACTCTAAAGTTACTAAAAGTTTAGATCCTTGTAAAAAAAAAAATGTGCTAAAACTTAGTTTCTACTTTCCCTTCACGGTTGCTGACCTGGGTTTCGACTTTTAACTTGGTGTTTTTTTAACCCAGAAGAATAGACTGGGAAAAGTTTACTTATAAAGAGGATTTTCAGCCCGAAGATTGCAGTTAATGTCGCCACAAATATGAAATTACATTTGTGGACGTAGGTATAAGCCATTTCTTCAATTAAAGAAAAAAAAGAAGATCAACTCACATTTCTATTCGGACTATAGGTACCTACCTACATACTTAGACTGTTAAAAAAAAAAAACTATTTACTATCCTGCTAATGCATCCAAAATGTTAGAACTACATAGGTACCTTGTTCTCAGAAATACGAAAATGGAACTTTTAGAGTATTCTCCTGAGTGAAAACCCAGCGATTTGGTACCCCTCTTGTCGAACTAGCTCTTGCTGGTTATTGGGACACGCATAACAAAGCTTTAACGTCACCCTCTCTGCATTATTTATCATCGTCAAATTAAGTTTTTTTTCATTTAAGTAATACGCAATAAAAAACTATGTCCTACCTATACCTTTACTATTTATTTTAAGTTTAATTATCTTAAATAGTTCTGATCAATAATTGACACTCGTACCTAAATTTTCCGAAACCAATACAACTTGTGGATTAAGTTGTCCAAGTTAATTACTCGTTCGATGCTAATTGACTGTTATGACAACAAACACCCAATTGAATTTTCCGGCACCTGTACCTACCCTCAGTAGTAACCTAAGCCCTCAAACTCAAACCCAAGTCCATAAAAGTTTTCTAGGTCCTGGCCTGGTAGCTAGGTATAATAAAATCTTTTTTTTTCTATCATTCTGCCATGTGATTTTTTCTACGCATTAACATTCCGTCCTATTAAATCAACCCCAAAAGCCAAGAGCCCGAACGATGCGATGGTGATGGTGGGTATGGGTATGGTGTTGGGGTTAAGTACTTTTATTAAAGCGAAAGTGTTGATCTAAACGCAAAACGCAATGGTCAAAGCAAAAACACTCTAGCTCTCGTAGGTACTCGAAGTTGTTCATGTTCATAGCAAGCAGTAGCAGCTCCCAACAGTTCACACATTTTTCATTCATAGTTCTGCGTGTGATATAATTCCTACACACGCGCATTCAAACAAGAAACAAAAGCGAGAGCTAAGCTGGAGCTACCGAGCACCATTAGTGGAGGCGAAGCAGTGTAGGCAGCCGAGAAGCAATCAAAATAAAAACAAAAATAAACAAAATGCCATAGACGCTGGGCTGGGGGATACCTACTAGAAGAACCAAGACAAAAGAACTGCCTTTGCGCAACATGTCAACCATAAACAATGGACACATAAAAAAATGCTAAAAACAAACATAAAAAAGACTCAGCTCGCGATTTGCGTAGAGAAAAGAAAAAGTCAAGGAACGAGGGAGGTTGTCACTCAATAGGCGTTTTTCTTTTTTAGTTCACAGCAGAGCCTGAGTTGTCAAAAAAAAATAAGTGTTTCTTTTTTGCTTCAGAGTGTTCAGAGCTTCGAATTCGTATTTCTTTTTTCCTTCAGAGTGTGTTCAGAGTGCGCTCTACGAGCTCCAAATAAATAGATGGGGCAGACTGAGCTAAAAGCTGAACAAAAATATAAACGTCAAAAGTGAGACGCTTCCAAACGAATTAAATTGATAAAAAGAAGTCTTTAGAGGCGGCTGGAAATAAAAACAATTAAAATGGCCACCGAAAGTATTTTAAATGTTACAAAAAACTTTTCTTGAGGTTTTTCAAATGACATGAGAAAAATAAATTAATGGGATATCAAATTCGTTTCATTATTTGTTCAGAGCGCTCTGAACACAATTGGTTCAGAGGACGTTCAGAGCGAGCTCCATATACTCGAACTCGGTTCAGAGCTCGTTTCTAAATGAAAAAAGAAAAACGCCTAATGAAACCGAAGACCAGAAAACCTGATTCTTGAGCTTTCTTTTGTTTATTTTCATATGAGAAAAGGTTATTTGTTTATATTTTGTTTTTGTTTTTTTTTTGCAATATTTTTGTTTATACATCGTCGTTACCGTTATCTACCGCCGCCATTATTATTATATCATTGTCCAACTCACTAAACTGTTTGATAAACAAACTGCATACACACACACAACACAGTAGACAGAGTTCAGCGCGCGCACTCAAATAAATGAAACTGAACGTGGGAGCTGGCAAAGTGGCGATTGGCGAAGCACCTCGAAATTCTGTTTGTACACAAAAAATATTACTTTCACTGTTTACAATTTGCAACGATAAAAAATAGCAACAAAATGCGGTGAATGCGATGAAAATAAGGACACTTTTTTTCTTCTTTTCGATTTTCGAACGTTAACATTTCACAAGGACAACACAAAGCACAAGTTGAGGAGTTATGTATTCCGTATTCCAATTGGGAATCATTTTTCACTTTTTTTTCTTTCATAAAAAAGGATGAGCGGGAGATTTTTCACATATTACATTTTTTTTCCTGTGGGTGTTTTTTTTTTTTGTTTCTTTTTTTTTTTTGTGGGGGAACTTACTCATCTCCATCGGGACATAATCCTGTAGTTTCATCATATTTGGTGCAATAATTGTCTGCACTATAATTAAAGGTACCATCTCGTTTGCGAATCGGTCGACGACGTCTTTGATTTTGGAAATGCCAATTGAAACAAATAAACGGCCGATGTTGATTACATTTGTGTTGCAGGAATGACTGACATTGTTCCACACGGAATTCCTTTAAATATCTGCAAGTGGAGGGTCTTATGTTGTATATCAATTTGAAGAACAATATTTGAGGTATAATTTGGTTGTATTTTTATTATAAATTAATTGATTTACTTACGTGTAATGATTCGGTTTTTCTTGTTGTGTTGCTAGCATAAGTTTATTCTCGTTCGCCATTTTGTGTGTGGAAAAACTATTGCGTCTATCCGACGCTCAAATAAATACCTTTTGAATGATTTTGTTGAAGGTTGATGTAGGATGCCGTTGAGCGCTGCGAGCGGTTGCAAGACCTTAAAAGAAGAGTTTAGGCACCGCTGGTGTTTGATATTTGCTTTTAAGGTGCAACTGCATTTTTGTAAACTTTTGTAAACGCCATCTCCGGATTATAGAGTACTATAGATATTAAAGATATAAATAATCCTTGAAGCATGTCAAAATTTGAGCTCATTATCTGCGAACCTTTCGAGATTTTAAAGCTTACAAAAACCAACACAACATTTTTATTTGCTAAATAATCGACGTTTTCATAAGGAAAAAAGATGTGATTTCAAAAAAATTTTCATAATTCGACTCCCATTTTCCATAAAAAATCAAATTTCAAGAATTTTTATTTGGAAAAAATTGAAATTGCAAATTATGTGAAAAGAAATGAAACGCAACTAAATTAAAAACTATTGAAAAGATGTTTTCTAAAATGTCGATTTGGAAACGAAATCCAAGGCAACGGCAAAAGTAAACAAAACGAAATGCAAAGCAACGCCAGAAGTAAACAAAACAAAACAACAAATTTTGAAATAAAATCCAGGGCAACGGCAGTAGTAAACAACATAAAACATGAAGAAAGAATAAAAAGGTTGTATAAAAGAAAAAGAAGGAAGATTAGCTTGGTGTCAAACCAAGTGCGTAATACTACGTTTTCATTAGGGCCGAAATTAGGATATTTGAAAAATTGCTAAAAAAGTGTTTTCATCTAGGTTTCCACATTTGTTTTGACATCAGGCTATCTTCTTTCTTTTTCTTTTTTACAACTTTTTCATTTTTTCTTCTTGTTTTGTTTTGTTTATTACTTCCGTTGCCCTGGAATTTAATTCAAAATTGTTATTTTGTATTGTTTACTTCTGCCGTTTGCTTTGCATGTTGGTTTGTTTACTTTTGCCGTTGCCTTGGATTTTGTTTTAAATTGACATTTTAGAAAATATCTATTCAATTTGTTTCAATTTAGTTGCGTTTGATTTGTTTTCACATAATTTGCATCCTTGATTTCGTCCAAATCAAACAAAATTTTAATATTATTCTGTATGGAAAATGGACTCAAATTTGGAAATTTTCAACGAAATCACATTTTTTGCCCTAATGAAAACGTAGCATAAACCTAGATGAAACACTTTTTATCCAATTTCCGAATATGTACATTATTTCGGCCTTAATGAAAACGTAGTATAAGATTGTTGTACTTACTGCAGATTTCCCAGACACAACACATGCTAGCTACTGGTAAGCAATAACATGCTTTATGGTGGATTTACATTATTCTGCAACGTCTTCATCTTCAAATTTCAAGAAAAGTAAAGCGGGGGAGATATACGTGATTATACAGAAGAGTGAAAGAATACACAATATACGTACTCATTTTTCCTTGCTATAATTTTTTATAGCCCTTTGACAGAAGTCAAAGTCATATTATTTTGCTGTCAAAAAATATTACAGATTTCAATTGAAATAATAAATAATAATAAGATGAGTTTAAATTAAAATGATTTTTTGTCTAAAATTTGTTTACAAAAAATGTTTCGTTGAATTAATTCTGGAATAGGACAATATAGTTTTATATATCCTAGTTAATCGCGATCGCAGAAGAATGGTCGTCAACATTTTCTCTATTCCAAAACTATTCGTTGGTCGTCGTGTTGTGTTCGGCGGTGATGATCAATTCATAAATCTGAATCCGTCGTGGTTGTTGTCGTCGTCGATTACGTTGTCGTCCGGGGATTGTTTGCGTTGGGCGAGTATGCTTTCCGGGAATTCATAACTTTCATGGAGAAGATGAACATCTTGGAAAATGATGCTATCCCGGACAGTCTTAGGGTTGAATTCGCTGTAAGTAATGATGAAATGAGGTCGTGGGAATGGGAGATTCACTCTAAGCTTTTGAAATTTGGTTTCAAAGATTCGGGGAAGTTTTTTTTGTGTTAAGGGATGGGTTTTGCAATTATTTAGGGTTAGGATTGGGCTAAAATGCATGTCAAAAAAAACATATCAAGCGGCTGACAAAGGTGCTGTCATTCATAGACTCTGTGAAACAGTGGGCCCTATCATGGTAACCGATCGGAGAAAAATTGTCTCTAATTCGGACGAAATGTACGAATTTTGTATCATAGTACCTCTCCGATTGATAAATCGGACACACATCCGAAAAATAATAAAGCATGCGTTGAAAATGTCAAAATGACAGTGACGCACAGCGAATTCATGCGATGCATAACTTTTTTATATTTGTATTTCTCTCGATTGTCTCCGGCAGCAAATTACTTGCGGACTTTTGTCGGATGGTAATATAAAAAATACAAACTATTTAATTTCGTGTGTATTTGTTTTTTTTTTTATTCTTTTTCCTTTGTTTGAGGCTTTCTGCTTGTGTTATGTATTTCATCCCCTAAAAATACAGCTGCGCTGTGCAGTTTTATTCGACTACAAAGGAGGTTCATACTTTATTTTTTTGTTTTCCTCATTCCATGGTATGCGCGTCGGTACGCATTTGTATTTCTCTTCCGATTCGGTTACCATGAACACAATAAATGCTCCGATCGGAACATTTCCCTGGTCGGAGGATTCTCCGATCGGTTACCATGATAGGGCCCAGTAGCTTTGAAAAGATCTAAACGTTCCTCTTTGCAATAATAAATTTAATCAATTTCTTTTAGCGCTGTGCCATCTTCCTACGCGGCCATGATGACATTTTCCTCTACGAATGGCTCAACGAACTCTGCTCAAATAGACTCCTGCCTTTCGTGACCCACTATGCACGTAAGTACAACCCAACAACACAATTTTAAAACATCGCGTCAATGATTCTTCATCATTCCCCAGTTAACAGATTACCATCAAAAGCTCATACGCCTTCGCCATCTCAAACGACGCGCAGCCACCTTTAAAATCATACCTAAGGTCTTAGCAAAGCGAATTATCATCTCGTCATCGTCTAGGTCGCCTCCTGAAAAGAAACACACACCAATCGACAACTACTTCCCAGATCTAGAGATTCCTGCCAAATCACGTGTTGCGATCCGTTTTAAATTCTCTGGCTGCCGACAAATTCCCGTTAAAGTCAAACCTACCACCAATGTGGTGGATACAAACGGCTCAAAAGCTACCGACTCATCCAAAGAGATTGTCATCGCGAGAAGAAAACTCTTCAAACCCCTAACTGATGAACAAAAGTGTGTCCATCTAAGTAACTATCATCTCTTAAGGATCTAAGAGTGTTTCTTGGAATAAAAGTCTTTGTTTTTTTTTGTCTTAAAACTTTTGCTGTTTCTATTTTGTATCACTAAAAGGCCGGCTCGTCGATTCCATACTTCTTCATGTCGCCAATTATGCGGGTTTGAATGATGTTTGTGATATTCGCATTGACATTGGGCAGGAGAGTGCCGGTTCGTGCTGCATGCTCGATCTTCTGCACCAGATTGATTTCACGCTGGCTTGAAACGAAATTCGTGACTAGACACTTTTGTTGGCTACCCACACGTCCTATTCGTCCACAGCGATGGATATAGTCAGCCACATGGAGGGGAAAATCAAAATTGATGACCTGTCGCGCGCGAGTTGTGTCCAGACAACGAGAGCCAACGTCTGTCGTAGAGAGAACATCGACATTGCCTTGTTGGAACTGTTCAAATCTTCCCATTCGGATTTTCATCAACATATCGCCGTGTGTTTGTGGGCATTGTCGCCGAGGCGAGAATAATTTGGCTACCCACAACTTTGTCATCTTGAATGTGGTTCTTGTGGAACTGGTAGCAAAGAAAAGATCTATTAGTTCATTAGTAAAATGAGATTTGCTTTTCACTTACCGGAAATCTTTTCAAGAAATAACACAGCTTATCAGAGAAGCTATCATCCAGCAGAGTATCTGCTTCATCCAGAACTACATGCCGAGCTTTGTCCATGCGATATATGCCTGTAGTGACGAGTTTACTTATCGCTCCTATACTGCCCACGAGAATATCGACATGCTCGAACTCTGGGTTTACCATCTTTTGTTTCGTGTTCCCTCCCAGAATACACTTGACACTCAACCCAGTGGATTTGGTTAGTTTTTGTGCAACATCTGCAATTTGTAGGGCCAGTTCCCTTCCCGGGGTGAGAATCAGCACAAGCGGACTGTTTAGTTGTCTCTCTTCAAATCGATAATTTCTTTCAAGGATTTGTTGGACAATTGGCAACAGATAGGCGAGTGTCTTGCCGCAGCCAGTCTCAGCGGCAATGAGTACATGATTGCAGTCACGAATGATCGGAATAGCATCGGATTGGATTTTTGTTAGTTGAGTTATTTCCAACTCGGAACTAAAGTTATTTATTAAATCCTCAGATAGTTGAAGAGATCTTTGAAGTGTTTTTATATCTTGCATCTGGCTCAGGATATCATCTTCATTCACTGAAGGATGAACTATGAAATAATCACCTTTTGATCTGCGGTGCATCCAGCCTTTTGAAGCCAGTGGGATTGTTCCAAATTTGGCTTCAACTAAGGGCCTTCCGAAAGGGACATTTAGCTCGCGTTTTTTGCACTCTATCAGAGGGATTTTCTTTGGTTTGGGTGATTTTGTGAGCTTGGCAGCTGGAGCTACGACAGTGTATGCTCGGGTTGAAGAGTTTTGGATAAAATTTGATAAATTTCGTAACATTTTATTTTACTTTTATCTAATAAATAACTTAACAACTTCAGAGTGATACAAAATGCGGCATCAGACGTTTATTATTTTCTGAAATAAAAAAAAAGGTTGTGAATATTGAATAATAGTTAATAATTATAATTTATTATTACTTACATTTTAACATTTTCGTATTTTTTTTTTTTTTGCTTTTTGCAGCTGGCTATTTCCTTGTTGTTTGGCAAATGACATTTAATAAAAAAAAAATGACAGAAGAATTTTTGACTTCTGTTGCGTTCAGGTAATTAGGATTCAGAGGCGAAGTTTTCAATTTGGAACAAAAAAATTCAAAAATTGGTGTCAAAACGAGAAAAACTGTTGGCCTGAACTATAGAAATTATAGGAACCTCGATATGCAGAAGAACATGCTATAATGAAGATGAACATGTTTGTCTTCACCATAATCTTCATCTTCATTTCTCCTATTTCCTATAATCTTGATTTATGAAGATGTTCTTCATTTTTATCTCCCCTCTCTATCACACGCGTATGACTTTTATATGTTGTATCCTTCTTTTTTGAAGAAGTAAGGATGCAGATTAGTGTAAATCCACCATTACCCTGACATTCCAGCTAATTGGAAGCAAGTTACTGGGTAATTTTTTAATTGTCAGATATACCTATATGTGTTCCAGTGTGAAGTTTTGTCTGTGCGAGTGGAAAATATCAGTGTACTGCAACAACTGTCTTGCCAGTAGCTGGCATAAGTGTGGCGACCGGGTAACACTCATATTTTGCATTCACACACAAAAACTTTACCAACTTGACGACCAAATCGCCAGTTTTTCTGCTACTTGATTTAACATTCCTAAAAGTTTTGGAGCATTTTGTTCACGTACTGTAATCATTATGTATTATTATGTCATTTTTGTGTACTTTAAAAACTAAAATCGCTGATGTTTGCAGAAATCTACACTTGCTTTTCAACCGTCAGTGCGCAGTGTGATAAAATTTAAAAAGAGAAATGTTTCATTATTCTTCTTGATTAAGCTGAACACTTTTACTACAATAAAGCTTGATGATAAAAAATTTCACCAAATTTGATAGCTTGTTTCCCGAAATGAGGTTGAATAAGTGAGATTATTTTTTATTAATTTAGATGTTTGCTACGAAATAATACTATTATTTGTCATATGGAAACACACGGTATAAGTCAAGATACGATGCTAGGTCGATCTACAAGTTTATGTTTCCTATTTTCGATCAGCAAAAAATTTCATTTTTAAATTCCCCGATAGTTCGTTTTATAACAATCACAACCCAATAGCTTTGCTATACAAACTATAGCACTATAAATCAATCAGTGGGTACTAGGCGCCGCTGCTATCTTCACAATGTATTGTATAAAGCAATTTGTAATTAAGTTTTCAGGCACTAGATGGCGACACAGTCAAATGCCTTCTCCACAGACTATAGATTTTATATACAATGTACAAATTTAAGAATTCCTTCACAAATTTTTTAACATAAATAAAAAATAATAACTTGCTCGAGGATTACATTTTGTATAATACATTCTACAGAACTCTAATCTGGTCATGGCGTTGGACTGTGTCATCGTCTAGTGGCTCAAAATCGTTTCTAATAGCTTTATATAATACAAACTGAAGATAGCATCGGTGCCTAGTGCCTAGTACC
Source organism: Platycheirus albimanus (assembly GCA_916050605.2). NCBI lineage: Eukaryota > Metazoa > Arthropoda > Insecta > Diptera > Syrphidae > Platycheirus > Platycheirus albimanus. Next base: position 6,011,671 of record OU696696.1, on the reverse strand, counting down.
CACTGATTGTATCAGATATCAGTAATTACTTCCTATTCATTGTACTATAGTTTATTTATATTTATGTATTTATATATAGCAAAGAAGACTACTAATAAATGTGCGTGGGGCCTTAGCCTTTGTTTGATCTTTTGGTGTCATCTTCGCCTAAGGATTTCTCAAAATCGAACTGAATTCTTCCACCGCCACAACAGATTTTTGACAGCTTGAAATTTTCTCTCGATTCGGAGTCACATGTAAACAAAATAAATTTTAAAAAGTTAAGTGCAAAAACTTTAATTACATTCACTCAAAACAATGGAAAAAGAAAACAAGGATACAGAAACATTTATAGAGAAGTGGTGTGAAGTCTTGCAAAAAGGAAATACCACAGAACTTATCAGCACCTTGCAGGTGAATATAGTGTTTCCTTGTAATATCAAACTTTTGTCTTAAAACTCATCCTGTTTCTAGGACATATCAAACATCTATCGCCCTTCTAATGAAGACTCAGACATTAAGATCCAGCAAGAACTCCGTCAGCTTATCATCCGATCATCGTCCGACCTTAGTGCCAATCAAGTTATCCTCAACTCAAGTCTGCGCACCTATTTTCACATCCTTCATCGATCTGGAATCGTTGATAGTTACTTTCAAGACCTAGATGGCAATCCAAAGGAAGCCCCTTTCATTCTTTATGCCATGCTAAGCACTGACTATCATAAATGCCTGGAACAAGAGTACCTGCAAGATAAATGTCTCGCCGCCCTTTCCAAGGCCATTGAATCAAACTTCTCACTTCTGGTTCCAGTTCTTCGGGCATTAAATCTTCTCCACAAGAAATACGATGTCCCTCATCTGGATATTTCTATTGAAAAAATATATTCGTGCATGCAAAGCAATCGTCTTGGTGCTCGCGATGAAGCTCTAATACTCTTTCGTTATTCTACTCTTGGCCTGCAGGAATCGATTGGAATTTTCAACTTAATAATCAATTACTGGCCTTGGACTAACAAGAACAAGTACTATCTACTCTCTGTCATTCTAGGTAGCCACAATCTTCAGGTCCTTTCGAAGCACTGCCAGTTCAACGAAGAGGACTTCTTCAATGGAATTCGTCTAGGACTTAGCTACAAAAGCACCTTCTCTGCTAGTCAGAGTCTTGTTAGAGCACTTTCCAAACAACACAGCCACCAACTTCTCGAACTATCTATCGAAATCCTCAAGAACGGCACAGAGAGGGAAATTGTTAACTTCCACACTCAATGGTTCACCCATATCATTCAGAAAGATGAACTATATCGCATGCTCCAGCTGCAGGATTCAAGAGAAATCTCATTCCGGTACATCTTCACGGTTTGCATCTTCTCCAAGCAAATTATTCTGGCTTCAAAGGAAGAACTTGAAGGACTGGCAGCGTTTTTTAGAGAAAACTGCTTCATCCTTACCATGGACACGCAGATGTATGTCTTTAAGTTTTTTGTTGACAACTTGTCTTGCTTGGAGTTCCCGGCTTCTCTGGAATTCCTAAGTGAATTCATTGAAATGCATAGATGCACTGAGTGCCCTCAAGTTCGGCACACAATTCTCGGAAAGTTTCCCCTAATTTTCAATTTTATAGCAAAAATGTTTTGCACATTAAAAGCGGAGTCCCATGTCGCAGTTTCGGACTTCTTTAAAAAACTGTTTCAATTGGTCATGAAGGACATGCAAAATGCATTGTATCAGCCTTTGATATTTTCTCTCAAGGCCATAGACAGAATTCTGCAGATTCTCTTTTCGGCGAGTAGCAAAAATGTCTCGAAGGCATGCAAACTCGAACAGAACCAAGAACTCGGAGAGTTCCTGGTCAAGGAAAAGATATTCGACGTTGATGCAATGAGCAGGACAGCTTTTGAGGTTCTCAATTCTCCTGAATGCTATGACGATGCTAAAGAGTTGGTGGTGAACATCATCAATCAGCTGAAAGTTCAGAGTTTGCGAGATGCCTCACGACGATGTGCCGAATGCAGTGAGAGTATTGAAATTGATGAAGTTGCCCAGTGTGCTATCTTTGCTAGGTTGTGTATCCATTGTAGTCATTACGACGATACCCAGGTGACTGAGTATCCAAAAGAGCTTCTTAGCTATAGCATGAGGAGAGTGTGTGAGCTTCTTAAAGTCCTTGAGAGCGATCCACTTTATGTTTGCAAGAATGAAGGACATATCTTTGGACACATGAGTGTGATGAATGAAGTTCTTAACGAAGAGAACAGTTCACTTGGCTTTGAATATGAGGATTTATTGAAGATAGTGGAGGACGTGATTCTGTTGGATTTGAAACTATTGAATGCTGCAGCTAAGGAAGGAGGCACGGCAGCCAGCTTTCAGGTTATGGATGAAAGCTTGCAGATGCTAATCGATGAATCGATGTATGAACGGAAGAATGGCGAGGAGTGCACGAAGTTTTTGATGTTGTCCTTTTGGATGGCTTTGAAGGTAAGTTTGGGTTGGGTTTTTATGAAAATATTGATTTGGTTCTGCGTTTCAGTTAAAATTTCAGACCGGAAGCTATTTGGTTGCTCAGCTACACATGCCAAATTACCTGAGTTCGATGTCTTCTTAACCAATTGGCTTTGTCTTTAGGTGGGGATATCCTAGCCTTTTTTTCAAAGCAACCCAGCAGATATATGCCCTGTTATGATGGTGCCTAGGCTGCTACCCCTAGCGCAATGGTTATTATGTCTGAGTCCGTGGCTGCTCCTGGATCTGTAGTGCTAGAGTATTTTCTTATTTATTCTCAATTTCGCCTTGGGAACTGAAATGTTTAGTTTTGAGAAGCGTTATTTTATTTTTTGAAAGAGATTATGTATGTTACTTCCTTGCAAACGCCCCGGAAAAGGTTAAGGTGGATACCATCGGCGTGGTAGTATAACACACTGACCACTTCACCACGAAGCACTTCTTTGGTTTTACTTTTCTTACTTACATAAGGTGGCGCAGACAGTCCATTGTGGACGGCCTCAACCAACATACTCCGCTAGTCCTTACTTACTTAGGGTGGTGTGGACAGTCCATATTGGACCATGGCCTCAACCAACAATCCTCGTTAGCTAGGCCGGTCCCTAGACAGGGGCCTCCAGTCGCGGACACCAAGTTGTTTAAGTTTGTCCTACACTTGATCGTGCCACCTTAGATGGGGTCTTACATTACTGCGGTGGCCCTCAGGATTGAAATTGAAGACTCGGCGGGCTGGTGCGTATCCTTCGTACGCTCCACATGCCCTAGCCACCTAAGCCGCTGTTTTGTCTGCTTTCTGATCAGCTCAATTTCGCTGTATAGCATGTAGAGTTCGTCATAGAATATTCCCCTTCATAATCCATTGTCACGGCCTTGTTCTTCCGATAGCTCCCACTGGATGGATTCAAAGACTCTACTGCTTATGCCAGGACTTTGATCACCCGCATTTCAAACTAAGTAACTTCTTCATTGAATCTCTTGTTGATATGAGACCCAAAATTAGCTGCTGGCTCTTCTGTAAATATTTTGTACATATACTGAGATTCATCGGACTACATTTTGGAAAGCCAGCAGAAACACAGAAACGCCTTGACCCTCTGATCTCCTCCCCTTACAAACCATTTCGGGATTATAAAATAATTTTTTAATTGTTTTTTAATTCATAGACTTCGTGTGAGGTTGCAACAACCATCGGCCGTATACTAATGGACCAAGCAGAAGCTGATCCGAAAATTTTAAAACTTGTTGAAAAATGCTTGAATGTAAGCGTGACAGTCTTACTTCGCTGCAGACACAAAGGAGCAATCGAAGCAGCTGGTGTTACTTTAGGTAAATAATTTGAATTCATATTAAAAGTTGACTTAAATATAACCGTGAATATTGTTCCAGGAAAACTCATTAAACTTCTAACATCCCACGCAGAAAATTCAAAGTGTTATGGAGTCGTATACAAATGCCTTGACTTGTTGTTCGAGAAAGTTAATCAAATAAGCACAACTCGACGCGGAGCTGGCCTCACAATCATGTTCCTTCATCTTGTTAAGAACGAAGTCCGAAGAGAACGTCCTTTGACTCATCGAGCAGTTAAGATGCTCCTAAGTCGAATTGAAAAGGCTGAAGAGCCAACAACATCCAGCGCTGATGAGAAAACGTATCAAGACGAATCTGAGCAGAATTTTGACAGTGTGCATGCACTTGTGCTGCATTACCTTTGTGTGATTGTGAAAGACACCGAACTGCGTGACACAGTTTCCGAGTACTATGATGAAATCATGATGGCTGCTGTTATAAGAATCGACAACCCGGAATGGACCATTTGCAATGCGGCACTGCAGCTTTTTGGAGCACTTGTCCCAAAAATCGTTGGCCAAAAACAAGCCACCGAGATGGTTATTCCGGTTTGTTGGGAGCCCACTGAAGTCACATTTCTTGAAGTCAACTTAAAGCTACCGCGCACGTGTGAACATATCTTGAGTATTTGCTGCCCCGAGCGCAAGTCAAGCGTTTCCACTAGAAAACTTATTCTGTTTCTGGAATTCCTTTCCAATGTGGAACACTTGAAGAAAGGCGAACAGTCTATATCACCCATGCTGGAGCGCTTCCGTGAGCTCTTCTGGTCTCTGCTCTCTCACGAATGCGAAAAAGTTCGCAAGCTAGGCGCCACATGTTTTGTCCGAGCGCACGAATTCCGCGAGGACCTTCCAGTGGTTCTCCTTCAACTGGCCGAAATTATCTTCAAAGTTCAAAACGAGAACTTCTTTCAAGGTCTCTTGTTCGCTATCAACGAAGGAATCCACAAAATCGACGTCGAATGGAAGTACACAAGTGTACAGAGCGTCGATGAATTTCTCGAAATCTTACGCAACACATTCCGAGGATCGTACAAATATCGACATCTTAGCTTCTACACACGAGCTCTCCTCATGGACTTTTTCCTCCTAACTGGGTTGGATTTCAAAGAAGACATGGTAAAGGAAATTGTGCAGAAAGAACATCAAGTAGAAGCAACAGAAGAGCAATCTTTTGGCTTTGATTTGTGGCAGGAAAAAGTTTTAGAAAACAAAGCCTAAAAAGGCATATTAAGTTAAAGCTTAAAAAGTGTGAAGCTCTAGTCGTAGTTTTAGGGAATATAACATATTAATTACTTTTATTGTTGTAACATATACAGAGTTTTCATTTACCTTATTCTATATAATAATTGGTAAAAGGTGGCTGGATCAACTGATGGTTCCATCTTGATCCATGCTGTGCATTTCTTGATTTCTTGACATATTCTGAATTGTCTGACTTAGAATGTTCCTGAGGATGTGTGGTTTGCAGTGCTCTTCTAGCCAGGGTATAACTCCGGTGGTCAATTGCTCAAAGTTGTCCATTGGTATATTTTGGAACGTCTCAAACATTTCGTCCATGATTGATTGGAACTAAATAAAAGAAAAAAAATAAGAAGTAAATAATGTACAAAATTTTATGAATCATTGCTTTATAGTCACTCCAGGAGTGGGGTTTGCTGATAGGTTGGATGTGGTAGAGTGTAACATCGAAATAAATCAGTCGAGGGGGTATATGAGACCGATGATCAATAGCAAAGCAACATGATTGCCTCTCTTGGGCAATTTACATCGCCTTCACGCCAAGGATATCATCTTAGGAAAAAACACCAAGCAATTGGCTCTACAAGCAACGCTATGTTTTAAGGACCGATTTTGAAATTAACGTCAAAGGGAAGTATTATGGAGTTTGCGAAAAAAGCGAAAGAGAGTAGGAAACCTTAATACTTCCGATATAAACAAGTGCAAAGGCACAAACATCGGTTTGGTCTCAGACGTCCGACATGGATCCAAAACCAGGAGGCTTACGATGATATTTTCTGAGGACATTCCAACGAACCCCAGAGGAAGATCACAAGTGGGAAGTGGAAATTTGTCAGAGCTGTGATCCTATTCGAGATTATAGATTCGTCGAACAAAAAGGGAAAGACGCTGGCCAGGTGTTATACATGGCTTGCATTCGTTTTTATCTACACAAGAAGTAAAATTAAGGACATTTGCCATTCTTTTTTCATAACATAAACAGTATCCACCAAAACATCTTATTTTTCCTTAAAAAGGGGTGTTAGCTTCTGAGACGGAGGCAAATGGTTGGAAATGATAATGAGAGGTTCTTTCTGTAGCTTTGAAAGGAATCAACAATACGAAAAGTTAGTTTGAAAGCCAAGAACGACGGAGTGGCAATGGTACAATGGATGTATTGCTTGGTTGGGACAAGGGCCCTGGTGCATAGGGAAAGAATCGGGCCCTCCTCCCCTCTTTCCGCGTAGTTTGAACTTATATTGGTCTTCAAAATTATTGATAGGAATACGAATAGGAAACAGTGAGTTGAACTTATCCCTAGTAGGCTAAATCCATACTAGGTCTCTATTAGAATCTCCATGTGTTTAATAGAAGAAAAAGGGAATAAATAAAAAACGACGCACATGACAATATAGAATATTTATTATACAGATGAGATTTAAGTAATCTCAAAAAAACGATTTTAAACAGAATTCCCCGTCCAATCCATAATTTCTTGCGCGCTTTAATTTTTGCGAATTCGTCTATAATTTCACTCAAATCCAAGTTTGATGCCGCCTCATTTTCGATTGCAATTTTCGATAAATGTCGGAGGCGATCTTGTCGAATGCTGTTTCTTAAATATTTTTTTATAATCTTCAGTTTACTGAAAGATCTTTCTACTGCCGCGGAAGTAACAGGAATTGTATGAAACAGTAGCATCGCTGTATACACTTCCGTAAGGTCACATTCGAGCACGCCAAATTTTGTTATAATTTCTTTGCAAAGCTGGCGAATAGACCACGTTTATATCAATTGAGGGAGGATCAGATGATATACGCAATATTTCTTCTGAAACTGATCACATTTCTTTAGTAAAATCGTTTCATTCCAGCTAAGCAATTTTTTTGGAATCAGGAAGCCGAACGATTTACAAACTGCACTCATACCAATAAAACGCACATCTAACTGATTGATTATTATGTCGAGTACATTGTTGAAAATAGTTACTCTAAAGACTTCTTCCTGGCTTTCGAATCGGTGATCAGAAGCCAATTTATCGAAATGCTTTTTTGTTGTCGATCATGTTGAGAGCTGTCATAGATTAAACGGTTACTGTTGTGCTGCAACCTTTATCATACATATTTTGTCATCGGAAATTTTTTTTAGCGAAAGTGAGTTCTAGCAGGTGATACCTGATGAAATAAGGCTGGTAGTAGGGAATTACGAATTACAATAGTCAGCGACACACCTAGCCTCAACTATTGTAGTACGATCCAGACCCCAGAAAAATGAAAACATCGCCACAAATATCATAAATGAGAACTGATGCAAGGCAAGAGTGAATGAAAACTTCATTATAAAGTTGATAGGTGGAATTAGGGAATTGATCTCACGACCGTCAAGCACGTGAGCTTATCGCTGATCTAATGAGCTACGGGCGTACTAGAGACTCGAGGCTCTAGCCTGCTCACAAGAATTTTTTTTTAAATTTGTTTTATTTTATTTTTTTTTATCTTATTTCATTATTATTATTTTTTCAAAGCTGAGGTTAGAGGGCCCCTGAGCTCCGGAGCCCTGGTGCACTGCACCACCTGGCCCTATGATAGCTACGCCACTGTGTAGGTTCGAAACCCAGCCTGGGCAGCAATTTTCCAATATTCCGTCAGCTTCAACTGGACGCCACCCGGGGGATTTTTGGAGATAAATATCACCCAATTCTCTATCCTGTGAGAACCGTAGACAAGCCCGGCGACTGCGCCAAACCCAGAGACTTAGTGGTAACATTGCAAAATGGCCATCAAAAACGCACCTACTGATGTTTTGGGTTTCATTAGGCGACCACAACGAAACACCTGGTTCGATGATGAGTGCAGGCTCGCACATACGGCCAAAAACGAAGCTTATCAGGCAGTTCTTCAGGCCAGAACCAAGAGCGCTCCCGTGCGGTATACCAGCAAAAGAGGGAGGAGGAACATCGGCTTTTCGGAAAGAAAAAGGGAGAACTGGGAAAACGAATTGTTGAATCTATTGAGGGATGCTACGGCAGAAGCAATGTTCGAAAGTTATACCAAAGGGTAAAATATTTGTCCAAGGGTTACAAAGCCCAACGGAAACCTGTAGAAACGAGGGTGGGAATGTCGTAGTAGATACACAGTCGGTGCTGAGAATTTGAAAAGGACACTTCTATAGACTGTTAAACGGCGAAGACAACCAACTAATCGCTGTCAGGCAGAATGATCCATTCGATTTGGACGATGATGAACAAAACCTCCGTCTACCCGACCAAGAAGTTCGGGTATCAACCAATATTAAAACAAAAGTCCAACAAAGCTGCTGGAGCGGATGGGTTTACGGCTGAACTCTTCTAAGAAGTGGGAGATAACTTGGTTTGGTAAAGAGCTTACACCAACTCATCTGTACTCTATCGGATGATTGTACTGGTTGGATGAAAGAATTGAACCTCAGCATTGTGTGCCTCGTCGTTGGTAGTAGCTCTGACGTCCATTAAAAATAGTCCTTAAAAGTATTCTGCCATCATTTTGCCCCTTTGACGTTAATTTATGACACCATCAACATTAGCTTAGTTCGTTAAGAACTTATTATTATTATTATTATAATTTATTAACATATAATTAAAATTACAATGCTAATACAAGTCGAGCACAAGCAGCTGAGGCTTTCGGCTCTTAGTTGAGAAGAATATGAACTAAAATATAAAAAGCTGGAAAAGTTGAGTGAGGAGAAGTTATAAATAAAATTAAGAAGGATAAGTAACTTACTGTTTAGATATCCAATTTGTGCTTTTTTATAAATGAATAAACTTTAATAATGTTGTTATGACTAGGGTTTTTTAAGGCATCATAGATGGCTGTTGCTTGCTGTCGTTGTAATGGTACATATGAACAAAAGTTGGTGTTAAGAACTTAAGTGGGGTCCCCATTAATCTTTTTTTGAAAAACGACTGGAGGAAGATGAGGCAACGATTCAGCTGTTGAAGTGAAGTTTGCTATCAAGCCGCCAACTCGTCACAAAAAAGATCATGCCAGGCTTTGTTTCATCTCTTGGTGTAAAGAGATGTTGCCTCTACCCTCCCTTCCATGGTTGCTTGTCTTGCCGATGCAGCCCCATAAGAACTGAGGTTTATTTGACAATTGGGGTTGTCATCAAATACTGGATCCACCCTACTAAAGTTCAAAGAACAAAGCTCTTTTCCAAAAATGCTAATGTCGACATTGAAATTGTTGGAATAATGATACATGCTGCGAATAGTAGCGGCCTGGAATATTCTTATAGTAAGTTATGGTACAGACAAATTAATTATTCTGTACCTAATAGAAATCCAAAAATCTCATCAAAAATTTAATTTACTGAGCCTCAGTCTTCCACACCATCTAAATTTTGCAAGGATGGGGACATTATCAAGATAGGGATTGAAAGTTTTTGGAAATCAGCATCAAAAATGGCAAAACCATGCCAGAAAGACATCAAAAGAATTGAGGCAGTTAAGTTAGCTGGGCATTGGCTGGAGAAAAAAGAGTCGATCCCTTTAAATGCTAAAACAATTTAGAGAATAACGACTAGCCATGCTGATGATAAGTACTTTAAATCAAAGAACGCTGAAATTAAGTTTGGTATTTAAATGAATATAAAGAGAAAGACACCACATACCTACTACCTAATGATCTGGCGTTTAGTTAAATGTATCTTTCATTGTCCCAGGGGATACCTGATTGGGACGACATGATCTTGTTGATTAGGTCATTATTTGCTGATTTGATTTTTGAGATAGGGACACAGTATATATCTTAATAGCGGAATGGTGTTAGCATCTTCGTATATAACATTGTTAGCAAATCTTTTGTTGCGTGTTTGGAAGCTTAAGCCTAGACAAGCTCTAAGTATTTTTCTTTCAAACCTTTGAAGAATTAGTGAAGTGGAGGGAGACATTGTGAACCAGACTGGGAAGGCATAAGTTTGAATCGGTCTTATTAGCGTTTTGTAAAAAAGCAGTTTCGCTCTTATTCAGTGAATTATGTTTTAAATAGGGCGCTAATGTATTAGAAATGTTACGAGATTTAGCTAGTACCAGTCTGGCATGGCAGTTAAATTTGAACAGATTATTGAAATTAATTCCCAGGTATTTGATGTTGTTTTTGGCCTTTATGTCGTGCCCGTTGATTTTTAGTGTAAGGTATCTGCTCTCAAGGACAGCACCTGTAGGCCCCTTACCGCTAGCATTTCTAAAGTAGATAAGCTCCGATTTAGTGAAGCTAATGCTTATGCCCCATGTATTAAGGTAACTGGAGATGATTTGTATATGCTTTTGTAGAAGGGAGAGTGCAGCAAACGACGAGCAGTGGCTCGAGTACGCTATGGTGTCGTCGACGTACAACAGACTAGTGGATTCTTGCTTGTTTTCCCTAAATGTATGTGGGAAATCACGAAGGAATAAATTGTAAAGGTAATACAATTCAGTAAATAACGACCATAGCCATGCTGATGATAACAACTTTAAAGCAAAGAATGCTGAAATTAAGTTTGATATTTAAATGAATATAAAGAGAAAGACACCACATACCTATTGCCTACAACAATGATCTAGCGTTTTGTTAAACGTCGACTTATGGAATAGACTTTGGACTTTAAAATAGAGGCGAAATTACATACCACTTGAAACTTGGCCTCATCTGTCAAACGAGCCTCAGCCGGACCAGGATTCGATTGCTGATGTTGCAGCATATGTTCGTAGCTATTTTGAATGATACGCAATGCCATTACTTCTTTGTGCAACGCTGCACTTTCGTCTTCTTGTTTTTTCTTTTGTTGGTTCAAATAACCGATGTAGTCAATGGACTTTTGTAGAATCAGCGCTTTGCTTAGTTTGTAGCCTGATGAATCATTCGGTTGGCAAGTGGGCACTAGTTCTTGCAAACTGTCGTAGCCTTTTTTTATAGCATCGCGACGTTTTTGTTCCGCCTGGGTGTGTGCCTCACGACGACGTTCCTTATAACTCAACGTAGCACTGCGATTTGTATCACTGTCATCTTCATCATCTGGTGGGGAATCTCTTTATTGGAGGAGGGGCAGTGTTTGTTTTTAAATGCAAATCATACCTGTGTTGTTTGCAGAGGAGTTGGGGGTATGAGTGCTTCCAGCACTGCTGCACCGAGAATATTGCAAGCTATTGTCCTGTTCTTGGTTCCTTTCGGGTTCTAATTTGATTTCCTCATGTCTCGGGTTATTGTAATCTGTGGACATGCTTTCTGCCATTTAACCTTGACTTGGCGTTGAAGAAAATTTCAAACAATAAACTAAAATATTTTAATTAATAAATCAACAGATAAGTAATGGCAAGATAATTTTTTTTTTGTACGAGGAGTGTGAAGTTAACTGTCAAAAACATATGATTAGAAATGGCCGCGTTCGTAACTACACTTGGTATCCGTTCCAGGGAGCACAAATCTGGAGTAACTTCTGCAATAAATGAAACGAAAGCGATGGTGAGATAGCTTTGCTTTGCAGACTGTAGTACTATAAATATATAAAGTAATTACTGTTTCAATCAGTGGCTACCAAGCGGCGCTGCTATCTTTAGATTGTATTAAGCTATTAGAAATGAAGTTTTGAGGCACTAGATGGCGTAACAGTCAAACGCTATCTCCAGTGTAGTGTAGCGATAGCTACTCCCTAGTCCCTACCCTGAGGCCACACATGCGAGCTACTGGCAAGCAGGTTGCTACATGTCAAATTCCTATCTGTGTTTTTGCTGTGACGTAGGCTGCACAAACAAGTTGCTAACAGCTGTTTGAAAATGTCAATTTTCTATTTCAATTTGAAGATAAATTTTGAATTTTGAAAAAAAATTCCAAAAATTTGAAGATGTCGGTATCAAAGCGTCAACTTATCTATAGAAATTGTGAAGGGCATAAAATAATTGTTAATAAAACAACACGAAGAAAAGATTAAAAGGAAAGGTTGGATGAAGCCAACATAGGCTCTCCTTCCGTTTAAAAAGCCTCGTTTCCGAACTGTTTATTTTTGCAACACTGTCTACGATTTTTGTATGTAAACTACTCAAAAATGACTTAATTATACATATAATTGATAGTACAGGAACGAGGCTACAAAACTTGCAGGAAATGGCAAATCAACCGGCAGAGCTACTGGCAACAAAAATGTCTTGCCAGTTGGCCAGCAAGTTGCCAAAGTTTATCTGTGTGAGTAGAAAATGTGAGTGTATTGCAACTGTCTTACCAGTAGCTGGCATGTGTGGCATCCGGGTTACTTAAGAACCATTAAAATATATTTTTCGTGTCCGCGAAAACGTATGTGTACGAATTCAACAGGGTATACCTCTCTCTGTGAATTTTGTGTTCGATTTGTATAAAGCTTTATTTTACTTGTGTAGTTAACTGTTCCCATTTTTACTTGTTCTATAGGGCAAGTATTGGAATCGTACAGAAAAAAAATCGAGGTTTTAATCAAACATGACATTACTTACGATGTTAGAGAAGCCCAAAAAAGTGGTTTTCGCCATACAGTCCATCGGTCTGTCTGTGCGCTTTTTCACGTCCAGCTACACCATAAACGGCTTGACGGATTTTCTTCAAACTAGGAGTTTAAAGAAAAACGGTTGTTGAGGTTTTTTTTATTTCGTTTTAGACCGGCTCAGACTGGTATCTTTCAAGTAACGGTTTTTTTTCACTTTGAATTTTCTCGAAAACGGCTCTATAGATTTTGATTAAACTCAAAATTTTATTTTTCGTTTTGGATCAAATGGTCGTAACGAACATCCAGGTTTAAACGGCTTTTTTCAAATGGCCATAAGTTCACAATGGGTTGATTGAATTGACTCAAATTTCGTTTGACCTAGTTCTTCATAGTTTTCTATATAATGGCTTCGTAAATTTTTTAGTGAAGCCTTTCCAAGCGGTGGCTTCCATACAACAAGCCGTTGAGCTTTAGCCCACTTTTTTTTGGTTTTTTTCTAATTTGCTCGAAAATGGCTCTAACGATTTTCTAGAAACTTAAAAAAATACATGGAAATATAAACTATAATTTTTTATTGCGACTATAAAGGGTGTTTTCTTAGAGGTATAGAGCTTTGAAATGAAATAAAACAAAGATCACTTTTTCAATTTACATGAAATTTACTTTATTCGAAAGATAATCTTCTGGCATTATAATTTAATAGCACTTTCCATTGGTTTCACTCGAGGAACGACTCATTCTGAAAACCAATGCAAAATTGCTTCTGCTTAATGTAGATACAATGTAGTATTCGCACGCATCAGTTTCACAAGTTTTGCCTTTGTCAAACTGGTGTACCTAAGCAGCAGGGTAATTAGGGATTTTTATTGGTTCCTCGTATTAAATACCATTCACTTAACTTCGTTGCTGACCTCCGACGACTATATCATCAGATTTTCATTTAGCACTATGTCACATGTGTCGACATTACAAAAACTTTCGGCATTGCTGCATGCGAATAGACCTTAACCAATGAATATTCTCTGGGTGACATTTGAGTTATATTTGTATGTGTGCTTCTTGAGTGGATTCTGACTTCAAATCTAGAAGCGAAATTCTCTTCTAAAAATCGTCAGAAGTGTCATTTGCTTAAGAATGGAACGGTTTTAGAAGACTTCCGGATGTTTCTGAATGTTTCCTTTCCTCCAATGGAAAGTGCTATAAATATGATTTCTGGCATATGTCTAATCTGGAGATCCAATTTTCGATGACTTTTTCCAATGTTGTCCTCCAAGTGGTCAATCGTTTCGGGCTTATTGGCGTAGACTATCTACTTCACATGTCCCCACAGAAAATAGTGAAGCGGCGTTAAATAGTAAGATCTTGGAGGCCAATTCCCAGGACCAAAACGCGAAATTATGCGCTCACCGAACGTTTTCTTCAACAAATCAATTGTGGCACGAGCTGTTTGACATATTGCTCCGCCTTGTTGACAAAACAGGTCCTGCACATCATGGTTGTTCAATTGATGAACGAAATAGTCAGCAATCATGGCTATTTAGCGGTCACCATTGACTGTAACGTTCTGGCCAGCATCGTTTTTAAAGAAGAACAGTCAGTTTTTGTGGATGTAACGGAGTCTCAACATACACTTGATTATTATCATCACTCCAAATACTGCAGTTTTGCTTATGGACGTATTCATATTCAAGCTTCATCGCTAAATAAAATTCGCTTATGAAAATTGGGATACGTATCTCGAGCAGAACCATGATTTTCAAAATAAATTTGAAAAATTTGGAAGCGTTTTTCAGGCGTCAATCTAGTTAAAATAGTGTTGTCATCTTTAAGTTCTACGCCTCTTAAAAAAAAACAAACACACGTTATTGCCAAGTTAATGCTTTCGTAAAAAAAGCGTTAACGAAGGAGATGCAACATAAGTGGGTAGAAAAAATCACTTTGAAAAGCACATTTTTGTTTGGCTGCACAAAAATATAATGAGCAGCATATTTTCTCGAAAACGGCTATAACGATTTTAATAAAACTCTTTTAGCAATGTTTAGAAAATACGGAAAATTTTCTATTTGGATTACATTCCTCCGCAAAGTTTTACAACGGTACATCTGCCTTTATTTTTCAAATCAGTCTTTCTCCATTACTGATCGATTTGGATGTGATTTAAACGTTCCTATATATAGCAAAACTATAGCAACAATTTAAACAAATGTTATTTTTTTTTAATTTTACATGGTGGACCAATTTAAATTCTTCTTCATGACACACACAGTATACAAATCATATGGGCTATCCGGTTTCTAGAAAACGTGTATTCTTTCAGTATTTCTCAAGTGGTTTCTACCTAATTGTTCGTATGTTCATTATTTTTTTTCCAAAACTCAGACAAAATAAAACCAGGTTCGCGTGAGAAAATTTAAGTCTTTACTGATTCACATTCACTGTGTCGTATACGTAACATTAAAATCAAGATCATTCGTATTTTTCGGTTTTGAAAGTAAAGCTTAATAAAACACACATTGTTGATGAAAATTTTACTTCATTATAAATTTTGGGTATTGCCATTTAGTGTGCAAAACAATATCATTAAAATGAGCACCTCGAAAAGATTCGCAGCATGTGATTCTTTTGATGTAATTTTTAACCACTTTTTCACACGGTTCGGGCGGTATATCGGCCATAACTTAAGTAGATATACTGTTGGGGTTAATGCGTCTAGAGTTCGGAATTATTCGCGTTAGCACGGTATTTTGCGTAGTCCCACAAAAAGAAAATCTAACGGTGTTAAACCGCATGATCTTGGTGGCCAACTGAAGTCACCAAAATGTGAAATTACGCTACCAGAAAACTTCTCACAAATCGGTTATCATTCCCTCATATCTATATTGGCATCTTCGAAAATACAAACCAATGACATGTGCTATTTAACTCTTAGCGGCGGTGGACATAATGTATATGCCGAAAATTATGTTTGAAAAATAAATGCCATGATTTTATCTACCAGATTATAAAAATAAAAAATTCATTCCAACAATATTTCTGTCTTATATTATTATTTTAAGTTTTTAAGCATTTAAAAAAATACCCGTTACAAGTGGCCCTGAGTATTGTATTTCATCCTAAAATATTGATTTGATGAGTCGCTATGAAGCTGATGCCGCAATTATTTTGCCCCGGGCACTACAAAAACAGCTACGAGTACTTACCTTCAACTTGACCTTAATGTGCTATTGTTTCCGGAAATAATCACATCCAAGCATTTCTATATGAAAAAAAAAACCAGTATAATATAGTGTAATTGCTATTCTTATTTTTTATTACCCACAGTTTTTAACAATAATTTATTTTCTTATCTATGTATATGTTTTATTTTGTTTTATATTATATAACTAAGTTATTTTTCTGATGCTAGTTTAATGTGATTTGTATGTCTGCACAAACTCTGCTTATTTGATTTGTCAAAAGAAGAAAAACATCTTGACATGATAATTCGACATTAATTATAAATAATCTTCACGATATTTAAAAAAATAAAGCTGTATAGAAAAGACTTAAAAAATATATAGATATATTCGCTGTAATCAATTAAAATAAAATACATGTAGTATATTCACTAAAACAATTTAATACTTATAAATTAAATAATAAATAATATCTGATAGTTTTTTTTTTCTAAAAATAAATAAATACATTAAATATCTCTTTACAATGTGAAGAACAGACGATGATCCCATTTCACTTAATAAATCTTTTTTGTTAAACATAACTTCACCTTAACAAATTTTGTTAAATTTAATTTTTTTTCTTCAATTATTTCAAGTCTTTATATGTTTTTTTTTTCTAAAGATTGTCGTTAAGCTTATGGTATCTTCCTCTTAAAAAAGTAACTAAAACAAAGCTTTATTTCTGTTCTTCGACATCATCGTCCTTAATATGGTTAAGCTAAAATGGTGGCTTAAGGATATATATTTTTTTTTAATATTTTAAGTTTTTAATTTTTAATTTTTAATTTTTTCTCACATCAATTGTACAATACATTCAACATTTATCGGTTTTATTTGTATATAGTTATGTGTATAATATATTTACACGTTCCCTTACATAGCTAATAACATTATGTAAACTGTTTCAAATAAATATTGCTAGATTCTCACATCCATAAATCCATGGATTAAGGATTGGCTTTTGTTTTTACATCAATTTATTTTAAAATTTTTTTTAATACTTTCAATTTTGGAAAAAGTTTTTGAGTATTTTAGTTTTCTTTTTAATTATTTTTGCTGTTGTGAAAGACAAGGTGAGTTTAGTCTTTTTTTTTTTGGTATGGTTGTGCTTTCTATTTTGTTTTTAACTAGTTTACTACAATCAAATTATTGTTGCCTTAAAAAAAAGTGTAACAAAAAAAGTATTTGCTGATATTATTTTGTGTTGGGGTTGGACTTGGAACATGTCTTTTGCAAACGTTTCACACAAAGTACAGAGTTCAATCTTACTTATTATGTCGGTGACAGCACTGGTCAATGCAAGAGTTACCATTCTGGTAAAAAAAATTAGTAAAATCTGCTTCCTTTTCTTAGGTTATGCAATTTTTTTTTGAAATTCGTTAAAATCATCATTTCGTAATGGGCATTTGAATCCAAACAGTTTTCTTAGGAACAGCATTAATGGCTCAAAGACAAAGTTCAATGAAAATCGTTTAGTATATTCATTTCCCAGAACTGTTATATAGGAAGTATGCCAGTTTAATCTAGAATTAAAATTAGCGTCTTAATATCGCCCTGAAGGAATAATATTTATTTATAAATCGAATAATATAGCTATAATATGGTATCCATAACGTGCATGAATTGTTCAGCTTCTTGGGTTATAATCTTATAATTGATGTACTGACAGGAAAGATCGTACGGCAGACTGTAAGAAAAAAGATCTTTTTTAAGCTTCTCAATCAGCTTCTCTTTATTAAAACTTGGGTTTTATTTTGACCAACCAACATGCAATGTGGTAGGCGTTTCGACGCACATCGTAAAATATTGGTAAGGCTTGTGACAAACATTTCATGAACGCTCCTCTAAAATCATAGTTATTGAACAACTGTCCTCGGAATAAATACATGTTAAACCTCGAAGACAGCTGAAAAAAGCAAACACAAATCACTGTCCAGTAATCTGTTATGGCCTGTGCAAAAACAATTTTAATGTGACCAGCTTACCTACATTTACGACACAAATTCTTTTGAGAAAGCTTACAAAATGCCTTAAAAGAAGCATCCGGAATTTTTCTGGAACTATTGCATTGGCACGAACATGACACACTTCTGACAGTTCTGAGAAGGGAAATTTGCTTCTTTATTTGAAGTCAGAATTATTCAAAAATCAAAAAAAAAAAAAAAAAAGAAAAAAAAAGAAAAAAACCTCAAATGTCAGACATTTTTTATTGGGCAGTGTCTTCTCGCATCACAATGGGTGGTTTTCCGAGTGAAACCAATGAAGTATTTTCTACGCCATATTTATTTATCTTAGTTTTTCAACATGATTACATAGGGATTTCTTAAGAGACGTACAAAATGTGACATTTGTCAAAAGCTTTGTTGTTTTTTTAAAATCCTAATCTGTGGAAATTAAAAGTGTTAAATCTACGCCGCGCCGGTATATTTTTTTTAGGGACAATTTTCATTTTTGAATTGTGCTAGAATACATTGTATCTTAACATTTAAGTTGTGAGTGTGACATGCGCGTGAATTTATTTGTTAAGTTTTTATAGTTACATGTTCTTTTCCTTCCACAACTTATATTTTGTAAAAAAAAACAAATATTTTGACAAAAATGTCATACATTTTTACTTCCTTAAAGCTTTTTCCATGTTTGGGAAATTACAAAGCTGAGAAAATGGTTTAAGAAATATTGTAAACCGTATTTTACTTTTCAAGTCTAAAAATAAAAAAAAAACTGTGGAATATAAAATAATAAAATCGACAACAAAACATTTTAATGGAAGATCCAGTGACGTTTCATTTGTCAACTAAAGAACTAAACGTCAAAATCGAAAAAAAATTTGACAGGAAACTGAGACGAATGCCAAGATGCTATTCAATGCCATGAACATCTTACCCCCTGTAAAGTATATTTTACACAAAATAATATATACAGCCAAAAAAAAAAAAAAAAAAAAACACTTATTTCTCACTCAATTATTTTATGTCAACATTATTTTAAGGAATGTTTCGCGATTTAAAAATCAAATAAATTTAATATCATTTCACCTTTTTCCTCACTCTCACAAAAATATCTTTTTAAACATATAAATACCTACAAATCTTAGTCATCTAAACCTAAAAAAATCTTATCAAACATTTACTTTAAATCTGGAATTTGATTTCAAAATAAAAATCACTTGGAAAATTTTCCACTTTCTCTCTCTCGGTCTCTCTCCATCAAGTCCATCTGTCTTGTGATATAAAATTTGTGCAATTGTTTTAATCAATATATGTAAGTTTTAGTAACTTAATAGTTATGCTATACGTAGTATGCATTGTAAGGATTCCTTTTTGTCATACACGGCAACACACATTCCAAGGTATTACGAAAAGCCTCTCTGAAGTCTCGATTGAAGTATGCATAAATGAGAGGATTAAGGGTTGAGTTGAAGTAACCAATCCAAAATAAGACAGCAACAACAATATCAGGACAAGGGCAGGCTTGGCCGCATAGTGAGGTAATAACGTACCTTTAAGAGTATAAAATATATTTTAAAGTAGTCTTATTTAAAAAAAAAAAAAAAAAAAAAAAAAACACACACACTTACCATAGAAAAAATGGAAGCCAACATAAGAGGAATACCCCCATTATTATTCCCAGAGTTCTAGCAGCTTTGTGTTCTGCTCTCCAGCCTTTTCCTGCCCGAACGGAACCGCCTGAAAGTATGAAAAGATATAAAAAATGTGTGTAGAAAAGAATACAATTTTAAAAAATCGAATTTTAAATTTTATTTTAAGATTTGGTGAGATTTAAATACTTTGAATAAAAAAAGCTTTTAAGCCGACATAATTAAGACGTGATTTTATTTATTTTATCAAATTGTTTTATTGTACAAGAAATGCATTTTAAATTATTTATTTATTGTTTTTTAAGGCTATAGGATTTATTTTGTAATACCATGCTGTAAAACTGCAAAACCTATATTTGTTACAGTTTTTAACGA
Organism: Platycheirus albimanus; assembly: GCA_916050605.2. NCBI lineage: Eukaryota > Metazoa > Arthropoda > Insecta > Diptera > Syrphidae > Platycheirus > Platycheirus albimanus. Next base: position 5,991,959 of record OU696696.1, on the reverse strand, counting down.
GTTTTTGTGTGAGTAATAAATTTTGAACTGATGCACGTGCAACTTGAAACTACAAATTAATTATTAATTAATTAATTATTTCAGTTGATAAAATTGTATTAACATTGATTGATTTTCCTAATAAACAAAAATTGTTTTAAAAGCTTTCATTTATCAAAAGCTAGATGCTCAAATTTTTTGCAAATGGCGTCAAATGTCAATTCTACTTTTTGACATTTGTGAATTTAACAGATGGTGTTGCCACGGACTCTCGTTCATCCAATACCAACTAAGTAAACAATACGGTCTTAAGCTGGATATTGGCTGTGGCTGAAGATGTTGTAGCAAACCCCCAACTGGGTATCAATTGGCGATCTATTCAGAACAGAATATTTTGGGGAAAGACGTGAAGATGTTTCCTTATAAAGTGCAGGCGTTGCATCAATAGTCAACACTGTTGGCCACCAAGCACGTGTAAATTACAGAAAAAGAACGTCAGTTGGCAACTTTTGCCTCACCTCATAAAACCTAGCAATTCATAATTATGAAAGATTTTTTAAGTAAGTTTGATATTGATTACTGTAGATTTTTGTCCGAACTAAAGACTTGAACAAGTTTGAATGAAAATGAAAACTCCATAAAACAAAACTGCCGGAGATTCACTCAGATTATTTAAATTCCGTAGCCTATGTAACTAAAACAAAACAAAGTTTTTGACGTATCCATGTTTATTTTCATTTTCGCATGTTGAAGAACCCTACAAATTGCAATATATTAACTTTTCAAAAATGTCCCAAGTGTTGAGTCAATTCACAATATTACACATATATCTTTTATAGCACTACTTGACCATCTATACTATGATTTTGAGTTTTCCTCAAAATTTGAGAGTGAGAGAGTGGGTCGCAATCCCAAAGCACTTTCCATTGGAAGAAAAAAGGGTCCAGAAAGCATTCGGAAGCTTTTGGTAATCAATTGACACTACTGACAATTCTGAGATGAAATTGTTGCTTCTTCAATTTAAAGTCAAAATCCAGTCAAGATACACAATTACAAATTGATATAACTCAAATATAAGCCGAAGAATATTAGGTAATTGGGGAGTGTCTTTTCGCATACAGGATTGCCGTTAGTTTTAGTAATTTCGACACACTGACATATTGTTGAATCCAAATCTGATGAGGTGTTGAAGTCCAGCAACAAAGTTCATTGATCTGTATTTGATTGGAGGGACGAGTAAGAATATCTTTGAACAGCGGATTGGGATGCTCACATCAGTTTGACATTTTCGAAACTTGTGAACGAGACGCGTGTGAATACACATTAATGGATAATGGACAACTCCACGGTCATATCATCACCTGTGAAATGAAGTATGGAAACGTTCAACAACTTTTTTCATGGAATATTTTTAATAATTTTGGCTGTGTGTTTTAGCACAAAAGTTGGAGCATGGTACGTTCGCTGAGTAAGACGAAAAGTTGAACTCTTGTTAGAAAACTAGACAAAACTTTATTTCGAGACTAAAACCCATACAATTACTTTTAGTGACCTATATATTTGTCGTGGTTTTGCTATAACCCTTAATGTCAAAGTGTCAAATGCGATCCTAATGTCATGTCTTTACATTCCACACACTTGATTTTAAACAACAATTGGAACGTATGTTTGTTATGTGCCTCAAAACGAATTCAATAACTTGTAATGTGGTATCCATTTATTGTTTTTGTATTGAATTTTTCTTTTCACTGTAAGGAAGTATTCACAAATTGGATTTATAAAATTCATAAACCTGATTTCTGATCTTGTGGCTCTCATGTTACTAGTGCTTAAAGGAGTGTTCACATGAGAGCGATTAACATATGGAGGAATTGGCCAACAAATTATATTTTAAGCCTTTATATAGCTTATTTCTAAGCTTACACTACACCAATCGATAGAGATTAAAATATAAATTTTAAAATATGTTAGTACAAGGTGGGCCAAAAGAAATCACCCTATTGGAAGATGCTCTTATTTTTGCAAATGGCCGCCAATGTCAATGTGTTTACATTTGTGGACTAGACAGATGCAGAATACAAGGGAACAAGCCATGGAGCGATACATGAACCGACATGAACCGATATTCTGAAGGCGGCGTTCCCGGGTCGTTTTTTGGAGTCCCGTGTTCACGTGAAGAAGCCCAAGACTCTGGAAGTCCTCAAGGACAACATTCGACACGAGTGCGAGAATCTGTCACCCAAAGTTCTCGCTGAAGTGATGAAAAATATATGTATATCAGATATCATCTTCTCGAATTGACCAATACAATTCTAAAGGTTCAAATAAACATAATCAAAAAACAGAATCGAAGTTTTTCATTTAGAAAAAAAAGAGAGCCAAACAACATCGGATGCATGACATCTTTTGGCCCACCCTGTATAATAAACAAAAGTAATTTTTATTGTTTAAGTAAGTAAAATTGCATTATAATGCAATAAACTGTTCAACGCGAACTGCAAAATGTTTGCTTCGAACTGTCAAAGTCTATTTGTGTTCCACATACCATCCACATCGCAACGAATACCATTATTCGCTCACGACTTACCTCAAAATCTTATACTGTTCAATTGTGATATACGGACATGAAGTTCGTTGTAAGCAACGAATAAAAGAAATTTCATGTGAATGAAACGTCCAAATAGGCGTTCATTCGTTGATCGCTCTAATGTGAATAGTTCTTAACTATTTAATCAACTTAAAGGACTATTCACATGAGAGCGACCAACGAATGGACGAATTGTCGAACAAATCAGATTTTAAGCATTTATTAAGCTAATTTCTTGGCTAAAACGTGACCGCTGGATAGAGATTGAATTTTAAAATAAGTTAGTTTATTAAAATATGCGATTTCAATTGTTTAATTAAGTCGAATTGTGTAAAATAAATTGTTCGCCGCGAGCTACAAAGTGATTGCTACGAACTGTCAAACTCTATTCGCGTTCCACATACCATCCACAACGCAACGAATAAATTATTCGTGCGCGACTAACCTCAAAATCTCACTGTTCAATTGTGATATACGGACATGACGTTCGTTGTTCGCAACGAATAAAATAAATTGCATGTGAATGAAACGTCAAAATGGACGAATGTTCGTTCATTCGTTGGTCGTTGGTAGCTCTCATGTGAATAGTCCTAGTCTTGTACTCACCTCTGGTGGAATGAAAATCTTGTACGTTTTACAATATGTTCCAAGGCATTATTAATCTTAAGATGTGGAGTTTGTGACACTCAAGGAAACAATTTAAGTAAAGCGGAAACGTGTAACATTTTCCAAGTTAATTGGTTTGCTTTAAATTCAAAGCTGTGGAATGTAAATTTGTTATTCGCACCAACACTTACTCTTACTGTGAACTTGGCTTAAGGGCGAGTAGGGTTTTTGTCAAGGCTATGACTTATAATGTTGAAACAACCAATTCGAGTTCTGAGTTCATTTAAATTTAATTGAGTTAGAAAGACCCTGAACAACATAACTATCGCATGTCTTAAACTAGGTATTTAGCTGAAAAATATTTTTATAAATAATGTTTCATAATTATCGTCTAAAGCTAAAGGTGGCAACCTTCAAAAAACATAACAAATTATACAGGAAGCATAGTTGTAACGAAAGCGATTAAACGTTTTTAACTTTTAATTAATTTATCATTAAACTTTAATACTTTCAAGCTATAACATTTATATGGAACAATTCAACACTATAAAACCCTTTCAGCAAATCAGAGAATTAAACGAACAAAAAACAAAAATGCAATTTAATCAAGCTCTAAGTTAAACATGCTCGAACGAAGTGTATTTAATTATTTTTTAGTTTTTTAAACTAAAATGAAGTGCGAAGAAAAGATTTTTGAAAATATCGCCAATCTCATAAAAATGATTTCATGATTTTGAATGCATTTATATGAATGTTTTGAGTGTCTTTTTTTTTGTCGTCCATGGCAATTTTAATATTATTAAAGGCAGTCATTAGAAGAAGCGTTAAAGTTTAAAAAAAGTTTTATACTAAACAAACTAAGTTCAAATTAAGTTTTCTATATAAAAAGCCAGCGAATGTAATTTTTTTAATCGAGTGTGTTTTTTTTTTATTTTTGTTTTTTAATTTTTTGTTTGAGTGCTACAAAAGTTGCCCACTCACCACTAGCATCGCATTGACATCCGGCGCGCTGAGGCTCCCGACGCCTATGTTGCCAGCGGTTCTTATGCCAAAACATTTTCCTTTTTTTCGATTGCTCATTAGCTTGGACCTCATCGGAGGAGGTTCGAGACGAGCAAGTGCATTTCGCTTTAAAATGCTTAGCCTTATTCTTCTTTTTGTGCTTTTTTGTACTACCACTGACAAAACGTTGAAGTCTATTTTTGGCAGGAGCTTTAGTATTGAAACTATCTATGGCCGTGTCAGTGGATTCGTCTGCATCTAGTTCGTCTCCATCTACAACAATGCATATGCCACCTCGTCGTTTTAGGGACGACTTTGATTGATAGTTTGGCGCTATATATAGTGTTTTGGATTGTTTTATGGAATGATTTTTAGGAAGCGGGAACAGATAGATAGAGAGAAAGAGAGAGATGAAAAATACAGATATGTACATAGTTTCCATTAAAACAGTAGATATTATATTCAGCCAAGATAATGTTGTTTCATTTGTTTATTATGTATGTACCTATAGTTTAATGTTCTAAAACATTACATCGAAGCGGTTTCGTTTAATTTTATGAACAAAGCATCAACTTTGCTCAATACCTACACACAAAGCGATCTTTTTCAAAGTAAGCAAATAGTATATGCTGATGTTTTAAACATCATTGAATATAAAACAATCATAATTAATGTTCTTTACAACATTAAAAAAAAACATCAACTTATTTTTTATAAGAACGACTATTTTAAATTATCTTATTTTTATTTCATTTCTGACCTACATTATTGAATTTAATCCTATTTTAGCAATATAAGGCTTTGCGATTGAATTAACATCAAAACATAGTTCAAAAGGAAATTGCCGAACTGTTTGTCCGCTAACTCCTTCTAAACCAAGGAACGGATTTTGGAACTGTTTTTACCATTAGATAGATATTTACTTCCCGAAGGTTTATTATGTTGTACATTTTACAGTTGCAGTTTTTATTCCTAAGAAATAATAAAAGCCGATGCAACGCACTATTTAAAATGCAAAATAATTTACAATCCTTAAAGTAGACAAAACATCGAATGAATACAAGTGTACGAAAGATTTCCATTACACGTGAAGTTCGTCTCAGCCGTGACAGAGATAGATACGTAAGACTTAGAGAACCAAGTTCTAGTACAGAGTTGCAAGATTTTCTCTGTTTAAGTTTTGCTCTGTTTTTGGGTTTTTGTAGAGTTACGATCAAAGCTTAGTTTGGGGGTGGCTGACGCCCACTTTTCATACAAAGCCATAAATATTGTTTTAATAAATGAATGGTTCTTATACTCAACCAAGAAACCTTAAGTTTTGTGGCTATAAGATGCAAGTTAGCATATTCTGAAAGAAAAAGAAGTAAATTTGAGCGTGGCTGGCTCCCACCTTTCATAAAAAAATATAAAACTTACGTTTGCAAATTACCGGTAATTATTACTAAGCCACAATCAGTCGAAATTTGTATATAAAAATAACATTGGAAAATTTCAGGCGTGGCAGTTTTGAAAATTAAAAGCAATCATAACCAATTCCCACTAATTTTTTTCCTACGAAATATATGTACAAAATATTTCAAAGTTTGTATCTAAAGTTTTCCAATACACCAACTTTAAGGGGTGTGATTCTTACAAAAAACCTTAGTTCAGTTAAATTTAAAAAAAACAACTCGATTTTAGAAATTTGCTTTAGTTAGGGCTTGATATTGCTTACACGGATTAGATCCTAGGGCACGCCCACTTTTTATTCAAAAACCGCTTTCAAACTATAAATGCATCACAATCGACTTTATCACCGTCATTAACTTTTATTTTACATGAAAAAAAAAAAAAACTGTTAAAGGTTTCAGGTATTTATGACACGTCAACTTGAGGCATGAACAAATTTTGTACCAAAATAGTTTGTCACAAACGAACTCATGTTAATATAGGGTATTCAACAGATCGTTGCAAAGGTACTGTAGTTCTCGCTTATTTTTTTTTTGAATTCAAGAAAGAGAAACAAAGCTTATATATAAAAAAACTTAACGAAAGACAATATTAGAAACTCAACTTACTTGCAGAACTCGTCGAAACACGCCCCATGGGAATGTAACTACGGCTATCACTATTATCCTGGGTAAAGTTTATCACATTAACATCATATGTCACCACTGATGCTTGACGTTTGCGGACATTTTGAATACCATCCAAATAGAAGGCATGCTTCCGTGAGTCATCTTCTCCACGCCGATCTCGCAGGGGTGATGCGAAATCATTTTCATCAACTGATATGTCACCACTCTTTACTGATGTCGGTGATAAAGTGGAATCCAAGATAATCTCGGGCTTGGCGGAAATATGCTGCTGGGTTGGCATAGTGGTTACCACATCCAGTGATATCGTCGATGATTCACTGACTACATGATTTGTGTTCGATGAAAAGCCCGTGTTGAGAGGCGATAAGAAGTAAACATTTTGCGGACTCAGAGGCTGTTCAATAAGCTCGGGAAGATTTTTCACCGAATTCGGCGTTGTAGGTGGTGAAATGACAAATCTATTTGGCGGCAGCTGATCGCTGAGCGTACTTAGTCGCTGTCTAATATTATCACTGCTCAGCATGAAGCTGCTCGAGTATACTTCGCCTTGATCGGATAGCGGCGAACCCATCGAACGGAAGATTTCCTCAAGGTCGTCGCTGTCGGAGATTTGATTGGTTTTATCACAAGTAGTTGGAGGAGTTTCGGTGTCCAGATATAGATTGTCCGAATCGATGATTGATGCCGTCAGGGATGGTGGGGGCGTCCCTGGATGTTGTGGTGACATCAAAGGAGACGTTTCTTTGTTGTTACAACTACTGCTGCTGCAATACATGTTGCGCTGTGGTGTTGTTTCCGAACTGAAATTTATCAATTCCTCAACGCTGTTTTGAGCTACCAGTTCGGCACCTCGACTTTCACTGCTAAGGATGTGCAAGTCCAGTAGGATATCTGGTGTGGTTGTTGTACCAGGCTTAGAGCTCTCGACTTCATGTCCTTCACTAAGCATCCGTGGGAGATAAATTACTCCATCCGAGTCGTCTGTATCGCTGGGATTCCGTTGGCGATGACCAGCAGCTTTTCCAACACCGTTGTAAGAATGGGATAGTTTTCGGTTTCTTGACTTTCGGAAGAAGCTAGACCGACTGCTACTAACTTCCTCCTCTGATTTGTCACCTTTCTTCTCCAAAGAGAGGTAGTCACTTGTGCGTTTTGTTTTCGAGAGCAAATTTTTCAGCACACCCTTCTCGCTTTTGAGAGATATTTTCTTCATTGGCTTTCCGTTGAACGAAAATATAAATTCGGAGTCGCTGACAGCGAAAAGTTTTCGTTGCTTCTGAGTCATATGTTGAACATCGCCAGGAGAAAGGCTTGCACCTTGTCCACTCTTAATTTTTATGAAATCACTTTCGCTTAAAGCTGAACACTTAATGGGGGGCTTCGTGGCAGGGATTGTAGGAGGGCTGTCGCTGGATTTATCGATTTGTTGTTTGAAATAGAAAAAATTATCCTCAATAAATCGTTTCAGCTGCTGGTTGTCCTCCTCGATGGGCACAACGCTTTGCTGATATTTTCGCAGATTTTTAATGCTCGTATAGAACTCATTTATTTCATCCTTCGATTGCACTCCGAGCAGGTGTAATCCTTTCTCCTTTTCACTCATAACTCTTTTGTTAGAATCATAGATATTGCTGTCAGTTTGGTTAAATGAATTTTCACTATGATTGGCTGAACTGGGTGCCAGGTTGGAAGTATTTGGTTGTAAGAGATGTGCCCACTTCGATGGAGACTGATCTTCAGATTGTTGTTGTTTTTGATGTTGCAATTGAAGTTGCTGAAAGTGCAGGGCAATCATTGAAGGCGCACTATCAGTGTGTGTGACTTTTTCGAATCGTTCCTGCTCGAGGTCACGTAGATCAATACTACTCCGACTGAGCCGTCTTTGAGGTGGTGATGGTACACGCAGCTCATCGCAGTCTTCTTTTCCATTTTCACTTGGCGAAGGAAGTTCCTAAAAAGATGCAAATTAATAATAACTTTGAGAAGAACTCTACATAAACTTTAATTTTAAAATGGAAGATTTATGTATTAAGTTCTTGGTAGCAAATAAGAGCAAAATGTTTAAATGTTGGATTGGTAGCTCAGTTACACTACACAGGACGTGCTGGAATCGATTCCCACCCACGCTACGCTTGAAAGTATTCTTTTCCCTCATATCTCTAAACTTGTAGTGTCACAGAAAGTATTGTGCAAGACTTTTTTAAATAAAAATAAATAAAATAAAGATGGTGTACCACAGTATTGCATTTTTAGCCCGTTGCTATTTACCAAAATCTTTTATGAGTTTTTCTTATAGAAACTTTAGCTATACCTACCTAATTGTTGATGATGAAGTCATCAAAAGTGCTAATTACAGCTAATTCCAAGAAAGTTGAAGAAATGGAAGTCTTTGAGTTGGAAAAGAAATTGTTCCTGCTGTCCAAATCATAACCATTTACTTAATGGTTCACGCTGGATGAGATATTTTTATTGACTCAGCGAAATATTATAGAATCAAGACTCGGTGAAACTTTCTAGTGCTAATAAAGATTTTAAAAAAGTTGGAAATTTCAGGTAAGATTGTTGCCATAATAAAAACGATCTTTAGGCGTTTTTCTTGTTGTCAACAAAAATAAGTGTTTCTTTTTTGCTTCAGAGTGTTCAGAGCTTAGAATTCTTATTTCTTTTTTCATTCAGTGTTTCACTCTACGAGCTCCAAATAAATAGATGGGGCAGACTGAGCAAAAGCTGAACAAAAATACAAACGTCAAAAGACGTTTCCAAACCAATTCAATTGATAAACATAAGCGCGAGAGCTACAGTACGTTTGCAACGAACTGTTGGATACCCTATTCCCTATATTTTTGTATGTGTATGCGTCTGCCTCCCGCAGCTAGCCGTTGTTTCAGTTTCAGAAACAAAATTCTTCTTCTTCTTCTGGCACAATAAAAAAAGGCGTGTGCCACGCCCAAAGTTAAAACTTTTTATTGCCAAGGCAATTGGTATGAGCTCAGTGACATTCAATTTTATTCTTGCAGATCGATTTGAACAAAACAAGACAAAACTTACATTTTTAAACATTAGATTTTGAATGGAAATAGAGATTATGGGTGTTTTTAACAATTCTTGGACCACACTCTGCTACGTAACCAAGGAATATAAATCTAAGTGTACATCTTTTTACTTCAAAACTGCGACCGATAATTAAAAAACGTTAAAAAATTAATGCCTTTTTTTTTTTTTTTTTTTTTTTAATGCACACGCGCTCAAGGGGTTAGTTAGAGCCCTTTTAATGATAAGTCACAGCCTTATACAACTTTTGACGGAAACGCCCCTTAAAAGTGGGCGTGTCTTAAAAATTTGAAGCACTAACTGAGCTTTGATCAGTATTTAGGCATATGTGTAAAACTACAGCTGAATCGAGTAGTTTTTAAACAATCTTACCTGATCAAAGGTATTTTATCAAAATCACGCCTTCGAAAGTGGGCGTATTGCAAAAAAAATTACATAAGAAAATGTAGAGATATATTTTTCATAAAACAAACGGAAGGGAAAAAGGTTTAAATTGAATATTGGTAGTACCTTAAATTTTTAAAACTACGTTTTTCGTTCTTTCATGAAAAGTGGGCAGAAGCCACGCCCAAAATTCAAAAATTTCTTTTTATACACAAACGATTAAGTTTCTACTAAGAGACGCAAAATTTTGGCTTTCGGATTCATTATAAATACCGTTTATTTACAAAAACTATTTTTTAATAGTTTCTATTGAAAAGTGGGCGCCAGCCACACCCAAAATCAATTTTTTTGATTTCATACACAAGATGTTTATGTGCCAGTAAGACCCACAAAATTTAATGTTTTTCGCTTTAATATAACATTTGTTATTTTATAAAAACAATATTGATGGTTTTGTATGAAAAATGGGCGTCAGCCACGCCCAAACTGAAATATTTTTATTTAATTGGAAGAAGGTTTACCTAAAGCTTGCGTGTGCAAAATTTTAGCGTTATGCTTTTATCGTAACTGTACAAAAAACATAATTTAATTTTACCAAATTGAGGTTGTTCAACGAAAATAGCGATTGTGGGCGTGTTTGTGGGCGGATTTTACTGGTTCAAAAACTTAGCCTTACTCTTGAACCAAAGATTATATATACCAAATTTCAGCTTTTTAAGCCAAAAATTGCGACCTCTAGAGAGTATTACATACGGACGGACGGATGGACGGACGGACGGACGGACGGACGGACGGACGGACATGGCTAAATCGACTAGGCTTTTGATTCTGAGTCAGAATATATATACTTTTCTATACCTAACGGTATTATTTCTTTATGTTACAAACTCCACACCAAATACAATATACCCATTCTATGGAATAGGGTATAAAAAGAACTTTTTAGCGGCACGGCGCGCGGCTGAAATTAAAAACAATTAAAATGGCCACCGAAGATATTTTAAATGTAAAAAAACTTTTTTTCAGATTTTTCAAGTGGCATGAGAAAAGGAAATCAATCGGATATTAAATATGTTTCATTAATAGTTTAGAGCGCTCTGAACACAGAGGACGTTCAGAGCGAACTCGATATACTCGAACTCTGTTCAGAGCTCGTTTCTGAATGAAAAAAGAAAAACGCCTTATGGTGAGTCTGAAGAGTTTTCAACGCGAAGTGAAGGAAGGCAAGGAGGCGTCTTGATCGCTTTACTGTTTATTCCATTTATCAATGATTAGAGATCGGGTGTGAAAGAGGGAGATGTTTTCTAACCGATATCGTTCTAACTTGCCATCAATCATCAGTCATGACTGACTTTCTAAAAAAATATTGCTTCGCACCAAGTTAAAACTCTTTCAACCCAACGTAGAATCTGTGCTTCTATATCTGTGAAATCTGGAAATGCTCTACCAACTTTTCAAGTAGCCTTTCGCAACCGTTTTTTTCAGGTAAGATCCAGTGAACACAAACAATATCCTACAATAAACTGTGGCTTAGGACTGGTCAAAGGAAAGTGGATGATGACATCAAGCAAAGGAAGTAGCACTGGAATGGCCATACACTGAGGAAACCTTATGACAACATAGCAAAGCAGGGCTTTTGTGGCAGAATGGTTTTTTATTTTGATGCCTTAGCTTACTACAATTGCAATAGTGCGGTCAATATTGACATATTATGGATGCTTAGCATGTTGGAAAGCAGCGTGGATGGATCAAATATGGACATTGGAAATACCGCGAGACGATATTACGTTTTTATCGACTTAGGTATACCACAAAAAACAAAAATAATATGTTTACTTGAAGAAGACCTCTCCAGAGGCTCCAACTACAATGACGAGCATGAATATTAGGACATAGTAGTACCAAGTGGGCTTATCCTTGTCACTGCCCAAGCCTCTGTATTTAAAGAAACAATACTCTTGGCAGACACTATTTCGGTTACATTGAAGATTTGTCATAGCGTCCAATGATCGATCTTTACAGCTTCACAATGGTTACCGGATGGCGCTTGCCAGGCAGAAAACCTAACCTCACCTAACCTAAGCTCACTACAAAAATCTTTCGTTTCAGAACGCTGCAATGAACCCACAATTCCTTTAATTTAAATTGTATCCTTTTTTTTTATAAATTACGACCTATTAATAAAACAATATCGAATTGCCAGTCAAGAAAGAGTTTTACTCTACGTCAAAGTAACCAACATGACCTTGGTAACCTTGTAACCTCAAAACACCCTTAAAGTTCCCGTATATTTAATACCATACTTTTCTTCTTGTGTTAAGGCATATTCCTGCCTTATCAAGATTATTCCAACAAAAATGAATCACAACAAATCCAAAAACCCAACCTCACCTAACTCTGTTCTGCAAGCAGGCTTTCAGCATTTCGCCTCATTATGCTATAAATTACATAACGACTTATAATGATAGTTTAACTAATGTTTGCATTGAACCATAAGCTTTGACACGCTACATAAAATTATACGCACAATCTCGCGTTGTATAGCACACAACACAACGTGCGTGGGTAGCACGCAACACCATCGTCTTATTTCCTGTCGTTGTTCTACACAAATAACCCTTCAGGAAGATACAACGCATCTATTTAAAGAAAACTTTATCAGAAGGTTACCTCTGACATTTGCTTGTTTCAAGGAAGTGAAACCAACCATTTGTATCCCGTTTATAAACATTCTCCTAACTGTTTAACGAACAAAAGGACCAATTGTGATCCCTATAAGAACAAAAACAACAATACTCGTATAAGAAGAACCATTATAACCCCCACGACATGACAGTCCCACGGGCCAAGGCAAACCATACCGACCATCACCACACCGTTCAAAAGGAATATCCTTGGCGTTCACTTCCTAAACTATGAACAGATTATCTTCCCATTCCCTCAATTTGCTTTACCAATTTAGAACCCTTATTTCGTGCATTAATGCTTTCATTTGCTATCAGTTAAGCGCCACTTAATTATTATTCGTCCATTTATCCTCCATAAAATAGCAATTTGCTCATGAAATTTGTTTGTACATACTATGTTTACATCCAAATTGCTTATGGCGCTGTGCGTTTCCTCCCTGGCCAGATTCAGTTCGCACTCACTCGGATGCATGTAGTTCATGTGATGGCTCCCGATTGCGTGTTGTGTGTGCCCCATGTGGACGCTATTTAGAAGGATGTTCGAGCTCGTTCGACTAAGAGCCTTTCGTTGGCGTACTGCTTCCCTGGAAAACACACACACAAAAAATGAACAACAAAAAAACAATCACAACGACAATAATAATTACTTGGGACAGTGCAAAAAAAAAAAAAAAAAAAAACAGAAAAAGGATTGAATAAACTAATTAACTCACTTGTAGATTCTCCAGTACATGACGACCATTACGATCCCGGGAATCCAAAAACTCACAGAGCTGGATATCAGGGCGTAAGCCTTATTCACTACAAAAGAACAGCTGTCCGGATTTTTCAATATTTCCCGTAGGTGTTCAGCGGTCGTATACCATCCAAGAAATATCGGCGTGAAGGATATCAGTGCGGGCAGGACCCATACGTTGGCCAGCATGAAACACACCGTCTTGTGGGTCATGTTCAGTGGGTATTCCAAAGGACGGACTATCGCATAGTATCTACGTAAATTAAAATGAAAAGGGAAATGAAAAAAAGGACGAAAGGACGAAAGAGGAAGAGATTGTTATTTCAACCATCGACACACATGTGGATGTGGAATCACTAATTGGCTCATGTCCAATCACTGATTCTGGTGTTATTGCTGACAGACTCTCACTCAGATCCGAATGTGTCATCACGAATTCACTTACCTGTCGACTGATATGCAACACAGATGCAGTATGCTGGCTGTGGAAAAGTACACATCCAGACTATTGTAAACATTGCACATGAACGGTCCGAACAGCCACTTGCCACCGGAAAGCTCCAGGGATGCATTAAAGGTCATTGCACACAGTGCGACAAGCATGTCGGCCATTGCCAGTGATACCACGAAGTAGTTTGTTATAACTCTGTAAATAGAAGAGAAGAGAGAAAAAAAACATGAAAATATTAAGTCCTTGTCGTGAGGTGCATTCTTTTGTAAACACAAATTCAGAACGCCAATTAACCGCCCATAAAAGGGGACCGCATTCGCAAGAAGAGACATTGCTGCGCGAATAAACAAGGGTTTTTCAAAATTTAGAACATGATTCTGGTGAATTGTTCGCGAGTACAACAGGATACAGGAGTTACATAAATATGCGAGCATTGCGTTACTTTCAAGTTCCTCATACAAAATGTAAGGCAAAACTGAGTCACACGTGCTGGCTGTATAAGTCCTTATAACAAAGGACCTACTTCCAACTATTTTCTTTGATTCGGTGAAATCCTGTATTTTCTCACACAAATTATGTTGTTATATAGTTGTGACAAAAATATGAGGTTTAAGAGAATGAGGTATGTTTAAAGGGTGTTTTTTTTAGAGGTATAGAACTATAAAATGAAATAAAACAAAGATAAATTGTATTAATTGCCATACAATTGACTTTTTTTAAAAGATATTTAAATATGATTTCTGGCATATGGCTATCGCGGATGGCTCGGATGTTCCAACCTTGTGGTCCGGTTTTCGATAACTTTTTTGCAGCATTTGGGGTTGTGTATCGGCAAACACTCGGCGAATTCTGTTTTCCAAATCGTCAATCGTCTCTGAATTATCGGTGTAGACTGGCAACTTCACATAACCCACAGAAAATAGCCTAGAGTTTTTAAATCGCACGGTTTTGCAGGTCAACTCACAGGACCAAACGTTTCCCCCAAAAAAATCATTTGTGGTCCTGCTGTGTGACATCCTGCGACGTCTTGTTGAAATCACAATTCAGCAACGCAAAGTCATAGCTCATAGGTCATGGCTCTTTAACGCGGTCTCAATTGACTGTAACCTTTGGCCGGCATGGATTTTAAAGAAGAAAGGACCAATGATTTCGCTAGCCCATAAAGCACTACTAACTTGCAGTTTTTTTCTGGATGTAACGGCACCTGAGTGTCAACTTCAAATTAGTTTCATCGCTGAACAAAATTTTCTTGCAAGAATTGGGATCAAAAGCAATCTAATTTGGAATTCACGCAGTGCATTGCAGATGACAAAATGGCCATCAATAAAAACAGTGCTGTCAAATTAATGTTCTATACTTCTAAAAAAAAGCTTTAATTAAGTAATACAACTGAACTTATTTAGGAAAATTTCTAAGACAGTTTGGGTCGTTATTAAGGATATTTACTATTTATGTAGGATGACTTCATTTTACATCACAAATATGATGTCCTAAAATTGCCAAACTATCGATAGCTTTCACTATAATGTTTATAATGTTTCATTTTCACTATTATTACCTATTTCACGGACTATGTAAAACTTGAAAAGTAAAGTAAAGCATTCGGTGCTAAGATTGCAAAGAAAAAAGTCAAGATAACAGAACGAAAAGTGTTAAGTATAAAAGTCAACCGGTGAATTGTTTCAAAACCCTTTTACTCGTATATATTTAAATTTGAATTTTAACTAAAGTTTTTTTCAACTACGCATTTTATTGAATTAAATTAAATAACTATAATTTAAAACGACTGTGTTTCCTTTCGATATCCTCTCTCCCCCCACATTTATGTGCCACCATATGCTAGAATCATTCTGGCAAAAATGAAGTTTGGCTCTTGACGGTTCTGAAGAGAAAATATGGGCCAAAACAGGGCTGAATGCCATTCATACTTTTTATATTTGTGTATTAGTGGATAGTGGCAACTGGACTTCATTTATTGACAGGGACAAATTGAGACATTCAGTGGACTTTGATTTCATAAGGCTGTGCAAAGCTCTATGAATAGACAAGAAGATTAGCATTGCTGGAAAATCGGAAAACACAGCACTAGTTTCAAGGAAAAGGAAGAAGTTTAAGATGTGTTGCCCACTACGACAACAAAATCTGAAGCATCCAGTCAATTGCGGACTACCAGCCCAATGTGGGCCTCCCGTCAGCCATATCGGTCCCAAGCCAGTTGCCTCATCTTACGCACGTTTAGTTGGCTGGTTATTATGAAAAACTTTTTTTTGGAAAAAATTAACTAAGCCACCTGATTTCTTTTACAGTTTTGAATTTCAAGGACATTTTTTTCAAAATTGTTCGACCAGTTTTTTAAAAAAACAGTTTTTTTTAAACTTTTCGAAAATATATTCCAAACGTTTTTTGAGAAGGTACAACAACTTCTAGCACTTTGTTGTTTTTATCAGAAAAAATACAATAAAAAAAAAAGGTTAAACCGCTTTTAGAAAAAATAAAAATAAAAAAAAAAAATCAATTTTTTTTTAATTTAAGAATTTATATTATTCATTATTATTATTATTATACTATTCAGAAAGTCTTATCAAAATTGTAGGAGCCATTTTTAAGAAAAATTAATTGTTCATTAAAAATCGTACGGCAGGTAACGTTAATTAAAAAGCTAAAATGCTAATTCCAAAAGCCCCTCTGTTTGACGTCATAATAATACTGTGTACCAAGTTGGAAGCAAATCCGTTCAGCCATTTAGGCTGTAGGTGCCGATACAGACAGACAGACAGACGGAAAGACATACAGACGCGGACCCACTTTTTTACGCCTCTCTATCATTTTCAAAAAAATCGAATTCATAACTTGCCTTATAGTACCTATAATCGCAAGTAAAAATTTGCATTGACAAGCCTTTTCTTAAATTCTCGGTAAATGATGTAAAAAAAACAGCAAAACAATTTTTTTTCTTAAAATGTATATTCATACATCATTTCTCAACACCCTATCTTGGCAAAACTAAAGTGCGTTTTTTATGCCTTTCGCAATTTTCTGTGTTGAATTTTTTTATTTTATGTCTTTAGAGTTAAGTATATTCCTTAGGAGTCTTCCAATTGCAAGATATCATCTATTTTCGAAATCAATAAGGTATTTTCCCGGGCGCCATTTATAATGTATTCAAAATTCACGTTACGTATAAGCTTCAAACCGTTTGTGAAAGATTTGTTTTCAAATAAAGTTTCCTTCGATCTACTGATTCTGAGCATAAAACTTAATTCAAAGGCAATCCAACTAACTCTTACACCAACAGAGCTCAATGCAAACATACTGAAGTAGCTAATTAGGCAACCATTTTATCTTGTCCTCGAAACCTAGTTATTTTTTCTTGTCGAATGTCTCTCATTATCATTATCCATTGGAATACAAAATTGCCACAGCTTGTTGTTCTTGTGTACCTGTGTTGTGAATGCGTGTGTGTTTTTTGCAATTGTTCTTTTGTGTTTCAATGAAAACAACATTCAAGAAAAGGATACCCCAAGTGTGTATTTGCTACAAGAGCTCAGTAATAGAAAATTACACCCCCTTCCCACCATGTACACTGTACAGTGTGTACAGTACATAATATGTGAGTTTTTGAGTTTAGACGACAGACAGCTTCATGTAGAAAATTAACTTTTAATTTCAAAATTCAAATCACAGACAGAGATGAAAGAGCAAACCAGGACTCGTTAAAGTTAAAAAGTTTTTGCTATGAAAACTTTTACATTTCCTTTGTGCTTTAGCATTTACCTTTATCTGTTTATACCGTCGCCGTCACTCCGCTCGCTCCGTCCTGACGTATATAATCATGTGCAGCCAATCTAAACTTCCTGGTTTGCGAATTGCGATATAAATCAATGAACTTAATTTACACCAGAGTCCTTTCTATCTCTAGCATAGTTTAAACTTTTTGTTCAACAAAAGTTCCTGCATAGATACTGCATTTATCATGACGTAAAATAAACACCACGTATGTTAGGAGCTATAATGGATGGGTGCTTATGATTATGAGATAATTTCAGGAAAAGAAGGACTATAAAAGTTGAACTTCCTGCTTCCATCGAAATCTGTTGTGGGGAAAGTAATATCATTATGTAACATCACCATTAAACTTAAGTGTGCAGCAGCAGCAGTAGCATCATCAGGATAAGAGAAATGGGTGGATGAAACATTGCATACATGATGTGTTGCAACAACTCTTTTTATGAAAAGGGAAAAGATATGAGAAAAGGTGCGTTTAAAATGGCGCCCAACGATGTGGAATGATGTGTGTTTTATTTGTAAAAGTTGGTTGAGAGTAGCAATTTTTTCTTACACACGACTGTGCTCTACAAACGGCATCAGCTGCATACATCCATCTACCGTTACAGCCGTCTAACCGATATCAAACAAAAACTTTTTTTATCGCCATTTTGTTATACGAGGTGTGAAATTGTATTCGGTTAAAAGAAGGTATCCTAGAAGTTTGTTTTCCAATTTTTTTTTTCCACATCAAGAATAAGGAGAAGAATGTCCGTTTACGACCTTTAACTGCTATCAAAACATTTATGCTATTTTTATGTTGGCCATTTTGTTAAAGTCGTTTATTTGCCTCAGATGATATAAGGAGGCATTTGTTTTCATGTTTTAAATTGAAAAAAAAAAATGAAGGTGTTTCCATAGACACCACACCATAAAAGAGGCAGAATAAATTTGGTTTAATTCCTCCCAAGTTGCTTCGAGTTACTGCCTACTGACTTTCCGGAGCCTTCCCCGATGACATGGATCCAGGAAGAGACTGTCATATTTCATGTGAGAAATTTAATAACCAAAATCTAACTCCTCATGATCGCATAACTTTCCAATTTTTCTCGCGCCTGGCTCCTGGCACTACGGCCGAGCCGTGCCGGGCAAAGAAACACGTTAACGTTAGCATAAATAAAATAAAATGCACGACTGGGTCGCACGTACTTGCTCTGTTGGTGCAATAGTACGATGAAAACAAACTTTTCGATCAATAAGAACAACTAATGTTTGAAAAATTTGGTAAAACCTAAAAAATTTTGACTGAAATTGGAAAAACCGATATACGGGAGCTAACGTTAAGAAACCTTTAATATTTAAAATTATGATGTCGGCTTTTGGGTGTTGTAAATGATATAAATGTCCACTTATGGCCAAATTAATAATACTGTTAAAAGCAATTTCCGCTATTATCATGTATAGCCAAAAACTAAAAATGCAGTTTTGTTTGAAGTATTCTATGTATGTTATATAAAAAGTTTCATAAAAATCGGGGGAGACTTTTTTGAGTAAATTAGAAAAAATGAAAAAATTGGCCAAAATCTAGTGGCACTTTGTATTGGAGCCACCATTTAAAAAAGAGAAAATGAAAAAAAATCAATGCCATCTGATAGGAAGCTGTAAGGAACTATACCAAACAAAGTTTGAGTGAATTCGATGCAACCGTTGACAACTTATGGCCATTTGAAAAAAAGCCGTTAAGAGCAGATCTCCGTTATTTGCATTTTTAGCCAAAAACTAAAAACGCAGTTCTCTTAAAAACACTAAAAGAATATAACACACAAAGTTTAATCAAAATCGTTAGAGCCATTTTCGAGAAAATTAGAAAAAACCAAAAAAAGTTGGCTAAAACTCAACGGCTCGTTGTATGGAAGCCACCGTTTAGAAAGGCTTCAGTGAAAAATTTACTAAGCCATCCTATAGAACACTATGAAAAACTATGTCAAACAAAGTTTGAGTTGATTCAATCAAGCCGTTGTGAACTTATGGCTATTTGAAAAAAAGCCGTTAAAACCTGATTTTCGTTACGACCATTTGAGGCAAAAACAAAAAACGCAGTTTTGTTACAAATGCTTAAAGTTAGCTAAATTTTAAATTTAATCAAAATCCTTAGAGCCGTTTTTGAGAAAATCCAAATTGAAAAAAACCGTTACTTGAAATGTACCAGTTTGAGCCGGGCTAAAACAAAATAAAAAAAACCTCGACAATGGTTTTTCTTCAAACTGCTATATACCAAGTTTGAAGAAAATCCGTCAAGCCGTTTAGGCTGTAGCATGACGTGAAAAAGCGCACATCCGCACATCCGCACATCCGCACATCCGCACATCCGCACATCCGCACAGACGCACAGACGCACAGACAGACCGACGGACGGTATGGCGAAAACCACTTTTTTGGGCTTCTCTATCATCGTAATGTCATGTTTGATTAAAACCTCGATTTTTTTTTTCTGCACGAAACCAATACTTGCCCTATAGAGCAAGTAAAAAAATGAAAATGGAATATTTAAATCTCCTCAGCAAGTACCTATACGAACCGATACGATGTAGATAAGTGTATCTACAAGTTCAATCCCAAGTTGAATTTGAATAACTTTGCCCTTGGCGGGATTATAACCAAAAAACAAGCAAAAGAAAAAAAAAAAAAGATAATAAAGACTATCTGAAGAGCTCTCTTTCGTTCTCTCTCCCAAGTGAGTCTTGACTTCCTCTACCTGTTTCAATCTCAAGAACGCCCAAGGGATGTTGATAGAAATGAGCTCTTCATCTTAAGTTTTGCTTATACGGCGCTTCTGAGCCCATCAGTATATCAGAGCGGCAAAGAAGTATTATTATTGGCTCAATCGAGACAAATACATTTATTATCACTCTATAGTGTAGACTGTAGACTTGTGTAGAGTCAACTCAAAGCAATGTGAACAAATGGAAAGATTATGATATAATCGGATTTATGAATCGATTTCTGGAACGAGAAAGTTGAGGAATTTTTCGCGCAGGAGGCTGTTGAAGTATCGAAAAGACCAAATATATATACATATATTTTTTTTAATTCAATCAATATGACGGCATAAAGGACCAAATTGCTGAAATAAAAAAAAAAAAATTGGAATATGTATGTATGTATGTATTTTATTATTGTCAGACTTTGAAGGAGTCGTTACCAAGCAACACGAAAAAAATCGAAAAGAAGGTATTTCTACTTGAAGCATCAGAAGAGCCATTAATACATAAGATGCTCTCAAATTACCACGTCCGTCGGTCGGTCGTCGGCTTTGTAGAATTATTGGTTTTGGGGTCAGTAAAAGGAGGAACATCTGGTTTTTATTTGGGATGGACCATTCCATTTCAGACGTGTTGCTGGCAGAAGTCTGCAATTTGTCAACATTTCTGGTGTCCTATGTTAGTTTTTGAACAAAGTATCAATGTAAAATATTTTTTTTCAGGAGGTGAGTTATGAGTTGATGAAAAGGATATTTTATAAATATTTCGCTTGTGCTTCCATCCATGTTTTGTTTTTGTGCTTCACAACACTTTTTTTTTATTTTTCGTTGTTATTCATATGTACACTTCAAATGAAAACATATTTTTGTATGCTGTCACATTCCTGCTATTAAAATGATATCGTTAAAGGGTCCCTAAGGCATACATTGCCACAAATTTTTCAGGAATCACAAAGGATGCGATAAAACAAACACGAAGGTGTAACAATTAACAATTGTTCGTTCACTAAATATCATTATCACGTAATGGGGTATGGTTTGTTTAGTTTTTTTACATCGATTTTTATTGTTTCGACAAAGTGGTTTTGTTTTTTCGCTATTTCGCATTTTAGTTGCTTAATTTGTCGTTTGTTTTGTTTGTGTTTATTACGAATAAAAAATCATTAGTCTTCTGCTTATATCGTTTTAAGTTCAGTTCGCCTTTTATTATTTAGTTTTTTGATTATTTCGGTTTTAGTTCATTTGGATTTCGATTACTTCGCCATCGTTTGTTTCGTTACTATTTTGTTTGTAAAGAGACCAAGAGCATTAAAATTCGCGCGAATTTTAATGCTCTTGGTCTCGAAACAAACAATGTCGAAAATATTTCACCCCAATTTGAAAAGTCTGGGCTCTTGAAATTAGCAAAAACAAAAAAAAGAACTTTTGATGGAAAAGCTATATACCTTTGTACAAAATCTTTGGATTCCAACAAAATGTTAACAATTCACTTCAAAATTAACATTTTCCAACAAAAAGTAAAACTAAGTTATTAGAGTTTCATTATCATAACCGATTCCGATTGAACTGGAGCAGAATGAACTGTTCTCAAAATAAACTGGAATCGAAAAAAACGTAATCGAGATAAGCTTTACCTTAATGAAGTTTTGCTCTTTTAACTGAAATGCAAAATAACCAAAAAACGAAGTAAACTGTAATAAAGTGACAGTAAAGCGAAGTGATCGAAAGGCAAAGTAAAAGAAAAACTATATAAGGTTTTGGGAACTAAACAAAAAATATAATGAATGAAAACGGAACAACTGATTTCGAATTGCAAAAAAAACGAAACAATAGGCACCCCACGTAATGATATCAAATCAAAATGACTTGTTTAACCACTATTAAAACCATTGTCTGGAATTGACACGGTTCGAACTATGTATTAGTTAAATTCCGACAGCAGCCTGAAGGCAGTAGAAAATTGAAGCGAGCAATCTGAATAAATTTTTTTCCATTACATTTGGTGTTCCGCAACGTTAAGATTTGGAATCTTTTTTGTTTGTATACCCTATTCCTAGAATGGGTATATTGTATTTGATGTGGAGTTTGTAACATAGAGAAATAATACCGCTAGGTATAAAAAAGTATGTATATTCTGACTCAGAATCAAAAGCCTAGTCGATTTAGCCATGTCCGTCCGTCCGTATGCATACTCTCTAGATGTCGCAATTTTTGAGCTAGACCGGCAAAATCCACCGACAAACACGCCCACAATCGCCATTTTTGTTGAACAACCTCAATTTGGTAAAATTAAATTATGTTTTTTGTACAGTTACGATAATAGCATAACGCTAACATTTTGCACACGTAAGCTTTAGGTAAATTTTCTCCCAATTAAATAAAAATATTTCAGTTTGGGCGTGGCTGACACCCATATTTCATACAAAACCATCAATATTGTTTTTATAAAATAACAATTGTTATATTAAAGCGCAAAATATTAGATTTTGTGGGTATTACTTGCACATAAACATCTTTTGTATGAAATCAAAAAAATTGATTTTGGACGTGGCTGACGCCCACTTTTCACTAGAATTTATAAAAAAATTGTTTGTGTAGATAAACGGTATTTATAATGAATCTGTAAGCCAAAAAAAATTGAATGTCACTGAGCTCATACTAATTGCCTTGGCAATAAAAAGTCTCAACTTTGGGCGTGGCACACGCCTTTTTTTATTGTGTCAGCACTAATTGAACATCACACCACACAAAATTAATGTTATTAAATCTTTTTCTGTCTGGTAAAGAAGAATTTTGTTTATGAAACTGGATCATCGGCTGGCTGCGGGAGGCGAACGCATACACATACACAAAAATATAGGGAATAGGGTATCCAACAGTTTGTTGCAAACGTACTGTAGCTCTCGCTTATGTTTTTTATTATAAATTATCTATTGCCATGCTGTAATATATCACTATGATGTATGACTCTTTTACCATGATGTTAAACAGCTTTGAGAACGTTGCCGTGATCCGTAAAAGTGTACCGCAACACGAAGCAGTCGATTACTCGGCAAAAGAACTCGGCCTTTCGCAGACTTGAAGAACTTGTCGAATTTTGCGTTGGGACTTGCACTTGAGCATATACCTGAACAAGATCCAACTGACATAGGATCACAAATTTCATGACCATAGCCATCGCCGTTTGTTCGCTGTTCGGGCTTCGGTAGGTATGGAAGAGGACCCTAATTTCTGCCGAAAATTAATCCTTAATGACTACGATAATTTTTGTGTGGATGGCAGTGCCAACAAGTAGAACTGCCATATACATGGGATGACACCAACAACCCACATAATGTTCACCAGCTACCAAGGCAACTTAAAAATATCAACGTTTTTGGACTTTGGGCAGCGCGCTGGCGTTGAGAAAACGACGTTGCTTAGGGCTCACAAAAAATGATTAGCGGTACAAACCTATTTGTTATGGCTCAAATGGAACTTTATGGATGTAGACGATAAGAAGTTTACACAGGACGGCCGGCGATAAGTGCCGCACAGCGGACGTCATGATTGCATGAACGGTATGAGAGTGATGTTATCTCTCGGAGGTGACGTGAATTGTCCACCAAAGTCATGCGATTTGAACCCGCCAGACTTTTCTTGTGAGGAATCCCGAGGTCGCAGTCAACTAACGTCAATGCCTTAGGTTAAGGTTATGGTGAACATAACACGAACATCGTTCATATTTAGCCGGATTTATGCGACCACTTTCCTCTACAAACACCGGGCGTATATGCAGTCCCTTGTAGCTGTGGGTCTTCATATGTTGGCCAAACGCAAAGAAGTATTGCCACCTGCTTAAAAGAGCACATAAGTGCTGTGAGCAAAAAACAACGGGCTAGGTCAGCAATCTGTGAGCATATCTTGGGCAATCGATATGAATATCACTGCATTCATTTTGACCAATTAAAGGTTTTGGCTCAGGAAACACACTACATCCCAATGTTAGTTCGCGAAGTGATTGAAATAAAGTGACATCAAAATTTCAATCGAGACGACAGTTTTAAGCTTTCTCGATCATGGGATCCCATCATCAACACCTTACGACCATTCCAGATTAAACTTAAAACACCCTATGATGCAGTGAGTATTGTCTGCTCCCAACAACCTGCACTTCAACAACAACAACAACATCATGTTATAGAACAGCCTACGCACCGCTACATCCTGCGTAGCCAATCTAACGCATAACTTTTCAACTGCAGTTTCCCGGTGACCACGCTCAATGCAATTTGATGCGAAACGTTCGGGGTGAGTACAAAAAGTGCACTCTTAATTTCAAATAACGCGGATAATCCGAAAATCGTTTAAAAATAATTATGCGAAAGAGTCCTTGAAAATTAGACCACTTGATCCGTATTCCGTACTACCGTAAGAAGCTGAGGCTAGCATTTGAACGATGTCATATCCCATACAGAATGGTCTTTCAAATAAAGTTTGACAATAACACATAGTTTGTTTTATTTCATTTTTCATTTCAACACCTACCCGCCCTTATTGAAAAACCCCTTATAACTTCAAAGAGTTGTCGTCCACGAGATATAAATTACTTGAAAATTGTTAAACCTGGCGAATTAAAAAAAAAAAAAACCAATCAATTCAGCGATGATCTCTGCATTCCAAACGAAGGTCCACAACCATCAATCCCAATTCCCAATCCAGACGATATATACATAGTTTTAATTTGTTCCTTTCAATTGTTCAGCACAAATAATTGCTTTCAATATTTGGATCATATTTGAATTCGATTTTATATCAATAAAAAAAATATCTGACAGATAAAAAAGCAATATTTTCATTTTTATCTCTTCTCTCCACTTGTGAATTCAACGACAATTATGGAAAAAAAAAAAATATCACCAACACAACATGTTTGAATAACAAATTTGAGTGTTTATAGCAAAAAGGATATACAACACGGAATCCTACCCCAAGTTTAATTTGAATAACAATGCCATTGGCAGTGTTTTTCGATTGAAAAGTAATAAAGAATAAAACAATCCCAACACCAACACATATAAAAGCCTATATCTTGTTGTTTTAACAATGCGTACAGAACAGAACAGATGCCGAAGGCGAAGGGATGTTGATAGAAATGTGCTCTTTTTTTCGAAAAGGTACGACACGACATCGACATTGCTTATGGAGTTCCTTGTCAAGCAGTTCTAGATTTAGGTGTACACGCGTTGAGTGACACTAAGGATTATTGACTCAATTGTGTCTAATTCTTTTATCCCAGCTAAGTGCAAGTGAAGGAAATGGAATGAATGTCCTAGATACTTTTTTTGTTTGTATAGTTCAAGACAGAAAAAAAGGGAAGAGTAGGCAAAAGATAAATGAAGCACTCCCGAGTCCCGACTTCTGTGAATGGGAATGTAAATTACATTTTCTTTTATCAAATCTGTTTGCTAATTTATCGCTCTTGTCCTGATGAACAAAGTTGCCGATTTTTTTTTTGTTGCTTTTTGCAAAAAAAAAAATTATTTTATTTTTTTAATTCCAACTTCAACGATAGGAAAGTGAAGTTCAAAATAAACAGATCCGCCAAGAAAGGAACTTAATTTCCTAACCAAATTCCCAAAAAAGAACATAATGAAATCGGGTGCTTAAAGGTTAAATTTAATCCAACAGTCACCAGGACGACTGACATTGAAGCTGAAGCTACAAAAATAAAAGTTGACAGGACCCTCAATTGTCCCAGTGGCAACGCTCATTCTTAAACTTTCGTACAAAAAACTGCTTACCTCGAGAAATGAGAGGATGTTTTTGTGCCAATCCTTCAACCATTCAAATTCTATTATGATTGTGGTGATGGTGGTGGTTTGGTATTCCTTGTAGCACACCGAAATTCATGTTTTATAAAAAAAATACATTTATTTATGCATTTTTTGGGTCAGCACAAAATACGTGTGAAGAAAAACATGGAATTTGGGTTAAAATTCCCATGAAACAGTGTGAACATAATTCAAAAGATATTTCATGACCGGATAATAATAACAAAAAAAAAAAAAAAAACAAGGGAAATTGCTTCATTTCGGACCGAAGCAGCAGCAACGGATTGAATTGATAGGGAGGAGCACACAAAAAATGCAAACAGCTTAGTAAAGCACTCATCAGAGTGGTGTTATGTGGTACATGGAAGTATCTCTGAACTTTAAAAGGTTCCACTGAATACTGATAAGCACTCATGGTAGATTAGGTTCAACAAATACATTTTATGAGGGTAAAATATAGTTTTTTTGTGTGTTGTTATCTATATATATAAAAAGTAAACTATATTTTGTTGGTCGCCGATTCACGCCTTAACCCGTTTACCAATTTCAACCAAACTTTCACACATCTTTGGTATTGGTCTATATATGAATTCGGTGAAGTTTCGTTGAAATCGGTATGTGTGTTTTGTGCGTGCGTGAAAAATAAACTTATAGCTCACTTAGCAAAACTCAAAAATCATTTATTTGAAATATAATTCAGTCATAGTCGGAATTTTATAATATTGGATTTTTGTTTTTAGTTTTGAATTAAAAAAAAAGCGTCAATACTCGATACCCATACATACATAAACATTTGTTGTTGCTTTTGCTTTTTTTGTAGTTGTATATGGTTTATCGCTGTGTATACAAATACATCAAAGCATTATTGTGAAGCGTGAAATTTGATTTTCGAAAAAAATGTAGTCGTGACCTATATATGTATGTATGTACATATGTATATGTAGTATATCGTATATGTATATACATACATACCACTTATGATGAAGCCTGGTCGCTATGTTTTGAGTAGCAGTGAAACTGGAAAAGTTTTCTTGGTTGGCCAATAGATGTTGCATAGTTGGATTTGTGTCCAAGCGATGATGGTGTTTCGATGTGGTTAAGGAGTCTTTTGGTTACCTGCAGATTTAATAATAAAGCAATAAAGTTTCAATGGTTGTTTTTCTCTTTTTTTCATAAAATGGTAATTGTATGCGCGTTAACAGTTGGGGGATCATTACAGTTTTTAAAACATCAAAATCACGCTTTTTGGGTGTATGGCGTATGAGCACTTTTTGTATGTTGGTTTTTAAATAAAAATATGTAGTAGCTATGTACCTACATTCATACATAATAAATAAATAAATGGCATTTCTTTAAGTTCTCAAAGTAAAAGAATTGTTTGAAAATGTGCCAATGATATAATATACGTAAGATTTTATAGATGCGGTAATTTTGAAGAAGCAGTGATCCTGCAGACTTTAACTCTCTGTGACATTATGTTCGCGCGAAATTTCTCAACATATGATAAAATTAAAGCCAAACATATGTATAAGACAAAAAAACACCAAACATAATTTCTTAGATATACTGACGATTTTATATAGTGCATCCCAGCCAACATGAATGTTTTTGTTTGCATCTTTTATTGGTTAATGTTCCTGGACCTACATCTATTTTGAGTTTAACAAGAGTATATGGGCGTCTTTGTCACACTTATCGTCATGCATGTGAAGAACTGCATTTACTTGAAAATGATAATCATTATGGAAGCATCCTCAACAGGTTTACTGATCAAATAAGAACAATATTTTCAATTATTATCAAAACATATTTTCCATCAAATCCGGTAGAATTGTGGCAAAATTATCGTGACTATATGACTGAAGATATCTTGAATAGAATGCGTCGTATTTCTAGAAATCAGGAATTAATCATTACGCTGGAAATGTATAATGAGGCATTAGTTATAATTGAAGATATTGTGCTTAACAATCTCAAATAAAACATTGTCCCAATTAGGTTTGCCTGCTCCTAATCGACCAATACATGATGCATTTAATCAAGAAATGCAACGTGAACAACAATATGATATAAATGAAATGAACACATTTATAAATTTGAATCTTCCCAAATTGAATCGAGAACAAAAAGTGCATATGATACCATAATTCAAGCTCTACAAAACGAAAGCGGAGGAATGTTTTTTTTTTTAGATACGCCAGGCGGTACCAGAAACACATTTTTGATTTCCTTGCTATTAGCGACTATAAGATCACAGAACAATATTTGATGTTGGTCGTACACCGCAATCTGCACTTAAATTACCATTGAATATGCAAATTAATGAAAATCCAACATGTAACATTTCTAAAAATTCTGGAATGGGAAGAGTTTTGCAACAATGCCAATTAATAGTGTGGAATGAATGTACAATGGCACATAAGAGATCGATGGAAGCTTTAGATAGAACTTTGAAAGATTTACGAAATAATCAAGAAATATTCGGTGGCGCTCTGATATTGTTGACTGGTGATTTCTGTCAAACGCTGCCAGTGATTTCCAGTTCAACTCCAGCAGATGAATTAAAGGCATGTTGGAAGTCATCCAGTTTATGGAGAAATGTTCAAACACTCACTTTAACAACAAATGTAAGAGAACAATTACTAAATGACCCATCGGCTGACGAATTTTCTAGACAACTACTGTACTGATAGGAAATGGACAAATTCCTATTGATGCTACTGCTGGATTAATCACTTTGCCAGGTATTTTTTTGTAATTTCGTAAAAACAAAAAAAGCAATTGGTTTCAAGTGCCAAACATTGCGCAAAATTATCGAAATCACAATTTTTAAGCTGAAAGATCAATACTGGCAGCCAAAAATAAAGACGTTGAATGCGGATATTTTAAGTGATGTGCCTGGTGAGATTGTGACGTATCAATCAGTAGATATGGTCACAAATCATGATGACGCTGTCAATTATCCTTGGATTTGCCTAGACTGTCGCCTCATCGTTTAAATTTGAAAATTTGTGCACCCATTATTCTTCTTCAGAATATAAATCCACATCGATTGTGTAACGGAACAAGATTAGCAGTCAAATATGTTATGAATAATCTTATTGAAGCAACGATTTTAAAAGGAAAATTTAAAGGTGAAGATGTATTGAATACGCGTATTCCAATGATTCCGCAATCAGAGACAATCATTGGAATTGTGTGAAATCGACCTAGAATATCCATGCTTCTGCCACGGACAGTTGTATGTTTCATGTTCACGTGTAGGAAAGTCATCAGTTCTGTTTATTTATACCACAACTCCGGGCAAAACAAAAAATGTTGTTTACGAAAAGGCTATGCGACAATAAAATAAAAAGAAGAAGAAATAAAATAAAAATAAATAGAGGGTGTATTTAAAACGAGTGTATTCTGCATTCTAATATTAATGTGATCTGCTTAGCGAAGCAGGCACAAGGTCCATTAACTAAATATTTTTTGCATGCCTTAGCTGTTTAAAGGGTGAAATGGGCTAAAAGAAAAAAAGTGGTATACGGTTTTTAAAAATCTTATTGTGTTTGATAGCTTTTACGTACTTCGATGCTTGAGTGATGCTATTTTTAACAAGCTGTTATAAACAGGAATTCTATTGGATTTTTGTTAATGTAATACACTCGGGTGTATACTTACTTTTATCAGTTTATTAAATTAAAAAAAAAATCCAGGTTCTCATATTTTACACAAATTAATTTGACGGTATAAATATAATTAAGAATTCAAACTTATCGCTTTATATTTAAAATGTTTATATCTATCATCGTTTATATCACCGCGCTATCTGCTCGGAAGGGCAGAACAACGTCTGCCGGGACAGCTAGTTGTTTCATAAAAAAAAAAATATAAACAATTTTATAAATAAAAGAGAGGAAGGACACATCATACAACAAGGATAAATCATATATCATATTTTTATTTAAAATATAAAAAAAGGAATAATGCTTACTAAGGCATTTGAAATAAACATTTGGGAATTTCAAAAACTACACCCAAACATAACAGTTATGCCTTTCCTAAAGTGAACATTTTCAGCAAAAAAGTTTGCCTAACATCCTGTCTGCAGAATTAAATTAGATTTGAGAAATATACCAGAATTTGAGAATTAAATCATAGTTGTGAAAGAACTTTTGTACTTTTGGTTTTTGTTTTTTGCTCCTCAATATCGTACATTTTTGATTTTAAAATAACTATATTAGGTACATATATAATGGTTCTAATAGATATATCCTTCATCCCTGCTCTGCATCTTTGGATATAATTGGTTTATTTTTTGTTTTCCAATAATTGGTTTAAATTTAAACTATTTGGACTATGCATTCTATGTAATGTATGAGTCTCAAAAAATTAATTGGAAAATAAAATAAGAATTTTGGAAGAGATATTTAGATCCCAACTTAATTCTTTTTGTTTGGTTTAAGCTCCCAATCAGTGGCAATCAGTATCTGTTCTGTTTTAAATTATCTTTTTTACTTGTGGTGAGTTAAAAACGATAAGTCGCTTTTTTCAAAACATCTGCTACTTTATTTAAGTTAAATCTCATATAAAAATCAATGGTTTTATAAAACTCAAACAGCAGAAATAATTGTGTTGGTTAAGAGGTTAGACTGCAATGTCAGTGGTTAAGGCCGTATTTAAAAACATAAATAAATACTTGCAACAATAGCTCCAAATGGGGCCGAGGTATGTGACTCAAACATTCCTGTGTGTGCGTTGATATTCTGCAGAAATGGAAGGGATCTACAATTTACAGCAGAATCCAAACGGCTAACATACTCGTATAAGCACTTTCCATGACATGATTTACTCTTGGAGGATTTGTCACTTCCTCGCAGGAGGCAGAATCGAACCCAGAACCATTGGCGTTGCAGTCCGATACACTAACCACTACGCGACGGGGGAGGGGGTATTTCTATACATAGGTACATGGTTAATTGCATATCCTGAACTAAAGAAATCTTAATATTTCATATTTATATTCATAGAATGTAATCGAAGGACACATAAAGTTAAACAAAAACTACAAAAAAGAAGAGTGTAAATGTACAATTTATTATACCTACGAGTAGTCAATCTCACCTGTAGGAAGTACCTTCCGCATAATTTCACAAATTAAATCTCTGTGGCCACAAATAAAACCATTTTATCAAAGATTTTAACCCTATCACAACAAAAAGGATTTTGAAAACCATTCAAATGACATCATATCATCATTCATCACTTTTGTCTCGTAAAAGGTCAAGCATCTTATAAGACATACATAAATCACGTTCAACAGGGAAGGACATTTTAAAAGGAAGTGTTAAGTTTTTGTGAATATTTTACTAGTATTTTCATTTGTAAAGGATGTATTTTTTTTAAAGATGTAAAGTATAGAACTTAAAGTTGGCAGCACTGTTTTCATTGACAGCAATTTTGATATCTGCCATGTGATTTATTTTTAGTTTGGTTTGCAATCTCATATCATGAATGGATTGACGCCTGAACAACATTATGCAAATTGTGCAGATTTATTTCGAAAAACTTGGTTCTGTTCGGTAAACAAACAGAGATGAAAAGATCTAAGACGTCGTAAAGGGTTTTCCAATAAGAGGTGTAATTTTTTGACTTTTTCCAAGTAGAAACTACGCTATTCATAAAAATGAAACGATACACGCTTCAACAACGCATTGAAATGATTAAAATTCTCTATAAAAATGGTGAAAATTTGGCAGAGACGGTTCGTAAAACTAAAACATTTTTTTTGTCGTCGTGAAGCACCTTGTCGGACCACATTTCAGGAATTGGTGGAAAAATTTGAGCTGTTGGGACAAGTTAATGTAAAGAATAAAACCCGTGCACGTTGCATTCAAGAACAACTGAGAATATTGCTGCCGTGCCCCAAAGTTTTGAAGAAAACCCAGGTTGGTGCATTTCTCGTCGTTTTTTGGAATTGGACATTCCACAAACGTCATTACACCGTATTTTGCATAAAGACTTGCGTCCTACGGCTTATAAATTTCAGTTAACACAAGAACTCAAGCCGGCCGATCATCAACAACGCAGTATCTTTGCTGACTGAGTCCTTGAAATGCATGAAAATTATCCGGAATTTCATCGAAAAATCACATTGACTGATGAGGCACATTTTTACCTCGGTCAGTTTGGAAAACATAAGATTTATTATTGAAAAGTCTCTCCATCCTTTACTTTTTCGAAAATGAGGCTGGAGCAACAAGAATGGATTGCATTATCGAGAGATGATTAATTATTGTTTATGGCCGGAATTGGATGGTTTTGATCTGGACAACGGTTTCTTTCAACAAGACGGCGCTACGTGCCACACAAGAAATCATCGATTTTTTCCTTGAAAAGTTTTCGGACAGTGTTATCTCTCGAAGAGGTGATCAAAATTGGCCTTCGAGATCTTGTAATTTAACACCTTGCGACTTCTTCATCTGAGGCCACGTAAAAGATAAGTTCTACGCCAACAGCCCAGCGTCGATTCAAGACCTCAAAGATGGAATTCGTGAATATATTGGGGGCATACAGCAGTCACTTTGCGATTTGGTGATGGAAAATTTCATGAAAAGGATATTGTTTTGTAAGCGTAGCTATGGCGGCCATTTGGCTGACATTGTTTTTCATTATTAAAATGGCATATTTTCTTCTTTTATTTATTTAAAAAAATGCCATTTTTCTTTCAATATCAAAATAACACCTCTTATTGGAAAACCCTGTACAGTGCGAACAGAAGAATCCATTGCAGCTGTAGAGCACAGCATCGAGGAAGGGCCGAATGAGTCCATCCGCCATCAGGACAACAATCGGATTTGTGTGAATGCAATTTATAAAAATATTAGATCTTGGTTTGCTAGCTTACACAAAAAAAAAAAAACTAGTGCATAATCGAAGCCACACGGCATTGTATATATAAACTATAGTATTACCATACCACTTGAGGTGCGCCATCTATTGACGGAAAACTAAGTTCTTGATTTTAGAGGATTTTGTCTAGATTACCATGGAAAGCAACAACAGCAATTTTTTTTACGTTCCACAATTTCAGTTATTGTTGTTGCTTCTCATGGTAATCTTGACAAAAACCTTATGTCAAGAGCTTAGTTTTCCATCCATAGATGGCGCACCTCACGTAGTTGTACTATAGTTTATATACATATACAATGGCAAAACTGACGTGTTTTAAGCATTGTATATATAAACTATGGTACTATCACCTGAGGTGCGCCATCTATCGATGAAAAACTAAGCTCGAGAATACCATGGGAAGCAACAACAACAATTAAAACGGTCGAAATTGTTGTTGTTGCTTCCCAAGGTATTCTAGAGCTTAGTTTTTCGTCGATAGATGGCGCAACTCAAGTAGGAATACTATAGTTTATTATATACAATGGTTTTAAGTAAAGAAATTCCTCAAGTAATTACTGAGACTCCGTTACATCGAGAAAAACGGACAGTTTGGTGTGCTAAATGAGATGGTTAAATCATTGGTCCTTACTTCATTAAAAACGATGCCGGCCAGAAACACGCTGGAGGGTTACATTGAATGGAAACTGTTAAAGAACCATGATCAGTGACTTTTTCGTTCCTTAATTAAATGGCCTTAATATGGAGGAGCTGTGAGTTGGTCTCCAAGATCGTGGGAATTAAATCTGCTTCTGGGAGTATGTGAAGTCTCTAGTCCACACAAATAAGACAGAGACGATTGACGATTTAAAAAAAAAACATCATTCGCTGCGTTATTGCCGATATACGACCCCAAGTGCTGCATAGAGTTATCGACAATTGGACCTCAAGATTGGACAACATCCAAGCCAACCACGTTGGCCATATGACATAAATCATATATGTATTTAAATAAAAATGCTAAAGAATTATCTTTCAAATAAAGTCAATCCCGTAATGGCAAATAATGCAAGTTATCTGAGTTTTATTTCATTTTATAATTCTATACCTCTAAAAACACCTTTTAAAAGTTTACTAAATAAAAGATCCCGAATGAGCCCCCAATTTATGAAAAAATATATTTTTTTTTAATTAAAAAAAAATTATTTTTGTTTGTGTTAATATTTATGATTGAGGTGTACAACAACCCAATGTAAGGAGAACAGTGTAAAAATAAATAACTACAAAAAAAGTGAGGTTAACTTCAAATAATGTCCTCCTTATTGTTTGTGAAAGTTGTTATTGATTTTTGATGGCAGCGACAGTTGTTTTGATGTCAATTGCCAAGTCAAAACAAATATCAATTTTCTTAAGTTGATTTCATAAAATAGTATTTCCTTCTAGAAGAATGAGAAGAAGAAGGAGTAGGAGGAAGAGGAAGAGGGAACTTCTTGTTTCTGATAACAAAAAAAACATCTACTTATTTATACTCAGCATGATTGATTCCCAAGACAATCGTTTGTAAGACCAATAAGTAAGTTGGCAGTTTGCATAATCACAAAGTCATGCTAACATGAATGTAGGTCCTTCGGGAAATCGCTTTCATCGGTTTCGGTTTTAGCATGCAAATCTAAATACAAGCCGCGGGGTTCATTTTGTATATTTACTTGATTTTCTACAACAACAACCCCCTAATGTACTTAATAAAAGTCAATAATAAGAGTTTCAAATTTTCAAGATGATGCTCTTCATTCTGAGTAGCAGAGTATGCTGAGTGTAAGGAACAAGAAAAAGTTGTTAGCACAAAAACTACCACAAAATGTATATTAGAACCGGATTTCCGGTTAAGAATTCGTTTCCGGAGGGCACTTACATAACGTGTTCTATATTGAAATAGTAAGAGTATAATTTTATTGATTGGGAATGGCCTTAAGAAAGATTGGATCCGAAGAAATATGCTATGAGTGGGAGAGGAAGAAATATATAGCTAGAATTTTGTTTTTCTATGAAGCATGTGGTGGCATTTATGATGGTTAAATTCGCCCTTGGCTTGTTTATTTCGTTTATGATTCTGACGATGATTTTTTAGGAGGAACTATAACTATGTGGCTGGTTAGGTTATGGGGTTGTGGCCTCCAACCACATCATCCCTTGTGCAATTTAAACATTCAATTTTTATATCCTATTTGATTTATTTCGACAATTCATTAGTCACAACATTTAATTAGACTGCCACAAAAAATCAATCGAATTGTTATCAAACCAAATACTAATGTTGTTTCCCATTCCGCTCGAATCAAAAAAAAAAACGTCCTCCTAAGCAAATTGACTTTTATTAAAGGCCATTGATGGAAAAAAGTCCTTGAACTCTAATTGGAGTTGGCCTTTTTCCAACTTAACAACATCAATTTGCTTAGCTCAATCCAAAGTGCTGGCAGCCTAAAAATAACTATTTTCATACACATTTTTATTTTTTATTGGAATAGATGAACTCTGGAACCCAAACAAACCGTGGCGTAGGCGTTCCATGGAAGGAGTAGGGGAAGGTAGAGGGGGGCTGATGAATTTCAATAGCTAAAAAGAGAGTTTATACCTTTGTGTTTGCTTACAATTCTTCGGATATACAAATATCGATTGATTGCTTTCACTCAATTTTTTTTTTATGTCTGAAGGTAGGTAAAGATAAACGGCTTTCGTAAACAACAGTGAAACAATGGTTCCTCCATATCATACCAAAACACACATACACATACAAGGACACACAGTATAAGCATATATATACATATATATTTAGTTTGGTTAGATACTCCAAGTCCATTAGTCGATTGTATTTTATGGATATCAAAAGGTAAACAACAAATCGTAGTTGGATTACTGTGTAAATCTCCTTCGACGATGGAGAAAATAGAAGGATATTCAGGATGAAACCATTTAAATTGAGGCACTTAAATAACTCTCGAAGCTATCTTATTTTTAGAAGGAAAAGTAAGGTTATTCTTGAAATAAGTTTTCTGCATTTTTTTTTTAAGGATTTTGTTTAGAATATCCTTCGATGAATGATGGAGTAAGTTTTAATGATTTAACCGAAATAAATTCTAAACGAAAATCGAAGAAGGAGTACGAGTATTTTCGATTTCGTTTGTGAAAGTTTATATTTGCATTTGAATTAATAGGAACTTGAGGTTTTGTGTGGGAAGTAGCAAATATTCAAATTATATTTTGATGACGTTTTTGGTAAAGAAAGTCATGACTTGGTGATGGTATGATAAGAGGTTCTAAATCTTATACTGTCCTTATTCTGTTCCTTTAGCCGCTGATTGTATTTGAGTTGAATAATTATACCTCAGCTTTTATTAATTATTGTATTACTATCTAATATGCTAATTAGGAAGAAGAGTTGTCATGTCTATGGCGACCATTTCTTCAGAGACGAAACAAATTATTTCTTACTGAAGTGCGAATACTGTTGAAAATTATTTTTTTTTTTATTTATCTTTTATTTAAATTTTAGTAACTGCTGATTTCTAACCTAACCTGCTATCATTTTTCATAAGACCCACCCCTTATATTAAAGATTTGGTTAGTAAAGGGATATTTCGAAATCCACGATTTTTCCAAACAGACATTATGCGAGAGGCAGGGATAAAGCGCGATTGCATGTGCAGACGTTGTGGATTTTTTATAAGTTGACAGCTGATATTTTAGACATAGAGGCCACATTTCTAAAGGGCTTGCGTGGTCTGAGGTATACAATTGATTTACTAGTCGTAATAATCCTTGAGGATGTTCTGAACTTTTTAAGGGATTTTGAGTCTGATTATAGACAAAAACATTTAACAATTGACCAAATTTGTACCCTTATTAATCTTGTGCAGAATTTTCAGGATCAACATAGGTAATTTGGACACGAAATCAGTATAGAGAGGCAAGCTTATCTGTCAGAATGGTTCCCAACAATAATGGGAGTGTGCTAATACCCTATTGTTCATTCTATTTCTTGATGTACTAAATGGTGTGCTTTGCGCTGGAATTTAATCTGAAGAAGGACTTAGGCGGATAATTTCGATCCTTAAAGATTTATTGTACGATATGAAACCTCACTTTAAACTTGGCTAAGTGTTGGAGGATAATAAATTATAAGATGCGTATTAGGCACGGACAAACAAGTTGTATGCCTCGAGCCTATCTTAAACCATATTGTCAGAGTTGATACTACTTATCTAACATGAAATTATTCAAAAAGATTTATGATTTATAACTGAATACTGAATAAACAACAGATTTGACAGATGTCACCAAAATATCATGGCCGGATATAAACCAGTTTTTGGAACAAGTATTCAAATAGAACTCCGTGACTTCAGCTTAAGTGAACGGTA
Organism: Platycheirus albimanus; assembly: GCA_916050605.2. NCBI lineage: Eukaryota > Metazoa > Arthropoda > Insecta > Diptera > Syrphidae > Platycheirus > Platycheirus albimanus. The sequence continues at coordinate 5,954,765 of OU696696.1, read as the reverse complement.
ATATCACTGCCCAAAGGCCCAACCTATAATACGCGAAAGAAAAAGGAAGCGAGTGTCAAACATAACCGAGAGCTACAGTACGTTTTCAATCAACTGTTGGATACCCTATTCCCTATATTTTTGTATGTATATGCATTTGCCTCCCGCAGCCAGCCGCTGTTTCAGTTTCAGAAACAAAATTCTTCTAAAGCAGCCAGGAAAAAATTCAATAACATTAATTTTTTGTGGCTGATGTTCAATATCTGCTGGCGCAGTAAAAAAAGGCGTGAGCCACGCCCAAAGTTGAGATAGTTTAAAAACATTACAAAAATTAATGCATATTACGACTTTCAACGAAAACGCCCATTAAAAGTGGGTGTGTTCTAAACCTGAACAAAGGTATTTTATCAAAATCACACCTTTAAAAGTGGGCGTATTGAAAAAATGTACACAAGAAAATGTTGAAATATATTTTTCATATAACGATTAAAAGGAAAAAAGGTTTAAATTAAATATTGGTAGTACCTTAAATTTTTAAAACTACGTTTTTCGTTCTTTCATGAAAAGTGGGCGTAAGCCACTCCCAAAATTAAAAAATTTCTTTTTATACACAAACTTTTTAGTTTCTACTAAGAGGCGCAAAACTTTTGTTTGCTTTTTCATACACAAGGTGAAATACCCACAAAATTTAATGTTTTTCGCTTTAATATAACAATTATTATTTTATAAAAACAATATTGATGGTTTTGTATTAAAAATGGGCGTCAGCCACGCCCAAACTGAAATATTTTTATTTAATTTTTAAGAAGGTTTATCTAAAGCTTACGTGTGCGTTACGTTTAACGTTATGCTTTCATCGTAACTGCACAAAATACATAATTTAATTTTACCAAATTGAGGTTGTTCAACAAAAATGGCGATTGTGACCGTGTTTGTGGTCGGATTTTACCAGTGCAAGAACTTAGTCTTACTCTTGAACCAAACGTTATATATAGCAAATTTCAGTATTCTATCTCAAAAATTGCGACCTCTAGAGAGTATACATACGAACGGACGGACGGACATGGCTAAATCGACTAGGCTTTTGATTCTAAATCAGAAAATATAATACTTTTCTATACCTAACGGTATTATTTCTCTATATTACAAACTCCCCACGAAATACAATATACCCATTCTATAGAATAGGGTGTAAAAAGGAATGAAAAGTTTCTTTTCGATTTGTTAAATACATTATAGTTGGCCATAATAGCCTTAAGAAGAAGAAGAAGAAGAAGAAGAAGAAGAAGAAGAAGAAGAAGAAGAAGAAGAAGAAGAAGAAGAAGAAGAAGAAGAAGAAGAAGAAGAAGAAGAAGAAGAAGAAGAAGAAGAAGAAGAAGAAGAAGAAGAAGAAGAAGAAGAAGAAGAAGAAGAAGAAGAAGAAGAAGAAGAAGAAGAAGAAGAAGAAAAGCCGATTTTTGTACGTAATGTACTACTGAAAGCGTACATTACCTACCAAAAAAAAGTGAACGACACTTCTTGCCGAAACTTATAAAAAAGTCATTTCGGGTTGGGTATTCAAATCACATGTATATTGTTTAAGGCAGCATATACGTATACGGTATACCCATTCTTCGATTGAGGGAGAGATCTTTAATCAACGCCTTGAGACTTGAGACATAAATGTTTGTATACCTACTTCTGAGCCCTTTGAATTCAAGGCATTTTATTTTATTCTAAAACTCAAAGGGTTAGTCCTGATCCTGGCCAAACGATTTTTTCTTCAGATAAAGTCTGAGATTTCCAACATTTTGAAATACATTTTTGGGGTTTGTAAATGGTAGATTTCGCTGAAAAAAAGTAGCCGTCAAAACAAGGAGACAAAATTAATATTGTGGCTTAACACACGTTTAAAGATATTGTGGTGAAATTTTTTACAATCAATTTGCTCTTGAGCTTATACTTCGGTTAAAATTTAAATCAATGCTACAAATAACAAAAGTCTTAGTCAAGTAGCCTGAACACAACTAACTTAGCTATCCCACTAATTTTTGACTTCAATAAAGCACACGAAACTTCCTTCCTTGATAAACGGTGTCATTGAGAATAATATCATTAAAAAATTAAAATACATTAGTGAAGATTTGTATTGATGACTTTTAGAGGGTTTTGTAAACAGTGTTCCAAATACCAGAAACAAAAATCAGCTGTAGTACATTGAGATCGATTTCTTTCAGTGAAATAGTAAAAGAGGATTTTAAGAAAAGTATTTCTAACATAAAAATAATTTTTTGTATTAAAAAACTCATAAGCTTGATTTTGGTTACCAACAAAATATAGTTCTGTTTGCTTAATCGTCTTAAAATCAACAATCAAAATTAAATGGATGTACACATTTCATAGATAGCTAGCTATAACTGTCCCCTTAATCAAAAATAAAACTGCTTAAAATGTTAACAAGGTTCGAAAAACCCATTTTTAACCATTGCATTCATAAGAAAGTATTTAATTCACTGAATTGATTTAAATTTATGACGACAAATTTAACATAAAACTGCTTAAATACATCTGCAAACAATGGGATCTTCCAAAGACGGCCATTTAACTTTAAGGCTAATAAGACAACCTCACATTATGTAATGTCAAATGGCAGGGATTTTCACTAATTCGCAATTCACGCCCAAATGAATGGTCTCTACTGCTTGCATACACAGACAAAGACAGACCATATTTCATACTCACACCTCACACAAAGACAAACACTTACACAACTCACACATATGTAAACGTACCTTAATTTCCGATTGCGCTGAACTGATATAATGACAAGGGCATTTCCCAGAACCGCTGCGATTATGATAGTAGAAAAGATGAACGCTTTAATTAGAAATATGGATAATTCGATCCAATTCTCATCGGCAACTACTTGGCCGTCTGGTCCTGCTGCCCCGCTGAGATTGCCAGCATCCGCATCGCTTGTGATTCCACTCCTTCCACCAATATCAATACCACTACCACTGCCGCTGTCACTGCCACTGCCGATGTCCTCCGAATCCTGCACGATGCTGGTTAGATTCGCTAAAAGGATACTCTGGGTTGTGGTGCTGCTGCTTGTATTTAGCTGATAGTCCAATATCGATGTACTGGTGGAGTTCAGGACGGCAAGTGTGTCAGCGATGGAAACTGTCTGCATGAAGGACATAATATCTTCTGTCATACCGAGAGCAGAGCCTTTACGTAAAAACGGGCATCCAGCATCAGCATCACATTCATCAGTGCATCATCATCATCAGCATCATGTAGTAACAGTTTGCTTTTGAACATTTTCTCGTCGTCCTTGGGGATGTCGTAGTCCTCGTAGTCGTAGTTGTTGTCGTTACAGTTGAACACATAATACAAAAATATGATGTAACTCAATTAATTAACTCTGATTGTAGTTCTCCAAAGTTTTCTGTTTATTTTATGATAAATATCCTCCGTGGGCCGCTGTCCCTGTCGATGCCGCTGCCGCACCCGTCAATGCTTTACCCAGCAACTACATCAACAACAACTGCAAATAGAAAATAAAAATTGTTACGAAAAGGTGAAATTATTGTATAAAACAAAAAAAGTAGGAAAAACAAAAACTTTTAATGCAGGACAAAAGTTTTAAGTTCGTTTGAATAGCAGTTTACACAGTTGAATATATGTTTTTAAGTATATGCGACGCCGACGACGCTGACGGACGGCAAAACTTACTTCAATGGAAATAGACTTTTGCTTTGAGCAAAACGATTTGCATATAAAGCGGATTTTTTTTTTGTGTAGTCCTTGTTGTGTCCTGGGCGAAGGAAACCTCCGCGCACGAATTGAATGAAAGACATGAGCTGTAAACTGAAAGAAGTTGGTCTTTTGTATATTTATACACAAATATAGGTAAGTATCCCCTATACACACAACATTAAGCGCTTTTTTTTGTCTGAGGAATTGGCACACAGGGCACAGGGCAAAGGAGCCTTGTGCTTATAGAGTGCGAAAAAAGGAAGGTCTATAATATTCATGCATAGATTCGCGTTTGGATGTAAATTAATTTAGGATTTATTCATCCATCAAGAGGATCAAGGTAAACTTGTTCAAAGGTGTTTTTTGATTCACGTTTTGGGGGCATATTTCTCGACGATGCGAAAAGCAAATTTAAATTTTTGAAATTGCTCAATGCTCTGCTCAGGTATCATTAAATTCGGCTGTGCTTTCTGAGAATCCATAGAAATTGTTATTGTTAATTGAACCGAGGAAGGGAAATGATTTGGCCAATGTCGGAATGTAGTATCTATGTTTCTAGTGGGGTGAAGGTTGTCTCAAGGTTTATTTCGAAAAGGTCAGATGAACAGAACACACCTCTACTATTTGGATAATTGTTTTTTGTCACTTTATTGATGCCAAAGAGAAATGTTAAATTAAATGATCTTATGAACGGTATGAAGGTATCTAAGGGTTTGTAAATGTGTCATGAAAAGCATCGCCATTTTCACTTGAAAATGTTGTTCAGCGATGAAACTCATTTTTGGGTGATTAATAAAACTGACGAATTTGGAGTGAAGATAATCCTCAACCCATCGTTGAGGTTGAGACCCCTCCACATCCAGAAAAACTGACAGTTTGGCAGGCTTTATAAGAACGTGGATTCATTTGTCCATACTTCTTTAAAATCAATGTCCCCCAGAGGGTTACAGTCAATGGAGACGGTTATAAAGCCATGAGAAATGACTTTTTTCTGCATAAATTAAATTACTTCGATACGGAGGAGCTGTGTGGTTTCAAAAAGACAGCGCAACATGTCACAAAGCACGTGCCACAATTGATTTGTTGAAGGAAACTTTTGGTGAGCCTCATAATTTCGATATTTGGGCTTGTAAGTTGGCCTCCATGTTCATGCGATTTAACACCACTAGACTTTTTTCTGTGGAGGTATATGAAGTCGCTAGTAATGCACCGATTAGGAAAAGACGATTGACGACTTGAAAGACAACGCCCACCACGTTATTGCCATTATACGACCCTATATGTAATAAAGTACATTTTATTCATACAATATATACCTGTGTTTTAATTCATTTTATAGTTCTATACTTTTTAAAAAACGGGAGCATATCGGAATCCCGCTTTTCGAAAATCCCGAAAAAAAAGTTTTAAAATGCCGTCTGCTAAAATCCCGGTTGTAAAAATTCCGATCTCTTATAATCCCGCTTTTTAAAATCCCGACAAATGCCACTAATTCCGTTTTTTTTTACAAAAAATTCTTATAAAAAAAAAACATGTTTGTCTGTAAAGTCGGTTTACGGACGAAAATTTTACGTGATAACCAGTTCACAAAACAGTTCATGTGTATCATCTCTCCAACCACCACCAAACTACCTTTGAACAACCACCCACCATTTTTTAATTTTTTTTCAACCATTAACCCATACTTAACCCATTTTTGAAAAAAATGTCCTCCTCCCCCACGCAATAAATCCCCCTTCCTAATCACCACCAATCACCCACCCCACATACCACACACTATTTTTGACAATTCCCCTCACCCATACACCAAATTCAACCACCCACTCCACCTACAACCACCTGCCACTCACCCACCATTTTTGAATTTTTTTCCTCATACTTGACAATTCAGCCCCCCCAACACCAAACACCCATCCAACCTACAGCCACCAAGGAACCACCCACACCAACTACAACCACCCACCATTTTTGACAATTTTACCTCTTCCCGACACTATCCCCCACACACACACACACTCACACAACCACCACTTACAATCACCAACCACCCAACACCCTCCCCTCCAACTTTATAGACTTCCTATTCTATAAAAGCAGATATACAGGGTGATTCACGAGCGTTGTGCCAAAAAGCTAGAGCGTGTAGGTTGAGTTGAGACAAGAAAAAAATCGTATGGGAGGGGGGTCTATTCCCCCCGTTTAGCCAGGAGGGGCAATTTTATGAAAAATTGACTTATTTTGTTAAAAAAAATATTAAAAATGAACGGCTTCGTCTACAACACCGTTTTATAATTTTTTGAAAAGCCAAAAACTTCTTCTTTCATTTCGTTTTTAAATTTAATTGTTTTAACGCATAGTTCAAAAAACATAAATTTTCAAACTCAAAATTCTGAAAAAAAATTTGAAAAAATAATTTTAAAACTAATTTTTTTCAAAATTTTACGTAATTAAGTACAATTTTTGTTCTCAGAATTCAACGCTTTTATTAATCTTTAATCTAACACTGAAAACCGTATGGCTTTACGACTTTATGTTGCCAAGGTATTCAAAAATAACCTAACCTACTTCTTCACAAAAACAAGAAAACCTAGCCTTACGGGATGGCACAAGTGATCATTTAGCCAATTTTTTCGTGTTTTTGTGAAGAAGTAGGTTCGGTTATTTTTGAATACCTTGGCAACAAAAAGTCATAGAGCCATACGGTTTTCAGTGTTGGATTCAAAATTTATGAGAGCATTGAATTCTGAGAACAAAAGTAATACTTAATTACGTAAAATTTTGAAAAAAATAGTTTTTAAATTATTTTTTTTTATTTTTTTTTCAAAATTTTGAGTTTGAAAATTAATATTTTGACAAACGGTTCAATAGAATAACTTTATTTAAAATTACAATAAATAAGTCAGTTCTTGGCTTTACAAAAAGGTATAGCACGGCTTTGTAGCAGTTACCGTTATTTTTTAATAATTTTTTTTCAAATTAATGTCATGTTTTTAGAAAATTACCCCTCCCGGCTAAACGGAGGGGAATAGACCCCCCCTACGATACGATTTTTTTCTTGTCTCAACCCATCCTACACGCTCTAGCTTTTTGGCACAACGCTCGTGAATCACCCTGTATAACGTGACTGTGACTGTGACAGTGACACTTTTTCGTGCGTGCTGCCCATATATTCCGATTTATTAGACGTTATCACGTACACAAATAGATGTTGGTTATATGCGCTTTTTATTATATACCTAAATTTAAAAATACTCGATTAAAAAGAAAATTCGTCCGAATGTTTTTAGTTTTTACTGTAAGCACACATTTGTTTTTGCTTACATAATTCTACATTGCGAAGCGGCGGCGCAGGGAAACTGGTCCCGAAGTCAAAAGTCCCGAATTAGACTTTCGGGACTAATGACCCATTATTGTGAGTCATAAACCCCTAATTTTAGTTTGGGACTTTTGACCCACCATCATGAGTTATAAGTTCCGAAAACAAAATTCGGGACTTTTGACCTACCTGGTAATTTTTTTTCAAGAAAAAAAAATTTGGACAGTTTATAGTTTCATGGTTTTTGCTGTCATAACTGTAAAAACAGAGTGCTAAGTAATTGAAAGAAAATCAATCCTTCGCTAGATTTCAAGGTTCACTAACAGAAATGTCTGCTTGGCCAAATGTCACGGCATCAGAAAATCATCGTACTAGATTTAACATTTTTAGGAATGCAACAACAAAATCTTAAGCTTTAAATTTTTTGTATCAAACCAAAATATTTCAAATCATATGATCATATAAAATTATTGTCTAATACAACCGTATATCAATATAAAAAGGCAACTCTGGGACGGTCTCAACAATTTCTTACGAAACTTTAACTGATTGTGTTTATGCTTCCTCTAGAGCAGTGTTTTCCAACGTGGAGCCTACGCACACAGTGGAGCAATTCAATTTTAATGGGGGGCAATTTTAGATTCTGCTGATTACACATCTTTTCTTGGGTTTAAAATTTAAACACTTTGGTACATATGTATTTCTGAACACATCCACCAGATGACAGATTCTATGAATAATTGTGTCTTCTTAAAACATAGTGAACATTTCAAAGCTTTTGAATGTTTGAGATTGTGTACATCTACATATTTATAGGGTTGGGTCCGATTGGCTGATTTTTAAAATTTCGACTTAAAAAAACCGATCATCATAATGTCGACTTTTGAAAAGTCGATTGGTAAAAATATCGACTGTTCAAAATGTCGGCTCTTATAAATTCGATTTTGAAAATATCGACTTAAAAAGAGGTCGACAGTGGCAAAGTGGATGATGTTCCCATGCATGCGGCAAAACAGCATGCATGTAAACATCAAACATGAATGAAACTCAACTACATCTTTGGGTCCGTCCTTTCTTGATAATGACACTTCTAACGGGCCAATGGAACTTACGTCCCTACTTTCCTATGGTCATGGAAACTGTGATAAATGATTATGCATTGCACTAAAAAACATTTTGAGCAATGGAAACTTCAATAGGTCCATTGGTGATATGATGGTGTATCTGTCCGAACAATGGAACCATTATATACAAGGTAGGCAAAAAGAAATCACCCTTTTGGAAGATGCTCTCATTTTTGCAAATGGCCGCCAATGTCAAATCTGTTTTGACAATTGTTCTCGCTGAAGTGATGAAAAATGCCATAAGACGAGCAATCAATTGTGACGGCGCCCATTTGGCCCATATCATCTTCTCAACTTGACCAATACAATACTAAAGGTTCAAATAAACATAATCAAAAAACAGAATCGAAGATTTCTTTTGGCCCACCCTGTACATCGTTTTGCAGAAAACATATGACAGAGTTTGGCATCAAGCTCTTTTGTCGAAAATGCGTGCATTTGGAATCATCGAATCCCTTCATCGTTCCGATCTAGACAGCATTTCCCAATGGTGAAGTAACAACCCTGTGGAATTCAATGGTTCAAAAGCTGTCTGCTATCGATAAATCATAACCAACACTCTGTTTCCTATCTATGGGTGGGACTTGCATTGATGAAACCGAACAGCTTTTCACTTATGGTATGTGTATAACAAACCAACTTCTGTGGAACGGTCACATATTTGACGTCGCGATAAATGTCCTTAATAGATCTGATCTGGCTACGAATCATACAATTTAACGTAAAACTCGCATAGCTATGTGGTAATGCGCAGCGAGTCTATCCTCCGAGGTACTGTTAAGTACAGACTCATTTTTTCTAAGCCGCACTACAAGAATATGGAATGCTCTACCCGCCTCGTGTTTTCAACTCTATTTTGACTTTCATACATTCAAAACCAATGTCCATCGGTATCTCCTCTAATTTCCTAAACCATTGACCATAATGCTCGCATTGTGTTTGTGTTCATAACAATAAGTGTAATCTAATAACCCCTCAACTGCAATCTGATCTTAAACCCCCGTACTATCTGAGCTCGGGATAAGGGTATTAATAACCCTTTGAGTGCTACTACCATCAATTATAAAAAAAGTAAATTCTTACAACTTAGTCTTGTAATTTATTTTTTGTATGAACTGATTATTTTAACAAATTTTTAAAATGGCTGCAAAGGTTTTTTAATTAAAAAGTGTGATTGCATTTTTCCTTTAAAGCATGTAGACAAAATTATTTTTAACATTTTAAACAACTAGGTAACCATCATGAGCCATCAAAGGTACTACGTTCAAGGACCCAGTCATGTTCTTTTTTTTTTTTTTTGAATTATCGATTTCTCTTAAAACAACACAATCACTTTCAAATAAGGAAAAAGAAATTAAAAAACGAAGTTAATACCGTGGGTCGGAATCGAAATACCTTTCTACATGTGAACTTGTGAATGTTGTAAAGATGTTAAATCAACATCAGCAACAGCAGCACACCATGAAAACACTTCAAAAACTCTGGGATCTATAAAGTAATTCAAACAAACAAAACAGCCTGTTCTATTCAAAATAAATTAAGGACAACAAATCGACAGTCATGCCATTTTTGTAATTTCCTTAAAAAAAAAGAAACACACACACACATACATACATAAAAAGCAAATAAAGTCATACATGTAAAAAAGTAAAAGGCGTTTATATTGTTTATCGTTTAACGGTTCCTATTATACTCGTACACCTTAATAAATTCAGGATCAAAACCATCTAAGGCCACCTACGAGGACGACGTATTATTTTTGTTGGTTTTTATAAATATGAAAGGCCTAAGGGTATTGGTGAAACTGTTTACGATTAAATTTCATATGAGACACGTGTGTGATTATGTATGTTTGAAGAACGAAAAACAAGAAAAAAGAAGTCCTAAAACAAACTTTTTTATTAACGAAATTCTTATAAAATAAGTTTTAATGCACAAAAGTTTCAAAGAACTCATTTTAAACACTGATTACGGCACCGGACGGATAATAAAAATTAATTCATGAAGAAGTTGTAATAAATCATAAATATCTTAGTTCAAGGAGTAAGGATATCACCGTCGATGCAAAATTATGGGGAACACCCCTGGCGATGGTGTTGGGTGGGTGTGCTTCCTCTTAGTGTTAGCTAGGGGTAACACGCTAATTGGATTAAATTATATTTCTCCTCAAAGGCCGTACGGATTATAGTATCTAGATGATGATAGTGATATCATGATGTAATAAGATATACTTTTATACCTTCTGGTGGGTTCTCAGGTTGTTTCAGGAGGAGGAACAAGGACTTCTTCTCTCCTTAAATGTTTTATTATTTTGACGGACATTGTGATATATGATCAAGTTGTATTAAAAAGTATTCCAGCAAATTCATTTGGACATTGTTAATAAGTTTTTGAAATCCGAAATCCCAACGAAGAAAGGGACCAAAGTCCTTCGTAATTCAATTTTATGCCAAGTAATTATTAAGTACACGCCCAGACCTGCTATAAAATTTTATATAAAAATCGTTCTATTGTTTTAATATGGAGGGAACAAAAGATGGTTCTTTTTTCTCCATTTTGTTTTGCGAATCATAATCATAAAGTCTAAGAAAAGCTTAATTGAATTATATGTATATTGAAAGGCGCAAATGAAAAGTTTTTGTTTCAGCTCCGGCTTTTTTTTAGAATCGACATTTTTTTTATGAAGTTCTTATTAAAAAACTTTAAGGACATGAAGTAAGTGTGAAAAGGTTTATCTATTCAAGGGATTATTTTATGAGCTTTTTTTTTTTAGCTTCATGCCTTTTGTTTGCTGTAGAAAAAAATTCAATGAACTAATTACGTCCTATTAGCTTTGCAAATTAGTTTGAAGGGAGGATTTAAGACCTCAAGAATGTATCGTATCATATTTCCACATTGAAACCTTTGTTAAAAATGTGGCGTAACAATTATGAATACATAAGGTTAACAATAAAACTAGAAAAAATATTACGAAAGATGAGTCAGTAATCATAAATTTAAACAAAATGTGAGCATGCAATTCACGCTTTGTAGTAGTGAAACTTTAGAAAAGTTACCTATGGGAAAATGAGGTGCATGACTCCTTTAAACAGCAGGTTTCGCCATACTAACACACACGCATACGGCAATTTAAAAATATACACATATGCACAATGCTTAGTGTAGATAACAGTGGGGAGCAGTGCTACCACTTCAGGAAAAAAAATCGAAGCAGATTTGAAGAAAAAAGTGAAGTAGATTGAAAAAAATTGAGTAGATTTCAAAATTAACCTTTTTTATAGCGAGTTTCATTCACGAAAAGAATTGCTCTTTCTGTCAAAAGTTTTGATCTTTTTCACTTTTGAGAGTTTTATTCATTCAAAAAGTGCAATTCTAGATCGTTCCTCAGCACGAAAGAATGCATCTCTGATGGGTTGGGACAATCGATCTGAATACTTTTCTGTCAAACGTCAGATGAGAAATAATTTGTTATTTTTTGTTGTTTGTTGTGAAATTGTGCCAGTCTGTGATAAATATAACAAAAATAAACAAATAATGAACGAAGAACTTAATACTTAATGCGGATTATGAAGTGATGGGTTCATCGTTCATTGGACCATTTTTCTTCGAAAATGTGGCTGGGAACAACGTTTCGGTCAACGGTGGGTGTTACAGAGCAATGTGAAGACATGGATTTGGACGACCTCTGCTTCATGCAGTTTAACGCGTTATGAAACACAGCCCATTCTACAATCGATCTCTTGCTCAAAAAATTCCAAAATCGTGTTATCGATTGGCCGCTTCGGAACTGCGATTTGACTACTTTGAACTTTTTTGTGGGAAACCGAGAAGGACTAACGTTGGTCCTTCTCGGTTTAATTTAATTTTGCCAACAGTCCGGAAGCGACAATATCACTTAAGGCCAATATTTCCCAAGAAATCCGTGAGCTACAGCCCGAAAAAAACTTGGGTTTGGACAGCCTCTAAATTATTAATTTTTTTTAAATAGTAAGGCTGTTCAATCAATCGAAAACCAAACTAAAAGCCTTTCCGACTTCTTATACATATTGTTTCATAACACTTTTTAATTTAAAAAAAAATTATTTTCATCTTCATTTCTAGTTACATGAGTGAAATGGAAAAAAGAGACTAGATTTCGCCTTTTTCTGTAAAATTGAAGTAGGTTGAAACAGATATTTTTAAAATGAAGCAGATTTCAGTATTTTGGTGATGGTGCGAAGTATAGGAAGTAGATTTTAAATTTTTTTGATAAAAAGAAGCAGATCTACTTCAATTAAAGTAAAGTGGTAGCGCTGATGGGGAGGCTGCGAAGCAAGGCACAAAGATGAGACTTAAAATACTAAATTTCTATGTAGCGTAGTGTATTCCGGGCTGACTCTATATATTTTATTTATGTATTTTTCTCTTTGTCGTGACGAATTTTCGTTTCATTGAGCTTAAAATCACAACGATTCTAAAAAATTTGCACTTCTTCAAATCATGCAATTATAAAATGTAGCTATAATTCATAAACTTGTATTAAAATAGAAGGAAACTATACTTATTTGAATGATAACAAACTTTGTGTACATTATACCGTAACTAATTGCCATTTTAACAACTACATCCTATGATTATAATACAAGTTTTGTTGTTATTCCTTTGTATTTTGTGTTTTTTATTATTCTAATTTTAAAGATATGTACATTTTAAAATAGGTATGCCAATTTTCGAGTTTATTCATATAATTTAAGAAAGCCTGACCTCTTGCAAAGAAATATTATATAGCTAGTAAAATACTTTCATAACATTATACACAATGTTTAATCAAAGTCTGTAAAGCAGTTTTCGAAAAAATGTGTTAGATTGAAATCAGTTGTATGGAAGTTAGGTACTTCTTACGTGTAACCTAACCTAACGTGTACCTACGCTACAATAAAAATGTTCATTCTGACTTTGGCTTGATGCGGAATGGTGCCATGGTTTGTAATAAAGCCAAACGGAATAAGTCCATATTTGAAAATTTCGCCCTCATTTGTGTAGTGAAAGTGAAATAGGCTAAAATGTTTACGTTTCGTAAATTTTATTATTTAACTTGCCATAATTTTTAGTTTTGCTCAAACATTATTATTTAAATTAATTTTAAATGTTCAAGAACGAAACAAAAGAATGGCTGCTGTTATTGTACAGAAGTCATCGAAATTGTTGAAGCCATTTAAAAAAAAAAAAATTAAAATTTGAAACCGTTATGCTTCTGGGAATTACCAATAGAGATTAGTTTACGAAATTTGAAGTAGACTTTTCTATTTAAAATACTTTTTTATCTAAAGCATAGTAGGTACGCACCTCGAGCTCTCGAGAAATTCGGCTCCCGTACAAAATTCTCCCCAAAATTTAGCCAAGCTAAAATTAAGCAAACCATTTTAACCAAGTGGTACATATGCAGCTTCAGTTAAAATTTCAAATTTTTGTTAAGCCAGTGTACATTTTCAGCTGTCAAAATGTAGCACATTTATTTCGAGCAAAATGTTAACAGATAGCTTAAGAGCTTAGCTAAATAAAAAGGGGAATGGTAGGGGTGGAGTCTCCTCCGAAAATTTGTAAAGGAATAAAAAGTTATTTCGAGTAGAGAAACAAATACAAATAATAATTGTTCTGTTAAAAAAAAATTCAAATATTTTAATGTCCCTCTTTAATTTTTCAGCGGGTGCGTTCATGAATTCGAGAACAGCTGTGTTTTCATTTTCATTTCTTTAAAGTTTCTGTCATCGAATAAATGAAATCGAATAATTTTGTGTTTGGTTTTGCAACAAAAATGGATATTCAAGAATTTTTGTTTGATGAGTGTTTTGGATTTTGGTTTGGCGAGACAGTAAAACGCCATCTCAAAAGTAATGCAATTATCACCTTGGGCTGATCATCCTGTATGCGGCAAGAGCACTTTTTGAAATTCACTTCACGATCTTTGAAAAAATCTTTGATATCAATTTTTAGAGATCAGCTGTTTTAACAGTGACACTAAGCTTGAGTTTTAGCTGATGTTTGGAGAGAAAAATCTAAACTTAAATTTAGGTCGAGCTGCGTACCTACTACCCTAAAAGCTAAAAACTATGGAAATTCAATTCAACATGAACATAATAATTAAATCAAAATTGTTGCATCCGTTCCAAAAAAAAGCACTTTAGTTGCCATATGCTGTACCCGTAATGGCCCGGCTGAAGCTCGAGTCTTAATATCACAATTAGGGTTGTAATTGTCTCTTTTCATTCGAAATTTTCGTTGAACCTAGCTATTTGGCCGTAAATCTGTGTGCAAACGCGATCTCAGCACTCAATTATATTTCTTAAGCAAATCTTGCAAATCAAGCTACATCCTACAAGATAACAGTTTTGATATTACGACATTGTCGGTCTCAACTGGAATATTTAAGGAAAAGCCTAAGAAAGCTCACAAGAGCAACCCGACGTGTAACAGAATAAACTTGATGTTCACTTTTACTATTAACAATAAAATGCGCTGCTGTTTCCCACGGACGACTTGTCCTGTCTGTTCAATATAATATATTATATTGCCTGGCTGCAGCGCTTCAACTCCTAATGGATTTTTTCAAGTCCCGATTCGCTGCAACTGGCCTCAGCTGAAGCCATGATTGGATTGCTTATCACAGACAATTTTTTCAGAGATACCTCTCGCAATAAGCAATCTCCAGACGCAAACAAAAACACATAACACAGTAATACCACACCAGTTATTGCAGTTTTTGAGGTTTCCTTTCTTTGGAAGCTTTACAATAACTCCATCCTTCCTGTCCATTGGGTAAGTTTCCGACTCCCAAACAGCCTGAACAGTGTACAAAACTGAAAAAAAAAAAAAAAAAAAACAAATATCTCATCATTTCGTCATTTTCCTGTCATTTGACTCAATTCCGCAGTTTGTTTCTAGTGTCTTTTTTGAAATCCAAATAGACTGAATACTGGTCCAAAAATTGATAGAACCAAAGATACAATCTTCCACTGGAATTATGGGTTTTTATTTAATTAAATATTCAATCTTGAAAACACATTATAAACACCCCAAAGGAAGCAAATGAACTGTATTCCGAAAATAAAGTGACAATTTGTGGAATTAGCCTCAATGCTTTCAACTATTTATCTCTTTTAATATCCATCTTAAATTCACAAACTTCATTTCGAAACCTAAGCTTCTTAACATGTATAATATAATATAATGCTGAAATGAAAAAGACCCACGGGCCACGGCTTAAATATATTAAAACGACCGACCTTTGAATTAAATTTTATGCCCAGAGAACATCACAATAAAATCCCGAAAAACCCATTCTATTAAACACCACCTAAAGGAAAACTAATAACGAACCCTGAAGTTGTTTAAATTAGGGAATTTAAGAACTCTTTATAATTTATCGGGCAAAAGGGATTTCTTACCCTCATTTAGTTTATTAAGAAAGAACGGAATGAGCTCAATAAATGGGATTAGGATCTGAATATAGGGTGAACTTATATGAAAACTTATTATAGTCAGTTTTCTTAGATCCTGGTCCTGGTCCTGGCCTAGTCTGGTGCTATGCTGGTCTGGAGCATTAATCATTTGTTGATTTATTATTATTCATTTTATTTCGTAATGTTATATACCACACCATATCTTGTGTTAGTGAAGAAAATGGCTGAACTTTTGGTATTTAACCAAAATGAAAGGAATGATGATTATGGACGACGATTATGACAAAATTGGATTCGGGAATGGGATTTGCTGAGATCGGTATGTGGTATGCATGTTTGATTAGGAAAGACTGATTTTTGGTAAATGATTTTAAGATAATGGAAGCACATTGTTCATGGTAATACTAAAGTTAAATGTCATGTTTGTTGTCTTCGTTCTTCGATTGGGACGAGTTCAGTGTCTATTGTGTGCGTAAACACTATGAGGATGCATTAGCTCAAGAAATTACTTGATATGGGATATTCAAAACTTTGTGTCGTTTAGTAGAAGATACATTTCCAGTATACTGTAGTCTTTACCGAATTGACTGCATTGATTGGATTGCCAGCAGCATGACTAAAGTTGTTTGCTCTTTCTTGCTTTCAAACTGGTTAAGTATCTTTACAAAAGAAGTGAAGCTTTGTGAATTCAAAGATGACTCTGTTAATTTTTTTTTCGTCCACCAATACTGCACGATATAACTAATCATCATGTTCTTATGTAGGTTCGCATCAATTCCATTTGGAAAAAAGTTTGGAAAATACTAACAACTGCTCTTATATCTTTGGATCCAAATTTATCTAATTTATCTGTTAGTCCTTCAATTCCAGAGATTCAATCCATCGGATATCATCAACATCATTTGTAAAACGTTTTCCTTAATGAATAGAATAAGGTTTTAATGACACATAAAAGGTGAAAGCAAATGTTTTTTTTTTTTTGTAATATCATGGTGATGATGATTATGTTCCATCAATTTGGTTGCTTTCATATCGTTCCAATTCAGATAGTTTTTGTTAATCATCCATCAAACTCTTCATTTATTTAAAAGTCCCTTTATCGAGTTGCAATAGATTTTGTTGGATCTTATGCTCGAGGCCAATGACTCAACACCCATCATTAATTATTTGATAAGAATAACATTTAAAATAAAATGCACGACTGGGTCGCACGAACTTGCTCTAATATGTGACAGTCAGTGGTCTTGGGGTTTGAGATTTGATAAAAATAAATTTTTCAAAGTTCAATACTTAAACTAATTTGAGCTGAAAAAATGACGCCATTTTATTTCTTAGAAGATAAATTTGAATTTATGAGAATAAATTTATAAAAATCTGAGAAGCGGTTTTTGAGAAAAAAGTTTTTTTTTGAAAAACTTTTTAATAACATTAAAAAAAAAAACTCAAAAACGTCAGTTCATATATGTAGGTATTAAGCAAATAAATATATTTATGTTCTATGGAAAGTACCGTTTTTGACATTAAAAAAATATTTCAACCGGTCCTATGTAAAAAACTACACTGATTTTCTTAAATCAAAATCGTTAAAGCCGTTTTCGAGAAAAATAAGCTTTAACGTAACGGTTATATGGCAGGTATCGTAACTTGTTCCCCTCTGTATAAAATACCTAAAAACTCTATATACCAAGTTTGAGGCAATTCGGCCCTCCCGTTTGGGCTGTAGGTGTCTATACATACAGACGTACAGACGGGTAGAATTTTTAGAGCATATTTTTTCGTCTTCGCTATCATCGTCATGCCATGTTTGATTGTTATCTTAAAATTTTTTTTTTTCGACGAATGCAAGGAAAAATAAAAGACTTGTTTTTATCCATTAACACTTGAGGATGTTCATAAAACAACTCAACTTTTCAACTTCTACCATTTGGGGACAAGAAATAAAAACAAAGCTTTGATCAAATATAACATAACGATGACAAATAAGCCCATAAAAGGGTTTCTGACATACCGTAAAGGTTTGGTTCCTTTTGGATTTGATTACAAATCGCTCAAATAATGTTGGTTAAATTTCGTAGATAATCTAGAGCTTTGTTGACAGAACTGTTTTGTTTGACTCAAATATCCATAATGGAACGGGTTTCAACAGGCCAGTAAAAATAGCATTTAACCTCGCACAAAATTTCTGATACAATATTTCTATTTTATAAGATTTGGGATTACTTACTGACTATAAATACACAAAATGCTGAAAGAACCATAAGGTGGAGCTTCAGGCGCCATCTTGAAAAAAAATGTTTTTGACCGATATCTCGGAAACTATTATAGTAGAAAATGAAATTTCGCATCATCGCCGATGGTTTATTTTAATTTCTTCTAATTTCCTTGAAAACGACTTTGACAATTTTTATTCAACTTTCTATGTGTAATTTAGCTGGCAAGAAAGGGATCATCCCAAGAACTCAATCGAGCAGACGCAACGGTAAAGATCCCAACCTGTAACATTTAACAGACGATTGGGAATAAAGTACTTCCTGCAGCTAACGAGAGATGGATCTCGCTCAACTCCTGTGTCATAACTAAGAAACAGTGGCCCTTCTTTAATTAAAAAAAGAACAGAAAATATTCTACAGCTCAAAAAGAAATCACTACGATCCCTTGTGAGCATTTTGACCGGGCACAACATGCTGGGTTATCACAAAAAGAAAATGAA
The DNA here is from genome assembly GCA_916050605.2 of Platycheirus albimanus. NCBI lineage: Eukaryota > Metazoa > Arthropoda > Insecta > Diptera > Syrphidae > Platycheirus > Platycheirus albimanus. The sequence goes on along the minus strand of OU696696.1, from coordinate 5,936,456 downwards.
TCTCAGCACGGACGCCTGTGCAGCGATTGTGGCGACATAGATGGGCATGAAGAAGACACTCCGCATTTTCTCTGTCACTACCAAGCACTATGCCGTTTTAGAAAAGAAGTTCTAGGAAGTCATTTCTTCCAGGACTTAGGAGAAAACTATCTGAACAAACTGGTACAAACCTGCTCAAATTTATCAACGCTTCAAAATGGTTGGAGAATGTAATACGTTTTTCATAGGTCCCATGTTCCCCCCATAAGGTATCACAATGGATCTACATTGATGTAAGTGTGATGGACACAACATCATACTAGCTTAACTTATTAATAAAGCTAGGAACATTGAGTTTGAATAGTTAAAGTTAAAGATAAATCAGTTAAGGAGTTTTCGGCATTTGTTCATTGTTTACAATAATCAGCTGACGTTCATCAGATATGTTGGACTGAACTTTTTAAATGATGCATTTACAGAAACAAAATTTAGATTTGAAAGCCATCCGACCACATATTATCTGGTTTTCAGTCAAATTTCATAGTTCCAGTTTAGCAATCTATTTCAAGAATTTTGTCGTTAGCTAACAAACTGATCTTTTCGATTTGAGCTGAATTTCGACTTAGTACAAGAAATTGACAAAGAACATTGTTCTACGATGCTGGCTTTATGAGAGAAATTTGACATAGTAATTTTAACAGCTTTGAAGTGACCATAAGTCAAAAAGATCTTACTGGAAAGACTTGAGTAAATTCATTAGTACTCAATTTTCTCTTTTATTTTAATCAAATGGCGGGGGTCGATTCTTGGACCTCTGCTTTTTGAATGATCATCAAGAACCTTCCAGTGTTAAATTGAACGATGAATAGATTTACTCAAGTTACCCAATTGAATTGGCGTTTTTGTCAAGGAGGCTTCTACATACTTTACATTTTCTTAGAATTAATTGCAGTATAAAATCAAAGATCACGTATTTTTAAAAGTTTTTCACACCTTTCAGTGTATATATTGTATTTTCCTTCCTTGCCTGCTTTCTATTCTTGATGATGTCTTTACTGTCCACTAGAAAAAAGCTGTCTCAAACACAAAGTCAGTGTTTGTGGGTTCGGGATGTGTTCATAAATATTTTTGGGAGCCTGGTGGGTCAGATATGTTCTATGGGATGCCGCTGAGAACTAAGTGTAGAATGTCTGGTACCCTCATAAACACAAGAAACAAAAAATGATTTTCTTAATTTCAACAAAATCAGTCAATTATAACTCGAGTCAACCACAAACATTTTCACTCAAAGCGAAATCCTTAGAAAATGATTTCATGTAGGTTATAGGCCTATGACAGGATCCTATTGTGTGCAGTAATCAATTTTCAATTTTGACCTTAGCTTCCATTCGGTCACAAAACTATTCAATACATCTTCGTCCATGACCTCCACTGTAACCGACTACCTTTTCTAGGCCACCATTTGCACACAAAAAAAATAGTTATTGATTATTTCCTGCTATTTGATATGACAATCTCAGCACCTTTGTATCCCTCACCCTCATATACATATTGTTGAGCATTTGATTTATGGGTGAACGTTTAGGGAAATTAAATATGTCCGCATTAATTCATTAATTCGAAGCCTATGATACAAAAATGGAAGTAACCAGTGATGACAACATCAACCATCACTTATAAGTTAGTTTAGGGAGGGTGATGTGATTTGATTGACTGAAAAAGCGTTTTTGGCTCAAAGGAAGTATTAATCGTAAATGTGTGTCCAACATTCACAACTGGCTCACAACAAAGGAAGGAAGAATTAATATCATTGTAATATCACGTGACATTTGGATTATAATGAATCAAATGAATAAGATATGGATTGATGTGTCAGTGTACAACTCTCAATGTGTTTTTGTTTTCAAATCCAAGGATTAATCTGTGCTGCTGTATGCCTTTGAAACGTGGAAGTATCTTGAGGCAGGTTACAGGCTTTCGTGAGCTTCGCAAACCATATACGTATATGACGTTGAGTTGTGGAACATGACCGGACAGAAAAAGAGATTCATTTCAGACTTCATTCAATGCATTTTTTTTATAATATAAAGTACGAGTACTCAATTGGTTTTTAATGCCCTGTCATAAATTAACCTTGTGCAAGCGTTTCAGAAGGTTGGAAGTTAAAGACAAATTAAGCCGGATAAAGCATTCCACATTCTCGTACTGCGGCTAAAAAATAAGTCCCTAAAAGTACGCCTGAGGTGAGGCTCGAGGATAAATTGATAGGCATTCGCAGCTATGCGAGTGTTACGGAAGGAATGCACCTTGCTATTGCAGCTATTCAACTATTCCCAGTATTTGTTTTATGAATATCAGGCTTTAAACCATTGAAATCAATTTAAATATAATTTCTTATCCATCGAAGAAGGGGTTCGTCGATGTTAATGCACGCAATCTTGATTACAGAGCTTGAAGCCAAACTCTATCAAATGTTTTTGAAATACCAAGTGCAATAATCTAACTTGCTCCAAAACGATTTAAAGATAGATTCCATTGTTAGATGAGATATAATATCATATCGTGAGCTGACCTATTGATTAAAAAACCCTTCTGCAGCTCAGTAAAAAGTTTTACCAGATTGGAAGAACACCTCTTTATAACATTTGGGGTTAATACTATCCGGGACAGCGGAGTTGTGTATATCGAGATATGAAAGTATTCTTGCAACTGAGCGAGAGGATTTGTCACATAAAACCATTTACCCTCTCATGTCACACTTTTCGTTCATGTAAAAATTTAATTTTTTGAAAGTGGTCATTACAGGGGTTTCTAGCTTGTTTGATATTTATCCGGTTTTCATCAGATGGGTTGGATTTGTAACATGGGAAACATACTTCTCTCACCTCAATAGCCTCTTTACAAGTTTCATACTTTTTGCTTTGTTCGGAACAAAATTTCTCATACCGCAGAGAATTTGCAATCATATCGTATGGAGTCTACGTGACTATCGAGTTACAGTTTCTGCAGACACTGGTGAGACCTTGGTGGAGCACTAGAAATGATCCGACGTGCATAGAGGCGGCAATACATTATTAGGTGTTCTTAGCAGGAGGTGAGAATACAGTCCAGGGTGTATGTGAAATCGGGTTGGGTTCGATATCCCGCTTTTTATAATCCCGTTTCTTAAAATCCCGATCTTGAAATCCCGCTTTTTATAATCCCGCTTTTTATTATCCCGCTTTTTTAAAATCCCGTCTCTTATAATACCGTTTTTTACTATCCCGTTTCTTATTATCCCGCTTTTGCAATCAAAAGTAGTTGTTTTATTTTAAAAAATCGCGCGATTTTTTAAAATAAAACAACTACTTTTGATTGAGTGATTTTTTTAAATGCATTTTATTTTAACAATGAATATGACAATCTTCAATAAATTACAAGAAAAAAGTATAAAGTAATGCTATACGATATTATTCAAAAGGGGAAAAAAAAAACTTTAAACCATTAACAAATTTTTTTATTTTATTAGTTTTGTATATTATAAGCAATGCGACGCAAAAAACCTGTTTTACTCATATTTTTTTCTATTTCCCATTATTTTTTTTTACTGCGCGTGACTTTATAACATATTAGCTTCTTTTATAAAAAAACGGGATTAGCGGGATTTGTCGGGATTTGTCGGGATTTGTCGGGATTTTAAAAAGCGGGATTATAATAGATCGGGCTTTTGAACAAGCGGGATTTTAGAAGACGGGATTATAAAAAAGCAGTATTTTAGCAGACGGGATTTTAATACTTTTTTTTCGGGATTTTTGAAAAGCGGGATTTTAAAAAGCGGGATTCCGATACGCTCCCTGTGAAATCACCTGCAATTTCAGGAATTCGTGTTGGCTCGTCAACAAGCTGAATAACTCTATTCAACTCAGCGAAAATCTCCGCATTCATTCTTTCGGTTGCTGCCTGGCCTGAATAGCGTAGTCACTTGGAATGGTGATACCACGATGTCTGTTACAGTTTTTTAAGGTCCCCTTTTTTCAGCAGCTTGACGATTACTCGTTTTCCTAAACAGCCTCTAGGGCTGCCAAGTCAAAGTTTACTTTCAAGAATTCTAGACCACAAAGTTAAACAGCATGGCGGCTAGTGGCGGCCATGTTGTTTTGGTGACATCTGCCAAATCCATTTTTACTTGCGATTATAGGTACTATAAGGCAAGTTATGCATTCGTAAAAAAAAAAAAAAATTCTAACAATCAAACATGACATTACGATGATAGAGAAGACGAAAAAAGTGGGTCCCACAATTCTGTCTGTCTGTCTGTCTGTCCGTGTGTCTGTCTGTCTGTATAGTTACCTACAGCCTAAACGGCTGGACCGATTTGCTTCAAACTTGGTACATAGTACTATTATGACGTCCTACAGAGGGGTTTTTGGAATTAGCATCCTAGCTCCAAAACTAACGGTACCTGCCATACGATTTCTTGTGAAAAATTAAATTTTCTCAAAAACGGCTCCTACGATTTCGATAAAACTTTCTGAATGATGTTTTCTGTTTTGGTTGGAATATATTTTTCAGGAAAAGTCTTATAACGGTACCTCTTATAGGACCGGTTTTTTGAAATCCGATTTTCTCGTAAGCCACTTGGCGGATTTTGAAATTTTTAATGTAGAAGCCCTTTTATAAACGAAATAATATAAATTCTTAATTTTTCCAAAAAAAATTTTTTGACTTTTTAAAAAAAGTTTCAAAAAATTTTTTTAACTTTTGTTTTTCCAAAAACGGTTTAATCTATATTTTTTTAATTTTATTTTTCTGATAAAAACTACAAAGTGCTAGAAGTTGGCATACTCAAAAAAAAATTGGAATATATTTTCGAAAAGTTTTTCAAAAAAAACTGTTTTTTGAAAAAACTGGTCCAACGATTTTGAAAAAAAATTTCGTCAAAATTCAAAAACGTAAAAGAAACCTGATGGCATTTTCTCCAAAAAAACCTTTTAGGTATTGATTTTAAAGTGATTTATAAAATTTCATATGATTTTTTCAACGCTTTTTTCCCAAAATCTCAAGCACCCAAAACCATTTTAACACATTAGAGCAAGTTCGTACGACCCAGTCGTGCACTTTATTTATTATTGTTCACACACTGATGCCAAATTACCATGGCAAGTTACACGATTTAACGTGTACTCTTTTTGAATGAATTCCCGTTTTTACAAGGGTGTTGGACGTCACCTTGCCTTACGAGGTTCACCAGGTGACAAATGCATCCTCGAAAAGTTGTCGGTTCGTACTTTTTTTTTAAGAATCATGTTGGTGACTCAGTCAATGGCAATGTCGGACAGAACGATGATAACCAAATTCTTGTAGCCCAAATGGACTTTATTGGACGTATAAATCATGTGATTCCATAAGCAAGACTCTAGGTGCCACACAGCAGACGTCACGATTGACTTTCTGCAAAAACGACTTGAGGGTGAGGTGATTTCTTGTAGAGGTGACTTGAATTGGACATGCGATTCCACTTTGCTAAACTTTTTTTGTGGAGTTTCTGAAAATCGCAGGTCTAATGCAAAAAACAGAAAGATTGTATTATTCTACCAACTTCTGACAACCCTTATAGAAAAACTTTCCTTAGGTTAAGGCTACCCTTATTACTGCACTTTCCGGGTAGGCATTATAAATTTCTCTGGAAGATCGACGTAAGTCCGGAAGTTGACATAGTTTGCATTTGTACTTCAGTCGTCGTTAATCAGTCCAAAGAAATGCTCCTTCCACCTTTGCAACGGGTCTTTTATTGATACTAAAAGATTGCCGTTCATATCAAGAGCATGGTGGAAGGTTTTTCTTGTTGGCCTGTGAGTTCCTTAGATATGTATCCAAAGTGTAGTTATAAAAGTAAAACCTAAGAAGCCTAAAGCAAAGCGAATAAAAATCCCCCCAAAGAACAGATAATTTGGGGTGTGAACAGTAACGAGTACTTTCGATGTCCAAAGGCAGTTTTTTTTTGTATTCTTAAATTTCCTTTAATTTCTTAAGAACTTAATAGACGCGGGAGTTGAAATTGAGTTCGCAGATGAGTGGTTTTGAATGTTAGAACTCGGTTCCATGCTGTGCTGGTATAGAAAATAAAATACACAAAATTCTTTAATCGGGGTACAGCAAATATGCTGTGAAAATAATGGGAGAGAAAAAGCAAACTCATTTTCTTTTTCAATTAATGAACTCCAAAAATGGACACTTTCTTTTAAAATGTGTCCACAATGCAAATATGCCACGTCTATACAAACGTTTTCTTAAGTATGCCTGTTTATTTGATTTTGACTAAAGTATCTTTTTACAAGCATATGTTTTTAAATTCCTTTTAAAATTAAAGTAATAAAACCAGGACTCAACACCAACACCATTTGCTATAAGCTTAAAGTTATAACCTTAATCTGCGGAACATAAAACAAACTTATGAACTCAGAACAATGGAACATAAAACCATAACAAAGGCTTATGGCAGCCGACTTTAATCGACTCAGATCCTGCTGAGCTAGTGCATCATTGCATCAGCATCATTATGATGAGTATGATCAAGACTTCACAGTAAAACGTTGAAATTTCAACTTAAATTAATCCACACCACACCACACCGACCGACCGACCGTTTAGGAGAGTGTTTTATTTTATTTTCAGAATCATCATCAGGATATGAGGTAAGTCAAACGCGATAAGAAATTTCCAACTTTTTTTTTACGATTGTTGAAGGTTAAGCTTTGTTCAGGACGAAAAATAAACAAACAAAATATTATTTAAATACAAACAAAATGAGATGCTGGTTCCCAGAAAAGAGGACAGAAGTGCCGCAGAAGCGTGACTGAACCCGGCCGGGGGACACTCTCATCAACTCTCAAGTAATTGTTGTGAATGTGTGAAGTAAGAGAAAAGTTGAAGAGGTGGAATCAAAGAAGGTTTTCGGGGGGTGGCTCCTGATGATGATTATGGTGGGTGGCATGGATTCAATTGAAGAGGATTCCAGTATACTTAAAGGCAACAAAAATAGATATTTATTTTTATATTCCCGTTTTTATTGTGAACATGTCTGATTCTTCTTGTTGGATGGAAGGAGGGAGCATCATTTCACTTGATACTCAAAGTGCTACAATCATTTTTTCCCTTTCATTTCGCTTCACCAATCCAGCAATCATATATTCATTTTTGAGCTTACCGGGTGGATAAACCCATTTTATTATGGTCTATTGTTTATGGCACCGACATGGTATATAATGTTCATAATATCCAATACGTTTACCCACAGATTGGGATAAATGGAATTCGGTTTTCTCGCTGGAGCTGATGTGGGCCAGTAAAACAAACCCAACTCGTATTTTTATTTTTTTACATGGCAAAGTTAATGAACCATTCAATATGAGTACCGATGTGTAGGAGTAACAAATTAATCTCCTCCGGGCCATGAAATAAACGACACATCTACATGAGTAAAATATAAATAATGTTAAGATGCTTACCGTAATTGGATATTATTTTCGTTCGAAGCGCAGGTGTGTGGCAAAAAAAAAAAAAAATATATAAGACTCTTGAACATTAAGCTCTTGATCAAATGAAAGAATGAAATATTTATTTATTGGGAAATTTCGGGAAAAAATTTAATTAATTGTGGTTTTTCTGGGAAGGCTTTTGAGAGAGTTTCAGTATTGTATATGAGGTGTTAGTTGTTCAGAGAAAAAAGGAACTCTTAATAAATGAGAAGGTACTTATTGGCCGATTGTGATCGATATTTTAAGCTGTGTCTTCAACAGATGCACAAGTTTGGACTATATAAACGATTTAAACGGAATTGCACCTGGAGTTTGTTCGGGTTGAAACGTAAGGCAGTTCTGATTAAATATACGTCTGTTAATAGGGGGCAATTTAAATACAATTGGTAAATTAATTAATTTCATATCTACACTTGATACGGGTTATTTAAACAGATAAGCTTTAAAATGTTTAAATTTTGCCGTTTTTCTTTGAAATGCTTAATCGCAACATATAGTCAACAAGACAAAATACTACAGTGGGTTTTTGAAGCCAATGCGGAATATTTAGTTGGGATAAGGGTGTCGGGTGTCGCACAACTATTGCATCAGAAAATATGTGTGGGCTCGTGAACTGATCTTTTTAAATGACTAGGATTGCGTCGCAGTACTTTTGACTTGCGATTGTAGGTAGGTACTATAAGGCAAGATATAGATTCGTGAATTTTTTTTTTTTGAGATAACAATCACACATGACATGACGTTGATGGAGAAGTCGAAATAAGTGAGTCTGGATTCTGGAAATCCCGTCCGTCTGACTGTCTATTTGCACCTCTATAGTCTAAACGGATGTGTCGATTTGCTTCAAACTTGGTATTTGGTAATTATTTAGAATTCTCTAGGGGGTTCTTTATTAATTTTTGCTCTAGGTCAAAAAATAACGGTACATTCATAAGCAAACAGTTTGATTTTCTCGAAAACGTCTCTAACGATCTTGATAAAACTTTCGGGATACTATTTTTTTAGAACAGTCTTTCTTTTGAGAAAAAAAAAAGAAATTTCGAAATAAGGTTTACTCTTCAACTGTTCTTCCAATTTGAACAAAAGTTCAAATGCAGGAAGCAATTTATAATAAAGTTTATATTGCATTTTAAAAGTTTCAAAAACTTTGTTTTTTCGATTTTAAATAATTTTCAAACAAAAAATTGGGTGGATTGAATTTTTAAAAAAATATTTTTATAAAGAAATCATTTTTAAGAAAAACTGATCGAACGATTTTCAATATTTTTTTCCTTAGATAGATATTAAGCAATGAAATATTATTGCGTACTTAGTTTACCAAAAAAAAATCTTAAGCAAATTAAAATTTTTTCTAAATATTTTTTTTTTTTAAATTCATAGCCCGTAAGCAAATATCTAGCTTAAGAGCAAGTTGGTGCAACCCATTCATGCATTTCTATATCTTCAGCCTGCACAATATATTATTTGTTGCATCTATTTATGTTTTCTCCCATAGCCAAATTCTTTTCTTTTTCATTACTTATGTGTCTGCCATGGTAACCTTTGTAGGTATGTATTTTCGCTGATGTTCTTTGAAAATATTTAAAGAGTTCTCATATAGTTTAGGTTTTAAAAGACGTTCTTGGGTAGGAATCTTAGACAGATAATAATGCATTAAAAATATCCTTTCTCTCTTTTTGTTGTATGTAATTATTGCTTTGAAATATGCAATCTGCTTGAAGTGGGTTAAGATGGAAAAAGGTCAAAAGTTGGGGATTTTGTTCAGGGATAGTTAACAAAAATTTTGCTAAGTTTTTGACGTTGCTCCGGTTTTCCCTCAATAACTTTTTTCCCTTACCTCCTATGGCAACAATATATTGCAGTTTTTTGTAGAGCATTTGATTTCCTACAATTTTGTAAATACAAACATCTTTGTACGTCAATTTGTTACCGAGATATGGCGCTTCAAAAAACAGGTAATTTTTGATTAATGATTATTCGGGTATATACAAAGGAATATGGTGGAATTCTGAATTTCTGGATATTGCTGTTTTTCGAAGCACCATATGTTTTGATATTTGAACTATTAAAATTATAGAAAATTTAACGTTTTTCAAGAAATTACAATATGTTTTTCCTGTAGGACGTAAAGAAAAAAAGTTATTTAGGAAAAACCGGAGCAAGGTCGAAAATTTTGCAGTTCCCCTTTCCTCCTCTTTTTCCATATCTTGGTACAGAATTGACAAACAAAAAATTTCCTATTTAGATGGAGGAAATTTAACGTTCTACAAAAAAGGTCTTCCATACTTTTGTCGTTGGACTTAAAGAAAAAAAAGTTATTGAGGGGAAAACCGGAGCAAGGTCGAACATTTTGCAGTCCCCCCCTGCACAGGGCCCTCGAGGTCAAAAACTTAACAAAATGTAAGTTTACTATCTTTGACTTTTTTCCACTTAAAAGTACATGTTGACTGGACTATTAGCTGTTTGACTTAAGTTACATGGGGTTTGATGTTGTATTATTAAGGTTCCCATCATTTGAAAATTTCTTAAAACTGTAGGAATAAAGAGGCATATTTTATAAATGGAAATACCATGAATTGAAAAAATAAATTCATGGGAGGTTTGCATTTCAACGAAAAAATTTCCTTCAAATACCATCCTTCGGGTTTAGTATAACGAGAATAGCCAAAAATCGCCCGTTATAACGATTTTAGTGCGAGTATAATGGAAAAAAATTCTTGGGATGTTGTGAGACAGCGCATTGAACTCGTTAAAAGTCGAGTTACTGTCCAAATTTGAGCTTCTGTAAATTAAACAGGTATGATAATTTTGAAGGTAAATTTAAACGACATAGCGTTAAAGTCAGTGTTTGGAGTGTGGTAAGAAAAGAGAAATGGCTAAAAGCTGTTCCCGTGTAGGTTATGTTTCAAAGGACCTTAAAATGTTCTGGGAAATTAATTTTTGTAGGCCGTTTTTTTCCTAATTGCAATTTTCTCACAGGCTTTCCTTTCCTTAATCACAATTAGATTAGACCAATCCGATATACTTGCCGAGGTTTCCGCAATACATTTTGAATTAACCATAAGTTCTTCTACTGAAAAATCAACTTGAGTATGATAGTCTGTTGCTAATTGGATGATTCTGTACACAACACATGCTTCCTGTTTGCAAGGGAGTTCAACTTTCGTGAGGGCAGAATATTCACAACTCAAGGTCAATGGTCAAATGAAAAACTCATTATTCTCAAAAACGATTCCTAAGATTTCGATACATTTTTTTGAATGGTGTTTTGAATGTAAATTTGATCCTTTATATTAACCACGTTCTCATTGGGGCCGAAATTAGATAATTTCGAAATTAGAAGAAAAAGTTTTTTCATTTGAATTGGCTAATTTCTTTTAACACTTGGCCAGCTTCTCTACCTATTCTCTCTTACTTCCTTTTCATTCTTTTTTCTTGTTTTGTTTTAACATTGCTGCCCGCTCGCAATGGTATTGAGATAAGTAATTTCGTCCAAATTAGATGATAATTAGATAATTTCGAAATTTGATTCAAAATTACCTAAAAACGTAGTTTTAGTTCAAAATATTTGTTCTTACAAAATTTTTATATGATTTTTTTTACAATAGAGTATATCTATCTATACATATAAAATTCAAAATTTGTGTGTGTTTACGTTATATTCTCGAAAACTAGGCACACAACCCCATTGAATGCTAAAAGGAATGTATTCTACAAGTCATAAGGAAGGTTTATAGAGCGGTCCGATACCCTGCCGATAAATGGCGCTGGTATTTTATCATCGCTTGGAATCTTACGTTCATATAAGAAAATAGGAATTTTTAAATTTTTGTATAAACATAAGAGGAGTAAATGAAAGGAGAAGAAATATCGAGAAAGGGCGTAACAACGTAAGCCGGGTAAGGCTAGTTCGTTATATTAATTACTTAAATTTAACAAAGAAATATTTTTAATAGGAGAACTAGTACAATGGGCTTGTATTTTAACTACATTATGTTAAGGAGGTATGCTCGCTCTGAACCTGCCTCCAACAAAAAAAGAATAAGCATTTTTAACGTAGGCATTTTAAGTTTTGAATGTCGTTCAAAACCTTAGTCAAATAGTTATCTTACCAAAAGAGTGTGTACGTAGAAACAAAATTCTTATCCAATTATATCTAACGTGTTAATTCTGCTTAAAGTGGTTTCAATACAAATTTCTTATAGGTTAAGAGATGGTATATTTTTATTTGAAATATGTCACAACCTATCTTATTCTTGAACAAATAAATTCACAACAAATTGGATAACAAACAATATATTTTTTTAAGATACCATTAAAAGCTATGACATAGGCAAGAATTTATTTTATTTGTGATTTATAAATCCAGCCCTAAGCTGCCTATATATCACAATTCACAATGTTCAGCAGCATGATGGTTCAGGGTCTTTCAACCCATATCAAAATATTATAATAAAACTTCGATTATAAGTATTTGAATATCCTATCCCCTTTCATTCCATTTATGTTCAATCTTTGGAACACTGTCAAATAGCCTTCGAAATATTCATAAAAATGAAAACAAATAATGATTCTCTGGCAATTTGTGAATCGTATATAAATAATATGTTTTATGGATGGCTTGACCTATGACCAGACCATCAACCATCAGTAAAATGGGAATATTAAAAAAAATATTTGTTCTGATACTTGAATTTGTGGAAATTTGTCTGAACACATAAAATATGAATGGGTCATTGTCTTCTCAACTTATGACTATTATACTGTGGAACAGTGGTTGCTGGACGCTGGACGCATATGTTTTTTTCTCATTTTTATAGTTCTGATGGCTCCACACGGAACAAAGGGTTAAAGAAAAGTTTTTCTTTCTATTGTTAAGTTGTGAACTTCGAAGTTAACCTTGAGGCTTTATACTTAATATAAAGTGGTCTGGTTGAGACATCCAAAGCTGGAATTCAGGTTACTTTTGGGGAATATATTTCATAAGTTATAAAATTGGAATTGAGTTGAAAAAGTGCTTAATGTAAAAAGTTATAAGCTACGTCGTCGTTTGATTTATTTAAAGTAATTTCAGTTTGTCGAATATGAGATATGAAGGACTTTCTACACAAATGAAATATGGTTTTCTATGTAACTGTTTTCATTGACGGCCATTTTGACGTCTGTGATGTGATTTATCTTAACTTTGGTTTGCCATTTCATCATGAAACATGAACCGACTGACGCCTGAACAACGCAAGCAAAGTGAGAAGATTTATTTCGAAAAAATGGTTAGGTTCCGTTCCTGGATTAAATTGATGTTGGGGAGCTATGGCATTGTATTTATAATCTATAGTATTCCCAATAAGAGGAACGTTTGGTGCGCCATCTATGGACGAAGTTCACAAACACTTGATTGGTGAGTTAGGAGTGGTTTATGTCTAGATTGCCATGGGAAGCAAAAGGTATAATAGAAGACATTTCATGCAAAGTAGATATGACAACTAGCGCCGCCATTGACGAAGTTTAGAACTAAAATCACATGTTCCATGAAATTACTATAAAAATATATATACAATGGCTGTGGTTTCATGAAGACAATTGATTTGTTGAAGGAAGCGTTTGGCGAGAGAGTTTGGCCTCTAAGATCGTGCGATTTACCACAACAGCACAAGGAGAATACGATGGTGCCTTGGAAGGCCAAAAGTTGGTTATCTATTCTTCTTGGGGGCAAAAGAGCTGTAACAGGGTTCAGCGTGATTACTTATGCGGGTAACTTTGATTTTTCCGTTTAACTTTCGACAACGCATCTCAATACTCTGTGTGAAACTCTTTCAACTTATATTCTACTATAGTTAACCAATTTGGAAAGCCGATGTGAATTAGGTGTAAGCCTGACGCTAACAACTTAATCTCAACTTGCCCTTCCGTCTTCCATACTTGGGGTCAAATTAATGGCACTTTCATGGAAGCTAGAATTGAAACCGTATACCAAAGCAGACAAGAGCGAGAGTTTCTGACGGGTATCCCAAGACACCTATTAAAAAATCACATATCGAAGATCTTTTAAAGTAAGGATCAAGCCAGAAATTGATGCTCAGTAAACATTGATTCTACGGAACGAGTACAGAGCATTTCATAAGACAGTGCAGTGGTGTGTGGGAGAATGCGGAATATGTGTTACTGCACATATTCCGCATTCTCCCACACACCACACGCTAGGGTACTCTATAAAATCGATAAGTCCATCGTTAGACAGAGGAGAGTAGCACTAACATTAACCACCAAGTGTTGGATTTGAACGGCAACCTATTAGATCAGCTGCAAAGAAAAAAAAAGACTACCACAACGCGGATTTGAATCGCATTTTGAACAACATGCGCTGGTCTTCTAGGGGTATTGACAAGAGCCCCCCAATAAGTACAAAGATAATAAACGTGATCAATCTTCTGAATGCATACACAGCAGCTGGACTTGAAGGTCCAGAGGTATCCCTGAAAAAATTGTGAATGTTGTTTAAAAGTCTTACAACAACGCTAGTTGCTCCGTTTTGCACAATGTCAATGTACAGCTTTCTGAATCCTTTGATGTGCGTCAAGGAGTGAGACAAGTACATGTTTTGTCACCAATTATGTTATTGTCGGCAATTCACGATAATGATGACTACCACGGAGGGTGAAACTAAAAGACATGGTATCCAATGAAGCCTGTTTGACAATCTTAGCCACATAGGCTGTGCTTACAATATAGACTATGCTGACAATATACATTATGTCTCATGGCAAATTATATGTCTGGTTTAAACTAAATATGTCATTTGCTGCAACTAAATCGGGAAGTGGCTCGCCTGGATGACCTCAAATATAAGATCAAAATATTGAACACGGGCCAAGGCACTCAATTAATTATTCTAAGGCAGGGAACCATAGTTACACAATTTAGTTATCTGGACAGTTAATTTTATCACTCGATGGCGGAACGGATTTGGATGTTAGCAACATAATACAAATTTTGCTGGTCACCAAGTTGAAGCTCTGCGAATTTTGACGTTTTGTGGTTGTAACTCAATTTTGAGATACTCTTTCTTAAGTCATTGTGGTTGTCAAAAGTAAAGTTCGTCTCTAATGAGTTGAGTCCCTGTTTGTTTGGGGAGACATTTAAAATTTCCTCACTACCAGTAATTGTGTTCAATCTTCATGATACTTCTTTCCTACACAAAACTTTTTAAAGATGCAATATGGCTTCTTACACATTTTCTTATTTTATTTATGGGTTTTCCTTAAGCAAACACAAACTTAAGTTGGATAAAAAGAAATGACAGAAACCATATATTAAACTTAAAAGCTTTCTTTAACAAAAAAAAAAAAAAAAGTTTTTCAAAATGTATTTGCCAAAGAAAAGCAAAATTTCATCTCTCATTGGCAATGGAAAATCTTTAAAGGAACTCATATAATATAATATGGAACTTGAATCAAATAGTTCCATCTAGCAGATGTTACAATGAAAAAAAAAAACTCTGCAGAAAGTATATATTCCAACTTCAAACTATACTTTGTTCTTGCTGCTAATGCCATCCAATAAAACTTGCATCGAACAGTACTTTAAACAAAATTCAAGTGAAATATGCTAAATCAGAAATTTACAATTCAAATAACTCGTCAGCGATTTGCAAATTTACCTCCTTGAAAGAAGAAAACTGTCAGTTGGGAAATAAGTAAAAATTTACACCAACCATTTCACTTCTCCAAATGGTGTATCTATAGATATTGTATAGTTTTTGATTTTCGAAACCCCGAAAATCGTTGACAACGAAACACATTTTCTTTGAATTGAACTCCCTCACCTCTGTGCCATGTGTCTCTTTAAAACTTTCAGGAAAAAATGTATTTGTTCATCTAACGAAGCACACAAAATTCTCGTATATATTATATATAATATATATATATATAGGTACCAGAACCACCTTGTTTGATTCTATCCAAGTCCTCCTTGCTCACGTTTGAATGACACTCCAGAATTTTGTTACAACATTTCGAAAATGAACAACTTTTGCCTTAAACGCTTATACATGATAGGTCTTACACGTTCGAATTTGATTAAAAAAGCTGAACGACATGTGTTGTATATTGAAAACTTGACTTCTTCTTGAAGAAGAAGAAACTTTATGAACACAGACACAGACACAGTTGTTGTTGTGTTTCTCCCGCCCTGTGCCTCCGCCGCTGGCTGGTGCTGGTGAAAGTATAAAGGAACTGGAATGGAAGCATTTCCTTTACCTACCTCATACCAAGAATGTCCAATTTGTGTCTAATGTGTGTTATCCGCATGGGATCACATATCACTCCTACCATGTTAGCATCAGCTACAATATTATATACGACATGTGGGTGTCCTGAAACGAGGCGAGAGTCAGGACACTGCCACACAAAAATAAATCCAAACCACCCACATTATCTAAACGATAAGCAAAAAAACAACAACTACACACCCTTACTCAATCCACCATTTCATCAAGGGGATGGATGGGATTTGGTCTCATTCAAGAAAACGGATTTGCTAATTTATATAAAGTGGATTATTGTGCTTGCGAATCATTAACGGGTGATGAATTGCTACTACAACAGAGAGACAACGACAACGCCAAGGCGAAAGCGAAGGCAATGGCGAAAGGCACCCCTTAAGGTTTATTTAATCAGTTAGAAGATAAACAAAAACACAGCCTCGCACTAAAAACGGAAATCAGTCAAAGCATGCAAATAGACCAGAGTAGGCAACAAAAAAAAAAAAAAAAAAATATATATGTATAATAAAACAAGTCCTGTATAGTGTCCTTTTTAGCTTGTTGATTGTTTGTTGTCAACAACAAGTTGAGAAAAGGATTTACTGACTGACTATCCCAGCCACCGCCTATTCTCCCAACCACCACTATAGCACCTTATTGGCATCCTTTAACTTGGGGACGTTATTCTTTAAGGCAGGATAATGGTTTCGTGAAATAAAATGGAATTGAAACTGTAAACTGTTACTAAGAACTAAAATTTTATAGTAAGGTGAGCACTGAGCAATTCAGCCAATGTATATACATATTTCTATGGTAGTATTGAGAAACGGAACTGACGGTACGTCATCTTGTGAGCAATGCCGGGACACACTTCTGGTATAGATACCATAGTATATTATACCATGATATTGGCAATACCATAAAGTGTGACGAACACTTGTGTAGCATACGTTGACAGCACCGTTCTGTCAAATCAAATTTATTTGTCATAAAAGAAGACAACAAACCACAACAAATGATTGCAGACTGTCGCTGTCGAAGCAGCAAATAACTTCAATTCTAAAAAAATCACTTAAGAACAATGGCGCTGCTGTAGTTTAAAAGATTTGTATACTACGATGAAAACCCAAGTATCAATAAGATGTTAATACCATGTTGCTCACGTGGTATTAACATGGTTTTCACTGACACATAGGTGGCATACTCGAATACTATGGTATCGATACGAGCTGTGTGTCACAGGTATTGAGATTTGGGTCCAGCTTTGATCAAATCCTGTCCATCTAAGATTTTTCCATTCAGAAGCATATTGCCTTGGCCAAAAATTACATGTGGCGATAGGAATACCCTGAAAGCTGTAAAGGAAAGTTGGTAATGTTGTTCCTTGTTGGTCAAGTATATCTTGTAACTCTGTTTGCATTTGTAAAGGTTGTTTTTTTAGGGGTAATTGACATGAAATTTACTTTATTTAAAAGATAAGCTTGTGGCATAATAATTTAAATATGATTTCTGGCATATGACCGCCACGGCTGGTTCGCACGTAGTCTAATCTGGAGGTCCAATTTTCGATATAACTCTGCAAATTTTGTCCTGCAAGTGGTCTATCGTTTCGGCTCGGGCTTATAGGATGAGCGTAGACTAGCCACTTCACATAACTCCACAGAAAATAGTCAAGTGGCGTTAAATCGCACGATATTGGAGACCATTTCACTGTACAAAAACGCGAAATTATGTGCTCAACGGACGTTTCCTTCAACAAATCCATTGTGGTACAAGCTGTATGACATGTTGCACCATCTTGTTGAAACCACAGCTCTTGCACATTATGGTTGTTCAATTGATGAATGAAAAAGTCAGTAATCATGGTTCTTTAGCGATCACCATTGACTGTAAGGTTCTGGCCAGCATCGTTTTGTAAGAAGTACGGGCCAATTTTGTTCCACCAACCCATAAGGCACACCAAACAGTCAGTTTTTGTAGATATAACGGTGTCTCAACATACATTTGAGGATTATCATCACTCCAAGTACTGCAGCTTTGCTTATTGACGTAGCCAGTCAACCAAAACTGAGCTTCATCGCAGAAATTAAAAAATTTTATTCTATCGCGATCATCAGCAATTTCGTTTCGAGTCCTATCTTCACAATTTGGATGCGTTGTTTAGACGTCAGTCTTTTCATGTCAAAATGGCAAACCAATCTAAAAATAAATCACTTGACACCTGACAAAATGGTGGCCAGTTAAAATAGTGTTGCCAACTTAAAATTATATACCTCTCAAAAAAACATCCGTTAGAAGAAGGAAATTTCATTGAACGCGTATTCAAGTTGTAATAAATACCCTTAATAAAATTTTACACAATATGAGCGTTTTTGGAAAGGTTCGATAGAAGATAAAAATAGAAGCAGAACGTTATTCGTTATGCATGTATGTAGGTACATTTGAATGGGAGGCATATTCGTGCAGTTCGGCTAAGAAAAGTCAGGCTACGTTCCTCGGGAGTTAATCAATTGGAATTTTTAAATTGTTTCATAGCAAGAAATTTCGCTGCAGTATTGGCTATGAAAATTTTATCATAGCAAGGACGTACTTCCCTGACCTCAAAATACACAAGGGTACTTGGCGGTATCCTGATCCAAATAGCTTCAACCAAATGGACCGCATATTGCGATCGATAGCACACATTTCTCTTGGGATGTCTGCAATTTTCAAGGGGCCAGAATAGACTCGGATCACTACCGGCAACATACTGCATCACCGAGCCGAGCAGCTACTGTGAGAAAATTCTCCTCTTACTTCTCTACAAGCCCGGCACCAGCGCCAAAAACAACATTGCAAACTGGCCATCGAAAAAATAGCTACTGATGTTTTGGGTTTCATTAGGAGGGCTTTCACACCGGCCAAGAACGAAGCTTATCAGCCAATGCTGGAGCCCAGAGTGAGAGCTGCTCCCTGCGGTCTAATGGCAAAGGAGGAGGGAGAAAAATTTACTTTTAGAAATTAAAAGAGAGCGGATGAATCCATTGAGAGATGCTGTGGCAGAAGCGTTCTAAATTTCTCCCAAAGGGTAAAGTATTCTTCCAAAAGTTACAAAGACCGAGCGGCATCCCTTAGAGACGTGGGCGTGGGTGGGAATATTAAAGTAGAAGCGCAGTCGGTGCTGAGAATTTGGATATAACAATTCTGTAGACGCCGAAGACAACCAACTAATCGCTGTCAGACAGAATGATCCATTCCATTCGGACAATGCGATGATTAAACAAATTTCCGTACACCCGACCAGGAAGAAGTTCTGGTAGCGATATCTTAACTAAAATCCAAGAAGGCTGCTGGAGCGGCTGAACTTCTGGCCGAGTTATTCAAAGCAGCGGTAAATGGCTTCGTGCTGAACATACACCAACTTTTCTGTACAATCTGGTCAGATTAAAGTTTGCCTGACATAATGGAACCGGAGCATCATATGCCCTTTTAACAAAAAAAGAAGAATTCTGAGCTGCGCCCACTAATAGAGGTATAAGTCGCCTATAAAGTCTTGTCGGCTGTTTCGTGCGAACGTCTTCACGCTTTCAAGTGTGAACTGATTGGCTCCTATCAGTGTGGTTTCAGGCCAGGTAAGTCAACTTTCGAATAAATTTTCACACTTCGAGAGATTTTAGAAAAGACCCAAGAATTCAAATACGATACTCGCCATTTTTGTATCGATTTCAAAGGCGTCTTTGACAGCGTGAATAGAAAATAACGATTCAGAGGCATATCACACACAGGATCAAAGCAGAGCATCTAGAATGTTGGATTCCGTCCTGGATACTTCTTTCAAAGAGCTCAATTGGTAGGTACTCTAAGTTTTTAAGTTTCTATAAAATACAAAAAAATCCTTATGGTCGATGAGTATTTCAAAGTGTTAACCAGCTTCACTATTTCCTTCCAAAGACTCTACCAGCATCAAAGCAAACACGTGCGACATAGTTGTGCATTTAATTTCATCTCCAGCTGATATAAATGGAAAATGCTTGATATCTATATTTAATGAGGATTGATGGGGCTGCTGTTTAAAGTCCATCGTGTCATTGTTAGTGAGTGTTGAAGGATATTCTCACAGCAGGTGATGGACGAACAATTTTATATAAAAATCAAATCATTTGATTGAAAAATTCAGTATCTCTCCGTTCGATTCCCGGTACTAACGACTAGAGTAAACAATTCTGTGTTACAAAGATGTTCTTCCCTTTTGTGCTATTGTTACTGACCTGTTTAGCCAGAAGCAGTCTATCAGAGGTATGTATATCTATAAGACATAGACTGTGAGTTTGATTGTTTGTGTTTAGACTTCATCAGGATCTAGTCCATCGGTGGGAAAACATGACAACCTGCAGTCCCAGAATATGGACTTTGATAGCAGGCAAAGGCGACTTAGACGAGATCTCAACGACTTGAAAGATGGCAATGATATCTTCGACGATAATTCAGCAATGCATCCATTGGAGCTCGAGGTAGAAGGTATCCCACAGCCATTATTGATGTTCTTGCAGAAAATGTGTCAACGTAAGTTTTGTGCTCAAAATAGGCCAAACCAATATAAAATATCCTTCTCTCCCATATAGTTCAAGCTAAGCCCCTTCGAATGAAGACTCCCCGACTTGGAAGAACCATCGACTTCGACAGTGATGATGACCGCATGAGGCTGCCTTTCGGTGCTGGAAGAATCAACAAGAAGAACGTTCCATTCAAGCCAAGACTAGGCAAACGAACTTGCCTGTGTGATAACAATTAATTTAAAATTTATTATTATTAACAACTGAATAATGTGTTAGCTATTAAAAAAAAAAAAAAAAATTTAAATGCATTAAAGCAACCAACCGATGCGGGACTGAGGGCTTTCTTTTTAATATTCATGGCAACCAATGTAATTTGTATCCTTTTTTGTGTGTGTCCTTTCATCAACACATATGACGATACGAACGATGTTATGTATCTTTCCATTTTTGTTGTTCTTCATCGTTTTTCGCATAGTTCGTGTGTAGTTGTCGCCTCAAGGGCTTTTTAGGGATTCACTCAACGTCCAGTGCATGTGACTTTTATTGATTGAAAATTCATTGTGTGCTAAGGCCACCGCCGGCTTATGGTATAGAAGTCCATACAGTATAATATACCTGATCCGTTTGAATCAGGGCTCAGAGCAGGGAGGGGTTGGCCATCGTCATCGTCGTCGTCGTTGTTGCCGTTGTCGTCCTTGCCAAAGCTAAAGCCAAAGCTGAAGCTGACACATGCTTCACGACCGCACCAACCAACGACCGGCTTTGGAGTGTTTTAATATTTACAAAAGGATTTATGAAGCGCAGTTGTGATGGATCTGATGGAGCAGGAGCAACAGCAACAGCAGCAGCTAACCCATCAACAGGACTCACATCAGTAACGTAACAAACAAAACAAAAAAAGTGTCCTTTTCATCAATATTCCGTTGTTATGAGCTTTAAAAGAGATTACTTCGAAAATTGATTTTAGCTGTCAGGATACTCGGGATGAATAATATGAAAGCATTTGTTCAAAATCCAGGGTGTGTCAAAGTTCCTAGCCTTGTTTGGTGTAGTGTCAACAGACACAATCCATTCATCCTGCGCTGTGCGTATAATATCTACGTTTATACATACGAATAAAGGGTTATTAATTAAAAGTTCAGAAATAATATTATTCTTCTTTTTTTTTCTTGTCGTGTGTGTGTGATGGTGTCTATTTCTTAATTGAATATGATTTGTTATTCAGCATACATAGTAGGTCCCTTATTGCATATTAACAAAATAAAGACCTCAAGGAATTTATTTAATATATTATAAACCACACGTTTTAGCCATTCGAGCGGCTAAAGAAGTGTATGGAACTCATATCATTCTTCAGTCCTCATAATAAGTCATTACCTTGCGTTAGATTTTTATATGAAAAACGAACGCACACGAGGGAAGGACACTGACTTATGGGTGTTGCTGTTGGTCATACATAATGTCCTTTTTTGTAAATCAAGAATAAATATTTATATTCGGGCCAGACAGTCAATATTGTGCCTTGAAGCGGTTTAAGGGAATTTCGAACTAAGAAAACATAATCGAACTCTTACTTTTAATAATTGTTTTTAATATGACCTGTGACCCGTGATGGTGCTTTTGTATAAATTTTATTTTTAAGGTCATATCAATAGGTTATCGATTCCGATAGTTTAGTCATATAAAGTAAGTAAATATAAAAAAAAAAAAATATATAATATGTTTGCACTTTGTGTTTACTCAAAACAAGTGAAGTGAATGTTAAGAATCTAATCTAATTGACTTTCAATGGATGCCGGGCTTAAAAAGGGACTTACTTAGACTTAGTTTTTTTTGTGTGCAAGCATTGATTTAATAATACTACCAATTTGGTTGGTTGAACATCAGTGGTGAATTAATATAATAGTTCAAAGTTTTTCGTAATTGCCAATTGAAAAGAGGCGTTAATGGCGGCCATATCGTTTCTTTTACCTTAGGGACCAGTTATAGCGATACGTAAAACCAAACCGAAAAAATTTTCAAATGGAAAATTTTGTATGTTCTGATTCGTTTTTAAGACAAATGCTACACTAATCGATGGCAATCAATGCAGATAATGTTTTTTGTTTCATAATAATTTTAATTGAACAAATACTTTTTGTTAAAAAGTATTTGCAGCATCGACAGAATCTTCCTAGAATAATGAAAGAATGGATTGGATTTCCTATCAAAGATCTGGTGGCCTCAAACCATAATTAAATACTAACTGTGGCTTAGGACGGGATAAACAAAAGTGTTTGTAAACTGGCAGTAGGGAAAGTGACGCTGGATTGGAGATGCAGTGGGGAATACTTACAAGAGACACAATAACCACGCACCTTTTCAATGCAGTTCTCAAGGTGAAAGACACGTCTTCCATACCATTGGAAACCTGGAGGTGAACTTGAAATCCGGAGTCGTATTTATAGTTCAAGGATATGGTTGCGAACTATGCGCCAGGTGAAGGTAAAGTGATGCTACCGAAAGCAGTTTCCGAAAAGGAAGGAGAGAAAGAGAATGGAAGTAAAATTATACTATTGGCGATGTTGTCGTTAGACACCAAAATTTTGTACTTGAGATAATTCTCCTTCGCGGAGCTATAGCAATCCCATAAATCATTCCGGAAAACAAAAGTGATTCTGCGCTTGCTCATTAAATGGCGCACCCATAGTTCCGCTTCTCAATATTCCTTTCACAATTTATTAACAGTGGAAGAACCAGTGTGGGTCATGTCGTTCTACTTCAATCGTGTGCCAAGGGCTGGAAACCAATTCGACATGAACTGTATTATTTATTTTGAAAACGATGTCTTGGAGCAATGATTTTTAACATTCCTTGACAGCACTTTTGAAAGTAAAGCAACTTCTTGGAATAAGAAGAGGTTATAGTAATAAGTAATACGGTCTATACGTGAATTTAATTGTTAACGTAAACATTTCAAACAAACTATTGAAAAATACATTTTTATTTATCAGTCCCTTATAATAGGTAAATATTTCATATTAAAGTTAAAATTTTGTGTTTGTAGTGAGGACTTATCAAGTATGTATGTTTGCGGAAACAGCTTTATAAACTCATTTCCATTAAGTGTTTCCCATTTTATAGTTTGAATAAGACAAACGTTGTTCAAATGTTTGTCGCAATTTCGCTTTGTGGGACGCATCCGAACTGTCCAATTGTCCAAAATCCACATCATAAAATGACTTTCTCTGCGCACTAAATTGACTGCCTCGGATTCTCCTGCACACTCTCAAAGGACAGCGTTATTTTTTTCGGCACATCTTGGATAAGTTCACTCAACCGGTCGACTAGAATTCATTTAATGCGTTGCAAATAGTTATCTCTGTTCATAAAACGCATTCGTTTGAACTGATTCTTGAACGCTATATCGTTAATTTAGCAAGACCAGTTTAGAGTTCATAAAAATTGGAAGACCCTTTTTTTAATTTATTCCTTGTAGCCTTAATTTTTGAAATGTGTACAAAGTTGGTGCTCGCTACTCTTAGAAATAAAATTCTTCTTTTACAGACAGGAGAAATATTATAACTTTAATTGTGTGTTCGTTGTTTCTAGCGCAAATAAAAATGGCGTGTGTCACGCCCAAAGTTTAAATATTTGCAAAGCAAAACCTTTGATATGAGCTTAGTGACGTAAGATTTTAAGCTGACAGAATATTTAAATTCCGAATTAAGAATTTTAAAAATATAAGATTTTGTATGAAAATAAAGATTGTATGAGTGTATCTTAATAGTTCTTGAACCACACCCTTCTACGTAACCAAGGATTACATACACAAATTGTAATGAAACGCATTACAACATTGCATTATAAAATTGCAAAATAAGCAATTCCGTCCAACCTTATCGTCCAGACGTCCACGTCCACCACATATTAATTGAGGATTTAACTATCACTCCTCGCCGACCGCATATAGTGAGCCATCCTCACCCACCGTATCAAATTTCCATTGCACACAAGCAGGGTTGCCATGTTTTGAACTAGTTTCATAGCCCAATTTAAAAAATTTTGTAGCCCAAAATCGGAGCCGAAAAAGTAGCCCAAATAGTAGCCCAATACCAATAAAAAACAGAACATTTCTTATAGGTAACTTCAATCACAATTCATTTTTATTAAAAAAAAAAAATACAAAAAAATATATACCTACATAACATTTTTATATAAAAAAACAACGAAAAAAGAAACGTAAGTCCATTAAAAAAAGAAGAGTTAACATATTATCGCAATTAACATATTAAGGTAACTGCTGCAAATCAGTCTAGAAAAGCGATTTCCTCATCAGAGTTATCGTCACTGTCATCCTCATGGGCATTTTTATCACACTGGTACATTGATTGATTAAATTTACTAATCATTTCATTCGAGGGTGAAAAATCTTTACAACAAATTTTTGTAACTGTAGCATCAATACGTAAGCGCATAATTGCATCGAGCGATGCTGTAGTCAATCGATTTCTTGGTTTTGTTTTTACACAATTCATGAAAGAAAATTGTGGAATGCATTAAGGGTATGTTTAGAGGCAGAAAAGTGGTTTATATAAATGATTTATGTGTACGGAAAATAAAATCGTTAAAGATTAGATTTGGGCTATTTATAGCCCAATTATGATTGGGCTGTCATACTGAAATTGCTGTCGGCAATTTTGGAAAAAGATAGCCCAATTTCCGATAAATAGCCCAATCTGGCAAGCCTGCACACAAGCAATCATATTATACCAATTCCACTCAAACCAGTTTTACACTATAGTCAAGTTAAACAACAACCAATGGCAGCACAAGCAACAATTACTTGCCATTTGGAATTGTCCATGCATTATTGTTGTTGTCCACTGACTTGCATCGGAAATACGCATAACACAACCTGTTTAATTCAGTGTAAATCGAAGTTGCCGCCCGTGACCATGTACCAATCTAGTTGATAGTGCCAAATTCCAATATTTTGATAAGCTTAGCACCCAGAGTTGACGTGGGCTTCCAGGTTCTGAAATAAGTGTCCGCTACTATCTCAGCCGAGAATTTAGTGCCTGCTGCTATCTCAGCCTAGAGTTAAATGTCCGCTGCTATATCAGTTGAGAGTTTAGTAGACTGTAGATTGTAGACCCTCCTATCTTAGGGTAAAAGTAGATTAAGCTTATATATTTGAATATTGAAAATTTAATAATATTTAAATTATAGCTTCTTACTTATATCAAGTTTAAATTACTATATTAAAGAATTGTATTAAAAATCGTAGGTATTAAGAATCAGTGAAATAAACAATCGGACGATTACAGCTGAATAGAGTGATTTTTCAGAAATTATTAACTAAATGAAGGTTTTTTTTTTTTTATAAAAATCACCGCCCATAGAAGTGGAAAAGAATATGTTAAAATTGATAATGGGTACCATTTAGTTTTAATCGGCTCCAAACAACACAAGAGACAAGACCGTAACTTGACAGATGCTTTGTCAGGGCAAAGGCCGTTGACTTCAAAACCAAATACACTAAATCTATTCCCCATTCTATTGAAGCAGGTACAAATTTCATGTTCTAGAATAACTGTTCTTGCATTTATATTATTGATTAAATAATTCAACTTCATTGTGAACCGATGTAAATCAACAAAAAAGAAGTAAGTTATAAATTATAATACACGTACACGTACACAATTACATAGACATACCTTCACTCTTTAATATTTCAATAGACTACGGAATGGATGTTCAAAACTCCAGCATTCTTGATATTTCCTCACCAGGTTCCTTTCAATTTTAATTTAAGGATGTGCTCGAGTTTTCATTATTCCTTACCTACTTTGATTTCAAGAATAATTTTGATTAATGTGATTTTCTAATTTGAATTCACACAACTGTGCACGAGTTCTGATAAGCTTACCATCACAACATTACAAAATGAAATAAACATGACAAATTAAACTGCTACCAAGCAAATTAAAATCCGCCCAAATTAAATATTTGATCAAATAAAATTTACATCAAACAAAATTTATTTTATTCGTGACAGATAATGATTTTTGCCGAGATTTAATTTTTCCCATAAAAAGTACTTTTCTGTCTCATAAAACAATAAAGATAAAGCTTTTTTTTTATTTCATCTTAATCATGTTTACAGTAAAGTTTTTTTTTTTTTTTTGAATTTTTTTTAAGGGGTTTAATCACTCACCGAAGCCGAAGTGTAGGTACATGTACCAGAAAAAAGAAAGTCTTGCATATTGGATTGGATTAATTAATTTCTTATTTGCACACCCCCAATCTCGAAAACACACAGACACCTGCAAATGGATGCTGTTTCTGACATTCAAGGGGGATGAGATTGAGTTCATACGCGAACATTTTACTTATTAAGGTTTCCAGAAAAATTAAGAACTTATGACAGAATTTTGCTCAAGGGAGCTGAATGCAATGTTTTTTTTTTTTATAAAATCTTTAATAAAATAAAATCACTTTAATCAAAAACTTTACACAATCATTGCAAGGTGACGAAGCAACGACTACGAGGTACTCTATCGAATTAAAAAAACTGCAAGTAACAAAGTTTTCAAAAACAAAAAAAAAAAAAAATATTAAAGAAGGTTATATTATCACCTTGGTACCGCACGATTTTACCTATGAAGTTGTATCTTAGAACAAAGATTATAATTTTCTACGAAATCACTTTATTTCCCGCCGAATTAAAATAATAGCGAGCCCTCCGGTCGTCGGTGTTTCGTCGCTTTGCGTCGCGTCGGTAGGGTCGCTGCGCGACTACTACGTCTTTTGTCATAATAATGTTCATCAAAATAAAAACCATTCATCGCGTTATTTGGGAAGTATCTAAACAAAGCATTCAAAATTACTTTGGGTCTTCTCAACCAGAAGCTTCATCATTCTCTTCTTGCAAATACATACCCTATACCATTGTATATATAAACTATAGTACTATCACCTGAGGTGCGCCATCTATCGACGAAAAACTAAGCTCGAGAATACCATGGGAAGCAACAACAAAAATTAAAATGGTGGAAATTGTTGTTGTTGCTTCCCATGGTATTCTCGAGCTTAGTTTTTCGTCGATAGATGGCGCACCTCAAGTGGGAATACTATAGTTTATATATACAATGCCTATACACATTATGAGAACGGAAATTGAATATCTCACTTCAGCACCTTAGAACAAAAATAAACATCTTCCAGCTGTTCAAACAAAATAAATACATTCTTGCACCTTTAAGTAGACGTAGAGCTGAGGTTTCGGGGAGGCGGAAGGGGAGGGGCTATGCGATGCTTTGAATAATGGTTTCAAATAAAAATTTTAATAGCATCGCGAGAAATTGAAGATATATTTGCTTTGAATTATAGATGATGAGGTGGGGAGGAGAAGGTTATGGATTGGAATACGAACTTGAGCTTTTCTAAATTTTGTTTGTTTGAATTTTTTGTCTCCAAGTTGAGGTATAATTGATTATGGTTTGTTTAAATATTTGATTTTTATGTTTTTTTTTTTTGTAATATCTACAAGCATTTAATTGAATCTTTGCTGAACTAATAAAGATTGATTTCATCCAAAAATTCAAACAAGATAGTGTACATGTATGGGCACAAGATGGCGCTATCATAGCCATCCATCTGTCAAAAGATGCAGTCTGAGGTGAAAGGGGCCACCAAGAAAAAAACATAACAAGGTCCCGATGTTGAAAGCAATGGTAACTATTGAAGAAACCTAAAACCATTATTTGAAAAAACGAAATTTATATTTTTTTACTACTTCTTTGTCTACTACTCTACCGACATGACAGTTCAATCTATAGCAAGTCTGTGTAAGGGGACTATTAAAAATCAGAAAAGCTTTTCCTACAAAATTGATTCTTAAATTCCCATAAGCCTAAATATGCCAAACTTCGAGTACGGATGTTCGGAGACGCTCTTAGTCTTGCATATCTCGCCTTTAAAATCCTGCCAAGAGTTTTCTGTGAGCGTTTTGAGCTTTTTGTTGACGATCAACTAAGCTACAGACCTGAAAAATTCACAACTGTCAGCATCTTCGCAATGTTCCAGACATTCGAGAAAAGCAAAGAATTAAACATCAGGATCCACCACCTGTTCATCGATTTCAAGGCAGCTTATGTCAATGAAGAAATGAAAAAATTATATCATGCCATGAGCTCTGCAGTGCTCAGTAAACAATTGGGAAAGAAATAACCATAGAAAAGAACTGCCCCAAGGCTCTGTTCTGTCTCCGACTCTCTTCCGAATTTATTAAATTGATCTTTTGTCTAAGACTTCTAAATTCTAATCCACTTAATTGTTTTACTGACGACAATACTCTCAGCTTTTAATAATTCGTTTCCAGATTCACATGTTCTTCGCATGTGGAACTGCAACGGCAACGTATTATAAGCTTATTGAATTCAAATCTAGACAGCATTGTCCTCCAGTGGGAATTATCCAATGGGGAACTATTAACCGGGTGGAACTTACAATGCCGTAAAATGTTTAGTCGACATACAAAATATTTTTACCCATCTAACCTGGCTACAATCTACAAGACATAAAATCGCTCAAAGCTTGAGTATAATTCTCATTTGTGGCAGGTGTTCCTTTCACACATTTGCTTCTCGTAGATGGAACTCAGAAAAAAGCTTCAATTCGTCATTGCTTTCATTTGAACATCGCCGTAATATTTCACTTTCTTGCATTGCTTTCCGTCCAACATAATTTCCCCGTAACACTCGCATCGCTTGGAACTCCAATCAATTCACCCCAAGCTTAAATTTGGAGATACTCTTATTTTAGCCGCACTACAAGTATGTAGAATGCTTAAATAGGCTTAATTTTTTTCCTATCGTTGTTATTTACCGACTGTCAAAGCCAATGTACATCTGTGTCTCAATTTTATAATTCTTCTTCATGGTTTCAAGTTTTTAGCGCTGGCATTCGAAACCTGTCTAATTCAACTGTCATCTGAAGTGTCATAATAGATATTGTTTGAATGTTTTCTGAAAACGGATCGCACAACCAAACAATGCGTTAAATTTATTAAAACTTACTTCAAAAGTGGGTGTTGGAACAACACTCAATAAACACCGTTTTTTCGAACAACATTTTTTCAGCGACAAGGCACATTTCTCACTCTGTGGGTGCGTAAGCAAACAAAACTGCCGCATATGGGGCTCAGCAAAAGTACAAGCGATCGAATGATAACCGATTTTTTTTGGGCGACCAATTATCGTTTTATTGCGTGAGATATTTCACGTTTTGGCAACGTCAATTGGCTAAAAAGATCATGCCCTTTGACACCGTTAATTTTTATATGTAAAGCAGGAAATACACGATAGAATCATCGGAACGATTATCGTACAAAAGTTGTGTGGAATGAGATGATTGTATCGTATGTGTAAACGAAATGATCCGCTCTACTGATACCGCATGGTCGAATGCTGTCGAGCGAAAACCAGATATAGTCTACTTCTACTTTAATGAAATCGGAACTTAATCGAATGGTGTGTCTGCTCCCTTGTGATATCGTTAGCGATATCGGTACGATTGAAGTCTGTACAATGATTGTATCGTGTATTTCCTGCTTAAAATTACGCAAAATATCGTGTGTATGTATGCGAATAATCCCCGACCTCTTGAAGCATTAAAAAAGAACATTTCTCATATAATGGCCGAAATACCACCCAAAATGTGCAAGAAAAGTGGTTAAAAATTACTTCGTGGCCATTTGAATGATATTGTTTTTCACATTAAATGTGCAAAGTTCAAAAATTGTATCAAAAATGTATTGTGGTGTGTATTTTATTTAGTTTTACTTTTGAAACCGACAAATGAATGAACCTCTATACGAAATAAAATAAAATAGGTAAATGCTTTTTCAACACAGTTATCTAAATATATAAACAAGCATGGCGTCTCTTAGCTGTCAAAGAATATTATTTAGCTTATATAAAAGTCGAGAAAAAGTAATTCTGGATATTTCTTGTTGAATGATACTTCAAAAATATGAACCACATAAATAAGATATGTGATTAAGGTTCAAAGGTCATGGGCATTACTTTAACTTTTGTACCCATATTTTTCGTGGTATCTCACCATCATCGGGATACTTATTTTTCTGCGTAGGATGCTCTTTACTCATAGCAAAATTACTAATCCAACAAAAATTCTTTCATCCCGAAATATATCTTCATGCGCCTGCCATCACATTAACCATTGTACAGATGAAACCCTTATAGAAGATATGGCAGGCAGCAACTTTTCTTGGTTCTCAATAAATTAATATTTATGTCTGAATCCTGGCAAGCTTTCTACCTTTTACTTTTCTCTCCAAGGCAGGAAATTATACAAGTTTGACAGTTTCTTACATAATTAATGTTGTGATTGATCGCATCGAACCACAATAAATACCAATCCCGAAACAAAACCATTAAATAAAATCTCAGCATTAATGCCTGCCTATACATCGTCTAAGAGAAGTTACCTGTCTATCTGCCATCATCTCGTCAACCACATTATAGTTAGGCGAAGTTGCTTTTTGATAAATACACCAAATTCAAGGACTAAAATCCTTCCGAAATCTTAAGTCAAAGCTGATGGTGATGGTGGAAAGATTGCATATAAGTTTATCTGTTTCTGAAATGTTTCATCTGGAAAAACCTTTATAAAGGGTGTTTTTTTAAAGTTGGCATTTTTGTTTTCATTAACAGCCATTTTGTCATCTGCCATGTGATTTGTCTGTTGCTTGGTTAGCCATTGCACCATGAATCGATTGACGCCTGAACAACTCATGCAAAGTGTTCAGAATTTTTTCGGAAAACATGGCTTTATTCATGAATCGCAACACGATCGTCAGGATGAAGCTCATTTTTGATTGAATGGCAACGTCAATAAGCAAAAAATTGCCACATTTGGAGTGTAGGTAATCCTAAAGCCATTGTTGAAATGCCGCCCTGCCACCTACAGAAAAACTGACAGTTTGGTGTACCTTAAGAGGGTTACATTCAATTAACTGAATTGAATCGCCTTGATGTGGAGGAGCTGTTGTTTCAAAGGACGGACGGTGCAACAGGTCAAAAAATGCGTGCCTGATTGGTTTGTTGAAGGAAAAGTTTGGTGAGCGCATAATTTCTCGGTTTGCGCCTGTGAGTTGGCCTCCAAGATCGTGCGATTTAACACCGCTAGACTATTTTCTGTGGGGATGTGAAGTCCCTAGTCTACACCGATGAGCCAGACACGATTGACGACTTGGAGAACAACATTCGCTGTGTTATTGCCGATATACAACCCCAAACGCTTGAAAGAGTGATGAACCTCGAGATTAGTCTACATCCGTGCCAGATGCGTGGCCAGAAATCATATTCACATAAAAGTTTCAAGGATTTATCTTTCAAATTAAGTCAATTTTATGGTAATTAAAAAATGTATCTGTGTTTTATTTTTACAGTTCTATAAAAAAAAACACCCTTTACATAGAATTTTCCAGACGTTGCTTTTTACTCAAACTATAACGGCAACTTGTAGTTTTTGATACAATTTCTGAAATGATGATAAAGGATTTGCTTCAAGGTGGAAACCATTTATTATTCGAAAAGTAAAAGACTAAGGATGACATTTTTGCTATGAAATAAAAAAAAAGAAAACAAATTAAAAAGGTTGACATTTTTGTCGAATCAGATCCCAGCTATATTAAGATGTAGCATCACTTCATACCCTTCAAATGGGAAACACATTACAAAAAGGATATCATATTTTTTTTGTTGCCCCTCATGACAACAACTGTATCCATCATAATGGCTGACGAAATATTTTTTGTTGAGTCATGACTGCCTTAAGAAGGTAGGTTCTTCATATAAATGTGAGCATTAAAAAGATTAAGAACATCAACGTCAAAACTCAGAAAATTCAATCTGTTCCCAAGGATGCTATGTCCTCACACACATGTTGAAGACATTTCTCAAACAAAAACTTTTAGTTTTTTTTTGTGTGTTCTTTTACCTTTCTTGTTAAGTTACATCACATAGGGTATAGTATAAGCAGCAAAAGTATGTACACATGTACTCGTAAGTATTGGAGTACCTGTGTATCTCATTCTCATTTTCGAGTGTCATTCCTTAAAAGTTACGGGCTTATTGAAATCAAAACTTGAAGCATAGTCTTTTTAAGGTGAGGGCAATTGATAAAAAAAGACGTATCTTTTACTGTCACTTTTGAAGAATGTATTGAAAACAGGCGGCTGATTTGAAGATTGTTTTTGGAAAAAACGAGTAAGTTGATGTTTTGTTGGCAGATTTATTCAAGACTGGATGGTAAATGTTTTGAAATTTTTCAAAGCATCAATGGATGTTATAAATCGATCTCTGAAATTTGTTGAGTTTACCTGAGGATTTTAATTTTTTTATCTCTTCGCTTTGTTTGCATACTTTTCTGAGTTTTCAAATATGCAAGATTTAAATTGAAATATTGCAAATTTTAAGATTAATTACTTGTAAGTACAAAAATTTTTTTGCAGGTGTTTTGTATTTTAAGCAAGAGCTATTACCATGGATCTTTTCTTAGGGCTAGTTTGTTAGGGTTTTCCTTTTTATTAATTGCTTAATTTTTTCGAAACCGCGATTTGTATGAGATATTCTTGATATTGTTGCACAGCTACCGTTAAAATGGTGTATATGGAAGTTGGATCTGAAATCGTACCATGGAATCAAGATAAAGACCCCTGAATAAACCAAGATACCTGGTATACCAATATACACCGCAGAGCACTCAAAATAAGCATTATTAATTAAACTGATGCTCATCGCAAATTGGTTCTGCGAAACGAGTGTATGGAGCAGCTCACAAGGTAGTGCAGAAATGTTTGAGACGAGACATAAGGGCCAGATTTAACAAATAGGCGTAGAGTGCTGAAGAAGCTGAAAGAAAGAAGAATTGCAAGGGTGATGCTGTATACAACAACTAAGTAACTTGTAAGTCAACAAAATAAAGGGTTTTACAATAAGAGGCGTTATTTTGAATAGCCCGCTATTTCGGTAGTTGTCACTTTTGAAACTGTAATTTTTTGACATTTGACAAGTAGAAACTACGCCATTAATAAAAATGGAACGATACACGCTTCAACAACGCAATGAAATTATTAAAATTCACTATAAAAATGGTGAAAATTTGGCAGAGACGGTTCGTATGCACCTTGTCGGACAGCAATTCAGAAATTGGTGGACAAATTTGAGCTATTGGCACAAGTTAGCGATGTGAAGAATAAAAACTGTGCACGTCACTCAAGAACAACTGAGAATATTGCTGCCGTAGCCCAAAGTGTAGACAAAAACCCAGGTTTGTCCATTCCTCGTCGTTTTTTTGGAATTATTGGGCATTCCACAAACGTCATTTTACCGTATTTTGCATAAAGACTTGGGTCTTAAGGCTTATTAAGTTCAATTAACACAAGAACTCAAGCCGGCCGATCATCAACAACGTCGTGTCTTTGCTGATTAGGTCCTTGAAATGCATAACAATGATCCAGAATTTCATGGCTAAGTCAACAAGTAAAATTGTCGCACCTGGGGCTCGGAAAACCTAAGATTTATCGTTGAAAAGCCTCTCCATCCTCAACGAGTAACTGTTTGGTGCGGTTTATGATCCGGCATTGGACCTTACTTTTTTGAAAATGAGGCTGGAGCAACAACTACGGTGAATGGATTGCGCTATCGAGAGATGACTAATAATTTTGTATGGCCGGAATTGGATGGTATTGAGTATACGTTGTCTATTACTTTCAACAAAACGGCGCTACGTGCCACGCAAGCAACGAAGCCATCGATCTTTTACTGGAAAAGTTTCCGCCCCGTGTTATCTCTCGAAGAGGTGATCACAATTGGCCACCGAGATCTTGTGATTTAACACCTTGCGACTTCTTCGTTTGAGGCCACGTGAAAGATAAGGTCTACGCCAACAGTCCAGTGTCGATTCAAGATCTCAAAGATGGAATTCGTGAAGCCTTTGAGGGCATACAGCAGCCACTTTGCGATTTGGTGATGGAAAATTTCATGAAAAGGATATTGTTGTGTAAGCGTAGCCGTGGCGGTCATTTGGCTGATATTGTTTTTCAGCAGTAATGGCATATCTACTTTTTGTTAACATTGGAATAAGCATCCGATCATATATCTCAAAAAATGCTCACAAGTCAAGAAATAAAGGCCACGATCCTACATACTATTACAATATTAAGAATTCTAACAACTGTCGTGGTATCACAATTTTTTCCTTATTTTCAAAGCTAATATAAGCTATTATTCTCGAGAGGATAAGGTCCAGGATCGATTTTTCGCTCAAAAGATACCAAACTGAATTTCAGAGTGGTCGATCATGTGTCAATCACTTTAACACCTTACGAATAGTCCTTGAGCAATTATCGGAGTATCAAACGTCGTTATTTTTTATGTACATAACTCGACTTCAAGAAGGCCTCTGATCGCGTTAATTGCGATGTCACCTGGAGATCCTTTGATGCTAGAGGCATCCCAAGTAAAATTGTTGCAATAATAAAAGAATCGTTCAACAAAGCAAGGAGTTTTAATTTGCAAATGGAACAGCTATATGAATCTTTCAAAGTGCTATAGTGAGTGAGTGAAAAGTTGACTTGAATTGATAAGTAAAAGGAATGTCGTCGGCAGAGGTAATGGACTTTTTATTAAAATGGAGCTTAAATATAGAGTTTATTATAAGCTAAGAATAGTAAGAGACCAGATCTTGGAACCCTGTGGAACCCTATTTTTTTATAAACCTAGATTCTTTTAAATATTCATTTATGCTACTTTTCTATTTTCTGCATTTTAACTAGAAGGGAAATCAGAAGTAAATAATTCTTCTAAGACCAGCATGATATAATTTTTTTAACAGTACCTATGACATGGTCATGGTTAACCAATAACCATGTCAAATGCGTTGTGTTCTTGGTCACGTCAATGAAGAGTAATTGCTCTCATACAGCTTACTATACATTTTAATTATAGCAACCTCCTCTGAAAACTCCATCCTTTCATAACTGATGGCTGCTGAGAAGTCAATTTTGTTTAATAACGAAACAATGGGTGATTTAATGAGTTTTTCGAAAATTTAAACAATTCTGGTGGTCTAGAATTAATTTCTTTTAATTTACCTTTTTTTAAAAGTGGTAAGACTTCAGCACATTTGAGGTGACTACGACAATAGCCACTCAAAACAATTATATTTATTAAAAAGTTTACTAAATACTAAATTTACTTTCAAAAACAATGTTGCATCTGCCTCCTCATGTTGGTTTAGTCTGCTGGTGCTGGATACATATAATTCTATCTCGCAATCTGTATGAGCGAACTAGCATTATTCTCCAGGTGAATGAACATAACAATTACAGGGATACCAAAGGATCCTAGGAGCAATTCAATTCATTAGAACTCAACTGAAAGATGCATTAGAATATATTCGATTATGAGATTCTTTGAAAGTGCAATTAAGAGTGCATGGGCTTTGGAAAACCTTTTTCTAGGATCACTTCCATAAGAGCCACTAAAAAAGTCTGATTGTCCGATTGGAAGCCCTAAAAAACTGTTACTCCAGCCAATACAAACTTAATGGTTAGCAAATTATAGGATGTTGAAGTTTAATTTAAAACCTTCAAACCCATTTGTGGTTCAGAGCAATACTTATGATTTCTGGATTGAAGATATAACTCTGAAGTTTGCAATTGTTAGGCAAACTTTCGACTGAACATTGCTTTACAAACAACCAGACCTCGATGGCTCTTCAAATATGCTCACTATTTTTATACACTCGTCTATAATAGAAGTCATGCACCTGCTTCCTGCTGAAATATCTAACTGCTCACCACCATATTCGCACAAAAATTCGTTTAGTTATAGGAGGTTACGTAATGCGGTTTATTTTTAAATCAAGTTTGGTGTCCCACAAGGAACCCATATTAGACCTCTGGAATATGTTCTGTTCACAACCAAGGCATGCAATGTTTCTATTCTTACAAAGAATACCGACACCAATAGTAGTAACCAATAATTAGCCAAAGGAAGGAAGAGTTCTTATTTTACAGAAGAATGTGTGTGGCAGAAGGAGAAACATTGTTAATGATTTAAATTAAATTTGTTGAAGAAAAGAATTGATTATATGATATTTCCAAATTCTTTCTGGTGGTCCTTCAATTCAAGGAGCATTGCGTGCTAGCATCGTTGGTAGAATACCGAGTATTATGTAATATTATTCGATGAGTTGTATACAACACTTTCTAAGCTCTATTTTATTAGATTAAATATTTTGTTCTTCAATTCTAGAGTCTACTCTTTAATTGCAAAGATCACAACCACTGAAACTATTAGCTTCAAAATTTGCAGCCCTAATAAACTATGTAATCTCTTTGATCTTTTTTCACGGTTCAATAAGTAAGTTCTTGACTAGTAAATGTGTCTAAATAGCGAAATCTAAAGTAGACTTATAGAAATTGCGTGTTATCTTATGTATATGCAATTCAAACGTAGAAAAGTGATTCAGTTTTAAGTTGATTTGATTCCAGTTCTGAAACGTGAAATTACTCTTGTTATTTAATTTGATGGTTGATCCTTAGTGCAGACCAATTTGTTCCATTGAAGTTTGGAGGGTCAGAAATCGAAAGTAAAGGACCTAAGTCCAGAATGGTTGTAACCATAAAAAGATACGGCTGTTAGTACCAATAAGACATTATTTTATTATCTGGTCATGCAGCACATTCAAACTTAAGACAACCATACCAAAAGTCATAACTCATTGCACATAAATAATATATTCTATTTAACAACTTGTTTTATATTTCTATTAAAGAACTCATAAAATTAATTTGATGAAGCATCTTACAAGATTTTTATGATTTAAAAGGTGGTACGTTTGAATTGTTGACATTTATTGCTAGACACAGAGAAAGGGTTGTATCCAATTTTTATCTGTGAAAGGAAAGGTTATCACATTTATATGACACACAAAGAATTTTCCTTTTCATTTCTGCAAAACAAAAAATCCTTAACCCTCATTCTCCAGATAAATCGAAATTGTTTCTTTTATAGGAGTAAAATGGCTGTCTTTTTTTGTTCATTATTAGATTACACGGAAAGAATTTTTAGATCAGATCAAGAAAAATGAGCTGCAAATCACGAAAATCTTATGCAGTTTCTCACCCTAGCTCGGGGTTTTGTAAATCACGACACCTTGTTCGCAATTTTCAAAATTGAACGAAATGAAGATATTGACACTCAAAAATAGCAAATTACCACTTTTTTGCGTCAATAATTCGATCCTGAGAAATAAAACATTGCCATCGTGAATCGAAAATTGATCCAAATTTGTATCAATTTTATATTTACTCGATTGTAAATTGCAAAAAAGCGAGTCGTAGATTTCCATCTTTTTGTTTTGAATCAAAAATATGTTTTTGAAAAAATGAGTGGTAAAGTCGAAAATTGCAACCCCATTTTACTCAATTTGTAACAAATTATATTGCTTTGAGAGGAGCAACGTTTTCTATTTATTGAAAAGCATTTATTATTTTTTATTGAAAAATGTAACTTTTACTTACTTGGCTGATTCTAGGAATCGAACTCGAGACCCTCTGCATACCAACCTAGCACACATCTTCTAGGCCATGGTGATGCATCCAAGTCGGATATCAAAATTAATAATAAGAAGCAACCTGAATATGAGTTACATTTTAGGGGTGTTCTGAATTAAGATTATGTTTTATTGGCGACAAAAATATAGTCGTCTTATTTTGGACGTCTAACCTCTAATGTACAATTTTTTGTGATGATCATTTAAATAAAGGTAAGAAATTGTATATAATGTGTAGTTGAAATTAAACCTTGTACTCCCTATGTACATAATAGAACTACAAAAAAGGCATTATTGGAGACACAAGCGGGGCCAGGGCCTAATGACTTATATTCTAAACGATTCCTGTATGTGCGTTGATATTCTGGTGGAATATCATTTCCCGCTAAATCCGAATGGCTTACAAAGATCCACGTTTAATATTAAATAGATTTATTTTCCGATGATTTTACATTTCTTCAAAAGAGACAGTACCAAAAAAAAAAGATAATTATTAGTTCGAGGCAGGGATCGAACTCCGGACCTTCGACGTAGCCGTCAGACACACTTGAGTTGAATTTAATACTCAGTGATTGTAAATCACGAAAACATTTTAGCAAATCCAGATTGGTAAAAAGTATAAATGGAATTATTCCCTTGAAGTAGTAAATTGCGACAAAAAGGTTGTAATTTACTTTGAAGGGCACAAGCTTGAATTATAACTTTTAATCGTAAATCTCAACTCAGGAATTGTTGTAATTTGCGATGAATTGAAAGTTAAATTGCCAATTGTTCTATCAGTTTCGAATCAAAGCGCCGTGATTTACAAAAAAAACATGTTTTGTAAATTGCAACTGAATATTTCGCAATTGGTAATTTTTCAATTCTCTCCGTGTACAAATACTCAATTTCGTTGGTGTTCTGTTTCGTCCCTCTTTTTAATCAAAGCACTATCACTCTCACAAAATATTGGGCTTGTTATGACACCCAGATACATTATTAATTTTGATTGATCGTATCAAACCTTTGAATATCATGCAGAAATCAAATCAATTCCAACTTCTTATATGACATCATCCATCTCATTTAAATGTTACGAGTATGTTCATCAAAAACCAATGCCAAGAAGAGGACGCACTTTAATATTCTAACTAATGGGTATTTTAATGTTTATCTACCCTTTTCTTTGTTATTTCCTTCTTATAACTTTTGACTAGTATCTTCTAGGAACTTATCAAAAGAAATTTGAGTGGGCGATAGAATACTACTAACTTGTCAATAAATTATAAACTAAGTATGCACTGCAGGCACATTTTAGAGGACAGACAAATTGGAAAGAACTTTACTTAATGCTAGATAAAATTCTATAAACACCACCTGCTCGAAAACATTATAGAACTGAAATTTGTTCATGAAGGACATTTAAATGAAAATGATGTCTGATGCTTCTGTTTATATTACAAAGAATCCAAAACCTACGATGACATAATCATTCACTTTACCTACTGAGATGTAAATCATTGAACTGACACAAATGTGCGACATGTGCGTGTTTCTAATAGCCTTTTGCTTAAAAGGGTCACGAACATTAAAAAGATTTATAACGTATAAATGTCAAGACTTCAAGATGTTTGTTTGCCTGATGAAGGCTGCAGACGATTTTCAATAGAAAACGTTTTGGGTATACTTTTGTATAGCTATTTTGGGGAATGTCCCAGAAGATATATTAAATCTATCCTGGGAACCTTTAAAAATACAACTACCTATACTCTCTTCAGATGGTTCCAAATGAATAAGATATAAAGTCATCCGCTTAGAAGGTACACCAATTTGTAAACTCTAATTGTTATTAGGAAATTCAATCCCAACGCAAATCTACAATCCAAATATTACAAAAGGCAAATGTATTCTCAAAGTATTTTCAACAAATATTTATTAAAGAACTTTAAATTTATTAAAAGCTTTAAAGATATTTTTTGCGGTATTATTAAATCTGTGAAGCAGTAAATGTTGATTTGGACTCATAACTTGATGACATGAAACTGCAGTAAATTTCAAAGCGTTTTTGTTTGATTACATCGAAAACGGTTAGAACGATATTAATAAAACTTTGAAGATGTTAGTTTTTCAAGACAATTTTTTCGTTGGAACGAGTTTTTCGGAATGTATCTTATAACTTTTATAAAATGGTTTTTATACCCTTTTCTATTGTATTTGGTGTGGAGTTTGTAAAATAGAAAAAATTAAAACCGTTAGGTATAGAAAAGTAGGTGTATATGTATGTAGCGATGTTCGTCCGTCCGTATGTATACTCTCTAGAGGTCGCAATTTTAGAGCTAGAAAGCTGAAATATAAATATATAATCTCTGATTTAAAATGAAAGCTAAGTTTTTTAACCGGTAAAATCAGCCCACAAGCACGCCAACAATCGCCATTTTTGTTAAACAACCTCAATTTAGCAACATTTTATTATGGTTTTTGTACAGTTACGAAAAAAACACTCCTTTAAAATTTTGCACACGCAGGCTTTATATGTGAATCAATCTTTTTCCAATTAATTTCAAATATTTCAGTTGGCGTGGATGACGCCCACTTTTCATATGAAAATAATTTAAAAAAATTGTTTTGCTAATAAACGGTATTTATAATGAATCCAGAAGCGCAAAATTTTTGCGTCTCTTAATCGAATCTAAGAAGCTTTGTGTAATGTGTATGAAAAGAAATGTTTGAATTTTAGGAGTGGCTTATTTTTTTATAATTTTAAAAATTTAAGGTATCAATATATTCAACTAAAATTTTTTTTCCGTTCGTTAGGTATATGAAAAATATATCTCTACTTTTAAAGGCGTGATTTTTATAAAATACCTTTATTTATTAATTTGTCTATAACTTCCTAAGACTTAACAATATTTTAGCTTAAAAACTAATACAGGTAAGATCGTTAAAAAACTACTCGATTCAGCAGTAGTAGTACTTATATGCCTAAAAATTGATTAATGCTCAAAGCTCAGTTAGTTTTTTTTTAATTTTTAGGACACGCCCACTTTTAAGGAGCGTTTCCGTTAAAAGTCGTATATGCATTAATTTTTTAATGTTTTTTAACTATCGGTCACGATATTGAAGTACGAAGATGAATACTTCGGTTTGTATTCCTTGCGGGTACGTGCCAGAGTGCTGTTCAAGAATAGTAAAATACACCTATACATAATATAATCACTATATTTCCATTCTGGTCTGGTTTTTTTCAAATCGATCAGCAAGCTTAAATTTGAAAGTCAGTGAGCTCATAAGTAATAGTAATGGCAATAAAAAGTCTCAATTTTGGGCGTGGCGCACGCCTTTTTTACTGCTTCAGTTCAGCAGCAATTGAACATCAGCCACACAAAA
The DNA here is from genome assembly GCA_916050605.2 of Platycheirus albimanus. Taxonomy (NCBI): domain Eukaryota; kingdom Metazoa; phylum Arthropoda; class Insecta; order Diptera; family Syrphidae; genus Platycheirus; species Platycheirus albimanus. The sequence goes on along the minus strand of OU696696.1, from coordinate 5,895,165 downwards.
TTAATGTCATTGAATTTTTTCCTGTCTGCAAAAGAAGAATTTTGTTTCTGAAACTGGAAACGGTTGGCTGCAGGAACACATACTTTACAAAAATATAGGGAATAGGGCATCCAACAGTTCGTTGCAAACGTACTTTTTTGGTGATTACTAAGAAAAGAAATTTTCAGTGAAAATATCGGTTAAATACTTATTATTTTTCTGATTAAAAATAAACACAAAGTTAATTAAAAAGTGTTTTGTGAATTTAAGTTCAAAAAACTTTGTTTGTTTGTTTCAAAAAAAATTCTTTTACAACGGCTTATGTCGATATAAGCAGTACAATTATTCTATATTGCGTTAATTTTAAATTAACCAAGGTTGATGTAAGCGATAATTTCATTTGGTTTCCACAAGAAATATGAGCTTATCTCACGACTTAAGCCATTACTAAAATATATATTTTTGTTTTTGTTTTGATTTAAGCGCTACCACATGAAATAACATTTCAAATGTCCCCTTCAATCCTGAACCAGGCGTGAACAATCCCTGAAACATATTATATTTCCCGTGATACTGAAACTCAGTGTCATATCCAAACATATGTACAATGTACATGTCAGTTAAAGCATCGCTACTTTTGCTTTATATTTATTTAAAGAAATGTAAGGATTTAAAAATTTATTGTAACCTTAAAATACAGCTTTTAAATTCGTTGTATCTTGTTCATGAAAACCAAATAACCTTACAAATTTTATTACCCTGGGGTCTTATTTTTACGCCTAGGTGCTCTCTGGTTTATCGATGTGGTATGGTAATTTCCAGTTTCCTCATACAAAACACATAAATATATTTAACTGGATCCTTTTCTTATATATGTTCGGTATCAATACAGGAGACAATGTTGGTATAAACATTGAGTTGCTGTATCCCTAAAATCTGAACTAAATCACTACTTATCAAGGCATGATTTACCGAGAGTAAGAAATATTCTCGTTGTTTTTGTTCAAGAAATTGAAAAACATTCACCATTAAGGACCCTCTCAGATAAAAGCATAATTTATTGCGCTATTGACAGTCTCTTGGACTGGCTTGGGACTTACGTAAGCTCCATGTTAAATTAGATGTCACTTTCAACTATCAGAAGAAGCAAATGAAGCGAGCTTTTATTTCTTCTTTCCTAAAACCAAGAAGTGTTTTCCATATACATAACTCTCATTTTAATTAGTTAATCGCATTTTGAGCTCGAAAGGATGTGAAGATTTGTTGGTCCTTTTCACATAATTCTAAGGCATCTGGTACAATTCACATTAGAAAAAAATCCAAAAGATGCAAATGTGTGAAAGGAGCACCTTCCACATATGAAAATTATATTCAAGCTTTGGGCGAATGTGTTTCTTGTAGATTGTAGCCAGATTAGATGGGATAAAATAATTCATGCATCGACTTCCACAGAAACTTACACATTTTCTCAATGCAAGTGCCATGCATGGATAGTTTCGTAGGGGTAGAAGTCAGCATTGAGTTTTTGAAGCACTAAATTCGACACTGTCGATAATTCCGTATTCGACCATGCTGTCTAGATCGGAATTCAATGAGCTAATCATACGCTGTTGTTGCAATTCCACATCCGAAGAACAGGCTTTGCGAGTTGTGAATATGGAAACGAATATGAAAAACTAAGGGGACTGTCGTCAACAAAATAATAAAGAAGATTCGAAGTTCTAGACAGAAATTCATTTAGATAAGTACATATTAAGAAGAGAGTCAAAAATAAAACGGAGTCTTGAGGAACTCCAGTATTTATTTTTTGGATAGTATAATAAAGCAGACTGAAAACCGTCATTTAACCTTTTTAATTGCCGGGCTGGACAAATTTTGTTTTCCATCTATACTCGGAGAGAGCTTACTCAGTGGTTTAAGCAGCGTGCAAGGACGTCTCTCTAGAACAATCTGGGATACACCATCACCTTAAATAGTGGATGAGGGAATGTACAATACTCTTGTATCAGTTCGAGTTCCAAAAAAAAGTTTCCATGGAGCAGTTCACATTTCAAAGTACAGGTGCTTTAAAAGGACCTTGGCCAGGTTAGAAAAGGCGGTAAGCAGTGCCGCAAGCTAAAAAAAAATTGTTTTTGCCTAGAGGTCTGACAGCAGGAATTTTGAAATTGGTCATTGGAACCGTAGTACTATACAGCTTGGCATAGTGGTTAGTGTATCGGGCTGCTATGCCGGAGGTTTTGAGTTCGATCCCTTCCTCCACAAACTTATACAGGGTGATTCACCAGCGTTGTGCCAAAAAGCTAGAGCGTGTAGGCTAAGTAGAGACAAGAAAAAAATCGTATGGAGGGGGGGTCTATTCCCCTCCGTTTAGCCAGGAGGGGCAATTTTCTGAAAAATTGACTTATTTTGTAAAAAAAAATATTTAAAATCAACGGGTTCGTTTACAACACCGTGTTATACCTTTTTGAAAAGCCAAAAACTTCTTCTTTCATTTTGTTTTTAAATTAAATTGTTTTAATGAACAGTTTAAAAAATATAAATTTGCAAACTCAAAATTTTGAAAAAAAATTTGAAAAAATAATTTTAAAACTATTTTTTTTTAAAATTTTACGTAATTAGGTATAATTTTTGTTCTCATAATTCAATGCTCCCATTAATCTTTAATCCAACACTGAAAGCCGTATGGCTCTATGACTTTTTGTTGCCAAGGTATTCAAAAATAACCGAACCTACTTCTTCACAAAAACACGAAAAAATTGGCTAAAAGGTCACTTGTGCCATCCCGTAAGGCTAGGTTTTCTTGTTTTTGTGAAGAAGTAGGTTCGGTTATTTTTGTATACCTTGGCAAGAAAAAGTCGTAGAGCCATACGGTTTTCAGTGTTGGATTAAAGATTAATGGAAGCGTTGAATTTTGAGAACAAAAATTATACTTAATTACGTAAAATTTTGAAAAAAATTAGTTTTAAAATTATTTTTTCAAATTTTTTTTCAAAATTTTGAGTTTGAAAATTTATATTTTTTAAACTATTCGTTAAAACAATTTAATTTAAAAACAAAATAAAAGGAGAAGTTTTTGTCTTTTCAAAAAGGTATAGCACGGTGTTGTAAACGAACCCGTTGATTTTAAATATTTTTTTTTACAAAATAAGTCAATTTTTCAGAAAATTGCCCCTCCCGGCTAAACGGAGGGGAATAGACCCCCTCTCCTATACGATTTTTTTCTTGTCTCAACTTAACCTACACGCTATAGCTTTTTGGCACAACGCTAGTGAATCACCCTGTATATATATTTTTTTTTTGTGAACAGAGAGTTTCAATACTCGCAATTTCACCAGGACGGTGTTACGTTGAAAGGGAAACTACCATGGGCTTACAGTTAATGGCTCATAGGAAATTTCGTTAAGAATAAGAAAAAAAAAATGAACACTTCCAAAACATTAAAAAAATCCAATTCTTGGAGCGAAAAGTTAAATTCACGAAGCCAAGCAAATACTTCCCCCGTTTCGACTTGTAGATCTTTCAATTTTTTTTTTAAATAAATTAAATCACATCACTTAATGTGGCCTGCTTCTAATTTCAAAGCATTATCATCATCACCATGACCATAGACGATTGAAAGAGAAACCTTTCTAATGCAAGGCTTTCCCTTTAAATACATAGTTCCAAAGAAACACCCGCACTCAATAACCATTTTGTTTTCACATAGCCGGGCAAAGGCATACTTACATAATTTAAGCAAAGCAATTGCTGCTACCATGCTTCCCAATTAATTTTCCAGCCATCAGTTCCCAAAAGCTAACCATAACAAGATAATATTTACAAGTGCCGTGTTCATTCCGCTTCAATGGAAAAACGTACCTACATAAAAGCCACCCTAACTACCATCACCATCCTTCCTTTACTTTCCTTATCCAAATCCCCCGACCCCATCCCAAAAAAAAGCAGCTCGGTGTCTTATTCTCCAAATTCTTCGCTTTACCAAAGTACTCCAGCCAAGAAGTGTTATTTGTGAGTTTTACTTTACCCCACGTCTACGGCGCGTCGCGTCGGCGTCCACAGAGCCACCTGAAACTGAAAGTTCCTCCAATCAACATTGACTTTTGTCTTGAGTGGTTGCTTCAATGAGGAGCAGCACTACCTAACCAACTTGAACAGCGTACGACATTGACAAAATCACTGCACACAAACAAACAACACTGAAAGAAAATAACATTGTTGGTTTGGTTGGGTTTTGGTGGGAATCCGGGGTAGAAAGAAGATAGAAGTAAAAGTGGAACAACCTGGCATTAACCTGGTTCTCGATGCTCCATGCTCCATCTCCATCTCCACCTCCACCCTTAAACTTTGACATTAAATTAAAATGAAAACAAAACACAAATCTTTTGTTTGGTGTTTTTTTTGTTTTGTTTTTGTTTTTGTTTACCTACCTCTTTTTTTTCGTCCAGATTCATCACAAAATAAATTTTTTCTTCCAGATTTGTATCGTTTGTTTGTTCCTGGTTCTTTTACATGTCAATGTTTCGCAAAAGGAATTGCAAAAATATGTTAAATTACAAGTTCACCAATATGTTCGGTTTGCATTCCCATTTCCAATAATGGAGTGTCGGGTCGGTGTGGTGTGGTGTCTGGTGTGGTGTAATATTGTATTAGCCCGAGTTTGAGCCACAAAATGCGGTTGTTTTGTAAGATTTAATTAGCGTTCTGCACGCTTTACATGTTTAACCGCATTTTAGTAAACACATGCAGCATTTTATAGATACACAACTGTAAAATGATGTGGTGGTGGGAATTGGGAGGGATATTTTCATTATGCTTTATGCAACTTTTCATGCCTATCGACATTAAATCGCTGTTATAGATACAGTGGATCAAAGAATATTTGTTACAAGCTTTGGTAATGATCAAATGACAACTACTGTCAAAAAGGCTTGTTAGTTTTGTGCGAGTATTGGAAAATCGTCGAGCTTATCGCACAGATCAGATCAGAACTAAGGTGATGTGGTTATAGGTCATACAAACTTGAGCTCTATTGATGCTCTTGGTCGTATTTAAATAGTTCATCTTCATCCGCAGAATACTGAATGCTGTTTTTGCGGTTGTTGCTGCAGAATATTAGTGGACCAACATAATATGAATCCCTATAGTCACTGTTTCCAGCATTTTGTGCTGCATGCCAAGAGCTCAATTTTCTTGAAAATGCTTCATGCTCATTCGGGAAGGACTATCGCTTAAGCCATTATTTCTGCATCTCTAAGTCAGATGCTCACATAGATAGATAGATAGATAGATAGATAAAATTCTTTATTTTCTCGATTATGTATTGTTACAAATTTTAAACTTAAGAATATACGGACATGGCAATCTGCCGTCTGCCGGATATGACATTTCATGAAAGTAAATATGAAATTAAAAATATAATACAAAATAAAAAAGAAAAGTTATACTATGAATATTTTTATGTAGTTTTAGATAGCGATTTAATAAACAAATAATGATAAATAAATAGGAGAGCGATGATCCTGAAGTTTTTGCAATTTTAATGATTTGCCACATAAAATGTAATAATTTTAAATGATTTACTGTTTTTGCAATTTTAATGATTTGCCACATAAAAAGTAATAATTTGAAGAAAAATCTAGAATACGAATTTCAAAAACTATTCCGGTAATTCAAAGCGTGTTTACAAAATTTGAATAGATTCGACCAACCACGACCACCGTTTAATATCTCATACAATGTATTGCGTGAAAAAAAACTTTCAGATGCTCACATTATTTGCTTTTAACATTTCTACATCCTTTCCACTGAATCCACGTGATGTGACATAAATATAAGGATGACATCTCAAAAGGCATTTTATACCGAGTTCTTGCCATGTTTAAAATCCCGATCTTGTGGCAAATGAGGAGATGCACATAACCAGGTTTTGACTTTGATCGATGGTCTTGTGTGGCAGTTTGTTGTAGTCATGTTAGGAATGCCAGAACTAGCTCTCGGAATGATTCGCGAATAATCGAGAACTGGAGCATTGACGGTAGGTATATGATTCTTCATCGATTAGACCAAGTAGTTCAGACGTTCAAGTTATTCATGTTTGAAGGTAATTTATGTAGAAAATGGTGGTTTGTTTTTCCTGGAATACACCTGTGGAACTTAGAAGACATTTCTCATGTCATTGGTTTTGGCTACTATTAGTCCGAAATCCTGGTTTTCGGGTTATTTTTTTTTCTGGAATTATTAGCAGCCATATCGTTAAGCGGGTCCTGTGTCTACCAGCGTAAAAATTGCAATTAAGAACTCAAACATTTCAAGGTCAACTGCCGATGAAATAAACATTTGCATCAAATCATCAAATCTTTGGCGCTATGTGAAAAAACCTGGCAGCAAACATGAGAGTTTCATTGCATTGCTGAATGATACATCTTCTGAAGATTAGATACTCGAAACAGTTTGCTGACTTTCGGTAGTGGCCGTGTTTTTATAAGAGAATCAAAAGGATTGACTTCATTTAACAAGAATTTTCGATGTCTTTCAATAAGCTAGTCAAAAAAATTTTCATCATAACTAACCACAAAAATGACAAATAGTTGAGTGAACAATCAATTTTGGCAAAGATGTGGATGACTTACGATTGGCTCGGTAGTAAAGTGACCATGTTTCGAAATCTAAATCAACCAAAATTTTGTAACGAAACGTGTTTGGTGAGGAAAGCTAGGAATGTGATTCACGCAACGATGCTCAAAGGAAAATTCCAAGGTAAGGCAGCTTACATGGCAAGGATTCCGATGATCTAAGCCGATATGTTTTTTGAGCTTAAAATTAAATTTCCGATTCGTCTGGCATTCGACAAGACGATACGGCCAATCTTTGGTCTGAATTTTGAAAAATCACGTCTTTCTCATGGTCAATTGTACTCACGTGGCGTGTTCACGTGTCAGCAAAATTGATTTCTTGTTTCTTTTTTGCTTTATAATAAGACATAATCATATCATAAGGAGCTTCAATAAACACAATAAACCTTCAATATAGCAAGTGTCTTTCTGAGAAGCTTTCGAAATACTTTACTATAAATAATAATAAAATATTTAATTTCTTACAAATATTTTCTATACATTTTATTACGACAATCTGAACATTTTCTGAAGCAATTTGTATGCAGATTTTATTGATACACTGTAGAATACAATTCCGGTCACAGCAAATTTGCTATCAAAAGTGTGAAGGTAATTTTATTATTTGTTCCATGCACACGGAAATGCTCACATTTTAGAAATAGAGAACTACAATTATTAGTTTGCGGGTTAGCTGAACAAGTGTGCAGTACTTTTCAGTTTTCCCACCAAATCAGATTCGGTTTCATAATATAACTGAGGGAACATTGGATGGACACTGGACACTGGATGCAGGACATGTGTGGTTGCGTTGGCCTGACCCATTTAGATGATGAATTAATTATAATAATTAAGAAAACAAGTTCATTAGAGTGTTGAAGGATGGTAAGCAAAATTAACAGTAAAATGGTTATTTTGGTATATTTTCGGCGTGTTGTCTAAAACAGTTTTTGAAATTGAAAAACATCAATTAATTTTCATAATGTTGTATATGAGCATATGGAGTTTAACATTTTTCGAAGAAGATGCAAAGATGAAGTAACTATAAGGGAGAGTGGGGTTAAAAGTAACACTTTTTACGAAAACCTAAGTAGCTCCTAGGATTTTGAAAATAAGTCAGCTAAACCTTTTTTAAATTTAAAAACCATGTTTTAGCTACAAGATCTTCCAAAAAAGTTAAACAAAGTCTGCTAAGAAGATGTCAAGATAGTACATTGAGAACAAACAAACGTGTTGTTACAACTAACCCCGACAATGGGGCTAGTTGCAACAGGGCAGGGGTAAGTTATTACAGATCTCCAGCTGGTGCGAGATTGGAGACGCCGACAGGCTAGAGATCGAGTCGGCTGAAGAGGCATATTAAGCAAGGTCTACGAGCACTACGCTTTAGTTGAGCCATCATAAAAAGGAAAGAAGGAGTTTCAACCTGTTAATTGAACTCATCATCGCTCATTCCATAATATTGAAAGATATTACAAGCTCCCTAAAGGCAGAACTATAAAGTTTTGTGAAACCTTATGATTTAATTTTTTGATATGTTTGATCCAAGTGCATTTAATGAAATAAGGTAATAAGAATGGTTTCATAAAATATTCGAGACAATGTACCTCATTTGTATATTATGGAAGGCAACCATGGTTGCGTTGCCCAAAATTGATATGTTTTCTCAGTATACATGACTGGTTCATTTGTTCTTCAATTATGCTACAAAGACAGCTATCCGAATACTTTATTCGAGTCAAGAAGTTACACATGGTGATGTTTTGTCACAAAACTTGGAGTGAATAAATGCACCACACCAGGCAAAAACTCTGCAAACCATATCGAACGTCGAACTATGGAATAGAACCGGACATAGGCTCTTCCTGGCAGAAGTTTTTGCAATCAGCGAAACTTGCAAATCCCTGCACAGATACTCACATCATGATCGAAATGATGCTATACTAATTAAAAGCCAGGCCGCTATTAAGGCTTAAAATTCAGTCATTACTTCCCACAGATTGCCCAAACAATGCCATAATGAGCTTTATGGTCTTGGCAGCAAGCCGAAATTCACTCTTTAACATATGTATAGAACAAACGAATTACTTTGCAGGAACCGATCTGACATAGCATAGAGTGGCAATAAGCACGAGTCACTGGCCAAGAGGTTTACATGCCGCAAGGCTGGGTATTCCTTAAACCGACTTCTGCCGATCTTGTCCGTACTGAGACTGATAAAAGCGTGCAACTCCTAGGTGCAGATTTTTATGAAGACCTTGGGGAACTACCCAGGATTAAATATCTAATCACCTTTCTCGATGCGACAAAGTGGGTCTGAATGAATCACTTATCGCAACCGATTACCTCAACTAAAACTACCCCCTCTCAACCTAAACAATCAAAGAATTGAAAGCCTAGGTGGCAGGCTATGATTCTTCGAGAATAGGCTCACCAACCGTCAAAATTTCTGAGGAGCATAAAATCGCTTTGGGTAAAGCAAGATTATTGCGCTTGATATTTCAAAGGCATTTGATAGAGTTTGGCATGACGCTCTTTTATCGAAAATGCGTGCACGTGCATTTGGTATCGATGATATTCTTATTCGTTGGATTAGAATTAGAAGCTATCTTTTGGACCGTTCAATACAAGTTGTATTAGATGGTTTCAAGTCTGATCTCCACAAAATGAATGCTGGTGTGCCCCAGGGCTCCGTTCTGTCTCCGACTCTCTTTTTCATTTTTATAAATGATCTCTTGTCTGTGACTTCTAATCCATTAAATTGTTTTACTGACGATTCAAAACTCAGCTTTTCATATACGTTTGATAATTCACGGCCTTCTCCTTCGGACGTGTTATTACAACGATACCGTATGATAAGCTTATTAAACTCGGATTTAAACAGCATTGTGAACTGGGGTATTAGAAATTATTATTAGGAGTTTAATGCGTCAAAAACTCAATGCTGTCTTTTGTCGTTGAAGCTAAACATACCTCCTATGCCATTATCCATGAATGGTACTTGCATCGAGGAGGCCGAAAAGCTATCAGTACTCGGTATGTGTATCAGTGACAATCTCGTTGGAATGATCATATACTTGAGATTGCCAAGAATGCTACAAGATGCTTAGTCTTTCTTAATAGATGCAAGAAATTTTTCACCCCTTCTGATCTGGCTACAATTTACAAAGCATTTATATGCCCCAAACTCGAGTATAACTTCCATCCCGTTAAAATTGATAGGAGAGTGAAACATTATGGAAACATTTCCATCAATCGAACATCGTCAAAATGTTTCATGCCTTTCCTTATTTTACAGATTCTTTTACAAAAAATGCTCACTCGAGGTAGCCAGCTGCGTTCCACTCCTTAAACATTTCCTCCGTAACACTCGTCTTGCTAGGAACGCTCATCAGTTAAGCCCAATTTCGGAACTACCGTGAAATATAGGGATTCCGTCTTTAGCCGTACAACACGAATGTGGAATGAATACACATTCTTAAGGTAGCGAGTTATGATTCCATTTATAGACATAAAAACAACTAGTAAACTGGACGAAATTTTTGATTTATCAAATGTACCATGACCGCCCACCAGCAAACACCACCCACTGACCCACCCCCTTAGAAGAATCATATTAACGAAAAGGGTCACACCAGCTCTAATTGGGTATTCTGTTTGAGCTTCTAACGAAAACTACACGAAAATCGTTCTTCCAGATTTTGCACGGACGAAATTATGCTTAACTCTCCAATTTCTTATAATAAACGTAAAGTTAGCGTTTTAACATGACAGGCAATTTTAAAAGTTATTGTCATTCAATTTAATTTTAGTTTAACATGCTTTTGTAAAAAATATCTGAAAATAAAATTATTTAACCTAAATCTTAAAAAAATCTACTACGAAGTGCATACCTAGTGTCTAGAATTGTCTAACTATAATCATTAGATTACAGATACCAACCGCACCAATTATAAACATAAGAATACTTTAATAGCTGCCTTACAGTTATAATTGAATAAAATTGACTATTCTTCTTTTGAATATCATAAAATGAAAATTCTCCAACTACAATAATTATTTCATCCCTCTATGGCTACAAAAAATTGATTTTCAATCGTAATTGTCCCTTAACAATCAACCTTCGATCCACCTATCCAAACCACTGATCCGATCCGATTGTTTTCATATCATAATGCATTGAGCTGCCATGCCAGATAAATAACTTCTAATTATTGGAAAAAATGATACGCAATTACAAGGACTTTGTGGTTTAAATTACAATACGAGCACAAAAAAAGAATAGACTCTTCATTGGAATTGGAAACAATTATTATCATCATTTTTTTTTTGTCCGTCGTCACTTCAACCTTGATGGTCATCAGGTTTATATTTCTCGTCAAATCCATTCGGAAACTCAGTTTTCCATTAACTTGCCAAAGAGCTCTCATGTATTGCGACACATAAACTCTTGTTAACCAACCGACCGACCCCTACCTGTTATTCGGAGACAGTTACTTTCATAAATGCGACAATACGAGTTGTGTTGACAAAATGTATTTGTATTGTGGGGTTGGGGTGGGTTGGATTTTTACACATTGTCAGTAAGAATTGTAGTTGATATTTCTGTTTTTGACATTCAGGGGGTGTAGTTGCTGTGTTTTCAAGTGGGAAAGGGTTAACTGTCTCCCTTCCATCACCAACACACAGTGAGTTGACCGAAAAAATTCCATTATTTTTTCAACCACAAGGGATGGCAGTTCTTCGGAATCACAAATGAGCAAAGTGATATGGGATTAGTTCATATCTTCTATTGTAGGTAGGTTAGGTATCGACCTGCCAGAATTGTTGACAATAATTACCATATCCATCTGTGAACTGATATTTGAAATTATTTCTCAAACCAAGATTTCCTAGGAAGCGATTTACTGTGTGAATAAGAGGACAATTATCGTTGGAAGTTCTTGGTATTCGTCTCTCGCACTTAAAAATTACAATTTCATGATACATACTTTAAAAAACAAGAAAACTAATTGATTTCACGGAAATTTTTTGAATCAACTCTCAGCATTGTGGGTGGTCCTTAGTCAAGAAGAGTTCCAGAAACCTACATGCGGATGGTCATGGACATGTATAAGAGACAGTGGCAAAGTAATATGTTCAGTACTGTCGTCACCAAAAGAATTCTTAATCACATTAGGTGTGCATCAGGGGAGCGTCTTGAGTCCCCTGCTCTTTATTGCAGTCCTTGGCTTCATGGTTGGAGGTGAAGTGATGGACCCAAAATGCATCAAGTATTATTTGCTGACGATGGACCCATCATGAGCGAGAATCCTCAATCCCTGTATTGAGAGATGTACATGTTTTGGTTAGAAATGGGAACCGTATAAGTCCAAAAAAGACTGAATTATGCTGACCGTTTTCTGATTTATACATACCAGATTTTTATTTGAAAGGAACAGTTATTCCCAAATTTTAAAAGTTTAAATATCTGGGATCTGTGCTTAATGGCGACGCAATTTGTGATGACGACATCAATCATCGCGTAAGCGTGGGGTGGATGAAGTGACGTGCATTTCATTTGACATTTCTTAATTTCAAACTAATTCAATTTGAATCATGGAAAGATACACAAACGAGAAACGCGTTTAAGTTATTCAGGCTTATTATGAAAATGGGCGTTCAAATCAAAATGCATATCGTGCACTTCGTGATTTTTTCGGTCAATTTAATCGTCCAAATGTGCGTACAATCGGGAAAATCGTGCAAAAAATTGAGCTAACCGGGTCTGTAGGAGATGTGAAAACACCGGTGCATGCTCGTACAGCTCGTACTGAAGAAAATATTGCTGCTGTTCGCGATAGTGTGGCTGAAGAGCGGCGGTTTTCCTCAACTCGTCGTCGTGCCCAACAATTGCACCTCTCATGCTCGTCGTTGATGAACATAATGCATAAAGACTTGCATTAACACGTTTAAAAGGTGCAATTGACTCAAGAACTAAAGCCTCTTGACCATTTCAAGCGTGGCCGTCGTCAATGGTCAGAATGGTGGCGAAAAATGGCAACAGTGGATGACGAATTTTCGAAGAAAATCATCTTCAGTGATGAGGCACATTTTCACTTCAGTGGATTCTTCAATAAGCAGAATTGCTGCATTTGGGCGAATGATAATCCAAGAGTGATGGTCGAAAAACCAATGCAACCACAAAGAGTGACTGTTTGGTGCAGTTTATATGGGCTGGCGGCATCATCGTGCCGTATGAAATGAGAACGATAAGGCAGTTACTGTGAATGGTGTTCGCTATCGTGAGATGAAAACGAACTTTTTATGACCCGAATTGGAAGATATGGATGTATAAGATATGTGGTTTCAACAGGACGGTGCCACTTGCGACACAGCTAACGAAACAATGGCTCTTTTGTGAGACACATTCAATGGCCGTGTAATCTCACGTGGTGGCGATGTCAATTGGCCGCCAAGTTCACGTGATTTGACACCGTTGAACTTCTTTCTTTCGGGTTATTTAAAAGAAAAGGTGTACGTCGATAAGCCATCAACAATATAAGAGCTAAAGGATGAGATTGGCCCATTAACGGCATAGAACCCTTATTATGCCTCAGCGTCATCGAAAATTTGGATAATCGGATAGAGGTGTGCCGCCGAGGTTGCGGCGGCCATTAGGCCGATATTTTGTTTCATACATAATTGAACCATACCAATATTATAATAATAAAAAGAAATGGCAATAATTTCACTTAAAATTTAACCACCCAACGTTCCAGTACGATGGCGAGGGAGAGGGGGAGGCAGGCCATAAAACCCCTGGTACAAACATATATTCAGTGACACCAGAATTTAGTTGGTCTCAGAAATGAAAGAGGCTAAAACCCGGAGGATTGCCGACGTTTCCTGAGTTCAACCCGGCAAAACTACACAGGAGGGTCTATAGAAAAGAAGAAGAAGTCCCAACACTCAGTCGTACTATACGAATGTAGAATTAAATGCTTAACTCTTTTTTTGCTTCCCATTTTGAAGCAACGGATTTTCGTTCTATATCTGATTAAACTTATAATTTTTGCTTGAGCTTAAAAAAATAAGAATCAAGCACTATATACAGAAGTCAAAAAAAGCGGGTCGGACAATTCTGTCTGTCTGTCTGTATCGGCTACAGCCTAAACGGCTAACCGATTTGTTTCAATCTTGGTACAAAGTATTATTATGACGTCCTACAGAGGGGTTTTTTGAATAATATCATTCTTGCTCTTAAACCAACGGTACCTGCCACGATCCTACGATTTTCTTAAAACTTTCTGAATGGTATTTTTTGTGTAAACTGTATGTTTTTGTTGGAAAAGATTTATCATTAAAAGTCATTTAACCTACCATAGGACCGGTTTTTTTTAATCAGATTTTCTCCTAAACCACTTAATTGATTTCGATAAAATTATTAATGTGAAAGCTCTTTTACAAACATAATAATATTAATTCTGTCTGAGCGCTTTTTCACGTCATGCTACAGCCTAAACCACTTGACGGATTTTCTTCAAAATTCATATTTACCAGTTTAAAGAAAAACAGTTGTCAAACTTTTTGATGTGAAACATCTATTGGCGCACCTAGGCAGTAAAATCGATCGTAATTGTAACAAAAAAATGGCACGACCGTTGATAAAATTTTTCAAAGTGGAAAGTGTTGGGTGGTTGATGGTTGTAGGTTGGGTGGTCGCTGGTGATGCTGGGGCGGTAGTGGTGGAGGGGGTAGGGTGGTAGTAGAGTAGGGTTATGGGGAGGGGGGGGGGGGGTGAATTGTGGAATTGTCGATGGTCGGTTGGTGGTTGTAGGATGTAGGTGTGCTGAATGGTTGGTGAGGGTTGTAGAAAGAATTTTAAAAAATGGTAGATAGTTGGTTGAAGGGAAAAATTGACTAAAATGGTATGTGGTTGGTGGTAGGTGGGGTGGGTGGTACTGGTGGGTGGTTGATGTGGGGTTGGGTGTGGGTAAGTTGGTGAAGAAAAAAATGACGAGACAGGTGTGGGATTTGTTTTGGGGTGGGGTGGGTCGTTACTGTTAGGAGGATTTGGTTGGTGGTTGGTTGGCGGTTGTAGGTGGAATGGGTAGTAACGAGTGCGGGTGATTTGGTGTGGGGATGAGGAAAACATTGTCAAATATGGTGGGTGTGGGGAAGTTGGTGAAGAAAAAAATGACGAAAATGGTGGGTGGGTGGTTGTGGTGGGTGGTTACTGGTGGGGTTTTGGTTTGGGGTCGGGGGGAATGGACAAAAATGGTGGGTGGTTGGCTGATGGTTCTAGGTGGAGTCGATGGGAATTACGTTTTTCATTCTTTTCACCAATCAGAAACAAATTTGTAAAAATGGCGGGTGGTTGGTTGGTGGTTGAAGGTTGTGTTGGTGGTGGAGTGGATGAGACAAAATTTACAAACATGTTGGGTAGATTGCGTTTGTGGTTTTCGGTTGGTAGGGGGGAAATATTGACAAAAATGGTAGGTGGTTGGTTGTAGGTGGGGTGGGTGGTTGCTGCTTGGGGGATTTGGTGTGTGGGGGGGGGGGGTGAGTAAATGGGCTGGGTAAATGGTGGTGGTAGGGGGGACTTACTCTGGGGAGGGAATCGACAAAAATGGAAGCTGGTGGGTTGGTAGTTGCAGGTGGATTGGGTGGTTACTGTTACTGGTGGTAGGTATTCGGTGATGAAAAACTTATAAAAAATGGTGGACAGTTGGTTGCTAGTTGTAGGTTGGTTGGGAGCATGGCGGTGGTGGCGGTATCTGATGGGTGGGTGAGGAAAATTTTGTTCCTATGTGCTAAAAAATGAATACTTATAATCTGTAATAATTGATATTATAATAAAATGATAAGACAAATATATTGATTTAATTAACGAAACACTAAATTATTAAACATTATTTCACTCCATATTTGTTTGATGGATTTTCAAAATTATGAATCATAATGTAAACTTGGATGTTTCACATCTGCCAGGCGTCCCGTGACGGCTAATTTTTTTTTACTTGCGGTTATAGGTACTATAAGGCAAGTTATGGATTCGTGCAAAAAAAAATTTTGAGATAACACATGAATCACACATGACATTACGATGATGGAGAAGTCCAAAAAAGTGGGTCTGGAAATTCCGTCCGTCTGTCTGTCTGTCTGTCTGTATATCTGTTCGCACCTCTAGAGCCTGAACGGATGAGCCAATTTGCTTCAAATTTGGTTTTTAGGATTTATTTGGCCGTCCCTCGGAATATTTTTTTAATTTTTGCTCTAGGCCCAAAAATAACGGCGCCATACAATCGTGAAGAAAAAAATTGATTTTCCCAAAAACGGCTCCAACGATTTTAATAAAACTTTCAGAATGCTATTTTGGTAAGACAATCTAGCTTTTGGTTAGAAAAGATTTTTCAAAATTTTTCTTATAACGGTACCTCTCATAGAACCAGTATTTTCAAATAAAATTTTCTCGTAAACTATACATCCGATTTCAATAATATTTTGGGCTCAGGAAGTCATTCATAATTTTATTAATATGACATTTCAAAATTTTCAAAAACCTTTTTTTTTTTGATTTTTTTATAATTTCTTCAAAAACAATTTTGGTTTTCGAAATATGTTGGAAACGGGTTTACTGATTTTTTTTAAATTATTTTTTTCGAATGTAAACTACATGCCATATATTTACAAACTCAAATAAATTTCAAAATATTTTTTGGAAAAGTTTTTCAAAAATAACCTTAATAAGTGGTCGAACGATTTTCAATATTTTTTTTTCCTAGATTAACATATAGCTTTGAAATTTTATTGCATACTTAGTTTTTCCGAGAAAACTCTTAAACTAATTAAAAAAATTAAAGAATTTTCGATATTTAAATTTTTTTAATATCCATATATGCAGCAACTAAGCAATTGCTTATCACAAGAGCAAGTACGTGCGACCCAGTCGTGCATTTAATTAAATTTTTATTTCTCAAAACCGGTTTGTTAAAATTTCTTAATTTTTGTTTTTTGATAAGAGCTACAAATTGCTAGATGTTTGCATATTCAAAAAAAAAAAAAAAAAAATGTATATGTTTTTTTTAAATATTTTCATAAAGAACCGTTTAAAACGACCATTTTGAATTTTTTTCTTAAAATTCAAAACAGTAAAAGAAATCAGATTAATTAGGTACTTCTTTTTTTTTTCAAAAAACCTTTTAACTTGTAACTTTTAAGTGTTCAATTAAATTTTATAAGATTTTTTCTTTGCTTTTTTTTGAAAATATCAAGCCCCAAGACCACTGTCACGCATTAGAGCAAGTTCGCGAGATCCAGTAGTGCACTTTATTACAATAAACTATATGTTATCCTTATTTTAAACAATACAATTTTTTCGACAAAGTTGTCAACACTATAGTTAAAAAGATTAAACCTAGGGTGGCCTTTAAATAATTCTTTTGAACGATTTTTTTTAATGTATTAATTTTGATTATATTTAATCTTGAATTTTCAACTTCGCCATCTACGTTATCATACCCTTTTCTCCAAACAATCAAATGGCATTGTACAACGCCTTTGGGCTGCAATCATAAAACATGACATTACAATTCAAAAGTTTATTTTACAATGCCCTAAGGCTGCAAGAATAAAACATTACCTTTATTTTGAGCAATGGCTTTCTAAATAATTCAACATTCCCAATTTTAGCATTAAATTAAAACGAGACCCATAAAAAAACCCTGATTTATCTTCTTTTCAAACCAAAAAAAAAAAAAAAACGGAATGATTTTAAAATAAAAAAAAATCCTTGAACAAAAGATGTCCTTTGCGTGTCGATTTTTGGTGTCTCTGTCTTTTCAATGAAACATGTACAGATCCTGCCACAGAAGGTATGACAATGGCCATAAATATTTTGTATGCTAATTTTATTCTTCGCATTATTTAACCGAGTCAAAAACAACCCTTTGAAGCAAGGAGCCAATTTAAGTAGCATTAAGTCCTGTCTGAAGAGTCATATTTAAAATTTAAAAATGCTAAAGTTAGCCCAAAGGGTTTCAATATAATTTTATTCTCAAAAGAATCTTGTAAATTATCTTAAAAAATTCAATTTTCTATTCCATAAAAGGATACAAAGAAAAGTCTTTAATAAAAAAAAAAAAAATCATTTCAAAAAAAATTCCCAATAAAATTGAAATCATTTGAAGGACTTCATTGATTGTAAAAAACAAGATGTCATTTCAAAAGCATTTTAAATCATCAACATTCTCATTAAAAAAAACACTTCAAACCAAAACATAAAATAAAAAAAAAAATAATCATAGAAGATGTTAAACAAAATAAAGTCGAGAGAAAATTAATGAAAGAAAAATACGGAATATTCGCGTGATGTCTTTTTCATTGTTCAAGGATCCTTACGAATAAAAAAAAAGTAAAGTATAGTCAATTGCGTTTTTTTTTAATTTAATATAACGGCAACAACAATATAATGTCGAAAACACATTGTCGAAGATATGATAGCTTATATATTACAAATTAATATTTACACAGGACTTTAGAATAATAATAAATAAAAGCTTTTCAAGTCTTATCTCATAATTCATGAATTTATAGATACTTCGCCGCACGGCGCGCGCTGCGGCTCTCCGGAGTTTTTGTGGCTATGGCAAGGTACTAAAAATTAATCATAATACTCTGCGAAGAAAATTTGTTGTTGTATATCCCGGTCCTAGTGCCGAGTGCCAAGCCTAAAGCCAAAGCCAAAGCATGCATTGAAACGACACGAAGAGGATAAACCCACATTAAAATGAAGCCGCAAAGATATCCTTAATCTATATGACAATGATATCGTGATTCGACGTATTCTTTTGGTTAGGCGTTGGCCATTGTGTATACCTCAATGTGCGGTATCCTGTGTATACTTACTTATCTGTCTATAATAGAGAATGAGATGGCTCCTGATTTATCCTTGGATAAATTTAAAAAGAAAATGTCGAAGAAATTGAATTGTTACAAATTAAGACAGGTGAAAAGTGAGAGATAGCGCCGTTGTGTGATCATGTTAATGGCTTTGGCTAATACACCCCTCTGCTCCGCCTACATACTGAATCCATCAGACACATTTGGAATTTGATTAATAAATGGTTTTTGGGTTTTTGTGGTTTTCTAAACGTAATAATCAAGATGAAAACGATATATTCCTTCCAATTTCGGTGCGCTCCCAAGGGAAAACTACTATTTATTATTATTCTGGATACATACATACCTACACCTACCTAATGGTAAAATCTGCAAGATGGGAATTATAGCTCCACTACTCAGACTCACTGAGAGAGAGCCGTCTGCGTTATTTTTGAAAATAAAATGTATCCTTAGGGATGGCTAAGACAAATGAGTTTAGTTGGATGCTTACTTTTATTACTAAAATATTCTTGTGGTTTTTTTTTTTTTTTTTTTTAGAAAACGTGTTTGTGGTTGGAGTTTCGAAATCGTATACATTTTATTTAGTATTTGACAGCCTTATCAATTTAAAGTAAATCCTTAAACTTTAACATTATGTGTAGTACACCCACTCAAGTAAGATCTAGGTTCAAATTGTTTTTTATATTTAAGAATGGAACGTAAATCCTTGACATTTTTTGTTAAATAAATAGGGTATGTATGAAGACATGATAAATGAATTGTTATGATTCTTTACTTCAGGTTTAGGTTTCGTGAGAAAAGAAAATTTAGGTTTTGATCAAAACTTACATAACGACGTCGATAAAGACATTAGAAGGGGGATGTGTGTATGTGACGTGCGTGTCTCTATTTGTATGCCTAGAACAGGGTGTAGCCCAAATGAAACCATTCTTTTTGAGTGCTTTGTGAGTTAACAAGAACAGAAGGACTCGTTGTTTTACCACATTGGAACGTCTAAGATGAAATAAAGTTTTTCAAGATAAGATAAACTCTTTAAGGAAATGAAATCCAATAAATCATATTTCGATCCTGTACGTATGAAATCTAACGAAAAATATTTTGTACAATAGGTTGGAAGAACTTATTTCATCCCTATCCACTAAAAATATAAATAACCAAATTAGTACGCACTCAAGGGGCTATGATTACCCTTAACATGTTAGTTTTAAACAGTGCAAGCGTTAAAGAAGAACCAGAGGAATGATTAAGTGGGAGATAGCAATGTACATTGATCTTAAATGTGAAAGAAAAATAGAGTTGTGCATGAGATTCCTCATTCGTCTAGTGCGACTAAAAAAGGGTGTTAAGATTGTTTTTTTTTTTTTTTTTTTTTTTTTTTTGAAGAATAGAACTAGGTATGCGGTGAAATAAAAACAGACAAAGTGTAATTACTGCCACATTATTGACTTCATTTGAAAGATAATAATTCAATAATGCAATAACACGGTGAATATAGTTTACCAAGTCGTCATTTGTCTCTGGCTTACCGGTGTACAATGTAGACTGGCGACTTCCCACATAAAATAGTCTAGTCTCTAGTGGTATTTAATCGCACGATCGTGGATTCCAGCTCACAGGTCCACAAACGGAAATTGTGCGCCCACCAATTGTTTCCTTGAACAAATCGATTGAAAAACTCACTGTGTAACATGATAAGCAATCATGTTGAAATCACAGCTGCCCCACATCAAGGCAATTCAATTCGGGAACGAAAACGTCATTGATCATGGCTTTAGAACGGTATCCATTGACTGTTTGGCCGGCATAATTTTTAAAAGTACACCAAACTGTCAAATTGTCTAAAAAATTTTGGTTATTAACGTAGCCATTCAAAGAAAAATGAGCCGGCCATAAAATGGATGTACTGAGCTGTGAGTTTCACAAACAGAACCATATTTTTCGAAATAAATCTGCATGCGTTGTTCAGGCGTCAGTCAATTTGTGATGAAATTGCAAACCAAACATAGGATAAACAACATTGCAGATGAAAGAGGCTATCAATAAAAACAGTGCTGCCAACTTAAAGTTCTAACATTAAAAAAAACATTCCTTACTAGCCGGCACGTTACGTGTTTGAAATTTCACCGTATGATTCATGTAAAGTTTTTTTTAAAATATGTGTTGAAGGAGTATAGCTACACTGCAGTCCAAAAGTTCGAATCCAACGTAATCAACTGACTTCATTCATGCCTGGGGGTTGATTTTGAGAGTTCAAGATTTAATTTTGTACCTAAGATTATTGACTGAATAGTAAGAAACACGTTTATAGTAAAATGGTACTTAATCTTGAGAAGAACTGATAAATGTTGAAGCATCTACATCTTGTGATGCAGTTCCTCTTATCAAAAAAAAAAAAAAAACATAAGTGAGAGCTACAGTACCTTTGCAACGAACTGTTGGATACCCTATTCCCCATATTTGTGTAAGTGCATGCGTTCGCCTCCCGCAGCCAGCCGATGTTCCAGTTTCAGAAACAAAATTCTTCTTTAGCAGACAGACAAAAATTCAATAACATTAATTTTGTGTGGTGTGATGTTCAATCAGTGCTGTGCTGGCCCAATAAAAAAAGGCGTGCGCCACGCCCAAAGTTAAAACTTTTTATTGCCAAGGCAATTGGTATGAGCTCAGTGATATTCAATTTTATTCTTGTAGATCGATTTGAACAAAACAAGACAAAACTTAAATTTTTAAAAACTAGATTTTGAATGGAAACAGCGATTATAGGTGTTCTTAACAATTCTTGGACCCCACTCTTCTACGTAACCAAGGAATATAAATCAAAGTGTTTATCTATTTACTTCAAAACTGCGACCGATAGTTAAAAAACATTAAAAAATTAATGCATTATAGAACTTTTGACGGAAACGCCCCTTAGAAGTGGGCGTGTCTTAAAAATTTGAAGCACTAACTGAGCTTTGATCAGTATTTAGGCATATGTGTAAAACTACAGCTGAATCGAGTAGTTTTTAAACAATCTTACCTGAACAAAGGTATTTTATCAAAATCACGCCTTCAAAAGTGGGCGTATTGGAAAAATTTATACAAGAAAATGTAGAGATATATTTTTCATAAAACGAACGGAAGGGAAAAAGCTTTAAATTGAATATTGGTAGTACCTTAAATTTTTAAAACTAAGTTTTTCGTTCTTTCATGAAAAGTGGGAGAAAACCACGCCCAAAATTCAAAAATTTCTTTTCATACACAAACGATTAAGTTTCTACTAAGAGATTCATTATAAATACCGTTTATTTACAAAAACAATTTTTTAATAGTTTCTATTGAAAAGTGGGCGTCAGTCACGCCCAAAAATCAAATTTATTGATTTCATACACAAGATGTTTATGTGCAAGTAATGCACACAAAATTCAATGTTTTTCTCTTTAATATAACATTTGTTATTTTCAAAAAACAATATTGATGGTTTTGTATGAAAAATGGGCGTCAGCCACGCCCAAACTGAAATATTTTTATTTTATTGGAAGAAGGTTTACCTAAAGCTTGCGTGTGCAAAATTTTAGCGTTATGCTTTTTTCGTAACTGTACAAAAAACATAATTTAATTTTACCAAATTGAGGTTGTTCAACAAAAATGGCGATTGTGGGCGTGTTTGTGGGCGAATTTTACTGGTTCAAGAACTGGGCCTTACTCTTGAACCAAAAATTATATATACCAAATTTCAGCTTTCTAGCTCAAAAATTGCGACCTCTAGAGAGTATACATACGGACGGACGGACGGACGGACATGTCTAAATCGACTAGGCTTTTGATTCTGAGTCAGAATATATATACTTTTCTATACCTAACGGTATTATTTCTCTATGTTACAAACTCCACACCAAATACAATATACCCATTCTATGGAATAGGGTATAAAAACATAAGCCAGAGCTACAGTACGTTTTCAACGAACTGTATATATGTATACACTTTTGCCTAGCCAGCCCCAGCCGCTGTTCCAATTTCAGAAACAAAATTCTGCTTTAGCTGACAGGAAAAAATTTAATTTATTCATTAATTTTGTATAGCTGATGTTCAATAACTGCTGGAGCAAAAAAAGGCGCATGCCACGCCCAAAGTTGAGACTTTTTATTTCCAGGGCAATTACTATGAGCTCAGTGACTTTCAATTTTAAGCTTGCAGATCGATTTGAACAAAACAAGACAAAATATAATTTTTTTAGATTAGATTTTGAATTGAAATAGCGGTTATGGGTGTATTTAACAATTCTTGAACCACACTCTGCGTAAGCAAGGAATACAAACCAAAGTGTTCATCATCTTAATTTTTAGGCATATGTGTAAAACTACAGTTGAATCGAGTTGCTTATTAACGATCTTGCCCGAATTAAGGTATTTTATAAAAATCACGCCCTTAAAAGTGAGCGTACCTAAAAAAATATACGCAAAAAAATATAGACACATATTTTTCAAATAACCAACGTAAAAAAAGGTTTAAATTGAATCTTGGTACCTTAAAATTTTAAAGCTACGTTTTTCGCTCTTTCATTGAAAATTTTTTTTTTCACTTACAAGCTTCTTAGTTTCGGCTAAGAGACGCACGAATTCTGGCTTGTGGATTCATTATAAATACCGTTTATTTTCGAACACAATTTTTTATAGTTTCTAATGAAAAGTCATTTTTATTTCATACAAAAGATGTTTATGTCAAGTTTTAAGCACAAAATTTAATGTTTTTCGCTTTAATGTAAGCATTGTTACTTTATAAAAACGGTATTGACGGTTTTGTATGAAAAGTGGGCGTCAGCCACGGCCAAAATGACATATTTTTATTAAATTGGTAAAAGATTTCCCTAGTGAAAAGTTTTTCAGCATTCTGGAAAATCTTCTGATAAAGTTTAAGAAGACATTTGATAGGGTAAATCGCAAGGTGTTTTTTTCACAATGAACCAATTTTTCGACTCCTTCGATGTGCGTCAAGGAGCAGGAGAGCAAGGATGTGTTTTCTCACAATGCCATGACTGTCAGGGATGGTCAGAAATGGAAGACAAGAAGACAAAAAACTTAGCCACATAGATTACGCCGATGATATTTGTGCTATGGCAAACAACACGGCTGACAATGTATGAAGAAGTAGCTGCTTCATCAACGCAAATAAAATCAATATACTGACCACATAGTACAGGAGTTCATGTAGTTATATTATTCTGGATGGACTCATAGCAACTCTATGGGAAAACAGATCTGTATAAACATTTCCCCTCAGGAAATATTTCATTCAAAATTGTATTGTGTTCTTTTTTATTTTTATTTCACATTTTTTTTTTTTTAATTTGAATTCCTTCAATTAACGGCTCTTTGGTGAAATGCCATAAGCTATTAGGGCAAGTCCTGTGTGATAAAATCGTGCGTTTTATTCATTGTGGTCGCTCCCAGCCAAATTAAGATTCCAGAATAAATTTATTTTTACTTCATGGAATGTGAAAAACTCATGGTGTGAAAAAAAACAGCATTTACTTATTCGGATTAAATGTGTTTTATTGAAGTTGAAGTCCGACACTTCTTGGCCCAGGATTTCACCTCCACAAAACAATTTAATATTAAAATTTCAATTTATTTCGTTCACTTAAGATGATTTGTTTGGAAATAGTCAACCATTATTATGGGGATTGAGGAGAGGTGGCTGTGCAGATGCAGAGTAAAAAATGAAGGCGTCATTTCTAAGGATACGGGAACAGATGCATTTTAGCTGATTTTATTCTCTTTTAAACTTTTATGATTGGGGTGGGTAAGAATCAAAACGAATTTTTCTCTAATGCTGAGTTATTGCTCTGCTTGGTTTCTTCCTTTAACCATATCATTTTGAAGAGGAGCATGTTATGGAAGTCAAGGTGGGATTAAATGGCAAGAGATAACCATATGGCAGTGCTGTCGAAGTATATCCTTATCCACGTTATTAAGATAAGCAGACAAAATCAGGCATCATTGAATTGAACAGAAATAATCTGGCGTAGAATCGGTTATACAGAGAATGAGACCATACTATAATCTTCACTAAGATACTGAAATTATTGACTAGTAGAGGTGTCAATAGTTGCAATCGGAAATATATTCAATGTGTAATTTCGTTAAACACACATTTTTTCAATAAAATCGGTTGAGCCGTTTAGCAGAATGTTGAAACCTTCAACAAGGAGTTCCGTAAGAGCTATCGTTACTTGATTTTTCCCAAAATACACAGTTTTGCAAGTCGAAAACATTGATTATTTAGAAAGAAAATATCAGTTTATTTCATTTTATGCAGGTATGCCCCAAGGCAGTCGTTTGGGTCCTCTATTGTTTGATTACTATTTCGTAATCAATTTCATGAAGCCTAGAGTACAAGATTGCAAAGTGATGCTGGGAGACTTCTGCTATATGAACAGAATTTTGTTTGTTTCGTCGATGCAAACAAATTAAAGAAAGAGCATCAAGTGGATTAATCTGGACACAGTAAAAGAGAGATATTCATTTTGAATAATATGCCAAACAATGTGTCATACCATCAGCCATCTTGATAAGGTAAGCGCAGTACAAATTATATGGGATTTCCTACAGTAAACTTTCTTGGAAGCTCTTAATCTGCAAGTCAAAAAAAAAAAATGGTGGTAGATTGATGAAACTGATTCTGTGGTAAGTAAGAAGAACGTGGCTATAGTAAAAGTGCCCTCAGATCACACAATAGAAAAGGCACTTTTCGAAGTGAAATATCTACAGAAGCTGCCGAAAAAAAAGCAAAGAAAAGGTCCGCACAACTTCAAACAAATAGTAAGAAGGGGCCTGTATTGTGAGTTGGAAGGAATCTCTTCCCTAGCTACTGATGCAAACTAAGCTGTTAAAGAGCCACGTCAAAAAAAGGGTGTGAGGGTGCAACAGTATTTAAAAAAACAGCTGAAATTGTTCTCCCAAGTTCATTAACAATGGTCAAAGCCAGCTTCTTGTTTAAGACTAAGTACAAAATTCTTCACAATTGGCGACAGTGTTGTGATGGACATTTAAATTTATTATACTATACTTTCCGATACCCGCATTTTATACATATGACTGAAGGTTCCCTTAGTTACAATCGAAGAAGCTGCTAGTGAGCCTATAAAAACTACAAAAAAGGCAAAGTGGTTGAGCCAGACGAGATACCTCCTGAGTTTAGGAAAAGATGGGTAATATCGGGATCAGATAAATCATGCATCAAAGAATAAAGGGAAATTTACCTTCTTTTAATGTTTTAATGGAAGAGAGATACACGAAGCAGATCAGCTGATGTCACACACCATGAAGATCGTTGAGCGAGTTTTGGATAGTCAACTGCAGAGTACAATACTCCTTTGCGGAAATTTCAACAGCAGATGCCATTCAAAATATTAGGATGATTAAGTATAAACATCGGCTTTCCCTTGAGGATTTGTAAATTGCGGAGTTCCAGAAACCTATCTGCGGCTGCTCATGGACATTCACGAGAGAGCAGTAGTGACAAAAGTACAAGCATCGCGCAGGAGTGGGATGTATGAAGTGGCAGGAAAACTTCCGATATCTTCTGTGACAGAAAAATGTCCCTTGAATGCTGAAGGGAAGAAGACACTACCTTCTACAACTCACTTGTGCATCCGGCACTCGCATACGGTTCATAATATTGGACAATGTAAACTAAATTGCTTTCTGTTCCAGTGTAAGAAGGCGCCAACAACTCACCACCCATTCCCATATCCAAGACTTCGATTATATCGATCCCTATCATGATTCTGCCAAAATATCCATCCAGACTGAATTCTATCTACAAAACCAATAATCGTCTATACCAATAAGAATATTAAAAGCATTTTGTCTTGAAATCCTTAGTCCTTCATTCTGCTTCCAACATTGTCGTTCAAGGCAAAATAGTTTCTTATCCATTCACATTAAAGCTGCTGAAATACTTGAATATTTAAAAAGTTTATTCTCTTTCAAGATCAAGAAGTATAAAACTCAGTAAGAGTAAGAGTCCTTCAAAAACAAAGTCCTTGACAATAAATTATGTTAAAACAAAATTTATTTCCATATTATGGAACTTCATAAGACTTTAAATTTCATTATCATATCAAATATGCACATTCCAATCATTTGTTTCCCCGAAAGCTTTTAAGGATTTAATTCTCCAAGACTGTTTGTGTTCATCCACAGCAATAAAACCAAATCCATTGTTTGCCAATAAACAAAAAGAAAGAAAAAGAAGAAAAACAAAAAATCCCTTAAGCTCAAAAAACAACAACGACAATACACCAGTCTCTTAAAACCCAATATAAAGTACACTTTGGACTAAGGAACCGAAAGTCCTACGTCCTATCCTAACCAACAATCCTGAAACGCCACCAAACAATGTCAAATGAATATAAATAAAAAATGAGCAACACGCTTTTTACATACATTATGTACATAAAGTGGTTTACTCGTATATACTTGCCAGGACCTTGTTGATTGAGTCCCAAATTTCCTTTCTTAAAAACTTTTGTTCTTCTTCCTCTTGTCATAAAAAGTTTTTTTTTTTTCAATTCATTTTTTTAAAAGAGAAGGTATACATAAATAATTTTTTTTTTTTAAATCCTTGTCCAAAGGACATTCTATTTGTCACTGCTTCTATAGCGAGAGTTCAATTTACAAACGTGTATAGGTGTCTGGTGTGAAAGTTGAAAGTTTTGTTGCAAATTAAATAAAGTCGAGTCTTCGACAAAGTTTTGAATAAAAAGAAAAAAAACTTTCAAGCGTAACAGTTTTCAAAATTGTTTTGCAACACAGAATCTAATGAGACTGTTTGGTTTTGAAACAAGGATGCAAAGTTTTGGAATTCATTTTTATGGACATTTAAACATTTTCATCGGTAATTGTTATCAAACTTGGCGTTGTCTTATTTTAAAGTCAAATTTGTTCACAGGACTATAGAGTCAATATTTTATAATTAAGGATGCCATCAAGGACTTTTTTTTTTGATTCTAATCATAAAATTTTGTCATCAGTCATCGCAATTGATGTTAACAAGCTGATGTGGACACTGGACTGGACAGTGGGACATGTACGAGTATATAACTCCTGGGCAAACAATCAAGCCGAACGATGACAACTTTGTTGATGGGCAATAATGTCGCCATGTTTACATTGTAGTTTACACTACTTTCGAATGATGGAACTGTAAACAGCCTCTAGATGAATGTTGTGTGGACTTTATACTCAACGAAATTTATCTGTGTACGTGTTGTTGCGTTATTACTGACTGGGTGGTTCGGTGATTCAACGCAACGATAATATTTTTGGACTTATTGTACGTGTCCTGTCGCTGTCAATAGCCAAAGGTAAGCTGGACCATGAGAAATGGCCTCATTGCTTAGAAATCAAATTAAGAAAGTCAAAGAAGGGAAACGAACTTAAAGGATTAATATCCTTTCTTTTTTAATTTCCTTAGACAATTTTTAATAATATTCTTTTAAGTTGGATTAAAAGGTTGAGACGAGAAAATGCCTGGCATTGAAGAAAATTGATGTTATCCTTTAGCAATATTTTTTAATCGAAAAGGTTTTTCTTATATTTTTTTGTTTACGTGGAATAAAGGAACGGACAAATTAATAGGAAATTTATTGGGGGTGGAGAAAAAATTACCTTGGTCTAGGTGGCGTTGTGCCTTGTAATTTAACCAATTTGAAATAGAAAAAAGTCAACTAAGGACTCAGATGAGAACGTTTTTTAATTAAAGGTCAAAATGCCTAATCAATTAAAGAAAATTAATCTTCTCGCAATCTATTAAGGGAAAATGATTCCCAAAATTGTGCCCGAATTTTTTTTATAAATTTCTTTGGTTGGTTTAATTCAAGCAAAAACAATTAAAACCAACATCATTATTGACATTGTAAACTTGCAATCTAGCTTCAGACATAAAGTAGGAAGAAGTAGGGAAAAAGATTACCAGCGGGAAACGGGTGAATTAAGGACTCTTTTGAGAGATGAGAGATTGTAGGAAAGTAGAAGATGTTATTATGAACTAATTCATATAAATGCGTGATATTTCGAAAGAATGCGTTGAGTCGCTTGCGAGATAGTCAAAAGCAAAAAAATGGGCCTATGGAAAGTACCGTTCGTAGACATTTCATAAAATTTTTTTTCAGCCATTTTATCGGTCGTACCTAAAAATCTTCACTGATTTTTTTTAAATCAAAATCGTAAGAGCCGTTTTCGAGCAAAATAAGCTTTAACGTAGCGGTTATATGGCAGGTACCGCTATTTTTTGAGCTAAAAAATATTTCAATTTCCCCTCTGTACAATACCAAAAAACTCTTTATACTAAGTTTCGACCCACCCGTTTGGGCTGTAGGTGTCTATACATACAGACAGACATACAGACTGAAAAAAATTTTAGACCAACTTTTTTCGTTTTCGCTATCATCGTAATGTCATGTTTGATTGTTTTTTCAAAACTTTGCATAAAAAACAAAAGCATAACTTGCCTTATAGTACCTATAATCGCAAGTAAAAAACTTTTTGATTATAAATGTCGATATCATTGTATTTAAAATTAAATATTTCTTAACACCACTTGGGTTTTAAGTTAAAATTTAAATATTGAAAATATATTTTTTAAATTGTAATTCATTTAATCCGTATGAAACTAAGATTTGTCTAACCGAGCGAAGCCGGGTGGGTCAGCTAGTAATAGTAATAAAAATAACCCCTCCGACCTTGAAGTACATGTATTGATTAGAATTTTTAAGATAGGAGACATTTTTTTTGTTTAAGCCCATTTCACCCTATTAAAAGCTTACTCATGGAAAAAATATTTAGCCCTTAAGCCACCTGCAAACAACAACAATTTAGAACAAGACAGTTTTTTTAAAATTGAATGCTTTGTTTCTGTTTCTGAGTTTAGTCTTAGCAAACAAACAAAATTAGAAGCTTTTAAACGTCCCGTCGTGTTTTTCTTTACGTTGCGTAGTTGCGAAACTAAAGAGTGTTTTTTTAGCTGCATGAAAAGTTTCGATGGTTTATGTCTATATGGTTTGACAGTTGAGAATGTCAAAATGTGTTGACATTTCTGTTTAGTAAGGTTTCGCAATTCATCGTTAATCGTTAAATGCTAGAACAACGTATCCAAATTGATGATATTTACTTTGAAAAGAATAAATCTGTTCGTAAAATGTCTGTTAAATATTTTAACACCTTTTTATTACTTTTAATGGGGCTATATTAAGTGGCTTATGCCGACAAACCAGTAACTATTGAAGCATTGCAAGCCAATATTCAAGCCACTATTGACGCTATTCGACAAGATTTATTGGAAAGAGTAGTGAAAAATTGGGCTGATCGATTGGACTATGTAACTCGTAGTCCCGGCGGACATATGACGGAAACGATGTTTAAAAAATAAATTCCATGGAATTATCTACCAGATTATAATAATACAAAATTCATTCTAACAATACTTCTGTCTCGTATTATTATTTGAAGTTCTTGAGCTTGAAATCGAGTATGGTAAAAAATAGAATTAAAAAAAAAACTGCTTCATGGGTCAGTTATAGACCTGAGTATGAACGAATGGAACTCGATTCCTTCAGATTTCCTCAAACGTATATTCTAATAATACGTATTTGTTTTTTTCAAGAATCAGAGTAGTTATAGCTCCTTGAGTTATGTATGTGTGCACAAAAAAAAAAAAAAAATATTAAAATTTGTATACAGTAGAATAGGACAATAAACTCGCATACATTTATGAGTTTATGCATTCGTCGAAAAAAAAAGTTTTGAGATAACAATCAAACATGACATTACGATGATAGAGAAGACGAAAAAAGATGGTCTAAAAATTCTGTCCGTCTGTATGTCTGTCTGTCTGTATGTATAGAGACCTACAGCCCAAACGGGAGGGCCGAATTGCTTCAAACTTGGTATATAGACTGTTTAGTATACAACTTTAAATTTGAGGTCACGCATTTGCATTTACTTACCAAATCAAAGCCAATCAAATTCTATTAAAAATAAAACAAACAAAATAATCTAGTTTGTATTTGAATTTTAATTTTGATATGTAATGACTTTTTGAATTTATTGTTATTATTATTAGTTTGAATTTTGTGAAATAAACATTAAGCGTCTTTTTTTTGAATTCTGAGTTTTATTTCTAATAGTTTCCAAATATTTCTATTTATCTTTGATCCGAACATAGACTTTTTTAGGTATTGTACAGAGGGGAAATTGAATTTTTTTTTTAGCTTAAAAAATAACGGTACCTGCCATACAACCGTTACGTTAAAGCTTAGTTTTCTTAGAAACGGCTCTAACGATTTCGATTTAAAAAAATCAGTGTTGCTTTTTAGGTACGACCAATAATATGGCTGAAAAAAAAGTTTTAAAAAATGGCTAAGAACGGTACTTTCCATAGGACCGTTTTTTTTTGCTTTCGACTATCTCGAAAACGACTTAACCGATTCTTTCGAAATTTCACACACATATAGCTGTAGGTAGCCCAATTTATATTGCATACCAATATTTTTGAAAAATATGTTTTTGTATTTTTAAAAGCATTTTTTTAAAAAAAATTTAAAAAATTCATATTTTGAAAACGGCTTATTAAATTTTTTTCTAAAATTTTTAAATAAATGTATTTGCTGAATACCTATGAACTGGCGTTTTTAAATTTTTTTTGAAATTTTTTTTCAAAAAGTTTTTCAAAAAAAACTTTTTTTTCTCAAAAACCGCTCCACAGATTTTTATAAATTTTTTTGAGAAAATTCAAATTTTTCCAAGAAATAAAATGGCGTACTTTTTTTTCAGCTCAAATTAGTTTAAGTATTTATTTAAGAATTTTGAAAATTTTATTTTTATCAAAATCTCAAGCCCCTAAACCACTGTCACTCATTAGAGCAAGTTCGTGCGACCCAGTCGTGCATTTTATTTATTTTTACTCTAGGTCCAAAAATAACGGCACCTTCCATACAATCTTGAAGACAAAAATTGATTTTCTCAAAAACGGCTCTAACGATTTTGATAAAACTTTCAGAATGCTATTTTTGCAAGACAATCTATTTTTTGGTTTGAATTTTTTTTTCAAAATTTGTCTAATAACGGTACCTTTCATAGAACCAGTATTTTCAAATAAAATTTTCTCGTAAACTATACATTCGATTTCATTCCATTTCCTGGCCACAGGAAGTCATTCATAATTTTATTAATATGGCATTTCAAAATTTTCAAAAACTTTTTTTTTTTTTGATTTTTTATAATTTTTTCAAAAAAAATTTTAGTTTTCGAAATATGTTGGAAACGGGTACATTGATTTTTTTTTAAATTATTTTTCAAATGTAAACTACAGATTGCCATATATTTGCATACTCAAATAAATTTCAAAATATTTTTTGAAAAAGTTTTTCAAAAATAACCTTTAAAAAAAAAAACTAGTCCAACGATTTTCAATATTTTTTTTCCTAGATTGACGTATAGCTTTGAAATTTTATTGCATACTTAGTTTTTCCGAGAAAACTCTTTAACTAATTTAAAAAATAAAAG
The DNA here is from genome assembly GCA_916050605.2 of Platycheirus albimanus. Classification (NCBI taxonomy): domain Eukaryota; kingdom Metazoa; phylum Arthropoda; class Insecta; order Diptera; family Syrphidae; genus Platycheirus; species Platycheirus albimanus. The sequence goes on along the minus strand of OU696696.1, from coordinate 5,863,139 downwards.
AATTTTCGAAATTATTTCATTTTTTTTTAATATCCATATATGCAGCCACTACGCAATTGCTTATCATAAGAGCCAGTTCGTGCGACCCAGTCGTGCATTTTATTAATCTAGTTCTGGAAATGTACAACTTTCATATCTTTAGAAAAATCTTTACCATCAAAATGCTTGGAGTTCCTCAATAATAAAGAGTTTTAAAAATACGACTGAATCGCACATGCACAGTGCACACCCTCCAAGAAAAATACTGTAATTAATTCATGCTCAAGGACATTCTATGAAAAAAAAAGATTCCAATACAAATAAAAATTATTTCCATCGATTTCCTTCAATACACACCTACTTACACATGCATATTATATTATATTCAAAATAATTGTATGAGAATAAAACATATCATGATAAATTGAACCATCGGAATTGTATTGTCACAAGCAAACATTTCAAAGTAGGAAGGATAAAAGAGTTAAGTAAAACACCAACGCTGTACTAGGGTTTGAGTGCTGCTTTTTTTTTTTTCTTAACCAACAAAGCAGCCTTTCCGACCGGAAAGCATCTCTCCGGTGCGGTGGTTTTTTTTTTTGCGATCTACACAATGCAGTGGAGCTCATTGCATGGAATTCAGGGCATCATCAATGGATTTTATATAGCCATCGATATTGGGTTTATCGATGGATGCGAATTGAGGACAAATGCGGTTGTGCAAATTTAAAATATTAAATATTGGTGCAGATAGTATATTTTTTAACCAATAAATACTACTGGAATTGCTTTAAAATTAGCACGAAAAACGCTTATTTGGAAGAAGAAAAAAGACCACCAACAACGTGAAGTCAAGTGGAGAGATGCTTAAGCAGAAAATAGATGCAAGACTTACTATATAAAAGAGTAAAAAATCAACATCAGGATTCACTAGGTACTCTTAAACCGGCAAAGATGGTGATAAAAAAACTGAACTTATTGATATTTTAGCCGTTTGGAATGACCAATCGCTTGATGATAATGACAGTCAAGATCCTGCCACGAGTGACCTATACCAATCAATCTATACGACGCAAACGCGACGTCCAGAAGATGCATTTTCCTACCGACGAAAATTAGTTCAAAACAGCTTCAACAGTTTAATCTGCAAAATATGGTCGGAACATAGTATGTGTGACGATTGTAATCTCGCTTAATTCTGCACCAACTATAGAGGCATTTATCTATAGAACATCACCTATAAGAACCTAACCTGTGGTTTGTTTGAGCATTTTGCACAGCTTTCCAATGTGGCTTCAGACCTGGTAAATCTACAAACTACAACCGACCATGTCTTCACATAGCACCAGATCCTGGAGAGAGTCCAAGAATTACAGAGTTCTAAAGTGGCAATAAGTATGGTGACTTTAATGCCAATAAATATTGCAGCATACCATCAACTTGTTCGGTTCGTAATCACTGACAAGACACCTTCAAGGCAGTAAGGGAATTGCTTTACTTAAAGCACAGCTATAAAAAACAACATCAGCGTGGGTATCAAACGTAGAAAACCTCTTGCTAATCGCTGTTTCATTGATGTAAGTAAGGATTGGAGGAATAAAGTCTTCTCGAGAAGAATCAAGGGTACTCTGTACTCAACATCCAAGTCTGCCTATAGAAACCTAATGACCTACCAATTTATATGTGTAACACAGTGCCAGAAGCCTATTCAGAAAAATTATATTCAACCCTTAAGATGGCTGGGATTATGTTAAGCAAACGGAATTCAATGCTCCAACTCTTAAAGTCTTCAATGCTATACGTAAGGTAGACCTTATCTTCAATGGAACGATACGTAAGGTAGACCTTATCTTCAATGGAACGATCCGGTATTAAATAAAATAAAAATTTGGACCATGAAATGGGAATCATAAGGCTGGAGATCGATTGTTTTAAAGTGAGGCTTTAGAGCGCCACGCTCTGTATCTCTATTATAAGTTAGAAAGTAAGGTAAGATACTTCTCCCGCTCATAGATATTGTAACGTAGTTACACGCTTTCTTATCACAAGATGCGCAATAGAAGGGACATCACCACACCACCGCGTTTTTTTAGGAAGCCTCCACCACCCAAGTACCCCAATTCACTGATTTGGACAGCCAACATATACATATACATATATATTCATATACAGAGAGCAAAACGTTTAAAACATTTAAATTTCATTCTCATAATTTACACTCGCTTTTTGAAGGGATACTTCTACTTCATAAGAAGGAGAACAAGCAAGAGATCTCAACACTCAACCGAAGGTACGCTGCTGGGAATAAAAGAAATTTGCGGATGGCAATGGTACAGTGGAAAAAGCTTGCTAACCCCGAGTTGTGGGTTTGAGTCCCATCTCAGCCAGGGCAAACATTTTCATTTATTCCTCTAGCTTCAACTGGACGCCTTGAGATAAATATCATCGTATTCTCAATCCATTGCACCAACAAAAATTCTTTCCTATCTTTCTATTCCTTCTAATTAATGCCTTGCAATTTGCATTCAAAAGAACTAAGGTCTTAAAGGCATTGTAACGAAGTTACACATTTTGTTCCGCCAGCCGCCGCCACTGACCACCACAATACATTCCACCACCGCCACCGAACGACACTAGGATTCCATACAATTATTCATATATTGAATAATAGAATCACCATCATATGACGCAACGATAACACTGCATTCTATTAAGGTAATTCCGACTACCCCTCCACCCACACCGCTGATTTGGACTGTCGACCACTTCCGAGTACCTAAACCTGAAGAGCAGTCAAATAAATTCATCAGTCAAAAAGATTTACACATTTGCAAGTATTTTTAACTGTTGACTTTATAGTTCACAGTGTCCCCTTTCAGTGAAATTCCATAAGTAGTTTTGAAATTCGCATGGCAAATCAGACTCGACCTCCAAGCCATTGGTAGAACGTTTATTGCAAATAGAATACCGGGATTAGAGTTCTCAACCGAAGGTACGCTGCGGCGAATACCAGCAGAACTGGCTGCGCACAATGGTGTAGCAGTAGCAGTAGCACGCAGCAATGTCAAAGTAAATGCCAAAAAAAGTAGCTCACAAAGCAGCATACACGAATACAATGTGCAGCACTGAACTCAAACAAAAATCATGTCTGCCATTTTGGTTTGTTGTTGTTTTGCAGCGCAGCAGGTCGTCAAGTTCAAGTCGAGTCGACTTGTACTTCAGCGACTCTCTCTGCTGCATCTGCTACTTCACATTGTAGCCGTGCAATACGATTTACATACATTTAACTTTGACATTGCTGCATGCTACTGCTACTGCTACACCATTGTGCGCAGCCAGTAAGCCTCACCAAGTTTTGAAGCAAACGTTTTTTGTCAACTTTCCACTTCGCTGTTGGTCGCAGTGGATCGCTGACCGGCATTAGGCCAACTCGTTTATTGTCGTCCAGCTTTACCTTTTTAGAGGAATCTCTGCAGACCTAGTATTAGTATTAAGGAATCGTTTATTGTCGTGGACAGTTTCTCGGAACTCCACAGACCTAGCATCCAAGGTATTATAAGAATTGAATTGTTATATTTTATTTTAAGATTATCATTAAGAATATGAAATAATCTGTTAAGCAAATAGAGATAAAAAATATTGTTGTTTCGGAGTTCGACACTCATCAACCCTGAGTTTTCGCTTTCTTTTGGGAACAACCCTTGACATCCATGAGCTAACCTCAGCCTAAGTATAAAAAAGCAACACAGCATTAGTTAAAATTAGAAAACACTACAAAACAGACCGAATGACCTAGCTTTGCCAGAATTGCGGCAATAGGAATCACCGCAGGGGAGTGGGACCGGAACTTCACAGACCTAGCTCTAAGGAATATTGTTTATTGTTGTTGACATTCTTCTTTTAAGGTTGCCATAGCCATACCGAGCGTTTCTTACCGTCTTCTAGAAAATAAATCAAGTTACAAGAAATAACTTTGTAAGCTTATTTTAAATTTTAAATCCTTTAATGTTTGTGACCCGTAGTTGAAATAACGTCTTAGATTTACTAACAAAGAAATATTTGTTATAATACTTGCATGCTATAATTTGGAGCTTGAAACTTCTGCAACCGTGAGTTTTTCGCGTTCTTTACGAATGACCCGGACATTGATATAAAAGCATTACAACAGTACTGCACTATATCTTATTCTACGATTCATAATAGATTCACAAAAGAATAACGGTGGGTGGCAGAAAAATATATACCTGAGAATGGCTTAAAAATGAAAACCTCTTATTTGAGTGGAAATGCAATTTCCAAGAAAATTATCACTGAAAACAGAAACAGAAATTAGAATATACAATAGCATGAAAAACCTTTTTTAATTAAAACCTATATTCTGTGTGTTCTGTGATTTCGGTTTAAATTAGGAAATCTACCCTCAATTAAAAAATTCAAAGAAAAATTGACAAAATTTCCTCTATCAAAAAAAAATCCTGTGATCCTTCTAGAAAGACATTAAACCTTTTTTCCGTGACAAGAGATGATTCAGGATTTAAAAAAAAAAACAAGTCTTTTCCCTTAAGTGCTGATACTGACCTAAATAGAGGTACAGAAGGTCATTTTACATCAGCGACAAAATATTAATGAAAGCCCAAACGATGAAAGCCATTGAATTTATTTATACTTGTATATATTTATTAATGTAGTTGTGTACTGAATTTCAATGGTTTTTTAAAATTTCATTTCAAGTTCAAAATTATTCAAATCAATTCAATTCAATTATTCACTACCCACAACACAACACAACACTCTCTGATAATTAAGGGTTTGCTTAGATGGAATATTGAACGTCTTATCGCACTTAAAATGATGAATAAATAATTTTTCAAATATGGTGCAGATGGTTTGGTGGCTCTTCCCACTCTTTTGAAGGTTGTCCGTTGCACGTTTCAGACATAAATCTATTTTATCTTCCTTTGATGTAGGTATTGGGTAGGGGTATCTATAATATATATTTTTTTTAACTGAAATCATTTAGGGATTCTGATAGAATTTATTGCATTTTTTTTTCTCAGAAGTTTGATAATAACTTAAGAATAGGATTTTTTATAATGTTTCTTGTTTTAAAAAACTGTCCGTGGGTTATAGATGTGATGTTAGTATTGAGAGATATAGAGCTTGGGTAAATATAATCACAGCCCATATTTCCGTTTCCTTATATCTTCTTTCACGCCTACATACATTTAATTTATTGCCAACCAAATTGAAAGATGCCTTTAATTGGCGGACCGAGGACCAAGGACCAAGGACGAAGGACCAGCCAGACAACTGCCATGGAGAAGGAGTCAAGTACAAGGAACAAAGGACCCCTATTGCGATATGCCAAAATCAATAGACAATACAAAAAATACGCAAGATTTCCGAATAATTGCCTCTTACTTTTTTTTCCAACTAAATCAGAAACATATGAAAGTATGTATGTATATGTGTCTGTATATAAACATGTATTCAAAAGAAAACTTACCATGAACCTTCAAAAAGATTTTCTTTTCAAAGATTTTGGCCTTGGTCTTGAATGTTGATACAATAAATAATATTTTTCTTGCTAAACGATATTGTGATGAGAGAGGTCATCTGTAGGATGTCAAAATAAGCAAAAAGATTTTTCTTTAATGGTTCTATTTCTTTAGTTGAAATTTATAGACGTGTCATATATTAAAACATAATCAATTACGATACGATTTCAACATTAAAGACTGTCCAACTTGTATAATTGCCTGTCTTAAACAAAAACATAACTAAAGAATAGCTTTCCAAGATTCAGAGTCAGACATGACTAAATATTAATTGATTGAGAAGTTGATATGAAAAATTGTTGTTATGACTTATGAAGGGTGTTTTTTTTTAGATAGAACTGTAAGTTGGCAGCACTGTGAATGAAAAAAACCTATTTTGGTGTTCGTGGTATTTGAAATACAAATGATGTGTTCAGTGGCCCGGCCTCGCACTGATGCAATTAAGTTCTAAAAATTGCAAACTGCTTTAACTTTAACTCACCATGTCGAACAATTTCCTCATAAAAGTTCTTCTTTTAATACACCACAACTATGTTAAACTAAAACAGAGACAATCTTGAATTTCTTGATATACTTTTTGCCCTGGTGGGCCTGCAACTAGAGAATACCTTGGCTCCATAAGTTCTATGTCTTTAAGAAGAAGAACTTTAAATTTAATGAAAGATTCTGATGCTCCTTGTAAGCTTTTCTGGTCCCTGTATTGACAAATAGGAACTTCACATTAAAATGGAAACTCTCTGGTTCGAAGATCAAGACTTACACGTACTTCACACTCTCTTCTGGCTGGTTCTAGTATATTACCCATAGAATAGCTTTGTTCAAGGAAAATATTTGTAACAGGCAGAATTTTGATATACAAGTTAATATTGATGTGTTTTACAATCTGAGAAACATCCCCAATTTTCCCATGTACACTATAGGTTAGTTATAGGGGTTCAAAGGTAAAAAAAAATGGTTTTTACTTAAATGTCAAAAACAGTGGGCTTAAGACAAAACAAATGTAATACAATCTTATAGCTTAGTAAATTTAACATAAAGCTGCCGAAGAAAGTTTTCGCATATCATTTACCATTTAGTAGTCATAGTCATATCACTTCAGAGTCTTATATGGTTCCCAAAAGTATGCAATTTTTTTATGGTGCTTTACTACCAAATTATTTATAAAACGTGGTTATCTTTTTCGAATGCATTTGTAACTGTGATGATTTTGAATAAAAACATCTAAGGATGTCAATGTATATCAGCTGATTTCTTACTTGATTCAACAATGCTGGTTCAATCTTCTCAGCAGCAATTTCCTGCGTATGCATATAATAAAAATCGCTTTATTTCTATGCTTTCGGAAAATTGAAGGCTTTAAAAATATCTGTTAAACAAGCTTCAAGCGATGTTGATGTTCTGATTATCAAAACAGCCATAGAGGAATCGCAGAAACCCACATATTGTGTTGTTGTTGGTGTATTGAGGATGTCGACTTGCTGGCAATATTGATAGCACGAGCTCCATCTGATAGAAGAATAATATATTTTAAGAAATCAGGCAAAGCAAAGACTGAAACAAAAGTATATTCTCCACGAAGTTTAGTGACATACCCAAAATGTAAGGCGAACATTTTATTTTTGCATTTACGTTTTCCGGAATCACAATTCAACAAAGCGATACATTTTTTCTAGCCCCAATTGTTCTAATAATGAAATTTTGAAATGCGGTCTGATACTTCTTCTCCTTGCATTTAACAAAGCACCAATGACCTTACCTACTAACCTGCAGTGATGGTCTTAGGTACTCACCATTTGTTTGGTTGACCAGACTAAAGAAAGCAGTGCAATTATCTTCATTTCCTCCTACATTTTCTAGTTCAAATTTGGCTTGGAAATTGTTACCTGAACCCAGAAGAATGGGGTTGGTCATTAAATAACAACGTTTTGGAGCCTAAAGAATATTACTTCCGCCAGCCACAGAAGAACTTCTTTATATGGTGTTCTGCAACTCTTAGTTACAAATGCGAGATATGTATAATCACGTTTTATATAAATAATTTGGTAGTAAAGCACCATACAAAAGATTGCATACTTTCGGGGAACCATATAAGAATTTGAAGTGATATAGATAACTTCTAAATGGTAAAAGTTATGCGAAAACTGTCTTGAACAACTTTATGTTAAATTTACTAAGCTATAAGTTTGTAGTATATTTTTTTTGCCTTAAGCCTACAGTTTTTGAAATCTAAGTGAAAACTTCAGTTTGTTGACCTTTGAACCCCTATAATATACCTAGCGTTTGGGATGTTACTCAGATTGTAAACCACCTCCGTACCAACCTGTATACCATAATTCAGCTTGTTACAAATTTGTTAATTTTTTCGACAATTTTGTATTTATTCTTACTGGGCTTATGAGCCGAGTTAAGAGTGTTGTACGGCCCTCAGTATTTTTAACAGATACAAAATCTTCATAAGCCTTTAGAGAAACACTATGTATGTAGGTATATGATGGTGAAAACCGTTTCAAACCCCGTTTAGTAGTTTAGAAATATTAGCGGACAAACAGGGGTGGAACTTCCAGTTATAGGTACTGTGTAAAGAAAATATGTGATATTTGGATCAAATTTGTAATCCATTTACCTTGAAAGTTATTGACAGTGAAAAAATTAATGAAAATTTTGTTTTGTTATTTTTATCACAAAAAAAGCAAAAAAAAATAATGAATTTATTTCTTTTACTTATTTTATTACTTAATTTAGCAGAAAATTTGAGGTTATGTTAATACTATTTTTAAGAGAGTATATTGGACCACGAAATGTATTGTGAATTTGATACATACCTTACTTATGCTTTACAATTAACTTGTTTTTAGAGGAACAGAACTATAAAAAGAAATAAAACAGATGGATTGATTTGATTGCCATAAAATTTATTTGATTATGATTTCTGGCATATGAAAATCACAGCTGGTTCTGCTGTAGTACAATCTTGATGTCCGAGAGGCACGATAAAGAGCAAATGGTGTTTTTCAAGTCGTCAATCTTCTCTAAATTATCGGTGTACGCAAGCAAGGTCAAAAACACGAAAATATGTGCTCACCAAAAGTTTCCTTTCCAGATACGTAGCTTGTAGAAACCACAGGTCCCCCATATCATTGACTGCGGCTGGCATTGTTTTGAAAGAAGTAGCCAATGATTCCACCAGCCTATAAAGAACACCAAACTGTGAGTTTTTCTGGATGGAACAGCTAACGTCTTGAGAATGGCTTGAGGAATATCTACACTCTAAATTCATCTGGTTTGCTAAATGAAGACGCCGATGCGACGTACATAGATATTCAACCAACAAATATCGACCAATAAATGGACATAATGCGCGATACGATTCATGAACAGCACCCTGTTTTTCAAAATAGATGTGCACAATTTGCATGCGTTGTTCAGGCGTCAGTCGATTTATAAAGTGACAAACCAAACTAAATACTAAAGATAAATCACATGACACATGACAACAACGCCTGTCAATGATAACAGTGCTGCCAACTTCAGGTTTTATACCTCTATGAAAACACCCTTTATAATTGGATCTACGGGAAGCGATGTAGTTGATTTAGAAAGTGTGAAGTTCTAATTTCGTTTAGTGTCTTCTTTGCTATTGAAAAACCCTAATTTGGGTGTTACTTTTCTTGACAAGAAACAAGGATGAACAAAAACACAAAAACACGAAAATTTTAGTTTTGAATTCAAGCAAAGGTTAATTCGGACATTCTTTTACCATCAAAACGATTTCATTTTTCCATCACGTTAACACACATCTTATTCCTTGGAAGAAATAAATACATTTTCTATAAATTACTTAATGCTAGGTTATGGAGAGTTTTGACTATTCGAACCTATACGTTAGGTGCTATCATTGCAATGTTTCTACTATAATTTTGAATTATTATTTTGAAAAAAGCATTATGTTTTAAAAAATCAGTTTCAATTGAGTGGATTCTTGAATTGCAGGGTACAATTTAGTGAAATTCATTTTTCGGAAATGGGAAATGGAACAAAGTTTTTGCAGTTGCATGTATTGTTTTTAAAATGCGTTGAAAATGTCTCAAAAGGAAAACATAAGCGCCAGCTGTATTACGTTTGCAACGAACTGATACCCTATTCCCTGTTTTTTTTATTGCGCCCCCATCGCAGCCAGCCGCTGTCCAGTTCCAGAAACAAAAAACAAAATTCTTCTTTCTATTTGTTTCAAAATATTGTCATTCAGATAAAAACAAATGAAAATTAATAAGACACTCTAGGTCTTGTAAAAGATTTAACTAAATCGATGTCATGTTTTCAGAATACTAAAATTCCAAAACTAATTGCATACTTTCAAAACCATTGTATAATCTAAACCAAGCAATGTTGGGGGTCGTATTTATTTTAATAAATGCAAACACCTTTTCCAAATTCCTTCTTCGACAAAAATACAAAAAAACCCAACATTTCAAAATTTGTTGGTAACATTAAGTGGGAATTAGTAAAGGCATAATACAATTCGTTCCAGGTGGACTGCTACACCTTATGTTATTATTTTCCTTTAAAATCACCAGAGTATGTAATCACCAGAGATTTCTTTTTTTTTTTAAATATCTTATTCAACTTCTTGGATCGCTGATTTCACGCAGCCTGTTAAGTTAAGGGCTTATACAATATAGATACAGATATACATTCCTTTCACATTTATAAATTACCTTAATTTTGCAGCTTTTCGTGTTATCAACACAAGATTTTTAGATTTTAATACAAAATTGAACCAAGAATTCACAATCAAGCAGGCCAATATTCTTTCACACATTTGTATAATTTATTCAAGAGATTCTGCCCCGTGTGCCGCGTGTACAGAATACTCTCTCTCTGTTTTCCAAGGAATAAATTGCACGTTTGCTTCAATACGTAGCTAAGTAAAAATCTAAAAAAAAGGAACAAAATCTTATTTTCCAGTGTCCTGGTCATAAAACCAAACACATTCCTTAACACTCAACCAAAGATTGCGGAGGAAAAAAGAAAAAAAAGAAGAAAAGGAAAATAAAACCTAATTTTGGCGAAGCAATTTATTGACCTTTCAAGTAAAACCTTCTCCGCCTTCATGTTCAAAAGAATGCCTAGCCTATATTCCTATATCCTAATGATGCGTAAAAATGTTCAAATTCACTTTTCCATTTCTTCCCCAGGGAGCTAGGAGCTAGAGCTGTTGTAGCTGATGCTAGTGTGGTTCTGGTTGGCTACGGTAAAGGAACGTGGTGGCACTTTGAATTCTGTCACTCTTTTTTGAGTTTAAAAAAAAAAAAAAAAAAAATGTGGTATCTTGACTTGTGTTTGTGTCATTTGTATCTTTTTTTTCGTAATGTTTATTTTTTATTATATTTCCCATTTACCTGCGGTATTTCAGAGTTTGTTTAAATTATTTACAAATTGAGATTTATGAATGCTCTTGTAGCACCGCTAATGACCAAAACTTGTTGTTACGGGATTTTGGTGTGCTTTATTTACATTTCCGGTCCGCAATGGCAGACTCTTGTCCGTTTTGACTAATTTTGTGTTGTTGTTTATTCTGTTTTGTGGGTTAAATTAAATTTATGAGGCTAATCTGGTTTTGATAAAATACGAGTCTCTAATTTTAAGGAAAAAGTTATTTTATGTCTTTACTTCTTCTGGCCATGTACCATGTTCTACGACCGCTTACAGTCAACAAATAAAAAATTCAACAGTTAAACGGAAATTAAACAAACAGACTTTAGTATTTTCCGACACTATAGGGGTAAATATATTGAGTTCGGTAAGTCAAGCATGTTTTTGCGAAAAAAAAAAATATTTGTCATACAATCGTAAAAAGAAATCAGATTTTACTTATCTTCTTGGAACTTGACTATTCTATCTTCTGATTGAGATACAATTTTCAAGGATATTTGCAATAACGGTGGCTTCCATAGAGGCGATATTTTATTTTTATGGGCTCAATTGATTTAAATGAAATCAAATATTTCAGTTTTATTAAAGCACATCAATATTGCATATTAAAGTTTGATAGAAAACATCTTTCGCTACTATGAAAACACTTGTTTAATATTTCATTTTTAATAGATTCAAATGATCAGAATCAAAAATCTGTTTATATACTTTAAAACTTTGTTGGTATAATTCAAACACTTATGTTGCGCCCAAGTTTGAATATCAAATTAAATTTTATGGCATACAAATCAGACCACGAAATTTGTTGTTTCAAAACACTTTTTATCCATTCGAGTTTTTGATTCAAAATACATAATATCTAAAATGTTTGTTAGCATCAAAACGCATTCAAACATACATTTTGTTGATTATAAACTTGAAACTCAAAAGCCATTTAGTCTATGGTTTGAGGTTATGGAATTTTCGAAGGATTTTTGAATGAATTGTTATGTATTAAGGTTTTTATACGCTGTTCCATGGGTTGGGTATATTGTATGCATTATATGATTCCAAAGTGAGACTCCTGGATGAAACGCCAATTTTTTGTTGGACTAAAGGCCATAAAAAGCTATTTTGAAGAAACTAATTTATGTTACCTATATTTTTATTCAGCATCAAAAATCGAGTTGATTAAGGGATGTCCGTCCGTATGTATGCTTTCTAGATTTCGCAAATTTGGAGCTAGAAAGCTCTTTGGTTTATTTAATCGTTGGTCTAAGAATAAGACTTATTTCTCTAAGCGAAGAAATCGACCAGAAAACACTACCAGAATTGGCATTTTTCTTCAATAGCCTCTATTTGTAAAGTTAAATTATTTTTATTTTACAGTTACACAATGTTTAACGACAAAAAAAAAAAAAAAAAAAAAAAAAAAAATACCAATGTACGACGAAACCCGTTACAAAGCTATGCATTGTTTGTACTTACTTCTTGTTTATCGTTCAATGTCAATATCATTTCACGGACAATTTTGTAAGACTTATTAAAATAAAAATTATAAGCCTTAATTCGAAAAAAAAGTGTGTTCTAATTAGCTTTTCACCACTGTATAGTATGTTAATCTGTATATTATAAAACAGACTGCAATAGTCCTTGTGTGCACTCATAACTCGAGAACGGAGCTTATTTACCTCGAAATCTCCAAATTTGAAAATATTTGGCAAATAGATTGGACTTAACTTTACCTTTTATTATTACAAGTCTCATAAGTGTGCGCCCCGGGCCGAAGCTCCTTAGAAAAATGGCTGATCTCATTTGCAATGCTATCTTAAAGCAGACTATGAAAACGTATGCCAAACAAGTTTTGACAGAATTCAATCAAGCCGATTAAACCTGATCTTCTTTCCAACCACGAGAAATACGAAAAAAACAGCTACTTGACTAACAGCCTACGTCCTGGCTGTTAGTCAAGTAGCTGTTTTTAAATAAAAAAAAATGGTTGACCGTGAAGTCGGCTTAAGGAAGATGATTTTACGTGATAACCTTTTTTTGCCGCAATTGTAGTTGCAAGGAGCATTGCATATATAAACTATAGTATTCCCACTTGACGCGCACAGTGTATTTATTTTTTGCATTGTTTGAAAATGAAATTTTCAATAAAGATAGAAAAAACGACTAAACAATTATTTCGGAGAGAAACGAAGTCGCATAAGTGAGAGTGAGCAAGAAAAATAATTTTAAATCAAATTATGTGATTTTTGTTGGTACGTCGGAACAATTTTTTTTTTCTCAGATCAAATTTAACACACATTTGCAAACACACACTTCAATAATTCTCAAGCGCCAAATCGGAATTTTTTTTTAAATTTTTTAAAGCATTTTTCATTGTGGAAAAAATTTATTTTAAAAAAGTGATTTAAGTTTTCATATATTAATATATAAATGCAGACGGATCACGTGAAAATAAATTGAGAGTTCATAAATAAATAGGTTCCTATTAGGTTGCAAAATTCAAGTTAAAAGAGTCTTATGAATTAATTAATGTATTTTTGTGCAAGTGAACAAATATATGTGAATTTAAATCATTTTGTGCAATGTACTCGTATGTTACGTATATATTATAATAATTTCAATGTTCTTATTTTTCGTATAGCTTATAAATTCAGAACCTCAAAAGAAAAACACAAACAATTACAAAGTGAGATAAAATCTGTTTTAATTTTTATTGGGCGGGAAGTCAGATCAAGTCTGAATTTACCAAAAAAATCACATTACAAATTATTGCCACATTGCGTTACTGGCGACACTGTTGGCTCAGTGCGTTCGAATCAACAACCACCTATCACCATTTTGTATGATTGAATTGCAACGAAAAACTTTTCATGACAAAATTGCAACGAAAAAAAAAAATGGTTTGACAGCTCATCTGCCTAACGAAAGTGAAGCAAATTGGAACGAAACAAGAAAAACTATTTGTTCCATTTTGGTGGAATTGTCAATCAGCTGGTGCGAAAAAAGAAATTTAAACATAAAAATAAATAAATATATTTTTGACAACAAAAAAGAGTCCAATTCAAACTTTAAAAAAAAAAAATTCTCTGAGTTGGTTGCTATCAAGTCTGAATTTGTATTAATGTTCCAACGTTTTCTTACTATTATATCTAAATAGTTAGAAGATCAAAAATTTGTTTATGTAATCTTTTGTTACGTAGCAGGGTGTGGGTCAAAAATTGTTGAGATACACCCAAAATCGAGTTTTTTATTCAATATCTAATTATTCAAAATTCAGGTTATGAGTTGACTTTTAGTTAGAATCGAGTTTTAAATTTTATGTCACTAAGCTCATATCAATGCAGTTTATTTCATTTTTTGTCTTTGAAATAAGATTTTTTAATATTAGGAGTTACACACGCCTTCTTTTATTAAGATAGAAGTATTGTATTGCAACATAAAAACACATAAAATTAGCTTCTTACGGCCATTAACCTTAATAAAACTTTGGCGTTTCAAGCAAGTAAGAAAGTTTTTGGACTAAAGGCCATAAAAAGGTGATTTGAATCAAAAATTCAATAAAAGTCCATAACTGGTACTTGGTTGATTTTACTATTTTATTTTATTATCAATGATTATCAATGTAGTATTAAAAATAAAATATAAAAAATAATTTTTATTGTATTTTCTATTGTCTGTTAAAGAAAAGTTTTATTTCCGGAACCGGTGGAAATCAAGTTTTCATACACATACCTATATAGAAAAAAACTTGTAAAAAATTAAAGCCCCAAAAAATAAATAGATACAATTTTCTTTGAACCTTTAAAACTGCAAAAGTTTTAGTCATAAATCTTTTAATATCATAAAATTTATATCCTTCATAAGCTTTTATGTTTTATAAAAAAAAAAGAAAAAACTATAAAAGTTCTCAGATACCTACTTCACTTATTGCATACATTTTCGCAATAAAAAAATTGGCACCACATAATCTTTCACAAAACTTATGTATGTTGGAAAAGGTTATTCAACAGTTCGTTGCAATTGTACTGGTGCTCTCGCTTATACTTTGTTCTGAAAATACAAAATCTTACAAAAAATGACATGGTGTTTCCCAAACAAAACGTAAACAAGTGATTAATAAAATTCTATTGAATTTATTTTCTTCAAAATCTCGAGCCCAAGACCACTGTCACACAATGTAGCAAGTATGTAAGTGTATCCAGTCGTGCACTATAATTGTTTTGAATGGATGGTTATTGTAAGTTCCAACGTAACCATAATAATCATGTTATGTTTATATAAGAAGAATTTCTTGCATTCCTTTGAACAATTTTATTGATATTAAATTAAATGGCTTTGATGTCGAAGCAAAACTGAGAAACTTCATTCATAACTTTATAAAGAATATCGTGAATACATGGAACGCGAAGATGCCCTAGTTTGAACAAAAAAGGCAAAGAAAGCTCTTGCTTTGTTTTGCTGAACAAAACTGCATTGCTGCACATGCACACACCACATATGAACGTTTATGTCCTTTATTTTTCAAATTCCTTTCATTGAATTAATTATGACATCGTTTCTTTAAAATCATGTTGAATTGAATAAAACAGATTTTAAAGAAATAGTTTTTGGTTGATCTCATTGAAAAATTTACCTCAATGCAGTTTGTGAGTTTCAACGATATATATAATTTTATAATTTGATATTAATTGAAAACAAATCTTTTCTTGATTTAAAAGATGTTGTCAAAACGTATGTCCTTAAATATTTAATTTTAAGAAGATTATAATAAACACGTTACTATTGTAAATTTCTTGGAATTAACATTTGGCCTCAAGCATAAATCATCCTTTATGAGATTAAATGAACTATTAAGTATGTACAGTGTTGAAACTAAACGCTACCAAAGTTTTCGTCACTGCGGCCATAAAGTCAATCAATTAAAACTTAAGTGGGCTTAAAGCCAAATCTGCGACAAAGGTTAAAACACCATTTATGAACTATTAAAATTTTACTACTTCCCAGTTATAGAGTTAGAGTTCCCATTTGACGAAACATGATAAATTTTGTTCGCTAAGTTAAGGAGAAGGACATAAGCAATAGACCGATGATTTCTCAATGATCGAGGGAAAAAGTCCATATAGCCTAGCCAGATGAAGCTGAACATTTTCTGCTTGCAAGGGAAACATGCTTGCACTCAAGGAGTTATTAATACCCTTAACATCAACTAACTTAGTGAGAAGGCGTAGGATAGGAAACAAACTCAATGCAAGTGCCACTCACTGTTATTGGGATAGTGGGGTCCTTATGCTTTAATGGCAGAAAAGAGCGTTGAGTTTTTGAAGCAGTTAACTCCACATGGTTGATTATTCCATATAAGACAATGTCGTAGAGATCGAAATTCAATGAGCTTATCATAATGCTGGAGTTCCAGTTCATCATTTGAAGAACAAGATTGCGAACCGGAAACAAAAATGAAATCAGCAAAACAGTTAAGATTATGGATTAGAATTGTCAGACAAAAGAGATCGTTGAAAAAAATGAGGAAGAGAGTCGGAGACACAACGGAGCCTTGTGGCACTCCATCATTTATCATCATATCACCAGTGTACCTTTTGTTACGAAAACCGTTCTTCCGGTCAATCAGAAGTTTTTGTTTTTCAAGATAACTATTTTACAATCTGATAGTTTCTATGAACTTGGAGAGAAGGTATGCAATTGGTAGGTACTTTGACGGGGATGAAGATACGTCTTTTTTAGAATTGTACTGGACAGATGTTGTTTTCTGCCCACTCGAAAAGAGACCTGTAAAATAAAGACAAATGGAAAAGCTTACGCAATGGTTTACCCAGCGTTCAAACACAATTATTCAAAACTGTTGGGGAGATACTATCCCGCCCAGCAGATTTGTGTATGTATATCTTTGAGAACTCTTGCAACTGATCGAGTACGAAAGGAGATTTGTCCCATAAAACCCTTTACGCTCTTAAAAACAGGAGTTGTCATAATGTCATTCCATAATATCAAATTGGTACCAAATTGTGCTGCGTATACAACAGGAGTGTCATTGTCAACGGGTGTAGGAACCGATGACATAGTGGAAAGTGATGTGCCAACCCGTAAATTTCTCAAACCGAGTTAACCCGAGTTGGCCAACTCAGTTTGAAACGAAATCAGTGAATACTTTTCATGCGTTGTTTTTGAGTATTTCGGCACGCTTGATCAGTTTGCTTTGAGTAGGTTCGTTAGGATGTATTTTGTTGAAAATGTCACCCATTTGCTCTCCAATTGCATTTTCCGGAGCAGTAAAATAAAGGGTGTTTTAGAGGTTTTTTAATCCGTCGATATCGTAGCCGTTCTCAAATAGAATTGGACACTTCATAGCTTGACAGATGGATGATGAACTATATTTTGGGCGGAGTAGTGTATATAGTTCCACATGTCACACATTTGCTCTAAACCTGCCTTTTTCTAAGCAATAAAACTCTGAAAATTTTTATAATATGTTAATATAACGACTTTTACTAAAAAAATTAAATGTTATGCATCGCTTTCGCCATCCCCATGCACAGACAAGATTCAACCAGGTTGAAGACAACTCGGTTTAGATTTTATTTCGATTTCAATCATTCGAGTTAGCAAAGACGATGTAAGAGTCGATATATTACACCGAAACCAAAAACCGAGTGGACATACTTAGACATTTCTTGCTTTGTCAAGTCAACCCAAACCGAATTGTTTTTCGGTTTTGGTACAATCTAACTCGGTTTGATTTGAAAAAAAATTAACTCGGTTTGACTCGATTAAATGAACCGAGTTGACACATCATCAAAGTGGAGTTTGTTTAGTTTTTTACAAATGACCAACAATGTTTACTTTATTTGGGACATTGTACTGGTCATGCAAGCGGGGTAAAACACTTCTTCAGAACAATATTGGCAGTAATCCCGTACAGGTCCGCGGGCTTAAATATGTCAAGATCTTTTTGGACTTTTGCAGCAGCACGAGGGGAAAAGACGATTGGTCATATAGAATTGCTTATACAAACTCAATAACCAGAAGGGTCATTACATTTTTCTAGAATTTGCAGCAAACTGATTTGCAAAGATAAGACAAATAAAGTGCACGACTGGGTCGTACGAACTTGCTCTAATGTGTTAAAATGGTTTTGGGTTTGTTTTGAAAAACTTTTCGAAAATATACTCCAATTGTTTTGAGTAGTTTTTATCAGAAAAATAAAATTAAAAAAATATAGATTAAGCCGTTTTTTTTAAACTTTTTAAAAAACTTAAAAAAACTTTTTTTGAAAAATTTAAGAATTTATATTATTTCTTTTATAAAAGGACTTCTACATTAAAAATTTCATAGAAATCCGTCAAATGGCTTACGAGAAAATCGGATTTCAAAAAACCGGTCCTATGGGAGGTACCGTTATAAGACTTTTCCTGAAAAATCTATTCCAACCAAAACATAAACCTTGCACAGAAAACACTATTCAGAAAGTTTTATCAAAATCGTAGTAGCCGTTTTTGAGAAAAATTAATTTTTCACTAAAAACCGTATGGCAGGTACCGTTAGTTTTGGAGTTAGAATACTAGTTTCAAAAATCCCTCTGTAGGACGTCATAATAATACTACACTCCTCGTCAACTGAATACACACAAACATTTTTGAATATATTTTATCCATTTTTTCCAAACAGTGATGGTTATTATGCCATCTGTTGATGGTAAAAATTTTCGTAACATATAAATAACAGAATTTCAAAGTTTTATCCAAAAACAACCGTGTGTTTTTAATTCAACCACTTCCAAAGTGTAACTTATGCAAAGTAGAAGTTTTTTTTTGAGTCAACTGAATAGGTACAAAAATTAAAATTGGTATTGGAATGGAATGAAACAAGTTTTTGTTTAAGTTTAGTAGTGGGTACTTCTACCTTTATTTTTAATTACTTCGTAAATTCGATCCGGCATGGAATCGTATAGCTTTTTAATGTAATTTTACGAAATTTCGCTCCACGCTAATTTGATTGCAGAAATTAAGGTTTCTTTGTCTTCGAACTGACGACCACCCTCATAAACTTTGCGTACTAACCATCCCCAGACATTTTCTATGATGTTTAGATCAGGTGAGTACGGCGGTCATTGAAGCAACTGCACTTGTTGCTCCTCTATCCATGTTCTTATTATGCGCGCTGAGTGAATAGGCGCATTATCATGTTGGTAGGTCCAGTTTATGGGTCAAAAGATGTTAGAAAATTTAGGAAAATTTCTTTCCAAAATTACTTTATACCCAGCTGCTGTCATTTTTGATGTTACAACCTCGAGCTCAACTGTTCCATAATAACTGACTGCTCCCCATATCATGACACCTCCTTCACGACTATGATGGCGCTTTAAAAATCTTTTTTCTTTTCTTAAGTCGTGAAAATAGAAGTTGAACCCATCAGGGCCATCGAAATTAAACTTTTTTTATCTGAAAAAACCACGTGATACCATTCTTTTTTCCAACTCATGTGAAGTCTTGAAAAATCTAATCGCAACATTTTCCGTCTCTCGTCAAGTGGTGGTTTTTTCTTAAGTTTCATTCGTTTAAGATGACTTGAGTTGTTGATTACTCTTAAAACTGTTGAGCAACTTGCGTTTACGCCGACTTTTTGTTTTATTTTTGCCACAGAATCAGAAGAATTTGATGCACATCTTAAAATTCTTCGTCTCTCAGCTGCTGTTGTTGCTGTTTTCTTACCTCCCTTCATGTTTTTGCCGTATGCATCTTTATTTTTCAAGTAAGAATAAACTACATTAAAACTTCGGCCAACTTTATCAGCTATTGCACGTCCAGTTAGGCCTTGGTCTCTAAGTAAATCGATTTTAGCTTTTTCAACACTGTTAAGACACGTAGATCTACCCATTTTTCTTAAAATTTGAAATCAAGAATTTAATTTTACTGAAAACACTAAAATCGTTAATTTAAACTGTTAAGCACTCCAAAAAATTTATAAACAACGAAGAAAATGGCGTTGTACCTATTCAGTTGACTAAAAAAAAAAAACTCCTACTTTGCATATAAAACACTTTGCAAGTGGTTGAAGAAAAACTCACAGTTGTTTTTGGATAATTCTTTCGGAATTATCTGCTTAACATCTTAAGGGAAATAGTTAGCATCAACAGATGGCATAATAACCATCACTGTTTGGAAAAAATGGATAAAGTATATTAAAAAATGTTTGTGCGTATTCAGTTGACGAGGAGTGTATGTACCAAGTTTGAAGCAAATCGGTCAAGCCGTTAAAGCTGTATACAGACAGACAGACACACGGATGACAGACAGACAGACAGACAGAAAGAAAGACAGACAGACAGACAGACAGAATTGTCGGACCCACTTTTTTCGACTTCTCTATCATCGTAATGTCATGTTTGATTGTTAGAATTTTTTTTTTTACGAATGCATAACTTGCCTTACCTATATATACATAGTACCTATAATCGCAAGTAAAAAGTGAAGCCAAAAAGAATTGTGGACATTACAACGGACCACATTAAATTGAAGAATAACTTTGAACAGGAGCAACATTTCGTTGAAAGCATCGTTTCGCATATATGTACTGTACATATGGCAGGACCTTGAAAGGGGAAGAATAATAGAACAAAGTTGTACCCACGTATAAGTTACATTCCGAGGGATTAGGATTCTTTCCATTAAACTTCATTATCCAAAAAATTTTCACCATCTTGGTTGAACAATCTAAAAGCTAAGTGAAGGGTTCAGAAGTTAAAGCTATCACCACATTATAGATCTGATTTTATGAATTGATACAAAACATTTCGAGGTTAATGATTGACCCCGTGGGTCAAAGTCTCGAAGCTTAAAAAAAAAAACTCCAAATGATAAAAGTATATTCCTAAAATGTATTATCGCATTTTGTCGGATTACAACTACAAGCTCTTTAAAATTATAAATAAATAATAAAATAATCTAAGACAATCCAATCAAACTTGGAATAAGAAAATCACCTTGATTGCTACTGTCTTTCGAAAATATTAAAAAAAAAAAAAATTCCAAGCTGACTATAATAACACCCCAGCGCCAGCGCCAGCGAGTAGCTTCATTCAATTGGGATTAAAATAAAAGTTGAATAAATCTTTCAACGTGCCCGAATAAAATCTTAATTAAATCTCCTTCGCGATTTATACTTCGTCTGTGTGCTTGCACAATCTAAGATTCTTCATCCTTGATCGTCTGAGACAAAAAAAAAAAAAAAAAAAAAAAAAATCTGAGTACCCAGGACCAACTAACTATAAATAATAACGGCGTTCTTTAATGTTTGGTGTCGCATCTGTACACGTATAGCTAGTCCTCAGACACCAACAGAATACTCTGGCTGGAATAGATGCAATAAAAGCCAAGTCATAGATAATTTATGTTTAAAAAGGACATAATTGCAATTATGCTTCCCCATTTCGCTTCAATTTTCATCATCAAACTTTTATTCCCAAGGATATGCTTTTACTTAACAGGCAACACTAAGTGTGTGCGTTCTGTGCACTATCAACATTAGTGGAAGCAGAACGGTACTTACATTAGTAATGCCTTGACAGAGGTTGGGTGGTTGTCTTTTGGACCAGAGAGACAGTTATCGTTCTCCTTCTATTATATGCATCATTAAAATGAAAAGGAAGATGGAGAATAAAAATATTTGATGTTAGGTTCAGCGTGTCTTTTAGAAGGATATCTCTACTAGGGGATTGTTTTTTTTACACTTTGCATTAATACTTTCTCTTCTTCTGGGGATTACCCTTTTTCTTAAGTAAAAAAAAAAGAAGAAAAGTAGAATACTAATGAAAAGGCTCTCCGTGAATATAAAGCGAAAGTAAGGACATGCTCTACCTTCCATTGAGAAAACTTTTTCCCCATTCTAGGTTCGAGCCTATTGGGCTGGAAAAGCAAAACCAAAAAAAAAAAATTGTTTGGCAACATTCCAAAGCGAAATCACGAGCAAACCAGTTTTAATATCCTGCAATGAGTCAAGACCGATTCACCACCAAAGCATGAAAAAAAAAAAATAAAAACTGGGAAAACTATCTCTCTTCACAACTATACTATTGCACGAACAAGGACCAAACGCGAACTTATGTGAAGACACAGAACTATAAAGTTGGTTGCAAAAGCAAGCAAGCAAGGGCAGGGGACACACGTTTTGGAACAAATCCAAAATCAATACCAGCCAAATGAATTGAATGGTGTAGTGTAGGCTTTCTTGGCTTGCCATTTCCCACTCTTCATACCCCGCCCGCCCTGCCTTTTTTATCCACGAGAAGTAAAGGCAACACAAAAGAAATGCAATCAAGTTGTTGAAGGATTTTTTGAGCTCCTTCAAGGGAAATCCCAACTTTTGTATTCACGACGTCGAGTGCAAGGAAGTTAATTACGAAAATCCTTTCTTTCAAGTTTTCCTCCGTCACTCCCACACTCTCGCATTTTCTTGATTATAAGTCCCAAATCAATGAGACTTCAGCTTCTATTTTTTCTTATAAAATAAAAAAAATACTCAAAAAGGATATTTAAACCTTATGGGGGAACAACAGGGACAATATGAAGTAATATTAAACCTACCCCATAGCATTATTATCCTGTTGACTTGACAAGTTCTTGGCGCTCACTCTTTGAATCATTTTGGCATTTATAGCATTTATACCCCTGTCACCTTAAGTGCCTAGTTCTCTATTACAACAGGATGGTAATCAAATGAAAGCCCAAATCCTAGTAGTCTCACCACCTGTCATTCACAATCTGTGTATGGCTAATTAGGCCCAGACAGGCTGGGCGGAAATCTATTTTTCGTTTTAATTGAAATTCCAAATTCCAAACTAACACACACGTGCGATTTGATTATGGTTTTCTCACGCAAGCTAGCCAACGTAGCAAGAGCATACGTGTGTATAGGGATAGAAAAATACAAAACCAACCCGAACCTTCTTCTTCTCCTTTATAAAAGAGATATATTTCGAGATCCTATCTCGCGCGCGTGCACAGCGCTCCTCAATATAGGCACAACCTTGCTATGTCCTGTGAGCTGTAGAGCTGTGAGCGGTGAGCGAGGCAACCACCATATTTATAGCTTGGTGTGATAGTGAATATAGTGTAGAAAGGACTCGCTATAAACATTTACATTTACAATCTTGAATGAGATTTTTCTGTTGCTGCCATGGCTCTGGTCCTGTTTTTGGCTCTGTTCTGTTTTAGCTGGCAACGAGACCCTTTATGATTATTTTGGTCCTTCGACTTTTGCTATATGGAATAAATTTTCTATAATATAATATATTTTTTAAGCTTACAGTGTGCATGAAAGAACGAAGGAATACACATCGAAAGATAAATGTATAGATCCTTCGAGTATAATTCCATAAATTCCAAAATCCGATTTGAAACTCTCCTTAATAAGCGAAATCCTTTTTTTTTTTTACGTAACCCACCACTTAACCCATTCTAGTTGCGAATACAAATTGAAATACAAAATACAAAGAAGAATCAAAGGCTTGATATATTATATGGGTACACTTGGACGAATGTCCTTTCCGTCAATGGTTTTTTTTTTTTTTTTTTTTTGTTACTGCTTTAATCAATTGAAACACGACCTTATGTCCTCTTTTCGGATTTATATTTTGTATTGCTATTCAAAAACGAATACCGCACTGTTAGACAAACAAACACACACCAACACACATGAAGGAATCTTAAATTTAAAAATTACAAACGATTGGATTTTCTTTTTTTCTTGTTGTTGGTTTATAATTGTTTTAGCTGTGCTTCAAGGATATGAAACAATTGTGATTAACACTGAACTTGTATTTTAATCGATTAAATATTCAAGCAAATAATGAGTAGCACAAATCCTTCGGAATAAAAGGATCTTAACAGCTTAAATCGAACCGACCGTCTATAAGTCCTGGAGATAACTAATACTCTCGTTTGAGCCAATATGTTGCTCTGGTTCTCGTGGTTGGACGTATGGTGCTTCGTCGTGCTTGTAGGAGGAAGCGTGTATGCGTTTCGCATTGCGCAGGTATCCTTTTTCGCATGAGATTTATTTAGTTTACTCCTCCAGACTCAACAAGGCGAATATTCGAGTAGTCAGAGGGGGAGGGAGGATGGTGTTTGTATTTGACAGGACTATAGAAAAGTAGCACAATAGTACAATCTAGTGAAAGAGCGCGCGAGAAACGTGTATCGTTGACGTTGCATTGCGATAGAGTGTTAGTATTGATGGCAGGACAAGTCATTATCATTAGAGTCCTTTTGGTATAGGGTTTAAAAATTTATCGAGCAAATGACAAGTAAGGTCAGGGAAAAATGAACAAGGTTATCATTTATATTGCTTGTTTTAATATGCCCGTAAGTGTAAAAGTGTACGTTCTCTGTATTTATAGAGTCAAATAGTTTACATATTTAGGGGGTGAATGCATTTCTTTGGGGAGCTTAAGGAGGGTGGTTAGTCAATGTTGAAACCGTTTGGTGAATATTGAGAAAGCTAAGTGATGGTTGCGTACTCAAATAAGCATTATAGCAGACATTTTTATAGGAGGTTTTTGAAAAAAAGGAAAATCAAGCTTTAAATACGGTTGAGGTGAATATTTTTAAACTTGTTGTTTGAATAACAAAAGCTTTTTTTGTAAGTTCTGCGAAAGAGTTAATCCCTAGAATACAAATTTTAAAGTTCAGCTCCAAATGAATTTCTTTCTTGTTCAATATGTTATAAGCTCTATAAGTCTAAATATGTGATATAAATATTTGTGTATACAGTTACTTGCTCAACTTGACACTCATAAATCTAATATCATTCCTTTTCAAAGAAACAAGAACGATTGATTTACATCCATCTTCGAAGTCAAGTTATAAGGACTACACCACCCCTAAGCTGCTTATTGAAATTAAAACATCGTCCAAGTTTTCATTCCATCACGATTTGATTAGGACGAGGGGGAATTCTTAAAAAGTGATTCAGTTCATTCCTATACTAATGGCTTAGAAACCGATTAAGGAGGCGTGTTCTCAGACGGACTAGTTTCTTTAGCCTCTTATTAAGTTAACCTTCCGATTTGTAGCGTGTTCCAAGCGAAAACCCTGACTATAAAAGAGGTTCTATCCTGGACCAAGGCAAACGTTATATCCACGTCGAATTTGCACATTTTCTCAGACAGCCAAGCAGCCTTTAAACCACTCGGTGCAGTTTGCACAAACTAAACAGGACAAACTTAATTACTTGTCTAGCGACAACATGAATTTGGCCAAAACTGAATCTAAAACGCAAACAAATTTGTTACACCTTGGCAGATCTCATCTTAGCTCCAAACTTGGTGTCATTACTGGACACACTGTCTTAAATTCAGGACTAGACTGGGCGTTTTTTTTAAATGATTTCTGCAAAAGTTGCATGGACGAAGAGGGAGAAGAAACTTTACCTCAACTGCTGTGTTCATGTCCTGATCAAAGTAAAAAATTACATTAAGATGAGTTCTTCTTCTTGGTTTTATAGTGTGTTAGAAATTTTCTGACAGAAACTTTAAACTAACCTAACATTTTGCAACATTTAATGAATAAGTCTTCAAAAGAAATGTTAAGAGAGCTTTTACGATACGTTTAAATTTTGGTTTGCGTGGTTTCATTCGAAAAAGGCAATGAGATTGGTACTTCTTCTAATGAAAAATGATATTGGAATAGAAAATGAATCAACTACAAACCTACGAGCTTGATTTACTACTGTGTTATAAAATTAAAACTTCACTTCGAATTCGTTAGGTGTATATAAAGTTCTTTGAAGTTTTAGGCCGAGAAAGATAAAGGAAGCAAATGTCAAATCGAAGGAAAAGTTTCTTTCCGATCTTTCATATATGTACATCAGTTAGCCATAAAAGCCTTGAGAAATAGGAAGCATAAGAAGCAGTCTTTTTCTTGCTCTTTGACAAAAAAAAGTTTTTTTAAAATGCCAGATTTTGGTGCGATATATACGACTGAAAGCATACATTACCGCGTACGGAAGCAAACGTGAACGAAACTTGCCGAAAATTATCAAAAAGTCATTTCTGGTTGGGTTTACCAATCACATGTATTTCTACTGTTTCGTAAGGCAAATTACGTACCCGTTCTTCAATAATTATGGTTGGGCCCTTTGAATTCAGGTAAAGCAGCCACTCGGGCGTATACGTAATATTTTGTTTGGTGAAAAAATGCTTTGAAAAGCAATTGTCACTTTCAGATCTTTTTATCGAGAAAAAAAAATACTTTTGCAGAGTTCAACCTACAAATCATAGAATATAGTCGTTGTGAGGTACGAATGACAAGTCAGTATGTAAAGAAATTGGATTGTAATTTCTAAATCACGATATCACTTGACAATAATTATAAATGTCAAGGAGAAGATGATTTCGTTGGCACAAATGATCAAGTCTCGCCAGATCTTAAAAAAAAAAACTATTCGACTCACAGTTTACCTCACAATAAAATCATCCACAGAAAAGGCAGTCTAAATCATTGAATATACTTGTAATGTCATTTACAAATATTTAGAAAAGTAATGGGTCTAAATGACTTCCCTGCAGAACCCCTGACAAAACAGACATTTTGTATGAGAACGAACAACCAAGACCTTTTCAATTGGCATGGGGAGATCTTCGCGCTTTGTGGAGACCATGTTGCTTTGGCTACATCTCTCAAGTAGCTATGTAATCAGTAAGTTGCTGATGATTAATCGCCGTGAAAAATTACACGATTGAACAGCATGTGCAAATAATAAAACTTTACTATCAAAATAAGTGTTGGTTAGTGCAAACGTTGCCATCAGGTGACAATGTATCCCCAAAAAGTTACCGTTTGATGTGAATTTTAAGCGGCGGCGTCATTGGTCCGTATTTTTTCAAGAACAACAATTGTGAGTGCTACAGAACTTGATTACCAATCTCTTATGGCCCGAATTGAACCATAAGGATGTAGATGACATGTTTTGAATGAACGATTTGGGGATAGGGTTTCCTGTCAGAGAGGTGACTGGAATTGGCCGCTAAGATCATGCGATTCGACATTGCTAGAGTTTTTCTTTGTAGGGTTGTATGCAAAGAAACCGATGCTCTTAAGGTAAATAAATATAACACAAGCCATCGCTCAAATTCAGCCGGATCTATTCGGAATATAGGACCACTAATATTACAGCCATCATAAGAATCCATGAACGGGCATTAGAGCGAGGTCACATTCCATATATAATGGCATGCAAAGGCCTTTCGAATATAAATAAATTTGTTAATACCTCACACACAGCTGGTCTTAAACTATTTCAAGATCTACCCGCTTTTTTTGATATTTTGTAAGGCCTTTACGTTCTAACTACCTTGTCGATCATCATACAACTTGTACCCACCTTTTAAGGTATACTGAAAAGAGCATTTACCTTATCTTTTATGGCGAGTGTTTTCCATGGACATCAAAATTGTCACATGCATGTTATAATAATATGAGAACGTTAACCAACACCCCTGAAAGTATGCAACACTTTTCACTCGGCTTAAACGCCTTTAAATGAATATTCGATAAAATCAATTTGCTATCTACTAATAGAAATACTGCATACTGCATTGTTTGTTGTAATGTCGCAAATGCAAAGTTAGTAAGGATACATCATGTGCTAAACCAATTTTCATGGTTGAGAATAGTTGGTTTCCTGCAATAATATTCCAACTTTATTTTATAATACAGTAGACGCTCGGTATAGTTAACTATTCAATGTTAGTGAACCAATAAAATTTAACACAGACTGCTCTCAATAGTGAACTATGAGAATCTCAATACAGTGAAATAATTTTTTGTTCGGCTTAATTCAAGGAAAATTGTGTCTGTTGAAATGCGCCTGTGAATGTCAACTATTTTTCTAAAGAATTTACTATTCTTTTGTGATTATTTCACACTGTGGATGTGGAACGAATTTAAATATACAGCTGCCTTATTAAAAAAGTTCTTGATATGGCTTTGCTTTTGTTATGTCTTAAATAATTATATGAAGTGACATACATATTATATGTATTAAGGACATCTGAACTACCAGAGGTGGAAACTAAGCTGTACAAATGGTTCTTGGAATAAAGGCCCCGACCCATAGAATCCGTTGGTCCGTTGCGGCAACGCATCCGCTGACGTTTGCCGGATCGCCGGATTCGGGGTGACCCAATGAATGCGTTGACGTTCCATTTTTTTCTCTTTTTTTTCTTCGAACATGCTGCAAAAAATTATGCTTTACATAATTACAACTGTAACCAAAACCCTTAGAAGAAGAAATATATTTCTCTTCTTCAATGCCAAAACGAAACCACTTCAAATCGAAAAAAAATTGCTGTCAACCAGCTGTCAACGGATTGCCGTAGAAGAAAAAGTTGAAATAAGTTCGGCTACTTCTGTCCGTTGCGTTGCCGCATGCGTTGTCTATGTGGACCCCTTCTCGTAAGAACGCGTGTATTTAATCGAGCTGTCAGTTGATTTGCCGGAAGCACGGACGCAACGGATTCTATGGGTCGGGGCCTTAACGCAGAAGAAATCTGCCGGTTAGTGGATTGATTTTAAAATAGAAGGCAGGTTTGGTAGTCATTTAAAAACTCCCGTTCGAAATAGTGAACAATTTCGATATAGTGAACAGGCTTGTTTTTTGTTTGTTCACTATATCGAGCGATTACTTAATAATATGAATGCTTTCAAGCTAGAAAGCCGTAATTGCTTTCAGTATTTTGCCTCTTCAGAAACAAAGTATTTGCTATCTCAGAGGTCTCCTAAGTCAGCCCTCTCGTTTTTTTTTTCCTTACTTTAAACGATATTGAAATGGTCATAAAATATTCCCATATCTCATTCTACGCAGACGATACTAAGTTATGTGTATAAAATAATACCCTTCGCTTATTCAACTTGTTCTTTACAGGTTCTAAGTCTGGTTCCTCACAAACAGCTTAGAGTTAAATAGCACCAAATACCAGTTAAATACTCTTTCACGTAAACAAATACAATCTTTTCCTCGTCTCTATTCTGATCTTTAGCCCCATATTGATCAAGTTTAAACTGGATGCTGGCCTTGAAATTTGTGTGAGATAAATATCACCTAAACTCCAATCTTTTGAAACACCAATAATTCTTATTTCTATTCTTAATCAAAAAAAAAAATTGGATCTCATTGAAAATATTATCCTAAAAGCCAATTCAGCGTTTGATTTTGGGAATCAATGGCCAAATGAATCCTCCCACCCTTTTGTCAACCGCCGACCTCTCCACATTACGTTTATTTACAGGCTACTTGAATGCGCCTTTCAGAGGTGGTAACCAAATCAACAAAAGGAAGACTCAACGTCGTTTCTGTCTTGGAATGATTCTTTGATACTGCTCCCCATCAAAATCACCTTCAACTAAATAACCAGAATACGCCACAAGTATACGTAGAGAATTAACCGAGTTTCATTCATGGACACCTCTCGAATTCTGTTCACTGTGAAACTGAATCTATTTTTCGGCACCAGCCTCCGTAACCTGAGAAACTCTTGCATTAGTATCTTAATTCACGAAAGCTACGTTGCGGAGGGGTAAATTTGCAACATAGATGTTTCGACCTTTACCTCAGAACACTTTTGTCTAATACTTCTTCTCCGGAATCATTTATTTTTTGAGTTAGAGCAGTAAGTTTCACAGTTTGAACTAGACTTAGATATAAGGCCCTTTTGTGGAGTCAATGAAGCCGTCGTTACAGGCAATACCCAGAAGTCCACAAAAACAGCTACGATTTTGATAAATGTTCTTTTGAAGTGTTTGTTTATTTATGTTGTTCAAAATCAGGAACATTTCAGGTGGGGAAAATAATTAATTATATTGTTTAAACAATATACAATATTGTAATGTTTTTGGTCTTAGGTTCGAAAATAAAACATATTTTCTTTTACGTTTTACTTTTAAATTACCACTTTATTTATTTATCTCTATAAATCAAACTCACTTTTATCTAAGTTCAAACTCTTTATTTTTTTATTTATCTTAGCACCACTAATTATTCACCATTTAATCGACACCACGGTTTAATCAAAATTGTCCCGTTTCAGTTTGAGATGTCCTATTTATACTGTTATAAAGGTTCTCGAAAAATCTAATACTGGAACCTTTCAGAACATTCAAGATGCTTTTAAGAGCTTTCAAATTTCATAATGCTCGAGTACAGTATTGGTCAGAATTATTACAGCATAATTTCTGTTGTATAGTTTTGGGCGAATTGTAACCAAAGACAAAAACCATTCATATAACAACTATGTTTGTTTTGTATACAGGGTGATTCACACTAAGTGCCCAAATGTGGACAATGTGGTTTGTGTTATTTTTAATTTCTTCAGTTTTCAGTTTTCTACTGTCAATTGATGAGAACTTAATAACGTTAAATTTTGAAAAAAATTAGTTTGAAAGTTAATTTTATATTTTGTTTTTTTTTTTTTTTTAAGGTTTTGAGTTTTAAAGTTAATATTTCAAAAACAGGCCACTAAAATAAATTAAATGAACAGATTTTTGGCCTTACAAAAAAGTATACGATGGCATTAAAGGAGTCAATGTTATTTTTAAATGATTTGTCTTCCAATGTGTTATTACATTTTTTACTTGTTATTATTTAACTTGTTGTTTTATATAAAATCATCTTTTTATTTCAAAGAAAAATCTAAAACCAACAAATGTAAAATAAATATATTATTAATATTATTAGAGATTTCAAAGTCGGAACAAATAAATAAAGTTCATTTCTGAAAATAAAAATATATTACAAATGTAAGTAATTTTCATTTAAAATTACCCCTCCTGCCTGAACGGGGGAAATAGACCCCCTCAAACTTTTTCCCTATCTCGACCTAACTTACATGCTTTAGCTTTTTAGGGCAATTTGGGTGAATCCGTGAATCACCCTGTTTACAAAACGACAATATTGTTTAAACAATATATTTAATTATTTCCCTAACCTGAAAGGTTTCTGATTTTAAACAATATAATTAAACGAAAATTAAAAAAAAAAAATGTATCAAAATCGGATCTGTTTCTGTGGACTTTGGGTAAAAATCTTCATTGACTCCACTTGTGTTGCCACACCAAAACTATAATAAAAACAAATTTCGCCTTATAAAGTAAAATAATAAAAAAGGTTAATTATATTTTTCTATAGTTCTTTTATTTGATATTATCCTCAGATTTGTTTTATTTTTTATTTGCATTGTTAACAAGTACCATTTACTTATTTTTTTCATTTTAATTTTTTTTTAAATTTAAATAACAAAGTTTAATAGATTAGCTTATATAGAATTTTCTACCGAAAACGTATTGAAAAATAAGTTAACATTTCTTCAGTTTGATTTTTTTTTCAGTTTTTCTCTTCTTTTATTTTTTTTTATAAATAAACTGTTTTATCTCTTGTTTCATTTTTTATTTTGTAAGTCTAAATTTAAAAAAATAAATAAACTTTTCTTGTTTGTTTTTAAATTTAATAGTTTTTATTTGGTTTTGTTTTTATACTTTAAATTAAAATTAGTTGTTTTGTCACACACACACATTTTCGAATACAAAAAATTATTCAATAAGACTAGCTTCAGTATAGAACAAAGATACTTTTTTTTTTTTTTTGTTAAAATATTTCTTGTGTCTAGAAAAATTACTGTTACTGTAAATTATTTCTATATTTTTTTTTTTTAGATTTTCTAACATTTACATTTCTCTGTTTACTATATTCTACATAATGTTTTTTTTTATTAGAATATCAATGAAATGGTTTTCGTTTTGTTTTTAGTTTTTACAGAAATATACAAGAAAAATGTACAGAGAATATTTTTGAAACAGGATTTTATACAATTTTTTTTTATATCATGAAATGAAGGAATTAATATTTATGATTGAAATTTGTTTCTACATATTTTGTTAGTTTTTTGTTTTGCTTATATAATTTATTTTTTAAAAATTTTCTTTCAATTTCATAAAAGTAAATAAAAAAAATATAAAGGTAAACCAAATGGAAGCATTGGGATCATGTTGATAATAAATTATAAATTATTGTTCACTTTTCTCACTATGAAATAGAGACGACCATGTTGTGTGAATCATTTATGTTGAATAGATCCGAAGCCATTGCTGGAATCAAGTTGCTGACTTATGAAAACACATAAAGCTCACAGGATGGCCACCCAGTCAACTTAATTCCAGGAACTGCAACGGACCGTGTAGTAGAAGAGTCACCGTTGTTGTCGTCATCTTTTCGCCGTTGGATTCACTATTTCAAAAAATGCACTT
Organism: Platycheirus albimanus; assembly: GCA_916050605.2. NCBI lineage: Eukaryota > Metazoa > Arthropoda > Insecta > Diptera > Syrphidae > Platycheirus > Platycheirus albimanus. The sequence continues at coordinate 5,830,870 of OU696696.1, read as the reverse complement.
TTTTGTTTGATTTTTTTCGTTGAAACAAAAATAAAATTTTAAAACTTTTTTTTTTCTTATAAATATACAAAATCTCACATAATCGGATGGAGTTATATTTTATTGCTTTTGGGTTATTATTATTTTTTTTTAAATTTTCTTATTTAATATAAAGTTTTTGCTTTGGATTGTCTAATAAAATTGTTTCCTTGTGTTTTTTTTTTATGAAAACAATTGCATACACATTGGCACTTAAATAAAATAAAAATATTTTTTGTTTTAATCGAATTTGAAACTAAAAAAGAAAGGCAAACATTCACTCAGAGGATTTTTTTTTTCTATTACTTTTTATTTCTTTATTTTTTTTTTAAAGGACTTCCCTAAACAAATGCATTCTTTCAAGTTTTATTCTATTTTGATCCTTTCATAAATATATTTATATTGAACAAACGTCATTATATGCATATTGATGTAATGTGTATGTGGTGGTTATTTTGGCTTATAGTAACTTTATCGTTATAGACCTACATAGTCTAGTGTTGTTTTTTGTTTTTTGTTTTTGTTTCATCTATTATTTAAAATGTTAACAGGTTAATATATGTACAAGTATGAAGTCGAAATTTAATTCTACTATATTATAATCAATCGCTGTTATTGCTTAAGAATTTTTTTTACTATATTTTTTTTTTTACTTTTTATGATACACTTATGTCAAATTGTGTATGTTTTATAATTACGAAGAAAAAAAAATACTTTGTACATAAATATAAATAAAAATATACCTTAAATCTATTTTTTTTAAATTCAACTTTAACATAATTTATAGTTTACAAAATAAAATCTTTATATGAGTTTTTCTTTTTTTAACTTAAAACTAAAATCAGGAAAACAAAACAAATTATTGATGATTTTTTTTTATACATATGTTTTAAAATTATGTTTAACATTATTATAAACTCTCGACTAGTTGACTGGTTCTCCTTTGGGCGTGCGTTGAATTGAGATAGCTCTCAGAGTATACGCTTTTTGCGCGATTGTCATAGCGCAAGCTGGATCGCCGAATGTCAATGTCCAATGGAAGACGCTGGTTCCGCTGCCATGAGCAGAATATGCAATTGAGTGTGTTACGGAATGCCTCCCGGAAATCACGATTGAAGTATGCATAGATGAGAGGATTTAGAGTTGAATTAAAGTAGCCGATCCAAAAGAGGACGGCAACTACAATGTCTGGGACGCGACAGGAAACGCACAGTGATGTTAAAACGTACCTTCAAGACGGAAAGAAAAATATTGTCAGTAAAAAATTTAATAATACCTAGTTGTTAGCCGTTTTTCCGTTAGAATGTTCTTTTAGAACATTGAAAAAAAGTATTCTGTGAGTTTAATAAAAAAAAGAAAAAAATGGGGTAACCCCGACTTAGTTTTTGCTGATCAGAGGTGATGACCAATAAATCGATGGGAAAGAGACTTTTAATTAAGAAAAGGTGTTTTTTAGAGGTATTAGATTTTTAAGTGCAGCACTTTTTTTATTGGCAGCTATTTTGTCATCTGACATATGATTTAAATTTAGTTTCGTTTCATCATAAATCAACTGACGCCTGAACAATACATGCAAACTATGCAAATTGATTTCGAAAAACATTGTTCCGATCTTGAAACGCATAGCGCTCTACGTTCATTTTATATTCGGCACAACAGATTGCCCATAAGAGCATCTATTCGATTAATTATGTAACGTTTTCGGTTAGTTTCGGCCTTTTGACCCTTGAGTTGGCCTCCAGGAAAATGCACTTTAACACAGCTAGAGAATTTTCTTTTGGGGGTATTTGAAGTCGGTAGTCTACACCGATATACCGGCTATTGCCGATAAACGCCCCAAATGCTACAAAGAGTTATTTAAAAATGAACTTTATAGCTCTACTTTTTATAGTTTTATACCTTTAAAAAAACACCCTTTATAAAGAGCAAAATTACGGTCAAAGTTAATAGGCCAAACTCAATAATATCTTAAATTCAGCAAGATAATGTTTTCGATATTTTGATTTACATACCATTACTTGACATGATTTAGACACCCGAAAAAGCTTTCAAAAAGCAAGCATCTTATGCACCTGAAAGGATCATTTGACCCGTAACTTTTGAATGAAGATACATCTTTGGAAGAAATTTAGTAAAAGCTTATTTCTGCTTTACTTTTACTTGGTCTTAGGGTAAGTATTTATTTTGTGTCAAAGCAAGATTTCGAAGTCGTATGGAAACTTAGCCCTACTTTTCTTGGTAGAGCTTTCCTTTCTTTTAAGTTTGCCGCATTTTGAATAGTTACTCTCCCACATACGAAGTGCAAAGTATTAGGCACAATTGCTTGTTTTTCGCATATTTTTTCAGAACGGAATTGTTGGAGAAAAATACCTGAAAAACTTTCCTGAGACTTGCGAAATTAGTTTTTCCACACAAATATGGAATATGCGCTACCTAAGCTGAATTTGTGTATATGAAATATTTTTCTGAAAAACTGCCTTGTTTAAGATTTTGGTTGTAAATACAAAACAATGACATCGATCTGACAAGTTTTTTTTTTTTAAAGTTTACCAAAAAATGATAGATTTTGAGAAATGCGACATAGACTTTAAAATTTATCGCTTGTTTAACTGTACCAGCTAAAAGTAAGGCCTTAGACGGATTTTAAGGTTTCTACATAGCGGGATCACAAAGTCGAAATTGTTTTATATTTGTATGAGCTTACACCAAATGACTTAAAATTTAAATTTTCTTAGGCTTTCACCAATTACGTACGACCAAGTCCTGCATTTTATTTCTGAATCGCTAAAGGTAAAAACGAAATTTCATTTTTAGACTGGCAATACCTTCTATTTAACAGTTTAAGTTAAAAAACATTTTTCTATTCAAACTGATCTTAGTATAAAGCTTTTTATGTGACAAGTATGCATACATTTTTGACAAAAAGAACACAACAAACATATTGTGATATTTTTGTTAGTTTCTGTAAAGCTTCTTTAAGAGTTCACAATGCCAAAACAAAGGGGAGAATATTACTAAATTAAATCAGTGTTTCAGTAAAGCTTATTGTCGCAATGATATGGAAGATTTAGCTTCGCTTATATCTCTTACCTTCCCAAAAAACGTTTTAAAGCATCCTTACCGAAGCTTTATAAAATAAATACAATTACATTAATATATATTGGCATAAGCTGGGGCTAGTTTTCAAAATGTTTTTAGTGGTCCTATGATAGAGCACATTGATTTGTTACCTTGTTTTGTTTTTCTCTGTCCGTTTTTTAGACTTAATAAATTTTTAGGGGATTTAAATTTCAAATTTTGCAACTTTTATGATTTTGTAACAATGGCAATATTTGTTGACAACATTTCAGTTGTTAATATTTTAGCGATCTTTTGACTTGGACAACTGATCTCCAAATGAATTTATTTAATTATTATCTGGTTGATAGTTATGATAAAATCGTTTTGCCGGAAGTATTGAAATGCCCTATTTTTTAAAGTGGGGTATAAGAAGTTGACTAATTTATTTTTTATTAGACTCTGAATACAAATTTAATTACAGCAGATTGCTTAGTACTTCACGCCCATCGCGCTCGATATTTTTCTCCTGTTATTCAAACTCATGAAAAGATTTTTTAAACCACTTTTTTTTTTAAATGTGTTTAAATATGCAAACATAAAAATACCTCTGCATTTTTTGCTAACCTCAGCTGACATAAAAATATTTATTTTTTAAAATTCCATTTCCGACCCCACTTCAACCGACAAACTTATTTTATTTAACTCGAAGGCAAATATTCTTCCTGCTTATACCAATTCAAATTCCAATTCCAATTATAAATGATTTTATTCTGAAAATCTAACTACAATTTATTTTTCACCTTTTCAATTGATTGAGCCACTTCACATCGTAAACGTAAAATTGCCTTGAAGCAGCAGTTTTATTTTTCTTTTATCGTTTGCATTTCCGACCCCGACCGACGACGACCTCAGGCACATTATAAGCATTTTTTTTTTTTATTGAATGAAAAAAATGAAAAAAGAAGAAAATCCAACAATCGTCGAGGGTACTCGAAACCGAAAAGATACAAATTTGCAAACAAAATGAAAGCAACACCGTTATTCACGTTTGATTGATTGAATTTAAAAAGACTGCATCTTTAGCAAGTTGAAGTGTTGGTAATGTATTTCACACAAGCAAAATTATTTTACTTAACAAGGATCGTTCGTTTTTTTGTTCGTTCAGATGAGGTCGGAAGGGAAACTCTGTTTCTGTTTTTTTTTTTTCTCACATGAAAAGATGGATAGAAAACATTATTCATTCTTCCTTTAAATCGTTGCTTTCCCGAGGCATTAACATGGTTTCCATGGAAGCAGCAGGTTAATCTTGCAAATGAAGGTAGAGTTAGAGTTGTTGGTAAACCCCCGTACTCACACATCAAAATAAAGGATAATAAAACCAAATTTGTTGCCATCCTGGCATTCTGTATTTAAGAAACTCTTATTTACAGGTGGCGCTGCTGTTGTTTATTTGTTTGAACATACATACACCATCCACTTACGAGAAAATTACATCAAACGAATTAGCAATGTACGGCAGCGATGCTATAACATCGCTTGCCGAAGTAGCAAGTAAGTATATCCTTACATCTGAAAAGTTGTTCTGATGTCTTGGCAGAGAACAAATAAATTACCAGGAAGGACTCTTCATATAAGATTTTAAACCTCTCGATAATTTCTACAAGAGTATCCGGTTAAATAGCTTATAAATACAAACTGTAATAAATTTCAGAGATTCCTCTTAAGCTTCGCTTACTTAACGCAGGATGCGAGGATGGAAGCCTCCGGGCTGCGATGTTTGATGGTGTGGAAAGGATTTTCAATGAAAAGTGTTTTACAACATCCCCATCTGGGGATTCTTATTCATCCCAGAGGCATTCATACATTTTTAATTACTTTCCTTACAAAATCATCTTACGTTATGCATTTAAATCCAAAGCTAAGAAGCCAGGTAATCCGCTACTCGCATCCCACATATTCCCCTTTCATCCCGCACAAGGGGGGATGAACTTTAGATAGATAAGCTATAAGCTTTGGTTCTAAGCCCGCCACCACCGCCCAAAGGAGAGGAGAGTAGATAAATCTCAAACTTTTACCAAGCTAAAATATTTATGTTGGAAAAGTTTTGCTAGCAGAGCTATAACTAACTACTTTATAGACAAAGTAAAGCATGCGGGAGAGCATAAGCTTCTTGAAGAAACACTCGGTGCTCTTATAGTTCATCAGTGATTGTGCGGAAGATGACGACGACGCTGATGATGATGACGATGTCGACAAGTATAATGAACTATTGACTAAACAACATGGAAGTGCCTATAGGTTCATCAAGTGTTTACACGAAATGTGCAGAATTACGGGACAAGTCTGTCGAATTTTGTATAAATGTCCTTCACATGCCGTTAGAGTAGAGTGTGTGCTTAATGGCTCTTATCTTTGTTTTCTTTGGAACTTAATGTCGATGTGACGACGACGAAGTAGGTATTAGAATGGAACTTGAGTTTCTAAACTTTATACTTTATACCGCAGCTGCTGCGCTTTGATTATGGTAATTTGTACCAAAAAAAAAAAACAAAACTTACAAAAATTACTCAAATAAGCTTATTTCCAAGTGGTAATTTTAAACCAACCATTGGCATCGGCATCGTATATCCAGGACGACCGACGACGACGCAAGCAAAAGGTAGCCACAAATTTACAATCAAAATTTATAACCCAGCCATCAATTTTACAAAATTTTGCCCAAAGTGGCGGGATACCTAAAAGTTTTAATCACCCCATCCTGGTGTGGTGCTTAATTCTTTTGTGGCAAGGACTTTGTTTTAACACCCATATTTAGAAGTTTATTTTTAAAGTGTGTTGAGATTCAGTGAAATGCGTATAGGCGTAGTAGGATGGGTGAGTAAGCGAGTGGGGTAGTTTTAATGTGTAATATGATAAAGGACCAGTTGTTGACAGAGAAATTATTGCTGTTTGTCAAATTAATATGGTGACTTAATAAAGTAGGTACCTACGTATCTATACATATGTATTTGTATGTGTGGGTGGGTACAGGCCAAACAAAGTGGTTCTGACATTTTTATTGCTATAATTTTTGTTGGTTTTTTCTGTCATATCATTTTTTGTATAAAAACAAGCAAACATTTGCTGTATAATTTTTCCGGAAATATGCCATTTTTTGCTTCTTAATTAAATTTCTGGGGTCGGGGAGCAAATTAAAAAAAAAGCTGAAACATATTCCCGGTTTTGTTGTTATCTGAAAAATATGCAATTTGAAGTTATATCCCTTGTTATGGCAGGGATTACTTTTGAAGTCTCTTATTTGTGGTCATCCTATCTTTTAATGAAAAATTGGCATACGAACTTTGTAGATGCCTACATTTAGAAGACTTGAAACCGCAGGAAAACAATTATTGGCACCTGGCATGCTTAAGTGCTTATAGACATATTTTTGAAGTATGTGTGAATGTGGACAATACCATAATATCAAATGAGAGGTCGACCTCTCGAACCAGGACGGAAGAAGAAGCATCCGTTCCAATATCTAATCCGGAATTAGTTGATACATAATCAACTCATGTCAGAAGATCTGGTTTCTAAAGGGACTACACTCACAAGTGAATCAGAAAGGCTGATTCAGCAATTCTCCACTTCTAAATTCAACTGCATTGCTTGTTGGGAATGGGATATACCATCACAAGCCGCTTTGAAAATAATTAATTTTGTATAGCAGCTTTACTTAACAAATTAACGCCACAATCTATAAATCTCAACAAAAGATCTGCAGCTATAAGATCACAACATGTCACTATTCTGGAATCCCTTCTGAGCCGGTGATATCTCGATATAGAGACAAATAATTAGGAATTGGGATCCAACCCACTTGTACCTACTCATCAAGTGGCTATATCAGAATTCCCTAATTCTTTGGGAGCAATCATTTACGACCCCAAAACTTATGCCAACATTTGAGGAGTTATTACAACGAAATCGTATGATAAGCTCATTAAACTCCGATTAAAACAGCATTGTGAATTGGGGTATCTACTAGAAATCGTGTGGAGTTTAATGCGTCGAAAACTCAATGCTGTCTTTTGTCGTTGAAGCTAAACATACCCCCTATGCCATTATCCATGAATGGTACTTGCATCGAGGAGGCCGAAAAGCTATCAGTACTCGGTATGTGTATCAGTGACAATCTTCGTTGGAATGATCATATACTTGAGATTGCCAAGAATGCTGCAAGATGCTTAGGCTTTCTTAATAGATGCAAGAAGTTTTTCACCCCTTCTGATCTGCCTACAATTTACAAAGCGTTTATACGCCCTAAACTCGAGTATAACTCCCATCTCTGGGCAGGTGCTTCTCAAACTTTACTCTACCTGCTCGACAGAGTTCAGAAAAAAGCGTTAAAATTGATAGGAGAGAGAAACATTATGGAAACATTTCCGTCACTCGAACATCGTCGAAATGTCTCATTTATTTCCTTATTTTACAGGTTCTTTTACAAAAAATGCTCACTCGAGGTAGCCAGCTGCGTTCCACCCCTTAAACATTTCCCCCCTAATACTCGTCTTGCTAGGAACGCTCATCAGTTTACACTTGAGCCCAATTTCGGACGTACCGTGAAATATAGACATTCTTTCTTCAGCCGTACAACAGGAATGAGGAATGGATTGCCTGGCACAATTTTTCCTTGCCATTTTGATCTTCAAACATTCAAGATCAATGTTCATCGACACCTCCTATCCCTTCCTCCCTAACTTCCTATCGGTCGCGGTGTGACTTATCATTAAAAAGGCACTTTTTCATTTGGATTACTCCTCATAACCTAAAAGTTCAGAAATATCAAAGTTACCAAGTACTCCGAAAACTGTTGCTGACTCACCAAAGATCTGTGTTTCATCAATAGAGCCCATACTTCTTCTACCCCAAGCATTACACTCAAAACTAAAAGTGTGGCGCTAAGTAAAGATATCGTTCACCTAAGAAATCAATTGGAAAAACAAGTAGCATGTAGAGCCTTATTAGACTCAGTATCACAGGTTAATTTAATAACCGAAAGGATGTCAAAATTCGTAGTGCTGAGACAATTTCAACAGAATCCGTTTGCTTAGTTGTATTTTCTTCTGTCAACTGAATTATTTTTCCCAGAAAAAAGAAAGATTGTTTCTTTGAATAAATTTATAGAACTTTAAGTTGGCAGCACTGTTTTCATTGGCTGCCATTTTGTCATCTGACATGTGATTTAAATTTAGCTTCGTTTGTCATTTCATCATGACTGATGCCTGAACAATACATAAAGATCTTGGTTTTGTGGGTTACAGAATTCAATTTTTTTCATTTTTATTGAATTTTTTTTAATACAAGCATTAGTAATTAGCTAATTGATTGAATAGCTACGAAAAATTGACAGTTTTGAGTCCTTTATGGGCTGCTGGAATCATTGGATCTTAAGTCTTTAAAACCGATGCCAGTTAGATCTTTGATTATTACAGTCAATGAAGCCCGTTATAGAACCATGGTCAATGATTTTTTCTATGGGAGTAAGTGAAGAAACAATGATTGACGATTTGGAAAACAATATTCACCGTCTAATGGCTGATATTCGAACCCAAGCGCTGGAAAGAGTGATCGGAACTTGAAGATTGTACTGCTCCGAACCATCATTCCAGAAAAGAATTGTCTTTCAAATAAAATAAATATAATGACATGTAAAAAAATTTATCTTTTGTTTTCATTTTATAGTTATCTTAAGAAAATTGTGTTTTTTAGAGGTATAGTTGCTCTAGGTCCAAAAATAACGGCACCTGCCATACAATCTTGAAGACAAAAATTGATTTTCTCGAAAAAGGCTCTAACGATTTTGATAAAACTTTCAGAATGCTATTTTTGCAAGACAATATATCTTTTGGTTTGAAATTTTTTTTCAAAATTTATCTAATAACGGTACCTCTCACAGAACCAGTATTTTCAAATCAAATTTTCTCGTAAACTATACATTCGATTTCAATAAAATTTTGGCCACAGGAAGTCATTTATAATTTTATTAATACGGCATTTCAAAATTTTCAAAAACTTTTTTTTTTGATTTTTTATAATTTTTTCAAAAAAATGTTTGGTTTTCGAAATATGTTGGAAACGGGTACATTGATTTTTTTTTTTAATTATTTTTCAAATGTAAACTACAGATTGCCATATATTTGCATACTCAAATCAAAATATTTTTTGAAAAAGTTTTTCAAAAATAACCTTTTAAAAAAAAACTGGTCCAACGATTTTCAATATTTTTTTTCCTAGATTGACGTATAGCTTTGAAATTTTATTGCATACTTAGTTTTTCCGAGAAAACTCTTAAACTAATTTAAAAAATAAAAGAATTTTCTAAATTATTTAATTTTTTTTAATATCCATATATGCAGCCACTACGCAATTGCTTATCATAAGAGCAAGTTCGTGCGACCCAGTCGTGCATTTTATTTAAATTGACATGAATTAAAATTTAATTATGATTTCTGGCATATGACCGCCAAGGCCTTCTCGGGCGTAGTCTAATCTGGAGGTCCAATTTTCGATGACTTTTTCCAACATTTGTGGCCGTAAATCGTCAATAACGCGGCGAATGTTGTCCTCCAAAAAGTCAATCGTTTCGAGTTTATCGGCGTAGACTAGCGACTTCACATATCCCCACAGAAAATAATAAAGCCAATTCACAGGACCAAAACGCGCAACTATGCGCTTACCGAACGTTTCCTTCAACATATCAATTGTGGCACGAGCTGTGTGACATATTGCGCCATCTTGTTGAAACCACAACTTCTGCATATCATATATGTAGTTGTTCAATTGATGAACAAAAAAGTCAGTAATCAAGGCTCTACAGCGGGCACCATTGACTGTGACGTTCTGGCCCGCATCGTTTTTAAAGAAGTACGGATACGGACCAATTATTCTACGAACCCATAGAGCAAACTGTCAGTTTTTGTGGATTTAACGGTGTCTCAACATACACTTGAGAATAATCATCACTCCCAATGCGGCAGTTTTTCCGCAAAAATGGCGATCAACAATAATTTCGTTTTGAGTACTATTATCTGCACAATTTGGAAGCGTTGTTCAGTTGTCAGTCTATTCATGTTGAAATGTCAAACCAAACTAAAAATAAATCACTTGACAGCTGACAAAATGGCCGCCAGTTAAAAAAGTGCTGCCAACTTAAAGTTCTATACCTCTAAGAAAACACCTTTTGCTATTAGGTACTATTATACTCGTAGTAGTACCATCTCCTATGAAATAACAAATATGTAACTAAACTAAAATAATTATTAGTCCGCCCTTACTTCAATGAAACTTGTGTTTAAGAAAAACCACCTATATCGATTTAAGGCCTTGTTTTCTGGTACTCGTGATTCTTTATAAATTATTCAATATAAAACTTTATACGTAAATCAAGTAAAATCTTAGCTTTGAAAAAGGATTACTATGCAAAAAAATTCTTCCTTAAAGAATCTCGAATGACATTCTTCCAAATTTCTAGAAGTTCAATGAGAAAGTATTCAAGTTTTTAACCTCCACAGGAATCGAAAATTTGGTGGGCCACAAGTCATTGAAAATATATTCGAATACCTCACGACTATAAAAACTCCAAACAAAAGAGTTAAAAATTACCCAAATAAACTTTCTCTTCAACATCCTTGTTTTGAATCATAACCAACTCTCACACTTTTGTCATAATTGCATTTTGCATGTGCACTATGTGACCGTGGCCAGAACGCAAAACTTCCTTGATGTTTTTTTTATTTTCAAATAAAAGGAATAAATTATATATGTTTTGAAACTCCAAACTAATTCCCGTGTGAGTTTTATTTTGACTTCCTCAAAACCATCAGAAAAAGAACCAATTAACCCTTTTATGCAGTTGAAATGCATTGCTTTCAAAACTCTAAGCCAACTTATTCTTCAAATCAAAAGTCCTTTTTCATCCTTTCAAGGTTCATTCTATACTCATCCATCAGATGGTAAATTACTGTATACATCAAGTTTTTTTTTTTTTTGTTATCTTTATCCTTGTACAACACATAAAATATATCTCTCCACTAAAACGGAACAAGTGTTGTGTGTACTTGTTACAAAGTGCTACACAAAAAAGGTGCAACCAATCTTCCCTTCTGATACAAAATTACGCCCAGCGGGTACTTGTTGGGTGTGTAGTGTGTAGGTATTCCAATTTCAATAAGGTAATGTAAGTACAGAGAGCAGGTGGGTATAGGAAGGTACATTCCTTGAAAAAGGAGCAAAAATAAATCAAGCAAACATTTCCTTAATTAACAACAAAAAGTTTTCCATCACAAGAATTTGCTTGGCTTGTTTCTAAAATTACACACACACAAACACACATAACATGGTAAGTGTACCAAAGTGAACGGAATACCAAACACTAAGCCAACATAACAGCCAACCCGCCAAAAAGTTTCGTTCGTTATTTCGTCGTCGTTATTTTGCATTGATGCGAGCGGGAAGACAAAAATGCGTGAACTTTCCAATTACACGAGTTTTCCCTTGAACAATGAGCAGAGCAGTCAGGTGAGATGACATTGCACCTGATGGTGATGGTGTTCCTGTTCATGTTCTCATTCAGCTGCAAAATAACCCCATACGACGTAGATTCCCCCCTGGATGATGTGTTACATATTTTCAAATTCACTTATTTCAAAGCCAACCCTTTTGCCACCCCCGCCCCGCCCCGATGACCCACTTTTATTCAAAATGAAGACAAAAAAAGTACTATACCTTCCTTCGCATCGCACTTACCATATAAAGAATGGAAGCCAGCACAGGATGAAAGTGCCCATGATTATACCTAATGTTCTTGCAGCCTTGTGTTCTCGTTTCATTTTGATTAAGTGCTTGTCCTTGGTTGGAGTGTGATCCTGTTCGACTTCATTCAAAGTGAGGGTTTTCGATGAGCCGGAGCCACTTAGAGCTTCTCCTGGATTATGGAATTTAATTTCAAGAAAAAAAAAATATTAGTCTCAACAAAAGCAAAAAAACAACAAAAATAAAGGATAAGGGATTGTCTCTCACCGTTCGTTCCTCCACCGCCAGGACCGCCGATGTTCGAATGCCGGTGCATTAGCATAGCATTGCCATGACGCATTAGCATTTGCTTTTCCTGGCGATTCGCCTCCCGGAAGATGGCGGCGTAAGTGAATATCATGATGGTGCAGGGGATCCAAAAGGATATCGAGCTGGACACAATAGCGTACACTTCGTTCACAATGAACTCACACTTGTCAGGATTTTTCAGGACAAACCTCTTGTGCTCCTCGGTGGTGTACCAGCCGGCAAATATGGGCAGAAATGATAACAGTGCCGGCGATATCCAGGTATTAAGTATCATGATGGCGACAACTCGCTTTGTCATGCTTATGGGATATTTAAGTGGTTTCACAATGGCATAATATCTGTTTGTGCAAAACGTAAAAAAAAGAAGGACGAAGGATTGTGTAAATGAGTCATATGTGGATGATATGAGATATTATATATATATATTTTTTTTTTAATACCAACCTGTCTACGGATATGCAGCATAAGTGTAATATACTAGCGGTGGAGAAGTACACGTCTAAACTGTTCCATAAGTCACACAGGAAGGGGCTAAAGTTCCATCTGATAAATATACATAAAATACAAAAAAAAAAAAAACGTTAAAAAAATAGTATCTTTTCAATTTTTTTTTTTTTTTTGCTCTGAGAAGCATTAAGGATTATACAAAGAATATATTTTCATGAAGAGTGTGTAAAAGGTTTTCATATTATTAAACTGAGTGCTTTTTTCTGTATGGATTATTCAATTCTTTTGTTTTGGTCTGTTTTTGTTAGATGAGTCGTTTGACAAAGCGAGATTATCATTTTATTATTTTTATTTAAGTCAGTTTTTTTTTCTTTTTTAAGAAAATTCTATAAATGACATTTTTTATTGTAGAAACGAAAAAACAAATGGTTTATGTTATATTGGTGACTATAGAAAAATAAATTCTCGTTTTCAATTTATTTCATTCTCAGAAAATGTATTTTAAATAGCCAAAACAAAGTCATAAATACTGTATGATCAGATCAGAATAGATTACACAAAAATGGCGTTGAGTGGAGTGTAAATTCTAGTTTGACAGTTGCGAAGAAAACAGAATAAGGTATGTACAAGATATCTGTTGGGACTGAGACTGCCCTTCCCAAAGGGGGCACAATTTAAAACTCATTGCATTGCAAGGAATTCTCTTTCCGAGCTTTTCCCAATATCGAGCGAGCTCTTAAAATGCTTAGAACAAGAGGATTCGACAAGGCCTTGGTGCTGGAATCAATCAAAATCGAACAAAAAATGTCAATCTTGATTGACTGAATGCTTCCAACCAAACTTGTAAATGCAGAAATGGGTGACAACATGCTTGACATTCTGGAGTGGAACTCCGTTGTCATGTCAATCAAATCTTAGTCAATCTAAGCTTGGGCTATGTGTCAAAGCCATAGCTTACGCTGATGAATTCAAGCTTATGGCTTTTTAAAAACGTGTTCCCACACTGTGCGAATGCCTACAAGCTGCACTGAACATGCTCAGTATGAGATGGGCCTATAGCTTTTTACTTAATGTAAGACAAATTCAACTGAACTAGATTTATTTTCAAATATAGCCAACATAACCAAAATTAACCTACCCACCATAAATGTCCGGTGTCAAATTTCCGAAACGACAAAATATCTTGGTGTGGTATCCTAGATCCCCAATTGAAGGTTAAATTTTAAGGAACGAGAGATAAAAGCCGCAATTGCATCCTTCGCCTATGGTAGAATCTTTGACAAAAGATGAGGATACGGACCAAACTAGCACGTTCACAGCCATAATAAAACCGATATCGTCGTAATGCAATGTTAAGAGAAGTCAACGAATCTCAAGGCCGTAACATAAGTTCAGAGAATAGAAAAAGAGATACTGACTACATTACGAGTACACTGTACACCGCACATTTACTTCAGTCCAGTGGCACGGACGAGTTTTCCAACGTGGGAAAGCTCGAGAGAGAACCGCGGGTCATACACAAATATCATAACTCGGTGTTTACGTACAGGTCTAACACAGACAATGTGGTAGGGTCAGATATTTTTCCAGCCAATCACCCCATAAACAGCTGAATTTGATTTCCGGTTGTCAAAAAGTTACAAGACGACACAATTAGCTAAAAATGGCCGACGTTGATGACGTTCCCTCAGCTGCCCCAGTTATTGGAGGTGCCATGGATATCAACACTGCCTTGCAAGAGGTTTTGAAGAAATCCATGATTGCCGATGGTTTGGTTCATGGAATCCACCAAGCCTGCAAATCTGAATCTTTCGAAGAGCCTCTGTACAAGAAGTTGATCACAGCCCTCTGCCATGAACATCAGATTCAATTGATCCGCGTCGATTCACACAAGAAACTCGGCGAATGGTCTGGTCTGTGCAAGATCGACAAAGAAGGCAAACCACGTAAGGTGTGCGGATGCTCTGTTGTCGTCATCAAGGATTTCGGTGAGGAAACCCCTGCTCTTGATGTTGTCAAAGAGCACCTCACGCAAAACAGTTAAACAGTTTGATTCAATCAAAGTCGACATTCTACTGAGGTTAATCATGTTTTAATGTTTCTGTAGCGTCTTCCAAGCTGTCTTTACAATTTTTTAAAAAGCTTAACATCATGCCAGCCATGACACAGCAATAACAACAAGATCAAAACTATTGGAAAAATTTAAAACAAATCCAGCTACTCTTTCCTAGGTCACTGTGATATATAGAGTGACTCGAAAATCAAATGGTCAAAATCTCTCCTTCACATGAAATAGGATCGATACCTACTCATACCACTTGAACAATAGAAAAATAGTATTCACAAGAGTCTCCTCAAAACAGCAAACGACAGATGGTGCCCTGGATGAGCACTTGTCGAGTATCGAGGAATCTTTGGCAAAAACTCTCAAAGAAAAAAAAACTCTTCCTTACTCAACTGTCTCTGTTGGTTGGAAAGCTAACGGGTCACAATTCAATGAGAACCCACATGTGAAGAAGGGGCATTTGCACGTCTTTAGCAGAAGTAGCCAACACGAAGAGGAAATACTCATACTGTACGCACACCCCATCTTAGCACGGACTAGAAAGACAGCACTTGGGGACTATTTCTTGAACGAATTAAGAGTTATCACAAACAAGCCACCAAAAGACATCCTTGACTTTAATACAAAACTCAGGTTGGTGAATGGGAGACCGATATACGTAAACACACGCTCTAGATTCCATTTAATCATCCCTTAACCCTCCCTATAATCCCTTCATAGTCTTTGGGAGGGCAGTAGATCCATTTAGATCCGGGTGAGCTGATGCGGTTTTACTAAATAACCACCCTTTACGACCTAACCTCAACTATGTAATTGAGGCTTTCAGATCTGAAAATAGTGTCGGGAACTTGAATGCTCTGATTGCAAAGACCTGTCAATCTGAATTAGAAATTGTAAATATCTTACTAAATCGTCAGTTCATATGGTTTGCAGCTTCTGTTACAACGTCTGACAAAAGAACTGCCATGAGAACTCCTTACAAAATCACTGGAGTCTTGTAAGGGTCACGACTCGCTACTATTCTATTCAATCTTTGTAAAAAAATCCATTAATGCCCCAATTACCGATTTATGTAAAGAAAAATAGGTAAATGGGGGACCGTCACAATTAATAACTGCGCGCTGTTGGCATATGTTGTGATGTGTTCTTCTCTCTTCTGTTCTGTCTGTCTCTTTTTGTCGTGTTATTGTCTTGTATTGTCTTGAGCCGATGGCCTCAGTTGCCAGTGATTGTAAGTGTGTACTGTGTAATAAAATGTAATGTAATGTAAAGAGAATATAACTCGCAAAATAAAAATGTTGAGTGAATACAACCTCCATTAAGGAACCAACTTATCGAAAATTATACTCTTCCAAACATCAATAATGAGAGTGGGTGAAGATAAAAAGCAGTGAACTGGAAAATTTGGTATTTTAGAGAAGTAGTCTTGTAGTCGCTGAACTAAAAATTTCAGAAATAATGTGGAAGATATTAAAATTGCCAATTTCTTCTTTCACATCGTCTATCCAATGATGTGAAGCCAAGAGTGTTCCACCATCTTAACGAACTGGATGATATATTTCTCTTCTGTTTTCTCTTATCGACAACATGTGGGTAGCACAAATTTGCTTTTTACGTATATGTGACAGTCTCTATATGGGCTTGAGATTTGTTTTGTATTTTAGTTTATCTAAGATTTGAGGTCCCGAAATAACTTTAGACACAAGTGACAGAATTATGGTATGTTTTGGATAGTTCCTTGCCTTTCAGTAACAAAAAATATAAACGTCTTGAAGTCTATCATTTATTTTGTGGTTTCAAATTTGAAGCGCTGGCATTTGACAGCAGTCAAATTCAGCTGTCATCTAAAGTGTCATAATATTAGTTGAGTGTATGCCATTTACGATTATTGAAGAACGCGGTAAAATTACTGCAAAAGTGGGTGTTGGAACAACAGACAATAAACACCGATTTTTCTAACTACATTTTCACACACACTTCTCTCTCGGTATGTATGTACAAAAACAAAATTGCCGAATATGGGAATCAGAAAACCCACAAGTGATCGGAGAGGTGCTGTTGCATCCAGAAAAAGTGACTGTTTGGTGTGCTCTATGGTCTAAAGGTATCATGATTTGGTTGATATGTGGTACCAGAAAGACGAGGCAACAAGCCACACAAAACGACCAATTATAATGACTTTATTGCTCGGTCCTGGTCGCGTAATTCATGCCATTTGACACCATTAAATTCCATTTCTATTTGGTTATACACAAAAGACAGTGTTAACGCGAATAGTCCCCGAACTCTAGACGCATTGAAAACCAACATTGCTCAAGAACCGACAGGAATGTCCGAATTCTGCAATTCTTCCCGAGGCGGATATTTGAATGAATTTGTTTTTTACACTAAATGACAAAGTCTAAACTTTATAATGAAACAAAATGGCTATTAAAAATGTGTCGCTTTGTTTGCGTTATTTAGCTTAGCCTTTGATTGAGTTGTTATAATGTACTTTTTCAATTATTAAAGTTTCGCCAAAAAGATTTAATAAAAATCGGTCGACAGACACAGAAAGAAAATCAGAATTGCAAGATCCATTTCTGTTTGACTTCTATTAAGTTTTTTTTTGTCTGCTTAAATCTATCCCTTGCCTTATTAGTTCCAACCTACTATCGCAATTAAAAAGAAAATTCTTTTAGAGAAATATTCAGAGAATCTGACGGCACTTTATCAAAAAAACATTAAAGAACTTAATTGATTGTTATTCCTGTTATATAAATTAAAAGTCAGAGATTAAAACAGCAGTGTCTGCGTAGCGTTGCAGTATTGCATAAAAAACTGTATCCATTTGCTTTCCAATCAAATCTTTAACATCTCTTCGAATGACAATCATTAAAAATAATAACATCCTAAAAGTAGATAATTAAACGAAACAATACGTTCCACTTAGCAGTAAAAATCTACGACAAAAACGTTCAAATGTGAAATAAAATCTAGAGCACGCCCGCCATCACTGTTCTACACAAACGCCATTGCCACGCCACAGAGGCACATTAGTTCTTATAAAAGACAACCATGAAAATTGCGAAAAACGTTCTATCGATAAGATACATATAGATCCGCACATTTTATGGCACCCTGCAGTCAAAGAGTTTCTTAACTCTTTGAGCAAACTTTTATTCCTTATTCTGTGCTCATTGAATTTGAAAAAAAAAAAACTTAGAAAAATAAATACATCGACTACACAGAGTAGTTGTACTAGAACAGATGAACCCGTTTATCAATACTTACGTGATATCCTTACAGAGATATAGATCCTTTATTCTGGATGAATATGTAATTTTGTCGTAAAAATACAAAATATAAAAGTATGCGCTGTCTTACTTGGCAAAAAGTTTCAATGTATCCTGCAGGGATGTTTGAAACGAAGACAAAGTTCTTCAAAGTCGAGACTTTATCTTAAAACCATCGCATATTCCTAAAACTTCAATATTGCGAAGAAGAAGAAATAGAAAAATAGTTGTCATGTAGTTTCTTATAGTTGGTTGGGCAAAGTATTGGGAATGGAAGCACTCCAGTTTATTGCTCAAACTTATATTGAATAAAATAATAGACGGAAGCAATCCGTCGCGAGTCCTGTGTCATTCCTTGGGAATTTATTAGATTTTGTTGAATAATCCAGAACTCGAAACAGCTTAAGAATTATTTTATATTTGGTTCCTGACAAAAATTAATTGAATATGCGATGCGATGTTGCTGCGTGTGGGAAAACTGATGCTATCGACGCACGTGGCAAGAAAGTAAAACTTTTAACTTCATGTTGTAGCTACATTTCTTCAACTGATATAAATATAAGTTTGTTGAATTTATTGAAGTGTTTATAACATGTCTAGACTTCGAAAACACGAAGTTTCAATATCAATAAATAAGCAAAATGCTTTTGGGGTAGGCAAGGTGCGAACTTGATGCCGAAATTAGTTTCGGTGATTGAAAAAGTTTCTTTCGGAGAACGCAGTAGAAATGTCTCGAATAATTTATTATAAGTTTGAAGGATGTTTAGATTGAAAAAATTGATTTTTGTTTTTTTCTTTAAAAGGAAAAAAAAAAAAAATATTTCTTACGAATTTTACTAGCTTGCATTATCAATTATCTTTAACATTGATCAATATGTATATTTTCTGAATTCGGATAATTTGATTTTGTAATCAAGGAATATTTTGTGTGTCTGACACATCGCCCTTTTTAATTTTTTTTGTCATGTCTTGAATTCCGTTTTATTGTAGCACATTTCAAAATTCTACTTGTGAAACTGCACACAAATCATTCTAATAAATTTCAGGTATATCAATTTTCAATTTCAGTTAAATTTTTTTGTTCCGATTATTTCCTCTTCATGTTAAGGCCCTCCTAATAAAATCGTTATTTCAAGAATTTCGTTCCTTAAATTTTTAGCCAAAAACTAAAAATGATTCATCTTTTTTTTTGAAAATTTAGGGAGTGGAAAATAATTTTGGTCATAATTTCCACTCACTGGAAGAGTAATTAATACCCTTAACATGGTTAAAGGAGGTACTGATGCATATTACCTTACTGCTTTTGTATCTGTAAGTCGCAATGGAAAGAAAAAAAAAACCCGTTAAAGCGTTCTACATTCTTATAGTACGGCTAAAAAAATGAGTATCTATACTTAGCAGTTTGTCGGCTGTTCATAAAGACGATTAAACATAAATGGTGTATTTATCAGGATGAGAGTCAAAAAACAAGTCTAAGGTCTACTTCAAAAATATCAGGAGATTATCATTAAGTATGCTTTTTTATTGAATTTATTAAATTGATTCTGATTTTTGAATGTTGTTTACATAAAACTAGCTGACCCGGCAAACTCCGTACCGCCTTTTTTTAAAAAAGAATTTTAAAAATACCGAATTTTTTGTTATACTGTTTATAAACGTCTTAGCTACACACGGGTGTAAGATAGCGGGCTAGCGAAGTCTAACACTTCTAGTAAATTAAAATCAGTTAAATTATCAAAAATTACATTTTTCGGCGCAATTGATGTATAGCGAAAGTGATTTACGTGTCGAAAAGGAAAGTACCGTTTATTTAACACTTTTCGTCGTATGGAGTTTAACGCGTCAAAAACTCAATGCTGCCATTTGTCGAAAGAGCTAAACATTACCTCCTTTGCCATTATACGTGAATGATTCTTGCATACCTATCAAATTTTAAAAGCAGACTGCTGGCGTTTCGGAAGAGAAGTTTAAAATTGCAAGAATTTCTTCACCTTTGCTAATACCTACATATTTGTTTAACTTTAAATATCATAACAAACGATTTCGTGGTCAGGAACACTTGGATTGTTCCCTAGTCAACCACCTTGCTAAAACATTTAATGTGCATTGCAATCCAGTACAGTCTACCAAATTTATTTTGTATAGGCTAAAACTTTACATTACATTGGCTGACAACTTTTGAGATTTGTGACAAAATGCACTTAAAAATGCAGTTCTGTCAAATAACTTTACCGAATGTTGACCACATAAGCAATTGTAGACATCCTCCAGAAGATCCTACCATAAGATTTATTATTAATTTGACATAATGCACTAAAATTGCATAACGAAATTTTCGGGATTTTCTTATCCTATGTCAATCCTTGGACGAACGCTAATCCATCAAGCCCTAAATCGTCAAAATCGAAACATCTGTTTTCGAGTTATAAGCGAACACACGTACGACACTCTATTTTATATAGATTTTTAATCATGTGAAGAATTGTGAAAGTTTTTGGGTTGTCTATTTTCCCCCTTTTCTGTGTCGGTTTTCTCTTTTTCTATTGTTAGGGGAAACATTTCTCAACTGGCATCCCTGCCTGGAAAGAGAAAATTTGCTTGAACATGAAAAGAACAGATTCAGAAACTGAAAACATGAAGATCACATTGAGATATATATATTTTTTACAAATGCAGCTTAAAAGGTTTATGAAGGGTGTTTTTTTTTTCTCTTCATGAGAAGTTCAAATGGTTGTCTATGATTTGACAGTTGAGAATATTAAATTGTGTTGACATTGCTATTCAGTAAGGTTTGGTTATTTATTCTTATAATCGTACTTATAACGCCGGAATGACGCTTCTAGATTGTGGAAATTTAAAATAAATCTGTTCGCGAAATGCTTAGAGCACTACGTCCATTTTACGTTCAACATAATTTCTGGTTAAATGGCTTCGTCAATAAGAAAAATTGACGTATATGGAGCGATGACAATCCCCATTACCCGTATAGATAAAAAAGTAATGTCAATGATTGAAATAATGTATTGGATATATCGAAATGTATTGTTCTTTGATGCTACAGTAACTGACTCTCAATATTTTTGTCCGCAGCTTATATTCATTCATTGGTTCGAATAAGTGAAGTAGAAATACGAATTTTATCAAAAAAAGCCCTTCAAGAGCAAATTCCATTGCGTTAATCTCTAGGGAAAAGGGAAAACCCGCCACTCAACGAAAGGACGCTATCGACATTGATTTGAATAACATTTTTCTGAATCGAAATTGGAAATAGTTTTCAAGTCACTCATGTGCCTCCACTGTTTAGTTTTGAAAATATTTTATTTACGCCTAACGATTTAAAACAGCATAAAAAAAAAACATATCCTTGGCTGTCAAGCGTTAAAAACAAGTTAACAGAAAATAATTTAATTTGCTCTAGAGGGAATCACCATTAAGCCATTTCTCCTCTATTTTTCATTTTTATAAAATATAAAGTGCACAAAAAATGTAACACGAGGCAAGCATGGAACTCCAGCTGCAGTGATGCAAAGTAAATTGAATAAAAATAAAATGTTATCAATTACTTTAAAAAATATCAGTTTAAAAATCAAATCAAATACGAATGTTTATTTTTTTTTTGTCCATAAATTAAATAATAACTTATGTCAGACTTGAAATAAAAAAAAAAAAAGAAATTTGATATTCCACCAAGCGACGAAGCACCTCTTAACCTATCGTTTACAATGTAATTCAATCAGAGCTAGCTCGCACCATCCACAAAGAGTCGTCGCATTGACATATGATATGAAATTTATTTTTTATTGGCACTAAGTGACAATTTTTTAGCTGACTCATGTCATAACTAACTACGTCCGCATTCAGTAAAAAAAATAAAAAAAAATCTGAGAAAATGAAATCAATTGTGAAGCAATCAGAACAAAGTATTTCGCAGCTACTGAATATCATGGTATCATGAAACGAGCACTTGAAATGTACGTACCTACTCGTGTGACTCGTTTACAACAATGCTGTTTAGTGTTTGTAAATGTTTGAAATAGGTTTTAAACAAGAGTACCTTTAAATTGATCGTATCCGAATATACAAGATTTTTGAAACTAAAAGGACATAATTTACAATGTCAAAATATTAAAAACAAACTGTTAATTGATTAAAAAAAATAAAACACTAGTGAGCACTCCAAAAAAATGCATAAATGCATAAGTTGTTCAAGTTATTTTAAGTATCCGGTATGAATACTTGAAACATATATTACATTACTTTTAAATGTTTTTAAATAAAAGTTCATTTTCATTGAAACATATCGCTTTTCAAATATCAAGAGTCAATGGTCTTCACTCAATGATTTTATGATGCTCTTCGAAAAGTTCGCATCGAATTAAATTGGGGTTTCTTTCATTGTTCGAGAATATTTAAGGGTTGCCAGGTAAGGTTAGGTTAAGGTGGCTGCTTGAAATGACCTGACACATTTAGAACATTATAAAGTCCATTGTAATACCTTACATCAGAAAAGCGAGGACTACCTCATTGACTTAACCACTTGGAAAACTTTCAATAAAGCGATAGAGACGGTGATACCTGTGACCTATCTGTACTAGATTTCTGGTATCGTTGAAGATAAATTCTCCTCAATGTAATTTTCGTCTTTAGGAGAGAACAGGGCATTCAAAAAGAAGGTGTGAAAGAGTCTCTGCAGGAGTAAATTTAGAAAACGCCCACTAAGTAGCATGTCTACCTTAAGGGCAGTGTCCAGTAATGACTTATGACAACTATTGAGCTAATTACGTTTTATATTTAGGTCCGCTCAGATCTTTTATTAGTCGCTAGACAAGTGGTCAAAATTATCCATCTTAGATTTGTTCTGCTCGGGCATCTTCTTACGTGCATAAGCTTACGTGTAGCGATAAGTACTCGTATATCAATATTTATATCTTGTTGGGTGAAAGGGCTTTTTTGTCTGAAAAGACGCAGATATTAAGTTTTTTTTGAGCCATGATAGAACCTCTTTTACCGCCAGAATTTTCGACAGGAAACCAAACGCGCTACAACGGTTAGGGAGACTTCTAAGTACACACAGCACTGCTCCCCAGCTCATAATTGGCTTTTGAGCCACCAGTATAGGGACGAAATGAATAATCTCGCAGGAATTTCACCTCAACCCAAGAAAGATTTTGATGGAGTGGTGACTTTGAAGTTGATTTTGAAAACTAGGTGTGGAATCGTGTAGTCAAACGTCAAAGTGACCAGGAATGATGGTATGTATGTATATGTCCAGTTGTATTGTTAGTAAATTAAGAGATAGCTCTGAGATGAATAACTTTACACGCGGACGTTTGTTTACTAAAAATTTGGAGCGTTGTGAAGTTGTGGAGTATGTCCAAGACTGCTGAAAATGTCAGGCCTTAAATTGTCACTGTAAGAAAAGCTATCTAAAGTGATCAAAAATATTGCTAACCCATAAGGAAGTAACATCCGCTGTATACAGCCAGTTAGTGATATCTGGAGATATGCCTTTTTTCGATGAGTTTTTCTCAGGAAAAGAGATAGCCACCATGGTTTTTCTGACTCTTTCCTGTATGTTTGGTTTTCTTGAAGTTCTTTATCTAGAAGAAGGCCTAGATATTCAGACTCATTTCAGAAAGTAAGAAGAGTTCCATTAATGGATGGAACTTTCAGCTGTGGAGTTTTGTAAAGGGTTTTTAACAAAAGTAGAGCAACAGGGACAGCAAACGACGCCATATTTCTGGCCGTTATTTTGACATTTCTCTTCAGTAGGGTTTGCCATTTTATGATGGAAAGATATACGAGCCAACAACGTGTCGAAATTATTAAAATTTACTACCGAAATTTGGAGTCAGTGGCGTGGACGTTAAGAGCGGTACGTTCAATTTATGGTCGTCATAATCGTCCTAGCCGATCAACAATTTAGCGTCTAGTGGACAAATTTGAACCCACAGGCACAGTACAAAATGTTCCCGTGCCATTAAGACAAAGAAGTGCCCGTAGTGTCGAGAATATTGCTGCCGCTGAAGCTTCAGTTGCAGAAAGCCCAAATGTGTCTCTCACAAGTCGTTCTCAAGTGTTTGGCATCTCTGTGACGTCGTTGTGGCGAATTTTTTTACAAGATTAAATTGACGCAAGAACTGAAGCCGCTTGACCACCAGAAGCGTCGTTTGTTCATGAATGGGGCTGAACAACAACTTAAAAATGATTCGGATTTTCATCGAAAAATCATCTTCAGCGATGAGGCTCATTTCTGGCTGAATGGGTTCGTCAATATACAAAATATGCGGTATTGGTCAGGCAGCAATCCACACGTACGCCATGAGTCATCATTGCATCCCGAAAAAATTACGGTTTGGTGTGGGTTATGGGCCGGCCGGCGGCGTCATTGGGCCGTACTTCTTCCGTGATGATCAAGACCGGCGCGTTACTGTGAATAGGGATCGCGTCATAAGAGTTCAAGAAAATGCGGAATGATTCCAGTAGAAACTTTACATCGAGGAAGTATTTATAGTGTGTTCCTTCTTTGTTAGGTTCAGGGATCTAGCCGTAACGAATACGATTAATTTGAAAAACACAGAAAATGAGGCAAATTATCGTGCCGCTTTATTCTTTCACTGCCTTAGCGTATCAATAGGCCATTTAAAAAGTTTTTATACATAAATCTGTAAAAAAAAACATGAAGTCATGTAACATGAAGTCTAAGTCCTTAATAGTACCGTAAAACATGGTAAAGTTTTGGAAAACAATCAAATACTTCAATTTAAAAGTTGCTTACTATATTTTTTTAAATAAATTTGCACATTATGAGCGTACATAACATACACATGAATCGAAACATTAAAGCAATGTTTTGTTACATTGTTAGTAATAGCACAAAACAGAATAGGTCCCAAAATAGAACCCTGTAGAGCCCCCATTGGCAGAGACATAAATTAATATATCGCTTGAACAATCCTCTGCCTCCTATTAGATACAAATTCTTTTATAAGATGCAATGCTGTGTCATGAAACCAAAGTATCTCTTTAATTTCATACAAATTATTCTATGATTTACGCTGTCGATGGGAAAACGGGTAATACAGGGCTCATATCATAATCATTTTGATGGAACTAACAGGCACCCCATCTTCTACCTCGATTTTCAACTGTTAATTATAAGTAAAAACAAAACAAACAAACAAAAAGAAGGCGTGAAAACTTTTTAAAGAACATCTAAAAAATGTATTGAAAAAATAATTTTTTGTTAATTCTCCATTAAATTAGGGGTACATTTAATATTTAAATTTTTTTTGTTTCTATACCGTTCCGAATAGTAATATTAATTTCGAAAAATTATTAGGCATACTATTGATCATATTAGTAAAAAAAGCAACACCTAGATGTGAATTTTTAATTAATTCATATATGTAGTATTTAAAAATAACTTCTTCCAATAACCTTGAACTAGGCCAAGAAACTTAAAATTAAATAAACTTATTGCAATCTTTTTGTTCCTTGTTCTTCGATCTAAATGATGTTGGCTTCTATTCAATTTTGCATACACTTCATTTTAACTATTTTTAATTTGATAAAATAAATCATATTAGCAACAAAAATCAACAAACGAACCATTAAAATTTCTTTTCAAATTCAAAAGCTTTTAAATAATTGACACTTATATTTTTGTCATAGAAACAAGTTTCCGAAATGATATAAAAAGCAAAACCTCCGCAATGATTAATGGCTCGTTCATTAATCACAAGCAACATGAACATATACATTTTTTTTTTAATAACCAAAACCCCAAAAATAAGCTATTAATTATCTTCACGTAATACATAAAGTTTTTTTTTTCCTCCACTTCTCAAATTATAAAAAATACATTTTTATTTTGTGGACATAGCTATACCAACAACCTACACGTTATTTAATAAAATGTTGTCACCAAAGAAACAAAAATTCAATAGTCCATACACAGCTCAATGAAAAAATGAGAAAAGAAAATAAATTCATTTTCCCATACCTCTTATTTAAATCACTTTGAAAAAAATATTTACAAAGTTATAAAATAAAAATAAAATACAAAGCAAAACAAAAACTTACTTTCCCGTTACTTGAACACTAAAATTAAATGTCATGGCCATTATTGCAACCATAATATCGGCCATTGCTAAGGAGACTACAAAATAATTTGTAATGATTCTGAAATGAGACAAAAATATAATTATTTTTAAATTTAACACTTAATACTAAACAAATAAACAAACAAAATTTAAGAGAGCGAAAAAGAGCAAAAAGAAATTTTTTTTCGAGGCAGCAAGTCGAATAAAAATATTTTTGAAGAAATAAAAAAAAAAAATAATTTTATTTGCAATTAGTTTTACCTTAATTTTCTATTTCGCATCACAGAAATAATTACAAGTAAATTGCCAAAAATAGCGGCAACTATTATAAATAACATCAAAGATGCCTTAAACGTCAGCATGACGCTTCCGATCCATTCGTTGTGCTCTGCGCCATCTGTTGCATTAAAATTGGTGGCGGGATCGGTGTTGGGCGCCAATGTGCCCGTCATATGTTCGGCCAGGGAGCCACCGCCACCACCACCACCACCGGATGATGGTGGTCCCGTCGATCCGTATATTGACGACGATCGATTGAAGGAGGGCGACATTGCAGTTGTTGCTGATGTTTGATTATAGTTCAGACTCATTCGTTTTCAAAAACAAAATTAATTAAATTTTTTTTTTTTAAACTAAAAAATAAAAAAATTGTTGTTGCTCAAAGGACACAGTCGGGGATTGTCTTGTATCGTTTGTTTCTTTGTTTCTTGGTGTTTGCGTTTTGCGTGAGTGGGGGTTGCTCTTTCAAAAATTTTAATTTTGATTTTGGTCGGCAGGAGGATTTTCACTTGAGTATCTTTATACTACTTCTATCTATCTTTAGATAATTTATTTTTGGTTTTTTTTTTTCTTCTTTTCGGTTTTTGTGTGTGTTTTGTGTCTTTCTTTGAATTTGAAAGAACGATGACAAAATATTGAATTATGTCCGACAGATGCGAAGCTGCCTGTTGGAGCGATCGCCCGCCAATCGCCACCGTATTCCACTTTTTATAGCTGACTCTTCTTCTATGCTAAACGACTCTTCTTTGCCTGGTATTGGTATAAGTGATTGATGATAGGTGGCGCTGTGCACTAAACGCAATAATGACGACAATAACGACAACGACGATGGGTAATTTAAATTCACTGTCACCGGTTTATGCGGCTGCGGTTGCAATGACAACAACCTAGACGACGAAGATGACAGTGAAGACGACAACGACAGCGGTAGCGGTAGCAGTAGCGGTAGCGGCAATATCAACGAAAGTCCCGTCATGATGCTGAAATTGGCACCAGCCCAAGGTGAACCTATAGAAGCGACGAAAAAGAAAGAAAGATTTCAAATTAATTTAAATAAATACGTAGAATGCATATTTAAAATCTTAAAATCAAGAAAAATATAAGAAATTAATAGTTCTAACATCTCCCATACTGACTACCCGACGCGACCGAAGACTGAGTTAAAATTTGAGATAAATTTATATTTCTTCCAATCAAATATATGTATATGAACCTACTCGTATAGCACTCACTCAGTCCTTGAGATCGTTTCTGGCTGTCTTAAAGAAAATTAATTTTCTATACATAGATTACAAAATTATTATATAAATGACATTCTATTTATATTTAGCGCATCATTTAGTTAAATAAATTTAAAAACAAAATTCACAAAATTTGGAATGCATGTACGACAAGACAATTTGGTCTTTTCTACTGTTCCCTGTTCTCTGTTTTTGAGCGAGCAAGCAAGCGTGTGTCGAGAAGCGAACCACGCTTGATTGAAATTAATGTTGTTCAATTGTCGCAAGTGATGTTGCCAAAAACAATTTGCCATCATCAATACTCGTATATATTCGTATCTAAACAGAAAAAAAAAGTATCTTTGTACAAAACAATAGCAATTGTTTTGGGGGACATTGTAGTATGTCCCATGCCCCTACTTTATGTAGGTACACAGTACACACCGACTTTGACAAAAAGTAATTAGATTTTCGCATCCGAAGTTTGTGTTTTATGATTTATAAAATTTCAGCGATGCCGCCGCCATAGCACCGCCATCATTGAAAAGGGGGAGAGGATCCCCCTATGTTCATTATTCATGCCAGGGGGGGTTTCAATTGTATAAATGTTTTTTTCAGTATATTGTCGACTGAGCGGCCAATTATGTCAGTAGCTCTCGGTCGGTTATTTGATTGCCAACGCCAAGAGCTATTTGAATAAATCAAAACAAATACAAGCGTATAGGTTGACATACACACATACACATATTCATATACAAATCAGTCGAAACAATTGATTATATTTGCGAGGAATAAAAAAAAAAAAAAAAAACATGTGTCACATCACAGGTAAAATGAAATGTTAAGCAAATGTTTACCTGAATGGAATGCAATTTAAATAGGAAGTTTTGTATCTAGATAATTAATGTGGTATGATTCTATTTAAGCTTTAAATAGTATATTTTTATTTGGGGGCTTATAGCTTAAGCTTTTATTGTTTTTGCCTTTAAATAAGGGGTTAATTAAAAGAATTACAATTGATGGACGTTTTTAATTGCTAACTATAATTATTGAAGTATGAAAATAAATAGAGTCTATTGTTGTATTTTTAGACTTCAATTTGAATGTTTAAGTTGATGTTTGAATTAATTATTAAGGATTAAAATATTTAATTTAAAGTGGTTTACATACTGAATTAGTTGATCATTTTTTAAATAGGAAATTTTAAGCCTTGCGTAAGTAGGTCTGGCTGAATGAAGATAAAACAAAGTAGTTACATGCTTTCCTTGAATGCAGAACATCAGCACCGTAGGCTTGGACAAAACATCACATAAGACAGATTTAACTTTGAAGTTCCTATATAACCTCTCAAAATAATATAAGTGAAGTGATCAATCTAAAAATCACTCTTGCCAACAGCTTTTTATTCAGTCTTAGCAGAAAAACCCTCTCTCAAAATACCAAGGAGACACTAAACAAGATTCTAATCATCCCAGTCCTGCTGTATGGCAGTATCGAGCAGAAGCGTTGGCCCTAACACAATCGGATGATAAGCGGCTGAGTGCTGTGAGAGTATATATCTTATAAGATACTGTCCAGCGTTTTATGTGAACGCCTTAAGCCGTTCGCTGATGATCTAATAGGTCCTTCCTTACCAATGCGGCTTCAGACCTGGAAAATCTACGACCGACCAAATATTCACATTACCCCAGATTCTGGAGAAAGCCCAAGAACATAACATCGATACCTGTTCGTCGATTTTAAGGCAGCCTACGACAGTTTTAATAGAGTTGAACTGTATCGTGCCAAGTCCAACTTTACAATCTTTGCTAAACTGATAAGCCTTATCAGGATAACTTTGGAACATACTCGCTGTTTCGTCAAAGTTAGTAAAGACTATACTGAAACTTTTAAGGCTTAGTCAAGGTGACGCACTGTCATGCAGCTGTTTTAATATTGTGCTTGAAAATTTCATACGGAACACCTATACCAGCAGATCGGGCACCATCTTTAATAAATCGATACTTGGGTTTGCGGAAGACATTGACGTGATAGGTAGAACAAAGCAAGCAGTAACGGGTGCTTTCACTACTATGGAGTCAGCAGCAAGTAGAATGGACCTGAAAATAAACGAGGACAAGACAAAATATATGCTTTCATCAACAAAAGTCCAATCCCACCACCGACTTGGTCAGAACGCAACGTGACCATTGATAGGTATAACTTCGAGGTAGTCAAAGAATTTGTCTACCTGGGTACTGCTCTAAACTAAACACAGGCAACAACATCAGCGCTGAAATCAAACACAGACTAGCTCTTGCTAATCGCTGTTTCTTTGGGCTGAATAAGCAATCGAGGAATAAAACCCTATCAAACAGAACTAAGGGGACACTGTATAGAACACTCATCACTCCGATGTCCGATCCTGCTACCTGCAGAAGCATGGACCCTCTCCCAATCGGATGAAGTATCACTTGGAGTCTTCGAGAGAAAAGTTCTGCATACGATTTATGGTCCTGTCTGCGACGAAGAAGATACAACGACGAACTATGCATATGTGCTGTACAGCGACATTAGCCTAGCCAAAAATTCAGCGACTAAGATGGTTGGGCCATGCAGGACGAATGGACATCGACGCTCCAGCTCGTAAAGTCTTCAACGCCAAACAAGATGGAGTCAAAAGCCAAGGTAACAACTTGGAGTGCAAAATTAGAGACGGCAGGCTAGAGATCGAGCTGGCTGGAGGGGCATACTAAGCAAGGCCTAGGAGAACAACAATCTAGTGGAGCCATCCATAAGTAAATAAGTATCACAAATAACTTTGCCATCAATTCATATATTTAAAGTTTTAAGACTTATGAAACACTGTTCCATTATTTAAATATCTCGAAAAGACATGATTGTGTTTAGTGGAAGATGGGCAGTAGGTACATATTCACTCTTCTTAAGACTTATTCGGTTCACGTTTCAACCCAAAACGTCCATCCACACGTCAAGTGTTCTTTGAAGGGATGAAGGATTCTCGCTTATGATGGCTCAATCGTCAGCAAAGAATAACTGATGCACTTTGAGATCCGTCACATTACCTCCAACCAGGACGTCAAGGACTGTAATCAAGCACAGGGAACCCAAGACGTTTTCCTAGGTTCCCTACGGCTTCTACTGTGATTTGAACGCCAACTCAAAATCTACAAACATTAGGTACAAGCGGTGACTGGTGCTCATGATAATTCGCCAGTTGATGATGTGATCGACGCATCATGTCATGATCGACCACTGCGAAAAACTGCTTGATGACTGCTGAGCGTAGTTTCGACCATGGACCTTACAACTGATCTTCTATAGTGTTTCTAGTGTCAATGCTAATCCGCTGTCCAACAATGTCACTAGTGATTTTAAACAGCCTCCTAGCGTCCCATCTTCCTGCAACCATGCTCCCTATTTTCCGCAAGTTTGTCTACTCTTGCCCCCTTGTCACGTCTCACAAGCTGCACTGTCTTATGTGATGCCTTGTATCTGTATTCGTTTTCGTAGAACTAATTTACGCTCAGCATCAGTTTCTGAATTAATCCTTGCTTTAGTGATCCTCGATATGTGATTTTGTCCCAGGTGTCTTGGGATATCCAGGAATCTTGGTAAAGTTTCAGTTCCGTGTTCCGGCTTCCACGTAAGTGCTCTTAATTTCACTCCACATAGCTTCTACCGGTAAGCCAGCATATTTTAAGTTTACGCTTTGTCGCCGAGTGTGGTAGAAAAATGACGACGTGCATTATGATCATTTAGGACGCTTGTGTTGAATCTTGGTCTCCTTGCTATATCTTCTGAGTGACGTTGGGCAACTGTACTGTACGTGAGCAACTTATTTAAAATTTAAATTAAATTAAGTGTACCTACCCCAAACGAAATTGTACTTTTTAAATAAATGTCGACTTTCAAATCCTTCAATACTTCATTCAACCGTTTTAAGTATCGTGTCCTTGACCAATAAATGAAATGATAAATTGAAAATAAAAATAAAATCAGTGCTTTCTAATACCTAACAAAATATTTAACAAGGATAGCACTAAAGGCACCCAAGATTCGGAAATAAATTTCAAATAAAAAATAAAACCCAGAACCCGGATACCTAGTTGAAGTTACATTCCTCGTTAAAATACTGCAGCACATTGGAAAACTATTGCAGATACGGAAGCCATATCGCCCACGAACTCGAACGGAAGACCACAGCTGCAGTGCTTGGTATAATAATTGAATTGTAAAGCCATTGTAAATAATTGTGCACGAGTTTAGTGTAGGGGAATGGACTCCCCCTTGCTTCGTCTTCCAAGTTCAAATAGTCATTGTTTGTTGCTCCTGCTGCTGTTCCTTGTATAGAGGTACCTATACATATGTATATTTGATATGGAGAGTCCTAAATGTTCTTACAAAATACTTTAGAAAATCAAAATCCTTACAACGAAAGGATAAAAGAGGTACCAGAGGCGCAGATATTAGTAGTACCAAAGTCCTCATGGCTAGAGTATTGAAACACTTTTTTATATTTTTTCGAAGATCTGTCAGAACTTCTCTCGCCACAGTTGATAAAATAGAACAATAGTTTTGGCAAATTTATCTACCCAACCAAAAAAGGACGAAGCTTACGAGGAAGGAATGAAACCATAAAATCAACGCACGTACCATAAAACACCAACAACCTTATCTCTCCTAACATAAATTTCAACAAAGAGACAAAATAAAATGGCTGAAAACTACATCCCTGCTCTGCTGATGGTGCCTGTGCGTCCACGTTTACGTCCAAGTCTCCAAGTCTAGTCCATATATTCTATTCAGAAAACTGAAAACTTATTTCTATGTCTGTTTCCATTGCATATTGTGTGCTTTGTGTGTCCTCGGAGACCCAATGAATTCCTTTTTTTTTCACTCACTGAGGAGGGTTGTTTGTGTGCATAAAAGTTAAAAATCTCAAAACTCATCTCCCTTGAGTATCTTTTTATGTTGAATGTTGAATGACATATATTACCCCCCCTTCCACCCTCTTTTCAAGCCATATAGTATATCCCTTAGGCGCGAGTGAATAATACTCCTATTATCCTTCCCCACCCAACCCATTCTTGAGAAATTTTAATAAAAAAATATAACATTACACAAAAATGTTGGCACGCACAAACATAATCTTGAAAACACACAATTCAAAAATCTTAAGTCCTCGGCTGAGTTATAGCTTCCTCAATCCTCTCAACCTCAACCTCAACCGCCCCATTTTATATGTTTCAACCTTGGCAACCTTGGTTGTTGGTTCAAGGTCACAAAGGATTTTCCCCGTCGTCAGCTCGATATCCATTCTTCTGTTTTTTTTTCTTTTCGAGAGGATGAGTTTGCTCAGTGGGGGAGCAAATATTTAGGAAAATACTAACCAAATATACTTGAAGAAGGATTGCGCGCCATAAAGGGGATTTGCCGAGTGAGTGGTTTATTATAGCAAAAAAGAAAAAAAAAGTCTCGAGGTGAATCACTAATATTTAGAGTGTAATTCGAAGTGTATTCTTGTATACATATCACAGAACAGAATGGAGGGATTAAATATTTGTTTTATGTTTATATCCGCTTGAAATGTATTTTGCTATAAATTCATTGATGGGGTACTTTGTGGGGGGCCAAAAAGAAAGTAGCAGATGCGTCGCACACACACAAAAACACACACTTGCGATAAAATAAAAATTGAAAATCCTGCGGCTAGAGCCTACTCGTGGTGCTTGCTTTCAGGGTAATCGTTTGATTTTTTGCTGTATCCAGATTTTTTATGTGAACTTCAAGGGAAGCAATTTATATAACCTTTAAATCACTCAAATTAATCAATCGTAAATCAAAACGTCCTTATAGAGCTATAAAATGTTTGAAAAACAATAATTCCATCCACAGCACAGCACTCTCTGTTCCCAATCCCAAAGGGTGCATTAAAAGCCTTCGTAGGTATCGATTTATTGATATGGATTTTGAGCACACACACGTGCGTTCATTAATGGTGACGGTAAGCGATAACTAGATTGGAGATATTTTGGAGGAGGTGTAATGTGTCCTGATAGGAAGTTCCTTCACTTCCTTCGTATAATGTTTTTGGATGGAAAGACAGGGCGAAGTGCATTTTGAAAATGAAAAGAATCAATCAAAGAAAGTACGGGAAAGCACTTTAATTTGAATAGTAAATTAATTAAATTTCTTGCTGAAAATGAGGTTGAGCTTGAATGGGAAGCCTGGGAAGACTAACGACGAGTGAGTTGTGTCATGAAGGCGTTAACTTTTGTCTGTATCATGTATCATGCAATACGTCGAAAATTGTGAAGCTGAGTCGTGATATTTTTAATCAGTTTGAGGTTTTAACTGAAATCAATTTACAATGAAAGGGGAAATAAAATTTTTTCAGAATTTGAAAAGCTGAACCATACTTTACTGACGTACCCAGCGTCACAATCAAAATAGTAATTGAGGCGTTTTAGCCTGAAAAAAATCCAGTCCGGTTGGGTCAGACGAGGTACCTCCTGAGTTTTGGAAAAGGTGGGTGATATCGGTGTTAAATGGCTCCTCATTTTCACCTAAAAGTTTCAAAAAGATTACCGGATGCCTAAACAATGCAATATGAAGGGAAAGTCACCTTCTCCCAATTTATAAAATGAAGAATGTTTAATTAAACTGATGCCAAACCCATAAAGATCGTTGAGCAAGTGGGGAAGTTGACTAAAATTGCAATCCAAAGTATAAGGATCATTATTTAAAAACATCGAGATTTCGAAAAGGTATTCGAAAGACAACCTTAAGATCTGATTTGGGTGTATAATCATGGATATATAGCGAGGTATGTAGGAGTGATGTCCAGTTGGTGTCACCGAAGAGTTTAAAATAAATTACCTGTTGGAAGAAAAAGAGACGGACCGCAAAGTTTATCAGTTACTCTTTTCTGATGATGGAGCCATCGAAATCGAATATCTTTCATCTCAACTAGCAACGGAACGACGCAACGCCGAAGTATGGGCGAATGTTTTTTAAAGGAAAT
The DNA here is from genome assembly GCA_916050605.2 of Platycheirus albimanus. Taxonomy (NCBI): domain Eukaryota; kingdom Metazoa; phylum Arthropoda; class Insecta; order Diptera; family Syrphidae; genus Platycheirus; species Platycheirus albimanus. Next base: position 5,796,272 of record OU696696.1, on the reverse strand, counting down.
GGGTGTCTTATAATTTAAAAAAAGACAGAATACTGTGCTGCCCGTTTTCTGATCCACCACATGCCTTTGAATGCAATAGTGGTTCCCAAGTGTGTCCCTTAGCTGGAAGGGATATTCTATTATTGTTTATACGGCAACCACAAACGTACAGTAGTGGATTAAGGAGAATTCCCGCAAGGCCTGGGCCTACATTTGTACATTTTGCGCATGCCGTTAACTGGGTCAACAAATACTTTTGGCCTACGAATATCAAATAAATTTCACGTGGTATATAAAGATTTTACGCTTAACTACACAATTTTATTTTAATATGGGTAGAAATCCAAAAACAGTCCGAAAAAATCGCGTTTCAAAAAAACACCGTGCATCTTATTCGAAAACTTCGGAAACACAGCCTCTTCTATCCCAAAACAACTTTCAAATTAAATCCAGCACCAAGGCTCTTGGTCTATTATACAATTCGTCTAGGTTCAAGTAAAAAATTTGTGTACAATCCTGGCAAGGCGGCCCTGGAGGAATAATCGTTTAATCGGAGGAATTACAACTAGAACTGGCTGTTTCGTTGGGTGATATAGAAATTTTTTTAACATTACTTAAGAAAATAATTATTTTTTTCATTGATGATCTAGTGTCTAGTTTAGTAAATTGAATGCTGTTGAAGGAAAATTGTACCAAATCCAAGACTTCTATATCCACCTTAGAGCCAAATCTTGGCGGAGGAGGGGGTCAAAGCAATTGCACCATTTTTGAAAAACTTAGCATTTCGAATCATTTTTAGAAACTTCAAATGTGTGATAATCTTATGAGAAGTGATAAGTACTCGTAACGCACATAAAGTAAAATGCACGACTGAGTCGCACGAACTTGCTCGAATGTGTGACACTGGTTTAGGGGCTTGAGATTTTGATAAAAATAAAATTTTCAAAATTCTTAAATAAATACTTAAACTAATTTGAGCTGAAAAAATTTCATTTCATTTCTTGGATAAATTTGAATTTATAAGAGTAAATTTATAAAAATCTGTGGAGCGGTTTTTGAGAAAAAAAGTTTTTTTTGAAAAACTTTTTGAAAAAAATTAAAAAAAAAAATTCAAAAACGCCAGTTTTTGAATAGTTATAATTCAACATTCATTTAAAATTTTTTGGAAAAATTTAATAAGCCGTTTTCAAAATATTAATTTTTAATTTTTTTTTTAATGCTTTTTAAAAAAACAAAAACAAATATTTTTCAAAAATATTGGTATGCAATACAAATTGAGCTACCTACGGCTATATGTGTGTGAAATTTCGAAAGAATCGGTTGAGTCGTTTTCGAGTTAGTCGATAGAAAAAAAAACGGCACTATGGAAAGTACCGTTCTTAGCCATTTTTTAAAACTTTTTTTTCAGCCATATGATTCGTCGTACCTGAAAAGTAACACTGATTTTTTTAAATAGAAATCGTTAGAGCCGTTTTTGAGAAAAATAAGCGTAAAGGTTGTATGGCAGGTACCGTTATTTTTTTAGATAAAAAAAAAATTCAATTTCCTCTCTGTACAATAGCTAAAAAAGTCTATATACCAAGTTTGACAGACAGACAGACAGACAGACAGACATACAGACGGACAGAATTTTTAGACCATCTTTTTTCGTCTTCGCTATCATCGTAATGTCATGTTTGATTGTTATCTCAAAACTTTTTTTTTTCGACGAATGCATTACTTGCCTTATAGTACCTAATCGCAAGTAAAAATGATGTCAAGTTTTTCAGTTCCCTCGATGACATTCCCATTCATAGCAAGGGCGGAATACGTTCTGTTTTATGACTAAAGACAACATAAAGTTTTTGAAGCACTAAATACTACGCGGTCCATGATTCCCCTTTGAAAGATTCGGTCAAGATCAGTGTCTTATAAGTATATTATATCAGACCCTTTTACACATCTGGAGAAAAATTATGGGAATTTGATAGGCTTAATTAACCAGCAAATCAATTTACTTGGACTAGAATTCTAAGATAAAAGCTTTTATTGATACAAATTAAAAATAAAGTTGGAGACAAAACAGTGCCTTGCGGCACACCAGATATTGAGTAAAAAGCTTGAAATTAACCATTCCAGTGGAATTTGGAAGCTCTTATTTTAAATCTGGCTATATCAGTTTTCAAAAAACTTTGGAAACAAAATTTCCAATTGAGACATTCATTTGGTGATTTCGGAGTAGAATTTTTTTTTTTTTCTGTAATGTTTTTGTTAAATGATTATAGGTGAAGAATGACAATAAAATTATTGCCTCATCATGAATGACTTGCTCTGGGATACATTGACCCATCCAACCACAAATAAAAAAAAATAAGAAATCTCGAAATTGAGGAAATTTCGTTTTTAGAATTTAATGCAAATAATAAACTAAATAGTCCTACATTTTTATTTGCGATTAAAGGTACTATAAGGCAAGTTATGCATTCGTCGAAAAAAAAGTTTTGAGATAACAATCAAACATGGCATGACGATGATAGCGAAGACGAAAAAAGATGGTCTAAAAATTTTGTCCGTCTGTACCTATGTCTGTCTGTCTGGCTGTCTATATGTATAGACACCTACAGCCCAAACGGGTGTGCCGAATTCAATTGCTTCAAAATTGGTATATAGAGTTTTTTAGGTATTGTACAGAGGGGAAATTGATTTTTTTTTTTAGCTCAAAAAATAACGGTACCTGCCATATTACCATTACGTTATATATTCTTATATAACTATAAGCTTATATTTCTCGAAAATGGCTTTAACGATTTTGATTTAAAAAAATCAGTGCAGCTTTTTAATTACGACCAGTATGGCTGAAAAAAAGTTTTAAAAAATGTCTAAGAACGGTACTCTCCATAGAACGGTTTTTTTTTGCTTTCTCGAAAGCAAATCAACCGATTCTTTCGAAATTTCACACATATACAGGAGTAGGTAGCGTACCAATATTTTTAAAAAAATATTGTTTTTCGATTTTTAAAAGCGTTTTTTAAAAAGAAATTTAAAAAATTAATATTTTGAAAACGGCTTATTAAATTTTGTTCTAAAAATTATAAATGAATGTATCTGCCGAATACCTATGAACTGGCGTTTTTGAACTTTTTTTGAAATTCTTTTCTCAAAAACCACTCCACAGATTTTTATAAATTTATTCTCATAAATTCAAATTTGTCCAAGAAATAAAATGGTGTACTTTTTTTTCAGCTCAAATTAGTTTAAGTATTTATTTAAGAATTTTGAAAAATTTATTTTTATCAAAATCTCAAGCCCCTAGACCACTGTCACACATTACAGCAAGTTCGTACGACCCAGTCATGCATTTTATTTGCATATATGCAGAGCAGACTCATAATGGTTTGTGTTTCAAAATGGAACACAAAAATATTATTTAATAACCCTTGAAATAGGTAGAAATTGTTTTGGGCGTGCCTTTGTTACCTATTATATGCAAAATATTTAAACTCACACGCATTTTTTAAAGGAAAAACCAAATATCAAAGTAGGGACAAAAATTTTCACAGAATTATCTTTTCATGCTCAGTAACTTTCCAATTACAAAATATGTTATAGAAACTCGCTTTTCCCAAGTCACGCAGATAAAAAAAAACCAAAACGATTGGCATTAATTGGAAAAGGCTGCTGTCAATTAGTATTATGTGAAAATCTGTCCATTCAGCAAAATGTCCTAGGGCTCTGCTCAAGTCAGCTATAGTGTCCAAAACAGAAAAAAAAGTGGTCCTGACAGAAAAAATGAATCTCATAATAATATACAAAATAGTTTTCCGGATGGGAAATTTTGTGCGGAAGAAAAATTGATCTAAATAAAAATTTCCTTACTTAATCTTCCTATACACACCATACAAGTACACGGAGTAGTTGAAGAGGCACGTAATAGTCTGACATTGTAAATGCATAAAGCTAAACTTTATATGTATTTGTACATTGACAACGACATAGACCAAGGTTCTATGTGTACACATTCGATGGCCAAGTGTATGTACGACCGAGGTACTTGTGCTTTTCATGATATGAAAAAAAAAAAAAATTCCAAGACGACAAGACGGCGATGTGAGAATATTTTTTGCTTTTACTAGCATCTTGTGGGAGTTGGAGACGACAACGATATCGTCGTGGTCGTGGGCGCCGCCACCATACTTCCTACCTAATTTATTGCAGTACAAAGATTGAGCAGACTTGGAAAACCCCACTGGAAGATGAAAGGCGATATCGTTAATATGGAACAGGGTTGCCAGATTTATTTTGAAAGAAAAATAAATCTGAAGGAAGTACAGTGCTTAATAACTCCGATTGCGTTCCAAAAGCCAATATCAATACAGGATACGTACAAAATTCAAAATTTCAGGTTTTGTCCAGGTTGGAGAATTTTCATGTATATATTCTGGTCACCACATCCTTTGCACAAGTCGTTCGTGCGATGTCTTATTCAGTTGAAGAATCTTCATCTGTTCATCAAGGCCATCATTTTCTGGTTATGACACAGAAGTCGAGCGAAATATGTGCTTGCTGTCGCGAGTATTTTATTCCTTATTTTGTGATTCATTTGAAGGGTTGTGTCTACCCGACTGAGTGTAAGGAATGATCCCTTTTGTGCCAGCTCCATCACTCGTTAAGCTTTCTAGAACAATACTGTGATCAGAAATAATCTTGTGTTTTTCTGAGTTTCGGAAACTCTAAGATATTCTGGATAGCAAGTTAAAATATTCGATTTTATTTCAATGGCGGAAAAAAATAAGATTTTGGCATGTGGTTTTGTCTTAATTCTAAACTGTTGAAGACATCAGATTGAAGAAAGATGTTGTAATCGGGAAACCATGCTGATTCGGTTAGTTCAACGGTCTCTAAATATTCTTGTAATTGAATTAAAAATAGAGCATTCTTCCTTCATTATCATCCACATGATAATATTGGAACGAGGCCTTTTATTTGTTCCTTAAAAGTGGAGAGAAATTTTCCTGCTTCAAGCTGATCTAGACATCTGCATAAATGTTACTACCCTGACCCACTACATCTAAATTCTATACCATACCTTGGTGTAAAGAAAACCGACTGAATGCTTATCCCTGAAGTCTTATTTTACTGACCATCTTTTGCATGAGTAGTCATATAGAATACGTAGTGGTTTTGGGACCCATACTCTATGAAGATCTCTACTCTATCAAAATCATGACCAAGATGCATTCAGTACTTGTTTCAACCAATCTCTAGACTCAAGGCGTTTTTGTCATCATTATGTAAGTGTGATCCTTTAATATAAGGGACGATTATAAAAAAATTTTCCAACAATGGTACACCTTAAAAACAATTAATGATGATTGTACCTTTGCAGAATGTTCTATGAAAGACAAATAGTTACAAGGTTAGGTCAATTACTTTTAAACCAACCGAATATAAGATCCAGGATTCCATAGAGAATCATTCAAGTTGAAAAGGAAGTAACCGCCTCTGGCTATTGAGAGACAGCACGTCGCAAGAATTAGGTTGACAAAAAATTTCCATCGAAACACCAATTTTAGCTTTTCAGAAAATTCACACAAAATATAAGCTGGCAACCCTTAAACCCTCCATGTTATTTTTTCCTTCAAAATACATTTCCATCTGATTTATGCTCATAACGTTCCCTGATTTTGATCGCATTCATATGAAGGTAATACTAATTTAATTATCCAAACCAATTTGCACATGCACAGGATGAAGCAAATTAAATTTCCCACTGAAGGTTGGATAGCATCCGTCTATTGGCTGACATAGTGTGTGCCCTTCCGTTCGTTTTTGATGAAAAAAATATGCTTGAAAGAAAAAAAAAAAAATTACCTTCTATATCTCATTCAATGCAAAACTACCTGTCGAAAACTTAATTTTTCTTTTCAGAACGAATTACTAACGAAATTATTATTTTCTGAATGGACAGTGGAAAATTATTTAATTCAGCTGTCATCATCTTACAATAGTTTGGAATTAATTTATCATAGGACAAGAGACTAGTTGGAAAAGTAGAGAAATCTTATTTCAGACCTTCGTAATCATTTTGTTTTTCTTCTATTGATTTTTTTTTATGAAGCTGCTTGTAAGTATCTTTTTGGATTTGGGGCACAATAAAGTTTTCTTTTTTTTATTGAATTTTAATGAAAAGAACATTTCGAGTTGGCTATGACAGAGGAAGCAAATTTATTAGGAGAACTTTGAAATTGTTGAAAGTTTTGAAGCTTAAATTATAGGATTTAATGGAGTTACGGCTTACGGGTGATAATAGAATTATAGTTGAGAAATCTGGCCTTTCAAGTTGCTGAATAGGCAGCGGCGTAGAGCTAGATACTCCACCATAAAATATAAAAATATTATTCCAAAGACGACGGAAAGTTTGGAGTAAAATAGATTTGATGTTAGTACTGTTTTAATTTATTTTTTTAAGGATTGGTTTTGGGGTCGTGATCTGAAATTCTTACAGGCCAAGCTCTCAAAAATGAGATGAATGAATATTATTGAAGATTGTTATCAAGAAAAAGTTGAGTATAGACATTTTTTTTTATTTAGGACAGCAAACTTCATCTCTAAATATTCTTATGTGGTGTAGCCAAGATGCTGAAACAGATGAAATTCCAAACATTTTAAGAAAACCATCAGTTTTGTTAAGCGTCTCCAGAGGGAATTATCGGTAATGACAGCCTTCTTATATTGAAATTATACCCGATATTAGTACCCTCTATAATAATGCTCCGTGTCGTACTAACTTTAAGAATGACGGAACAAGTGGAACTTGTAAGGCAGGAGCATTCACCAAATTATCTGCAAAATATGATGTGTGGAAAGAATGACCAACGATAGAAACCTCAACAATATCTGCCCCTTTCATCTCAAGGAGACCAGATTTTCTCTGCTCAAATTATAGAGGCACGCATTGGTTTCTTATGGCACTTTTCATTGGAGGAAAAGAACCGTCCAGAAGCATCCGGAAGTCTTCTGAAACCATTCCATTGGTAAGCAAATGACACTTCTGACCATTCTGAGAAAAAAATTTTGCTTCTGGATTTGAAGTCAGAATCCACTCAAGAAGCACAAAAAATACAAATAGAACTCAAATTTTACCCATAGAATATTTAATGTGAAACACAACCTTCATCTTTGCTAGGCACACACTTTATTTGTCTTCTTCTTAATTGATATTTGACATTTGTACATAGATATATTACAAACTAGACTAGAGAGAGTGCGTTCAGTGATAGTAAGATAATAATAGGGATATAACAGTCACCCCTCTTTAACAAATTTCAATTCTTACAACTAATACAAAAACTCTTAAAGTAAATATGTATTATGTTCAGATTAGTTTTTTTTTACAAATTAATTTAAAACTTTAATATAATTATATTTTCAAATAACTTTGAAGTAATACAATACTTTTAATACTTTTAATTAATGCAAGTTATTTATAAAATTACTAGGTACTATTATTACTTTTATTTCAAAATAATTCAAGATAATAAAATAATTAAATAATTGTTATATTCTTTTAATTACTAATTTTCAAATAAGTTTTAATGGTTTTTTTTTTTTTTTTTTTTTTTTTTTTTTTAATTCATCGTGATTTAGATTTTTTGTTTTTTTTATTTCAATTTATAAATTCATTTTGATTTATTTTGATCGAATGTTGAATTATACGTTAAACGATCTGTTTTTTTTCTTTGTCTTATTGGTCTATTTGGTTTCGAATTTGGCATGGGTTCTGTAACTTTTGGTTCTAAAATTGTGTCTTTATTTAAATTCGGCTGAGTTATGTTTTCAAAATGTTTTGTTGAGTTTTCTAAGGGTTTTGTTGAGTTTTCAAAATGTTTTGGTTCTTCAATTATTGTGTCGTTCTGTTTTGGTTCTTTAATTTCAAATAGTTTAGGATTTTGACTTATATCATAATGGTATGGAATTTTATCTTCTTGAGGCGCTTCAATGCCTGAGCCTATTCGGTGTATTTGGTCGATGTGACGTTTCCAAATCCGTCCATCATCTAACTTGACAGTATAATGAAGCGCACCAAGGACCTCCATTATGATTCCAAATTGATATTTTGAGTTACAACTATAATCGCGAACCGAAACCCGATCGTTGACAAACAGTTTTCTTACATTCTCTCTTATTTCTTTTGTATTTTGAAGGTAAGGTTCCTTAGGAACGATTAAATCCAGACGCGAACGTATTTGTCTTCCAAACATTAAAAATGATGGTGATTCCCCTGTAGCATGGGGAGTGCGTCGATAGTTTAATAAAATATTACAAAGTTCTTTTTCAATTTCTGAGGGCTTGCAATTTATAGTTTTAAGTTTGTTTTTGAACGTTTGAACGTTTCGTTCTGCCTGCCCGTTCGTAGCAGGATGATAAGGGGCACTTCTTTTATGTATGATACCATTCATTTTTAAAAATGTTTGGAATTTTTCAGAAGTAAATTGTACCCCATTATCACTAACCAGAACTTCCGGAATACCGAATTTAGAAAAAATTTGACGACACTTATCAATTGTTACGTCAGTGGTAATATTTGGCACAATGTGTACTTCTGGCCATTTTGTGTATGCGTCGATTAGTATGAAAAAATGCTTTCCCATAAAAGGACCTGCGTAATCGATATGAACGCGTTCAAACGGAGTTTTGGCTGCTTCCCAGATGTGCGTTGGGACTTTCTTTGGGTTTGGCCTTGTTGACTGGCATTTTATGCAGTTTTTCGAAATATTTTCGATGTCCAAATCAATTTTCGGCCACCAGCAAAAACTTCGTGCCAACGCTTTCATCCATGTTATGCCAAAATGAGCCGTGTGAAGCTCTTCAAGAACGCGTTTTCTTAAAGGTTTGGGAACGTATACTCTCAGACCTCGAAGCAAGCAGTTTTGTTGTAGGGTGAATTCAGTTTGTTCAATACCAAATCTTTTATCTGGGCTTATAAAATTTACCAAACCTAAGACCTTCAATTAATTCTCCTACCTCTTCATCTTTTTCAGTAGCAGCTTGTAGCTCGGCTACCGACACAGGCAACGTTTCGATAGCATTCAGTTCGATTACCTCAACTTCATCTTTTTTAGAACTGAGCTCAGACATCGGTAGTCGAGATAAAGCATCGGCGGCGGCGTTTGAATTTTCAGAAGATTTCTTATAGCGTATATCATATTCAAAAGACTGTAAAAAAATTGCATAGTGTTGCATCCTAGTTGCCGATAGTGTTGGCAATCCTTTTCCAGGTACCAGAATTTGAGTGAGAGGCTTATTGTCTGTAAACAATATAAATTTTCTCGCATAAACATATTGGTAGAATTTTCTAATGCCAAAAATGATGGCAAAGGCTTCCCTATCTATCTGCGTATAACGTTGTTGAATTGGCGAAAGTGTTTGAGAAGCAAATTGTATTGGTCTTTCACTACCATCTGGAAAAATATGGCTCAATACAGCCTCAACGCCAACTGGACTTGCATCGGTTGCCAGCACTAACGGCAACCTTGGATCGTAATGCACTAAATATGTTTCCATTTGAATTTTTGAACGTACGCTTTCAAAAGCTTTGTCGCAACTACTATTCCAGGAAAATGGAACATTATTTTTAAGTAAGTTGTTGAGTGGATACAAGATCGTACTCAGGTTTTCAAAAAATCTGCCATAATAATTTACTAAGCCGATGTATGCTCGAACTTCATCTTTATTTTTCGGCTTTGGCATTTCAGTTATTGCATCGATCTTTTTCTTTACTTTATGGATACCATTGCGGTCGATCTTGTATCCACAATACTCAATTTCGCTAGCCAAGAACTCACATTTTTCAAAATTTACTCTCATATTGTACTTGCTTAATCGTGATAAGACTTTTCGAGACGCTGAAGATGAATTTCATCGTTTGGCGCAGTAATCTTGATATCATCTAAGAAAACCAAAACGCCCTCGATATCCTTGAGGATTTCCTCAATTATGTTTTGCCATTTTGCTGGACCGGACGCGACTCCATACATAAATCTAGTTGGCCTGTATAAACCCCTGTGAGTACTCAACGTAAGAGGCTCACGATCATCGGGATGAACTTCTAATTGTAAGTATGCCTTACTAAGATCTATTTTGGAAAATTTTTTACCGCCTGCCATGGACGCAAACAATTCTTCTATTGTTGGCAAGGCGTGTTCTTGAACAAAAATTTGCGGATTTAAAGAGATTTTATAATCTCCGCATATTCGAACTTTACCACCCTGTTTCCGAACGGGGACAATGGGAGTAGCCCATCTTGATGTTTCAACCTTTTCAATTATGCCATTTTTTTCTAACTCGTACAATTCTTTTTCGACTGCATCTCGCAAAGCGAAAGGAATTTTTCTTGCCTTTATAAAGACAGGTTTTGCATCAGCACGTAAATGAATGCGAGCTTGAACATTATTTATCTTGCCCATTGAGTTTTCAAAAACTGAAAAATACTTTTGTTTGAGCTTTTCGATTTGAACAGACATAGTGTCATTAATAGATGAAACCTGTTGAGATTTTTCACAAGAAAATAATTTATTCCAATCTAATTTAATGCTACGTAACCATTCGCGACCTAACAACGGCTTTCGGTTCGACTCGACAACGTATAGCTTAAGTTCACAATTGTTTTCATCGGACTTTTCATTAAACTTTGACATGTCTTTTATAGAACGAACACGCACAAAGAAGAACCCCAACACTTTAATTATTGTACCACAATAACTTAGCAGTTTTGTGTCTGGTGTATTTAATTTCTCACATGGAAAATATTTTTGTTTATCATCGCTGCTAATTATTGTTACCGGAGAACCACTGTCAATTTCGAAACCTAGGGTGGAAGAATTTACATTTAGTTCAATAAAAAGTTTATTTCGCAAATTAAATGATTCTAAATTAAAAATTTCTTCTACTGACTCTTCTCTAGTTTGATCATCTATATCAATATAATTTGTGTTGTTCGATGCTTTAAAGCAAACTGCGCGTAAATGCCCTTTTATTTTGCAAAAAGAACACATCGTATTGCGATGGCGACACTTGTTGGCTTTGTGGTCTTTGCTTCCACAGCGATAGCAATACGATTTCTTTTTGTTATCAGCGGCTTTCACATCAGCCTTCGATTGGGAACCATAATTTTTCCCAAATTTATTTGTAGTTTGTTTTACCTTGGACTTATTTTTTTGTTGAATGTAGCTTACAGGTTGTCCCTCTCTTTGTTGTTGGATCTCTGCTCCCCCTTGTGCTGATAGCTCCATAGTTTTTGCAGTGACTAAAGCTTTGGATAATGTAAGCTTTGGTGTCTCCAATAATCGGTTTTGTATTCTGGGACTTCGTATTCCAAATACGAATTGATTTCGGAGAGCTGTCTCCAAATAATTGCCGAAATTGCAGTGTAGTGCTAATTTCCGTAAAGCGATGCAAAACTCTTCCACGGTATCTGCGTCTTTTTGCTTTCGCAAGTGAAAACGATAGTTTTCCATTATTTCTAATGGAACTGGATCGAAGATCTCTGAGAGGATTGCGGTGACGTCGGCGTAGGCTTTGTCCTTGGGTTTTTCAGGCGCTATTTTGTCGGAGAGAACATCGAAAGTTTCTTGGCCTATGTAGTGTAGAAGCAGGTGTATTTTTTTGTCTTCGGCTGTTCCAACTATCTCCATTGCGCCTTCGAACCGTTCAACCCATCTGGACCATTGTGTTTTATTTTTATCGAATTTCTCGAAAACTGAATAATCCGACATAATTTTCTTTTTAAGTTTTATCTATTTCTTCACAAATTGTAATTTTCTTTGCAATCACGTGTAGATATGTAATGCACGTTAAATTGAAGGTTATGTCAAACAGTGTGTAGGTTAGTTCGTGTGCAGATTGAATTTTCTCCTTGTATGTTTGCGCGTAAATTATTAATTTGTTGTTTTGTACTTTTTTGGTATTGGTTTTTTTTTTTTTTAAAACAATTTATGTAAATTACTGTAGTAATATTTAAATACAAAATTTTAATAATTTAAAAGATTCTAATCATCCTCGTCGCCACTAATGTGAAACACAACCTTCATCTTTGCTAGGCACACACTTTATTTGTCTTCTTCTTAATTGATATTTGACATTTGTACATAGATATATTACAAACTAGACTAGAGAGAGTGCGTTCAGTGATAGTAAGATAATAATAGGGATATAACAATATTCATTGGAAAAAGAGGTCTATTCGCATGCAGCAATGCCGAAAGTTTTGGTAATGTCGACAAATGTGACATTTTGTTGCATCCAAATCTGACAATGAAGACGTCAAACATCAGCAACGAAATTTAGTGAGTGTTATTTAATAAGAGGATCCAAGAAGCTGTTCTATCGAAGATTGAAGTAGTTCTACTGACAGGACTTTGAATTGGCAGCACCGTTTTCATTTCGTCATCTGTCATGTGATTTATTTAAAGATGGGTCGTCATTTCATTATATATCGTCTGACGCCTGAACAACGCACGGCGTACGTTCTGTGAATGGGCTCGAAACAAGGTTGTTGTTGATCCCGATTTCACAATTTGTTCAGCGATGAAGCTCATTTTTGGTTAAATGTCTACATCAATAAGCAAAACTGCCACATTCGGATAGATAATCTTAAAGCTATTGTGGAGAATCCGCTCCGTAACATCCAGAAAAACTGACAGAGTCGTGTGCTTTAGAGGCTGGTGGAATCATTTGTCCTTAAAAGTTTAGAAACGATGCCAGCCAGAGGGTGACTGTCAATGGAAACTGGTATAGAGCCATGATAAATGACTTTTCGTTCCTGAATTTGATTGCATTGATGTGTAAAAGCTGTAAAGTTATCGAAAATCGGACCTTATGATTAGACTGTATCTGAGCCAGCCGACAAAATATTTCCGTCAAATAAACTCGATTTTAAGGCAATCAATACAATTAAACTGTGTTTTATTTCACTTTATAATAAAAGGTTTTTTGTTTAGACGTGTGATTTTCAAGAAGGAATAAAACGAATATTATTTAATGTTATGGCCAAGAATTTAGTTTCACTATAAAGATAAGCGTTTTTCATTATGTTTTAAAAATGATTTCGGGTAAGTGGCTGCCGCGGCTGGCTCTAATAAATTCCTGGCCGATTACGTCGAACGAATATAAATATTGGAAGCAACGCGCGATGCGTCGATTTCCAAACGTTGTTTATGAGTTAGTCTATTCATTCTGTTATGGCAAACCCAACTGAGCTTAAATCAAGTGACAGCTGTCAAAAAGATCAACTCACAAAAAAGTATTGCCAGATTGAAAACCACGTCTTAAAAAAACACACTTTACTATACCTATACAAAATGATGATGTTTTAACGTACTAGCGGTATCATCGCTTAAAGGTTACACACTTATTTAAAAAAAAAATAACAAACTGTATATACATTTGATAAAAGTAGGTACCCAATAATTCTTCGATTTCCTTTCCAATAAAAAAATTTCATATCATTGACAATGTTTGGTTTCCAAGAAATTTAATTTTAGAAATTCATTCTAATTGTGTTTCGCACTCCGAAAATAAATGAATTTATCTTTAACTTGTTTGAAATAAAAATATTGCCTTGATTAAAGCTTGTTTACTTTTCCTTACAGCTTTCATCACGTCAATCAGTCATACTCATATGCCAAAAGCAGCTAAGCGACGGCGGCGGAAGCGTCAGTTCCGACTTCAGATAAATTTTTAAATTAAAAAAACAAAAAAATTAAGTATGATTTTATTTTCTTATGGGGATTTTATCTTTCTCGCATGAATGGATAAGAATTATTACATTGTTGTGTTTCGTTTTTTGTTTTTAAATTTAATACTCTTGTTTTGTTATGTATAACTTGAAGGGGAATGGATGTTTCACCATTATTTTGGCTCAACTTTTAACGCATTACAAACAAGTCAATTAAATGATGCTTAAAAATTTAGTATATTTTTATAACTTTTAAGCATTAAAAAATCAGCTCAGGACTATATTATTTTTTAAAGATATGCCTTGGAGTAAAGGATATGCTGAGATTAATAGTAAAATCAATAAAAAACATTTCCGCAAAAGTATCGACTCATCTTGTTGTGTCAAAATGGCGGTAACATCCTTTTTTTTATCGCCCTGTTTCTAAGTTAAGTATTGGTATTGGCCATATTATATAGATGAATTTTACTACTCTTTTGACAGCCAAAACCTAATTCAATCTTTGAAATTTTTGATATTTGAATCTATACACACAACCTTTACCTTGGAATGATAGAAAAGTGCCCGTAAAAAAAAATGTATCAATCTTTCTTCATGTTGCTCATGATGATGCCCATTTATCGATTTTATTTCTACACGTTTGATCTCAATGAAAAGACATGACTCTCATGTTAGTCGTTGCCATTGACCTACTTTTTCAAATGTTGTATAGAAAGAAATTCTGGTAGACGAATAGACTGGAATTTCAAAATTAAGTGTATAAAGGACTTCTTCTATTGGTAATTATATTGATTGAAACGAAATCAAATAAAACTGAACAAACAATAATTGTTATTGTATCTTCTATAGTTTCATACTGTAACATATTATCTACTTGAAAATGGATAATAGAGACATGGAGACATCAATATTGAGGACAATGGGAAATGTTGAAAGGAAAGGATGGAATGGCTTTGGCTAATGAATAATGTTATATAAGTCGATATAATGGTATTTGGAATAAGTTCAGAAAAGTTTTCAAAACAAGATTTTAAGTGAAGGTATCTCTTTTAAATGTATGTCAATATTATTATAACTCGGAAGGAAATCTGGGGCAAACATAATGAAATAGATGAAGAAGTATTGGCAAATAGCATTTTCCTAATTGATAGGTTCTTCGGATATCAAAGTATGACTGTTTCTGTGTTTTTGTGCTTCAATTTTATGATTTGAAAAGGTTAATTAAGTCAGTATTTCTAAAATGTTCTCTGGAATGTGGGCTTCACTTTCTGTTACGTCGAGAGGAGGAACCAGGATATTTCTTGCAGAAAATTCTATCACTTACATAAGATGTTATCTTTGTGCTGCTTTATCACCAAAAAGTATACTTATGCAGTAATACTACTTGTCAATAAGATTAAGTAAAAACTTGAAAAAGGCACAAGGATTTTCAACTTAAGCGGATTAAATAACAAGACATGATTGATGAACTCACCATTTTTGTTCGGTATTTTTACCAATCACTAAAATCTTCCAGCTTTCGTTTCTGAATCAAGAAAACATTTTTAAGGAATTGGCAAAAACAACAAAAATTTTTATTTTGAGAATTCACATACCATACAGCGCCAGTTGTGAGTTTAGTGTTTCGCGGAGCACAGGCTTATGTTCGGAATATATTACCATTTGTTGTAAAAGCACTTGGCAAGGTACAGACAGTGTTGGCAAGTAAGTTACACGAAGTAAGTTACTCGTTTAGTTACGCGTAACTAATATAAATTAGTTACGCCCAATATTTGGCGTAACTAATGTAACTAATGTGACTTAATGTAACTAACTGTAACTAAATAAAACTAACTCTAACTTAATAATAAAAAATAAAAAAAATCACATTTCATCCTGAATCCCAATCGACTATTGATAAAATTCTTTTATTAGCAAGGTCAACGGCAACCTGCCAAGGAATACATATTGAAATTACTATGTTCCTGATGAAAAGGAAATCTATATTTTTTTCTGCACGAATCCATAACTTGCCTTATAGTACCTATAATCGCAAGTAAAAATGTGAGTATATTTTTACAATAATATTTTCTATATCTACAGGAAGCAGATCAGCTGCGGTTTGGATAGCATTATGTATAATATGGGCTGTACAACCCACTCCAATAACAGATTGTTTCAGTTCCTTATTTATTCGACTAAAGATATTGTTTGTTCCACTTCTAGATAAGCCACCAAAATTTGTGTTGGCATTATCCGCGCAGAATCCTACCACCTTATGAAATAAATCTGAATTTCTAAGAGTTTGAAAAATGGACTCGCTTATCATCTCCGACGTTTCTCCAGGCAACGACACCAATTCTATTGAAACGAAAATCAAACGAGATCTATTTTGTTTTATT
Organism: Platycheirus albimanus; assembly: GCA_916050605.2. NCBI lineage: Eukaryota > Metazoa > Arthropoda > Insecta > Diptera > Syrphidae > Platycheirus > Platycheirus albimanus. The sequence goes on along the minus strand of OU696696.1, from coordinate 5,780,198 downwards.
ATTTTAAAATTTTTTTTTTTGCAGAAAGAAAGTAATTTAAAAATGTTTTCCTTGCCAGGTTGCCGTGGTCACAGCTGGCAGCTGGCCCGACGGCAATATCAATCATCCAGTTTTGCCATAAAACAGTTTAGTCAATCGTCATTCGATCGGGTTTGTGGACGGAACTTCTAAGTTTCAATTTAACATGGAATGTGAGTTTTTATATTTTAAAAATTCTATTAGTTAAAGTTAGTTACATTTAGTTACAATAAGTTACATTTAGTTACAATAAGTTACATAAATTACATTAGTTACGTGTAACTAATTAAAATATCAAAGTTACGCGTAACTATCCAACACTGCGGTACAGAGGCTTGTTGTAGAGAAATGGAGACTCATGTTTCCCAGCTTTTTATAGCGATTAATTGGGAAGAGTTTCAAATTTCCTGCTTTATTATGCAGTGTTGTGCTTACAGTGAATCTCACGCTAACCCGCCAAGTTACGATCACCTGATCAAGACCGAACAGAGAAGCTGGTTCTGTTTAATTTTTGAAGAGTTTGGAAAGTTTTGTCTAACTACTAACCTAGATACATAGATCCAGGTACCGCGTTACAGTATAGGTTTTATTCAGATTAAGATTTATTTGTATTTAGAAAAATTAGTGTATTGAAACATAAGCTGTTATTCCAAGAGCAAAAACCGGGATCTTCACACAAGTAAATGTATGATTGAATATTTTCGCCATATTCTGTGGCGTCTTCTTACATTATCAATTTCATCATCGGCATCGAATAGATCATTATTGAATATTGAAAATAAAAGGAGATTTAAACATGATACAACTACTAAGGATATGTCATTGCGCATGAAAAATGTCAAACTCTATTGTGTGTCCGTGACGTAGAGCGAACAACGACAAGTAGAACCATTGACATACTATAAACATAAACATATATAGGATGTCAATGTGTAGAACGAGAGTAGAACGAAACAAAAATTAAAACGGGAAGGCGAAAACGAGAAGGCGAAAACTTCATGTGTGTCCGTGACGTAGTTGCACAGAACGAAACTAAAGTGAGCATTGGAAGGCGCTATCCTTAGTAGTTGTATCATGGGACTTAGATTGATCTTTTAGAATGAAGATTGTCTTCACTCTTCAGTTATGTTAAGAGAGCATTTTTAACAGAGTCTTGAAGAAACCAAGAAAAAACAGCGTTGTAGCTTATTTATTATCGATTTAAGTCGAATATAATCAACAGATTTAAAAAGAGCTAAGGTCTGGCTTAAACCCAGCTTGATTAAAAGAGAGCAGATTGTGCGCTTATATGAATGACGATATTAGTTGACTTTTAATCAGGATTTCTATTGGCATGAATTCTTTAGGAAGTGTGGAATATTGGTTTTTGATAGAACTGGTATAATTTTGTTTGGAACTTTAGAAATATTAGGGTTACAGGAGGTGGTGAGCATAGAACTAAAAATATAGGTGAGATAGGGTGATTCATATTTTTCAAGAACTTTGGGTGAATACAATATAAACGAATTGCTGCGGATTTTGATCCTTGAACAGCCTGAAAAACGTCCAATTCTTTAACAACAAAAAATTTAGTTATATTCGTTTGCAAAGATGAATGTAAGAAAATGAGTATTAATGTAGTTTTTCAGAACTTTAATACTGTTCTGATAAAAATCTGTGAAGCTGTACAAAGTCTTAAATAACAGTTTTATAGGACTTAGTTATATTTGACAGTTCCCAACCCAAACTACTGATTTAAATCACCTATGGAATCCCCCAACACTGTTTTAAAGAATATATTTGGATTTTGTTAACGTTTGTATAAAAAGTTCCATTATTTTTCGATCATTAGTCAAATCAAAAACACCCTCTTTGAATCTATAGATCGGAGCTTTGGTGGATCCGCAATTAACGTCGTTCGTAGTAGGTTATCTTATAAAAAATTATTTATTGATTCGTATGCGAATCAGGATTATACAAGGTAGGCAAAAAGAAATCACCCTATTGGAAGATGCTCTCATTTTTGCAAATGGCCGCCAATGTCAAATCTGTTTTGACATTTGTGGACTAGACAGATGCAGAATACAAGTCAAAAAGCCATGGAATGATACATGAACCAATATGAACCGATATTCTGAAGGCGGCGTCCCCGGGTCGCCTCATCTCTCGCACTGGCCATCAAGATCGCCCGATTTAACCGTTTTAGACTTTTTTTGTGGGGTTTGAAGTCCCGTGTAAACACGGGAATAAGCCCAAGACTCTGGAAGCCCTCAAAGACAACATTCGACACGAGTGCGAGAATCTGTCGCCCGAAGTTCTCTTGAAGTGATGAAAAATGCCATAAAACGAGCAATCAATTGTGACGGCGCGCGCCCATTTTGCTGGTAACATCTTCTCGACTTAACCAATACAATTCTAAAGGTTCAAATAAACATAATCAGAAAACAGAATCGAAGTTTTTCATTAAGAAAAAAAAGTCCAAACATCATCGGATGGATTTCTTCCTTTGGCCCACCCTGTATTTATGAATACTTACTGGCTGAGCACAATGGTGTAGCTGCAGCAGTAGTACATAGCACTGCCAAAGTTAAATGTACGTAGATCGTATTGCACGGCTACAGTGGGAAGTAGCAGCTGCAGCCTAGAGAGCAGCTAAAGTACAAGAGTCAACTAGACTCCAACTTCACGAACGTGCTGCGCTGCAAAACTACAACAAACCAAAATGGGAGACATGATTTTTGTTTGAGTTCAGTGCTACACATTTTATTTGTGCATGCGGCTTAGTGCGCTACTATTTTTGACATAAACTTTGACATCGCGACGTAGTACTGCTGCAGCTACACATAATTGTGCTCAGCCGGTTAGTTTGACATAACTCATAAAATAACGCAAATCATACATGTAGCAATCTCGTCGTTCAATATGCTTTTTTTCTAAATGTTTTTCTTGGTATCAATTCTATTTTCCCTTATAGCTTTTTAATTCTGTACTTTTTAGTTTTAGTTATTAAATCATTATAAAATTTAGATTTTGTTAACCTCATTCAATTTATTTTTCGCTAACAGAATATCATTGTTGGAATCTCTGTACTAAATTTAAATTATTTTTTTTTAAAGATTTGTTCATAATATCATTCTCAATGACGACAAAAATTGTTCGTGCTATGGAATTTTTTTTGTTCAGTATTCCTACTCATTGAAATCAATTTCAAATGCATGCTTGTGCTGATGATACATACAAGCAAGTTCAACCATTTTTCTGTTCATTTATTTCGAATGAATAACTAATGTTCGTTAAAACGTAATAGCTAGTTTGAGGCAGTAAACAACATAATATCCAAAAGTTCTACTTCTTAATGGATACTTGGAAGATAAATGGTACTACTTTTTCATCAAGTTGGAAATTAATAATTCACATATCTTTTGATCTTGTTATGTAGTAAGTCCAAAATATTATGTTCATCAATAAACTAAATTGAACAATAGAAACATTTCTGACTTTTGGGAGACTGATTAATTCTTATCCTTTTATGTTGTTGTTTGGATTTTCAGTTTTGAGTATAACCTTGACGTAAAGCTGATGTAAAACATGAACGTAATGACAAATTGATTCAAAATCAATTATGATTGATATCGCGGCAACTTCAGTAAAATAATTGCTTTTGTACGTTCTATTAACAACATTAACAACAACATTTTTTCAAAGACCATTATGTAATCAATAATATTGCTTTATATAGCCTGATGAATTAAACTATAAACAAAATTGAAATATTTCATGTCTGCTGAACGCAATAAAGCAAAAACATTCGTATCAAAACAATTTCATTTGTGAATTTTAATATTAATCATAACGAGAGTGGTTATTAGGATCCTTTTTCAATTGATGATGCATTCATAAAAATCGTTTTTATTTCAAGAAGGTTTTGTGAATTGCGGCTTTTGTGTTTCAAAACAGTTTCAAAGAGGTCGATGTTGTACATGTCAAAACAATTTTTCCTTAATTAGTTGAAAAAGCAATGATAGAGGATTTTAAAACCACACAGTTGCACAAAGTAAATACTGACGATTATTTACCACAGGATTAGAATTTCACAAATATTTTGTTATAGTTTTTTACATTTTTTTTAAGCACATAGTTGAGTTAATTACGTTTGGTTCGGGATACAGAGAATGCATAAAAAAAAAAAAAAAAAAAAAAAAACAGAAGTATATGAGATAGTAAAAAAAATTAATGAACACTCTATTTTATTATTTTATGAAATATTTTGTGAGAGTACATATTTTTTTTATAAAACCCCAGTGTGTTTTCAAATTTATCAAAGGAGTTGGTTTAGTTCTTAATTTAGAGCTTTTTATTCAAAAAGTGTATATAATACACTTTAAAAGTTTACAACATATTGCCACCAGTTTGGTCAAAATCGTTCATTCTTGTCAAATTGATGACGTTTTTTTTTTTTTTTGTATTTTAAAACCTAATTTGTGGAATAAAATTTTATAATCTTTAAAAGTATTATACTAAGTACTAAATGTTGGAAGGAAATTAAGTTTGACGAACATATTATTTAAACCACCCATTATTTAAATAGGGGGCACAGGCACCCAATTAACTTTTGATAGCCAAACTTCCACAAAATGAAAAAGCCTTGTTCTGTAAAATATTTATTCAAATACAGTATTTTTTATTTCGTTATTTCAATGTCTGGTTTTATTTTAATAAAATATTTTTTTGATTATTAACCATGACAATTCATCCTTATCAATGTTTTCATAATTGACTAACAGACACGCTGTGTGTTTTTGTTTTTTCCTCTTTCAAATTGAACATCGGAACAGAATCAATATTTTTCAGAAAATGAAAATGCAGTTTCTCTTAAATAAATGGATTCTTTTTTGTATTTAAATTCATGAATCTCGAGTTCCTGAAATGAGATACTATTCACATGAACTTTCCGGTTGTACAGATGTGCTCTGACTTATATAATATTGGGTGGTATTCATCGAACGCGATTAAACTGTGCATTTCGACTTTTCACTTAAGTTCGAAAAGTGCTCTTCACCTTCACCGAATATTATTCACTTTGGTAAGAACATTTAGGCAATCGGTGTTTCCTTGTTCTGAAGTACATATATTTATATCCCTATTTTCGGAATACAAATTTAATTAGTGATGAGCTAGTCAAATTTGATTTTATAAACTAAAATTCCATTTTTTCACTGTTAATTGGAATAAATAGTGAAATAGTTTGCATTTTAAAAATTTTTTTAGGGAAAATGAAAGTAAATTAGAGCAAAATATAAGAGATACCTTAGTATAATTAAGCGGAACTGGGAAGAAATCGATTATGGAAAAGCATTTATAGTACAAAAGCCAATTCTAATTGAAATGGCCAGGAATTTTTATGTTAGTAGATTTCAGGAGATGTTTGAAATTATATAATTTACATATTTCACCATAAATTGTGGTTTTAGTCGGTATAGAATAGAAGACCCATTTGAAAAATCGCCAGTCGTTTTCCTCGAATTCTTGACCCATACAATTTCAATGAAATTGAAAACAGTAAAATTGTTTCGGTGGAGATTTCATGTTATTTAATTGAAAATGCTTTGAATTGTTTAAAGAGGATTTAATTCCCAAAAGTAACCTAGGACGGATTAAATGCCAAAATGACTGGGAGGGAGATTTGCAAGTTGAAATGTTCTTCAAATTTTTGCAAGATGTCTGCATTAAATGAATCGTGTAGTCCAGTAGATTTTGCAACGAAAGTCTGAAGAACAAAACGAAAACATTTTCCAGTGATTTATTGGTGATAACAGTGTTGGCAAGTAAGTTACATGAAGTAAGTTACTCGTTTAGTTACGCGTAACTAATATGAATTAGTTACGCCCAATATTTGGCGTAACTAATGTAACTAATGTAACTAAATGTAACTAACTGTAACTAAATAAAACTAACTCTAACTTAATAATAAAAAATAAAATAAATCACATTTCATCCTGAATCCCAATCGACTATTGACAAAATTCTTTTATTAGCAAGGGCAACGGCAACCTGGCAAGTAATACATATTGAAATTACTATGTTCCTGATGACTGCTGGAACACAATGGAACACACGAATTCAATGTTGTGAACACAACGAGACGGATCCGCAAACGCAGCCGTAAACGGCGACGGACGAGTTGGCCATCTTTTAATAAAAACGTGCATATTTTTGACATTCCATAAAAAAAAGAGCAACGTGTTAATAAAATCCTTTTAGAAATTAGGTCAGGTAATTACAAATTTATAGAAAAGAATATACATGATGCGATATAGGTGTTATCATCTTTTATATGCATATAGCTATATGTATGTTTCTCAATGGAAATTGTAAAAAAAGTGGAGTACGTACGACTCAATTGTGGGCACTTCTAATTAGGTACGTACGGCATGCGATACGGTTGCGGCTGCGGTTCCGGCTGCGTTTTTCTATTGTGTTCCAGCAGTGAAAAGGAAATTTAATAAAATATTATATTCTTGGAGCATACAATAGAATTTTACTTACATTTAAAGTTTTCCCTTCTTTCTTGAGATTCCTGGACATTTCTTTGTTTATTGTGATTTATTTTTGTATGGTAAATTCAGATTTGATCTCAGATTTGGTCTCAAATTTCAGATTTGGCTCGCCCTCAGGAAATCAAACGAGATCTATTTGGTTTTATTATTTTTAAATTTTTTTTTGCAGAAATATAGTTATTTAAAAATGTATTCCTTGCCAGGTTGCTGTGGCCACAGCTGGCAGCTGGCCCGACGGAAATATCAATCATCCAGCTTTGCCATAAAACAGTGTAGTCAATCGTCATTCGATCGGGTTTGTGGACGGAACTTCTAAATTTTAATTTAACATAAAATGTGAGTTTTTGTATATGAAAAATTTTATTAGTTATAGTTAGTTACATTTAGTTACAATTAGTTACATTTAGTTACATTAGTTACATTAGTTACATAAGTTACATTAGTTACGTGTAACTAATTAAAATTTCAAAGTTACGCGTAACTATCCAACGCTGGTGATAATACAGCACTGCAAAAGCCATACAGAAAAAGGGGAATACCATTGAAGTCACCTCCGATGTGTTGTTGTTGTGTTTCAGAAAATTAATATAGTCTTTTGTTAACCATACAAAATGAATCACTAGAACAGAGTACATAGGCAAAATACATAGATTTGACAAAACTGTTGAACTACTTTATGAAAATACAAAAACAATATGGAAAATGATGAAGTTCGGAAAAATAGCTTACTTGAATTTGCGTCTTAATCAAATTGCCTTACTCCAAGAAGTATATTACAAAAAAAGTTGTGGTAGCCGCTGCAGATTGTCTTATCCCAGAGAAAACAAAATGTTCTCACTTCACGATTTTGAAAGCATTTTTAATTGTTGAATTGAATAAATTAATTACGGAGCATTAACATTAGGCGTTTTTCTTTTTTCATTCAGAAACGTGTTCTGAACAGAGTTCGAGTATATCGAGTTCGCTCTGAACGTCCTCTGAACAAATTTTGTTCAGAGCGCTCTAAACTATTAATGAAGCAAATTTAATATCCCATTAATTTCCTTTTCTTGAAAAATCTGAATTTTTGTTTTTAAACATTTAAAATACCTTCGACGGCCATTTTAATTATTGTTAATTTCAGCCGCCTCTAAAAAGTTCTTTTTATCAATTGAATTGGTTTGGAAGCGTCTCACTTTTGACGTTTATATTTTTGTTCAGCTTTTGCTCAGTCTGCCCCATCTATTTATTTGGAACTCGTAGATCGCACTCTGAACACATTCTGAACACACTCTGAAGGAAAAAAGAAATACGAATTCTAAGCTCTGAGCACTCTGACAACTCAGGGTCTGCTGTGAACTAAAAAAAAAAAACGCCTATATTGTGCTGGTAGTAAAATTTAGTTATGCAGCTCACCAGCGCCAATTGATTCTCAGAAATGAAAAGTTTATAGGATGGAATGTCCCCAACAACTGCAGAACCTTCCATATAGTTGATAAGGCGTGCTCTTACATATTTACTCTCAGCATATCTCCAACATTGATAAAAAGGATGGTTTATTTAGAGGTAACTTTAAGTTGGCACGACTATTTTCATTGACAGCCATTTTGTAATTTCCATGTGGTTAATCTTTATACAAGGTGGGCAAAAAGAAATCACCCTATTGGAAGATGCTCTCATTTTTGCAAATGGCCGCCAATGTCAAATCTGTTTTGATATTAATTTGTGGACTAGACAGATGCAGAATACAAGTGAACAAGCCACGGAGCCAAGGCGGCGTTCCCGGGTCGATTCATCTCTCGTTTTGGCGATTTCCACTGGCCCGCAAGATCGCCCGATTTAACCGTTTCAGACTTTTTTTGTGGGTTTTTTTTTTGAAGTCCCGTGCTTACGTGAACAAACCCAAGACTCTGGAAGCCCTTAAGGACAACATTCGACAAGAGTGCGAGAATCTGTCACTCGAAGTTCTCGCTGAAGTGATGAAAAATGCCAAAAAATCGAAGTTATTCATTTAGAAAAAAAAAGAGAGCCAAACAACATCGGATGGATGACTTCTTTTGGCCCACCCTGTTGTTTGGTTTGCCATTAAATCATAAATCGACTGACGCCTAAACAATGCATGCAAATCGTGAAGATCTGTTTCGAAAAAAGCATCACGCACAAGGTACGTCTATTTTATGGTTGACACAATTATTGTCTATCAGAGCTATATATTTGATTAACGACAAAACGTTTTCGCATTACGATTACGTTTCTAATTTTGACAATCCTCAAGCCGTTGTTGAGAAGCCCAACGCACAGCGCGTGTCACATAATTTCGAACCCTTGACTCGCAATCTAAGTTATCTTCAGGTTTAATTACTGCCTCTTGTAGGAAGGGAGGCGACCGTAAGATTACATATATCTCATCCGTAGGCAGGAATTAACTATAAAGGATAGTTTACGTTGGAACATTCACAAAACTACCGGTCGGACAAACATTTGGCGGGAGGGGGTTACTTCCGGGTTCCGGTACGGTTTTTAGGGGCGCACCTATTTCATCGTGGCATCGAAAAATGGTCTTGCCAATAGGAAGGATGTTGTCTGTAGACTGTAGATACTAAAACAATTGGTCGGGCAAAAAAGGGCAACAAATGCTTGTCTGACTACCTTAAATAACGGTATTTTTGACAAGAACCTATCTCATCGGGAAAATGGGTAAAATGGGTACCAAATGAAAGGTACAACTGTCCTCTTCACAAACCAACTGGTCGGACAAAGTTTTATAGGAAATAACACACTATCCGACCACTTCGAAAACAAAAAAATATTTTTTTTGCTTCGGTTCACGAGTAAAAAATCTATATTTTTTTATAGCAAACAATATTAAATTAGTACAGAAGGATAGGATTCACTACCACCTACAACTTTCTGCCGGGAGATAGCTATAATCTTACGGTAGCCTCTCGGTCTATTGCGAGAATGTGACAAATGCTCTGAAAGTAAAACATGTCATGGATGGTGCTTCTCTGTTAGCCACTTGGATTCGACGGTAAATTGTAGGTCAATTCCATTTTCGCAGAATATCAACGCAAACACAGGATAGGTTGAGAGTGTTTGGCCCGGCCCCACTTGGAGCTGTTGTGCCAATTATTATATACCTCTTAGAAAAACACCCTTTACATGTAGTGCTTTCAAAGAAAATTTGAAATGACCTGGTATTTGATTTCGTTGATTAAAGAGATGGTATACCTAATTTTCTTACATATTTTTTTGAAAAAAAAAAATTAAAAAAAAAAAAAACGAAAATAAATGAAATTACTATTTTAAATTTAAATTTGACATTAAATTCACGTTTTTTTCCAAGTTGCATCTTTAAGATGTGCCCGCAAGTTTTTCACTAATATTGCTTGGTGAATAGACTTAAAAGGTACGTAAGTAAATAATTATCGACGAATACCGTCCTTAAATTATGAATTGAAACTGAAGTTAAAACCCAAAAGTTAAAACAAATATATATTTCGGTCACTACAGTTTGTTTTTCACTACCAAATTAAATAAATGCGAAATGGGCGGATACAGTTCTCCAAAAAACAAAAATGTCTGATCCTGATAAACATATCCGAAAGTAGGCTTAATGGGCGATGAATAAATTATATGTGACCCCGTGACAGGTGGCTGTGGCATACTTCTTCTCTCCATACCTACGTGATGACTGTTCCCCTTAACTTATTTTTGCTGGCACAAGTTTCGTGTTTGGGTCTTAGTCTTAGACACATTGGATTTGGGCTTAATTCAGCTGTAAAAGTGTGTAAAAATATTCTTGTTAATGAGAATAGCCCAAATTGGTTTCCCAGCAGCAAATCCCCTTATGTATACCCACCTACCTACTATTGTTCGTATTTACCTTTTTCCAACAAATTACCATTTCCACATCGAAATCTGGAGCTATTTTTGGAAGTTGGTTTTTGTTCAATTTATTTTGGATTGGGATTGCTTACAAAAGTCGGTAATGAGATTGCTGGCAGGATAGCTGGCAGCAGGGGCAAGAGACAAGGGGAGGCCCTGGAAGTTTTTGCGTTAAAACTTTTTATTTGAAACGCCAAAGACCTGACTGTGTGTGCTGTGTGTCAAGTCAAACCTGCCAAAGTTAATGCTTCCGGAGTAGTAGAAGCAAATGTGTGACCCCGGTATAATTTTTTTTTTTTTGTTCAGGTAAAAGAAAAATAATTCTTTTCCAACAGAACAGAAAGTTTTAATTTCTGTTTCATCATGTTAAATGTTTGAGAAAGTTAAACATTTTACTTTGGCATAGAAATTCCTATTAGCGGAAGAGAAAGTTTTTCTGCTTTTTAATTGAAAAAAAAAAACCATTAACCATTGCATGTCCTTATAGTTGTTAATTTTCGATATTAATGAAACGATTGCTGCAAGAAAAAACAATAATATAAATTTAAATACCTAATTAGAGGGCAACAGCAACACTTTTTTCTGTTTTAAGAACATAAGAGCACAATCATAAAAATTATGCAAAAATAAAATTCATTTTCCGAATTTACTAATTGGAGACCATGAATTGAGTTTACTGATGTGCAATTGGTTGAAATAAATAGATTGCTTGGTTGATGTTTTATTTATTTGTGTCCTTTTACATACTCAATTAGTATGCATTGGGTGACTCGTTTTTGTGGGTTAAAGGCATCTACAATAACGAGGATATTCGTAGGTCCTATAGGTTGTCACGTTTTCTTAATTGCTTGGCTTTATAGCCCTTCTCGTGGAGGAAGAACTATAGTATTTGGTTGTTTAAATATTTATTCATGTAGTCAAAGGAGGATACTTCTATTATATTATACTTCGAAAGGGTTTAGTGTATTTTTGGAACATCTAACAATAGTTAAAGAGCACGTAAATTTTAATGGTTGATTTTGAAACGAAATAAATTATTAAATACTTTGTGTAGGTACTCTTTTGATAGTTTCCGATGACAATAGTTCAAATATACAACTTGAAAGGATCATGATTCGAAATTGGGGGTTAAGTATGCTATAACTATCCTCGAACTTGATTAAAAATTTAATTTCAAGCATGCCAGTAGATTTAATTGCATGTGAAATTTTTATAAATATTTCCCAATTCTAAAATGGTCACAATCGGTGCTGGGACATTGACCCTACAAGTTTTGTTTGAACTAAAAAAATTGGAAATGCTTTTTATCAAACAAATCGCAATTGGACGTTCTGTAGAAAATTGTTCTAGTGTTTTAGAAAACTTAATAGTTCTTAAAATAATTTATTTCTGAGGAAGGTACACTGTTCGATAACCATAAACAATATTATAGTCACGTATTTCCTGTGGGATCTTCAAAATTGAGGCGATCGTAAAATGAATTCAGTTTTAACAGACCAAATGACTTCGATTCCGGTACATAGATATCCAGCTTTTGGATCTTCTATGGATCTATTGCTTCAGGCTAATCAAATAGCAACCTCAAGAAAACAAAACAGGAAATTTTTCTACTAAGTGTAATGATAGCTGATAGATAGATGATAGATGTATGTACCAAAATATTTTTTGTCTGTAGGATAAGATAATAAAAAAAAAAAAACAATTGGCAGGAGCATCCCAAGTCCAGTAGAATCCAGAGAGCGTGACAAAATTTCCAGACACAAGAACGCTACATCGAAACTCTACACTAAAATTTAAGTAGACTGCCACCACAGCTTAAACTATTGGTTTCTGTATCCAGCTATTAGGACATTAAACCCTGATACCACGATTCAGGCTGTTAACTTTAAAAATTGAAAGAATCCTAAGAAGGAATGCTCAACATCATTTTTCATATAATAAGCTCTAGGAAATACAGACAACGAAGACGTTGGCGTTGTAATGATCACAAACAGCTTAATGTTAACATTAGCCCAAATATCGATCTGGAACAGAGTTATGGAACATTATTTCTAGCTTCGAAATAGCAAATCTCAATAATAATAATTTGACGAACGCCACAGTCAACGAATAAAATTGGCAATTTCGAAAGTTTAGCTTCAGCTTATTTTCGAATCACTAAAAAAAAAAAAAATCAGCTCAGCAGAGGCACTATCAACATTGTACTATGACATCTTCCAAAGCAAGCAGTGGGTATCTTTCACCACATTCCACACTGTTTAGTAACTAATTGAATATGAAATAATACCCGGAAATGGGAAGACATCTGTGGTACATCTTCTCCCGTAAGCGGGACGTCAACAGACACACTCGGATTTATGATGTTTCTTATGCTTTCTACCAAACTCTTCACTACATCAAGCTTTGTACTTTGGGACGCGGACGGTAAGCAGGTTTCAGAGTGGTTTGAAACATAGGGAAGATGTACCACATTAATGCATTCTCATGAAAGTAGGTACTTCTTTCCCTGGTATTAATAGCTGACAATCTCTCGACTCTTCAATTCCAAATCAATAAGTTAGAGGTTTACTGCAAAGCATGGGCCCTTCACATTATTGTTCAGAAAACAAAGATCATGACTTTTAAGAGTCGATAGAGAAGAAGACAGCCAGAATAAGCTTGGCGCCTGTATTATGAATATACGAGTAACTTGAATTTAAGTAACTCGAATTGCTGCTGAGTAAATGTCTTTAAAAACTCAAAGCTGCGGAAAGAGCCTTCTTAGAACGAGTATTTCGATTACCGAATAGAGTTCCTACTTATGCCTTATAATATGTGAAATCTGATCTACCGCCTATCTACATTCGAAACTATAAGACGGATTAACTAACGAGAATGAGGAGAAAAGTGAAAGCAGTCTCAATAAATCAATTGTCTAATCTAATGCTTATAGTTTTAAAAAATGGAACCATCTAATCTTGTCTCACGATATACATCCATGAGTGGCAGGACTTATGTTCGTCAATTACAGTTAGAGCCAAAGTAGAAATAGAAATCTAAGATATGAATTTCTAACCGAAGAAAACTCTACTTCAATATCAAGAACCATCTTCAAGGCTAGAGCAGAAATTATTTTTCTGAACTAAATACATTCCACATAGAATGGATATTCAGCAAACTTACAACTTAGGCAATTGAAAAGAGTCCAAAGATGTACATATACCACTTCATTGACATCCGTCCCAATCAACAAAAAATACGATACTTATACTTCCAAGAAAGTTCTTTGTCACTTAATAGTCAACATACAAATATTAAATATAGTTTGTCGATGGTCTCGACTATATAAATACTGTAAACATGCTCTTATATATCGAAAAAGCTTTTGAACATATAAATCGTTAAATTTTGTTTTTGCTCAAAAATATGTTTTTAAGCAAAACTTTTAACTGTGGATTTTTAGGTGGAAAATCATAGAAATTGGCCTCGTTTTGGGATCCTCTTTTTCCCACTTCGCTGCTGAGTTTTTTATAAATCACCTCGAAAGAAATCTTTTCGCTTCAAAAAGTCCTTATTCATTTTTTTCTGGGCTAAATATGTCGACGATGTCTTTTGCATTTGGACGGGAATTTAGAGACCCCTTGGATTTCATTTCTTGAGAATTGTTTAAACAAATAACATTTCAATATGTTGTTTACGCTTGAGTTTGGTCTAAATTCTATTGACTTTCTAGAATTTAATCTTTCAATTGATTCAAGAAAATTAGTTTGACATTTTTAGAAAAGGAAACCTCCACGGACAACATAATTCCCATCGCTTCTGCACACCTTTGGAGTGCAAAAATGTCAGTTTTCCTTTGAGTAACTTTAATTTAAAAAAAGAATCAAATACTATCAAGGACATAGGAACAAAAAAAAAATTGTATGCATCACATTAGTGCACTGAGTGTGACGAAATAATATTAATAACAAAAATTTAAAAATTTATTCAAACAGTTTAACAACAAGTGTTTTATTTATTTCGTTTTATTTGGTTTCTTACAAGAAAAATATGTCAATTTAAATTTTAGATTACTTTAATGTTGCAAATCGTTAAAATAGTAAAAATCAGAACTATTCTATTTTGTAATCCACTACTTTATAGTAATTTTATAGATATTTCTTATATATTTTTCTTCCTTCATATGTGTCTTAATGTTTCATTTATGACGTTATTCTCTTGTATCAAAGATTCACTTTTTATGAAATTTCATATTTGGCAATTTTGAGGCAATAAATTTGTGGCAAAAAAATAAAGACTTTAATACTAATAAGACTTTTTGAGTGAAATCTTAATAGCCTATCATCTGCTTGAATTTTTGTATAAAATCGTTATCGCTGTTTTTGAAGCAATCTACACAGTGAATCATTGTTTCCAAGATGAAATCTACATTATTTTCAAAACCTTACAATTTTTCCTGATTATGAGATATTTATTGCATACTTTGAAACAAAGTAAAGTTCATTATGTAAATATTTACTTTACTCAATATTGAAAACAATATAAAAATCAATTTCAATACATTGTATCTATTCCACACAAATTCAATCAAAGTACATGGCAGCAGCTGTTCTGAAACTTTTGATTATTTAAATCTGTCTGATCATTTCTAATTTACAATACGCTACACCCACTTGCATGCAAAGAACTCATACTTCATTGCATTGCCAACTGAAAGTATAGTATACCCAAAGATGCGACTGAAATCTTTTAAAGCACATAATTGACTTCAGGGAAATTAGTCGCTCGAAAGTCATTAATCTTTTTTATGTTAACAATTCCATAAGGCTTAAGTGAGTCAATTAAAATTTAACAAAAGCTTAAGTTCATTCGAGCCATTATGTTGATTTTCAAATGCAATAATTTCTTGTAACACCCTTAATTTGGTACAAAATTTATTGCTTTTGCGGCTTAATTTTATTACCATCAAGAATAGTTGATGTTGACATCATAGAAAAGCCTTATATTTTCCTTTGGAATTGTCTGATTTAATAAATGAGTGGAATGGAATTCAGTGACCTTCTCCGATTAGAAGATGTCTAGACTACATCGATAGAATGTGCGATGGAATTTAATTTGAAGGAATTTTTTGATTGAAAGACTATACACAACAGCATTGCATAGATTGAAGACAAATTTCTATGGTGATTGCAAGACATTGGAATAAATTGGTATGCGTTAATAGCATTTGAATTTAACAGAGCATCCCTAGTAATATTTCGCTCAGTTTAATGTGTTGTTGTTTTAAAGGACTCTTTTAAGTCTTATTCTTCTTTTAACCTTTTCAACTTGAAATATTTAAGGAAAAGTATTTAAAGGTATAAATGTCCTATTTTCTATGAAAAAAAAAAACAACAACAAATAAAGGCGAAGAATTTCGTATAACCTTTTACATTCCATCAAATTTATCCTGTCTGCAGATCTGTATTTGACGTGCAAATTTGAAAAATAAAATGCTTGCAAGTAGATAACGAGTATAAGAAGTGTCATGGTTTCGCACTGAGTTCGTACTTTAACCTTGAAATCACTCTGTTAAATTCTTTTTCGGAAATTAAATGGAAATTAAGAGTGCAAACACTTACTTGCAAGCCAATTCGAAAAAAATGCAAGTCAACAAGCCAAAAAGGTGGTCACCATTTTTAACTGCCATGACATTTTTAGAGAACAAATTAAGTTTTGCTATCAAACTCCAAATGGCGCTACTTTTGCACTGTAATCTATTGGCTCAAGTACATTTAAGAACATAAGTTCCGTACGCCTATTCAAGAATATTTTATACTAACATTGTGGATAAAGAATCTGCATTTCTAAAGGAGGAACCAAGAACATATCCTGCCTAGCTTAAAAAGTGTGTTAAAACAGGACAAAATATAACTTCTGGAAGCAAGTATCTACCAACTGTGACAGGATATTTGGCTTTTAGTTGTCCCCTTACATAGTGAAACAATCTCGATTTCAGGTTCTTTATAAAATATTCGTATATAATCGCATTTTGCATTCTGGGGAGAAAATTGATAGGTAATGGTTAATGCTAAAACATCATATTCAGGCAAGAAAAATCTTTATTTCCTGGAGTCCAGTGTCGACAACAATAATGACTGCAAAATTTAGCTCTAGGATTTGCATTCAGCATATTTAGTCCTATGCTCTGACAAAACTGATGCGGCGGAGGAAGACAAGACCACGTCATATAATCAGCCCAGTTCAGTCCATAGCAACGTTACAAAAGGCATTGTATATATAAACTATAGTATTACTACTTCAGGTGCGCCATCTATCGACGAAAAACTTAGCTCTGGAAGCAACAACAACAATTAAAATGGTGGAAATTGCTGTTGTTGCTTCCCATGATGGTATTCTTGAGCTTAGTTTTTATCGATAGGTGGCGCACCTCAAGTGGGAATACTTTAGTTCATATATGCAATGCAAAAGGAGACATCACATCAATATAATCATAGGGGACCTAAATGCCAAAGTTGGCCGGGACAACATATGCTTTGAGCGAGTTATTGGTAGACATGGCTCAGGCCAGCAAAATAAGAATATTGATATATTGGTTGATTTCTGTAACCACGCTCGTCAGCTGGTGGTTAATGGGACACTGTTTTCGCACATAACCTGCCTTAAAATTTCTTGGGTCTCTCCTGACGGTCGAACACAAATTCAAATCGAACATTTTATTATCTAAAACCGATGGTGAAATGAAATGATGCAGGAAGCGGCCATCAGACTATTAGATAATACAGCAACAGAAACCAAACAATAATTCAATTCAAACGCTTTCACTGACCCAAAAATTTGTCGTCAAGCTACTCAAGGAAGGTGATCTCAAGAACTGTAAGAACTAGCGTGGTATCTGCATTTTGTCCGTATTAATTCTCGAAAGGATAAGTTCGCAGTGGTCGATAGTGCGTCCACCATACATCAACACCTTGCAAATCGTCATTGAAAAATCATCTGAGTATCAGTCACCACTTTACTTCATGTTTGCAGATGTCGAGGAGGAAATCTCTTGATGCTATAGACATTCCAAGTAAAATTGTACAACAACGCACATTGCCTCGCGTTTTGTACAGGGTGATATTTTCTCACCGATTTTCACCGATTAATCTATGAGTGCCACGATGACTGAAAATGAGAGACTTGGTATTCAATGGGATCAATTTCTCATGTTAAGCTATTTGTACTATATCCTGATGATTAACGCTTAAAATACAAAAATATGCCGCCCTATGCTCCAGGAGGAGTTTAAGTGTTGCTGCCAACAGCAGCTTTCGGAATAAGAAAGTAGAAAAGTTTACAACAAAAAACATTTCTTCAGCAGTCAGTCGTAAGCCATCCTTAGTTCAATGTGAAGTTTAATTATTATTGCATTTGCTGAACAGGATTTGGCATTAAAATAAATGTATTTTGCTAATTGCTGCAATTTTTCAGAAAAATAACTGATTACCCCATCAGGCACTTATCTTAATGTCCTTCGCCTTCTTGTATAAAACAATGTAATCTCTTTCAAAAGTTGTAACATCAAAGAAAAGAAACCATTAGGCCCTGAGCCTGAGAGAAAAGGCATAGTATTGAATGCGAAGTCCATAAAAAAGGATACGCCTACACCCCTACAAAAAAATGCAATCCTTATTACGATGCGAAAAAAGGTTTAAACATTCTGAAAGCAATTTACCATATTAAAGTTTCTCAAAAAGAACTCAAAAAAATATACTAATGGGTATCTTCAGGGCGAAAATTACCAAAAAAGAACAGACCAAGCTATAGAGAACATCCAAACAAAAAGAGGAGTTAACTGATGCAAAATCCTTATGTCATTTCGCAATAGCCAATGAGGAGAACAAAGTTTTGCTGATTATTATCAAAGGATCATCGTCGGATAGGATTTTAACCTTTTCAGCCTTGGTTCTCATTTGCAATTCAAATTCAGTTCCACTTTGTCAAATAATTAAGCAGACAACTTTCAAGACAGTCCTTTTCAAATCTATTCCGAGTTTTAGATCAATTTGGGTTCAAGAATTTTAATTTTTATTCTCTGGATATTAACTATTCAACTCAAAGGTGTCCTAAGAAAGGACAAAGGATTTCAAAGACTCCAATGTATATAGCTAGTTTTTATTTTATACTACTTTTCGAAAGC
This sequence comes from Platycheirus albimanus, assembly GCA_916050605.2. Classification (NCBI taxonomy): domain Eukaryota; kingdom Metazoa; phylum Arthropoda; class Insecta; order Diptera; family Syrphidae; genus Platycheirus; species Platycheirus albimanus. The sequence continues at coordinate 5,761,616 of OU696696.1, read as the reverse complement.
TTAATACATGTCATTCAAATAAATGTAGAAGGACCGGGCTTTAAGTGGTTGATTGTGCTAAATGTCACATACATTATACGAATTCCTAGATTAGATTAAAATTGTACGGTCAATTATGTAATTAGATTAATTTTGTCTACCTTAAAGTCTAATTAGCTTTAAATTGCGGAAGGAGGTGGGGAAAATTGCATTGTTTTGGATGCTTCACAGATGCACTGGCTCACTATCAAATTGCCTCCAGGATCCACAAATAATAATTAAATTTATAAATTAATTGAGGACCTGGTTGTTATCTATTTAATTGGGTTCTATTTTGAAAGATTTGTCTGTTTTGCATAGTTTGGCATTTGTGATACGCCAAAAATTTACAAATGGAATTTCGTGGAATTAAAATCGCTACAGGAGTGTTAACCTAAACACATCACAGAATTTAAATAATCAGCCTGAAAGCCACATCGTTGAAATACCTAGCACCCTAGTGAGTCATACAAATATTCCTCAGAGGTATAATTGATTTTATTTCAGTTAAATCAGTTTAAAATTGAACTTGATGAAGGAACGTGTTTAAAACTTTGAAATATTCAATTTTAAAATCGAATATTAAATGGTTTAACACATATAAAGGGTGTTTTTTTTGTAGAGGTATAAAACTTAAAATGGATTAAAACAAAGATGTTTTTTTTTTTTAATTGACATGAAATTTACTTTATTCGAAAGATAATCTTCTGGCATTATAATTTGAATATGATTTCTGGCATGTAGTCTAATCTAAAGGTCCAATTTTCTTTTTCCAACATTTGTGGCCGTATATCGGCAATAACACAACAAATGTTGTCCTCCAAGTGGTGAATCGTTTCGGGCTTATCGGAGTATAGACTAGCGACTTCACATATCCCCGCAGAAAATAGTCAAGTCAAGTCAAGTCACAGGACCAAGCGCGAAATTATGCGCTCATCGAACGTTTTCTTCAACAAATCGATTGTGGAACGAGTTGTGGAACATGTTGCGCCATCTTGTTTAAACCACAGCTTCTGCACATCATAGTTGTTCAATTGATGAAAGAAGAAGTCAGTAATCATGGTTCTATAGAAATCAACATTGACTGTAAGTTTCTGGCCAGCATCGTTTTTAAAGAAGTATAGGGACCAATTATTCCACCAACCAATAAAGCACACCAAACAGTCAGTTTTTGTGGATGTTTATGGTGTCTCAACATGCACTTGAGGATTATCATCACTCCAAATACGGCAATTTTGTTTATTGACGTATCGATTTAACCATAATGAAAATTGGCTTATGAAAATTGGGATACGAACAGAACCATGATTTTCAAAATAAATGTGAACAATTTGGAAGCGTTGTTCGGATTATTCATGTCAAACCAAACTAAAAATAAATCACTTGACAACTGATAAAAGGGCCGCCAGTTAAAACAGTGTTGCCAACTTAAAGTTTAATACCTCTAAAAAAACCGTTATAATATATGTCTTGCTTCATGCTTGTGTTATGTTCCAAAATTTTTTCACGTATGTGAATTTAAAAATTAAAAAAAAATTTTGAAGTGTTTATAAAATATTCAATAATTGAAATGAAGTTTTGCTTTTTTTAAACTAAAAAAAAAATTTAATTTTGCTTATGAAAAAGTTTCAATTAAAATTCGTAGTGGCTCACTAAAATTTTATGGAAGGAACCTTATAAGACCGGAAAAATGTTTTACATAGAGAAGGTTTCATCAAAATCATAGAACAAAAAAAAAACAGTTTTCCATTAAAACTCATGTGGCCAGGTACCGTTATTTTAGAGCAATAATACCAATTATACCTTAAGCGCATCGATCGATATTAGCATAGACCTTCGACTTCAGGAAATTCCAAAGGAAAAAAGACTAGCTTGGTCAAATCCTATTACCTTTGTGGCAAATTCATGTCACCTCTGAGAGAGACATCCTTATTAAATTATCATTGTGTAGCACTTGCTATTGGAGGTTATCGTACCAATAATGATGCTGCCTGCCCAAAATGCACAAAAAATGGTAAAAACCAAGTCCGAGAACAAACGGCGTTGTTGGAACTGGTTAGGGTGAAGACTCAAGTTCAAGCGAAAAATTCACAAATTTAAGTTTGCACAATTCCGAGTTCTTGTGCAAGCCGAGGAATCGACTGGCTCGGGGTGGATGATAGCTATCTTGTGCTGCAGGCCGCTGAAGTACATTTTCCTTGCAAGTATGCAAAGTTATAGCTCTTATTCGGCCTAAGCCCCATAGTATCAGGACTAGCAACACTTTTGCTTTGAATCGAAATTGGCTAGGAACCAATAAATTCCGAGATCAACGTTTATGTCTCCTTCAAAGCGAGAAAAGTTTGTTTGCTTGAAATCACGGATATTTAAAAAAAATGCATACTTTATAAATAAATTTTTGACTTGTTTTGAACTAAGACTTCTATTAATAAATTCGTATAGATATCTAATTTTAGATAATGCAATTGATTTAAATAGGGGGCCCCACATGATCGCTACCGGGCCCGAATATTCTCTTAGCGGCCCTGGGCATGTTAAGGTTGTGCGTACCTAAACAAACTTCAACAACTCACTCTTTTATAAAGAAAGCAGCCATTAAAAAGTTTGTAAATGTCATAGAATTGCTTGAAAAAGTATTTAATATTAAAATAAAGCATTACAAGCAGGCTCATCGGAGGATAAACATATTTTCACATTGTTAACTTTATAAATAAAGACTAACATGAGAATACCCTGTGCATCATAAAGTGTTTTACTTGACAATCAAATACCTCAAGAGGGTATTATTTGCAACATTATACAAACAACATTAAAAATTTCAGAAAAATCTGAATAACCCTTTCTTTTGAATTTTGGTAGAGACACATTCTTTTCCCTTACAAACATTGTCATATAGGGTTTAAAAAGGTAGGTCCTTCTTTTAACACTAGCCATCAGGCAATTTAAGTTGTCAAACAATAATTATAAATGATAAATTTTGCAAAAAAAAAAAACAAGCAACAAAATTTTAAAACAAAAGCCATTGCAGAGACATTATGAAGTTTTCCCTACGATTTTTTTTTTTTTTTGAGGTAGAATATTAAAATCAACCATAGAATTGTAAGTGTTTTTCAGGGACTTAATTGGGAAAGCCATGGAACGGAAAATAGGGGACGAAAACATTTATCAACCACAAATGAATTGAAACTCAAGCATTTATCTTCATTTTACGAATAAGTAAAACTAACACCATTAATTTTCTTAGACAATGGAGCGAAATCACTCGACCATTTCTATTTATATTTTTTTATTTTTTTTTTAACCAAAAGGATGAAATGGGACTTGAGAAGAAGGGTTGATTTTACTTTAATGGATGCTGGAATGGAAGATGAAGGTTTACTTTTTGTTTTTATTTTGTTCTATACAAATTTTTATCATGATTAAGAAAATACTGAAACATTTATTTTGTTTGAAGTGCTTGTCTACGAGCAAATAATTAAAAATGTTGGCTTAATGAAACTATGTGAAAGTTAATCAAAATTTTTAAAAGAGTTTGCAGAGTATCATAGCTTCCAATCTATTATTTCGATGACCTTGTCTGAAAGTCAGAAAGCACAGCCTGCACGACAACTCTGCCGGTAACAGACTCAGTCTAATTAGCTTGAGGTTAAGTGTCTCTATAATTGCCCACACCTCAAATTACACTATTGGAGCTTGGGGGGCTCCTGATCAAAATACAGTCAATCGAATTCAGCATATTGCGTTCGATAGCTGGCATGCCTCCAATGTCTGGGATTTTTAAACGACAAAGTCAACAAATTTATCGTTGTCGGACAGAATGACCGACACGGTTAGGGCGATGATGAATAAGACTTTCACCAGACCAAGAACAAGTTCAGTTAGCGATATTCTTAGTCCAGCAAGACTTCAGGAGCGCCGGATGACTTCGAAGTCGCGCCCTTTAAAACAGTAAAAGATGACTGTGTAAAGAGCATACGCCAACTCATCTGGTCGATGAAAGCAATCATGACGAATGGAACCTTAGGTTCGGGTGTCCTATCCACACACGAATCTGAATTGCGTCACCTACAGATGTATAAGTCTCCTAAATATCGCTTATAAAATCTTATTGCCTTCTATATACGACGTCTGAGCCCTTTCCCAGGCCCCTATCAATGTCATATCAACTATCGATCGATTTCTTACTTGCGAATAGGGCAAGTTATGGATTCGTTATAAAGAAATGTTTGAGACATCAATCCCACATGACATTAGGATGATGGAGAAGTCGAAAAAAGTGGGTCTGGAAATTCCGTCGATCTATTTGTCTGTTCACATACACACCTCTACAGCCTAAACAAATGGGCCGATTAGCTTCAAACTTGGTACTTCGTAATTATTTGGAATTCCCTATGGGGGTTAATTTCGTAAAATAACAGTATAATCATAATATACAAAAATTTTCATTTTCTCGAAAACGGCTTTAACGATTTTGATAAAACTTTCTGGGTACTATTTTCTTAAGAACAAAGTGAAAATAGATTTTTCAAAAATATTCTCATAACGGTACCTCTTATAGAACCGGGTTTTTTCAACTTAGGTTTTATCGGAAACCCTTCATCCGATTTCAATTAAAATTTTAACGCAAAAAGCAATGTATTATTAAATTTGTATTGCATTTCAAAATCTTTTTTTTTTTTGATTTTTAATAATTTTTTCAAAACAAATTTTAGTTTTTGAGATTTTTTGAAAAATGGTTTATTGAATTTTAATAAATTATTTTCTCAGATGAAAAGAACAAATTTTCATATTCAAACATTTTTTGAAATTTTTCTTCGAAAAGTTTTTCAAACAAACTTTTTTTTTTAAACTGGTCGAACAATTTTCAATTTTTTACTTGCGATTATAGGTACATACCATAAGGCAAGTTATGGATTCGTGCAGAAAAAAAAATTTGAGGTAACAATCACACATGACATTACGATGATAGAGAAGTCGAAAAAAGTGGGTCTGGAAATTCCGTCCGTCTGTCTGTCTGTCTGTCTGTCTGTCTGTCTGTATGTCTGTTCGCGCCTCTGGAGGCCGATTTGCTTCAAATTTGGTATTTAGGATTTATTTGGCCGTCCCTCGGAACAAATTTTTTATTTTTGCTCTAGGTCCAAAAATAACGCCACCTGCCATACAATCTTGAAGACAAAAATTGATTTTCTCAAAAACGGCTCTAACGATTTTGATAAAACTTTCAGAATGCTATTTTGGCAAAAAAATCTATCTTTTGGTTCGAAATTTTTTTTTCAAAATTTGTCTAATAACGGTACCTCTCATAGAACCAGTATTTTCAAATCAAATTTTCTCGTAAACTATACATTCGATTTCAATAACATTTTGGCCACAGGAAGTCATTTATAATTTTATTAATATGGCATTTAAAAATTTTCAAAAACTTTGTTTTGATTTTTTATAATTTTTTCAAACAAAATTTTGGTTTTCGAAATATGTTGGAAACGGGTACATTGATTTTTTTTTAAATTATTTTTCAAATGTAAACTACAGATTGCCATATATTTGCATACTCAAATAAATTTCAAAATATTTTTTGAAAAAGTTTTTCAAAAATAACCTTTTTAAAAAAAAACTAGTCCAACGATTTTCAATATTTTTTTTTCCTAGATTGACGTATAGCTTTGAAATTTTATTGCATACTTAGTTTTCCTGAGAAAACTCTTAAACTAATTTAAAAAATAAAAGAATTTTCGAAATCTTACTAATATTATAAATGTGAAAGTTACGATGTTTGGATGTTTGGATATTTGGATGTTTGGATGTTTGGATGTTTGGATGTTTGTTGCTAACTCACGCCAGAACGGCTAAACGGATCTGGATAAAATTTGGCACAGAGATAGCTTATAGTCTGGAATAGCATATTGGCTACTTTTTATCCCGGTAAAATGTATGGTTCCCGTGGGATAGATTTGTTTTAGTTTTTGAAATTACACAAAAATGGCTGAACTCATCTGAATGAAATTAAGCACAGAGATAGATTATAGTCTGGAATAGCATATTGGCTACTTTCTATCCCGGTAAAATGTACGGTTCCCGTGGGATAGATTTGTTTTAATTTTTGAAATCACACCAGAATGGCTGAACGGATCTGAATAAAATTTAGCACAGAGATAGATTATAGTCTGGAATAGCATATTGGCTACTTTTTATCCCGGTAAAATGTATGGTTCCCGTGGGATAAATTTGTTCTAATTTTTGAAATCACACCAGAATGGCTAAACTCATCTGAATAAAATTTAGCACAGAGATAGACTATAGTCTGGAATAGCATATTGGCTACTTTCTATCCCGGTAAAATGTATGGTTCCCGTGGGATAGATTTGTTTTAGTTTTTGAAATTACACAAAAATGGCTAAACTAATCTGAATGAAATTTAGCACAGAGATAGATTATAGGCTGGAATAGCATATTGGCTACTTTCTATCCCGGTAAAATGTATGGTTCCCGTGGGATAGATTTGTTTAAGTTTTTGCAATTACACAAAAATGGCTGAACTAATCTGAATGAAATTTAGCACAGAGATAGATTATAGGCTGGAATAGCATATTGGCTACTTTCTATCCCGGTAAAATGTATGTTTCCCGTGGGATAGATTTGTTTTAATTTTTGAAATCACACCAGAATGGCTGAACGGATCTGAATGAAATTTAGCACAGAGATAGATTATAGCCTGGAATAGCATATTGGCTCCTTTCTATCCCTGTAAAATGTGTGGTTCCCGTGGGATAGATTTATTTTAATTTTTGAAATAACACCAGAATGGCTGAACTCATCTCAATGAAATTTAGCACAGAGATAGATTATAGTCTGGAATAGCATATTGGCTACTTTTTATCCCGGTAAAGTGTATGGTTCCCGTGGGATAGATTTGTTTTAGTTTTTCAAATTACACAAAAATGGCTGAACTCATCTGAATGAAATTTAGCACAGAGATAGATTATAGTCTGGAATAGCATATTGGCTACTTTCTATCCCGGTAAAATGTATGGTTCCCGTGGGATAGATTTGTTTAAGTTTTTGAAATTACACCAGAATGGCTGAGCTCATCTGAATGAAATTTAGCACAGAGATAGATTATAGTCTGGAATAGCATATTGGCTACTTTCTATCTCTGTAAAATGTATGGTTCCCGTGGGATAGATTTATTTTAATTTTTGAAATTACACCAGAATGGCTGAACTCATCTGAATGAAATTTAGCACAGAGATAGATTATAGTCTGGAATAGAATATTGGCTACTTTTTATCCCGGTAAAATGTATGGTTCCCGTGGGATAAATTTGTTTTAGTTTTTGAAATTACACAAGAATGGCTGAACTCATCTGCATGAAATTAAGCACAGAGATGGATTATAGTCTGGAATAGCATATTGGCTACTTTTTATCCCGGTAAAATGTATGGTTCCCGTGGGATAGATTTATTTTAATTTTTGAAATCACACCAAAATTGGCTGAACGGATCTGAATGATATTTAGCACAGAGCTAGATTATAATCTGCTATAGCTTATAGGTTTCTTTTTATCACGGTTTAATGTAGGTATTAAATTATAAAGCTATAAAAGAAGAAGAAGCTAGATTACGATAGACTATATTCCTCAAGCTACAGTCTACTTCTTGATCAGCTGAAACGCGAGCGAAGCCGCGGGTAAAGGCTAATTATTTATATTTTTTTTAATATCCATATAAATGCAGCCACTTCGCAATTGCTTATCATAAGAGCAAGTTCGTGCGACCCAGTCGTGCATTTTATTTTTTCCTGGATAGATATTTAGCAAAGAATTAATATTGCATACTTCGTTTTCCCAAGAAAACTCTTAAAAAAAAATTAATGATTTTTTCTATCTAAATAATTTTTTTTTTTTTTAAATACGCAAATATCAAGTTCGTGCGACCTAGTCGTGCATTTTATTTACACCACGACAGGGTTTAGAAAAAAAACAAGGAGGCAGCGAGAATGCGTCTGACTGTTAATTGGGATGGGACAAAGAATATGATGTCTTCAGGTGAAGAGCAGAGGACTATCGTATGTTAAGAATAGGAAACATCACGATTGACGATTGATTTTAAATAGTAAGGTACATACTTGGACTTCACTTTAACCAAAATATTATCAGTGACCAAATCACATGTCAATCTCTGTTTCTTCGGGTTTTAAAGGTTGTAGCAAAGTCCGCTTTTTCAAGAGACTAGGAAGACACTGTTCAAGAAAACTTATTATCATACCGGTCCTGCGGTATAAGAAAAAGTGTGGACCATGACGCAATGGGGTGAAAGCCCGTTGGGATGCTTTGTGCGTCTTAGCGTCTTAAATGGCTAGGGCGAGTGTTTGACAGCGGCGGAAGATGCCAATTAAGGTGGCGCGATTAAACTGCAAGCACCAAGTTAGGTATACCCAAGTGAAATTATTAATAATTAAATTCTGATACTAAGTCAAGTGCCTGCACTTTTGTATGGCATCTGCCGTAGTATATCAAAGTGTTCTCACAGTTTCTCCTATCAAACCACCTAGAATTTAAGACCTTTTATTTAATTAAAATCATGTCAAATTTATTTTGAAAATTTGAATTTTAAATCGATTTAATAAATTCAAAGTTGAAGTAATTTTTTGGTTTAAATTAAATCATTTGTTTAAAGAATCTAAAATGTTAATCTCATGATCCCCCTTCACCAAGTATTTTGACTCATTTCATTTTATACAACGAACTTCAATAAATCCTCACAGTTTTCATTGTCATTCATTTTTAATAACGCTCTTGAACTTTGTATAAATAATATAAATGTATGGGTAGGCATTTTCCTTACCAAAATATTCACCCTATTTTGCTTGTGGAAATTTTATTGCTTTAATCAAAAAGCGTAATCCCCCAACCATATTCTTTATTATTTATCTATCACCAAACCTCCATTTCCGTCACGCTATGTAGATAGGACGCGAAATTTCGAAATTCCTAAATTACATTTTGCCAACCGTGCTGCTCATGCTGACTGTAAGCGTAAGCATTCTAATACACACAATCATTTTGTGAACAATATAGAGCCTTAATAATCCATTGTCTAATGCCAGTTTGTTGAAAATAACCCACATTTTCAAGTTTATCTGTCAATTTCATTTTTCATCTGCACGCACCATGTTCCTTTCATTCAGCTTCTGCCTCATCCTTCAGGGACACAGAAAAAAAAGTGACAAATCGCTATTATCTCCATTTTCGCCTTCATCATCGTGAAAAAAAACTTTACCTTACCTACAACTTTCCTGCTGTGTTTAGGTGTCAAAATAAAATTCCTTGACTATAAGATACACAAAGTCTTTTGTGAATAAATATGAGGCAATTTCCATGCCAGTTATATTTCAGGGCGTTTACTTTATATTTGTGATCCTTCCACACACGTGTAACGTGTATATGACAAAATATTTCTGTTAAACTCTCATACTTGTATGCACGAAGTATGTACGAAAAATTCAAATTTACACCAAAACCACCGCACATACAGGAACAGACAAATTTAACTAAATTTATGTCAGCACACACACACATACATATACACACACATTGTATTTATGTTCCTATTTTACCGTAATTAAGGCCATAATTTGAAATCAAGAGAATAAATTCAGTGATAACAGAGCCTAAGAAGAATGCTGAAACTGAAGATATCTTTTGCCTTGTGGAAGTAAATTTGACACTTAAGGAACCATCAACAATGCTTACGCAAGTCCCATCGAAGACTTTGCCAGTGTTGCCGTTGTGCTGTGTAAAGTACATAAACGTGTGAAAGAATTAGTAATTATAACTACGGCTGTTTGGGTATCGAGGAAAATTGTTTTCTAACTAAGTAGTAACGTAAATTTAAGCAGCATGAAGCCTGGCTTACATTATCGCATGTTTACTTAGATAGTCCTTCTAATGTAAATGATACAATTTTCGTTTTCTGTATCGTTTTTAAGAGGATATTATAATATAGAACTGGTAGTTTCACTAGGGGAACCACTTATTCTGAAAACCAATAGAACAAGGAAAATTGCTTCTGCTTAAATCTGACAAAAATGACTATTTGCACGCATCAGTTTTGGCAGTACTGCATGCGGACAGACACTCACAAATGAATATTCTGCGATTGACATTTGAAATATATTTACATTTTTTGTGCTTCTTGAGTGGATTCTGATTTCAAATCGAGAAGCAAAATTCTCGTCGTCTGCTTACCAATGGAACGGCTTTTGGACGCTTCTTTTCCTCCAATGGAAAGTGTTTTAAGCCTTTGTAACACTATTTCGATAAATTTGATATTTTGTTTGAGTCTTCAGATTTCTAATTTCTAAGCCTGATTTGTGTTTTTTTTGCATACGCCAAGTGCTCATATCGAAAACGCCTACATTAGGAATTAACGAAACCTTAGTCTAGACTAGAAGTAACCTTTCGAACCGTTTCATTCACTTTCTTTTGGAATTTGTTTAGTATGGTGATTATTAAATAAATGCTGGTGTGCCACAAGGCTTTTTTTTGTCTCCGATTGTCTTTCTCATCTTTTTAAATGATCTCTTGTGTACGACTTTTAATCTACTAAGCTGTTTCGCTCTGCTGTTTATATTCGTTCCCAGATTAACAGCTCCATTCTTTAGAAGATGCGGAACTGCAACGGCAAGCTCATTGAATTCCAATCTTTACAGCATTGCCCAATTAGGAATTATCAACCGAGTGGAGCTTCAAAATTTGTCTTTTCTCGTTAAAGCATTTGGTACTTTTTATGCTACCATTCATACGTGGTGTGTACATGTACATGGACTTGCATTAATGTGATCAAACAGTCGTTCTAGGATTGTATAAGGAACCTTAAAATGTATAGGAGAAAGAATTAATACGAAAACATTTGTTTCACTGAAAGTTGCCGTAATGTTTCTTGTAGATTATCGCTACTTTCATATACAATGATCCACCTAAAAATCAAGTAACAGTCTTCTCATTATGCCAGATCCTGCAGAAAAGTCAAAAAGATTACGACAATGTCAATAGAGTTGAACTATGTATATCGTGCCATGCCCAAGCTTTGAATTCCTGCTTATCTGATTCGTTATATCAGGATGAGGTTGGAGAATGGTGGTCCGCCAAAGTTGGTAGGGCTCTACTGTTACCTACGACACCCTCAGAGGGCCAAAGGCTGAAGTAAAAGGTGTTTTTTTTTAGACGAGTGGTTTTCAATCTGGCAATCCTTTTTTGACAGCTGTCACTTGATTTATGCTCAGTTTGGTTTGTCATTTCATAATGAATAGACTTACTCCTGAACGACGTTTGCAAATCGTGCAAATTCATTACCAAAATAATGGTTCGGTTCGCGCTACACATCGCAAGCAATCAATTTAATGAATTTGGTGAGCGCATTTTCTCGTGGGCCTGTAGCGTGGCCTCCAAGATCGTGCGATTAAACACCGCTGGATTTTTTTTTGTGTGGTTATGTGAAGTCGCTTGTCTACGCAGAAAAGCCCAAGACGATTGACGTCTTGGAAGAGAATAATCTGCACGTTATTGCTGACATACGGCCCAATTGCTGCAAAAAGAGGTCGAAAGTTGGGGTCTCAGCTGAAAATTTTCGAGCCGGCCACTGGCCCGAAATAATTTTTAAAACATAATGGCCAATCCTTATCTTTATAATAAAGCTAAATTCTTGGCCATAACATTAAATTATATGCATTTTATTTCTTCTTGAAAACAACGCGATAAAAAAACACCCTTTATAATGGACGGAAACGAACGGAAGCTAGTGTCAAAACGGAACGAAACGTTGCCGTCCAACCTGTGAAATGAACACGCTACTCATAATTAATGGATTGACGCGGAAGCAATACCATGTATTTTCTTCTGAACAATAAGATGACTGTGAAGCAGAGAGGAAATATAAATACAAAAATTCATATATTCTCTCTGCTGTGAAGTCACACACAAAGTCAGTCTTACTCTCATATACTGGACGAGTACGTGCTATACAGCGACAAACCTAATTCTAGCCAGAAAATTAAAATTCAACGACTAAAATGGCTGGTTTATGTAGACCTCATCTTTGATGGAGCTACCAGTTAGAGGAAGATCACCGATTAGCTATTTTTTCGAAACACACAAGCGACTGACCACGGGACAAAATTCATTTAATTAGCTACATACTTGGATTACGAAATTGGAGATAGCAGACTAGAGATCCAGCAGGCTGGAGAAGCATATTAAGAAAGTTCTAGGAGCACCACTTTCTACTTGAGCCATCAAAAGTAAAGTTAGTAAGTAAGCGCTGCGCCGTTTTGGAGACAAAAGCTTTGGAAACTTGAAAAAGATGAGAAAGATCTTTCTAAAAACAAAAAGGAGAAAAGTTCAAACTCGAGAAAATAGTTCGTGAAATCCTGTATATCAAAAACAATTCGATTATTTGGACAGTATTTGTGTTTGTTTCCAAATGTCTGCATCTCCAGAAGTATCTTTTATCTTGAGTGTTCTGCACCTCATCCTTTTATTGTATGGCCACAAAGATAAGGGAGACTTAAAAATTGTATGCATTGGTTGCTGAAAAATCTTTGGTTCTTTTGTAAAACAATAGGTACTTTAAGCACCGCTTTAATGAGTACCTACATATTTCTCTAAATTGATCAGACGGCACAGATCCGTCATTTAAATCTTCGATTTCATGTCCACCATTTTGAATTTTCAAATTTGCTTACCAGATTCGCATTCAAAGTCCTGTGATGAACATTGCATGCTTTTTGCTTGAAACCCTCGCAAGCTTATGAAAAATGTTAGCTACCGCCTCAATTGGGTGTGTCCCTATACTCTCAATTAAGCACACTCAATGTTTCAACTAGATTTTTAAACCTGTATGTTGTTAGTAAGCTAGTGAAGTCAATATTTAAAAAAGTGTATAGCCGGAAAAATCGATATTCCTCAGAATCGAATATTCATTCAATATTGTTACTTTGGTTCCGAAATTATTGGTTGAATTTATTAAAATCTTAAAGTTTAGCTTTTATAGTGTTATACTTTGCTCGAAATCAACTCTTCCTACAACACTGGCACCATAATCAGCTTTCACAATATATTTATCGATTTATATAATTTCCTGTTAATAAAAAGGATATGCTTTTGATGCTGAAGGATATTATGAGCAATAATCGAGGAAAATGTTTGATACTTCGATTCCTTAAACTTATAAAAGCAAGAGTAAAACAAAACCATCACCAAAACACACCGACCACAAATTCTAAAAATCTTAACATTACAACGTTACAGAAAGGCGGGGTGGGTTCAAATTTAATTTAAATTTTAACATCTAAATATAAACATTAGCGAAGAAAACCACATTACTTAGGGTTTTACGTTATTACACACGGAGGCGACAACGCGCGACGACGCGACGCGACTATGAGCTCTCTTATCAAAAGGACTAACGTAAATGTAAAGTATACTGTAGTTATTTTGTTTCACAAAAGAAAATGTCCTCGTTGAAGGATAATAGTTATACTACGAGCAAAGTCGGTGATGTGGTTCTTTTGAAGAGGTAAAGTTGGGTGGATGTGTAGTGAAGTCGGATAGGGTGCAGATGTCTAACCACATGTATTTATATTCTCTTTTTCTGTTTTGTCCCCATGGTCAATTGGAATCAGTTCAGTTGATAAAAAATTTGCCATGATGTCAAAACAAAATGAGAAGAATGTGAATTTTATTGTTTTACTGATGCAATTAGAATCGTTCACCAAATATTTAAAAAAAAAACTTTACTTTGATTTAAATGTTGGTCAGCAATTTGCGTACTCTTTCAAAGGCAATTTCTATCTCAAAAACTTAAGCTACACTAAATTTATTTTTTCCGGAGGATAATAATAAATCACCAATATATTTTCTTCTTGAACAAGCACAGTGAAAAATGGGATCATTAAATCACTTAAGTTTCCATATAACGTATGTCTATGGAACCCTTTTTTTCAAAGCCTAACCATAAACATACATCTTCTTCCAACCACACAAATAAACTATCCCATCCGATGTATCCAATTTATTATTTCCAGCTGAATGAATTCCGCAAATACCAACAGTCCTTTCTTTCCTCAAAAGGAAAATTTGCATTTTTAATGATATACCAATATAATTGTAGTCTCGAACAGTATCCATTCACTTTGAAAATATAAGTTTAACAAAAACTAAATAAAGGGTGTTTCTTTAGAGGTATGGAACTTTAAATTGGTAGCACTGTTTTCATTGATAGCCATTTTGTTATCTGCCATGTCTTTAGTTTGGTTTGCAATTCATCATGAATTGACTGACGGCTGGACAACGAACGCAAAGTGTTTTAGATTATGTTGTGTTCAATGTTAAATTAATTTATTTAAGTGTTGTTTTAAGTTTTTAAATTTGTTAAGCAAGTCGTCAAGCAGTAGTTAGAATTTTAATGTAAATTTAATAATTTTTAAAAAACAATAAAAAATCCCCTGAAGAAGCCGGAAAATAACTGGCGAAACGTAGGGTACACCAAGATGAATTAGTTTTATTTATTAATTGCATCCAACACCCAATCAATCAAAAGCTCAAAAGTTGCAACATATGATCAAATAATTTAATGCAAAGTGTGAAAATTTATTTCGGAAAACATATTTCTGTTCGAGAAACGCAACGCGCACTTCGTCCATTTTATGGTCGACACAATCGGAACATCAGAGCAATCAATTCAATCTTGAATCGGATCGCCTTGATGTGGGGAGCTGTGGTTTCAACAAGACGACGCAGGGCGTGCCACTATTGGTTTGTTGAAGCAAAAGTTTGGTGAATTGGCTATAGGATCGTGCGAATTAACACAGTAAAACTATTTTATAGTGCGGGGTGGGGAGGGGGGGGGGGGGAAATGATATGTGAAATTATTAGTGTATACAGATAAGCCAGAGACAAATCGGCGTTATTGCCGGTACACGACAAATACAAATAAATAAATTGTTGGCACAACAGCTCCAAGCGGTGCCGGGGCCTGTGACTTACACTCTCAACCATATCTGTCTGTGCGTTGATATTCTGCAGGAATGGAAGGGACCTACAATTTACCGCCGAATCCGAACGGCTAACAGAGAAGCACTTTCTATGACATTAATTACTCTTGGAGGATTTGTCACTTCCTCGCAAGAGGCAGTACCCCGAAAAAAAAACTTAGATGGAGTCAGGGATCGAACCCAGAACCTTCGGCGTGGCAGTCCGATACACTAACCACTAAGCCACGGGGTACTACACTACAAATGCTGATCGAAAATTGGACCTATGGTGGCAACATGGCACAGAATTATCTGTATCTTTCAAATAAAGTCAA
This sequence comes from Platycheirus albimanus, assembly GCA_916050605.2. NCBI lineage: Eukaryota > Metazoa > Arthropoda > Insecta > Diptera > Syrphidae > Platycheirus > Platycheirus albimanus. The sequence continues at coordinate 5,746,233 of OU696696.1, read as the reverse complement.
TTTTTTGGCAGTTAAAAAAAAAACAACGTGTACAAAACAAATCTATTGTTTACATAAAAATCAGATCACATAATAAATGGCGGGCTCAAATACATTTAATCCTCAACCGACAAAGTTTGATGCACGAGATTAACATTATCGACTTAAGTACGTTTAACGAGCGACTGCATTTAATCAGCCATAATCGATCGTGATAATATAGGGGTCCCCTTAACGTAAAATGGAGAACGTTTCACTTTCTCGATTCTTTTGACAAAGTTCATGTGATAAGTTAGTCATACTTGGCTAGCATATTCAAACAAAGCTTGACGCTTTAATTTTCACTGAAAAAAAGTACGTTGCAGACGACGATGAAGTAATCGCGTGATTGATTGGAAATTGACATTTGCCAAAGTTCCCTCAGCAATAGGTGGGGAAATCGTTTTGAAACTTTTTATGTCATCCGTTAGCGAAGAAAGTTCAGAATGCTCTATCAAAAATTCTACATCATTTGATTCACAGAATAAAGATGATAGGTCCAAGTTCAGTACCTTGAGGGACACCTGATTTAATAATATATTCCTGTTAGACCAAAGGCCTTAGGTAGGAGGAATAGAAAGATAGGACAAAATACTTGGTAGTACACAATGTGTTGCCATATTGCCGGAATTGCGACTGATGTCATCCTGTTGAAACTGGGGAAAAATAGAAAAACTGGTTCCCAGACGGATCTGGTATTAGAGATAAGAGCAACATTCGATAATTACGATACTACCTAATGTTATGATTCCATACATTGAATGAACTTGGAAGGGAACCAAAGTCCTTGATTTTGAACGATTGTAACGAAGTTACACCTTCCCTGCCGCCCCCTCCGCATCCGACCGCAATAACCAACTAACCGCCGCCACCAACCCCCGCAATAGTTCCAACACCGCCACCGATCGGCACGATGATTCCATATAATTATTCATCTACGATGAATAATAGAACCATCATTACGTGACGTAACAACCACACAGCCTCCCAAATAACCGCCGCCACCGACCGCCACTCTAATTCCACCACCGCCACCCAACGCCAAGAAGATTCCATACATTTATTCATATAACGAATATTTGAATCACCATCACGTGACGCAACGCCAACACTGCATACTATTAAGGAAATTACATCTACCCCTCCACCCCGCACCGCTGATTTGGACTGCCAACCACTTCCTAGGACCTAAACCAGAAGAGCAGCCAAATAAATGCATCACTCAAAACGAATTACTCATTTGCAAGTTTTATTAACATTTAAATTTATAATTCACAGTCTCTTCTTTCAGTGAATTTTTGAGCCTCAAGTTAATGCTCGTTGTAAGCTTCGTAGGAGCCGAGCAACTAAGTTGAATGAGCGGTATTGAATACGAGAAAGTAGTCCAAATTGCTTCACTTGCTATGCTGTTATCAATGGGCGCCCACCATTTGAAAAATTTGTCAAACTCGTGCGCGCAAATAGACAGTGTCAAAACTGAGCGGAAGCAATTTGGCCTGTTCGATTAGTTTTCAGAATGAAACATTACTGATAATGATTGAGTCGTTTAATAAATTTTTGAGTGTTTCTAAAAATTCTGTTCTATTTGAATAAAGGCAAAACCGCACTGAGGCGAAACTGCACTACACTTCCTGGATAGATTATGAAGTTTACTTTCACTAAAAAGCAGCTTCAATGCAAAGTACTGCGATTAAACTCATACACTCTTATACGATGAAGCGTGCAAGGCAAATTCAGTGCAGTTCCGCTGAAGTACAGTCCTTGTCCTGTCTTGTCTTAACAATCCTGGTGGTATACCTAATTGAAAGATGTGCCAGGCATGAGTGAGTGCTGCCCAAAAAAAATAATAATGAATCATAAAGAATTTTCGAGCTAACCAAAAAAATTACTGTAATTTATATGGACACATACATAATAATCAAATATACTTACAACTTAAAAAGCTTGGAATCGGAACTCACCTGAAAGAAAAGAAATAAAGATTAGCTTACGTTTTGGGGAATTGAACAAATAAATAAATAAAATTTTGAGAAAAAAACACAGACAATAACAAAAAACACACACACACACAGATAGGTGAAGGTCACATTGTTAAAATTTTGTCTTTACAAAACACTTTTCACACATGTGACAATCACATTTTTGTGACCATTTCTGATGATCTCTAAATAGCTATCACAAGAAATAGTCACAAAAATGTAAATTTTCACATGAACAAAAAAGTGATTTTTACAAAATTTTTACGTTGTGACTTTCACTTATCACGAATCCTCTTAGTCAATTCCATCCCAGGTTTTTTTTAAATTATTGTATGACAAAAAAAAAACTTCTTCTTACGTCTCAAATTAGATTTATCAACTATTTTGTTTCACAAAACTACTTTTTTAAATGTTTCTATTTTTATTGAATACAATGAACATTGAACAGGGATGTCCAAACTGACATCTGCTCTTCACTTTAACAATCCTAATTAAGCATGAAGTCAAAAAAAGTAATAATATTTATTCCCATGAGTCAGGAAATGTCTTCCATATAGCTGAGAATTATTATTTCAAATGTTTTCATTTCCCAAAAGCTCATGAATAAAACAATCCATCTGACACATTAGCTATGTCATAATGTCATTTTTTTTTGACACGCCCTGTGTCCGTCCCTCGCATATCTTCCCCATGACTGCCTCTCTTTAAACGTTTAGCTATTTGTCTCAAATAAAAATACCAAAAATAAAGGTATCCGCATTTCGGCCTTCTTTCATTAGTTGTCCCAAAACATATTAGATTTTCCTCCCAAGACACAATAATGGCTCAAGAATCTCCTTTTCGAAGTTTTTTTTTCACCCCAACACCTTCCGAGAATTTTGTTCACAAAAATAAAGTCATTCAGAACAACTGAACAGGAGCGAAAGTGGTGCTCAGATGTGCAGAACTGTTATAGTTAAGACACAAACAGGTGAAATTGAATACTCTTCAAACCCCCAATCACCCCCCCTCCAAAAAAAAAAAACAGCAATAACAAATACAAGAACAAAACCAAAAATATTGATAAAGCGTTTATTTTGTTTGTTTGTAGTAGTGGCACACACAATCTTATTATGCCAATCCTTCTTTAATGCCTGGCCCTGCCCGTGTGTAGAAGAGAGTTTTTGTGATGATGGCAGCCGCAGTGACATCTGGATTATCATCATGGCTTCGATGACTATCTTATGTATATATACGTCCTATGTATAGAAAAGGCATAAAATTCGATCACCCAATAATACCAGTGAATGAGAACTCATCACGTTTAACCTTTTGTTCTCACAAATTCCCTTGAGATTAATTGAATTCCTTTCGCTCTTTCCACATCTACAACAATCCACATACATATTGCTATATTGCCATATCGTATCCTGACTGCCACACATCAGCCCAGCCCAGCCCAGCCACAGGAACAGAAACGAACGACACACACATATAGCTGCTTTCGCTGTCTCAGCTCTATCCTCGATTTCAAAAGGCTAAATTTGAGGACATAAATATTTATGAAATGCGAAAGAGAATCCTATATAATCCTGGCGGTCGGCTCCTGGCTGTGAAGATGACGACGACGACGACAAAGACACACGAGACGGTGGCAATGGCGGTGGGTGAAAGTCACTCTAAGGATTCACAGTACAATGGGTTATAGAGCCATTCATCGAATATATTTCTTAGTTAGTATCAAGGAAATGTCACGTGGTGTTACCAGCATAGAAGAATAAAAATAGTATGTTGTGTGTTTATACAACCCGAGCATCTAAGGGGTTGTTAATATCCTTCGCATGAAATAACGTATTGCGAGTGCTAGGGAAAGTTAGAAAAGAGATTCATCGGTTTTGAATATTTGCCAATTCACATTCTTGTAGTGCGGCTAAGAAAGGTGACACAAATGGTGTACTAGAAGCAACTGTCCAGGTTTGAGATTTATGATCAAGCCATCAGCCAATGTATTCCTTCCAGATTGTAGGCAGATAAGAAGGGGGAAATATAATTTAGTACATCGATTATGGAAACCTATGAATTTTAAGCGATATCAACTATGTGATCGGTCCACAGAAAGTGATTTCGAAATACTAGAATAAAAGGGCCCAAAGATCTTCGGTTTTCGCATTAAATTCTACTCTGTTGAAAATTCCCCATTGGACAATTCTGTCTAGATCGGAATTTAATGAGTTTATCATACACTGCCGATGCAGATCCACGTCTACGGACCAATAAGACTACCAACTCACTGTATGGTCCCTCTTTTCGCACACGTATTCACAGATACGAACAAATATTTCGAGGGTGTTTAAGGTAAGAATAGTAAGAGTTGGCGGTCTGTATTGGTCTGTGTCCACGTCCGAAAAACAGGGCTGTGAATGGAATATAAAAAACTGATATAACTGACGTCAGCAAAACAGTTAAGTGGAATGGAAGCCTAAGGCAAGAGATCATTGGTAAAAAAGACGAAGAGAGTCGGAGACAAAACGGAGCCTTGTGGGACACCAGGATTTATTTTGTAAAAATCAGACTGAGAACCGAATAAAAAATAGCATGGAGTAATCCAAAAGAAGACTTCTAATCCATCAATCCTGAAAGCTCATTTTCGATAAGATAACACTATCAAATATTTTTAGATTATCAAACGCTATAATCTTACTGCTCCAAAACGATGGTAAGATATTCCATCATATCACCAGTGGAGCTATTGCTATGAAAACCATACGTCCAGTTACTAAGAAGTTTCCATTTTTCAAGACATTTCTTGATCTGATGGTTTAGCAGATTTTCCATGTAGAAAGAAGGGACGTTTGCGCAATGGGTTAGTTGTTTTAGGTGGATCAAGAGAAGCCTTTTAAAGGATCGGACTGGACGCATGCTATTCTCCCTTCATCTAGAAAGAGAACTGTAGAGAAGACCAGATGTCCCAGCATACGAAGTGGCTTGGTCAGCGTGGATGGACACCTCTTCAAAACTCAGGAGAGTTGGCCTTATCCAAAATGTATTTTCCTCACCTTGATAGCCTCTTTAATGTCCAACATCAGCTTCCACGAAATATTTGTTTTTAATAAAAAACAGGAAATGGTAACACTGGTTATCATTATCAAGGCCACAAAAGAGGTAAGGCGAGAGTAGAAGTCACTTTCTGACAATTCTCGAGGAAAAGCTTTAAGGATATTTTTTTTTTTCTGAGAAAGAAAGGATTTATGAGAAAGCAATGGCGAACTTCTGTATGGCAGCGATAAATAAAACGCTTACGTCGAAGAAAAACTTACCACTTCCCGAAATTACTTTCGAAAGCAGAATGCCTTCATCTCATCTTCGTTTTGCTTACCCCACCTACTTCAATATTGAATGGAAGTTGAGGCTTAAGGAAATAAGAGAAAGGAATATACAACAGCAAGGAGCTTAGAGAACACGAGCCGAATAAATTGGAAATTTAATAGTTTCGGAATTGTTTCATGTAGAGGTACCTTACATGGCAAAGGAGACAAGTTTGGTATTTTTATTTATCGGAATTTGATTACTGCATCTTGTGCTTCGTCCTTATCGTAATAATGGCTTTAAGAAGAATACAATGCTTCGTAAATAAATTAATAATTTTTTGCAATCGTCACCATGGGTGAAATGTAACAGAAGAGTTCCCACCACCCAAACAGTCAGAAGAAAATATTCAAATAAGGTAAAATCCTTTTTTTTTTTTAAATTCCAAGTTAGCACTTCATGAGATGCTGTGATGTATGCTAATTTAATATCTTCCTTGATTACAGACTGATACAACGACATCCACCTTTTCCAAGAGGCTGAACGTTCCAAGCCACTAACATAATCATGCGACTTCGGGACTTGCCCAGCCCAGGTTTCATCCCACATTTAACTTTTTTTAGGTGCACATGACGAACAGGACGAAGTAATCTTAAAATAACAAGTCCTGGAAGGGAATGGGTTAATTTTCTTACAAATACATTAAATACCAACCGATGCGATGGAATGGGAAATTGATTTGAAGAAAATTGCCACTAGCAATAAGCCCAAAGTCAATGTTGGATGATGAAGAGGACTAAAGGATATTTTCGGATAAAAGTATTTGGACAAAGATATTATCTACAAACGGAAAAGCAGATTTGTTGTTGTGATTAACGTGAACTAACTATTTCTCATTAAGAGGACGCCCATCAAAGGTCTCTCTCTCTCTTTCTCAATTTACCGAAAGGTGGGACAAGTATTGTTGGTACAACAGCTTAAACCCAAAAAAGGACGATGATGGCGGATAAATGTGATAATAAAAGGGTAAGAATGATTTAATGATGGTTAGTACAAGGAGGATTGCTTGTAGCAAAAAGGGATCATGCGATATGACACGATACGATGAGACAACAAATTAAATTAAGAACAAGGAAGAATGGTGGACGGATCAGGTACTCAAGGATGTTTATATAGTTTGGTTGGATAATTGATATAGCCATTGGGGAACAAAGAGTTGAGCGATTTAATAGAACGTTTGATGTGAAATTCAATTATTTTGAACTATAAAGCTGTGTTGGAAGTTCTATGGTGGGTGGAGAATACAAAAACAAAGTTATTTTTATACAACAGCGCCATTGAAACGATGATGTGATGGTGAGTCAAATTGAAAGTTCTTTAATGAATGGCATTACTGCTTGAGGAGATAATCATAATCCCTGAGATTTAAAGGCATAAATATTAATTTGACAGCTGTGTTATGTAAGGGTTTGAAAAGTAGGAAGAGTCGTCCAGGTTATTTACAGTTCGTGAGGTGACAATTGAAGCAGTGGGTGTTGCTTTACCTTTTTATCACAAGCAAGTAACTGGCCTGGCAAGGAAGTTGCTAGAAGCACTCACACACATACACAATATTTTGTTTTTTGAGTTCTTTAACTGATGAAGATTAGATTTTGGCGGCCATGTTGTTTTTAGTGACATCAGTCAAATCTGTTGTTTATTTTGAAGTGTTTTCTGATTCAAAATCACCATTGAATGTTACACGATTGACCAACACGTCAAAATGATAAAACTGTCTCATCAAATGAGTGTTCGTTGGCAGGTTGGCACAAACGTTGTACGCGTTGCTCCCGTTTCCTATTCATTCAGCCAACATTTGTTCGTCAAAGGAAAGCAAAATCGGCAGAGAACAAAGGTGGAGATCCGTGAAAGTGAACATCAGAACCCGAGGCAGTCGATTCCTCACTGTGCACAAGAACTCGGCCTTTTGCCGACTTCAACTTGTCAAATTTTGAGTCGGGTTTTGTACACCCGTAATACAAGATCCAACTGACCCAGGAGCTCGAAGTTCATGACCATTGACCGTTTGTTCGCTTACTGATCCTCGATGTGTTGTGATGCTTTTTTATACTTATGCTGAGGTAGGCTCGTCGAAGTCCAGGGTTGTTCCCAAATAAAGCGAAAACTCAGGGTTGAAGAGTGTTGAACTCCGAAATAACAATGTTTTTTATTTGTCAAAATATTCCTAACAAGTTACTTCATATACGGACTTAATAATAAAACTAAATTAACAATTCGATGTACAATATAGTATTAAATAGCTTAAATAATTAATTTGGCCTGTAGTGTTTATCCTACGACAAGAAGCGATTCCAACTGTATTTGGTCTATAGAGTTGCCTCTATGACAATAATTGGTTTTAGGTCTGTAGAGATTCTTGAAAAGAAAAGCTCCACGACAAGAAACGAATTAGGTCTGCAGAGATTCCTCGACAAAAAACTGATTAGGTCTGCAGAGATTCCTGAAAGGAAGCGCTCCACGGCATGAAACTGATTAGGTCTGTGGTGAAGCTTACAACTGCAGCAACCCCACGACAATAAACGGATAAGGTCTGTAGAGATTCTTACAAAGAAGAGTTCCACGACAAGAAACAAATTAGGTCTGTGTTGTAGCTTACAATGGCAGCTACCCCACGACAAGAAACTGTTGGCCTAATGCATTTACTTCAAAATATATTAAGGTTTCTGCTGGTATTCCCCGCAGCGTACCTTCGAGATCTCGTATTCCCGGTATTCTATCAAATAGAATTGTATACCAATGGCTGATAGCTCGAGTCTGATTTTCCATAAAAATTCTGCTTATACTTATGGAATATTACACTAATAAGGAAGTGTGAATTATAATATTAAAGATAAAAAATATAAGTACTAAAATAATTCCTTCTGTTTGATGGATGTTTCTGCTGGTTATTATCATATGTGTGTTCGGAGTTGGTTGGTAGTCCAAATCAGCGGTACGGGGCGGAGGGGTGGTCGGTTTTGCTCTCATAGAGGACAATGGTTGTGTTGCGTCACTGGCTGGTCTCTGGTATACACTTAGCGTTGTAGAAAAATCGTCGTGGTGATTGTGACGGTGGTCGGTGGCGGTTGGTGACGGTCGGTGGCGGTCGGTGATGATGGTCACTGGCACTCATTATGGCGATCGGGGGCGGCGGTCGGTGGCAGTGAAGGAAATGTGTAACTTCGTTACAGTGTTTTGAAGAGGACCACAATTACGACCGAGAGATCTTCTTTAGCGACGAGACGCATTTTTGATGAATGACAAGAAAATTTGGCGTATATACTCGTAGAACGACACCAATCGACATCAGGTTCACCAATTCACAATGAATCCTCAAAAAGTTAGCATTTGGTGTGGATTTTAGGCCGACGACGTCATTGGTCCGTACTTTTGCAAAAACGACTTTGTTGAGGCGGTCACGTTGTGGACCTAGACGACATGTGGCTCCAGCAACACGGCACTCTACTGATTCTAATGTAAAGTTATCCCCTAGCATAGGGAAAATGAATTGACTATACTATAAGGCAAGTTATGCATACGTCGAAAAAAAAAGTTTTGAGATAACAATCAAACATGGCATAACGATGATAGCGAAGACGAAAAAAGATGGGCTACAAATTATGTACGTCAGTGTGTCTGTCTGTATAGACACCTACAGCCCAAACGGTATAATAGAGTATTTTAGGTATTGTACAGAGGGGAAATTGAAATCTTTTTAGCTCAAAAAATAACGGTACCTGCCATATGTATAACAGTTACGTTAAAAGTTATTTTTCTCGAAAACGGTTCTTATGATTTTGGTTAAAAAAATTAGTGAAACCAATCATATGGCTGAAAAAAAATTGAATCAATGTTTAAAAACGGTACTTTCCATAGGACCGTTTTTTTGCTTTAGTCTATCTCAAAAACCGCTCAACCGATTCTTTCAAAATTGCACACATTTATAGGTGTAGGTAGCTCAATTTATACTGCATACCAATATTTTCAAAAAAATATTTTTGTGTATTTTTAAGAGCATTTAAAAAAATTCTTTTTGAAGTGAAACTTCTTTAGAATCGTTGTGATTTCAAACCGGATGCAACGAAAAAACGACATGTAAAAGACACAAATACAAAAATGTGTAGGATGAAGCCAGGAAAGAATGAGACAGAAATATACATACTATTTTTCTGACGGAAGTAACGCTCAGTATTCCAATATGGCGGCACCGATGACTCGCATTAGCTCACCGTGTGCACGAACGAGTGAGAATATAAATACTATTATCTTACTCATTCATGCACTTGCTCCATGGCATTTGTTTGTTTTGATCAATGTAGGGATGGGCAAGTAAAAAATATATCGATATTTATCGTATCGATATTCTTTAACAGTATCGATAATTATCGGGGGAAAAAAATCAATATATCGATATATCGTCAGTTTTCTCATGATTATTCATACATATTACGAAAGCATTCAAAATTCGTAAAAAAGAATAGACATGAAGAAAACAGTATGTTTTTTTTAAAATGTTGTTTTGGCTAAAAATACAAATAACGGACATCTCTGTTTATAAACGACTGAATTTAATAAATAAAAATGCGGAACATAAACACAAGAGTTTGAACTTCTTTGCTCGGAAACTGTGTTATGTTTCATCGTATGCATTTTATTTTAAGTTGCATGAATGAATTAAATTGGGGAAAAGCGCACTGCGACCTTAAAGATATATTGTGCCCTTTTAGAGCTGAATGAGGATACTCGTCCTACAGCACTTCCTCCAAATTGGTTTCTTTTAGGAAGGTTAGTATTTGAGGTATTTTTAAAGAAGGTAATCTGCCCTTATTTATCTGGTAACTCGTAACTACCCAGGTTTTTGAAGTGAAACTTCTTTAGAATCGTTGTGATTTCAAACCGGATGCAACGGAAAAAACGACAGGTAAGAGACACAAATACAAAAATGTGTAGGATGAACCCAGGAAAGAATGAGACAGAAATATACATACTATTTTATATTATCGGTCTCTCCTCTTTGTCCCATACTTCGTAGCGTCCCCACTCCCGTCTTCTAAGAATAGTCGCCTGTAATTTGTGAGCCAGAGCGAGAGAGCAGATGTCATGTCGGTGTGTATGTATATTGCACACTGTTTAATACGTGCTTGTATTTGAGCATTTAACGTGTGTTAGTGTATGTGAAAACTACGTGAGCTACTGTACACTGTATGCGGCTGCGTATTACAGCTTTTTAGTAAGATTTCAGCGTGGTGTGTTATTATTGAAGTGAAATTTCTTTAATATCGGGGTAATTTGAAACTTGACGAAACGGAAATGCAACATGACACTTTTAAGCAAATATGTAAATCAATTAAAAAAAAAAATATATATATCGCACCAAGCCTGAGAGAGAACGAATGAAAAAAAAATTATGACACAGTATTTTATATTCTAGCTCTCATTTTCTCCTATCATTCATACGTTTTGCCTCTCACTCAGGTCTACTAAGCATTATGTTAAACAAAAGCGAGTGAGCAGGCGCGTTGGTACGATTAAGTTAGTATGTTAGTTAATATAGGTACGAGATTTGAATGCTCTCTAACAGGAAAAGCTTTACAAAAGGTTTCAATAAACTTAATTCAAGAAGAATGTAAAATTCAAACAAATACAGAACAAAAGTATTTATAGAAAATTGGCATCCAAAAAATTATTTAAATTTTAAAAAAGTATCCTGAATTTTTGAAAATAGTCAGTTTTCGAATATTTTTTGACTTGTTTTAAATAGTGGCGTCCTGGAGTTCATACTTTAAAAGGAAGTCAAAAGGACGCAAAGTATGTCGGTACGTCTGTATGCTTGAATATGTGTTGAAACTTTTGTATTTGTATAGATACGTGTTGAAAGCATTTAGTCATACATAACATAAGGTTTGAAAGTAATCCGAAAACTGGTGCTGGGTGGCTGAGTTTTTCATCTCATTCTCTCGTAAATTAGGTATACCAACTTCTTTGAAGTTTCACTTCAACCGAGTGTGAATTACGCACACATATTTTTTTTTAAATTAATATTTTGAAAACTGCTCATTATTTTTTTTTCAAAAATTATTAATAAATGTATTTGCTGAATAATTATGAACTGGTGTTTTTGAATTTTTTTTGAAAAATGTTTTCAAAAAGTTTTTCAAAAATAACTTTTTTCCTCAAAACCGCTGAACAGATTTTTATAAATTTTTTCTCATAAATTCAAATTTATGCAAGAAATAAAATGGAGTACCTACTTTTTTTAAAGTATTTATTTAAGAATTTTGAAAAATGTATTTTTATCAAAATCTCAAGCTCCTACACCACTGTCACACATTAGAGCAAGTTCGTGCGACCCAGTCGTGCATTTTATTTGTTAAAGATTCCCTGAATGCCCTTAAGGTGATCATATCACAGGCCAGCGCTCAAAGTCAGCCGGATCTATGTGAATGATTTATTGAAAAGTGGACCTCTCGGACGCAGGTCATCGTAAGAAGCCGAGGGGGCGTTTTTACAACGGTTTATTTCACTTTTAATTGGATACATTGGCCATGTCTTTAATGCCTTTAATTTTCAGTCTGTGTATGATTAGGCTGTGCACATAGGCATGATATACTGCGTTTAAATATAATGGATGCCACTTTGGACTAACTTTCGTTCCTAATTGAAGGTGGTAGGGTGTGAATTTTTATACGTAAAAGGCTTGAGAGAAGAAAAAAAAATAAATGGAAATAGATCCTTTCATTTGGGCCAAGTCAAGGGACAATAATTACATTTAGTCCATACAATATTTACGCCTTTCTTTTGATCGCGTTTTTGAAGAAAATAAAGTTAATTAATTTTGTATTATAAAAAAAGGATAACTGACAAAGGCTCTCACTGAACAAAGGGGTCGAAATCAAGAAAAAATAAAAAAAAAAGGATTCTCGATTGAAAAAAAAAACACTTTAAAGGAGAGCCAATTACATCAGCTTTTTTTTTTTTTTTAAATAAGGCTAAGTAAAAGTGTTAAGTATTTTTATTATATATTTTTTTTCCTTTTAAAAGGGGCTAACTTTGCTGTGAAGCATTAAAATACAGTTCAATGAGCATCTTTGGAAAAAAATTCAAGCACTTACACAAGGCTTTAATTGATGAACAACATTAAATTGAACAACAAAAGAAAAAAGGTCAAAGGAGCAGATAACCAATCGAATGCTTGTTAGATGTTGTACGTGCAGACATCTGGCAGAGTACGATACCAATTAAACAGCCTCAGAGGCTATATAAATATGCTGAAAACCATTCCAACGAAATACATGATAAAAGGAGGGATTCGAAAATCTTCTAAAAAGTCGATTAATCTTCTCGTTTCCTTTTTTCTCAATTTTTATTTTCTAAGATAGGGAATGTTGAAAGCTACAAGGATTTATAGAGCCGACATTTTGCTGCACCTAATGATTTTTACTTGCGATTATAGGTACTATAAGGCAAGTTATGGATTCGTGCAGAAAAAAAATTTCGAGATAACAATCACACATGACATTACGATGATAGAGAAGTCGAAAAAAGTAGGTCTGGGAATTCCGTCCGTCTGTCTGTCTGTCTGTCTGTCTGTCTGTTCGCGCTTCTAGAGCCTGAACGGATGGGCCGATTTGCTTTAAATTTGGTATCTAGGATTTATTTGGCCGTCCCTCGGAACATATTTTTTATTTTTGCTCTAAGCCCAAAAATAACGGCACCTGCCATACAATCGTGAAGAAAAAAATTGATTTTCTCAAAAACGGCTCTAACGATTTTGATAAAACTTTCAGGATGCTATTTTTGTAAGACAGTCTATATTTTGGTTGGAAAATATTTTTCAAAATTTGTCTTATAACGGTACCTCTCATAGTACCAGTATTTTCAAATCAAATTTTCTCGTAAACTATACATTCGATTTCAATAAAATTTTGGCCACAGGAAGTCATTTATAATTTTATTAATATGGCATTTCAAATTTTTCAAAAACTTTTTTTTTTGATTTTTTATAATTTTTTCAAAAAAATTTTCGGTTTTCGAAATATGTTGGAAACGGGTATATTGATTTTTTTTTAAATTATTTTTTCAAATGTAAACTACAGATTGCCATATATTTGCATACCCAAATAAATTTCAAAATATTTTTTGGAAAAGTTTTTCAAAAATAACCTTTTTAAAAAAAAACTGGTCGAACGATTTTCAATATTTTTTTCCTAGATTTACGTATAGCTTCGAAATTTTATTGCATACTTTGTTTTTCCGAGAAAACTCTTAAACTAATTTAAAAAATCAAAGAATTTTCGAAAATATTTAAATTTTTTTAATAGCCATATATGCAGCCACAATAAGCAATTGCTTATCATAAGAGCAAGTTCGTGCGACCCAGTCGTGCATTTTATTTTCTTCCCTCTGATTCTCTGATTTGGTGTTGATATTATTCTTTAAATCCCTGAAATGTTTCTTGAATACATGTAAGCATCCTCTTTGGCTATCTGGAATGCTTTATATAGGTGTAACATATTTTTCTGTTTACAGTGTGTGCCAAAAGTCTCGTTGCTATGTACAAAATTAATATCTAAAGGGTTTTCTAATAAGAGGTGTTATTTTGATATTTGATGGGATGTTTATTGTAATGTAATGATGTAATGATGTAATGAAATATTTGCCATATGGCTACCACGGCTACGCTTACACAACAATATCCTTTTCATGAAATTTTCCATCACCAAATCGCAAAGTGGCTGCTGTATGCCCTGAATATCTTCACGAATTCTATCTTTGAGATCTTGAACCGACGCACGACGCGACGCTGGGGTGTTGACGTAGACCTTATCTTTTACATGGCTGCAAAGGAAATGTCACAAGATCTCGGTGACCAACGTTGTCCGGATCAATACCATCTATTCAAAAGTTGAAAGTCTTAAGCTTACATAAAAAAAGGTCTTTTGGCTCATTCTGTTTAATATCATTCCTTTCTTGGTTTTTTTTTTTTTAACTAATATCCAACCAATTTTGATGAAATTTTGTGTGTGCTCGAAAAAATCAATATTGATTCGAAGTCACGCTATTGTATTCTCGTGATGGCCAAAAATTGCATTGAAGAAGCAGTTTTTGAGAAAAAGGAGTGGGTGCCGTTTTAACACAAAAAAGTACTCTACAACGAGCAATAATTGTCTCAAAATCGTAACTAACTGAGTTTTTGGAGCTTTGCAACTGCCATAGTATCTCCGGTTAATTCACAAAGATGTAAAAGCATTACAGGAGTCACGAAATTGAGTCGTGCCAGCCCAAAGATACGTTGGCACATTTAACGAATTGCATTTGTAGCCCAGTTTTAAATGACTTAATTGTGTTTATAAATTGAGCCTTCATTCATCAATTACAACTTTTGTATGTCAAAGGTAAATACCAATTGGAAGAATTTCTTATTCAACAGTCAGTCAATGAGACAGAATGAACCAATTTAAATGTGTTTTTATAATATCCTTAAAGTGTTACACAATAACTGTTTCAAAATGGGACGCACAAACATCGCCATTAAGACGACGACAATGCTTTCTTTCGTGCAGAAAAGTCCAACTCACGCTGGGTGTCATCTGGGAGCAAAGTTGATGGGTTTCTTATAAATTGCTACTCTGGAAGGAAAAAGATGCATCATCAGAGTATGACAAAGCAAAACACTTTCCTCATATTTTATTTTGGTCACATTTCCTGTAAATTGAGGATGCTGGAAGTGCAGCAAGTAACTTCTTATTTATTTTACACCTGGTGCTTATAAAATGTTTTTGTGAGTGAAACGATGTTGGTTTTTTTTTTTAATCTTAGAGTTTTTTTTTCATTTAAAAATAACCAGAATGTATTTTTGAAGATCTATTTTGTTGAGTGGGATTAAAAAAAAACATAATTTCGAAAGTACAAACTGACCAAACCAAAACAATGTGACATGTTTGAAATATAGTGAAGAAAGATAACATAGTAGGTGTAGTGAGGAGTATTATTTTAGACATGTGCAGATGTGCACCATGTGGAGTGGACGCATTAATGCTATCAGTAATGTGTCGCAGATGTGAAGAATGATAACATTTCTTTCTTTTAGGATTCACTCTTTAGTTATTTTGGCCCTAGAGAAAAAATTAAATATACCATACGAGAGACGACCAAATAAAATAGTAAATGCCAAATTTGAAGCAAACCGGCTTATCCGTTCAGTTTGTAGAAGTGCGAATAGACAGACTTACTTACTTAATTATGGGTTGGGTTCGGGAGCCCGTTTTTCAGAATCCTGTTTTTTAAAATCCTGTCTTTAAAATCCTGTTTTTTAAAATACTGTTTTTAAAAATCCCGTTTTTATAAAATCCCGCTTTTAAAATCCTGTTTTTTACCATCCCGTTTATTAAATTCCCGTTTTTATAAGACCGCTTTTGGAATCGACACAAGGTGTTTTATTTTAAAAATCGCGGCGATTTTTAAAATAAAACACCTTGTGTTGATTCCAAAAGCGGGATTGAATTTATTTTACAGCCCAATGCTGATGATGATGAGGTGACATAATGTTCATGGGCGTTATGTCGTATAAAAGAAGACAACTAGAAAAACAGTTAGCCGTAATCTGTTGAAGTTTATATTAAGAAAAAAAAATGTTCACACAAACCACAAACAACTTTATTGCTCAGCCCAGCTTTTCAAATTATGGAACTGCTAGGTAATATTTATGTGTACAATATTGAGTAAATTTATGAAAATACGAAACGGGCTAAGCGGGATTAAACGGGATTTTAAAAAGCGGGCTCACGAGAAACGGGATTCTGTTTAAACAGGATTATTAAAAGCGGGATTTTAAAAAACGGGCTTCCGAACTGCTCCCCTTACTTATGTTGGCGCCACTGGAGCCAAGGCCTTGCTGAGAATGCCCCTCCAGCCGGCTCGATCTCTAGCCTGCTGTCTCCAATTTTGTACTCCAAGTTGACGGATGTCTCCCTCTACCTGGTCGCTCCATCGAAGATGAGGTCTACCTTGCGAATAGACAGACAGACAGACGGAATTTCTAGACCCAATTTGTCGACTTTCTTATCATCTTCATCGTAATGTTTTTTTTGATTATTTTCTTAACTATGTTTTCACAAATCCATAACTTGCCTAATAGTATCTACCTTTAATCACTGCAAAACAACAAATAACTTTAACTTTGAAAAATTAGATTTTAATTGAAAATGGCGATTGTAACTTGCGGGCCACACACCTTAATACAAAAATTTTTCATCTCCTTACTTCAAAACTTCGACTGATAGCTTGTAAATAATATTGTTGATGCAAAAACAAAAGCTCAGATTCTTTACTAAAACGTCCCCAAAACGTGGGAGCGTCTTAAAACTTTGTTTAGCAAATTAATACATATAAAGCACAAACTGATATTTGATAGTTAGTCATGTTTTAAGCAAATTCCAAAAACCACGGCAGATGCAGAATCGAGTGGTTTTTGTTTTGATTAAACTAAATAAAGATACGTAGATACTTAAAAAAAATCACGCCCCTTAATGTGGGCGTATTGCAAAACCTTACACAACAAACTTTTTTAAGAAATACAATACATGCGTACGAAAAAAAAAAATTTGAATTGATCATGGATACCTTTTATTTTTTAAATCTAAGTTTTTTTAATTTTTTGTAAAAAGTTCACCTCCCGAGATATAAGAATTTCCTTTTATACACCAGGACCAGGAGACCAGATATTTAGTTTCGACTGATAGACACACAATTTTGGGTTTGTGGCTTTGTTATAACTACCGTTAATGTGCAAAAATAAGTTTCCACAATTTTTAATTTAGAAAAAAATTACATATCTCGTGTGTGCAAAATTAAATCATTGTGATTTAATCGTAACTGTTAAAAATGGCGATTGTTGGTGCATTTTTCTGGTCTAAAATCTTAGCCCTGCTCTTGAAAAAAAAAATTATATATTCCAAATCTGTTCGCAACATCGCGACATCGCTTAATCGGCACGATTTTTGATTTTGAGTAGAAATACACGGTGCCATGAACTAAGGCCATACGAATTAAGGCCATAATGGCGTTAATTCACATTTAAGTGTGTACTAGCACCATATCCAAGATATGGCTTTAATTCACTTTTAAATGAGAACTATAGCCATAGGTCCAATGTGAACTAATGCCATAAAATTTTTGGATCTCTGGGGTACAGTTAGTACAAGAGCAGGCGGCCTGCCTCCTCGTCTGTCTCCTCGCCTGCCTCCTCATCTGCCTCCTCGTCTGCCTCCTCGTCTGCCCCCTCGCGGGCTCCTCGTCTATCTCCTCATCCACCTAACGTCTGTCTCCTCGTCTGCCTCCTTGTCCATCTCCTCACCCACCTAATGTCCATTTTTCAAAATGAACTAACGCCATACGGCTTTAGTTCTCCTTTTAAGTTGAATTGAGGCCATATCCTGATTATGGCACTAATTCGTACTTAGATGTGAATTTACGCCATTATGGCCCTAATTCGTATGGTCTTCGTGCATGGCACCGAAATACACTCCGCTCCACTTGAATAGAAACAGATTTTTTTGTAGCGCTTTGGTAAGTTTATAAATCTACTTTTTGTT
This sequence comes from Platycheirus albimanus, assembly GCA_916050605.2. Lineage (NCBI taxonomy): Eukaryota > Metazoa > Arthropoda > Insecta > Diptera > Syrphidae > Platycheirus > Platycheirus albimanus. The sequence goes on along the minus strand of OU696696.1, from coordinate 5,728,319 downwards.
TTTGTCCTTTTAACAGGGATCTATTGAGAATAAACTGCACGGGCAGAATGATTCGGAAAAAGACCGTTAGATTATTGTTTACCACTTTTTTAAATATGCTTCATTAAAAATACAGTATTTTCTTGAGTATCCAACTTTTTATGATCCTTGCGTTGTGGATTGTTGTCTTGCTGAAATGTCCAAGGTATTAGTCTAAAAACATTGGTAAACTTAGAAAAGGCTTCTTGCAAAATTTGTTTTCCGTCATTTTCATTTTCGGAAACAACAACAACAACAACAAAAAATTACCCGAAAATGCATTAAAACTAATTCTATCTTCCAAGTCTTTAATATGAAGATACTAATACCAATTTCTTCAAAATGTTGTTTGTCAATCAACTTCTTGTTAGGTATACAAATAAATTCTTGAAAAATATATAATGTCTTGAGAAACATATTCAGTAACACAAAATGTTTGTGAAATACAAAAATGGCTATTACCTTGTAACAACTACACAATGAAGACCTATCAAGAAAAAACCATAAACAGATACTCGTACACCCTGGCTGAAGTCTTTTTCTTTTTTTTTTAAAGGTGAAATCTTATGCTCCTTGGAAATATTCTTTTCAACTTCAAGTGTTGGTGAAAGGAAAGGTACATGCAAAATTATTACACACCATCACTGCCTTGGGGCTATAAGTTCAAGAGAATCGCACACACTAAAAGTGATTTAAGTCAAACTTTTTGCCTGGCTGTAACTTCAACCTTGGTCTTCTTTATTTTCGCCTTACCAGACTGCTTATGGCATCTTAGGGAGCATAAACACAACTACAACAGCAGTGTACTTACGAAAAAATTGTCTTTTTTATATATATGTATATATTTTTTTTTTGCTATTCCAACGTAGATATATAATACTTGCGCTTTGAAAGTCCTAGGAATGGTGTCTTGAAGTGGCAGCCATTAAATATTTGCAAGTCAAAATAAAAATTTAAAAGTATCTAAGGATGTTTTTATTTTAAGAATAAAGTTATGTTATGCTGTGGAAATGGCTACATTTAAGGAAACCATTTTCTCCTATCTCAAGGAGGATTTCACAGTTGATTTGGAAATAAAAGTGTTTTAAGTTGCTACTTAATTTTTTTTTAAGACAGTCTTACATTTCTGATTCCTGGTCTCGATTGCGTTATTGTGTTTCTTGAATACCATAAAAGTTAAGTGCTTCCATAAATTGTTTTATTTCAAAACAGTTTCCTCAACTAACAGCCCATCAAAAACTCTTTGAAACGCAGAAATAGTAGATACATTATATTGTTAATTATTATTTTACTGAAAAAAGAAATAATTTGTCTATCGCAGAAAAACATAGTTCGAATAAAATTTGGCGCCATATAAAGGCGAAACATTCTTGCACACAACACAATATTTCCTTCGCTAACGACTCTGTGTTCTGTGATATGTCATAAAAGACTGTTTCTGAGTAGTGGCAGGGGCAGGAGGTGAGGGATATTATCCTTATTTCCCTTGAACGCATTTTTTCATGTATGAAATAAACATTTCACATTTCAAAAATATGTGAAAGAAATACCATTAAGGAACAAAAACATCCGCTGCTCTCCATGCATTGTTTGTTGGAGCTATTTGATAATAATTTGTCGGGACTCGGGAAAAAATATTTCACATATCGCGTGGCAGAATCGCTTGGAAGCGTTAAGATTGCGTGTTATGAAAAAGTAATGCAAAAGGTGTGTATTAACATGTCTATTTCGTAATTTCCTTTTTATTTTTTTCTAAAACAAAATTCTGATTTATACGGTTATCTTAATGGTTCTTGTAATGTTAGAGAAAAGTAATTAAAATTCCCAGTAGGATACAATCTTTTGCGGTTTAAACAGGAATTTTGGGTGCTAGTTCAAGATGACTCACTAAACAAAGGGATTCATTTTGAAAGGGGATCCTTATTAGCAGTTAATTAAAAATAAATTACGCTGTCAAAGTCTTCATTTTAAACGATACGACGCATAGCTAATTGGCCAGGAACATTTTTGAAACAATGGACATGATTTTGACATGTTCTTAGGAGACATTCTGAAAATTCTGAAATTTTGTTGATTACAAAGAACCTTACAGAGATCTTGAATTTTCAGGAGTACTTGAAAATGCTTTGAGTTCCCCTCACACACTGAAGGATAGTGAAACCTATCTTAGGCAGACTGTAGACTGGCACAGCATACTCATCTACAGCCTAAACGTCTGGAACAGTTTGCTTCAAACTAAGTACATAGTATTGTTATGACGTCTTACAGAAGTATGTTTTTGGAATAAGCATTCATTTAAATGAAAAATTCATTAACGGCTCCTACTATGTATTTTGATAAGACTTTCTGAATTTAAACTTTTTGTTTGGTAAAGCTACCTCCTTAATGTCCGGTTTTTTCATAACAGATTTTCTATAAAGTCACTTGACGAATTTCGATGAAACGTTTTATGAATGAAATATTTTTGTTAGTAAATTTTTACTTCAAAAATGGTTTGATCAATTTATTTAATTTTATTTTCCCGATAAGAAAAACAAAGTTCTAAAAATTCGCATCCTCAATATCGTTTTGTTTTGAAAAATGTTTTTATTTTTAAGCCGGCCGAAAGATTTAGATTTGTCTTTTCTTAAAATTCAAAACAGGAAAAGAAATCAGATGGTTAACTTATTCTGTTCCTAAGACTATTTAAACTACTAACTTTAAAGTAATTAATAAACATTCATATGGCTTTTTTCCCTGAAAATTGTTTTCTTTTACAAATTTCAAGCCACATTTCAGCAAGTTCAACCCAGTCGTGCACTTTCTCTTTCAAAAATATAAAATGAAAACCCAAATACAGCGGATAGCTTGTCACTTCCACAGCTAAATTGATGCCTCAGCTAGTCCAGGCGAAGTACCTAGATCGTCTTCAGGGCGGCTCCAGGTTTCAAAAAACAGAGAATTTTTTCGTTGGGGCGATTTGAGGTTTTCATAAAACGAACTGTGGCAACCCCAGGGCGACTTTGGACCTCAACGAACAAAGCTAGTGAAATTTAGTTTTGACTTGTTCGTTTGTCTTCTTCGTTCTTATCTAGTGAGTGTGCTCGTTTTGAATGAAAACAGAAGGAATGGAAAAGTATTATGTACTTAAAAGAAGAGTAAAAATTTAATGATTGCCAAGTTTTTAGCTGCCTAACTTAACAAATTACGGCTGATATTCTTGTCCGCGTACGAGGTACGATCAAGAGAGTTTCCACCTTAAGGAACATTGAATGCATGGATTTAAAATAGAAAATCTAGAGTCGCGAAAATTTGTCCTCTATATGGAGCTGTCCGATAACTGGCATGTTTCCTTGAAACCACCATGCGGAGATCGTAGACACATTCGATTAAAACTAGATATAGAAACTCCAACCCGTCTAACCTGCCGTAGTAAGAGAAACACAGACTGGACTTCATATAGTTCAGACCTGATTATTCTCAAAGAAAAAATACCTCTCATCAACACCAAAGATAAACTTGAATATTTTGCCGAACACGCGAGAAACACAATATCTCTTCTTTTGAGCATAACTGTCCCCTGAAAACTAAAACAGTCAAGAGACAAACCACATGGTGGAACAATGAGCTAAAGAAACAAAGATCTAGAGTAAGGAAACTTTTTTAATAAAGCCAAACGTAATGAAGACTGGAAAACCTACTCTATCGCTCTAACCAAATACAACTGTGAAATAAAAAGAGCCAAAAACATTCTTTTAGGCGATTTGGGGAGGGAATATCTGACGTCCCTCCAGCTATCATCTACATAAAGCCATAGCGTCTGACAAACCCGCACCCATAGGTACTCTTATTAATGAGAACGAAACTCAGACAAAAGGAAACTCTAGAGCTCCTTGTAAAAACCCACTTTCCAAAATCAATTGTTCTGGACTACCCAGCCATAAACCTACTTCCACAACAGGAACCGTCAAGGATCCCAACAACTATAGACTGGAAAACAGCTGGACATGTTTGTAACACCAATGCCATCAAATAATGGCCAATCTCATCACTGGAACCGTTGGCATCATGAGAAGATGGCATAAATTTCCGGCTCTGCTACAAAAGGGAACAGATGTATTATCACCTATTCTCTCAAAATTATTCAGCTGTAGCCTTGCTTTTGGGCACTTGCGCGATAGTTGGCGAAAGGTTATAGTAATTTCTCTACCAAAGGCGGAAAGAGATCTGGAACCAAGTCCTAAATCCTTTCGCCCAATCAGCCTCATGTCGTTTATTCTCAAATGCATGGAGAAAGTTATTGACAGACACATTCGTGACACCTATCTAACCTCCACCCCACTATCGAAAAGCTTCAACAACACTACTTTTGAGTTTACAGATTGTGCACTCAGGTACCACAATGTACTACAAGTAGTATGCAATTGGATCATGTCCATGCTTAGTTGTAGAATTATCCAGAGTAAAATTGAAGATCTAGAAATTTCTGCGCTAACAACCAGAGGATGCCCACAAGGCGGTGTCCTTTCAACGCTTATCTGGTCCATCGTTGTAGACAGTCTTTTAAGATCACTAGAGACCCATGGGTCTTGGCAGATGATCTAGCCATTTGTCATACAGGGATCCTCATCCTCAGACAGATCAATATCGAACAGACTTCAATCAGCCTTGGACATTGTTCTAGACTGGGTGTACTTGTATTGGTCTCTCCTTTAACCCGAAAAAGAATAGTTACTGTTCCTTTTACTTAAAGGAGAAAGCTAAATCTTCTTACACCCCCTTCTCTATATGCTGACACAATCCAATTTTCGAATATCTAGGGATCGTTCTAGACAACAAATTGTCGTGGAACCCACAACTAGAACTCATCTCTAACAGAGCATCAAAGTCTCTCTGGACATGCCGTAGTCTTTGCTGAAAAAACTGGGGGCTCAAACCCAAAATACGCTTGTAGTGAGACCTGCAATGACATATGCAGCGTTGTTGAGGTGGCCAAAAACAAAGGAACTATCACCAATACATAAGCTAAAAAAAGTACAAAGACTAGCAACGGGATGCATGCGGACCACAGCTACGCTTGCACTTAATGTAATTTTGGGATAACCTCCAATCCAGATATTCATAAGAATGGAAGCAGGACTGAGCTTACATTGTCTCTTCCACCAAAAAAAAGCAACCCCTAACCTAAATTCGAGGGGTCATTTATCGCTTGGATGTCACAATCCCCACATATAACTTCACATAAAATTTTTTTATAGTCATCCCCCTTATGGAAGACTGGGAAAACTTTAAACCACACTCTTTTCTAGTGAAGATCTGTTCTGGTATAAGGATGGCTCAAAAATGAAAACAGGTACTGGTTCCCGTATTTTTGGGGAATCACCTTCCGTGAACTTCTCAGTCAGCCTCTGTCTTCATTCGTCGATATTCCAGCAGAGGCAGCCGGGCTGCTTTAAAAGCTCTGGCTTCACCTGTCATAAGATAAAAGCGCTAGTCCAAGAGAGGAACAATTTTGTGACTATCCATTGGATCCCGGCACATAAGGAGTACGATTGCAAAAAAAGGGCCAACACCCTGGCCAAAGAACCTCATTACCATTTGTCGTCCCTGAACCTTTCTGCGAATTAAATAAAAAACTACTTCATAAACACTGCTTAGACCACCCTACTCAGGTAATCCAATGCAGCTTGACAAACAACTCCTGATCAAATCTGCTCCAAAGCAATTTGTAATAGTATATTCAAACAAAACCACAAAATTCCTGCTCAACTTAGATAGGAAAACTCTCAAAACAGTGACTGGAATCATAACCGGACTTTGCCCTCTGAAAAAACACCTTCACAACATGATACTATATCGACATACCCCGTCTGCCGACTCTGCCTCGAAAGTGAAAAAACATCTTTGCATATCCTTTCCTTACGAAATGCCCAGCACTCTTCCGCTTCTGAAAGCAGACACTTTTTGATGAAATTGTTCCCTTGGAAAACTCAAAACCCCAGTGTCTGAGCTGTATAACCAATAAATCTTAATCTGAATCTACTTTACTGAATGCTCGCACTGTGCTAATTCATGTTAAGGGTATTAATAAGCCTTTTTAGTGCACGCTAATTACAAAGAGAATGTAAGCAACAGAATAGGTAATATGTTCTATATTCCATCGCATCTTATTCGGATTTTGCAAAATATAAATGGCTGACGGATTAGTCACTTGATTAAATTGAATCATTACATCTCGTTGTATATTGTTCTATTTTTTCAATTTATATCAAGTATTGTCTGTGTCTACCCATAAGAGCCACACCTTTTCTTATACAAACAATCAAATCAGATTCCAACACCCACACCACTCATCATCACCCATCAAAATCACCATCAACGAAATGACATATTGTTTGACATTTGTTTATAACTGCCAATCATCTCTCAATTAAAGCACACACTTCATGTTAAACAAAATCAATTTGGCTTGATTGGCATTGACTTCCAGTTCCAGGTTGGTGTGGTGCTCTGTTCCCTGCTGAATGCTCAAACTACTTGCCAGTAGTTGCCACATTCAGCAGCGTGCTTATAGCTTATTGTTGAACAACCTAGCGCACTGCACTGTTTCGTGTTAAACACAAAATTTGTTGCAAATATAATCACCACGGCGGCCATAAAAATCAAAAAAAAAAAAAAGCACCCAACGACCGCACATCATCACCTCGCCTCGCCCATATCCAAATAAACAATTACACGGCTTGATGGCGTTCTCGACGCTTTATGGACGCGACGCGTGTATTTTTCAACGGTATCTACTATATACTCTGCGCTCGGCTCTCTCGTAACAGAAGTATTATTATATGACCAAGTAAGCACCTCGTAAACTTCATATCGTAAAATTGTAGATTTATGAACGTTGGCGCACGGAAAGAATTTTTAGATCAGATCAAGAAAAATGAGCTGCAAATCACGAAAATCTTATGCAGTTTCTCACCCTAGCTCGGGGTTTTGTAAATTACGACTCCTTGTTCGCAATTTTCAAAATTGAACGAAATGAAGATATTGACACTCAAAAATAGCAAATTACCACTTTTTTGGGTCAATAATTCGATCCTGAGAAATAAAACATTGCAATCGCGAATCGAAAATTGATCCAAATTTGTATCAATTTTATATTTACTCGATTGTAAATTGCAAAAAGCGAGTCGTAGATTTCCATCTTTTTGTTTTGAATCAAAAATATGTTTTTGAAAAAATGAGTGGTAAAATCGTAAATTGCAACCCCATTTTACTCAATTTGTAACAAATTATATCGCTTTGAGAGAAGCAACGTTTTCTGTTTATTGGAAAGCATTTATTATTATTTATTAAAGATGTAACTTTTACTTACTTGGCTGATTCTAGGAATCGAACTCGAGACGCTCTGCATACCAACCAAGTACACATCTACTAGGCCATGGTGATGCATCCAAGTCGGATATCAAAATTAATAATAAGAAGCAACCTCAATATGAGTTACATTTTAGGGGTGTTCTGAATTAAGATTATGTTTTATTGGCGAGAAAAATATAGTCGTCTTATTTTGGACGTCTAACCTCTAATGTACAATTTTTTCTGATGATCATTTCAATAAAGGTAAGAAATTGTATATAATGTGTAGTTGAAATTCAACCTTGTACTCCCTATGTACATAATAGAACTACAAAAAAGGAATATTTGGAGACACAAGCGGGGCCAGGGCCTAATGACTTATATTCTGAACGATTCCTGTATGTGCGTTGATATTCTGGTGGAATATCATTTCCCGCTTAATCCGAATGGCTTACAAAGATCCACTTTTAATATTAACCAGATTTATTTTTCGAGGATTTTTCATTTCCTCAAAAGAGACAGTACCAAAAAAAAAAAAGATAATTATTAGTTGGAGGCAGGGATTGAACTCCGGACCTTCGACGTAGCCGTCAGACACACTTGAGTTGATTTTAATACTCAGTGATTGTAAATCACGAACAAAATTTAAGCAAATCCAGAAGGGTAAAAAGTATAAATGGAATTATTCCCTTGAAGTAGTAAATTGCGACAAAAAGGTTGTAATTTACTTTAAAGGGCACAAGCTTGAATTATAACTTTTAATTGTAAGTCTCAACTTAGGAATTGTTGTAATTTGAGATGAATTGAAAGTTAAATTGCCAATTGTTCTATCAGTTTCGAATCAAAGCGCCGTGATTTACAAAAAAAACATGTTTTGTAAATTGCAACTGAATATTTCGCAATTGGTGATTTTTCAATTCTCTCCGTGCGTTCGTTGCTATGTTTGCCCGGTTTACTTTTGCTTTCAGTTTCATTGGAAACACACTTTTGTAGTACACCCTGTTGCGTCCGTCACGTCGCGTCGCCTGTCTTCTCGACAGTCAACAAGTTCATCATAATTGCACGACACGACCAAAACACCGTCGGTCTTGCTGCTGTAATTTACACTATTTTTTTTATCGTGGAAGAAAGTTTTAGGGGGGTGAAGGCAGTGCCAGAGAAATGTCAGATTATCATTTTGGATGCACGATGCAAGTCGGTGTCGTTCATCGTTTGGCGTTCAGCGTGCAGACTAAGGGGATTCAGCACTTCACTTGGATCTTCTTCGTTGGCACAGTTTAAATCGTTTCCAATGAAAATTACGTTTAATGACTCATTCGTCGTAAACTTGAATTAAAATCAAATAATGGGGAGCGAAAATATGCTCGGGAATCTAGTTAGAAGTGATGGAGATTATGAGGGTCATAACCCAGAAGCCAGTGCAACACTCATCGTTTGGAGCGATGGGGATGGGGAGAGGTGTAAATTGACCATCAGCATAAATAAGACATTGGGAGGGAGTTTATGTTGGGTAATTGGAGCAGTTATTGCAATATTAGAGCCAACTATATAGGTATTTCGCAGAAATGAAAGGAAGAGATACTATACATTGAGGTGTGTATGTCTATATGATGAAGTGGCTTCTTATAGAGGGTTTTGGCTCTTATCCATTTTTTGAAAGTTCAAGTTGATTTGGTTTATATGGCTGATTTGACAGGATGTTATAGAGCTTCAAGTGGCACTGTTTTCATTGACAGCCATTTTGTCATCTTTTGATTTATTTTTAGTTTGGTTTTCCATTTGATCATGTACCGACTGACGCCTGAACAACGCATGCGAGTTGTCCAGATTTATTTCGAAAACATGGTTATTTTCTTGAAGCGCATCGCACACTACAACCATTTTATGGTCGCCACAATCGTTTACCACAGCAATTAATAAATGATAACAATCATCATCTGAGACGTCGTCGTACAGTTCGTACCGATGATGCTAAGAAGAGCGAAACTAAGAACGCAGCATCGAGGAAGACCCATCCGCTATTTTGCTCAACAATTGGATCTGGTGTCAATCCAATTTTTAGTACAATTTGCGGAAAGATCTTGGTTAGGTAGTTGGCTTCCTAAAACTTGAGACGCCCGCCGTTACCCTAGCTTGCTGGCGGAATAATTGGTCTTTACTTCCATAATCAAAGTCTTTTTTTCATGAATTTAATCAGCTTGATGTAGGGAAGCTAAAGTGCAAAGCGATTCGTTTCAAAGGTCCTTCACAATACAAGTACCTAGTACAAGGTGGGCCAAAAGAAGTCATCCATCCGATGTTGTTTGACTATCCTTTTTTCTAAATGAAAAACTTCGATTCTGTTTTTTGATTATGTGAACTGATTTATTTAAACTTTTAGAATTGTGTTGGTCAAGTCGAGAAGATGATATCGGCCAAATGGCTGTGGTCACAATTGATTGCTCGTTTTATGGCATTTTTCATTACTTCAGCGAGAACTTCGGGCGACAGATTCTGGAACTAGTGTCGAATATTGTCCTTTGAGGGCTTCCAGAGTCTCGGGCTTGTTCACGTAAGCACGGAACTTCAAAAAAAAAACCACGAAAAAAAGTCTGAAACGATTAAATCGTGCGATTTTGCGGGCCAGTGCAAACCGCCAAAACGAGGGATGAGGCGACCCGGGAACGCCGCGCCGCCTTCAGAATATCGGTTCATGTCGGTTCATGTATCGCACCATGGCTTGTTCACTTGTATCCTGCATCTGTCTAGTCTACAAATGTCAAAACATGTTTGAAATTTGGCGGCCATTTGCAAAAATGAGAGCACCTTCCAATAGGGTAATTTCTTTTTGCCCACCTTGTATAACAGTTGGTTCCAGCTTAGCAACCAACATTACAAAGCAGAAAAATATGGTTTTGCACATAGATCTAAGACTTTGCCCTTAAAAAATCGCATTGCTGAATGTTTATTTATCTCTAGAAGAGGTGACATTTATTGACCCCCACGCAATCCTGATTGAAGTCCTATTAACTTTTTGTAGGTGGGGTTTAAATTCTGTACGTCCAATACAAAACGTATAAGTCAATAATCCGACTTCTCTAGTGTAGGAAAATTTTTTCTCATAAATTCATATTTTAATATATGTACATCAAATGCAAACGTACTTTTTGGGCACCCTGTAGATATGTTTAAAGTTTTTCTTTGAAGTTTCTTAATTAATTCTTAATTTAAAATAAAGTTTAATATTTGTTTTATTTATATTTGCATTGTTAAATGTTTAGTAAAAAAAAGAAGTAAAAAATCATGTATTTATTGTTTTAACAGCTGGGTTTCATATTTCATTATTTTAACCACATCCTTCAATTACTTGTGTTATCTATGTCTGCCGTATATCCTTTATAATAACGCTGTATTGTTCACTATTAAATTACTTTCAATAAATAAAAATATTAATTTGTAAATTTCAATTTCCTGGCTTTGCCGCGAACACAGTTTTTAATCCCCTTGTTAGTGGGAACATATTATTGCGAAAAAATGGAAACCCTCTCATTCCAAATTAATCAAAAATCGAACCCGCCATCATGCTCTACCGGTGTCCAGTGTCCAATCTATTTTTAATTCCTTTTTTAGTAGAGACACATTTACCTATAAAAAGCTTCCACTGGCGCATTCAATCGCTGAAATATCGTTTTACTTAATTTTGAATACAAGTAGCCTCTTTTAATTAAATCCCCTGAAACCCCCACCCAAAAGCTCATTGTTTTTTTAATTGACAGAAAACGTACCTACCTGTGTTTTACAATTCAAAAGAACTCCTCTGAATTCTTTTTCGATTGAATCCAATCTCATTTAAATTTTCGTCAATCTTTCCGCACACAGCAATGCTACCGTGCCGTGCTTAACAATTAAGTAATTACCATCGATGAAACATCCCGGTCCCCGCAGATCACCAATTCATTTCGAATCCCATTCGCCAAAATCAAGCAGACACAACACAAAAGTCAAAAGCATAACGGGAATTAAAACAATTCAATTAAGAGCAAGCAGCCATTGCCATATACTATTGAGTAGATGAAAGTCATGTGAATTACCTCCGTCATCCTTGCGTCGTCCTCGTCGCGCCAGCCATCACACAGTAAATGTCCTTCCCCACACTATAGCATACATCTTTAGTCGCTTATTCCCAAAATGATAAGTCAAAAATGCCAATCTGTAATGTTTCACCCTCGAGAAGTCATGTGAAATGGAGCGAGAGCCCAAGCTATGTGTACATATTATAACATAGGTATCAAACAATAGGTTCCAGGATGAGGAAGATTATATAAGCGACGCGGAGTTCTTACGGTCGGCAAACACACATGTGAACGAAAGCAGTTTTCTTTTTCCATTGGAACATCACCCACCACAGCGACCTATGTATAGGTGTTCAATATCTCTGCGGAGATAGCTTAATGAGCATTCCATCCAACCCAACCAGTCATTCCTTGGTATCCCGGTTTTGTGGAGCAAACGAACTGGAAACATGGAGAGCAAGAGAATACGACAGCACCCACAGCCACAGCATGCTCTAATATCCTGGGCTTTAGCTTTTATGTCATTGGATGAGAAGGGTGAATGTTTAACCAGGCGAAATGAGAGGACAAATAAATTACGAAAACTTGCTTATTCTCATCAGGGCACAGGGCTTGTCCTTTTTTGCGACATAGCCTCAACCTCCACCAATCAACGCGTTGCTTGGATCTTTCATCTTTTCAAGCCATCATAGCCACAAAGCTATATTGATATTGTGAAATTCAAAGAATCAGAAAAGTATTTCAGCTTCATGATAGAAGCAGAAAAAATACTGAAAAAAACTGAAACACCGTTATGGCTGAGTACTCATGCGGATCAGAAAACCCTTTGAAAATTTACATAAAAATTGCAAATTCTTTCTTTGTCCTTTAGTTCAACTTATCAAAAAGAATTCAAAAGAATCCTTGCACACTCAAACACACACACAAAGCAAAACAGGAAGCAGGCCTCAAAAATTAGGCCAGACATCGAAAAGCAAAAAAAAAAAAAAAAAAAATTGAAACTTAATTCGATGGCCAGAACAGCAAAAAGCTATTTCCAGTCGACGACGGACGGCGACGACGGACGATCATATGGAAGAAACTTTAAGAACTATACAATTCAAAGTGCCACAAGTCACCATCACCATATAAAGCTAGGTTGGAGGCTCTTGGGAGAACGAGGCACAGCGCAGCGCAGGTGGGTGGAAAATTTCTTGCTGAAACGTCCTTCACAAGCTGCTCAAAGGACACTCTGTACTTTGGTGACATTATTTTTCGTCGTTGTCGTCAGTCGTCGAATGTAATGTTTTTCTCACAGTCTGTTTCTGTTGTTTGTGTGCCAAAACAGAAAAGAACGATAGCGTTGAATAACTATGACGACTTCCGTTGTTGGAACTCGGAACGAGGTTAGTTTAAAGTGTGCATCAATGTTGCCACTTTATCAAGAAAATTGTTTTTTTTTTTTTAATAAATAATTAAAAGCATAGCACTTCGAAGCAAATGTTTACCTGATATTACAGACAAATTTACCACCGTGTCATTAGAGCAATGTAGAACGGTCGTTTCCAATTATTGGTATTCAACCATTTCTGGGCCATAAGTACTCAAAAATATTTAAGGACACCTATCATGGAACACGAATCCTTCTTCAATTCAAAGATGTGCATTTTGAGCATTCAACACATAGAATTGAGGGGTCATCTACCATTCAGCCCTGATTTTGCACCCAATGATTCTTCTTTATTGACAGATCCTGTAGGAATGGTTGATACATTCAAAATTTATGTTTAGGAGGGACCACAATCGGAAAAGTTCTTCGAAAAGTGGCTCAAACGCAATCGAAAGTGTATTGAATTTCATGGAGAACATTTTGAAAATAAAAAATAAGCAATATTTAGTTTAAAAACTCAAGTGACATCTTCTGAGACTTGATAATTTGAATATTGTAATTCGTTTCTATGGACATAAAAAAGGTTTCTAAAACCGCTCACGTTGGGCGCCATTTTTCAATCCATATTTGTATGTAATAGTCTTCTTTCCACAGTCAAATAAGAGCGACGTCCACTGAGACCAGTGGTGCTTAGCCACTCTTATTTGACTGCGAAAATAAGACTATTATATGAATACTTGGTTTAAAAAATGGCGCCCAACGTGAGCGGTTTTTTGAAAACTTTTTTACGTTTAAAGAAAAGACTCACAAAATTCAAATCCTAATGTAAAGTCGCCTTAAAGCAACACAATCTTAAAGTGATACCATTTTTAAAAACATTTTTAAACTGAACTGAATAATACCTATCTGTCACCTTGTTTTTTTTTTAATGATCCTTAAAGTACCTACTTCAAATCTCATCTTCAATTAAAAATCCGTTAAAATACTGTAGGCTGGTCATTAATATAACATGCTCCCATTCAAATACAAAATAAAATATATTCTAAAGAAACCGACAACAAAAATTAAAAAAAAAAGTTGCAACACTGGTTTCCTTTGTGGTTTTTGAAAGATACAATTGAAATCGGCCAGAAAGCTCCTTACATACTTGAGAACATAATTTGTGGTAAAATAATGTAAAAAAAAATCACCTTCTGCTTTGCAGTTTTAAATAAATTTTGTAAGTCCTTCTACAACCAGCACAAAGTCCTTGCGGCAACCCAGCCCAACGCTAGCCCCAGCCCCAATAGGCTGAAGCCTGAAGGCTGTTATGGTATTTTTGGTTTCTGGACTAAAGCCCAATGGCCAATACCCCAAAAACACAATCAAGAGAAACTTTTCAATCGAAATTACATAATTATTGTTCAACAACTAAACGTGCAACTTCTTGTGTCCGTCCACTATATTTGCATTGGTGACATTATTGTATGCATCTGCGTGGGTGTGTATATCTGTGTGAATGTGGCTGAAATTCTGTCTTTCCGACATCGACCGGATGTGGTACCAATGCGGGGGTGGATAAAAACACAACATTACCATAGAAAGGCTATATCTATCTATATCTGGTGTGATGGCACGACGACGAAGTTGCTGTTAACAGTGTGCAGAGAGAAACATCCCTTTGGGTACTATATCCTGCTACCTGTGTTGTAATGTGGGGTAGGTATGGAAAAACGGATTGCATTTTAAGTAGGCAATGTCAGAGCATGTAGTATATAGTGAGTCCAATGCAGTCTCCAGTTATTGAAAATTCAAGTGGGGCAGGGAAGGTAGGTGAAGGATATGGACGTAAGGTGTGAATGGCTTTCAGATATGCGCCTGCAGAAAATTTCTTATAACGTGCAATTTAAAGAGCTATTATTTCCACAGTGGTTGGTATAATAGATGTTGACATTATTGTGTCTAAACGTCCTTGAGTGGAAGGGACATTCATTAGGGCTGGTATACTAGTTTGCTGTGTTTTATATACTATCAACCGTGTCGTGTTCTATACGCTGCTATGGATTGTTCAAACTTGAAAAGACAGATTCCACTTGAGTTTAGAAAAAGAGATTTTGTTGAGGGACAATTTATATTAAAAAAAAAAAAAAATAAATAGATAAAGAAGGAAAGCAGATAATGGATGTTCAAAGTAAGAGACAATTTTTTTCATTGCAATGGAAGCAGAAAAAAAAAATTAAATTAAGTTTTCTGTAATTGAATGGAAAAGGAGTCGGTCGACTTTAAAATTTAAACAATTCAGAAACTGCATACTTAGCTATCAAGATGTAATTTCTGTTATTTCTTTACAATCTTTTGAGGGCGACTTAAAAATAAATTCGTCCTTATAAATAGCATCATCCATTGAAAGGACTTTTGGTATATC
This sequence comes from Platycheirus albimanus, assembly GCA_916050605.2. Taxonomy (NCBI): domain Eukaryota; kingdom Metazoa; phylum Arthropoda; class Insecta; order Diptera; family Syrphidae; genus Platycheirus; species Platycheirus albimanus. Next base: position 5,713,144 of record OU696696.1, on the reverse strand, counting down.
TTTTCATTGCATTCAAAATAATCAAGCAACAAGCCAACAGCTTTTCATTTATGACCTTTCACTTTTTTTATTTACTTCCAAGTTTATTTATTTTTCCTTTTGCCTTGCATCTTGAAAATGGAGTCCTTCAAAATTAATTAAAACCCAGTGGTGGAAAAAAATAATAATAATAAAAAATAAACGTGGCAGAGACCACCTAGGGCAGAGGGGTAGAAGGCTTAAGAGTTGTCAGCAGATACTAAAAAAAAATGAAGGTGACGTTCTAAAGCTTATTTAGATCCCTAGCTTATGATAGTAAGAAGAAGGATCTTAAAGGTAATACAAAAAAAAAAGAAGATGTTTTATAACCGTGTTTTAAGTACGTCGTTGAAGAAAAACTGTTCTTTGTTGAGGTGTTTTTTTTTTTACAAGACTTCTTCAAAAATATACTGCTCTAGGACCAAGGAATGAAAATATAAAAATGTTGGTACACAGTATATAAAAATTAATCCATAAATATTCCAAAGGTCGCTGGGGGAATGTAGAGAGGAAAATGTTGCCTAAAACGGTCTTTGAAGCCACTCCTCTAAGTTAGCAAACTCCACATTAAATGTACCATAATTACCACCCTATTCTACTCTAAGAATTTCAGAATAAGGATTTAAAATTCAGGGTCTGACTGAGAAACACAAAGTTTGAATTTTCATATCTTTCGGAGATGGCCAGCTGCAATCCCAGTTCCGAAGATTCCACACACCAAAACAAATAAATCAATTAAAAATCTCAATTGGACTGGATAGCTGAGAATGAGGAGCAGTAATAGGGAAAAACGAGTGGGCCGCTGAGTTGGCCAGGCAAGGGTCAGCTTTATTCAGCTCACTTTCTGAAGCTTACCTACATTGCCTAGAGGATAGCGAATGGCATTGTTTTATCTCACTTAAAATTCTAATCTAATCGCAAGTGGAGTATTTTGACTAACTGTATCAAATCTAGAAAGATGTGCTCTTTACACAATATAAATATGTGGTTCCTATAGCCAGTTCATTCCAGTTACGCACGCCAACTTGGTTGAGAGCGTCCGACACTTGACCGTGTCACCTTAGATGGAGTCTTCTAGCACTGGGTTGGCCCCCCATAGGGCTTGGAATTGAAGACTCGGCGGGATGGTGGGTTATCGTCCATACGCAAGGCCGTCTTTACCCTTTTGGGGGCCCTGGGCACTTTTGGAAAATGGGGCCCCTGTATGATTATATAAAAATGTTATGTTGTGTAAAAAAGGTATACAGAAAAAATCACATAACTTTGAATTAATATTTATTATTTTAATTTTTTAAATAAATAATATTATTAAATCGTTTATGCCATTTTTGTTGTTGTTTTGCAGTGCAGCATGTTCATGAAGTTGGAGTCGAGTCGACTTGTACTTCAGCTACTTTCTGTGCTACAGCTGCAACTTCAAATTGTAAGTGCAACGTACTACTGCTGCAGCTACACCATTTTGCTAAGACAGTTAGTTAGAAAATTTCATGGAAGTAAAACAAAAGAAACTTAAACCTGCCATATGGTCATTATGTTTAAGTTACCGACCAGCAAGTAAATTCGAATATTATGTTAATGCATCAAATTCTCTTTTGTATTTGCCTTGCACCCGGGTTAGATGTTGGTGTACAGTAATTTGTATCTGAAAGCATTTTTATTTTTAAAAAAATGTAAGGCTTTTATTTCTTCAAATCACACACATTGAAAACTAGGGGTAAACTGTTGAAATTAGCTAATTAGAGTCAATCAGAATTGCTTTCAAACGCACAATGTGTTATGCATGTAAGTAAAACATAAACTGGTTAGGAAATTATTTTTCATGAGCAAGTTGGGCATTTGAATGAAAATAAAAAAAACTATCGGGTGGCTTGCAACTTTTCTTGCACCGGTAACGAAAATTGGTAAGAACTATCATATTTTTCATTCACTTATAGGAATTGCATTGATGATTGGGATCCGTATGTTAGCCGTCACAATCGCGAAATTTCAACTTATACAGTTACTGGCGTGCGGTCTATTTAAAGTAAGATCACCATTATCGAATTTCGAGAATAAAAGTTTATATTCTAACGAATTTTAAAAATTCATCCATAATTTTGAAACAGATGAGCTGTGAAATAGTAATCTAAAGAATAATCATCGATCACTTTTCCATTGAGATTAATCGCAACCCTTCCTTAAGATATGTAAAGTGTGTCTTCTCCATTAAGTAGCCTCTTCGAACACGTTTCGCTTTTTTTGTGGTGGAGGTGAATTTCTGAGTTTTTATTTTTGTTGCCCCTCATTTTCAGTAGATGTGGATGTAGAAATCCGACTCGGAACCACTCGAAGAAAAAGATGAATTTTTTTCAGATTCGCTTTTTACCATTGTTATTAAGAAACTATGAATGAATGTTTACTAAATCAATTTTTATAAAAATTCTTTTCAAAATAAAAATTGCAATAATCGAAATTCAATACGTTTATTTTGTGTGGTCTTCTTGTCACTATAAACAAAAATTGTGTTTTCTTGTCACAAGAAAAAAAATGTCAAAACAAACAAAACCCACCTCACCGTTTTATGTTGCTGTTCCACACTGGCATTGTATATCTATACACAGAAATACAAATGAAGTGTCTGTTTGTAATTTCAAAATATCAGTTTTTTACTAAATGCGTATGAAAGTACATACGGTACTTAGAACAAAAACGCAATTTTTAAAATTTTTGTCTGTCTGTCTGTCTGTCTCTCTGTCTGTTTGTTCCGGCTAATCTCGGAAACAGCTTAACCGATTTTGACGAGATTTTCACTGGCGGATAGCTGATGTTGTAAGGAATAACTTAGGCTATTTTAATTACTCCTCTAGGTGGCGTTGCGGTCGCAATTTTCAAAAATTCTTATTTATGTGCCGATTTTGACAGGATTTTCACAGGCAGATAGCTGATAAGCCGAATTAACTTAAAACTACACAGTAAAAAGTGTAAAATATCAGCTATTTACTAAATGCATATGAAAGAATTATTATTTTCAATACATTGATGAATTTTGGCGAAACGAAGTTCGCGGGTCAGCTAATATAAACTATGGTACTACCACTTGAGGTGCGCCATCTATGGACGAAAAACTAAGCTCTAGAATACCATGGGAAACAACAACAACAATCAAAATGGTGGAAATTGTTGTTGTTGCTTCCCATGGTATTCTAGAGCTTAGTTTTTCGTCGATAGATGGCGCACCTAAAGTGGGAATACTATAGTTTATATAATGCAATGCCTCTTTACCTTGAAATCTTAAAAATTGAATGCCGTTCATCCGACGACGGATAGTTAAATCGCCTATGTATGAGTTACTGCGTTGTGGCAAACTTGTATGAGCGTTGCAAATATAGGAACACCATTATCTTTATTTTTTCTTACAGATACAGTGATATTCAAAATGTGTGTTTTATTTTTCTGTCAGAAAGCAAACTGCATTGCCACTCAGTTAGTTATTCACAGCGGAGCATTGTTTATAGGTGCTTCATATTTCTGTTTTAATTTGAATATAATTTCGCAGGGAATGTGATTTAAAATGTTCAGCAAAGGTTTTTGTTCAGCAAAGAAAGTACGAATTCTGATCATTCTTTATGCACCTAAAATTGTATCGGAATCTTTTTTTTCTTGAAAATAGACCAATAGAGGTTAAGTGATGTTTCACCAATTTGGGGGCCCCTGGTGATTGCGGGGCCCTGGGCCCGGGCCCAGTGGGCCCAGTGGTAAAGAGGGGTCTGTCCATACGGTCCACATGTCGAAGCCATGTAAGCCTCTTTATTTTCTGTTTTTCGGCCAGGAATGTCACTGTATGTCACTGTATAGCCCCTGTATTGAATCTTCTCATCCGCATTACTCCGAATTAAAACTCTCAAAGCATTTCAGCCGTTTTTCGCCCGATTTTGGTTGGGTCCAAGCTTCTACCCAATAAGGCAGGATTGGTATGATTAGAGAGGGTCTTCTATAGTGTCTCCTTTGTAAGAAATTAAAAACTAAGAATGAAACACATTCAATCTCGGTTGAGTTTAAAAAGGAACTAATTTATTACACAGTAAGACATCATTTGTTTCGTAAGTATAATTCAATTAGGTATACATGATACATGTTTATGAACTCAGTATAAGAGTTTAAGTTAGAAGAGAGTAGTGTATTGCGAGTTGCCATAAGGGCACAAATTCAAATAATAAAGAATAAATTTCAATATCCTTGAGTGAGGGTTTTTCTACTCAGATTCCTTCTGAGCCTCCAAGAAACAGCAGTGATTGGTAGTATAGTGATGATATTGATTTGAGAGGTTATAGTGGAACCTATCAAAAAGACAAAGTCCTTGATTACTTCAAAGTTATAACTGTCCATCATGAGTTGTTGTGACGTTTGAAGTTTTAACTAAGCCTTTGGTGATGAAGTTTTGCACCCGAAGACAGCATACATCTATTTTGTTTTATCTTCATAAACAGCCATACCCATTCTCTACGCCTCCATTTCAATACTTGCTATTGAACGGATCTTTACAAAATCGTTCCACTGTTATTCACATGCGAGTTGAGTATGATTCTTCAAGAAGGATGTTAAAGAGGTTACTACAGGACAGAGTGCTACATTGTCTTAAGGCTTTCAGGCGTACCGTGAAATAAAGGGATTCTTTCTTTAGCCGTACAACACAATGTGGGATGAATTGCCTGGCACAATTTTTCCTTGCCATTTTGAACTTCAAACATTCAAGACCAATGTTCATCGACACCTCCTTTCCCTTCCTCCCTAATTTCCTATCGCTCGCGCTGTGACTTATCATTAAAAGGGCTATAACAAATCCCTTGAGCGCGTGTGCAGTATAAAAAAAAAGGTGTTCTTATCAGCCATGACGGAGAAGCACGAGCTCTTAGTCGCCTGATCAACCTAATCATAAGCGGAATAGATCGTAATTCAAGCCATCATAGGAAAATATTAAGTCAATAAAAAGGTAGTGAGTATCGATGTGGAATTCTCGGGTGTTTTCTAAGATCTGTAGAAGTGTGGAATTCGGGTGATGATTCACTAATATAGCCTAAAATCACACTTCAATCACAATTCAGTTCAGACTTGAAAGCGTTCAGACCGTTAAAAATTCTCGGTGAATTTTTTGTTTGTTTTTGATCTTTCTCTCAGTTCTTCGAATTTTTTGTTATCCCCATCAATCACATTTTGAAAGAACTCCATTATCAACATTAACTATTAAAGGGCTCGTAAATGACCATTTTGGAAATCAGACGTGTCGGAATATGTTTTAAAAGGAATCCTTAATCGACTGATTCGCTTAACAAACCCTGTGACGCATCAAATGCGCCCTTAAAACCAGCAAGCTTGGGTGGCATTAAGTCTGACCATAGAGATCGGCCGGGAGATCGTCCCTAAATCTGACCAACTACTTACTAATACCAGAAAATGTCCTTTTACCTTATTTGTATCTTATAAGACAGGCTGGATTACCAAATATAATCATTTTTACTTCCCCGTGAGATGTTTCTCAAAAGTGATAAAGAGAGAGAAAAATATTTCGTGAAAAAAAAAATCTTAAGTTGTTTGGCAAAAACTGACCGAATCCCATCCATATACAAATGCAAATAAAAAACCAGGCAAGGAAAAATTTGTTAAGCTCTTATTTCCTGTCATCTTTCCAGAATTAATTATAAAAATGCAAAAAGTTATTTCACTATGTTTTACATAACCTATACCCCATTTTTTGTGGAGTTAGATAAAATAGAATGAATTTTTCAATGCATTTGCAAACATATTTAAAAGATTTTTTAACTGAAACATAAATATAGCTTTAAAATCAAAAAAACGGACGAAAAGATAAGGAGATGTCAATCAAACATGACAATAGATTAAGTAATCTTCATGTCCTCTTGCACTTGTAGTGCATAGTTGTAAGCCGATTTGCTTGAAATTTTGAATTTCGTGTATAATTGACAGTTTTCCGAAATTTTGAAGGTTGAACACAAATTAGGTTTTTCGTTTGCGGCTCCAATAATTTTAATACAAAAATATGATGTAAAGTTGAAAATAAAAATCTGTCTTCATAGAACAACTCACACGAAAAGCCGTTCTTTAAAATTTCTGCTTTCTCGTTAGTGGCTTAACTGATTCTAATGAAACTAAAACTTTGTGTATTGTACTTCCTTAAAATGAGAGAAATATTGTATTAAAAAAGTTACTTATTTTATCAAATTTCATCTTAAATTTAGTTCTTTATTTTAAACTTACAAATTCCTAGAATGCTAAATCTTCATTTGTGGATGGAAAGGATAAACTCCTTGAAAAAGTAAAGTTGCTATCAAACAGTGATTTTCTTTAAAGATACCAATTTCCTTTTCCAACAATATTTTTGTTGTCTTCAATAAAAAATTTCAAAGTTTTTTAAAACTTTTCTGAGAAAAAACGTTTTGATCCATTATGCCTTCTCTCAGTTGGTTACCGTTTACCAAAAATATACCCGTACCTACGTTCAAAACCTCAACACAAAAAAAAAATACATGAAATTTATTGTTAAATTGCCAAATTCCAAACAAAGATTAGGTAATAAGATTAATGTTTCAAAGTAAAAGCGAACTTTAAGTATTGCTAGGATTGAAACGTGTCGAAAGAAAATCCTTTGTGTTGGTTGATTCATTAATTTAACTTATTGCGTAGGCATTTTCTTCTTCGGTTGGCGTTTGACGATAATAATTTGTAACATTCCTGTCACACGAAATCATGGAAAAATGTCGTATAAAATCCTTTTATAATGTCCTGTGTGTAACGCTATCACTATACTTTTTCCTGACTTGTGTGTGTTCTCGCTCTCTCTATTTTGGCAAATTCTTCTTTAGTAAAATGTCAATTCAAATAGATGGTGACAAGTTTGTTGATGGGAGAAGGTCCTTTTTTTGATGGCAAACACCCTATGGGCATTGCGTGGACGTGCCATGCAGATTTAAGCTTCCAAAACATAAAAGACTCAACACAGTCTTTAATTTGATTATCCAAGAAATGCCTATTCGTGTCCTGAGGGTCAGACATGTGGTAATTATGGATGTATTGATGGCTTTGAGTGATTTTATTAGTCATGTGCCGCAATATATCTAACCGAAATGTATAAATTCAATTTGTAAGCAAATTGTCTTTGACAAGGATTTGAAAGCTTGAAATTGTGTCCGGAAAGGTGATAAGTTGGACTTAAATCTATATGTTCCTTGACTTTGATGTTGAAGGCAAAAGCTTACATGGTGATAAGGTGATATATGGTTCTCACTTGTCACTTGGTTTGAGCTGGATCTGTAATGTTTCCCTAATGTGGACACGTTTTCCAATTAAAATTTCATGAAGTACCTACCTATTTGGTGAACAACAATCAAATCACCTCAAATTAAATTATTAATGAAATGAAATTGTTTTGGACTATTTAAAAAAATTTCACAGTTTCAAAATTTTAAATACACAATACAGTCGGGAGTTTTAAGGGTTGAACTTTCAAGGCTAGTATGATATTGATTTCAAGGATGTAATAAAAGGAAGACTGTTTTTTTTTGCTGAATGTCTTGAAGTAAGCAAATTCCACTTAAGAAAACAGATTTAATATTCAAGAAAAATGCCCATTCCCTTGGGAATACCTATCCCATCATTAAATTTTAATTGAATGTATAAATCAAATCAAATCTAAGTTTTTCTTTGACGGATTCATTATTCAAATCAAAAGCGATTACATTTAAAACTAGCTACCCGGCCGGGCACCTCACGGTTACTTACATGTTTATTTGGATGAGTATTAACAAAATACATGTGGCATGTGGGACAGGCAGCCGGTCGACCACCAACACGAACAGACGACAAAAAGATCAACGAACAGACCGAGACAAGGAATGTGCGTCCCTATCCCTAGTTTAAATTTATATAAAATACTCACCACACCAGTCCCCACCTTTTGCTTTTACAAAGTCAGTCGATTTTTAAGCCTAGCCGCTGTCGGCAGTGCTGCCATTTCTCATGATTTAGCATGATTATCATGCTTTTTGGGCTCGAAAAATGTTTTAATGTTTTCGAGTCGAATATCATGTTTTTTTTTTTTTTTCATTAAATTTTTTATATTTTCTATATCTCTACTGTAAAACTACATTACCACCAAACCATACATGCCCAACCTACCCTACACGAACATGACATATTTAAATTGACGTTTCAAATCATGAGCAGAGAGAAAAGAGAATGTGTGTAAAGGCCCCGACCCATAGAATCCGTTGCGTCCGTGCGTCCGGCAAATCAACTGACAGCTCGATTAAATACACGCGTTTTTACGAGAAGTGGTCCATAGACAACGCATGCGGCAACGCAACGGACAGAAGTAGCCGAACTTTTAACTTTTTCTTCTCCGGCAATCCGTTGACAGCTGGTTGACAGCAATTTTTTTTCGATTTGAAGTGGTTTCGTTTTGGCATTGAAGAAGTGAAATATATTTCTTCTTCTAAGGGTTTTGGTTACAGTTGTAATTATGTAAAGCGTATTTTTTTGCAGCATGTTTGAAGAAAAAAAAAGAGAAAAAAATGGAACGTCAACGGATTCATTGGGTCACCCCCAATCCGGCGATCCGGCAAACGTCAACGGATGAGTTGCCGCAACGGACCAACGGATTCTATGGGTCGGGGCCTTTAAATCCTCCACTAGCCTCGATTTTCGTGGTCTCTTTTGTATTGTATTCATTGTCCGTGTAACCGTGTGAAACAACAACGAGTCGCAATCCTCCATCCACATCTTCTGAAAATGAAGGGGTAACAAAAATAAAAAGAATTCAGAAATCGTGTTTGGAAAGGCTACTTAATGGAGAAGACACACTTAACATTTGTTAAGGAAGGACTGCACTTTAGATTGCTATTATACAGCTCAACTGTTTCAAAATTAAAGATGAATTTTTAAAATTGGTTAGAATATAAACTTTTATTCTCGAAATTCAATAATGGCGAGCTTACACATTTATGAATAGACCGCACGCCAATATCTGTATAAGTTAAAATTTCGTGATTGTGAAGGTTTACACACAGAACCCAATTCTTGTTGCTTAATTTCCTTATGCGTTTCCAAGTTACTTTTGTTTTACTCTCATATAGTTTTCTAACTGCATGAGCAGAATGGTGTAGCTGCTTTTTTTTAATTTTCTGAGTGGCAGCACTGGCTGTCGGTCGCGTTTTGTGGTTATTTTTAAATTTATAAATATAAACATTACGAGTGTTAGCTTTCATGTTGAATTGAACCCTAGACAACCAGCCAGGGATTGCTTTAAGAATCCCACATACAATATTATGGTATGCCGCAAGGCTCATTTCTGTCACCGATATCTTGACTTTCTCATTCACTTAATTGTGCTGCTTGCTGACGACAGCTCAGCTTTTCATATTAGTTTTCTGATACACAGATCTGTTCTTCAGACGTGCAACAATAATACGGCAGCGTATGGAGCCAGTTAAAGCTATCATTCAAATGTATGCGTTCAAATTTTGACTGTTGATTTTAAAACGATTTAGCAAATAGAATTGGATTTATTTCTAGAACTTTTTAATGCAAAAATACTTTAGCTGAATCAAACTGTGTAGGACTGTGTTCCAAATATCATTAGGTAACGAAAATCAGCTGTACGTTGAAATCGATTTCTATCAGTGAAATAAATAAAATGCACGACTGGGTCGCACGAACTTGCTCTAATGAGTGACATTGGTTTAGGGGCTTGAGATTTTGATAAAAATAAAATTTTCAAAATTCTTAAATAAATACTTAAACTAATTTGAGCTTACAAAAAAGTACGCCATTTTATTTCTTGGATAAATTTGAATTTATGAGAATAAATTTATAAAAATCTGTGGAGCGGTTTTTGAACAAAAAAGTTTTTTTTGAAAAACTTTTTGAAAAAAATTTTCAAAAAAAATTCAAGAACGCCAGTTCATAGGTATTCAGCAAATACATTTATTTAAAATTTTAAGAAAAAAATTTAATAAGCAGTTTTAAAAATATTAATTTTTAAATTTTTTTTTAAATGCTTTTAAAAATACAAAAAAATATTTTTCAAAAATATTGGTATGCAATAGAAATTGAGCTACCTACAGCTATATGTGTGTGAAATTTGGAAAGAATCGGTTGAATCGTTTTCGAGATAGTCGAAAGCAAAAAAAACGGTCCTATGGAAAGTACCGTTCTTAGCCATTTTTTAAAACTTTTTTTTCAGCCATATGATTGGTCGTACTTAAAAACCAACACTGATTTTTTTAAATAGAAATCGTTAGAGCCGTTTTTGAGAAAAATAAGCTTTAACGTAACGGTTGTATGGCAGGTACCGTTATTTTTTGAGCTAAAAAAAAAATTTCAATTTCTCCTCTGTACAATACCTAAAAAAGTCTATATACCAAGTTTGAAGCAATTCGGCCCACCCGTTTGGGCTGTAGGGGTCTATACATACAGACATACAGACATACAGACATACAGACATACAGACATACAGACATACAGACATACAGACGGACAGAATTTTTAGACCATCTTTTTTCGTCTTCGCTATCATCGTAATGTCATGTTTGATTGTTATCTCAAAACTTTTTTTTTCGACGAATGCATAACTTGCCTTATAGTACCTATAATCGCAAGTAAAAATATGTTCCGAGGGACGGCCAGAGTAAATTAGAAAAAACGAAAAAATTGGCCAAAATCTAATGGCTCTTTGTATTGGAGCCACCATTTAAAAAAGAGAAAATGAAAAAAAATCAATGCCATCTGATAGGAAGCTGTTGGGAACTATACCAAACAAAGTTTGAGTGAATTCGATGCAACCGTTGACAACTTATGGCCATTTGGAAAAAAGTGATTAAGAGCAGGTCTCCGTTATTTGCATTTCTAGCCAAAAACTGAAAACGCAGTTCTCTTAAAAACACTAAAAGAATATAACACACAAAGTTTAATCAAAATCGTTAGAGCTGTTTTCGAGCAAATTAGAAAAAACCAAAAAATGTTGGCTAAAACTTATCGGCTCGTTGTATGGAAGCCACCGTTTAGAAAAGCTTCAGGGAAAAATTTACAAAGCCATCCTATAGAAAACTATAAAAAATTATGTCAAACGAAATTTGAGTCGATTCAATCAAGCCGTTGTGAACTTATGGCTATTTGAAAAAAAGCCGTTAAAACCTGATTTTCGTTAGGACTATTTGAGCCAAAAACGAAAAACACAGTTTTGTTATAAATGCTAAAAGTAAGCTAAATTTTGAGTTTAATCAAAATCGTTAGAGCCGTTTTCGAGAAAATTCAAATTGAAAAAAAGCGTTACTTGAAAGGTACCAGTTTGAGCCGGGCTAAAACGAAATAAAAAAAACCTCGACAACCGTTTTTCTTCAAACTACTATATATCAAGTTTGAAGAAAATCCGTCAAGCGGTTTAGGCTGTAGCATGACGTGAAAAATCGCACATCCACACAGACGCACAGACGCACAGACAGACCGACGGACGGTATGGCGAAAACCACTTTTTTGGGCTTCTCTATCATCGTAATGTCATGTTTGATTAAAACCTCGATTTTTTTTTCTGCACGAAACCAATACTTGCCCTATTGAGCAAGTAAAAATAAAAAGGAAACTTCGAAACCCATCAGGGTCTGCGCTCTTTGGCATTGGAGTTTTCCAATTAATTTTTTTTTTTTTTTTTTTTTGATTAACACCGCTCAGAAAAGTGGCCGCTGAGTAATTTGAAACCTTCAATCAATACTTTAAGCTTGGTTACTGGCGTTTGCATAAAAAGCTCATATGGTTTCATTTAATAATAAAGTTTACACTTTTCGCATAGTTTTGCGGTGGTGCGGCTCGGCGTCTGGTGAGAGGAAAAAATTGGCTTGTATACCCCTTCTGTCAAGCCAACTATTATGGACTTACATATGTGAAAAGTTTGATTCTTTCGAGGCACCCTCTAGATAAAGATGCTCTGGTTCAATCGGTAAATGCTAGTGAGCGCCCTTTCATATGTAATAAGCTCCATGGCTGTGACAAAAGTATCTTGTGCAGTCCTGGCCTAAGGCAAAGTTAAACACAATGCACGACTAGGTCTCAAGTCATTATATATGTAGGTATGGTGTTTTGTAGGGATAATCTGTAACGATGGTTGCAGCGACGATTTTCTGAAGGACTTGAAATGAAATCGCATGACGCAGTATAAAGAAAATCAAGACGGCCGACTCTACTAGGGAAACCCCGACTACACCAGAACATCCAATAATTATGTGTTCAAAAGCACAGAGGATAACTGGCTGCGCACAATGGTGTAGCTGTGCAGCAGTAGCCCGTAGCAAATGTCAAAGTTAATGTCAAAAAAAGTAGCGCACTAAGCAGCATACTCCAATACAATGTGCAGCACTGAACTGAAACAAAAATCATGTCTGCCATTTTTGTTTGTTGTTGTTTTTGCAGCGCAGCACGTTCGTGAAGTTGGAGTTGAGTCGACTCGTACTTCAGCTACTCTCTATATGCTGTAGCTGCTACTTCACATTGTAGTCGTGCAATACAATTTACATACATTTTACTTTGACATTGCTACGTGCTACTGCTGCAGCTACACCATTGTGCGCAGCCAGTAATGTTTTTATATGATATTTTACTTTTGTTCTTCTATTTCACACTCAGACTTTGTAGCAGAATTGCATAAGGAGAAGTGCAATTTGCACCGAAAACGAAACTCGACCTCCAGATGAAGCATCACTTGCTGGGAATACCAGACAGAAACAGAAATGCAAATGTCACTAATAGGGTTTTCACACCGAGCTGAAAACACGGTTTTCGTTGAAAACCCCCAAAACCTGAACGAAAACATAAGTTTTACCATACATTTTTGCTAAACACAAGTTTTCGAAAACAACTAGTCTTCTTCTTCTTCTATATATATAAAAATGAGTTTGATTTATGTTTGACCATTTATATCTCGAGTTTGACAACACCGAATTTGATGATTCTTTTTTTGCTGAAAAGGTATTTATTTGCACCAGGTTTTTGTGTAAAAAAAATAATGCCATGTATGCTACGTATGTTGCTTATGTTGCAAATGCACTTTCCAGTATGCAATCAATTAATGGTAGTCTTACAGGGCACTCTGCACTTAAATTGTCTTTAAACATCCAGGTTAACAAAGCGCCTACACGTAATATTTCTAAAACGTCGGCAATGGCCAAAGTCTTTCAACAGTGTAGGATTATTGTATGGGATGAGTGTACAATGGCACACAAAAAGTCACTTGAAGCTTTAGATCGAACTCTGAAAGATTTGCAGGGTAGCCAAGTAATATTTGGCGGCGCCATGATATTGTTGGCGGGTGACTTCAGACAAACTTTGCCGGTCATACCCCGATCGACTACTGCGGATGTCAATGCCTTAAATGTTCTCCTTTGTGGATATATTGTTAAAACACTCACTAAAGTGATCCATCTGCTGCAGAATTTTCAAAGCAGCTGTTGGATATTGGAAATGGAAAAATGTCCGTTGACGTTGATAGTTCAAATGGCCAAATAACACTGCAAATGTCTATTGTATAAGGAATTCAAAGAAAGAATTGGTTCAAAGTGTGTTTCCAAGTATTTCGGAGAACTATAAAAATCGTACTTGGTTAAGTGAAAGAGCTAAAGGCAAAAATAAAGATGTCGCTGAAATTAATGCATCTATTTTAGAAGAAATAGATGCACAATTTGTTGCCAACAAATGAGTTGATGCATTTATAAATGAGGATGACGTAGTGAATTATCAGACGGAACTTTTGAATTCGATTGATTTACCGGGACTGCCACCTCATTATTTAGCTTTTAAAATTGGAGCCCCGATTATAATGCTGAGTAATATAAATCAACCTCAACTTTGCAATGGTACTAGAATAGCTGGAAAAAAGTGAATGAACAATCTAATTGAAGCTAGGATCATTAGTGGCAAATATAAAGGGGAAGATGTTTTGATCTCCAGAATTCCAATCATTCCACCTGATTTGCCATTTGATTTCAAACGTCATCAATTTCCTATTCGCCTTGCTTTTGCCATCACTATAAATAAAGCCCGGTCAGTTTTTTAAAAATTGCGGTATTGATTTCTCATGGTCAACTGTATGTTGGGTGTTGGAGTAGGGAAACCGTTCGCACTTTTTATTTATGTAAAAGATGGTAATACAAAAAATGTTGTTTATAAGAAAGCATTAAAATAAAATGTTAGAAATTTTAAAACGCATTTAATTCAAATATTTTCTTTCTGCTCCCTTAAGTATTAGCATTTCTCCAGCCTGACGAATTGAAAAATTGTACGACTTTTTTTGATTGTGAAATCTGCTCAGCGAAGTGGGCATGGGTTGAGAAAACAAACAGTCAAGTATTGGAATTGAGATTTGTTAATCGTCATGGCGAAGGCAAGATGAATTAGGAATTGAATTCGTTTAAACTCAAAGGGCATATCTGTTGGGATAATTGGAATCCCCGGAATGAGAACTAACTCATCTTTAAATTTTCCGTTGAGTATGGTCGCGGGCATCACATGACTTATCAGTTTTTTTTTAACCAAGCGCGTTCCATCGCATAGTTTTGGTTGTTTTAGATGATGTTGGATAATTAGTGGCTTCATCTTCGTTTGTTACACAGTCAATATGAATGAATGCAGAGTACCAACGATTTGATTCTCAATTATAAAGTTTAAGTCATTCACATCTCTATCCTTAGCTGCCGAAATTGGACAGATCTTTTAAGGTTCGATAAAGAGCTTCCAATGCGTTATTGTGCATTCATCCCAGATGTGATTTGTGAGGCTACTAAAACTTTTTCTATTGCAGAGTGTTTTGCAATGTTACATGTCGGTTGTTCAGTAGTTTGAAGATTTAATGGCAATTTCAACGCTGAATGAGCAATTTCTATAGCAATTTCGGATCTCGCACGAATAGTGACCAAAATCAATGACATGAGGAATGTCTTTCCTGTTCCACCAGGGGCATCCATTAAAAATAAGCCACCATTTCCATCATCAATTGTATTAATTAATTTATCATAAACTTTCTTCTATTTTGGGTTCAACAGTTCATTCGTTTGAACTGATTGGTCTAATTCATATCGATCATATTCACGTTCACGTTCCAATTCTCTATTAAATGAGTCATTCACTCCGCGATCTGGCGCTGGCACTCCTAACCTGACTAATAAACTGCCGCACATATGAGGTAACACATATCTTCGATCAAGAGCAAAGCCTGCTTATGCATCTCCTCATTAGCCTCAAGATCAGGATTTCTTGAACTGACACGAATTGGATGTAAAATGTCTTCTGCCATTTAAAAAAACCGCTTCGCAGATTTCGATAATTTTTTTCTTTAAAACTAAAATAAATTCAAGCAATAAAATGGCGTACTTTTTTCATTGAATAAATATTTCTTTGATTTAATCTTATCTTTTCTTATCTTATATAATAAAAAAATATTAAAAATGAGTTTGATATAAATGGTTTATAAGAAAGCATTTGAATAAAATGTAAGATATTTAAAAAACGAATTTTATTCAAAGTTTTCTTTCTATACTCTTTAATTTTAGCATTTCTCAATTTATACGCCTCTTGGTTAAACTGAATTTTTTTTAGAGGCAACAGCCCATAGGAAATCTGCTCAGCGAAGCGGGCATGGGTTTGCTAGTTTTATATAAAACTTGTCGAAAACTTGTTGGAATATAAAGTAAACACACCTAAGTTTCTTGTAATTCTTTCCAAACACACCTAAAAAGCGCATAAACGTCAAACAAAAAAAATCAATCATAGCAGCCGAAAATATTTTCATTTCAAAATTTGATAGTCAGTTGTTGTAAAAATTAAGTGAAATGTCAAACGAAAACTTGAAAAGTCCGGTGTGAATGATTTTTAGGTTTTCGTAAACTTTTAGCCGAAAACCGGGTTTTCGGCTCGGTGTAAAAACCCTATAAGTTTTGACATTAAAGTTTATTGTCAGCTTTTCACTTCGCTGTTTGTCGGATTGGATTGATGACCGGCGGCATTAGGCCTACTTTTTATTGCCGTGGATTGCAGTTTCTCTCAGCTTCGCCACAGACTGGGTTCAAACTCACCACTTTTTGTAGTTGACACTCTTCTTCTAAGGTTGCTACAGACCGAGTCTTGCTGAGAACTACCGTTTTGTGTGCTATTTTTGAAATGCCAGAGCTGTGGCAATGGGTCACCCGTTTATTGCTAGCATTAGCATTTCTCCTTCTTGATCGTCTTAGGAGAATGTGGTACGGGAAAATAGCTAGCTTGTTGTCGTGGAATGTATTTCGCACCTCCACAGAACTTGATCTAAGAAGAATCCCACAGATTTGGCGTTAAGTAACATCATTTATTGTCATGGACAATGTCTTCTAGTTTTGCATCGCCAGAGTTGCTTGTATTAAGACGTTACATGAAATAACTAGTTAGCTAATTGTAAGTTGAGAATGGTTTATGACTAAGACCCGAATATGCACCTGACTTAGCTTGAAAGAAATTGAAAAATTGTTACAATTTTAAGTTCGAAACTTCTTTCAATCTAAGTTTTTGCTTTGGGAACGACCTTAACATTGACTAGGTTATCTAATTCGTTACAAAAATAGGATCACAAATCTAACTTTTAATTGAAATCAGTTTTCCAAGAAGTGCTACCTCCCATTGAACTTTTTTCTTAAACAAATGTTCTCTTAAAACACTTGACTGATATTGATAAAATCTTAAACGTATGAATTATTTTATAATTTTAAAAATGTCTTTCTGAAATTTTCAAAAAAAATTATTACGTATGAGTAAAAAAGACTTTTTCGATTTTAAATATTTTCAAAAGTGTTTGATTGATCTGTCGTTCAATTATCTTTTCCCGATCAAAGTTATAATTTTATATAGGGAAGGGTGGGGTAGATTCGACTTTTATCTGAGCATTGCAATTTTCTTACTAAATAAAACCTAAAAATAAATGTTTGCTTTTACACCGTTTTTTTTTCTTTCATTTTGGTTGCGTGCCTCAAAATATTAATCTTGTCAGCTGGTGTAATCACAAAAAATGGTTAGCACTTAAAGTGTGGAAGGCAATATCCAACTGAATCGAATATCATTGTAGGAACAAAATGTGCCAGGGAGACTATTTCACTTGATTATATGAAGAAATTATATGACTCCCTTCCCAACAAGATGTACGAGGTCAAAGTTAATCCTGATGGTCCATCAAAATTATTAATTCTTTTGTGTGCAACTTTTTAGTTTATGGAATTAAAATAAAAAAAATATTTGGGGGTGGTTTCTGCCCATTTTCTAACGGTATTCGGTATTTTCAAGTGAGGATTCGAAATAAATGTGTCAACAAAAGTGGATTTTTCATATTATTTATTCAATTCTTTAAAATTATGTTAAAATGTTATTCATTGAGTTACCACCGTATCATTCATTTCATTTTGCATATAATTTTATAAACTTTCATTGGCAAGAAGTTCATTTCAAACGTTGTATTAGATTAACAGATATTAAGCTTCAAAAATAAAAAAGCATATGGGGCGCTAATCGGTGGTCGGGCAGTGTATACAGGTACCACAATCATTTAACAGTGAGATACCAAGAAGCTTTAAACAAAACAGCGACAAAATCACTTACCTCGTACACAACCGAAATTACTCAAATTTGCACAAAAACACACAAAAAATTGAACAAGTACTGTCACAATTTGCGTGTGATGCATACATGCAGTCTTGTAGTATTTATCGTCAAAAAATATTTTTTCTGACAAACCGTTTTTTCTGGAATTAAGGAAGTCGAAAGTGCCCCATCGTCGAAAGTGCCCCACCCTACCCTAAATATATTTCCATGAAAAACATTAAAAAATCGGTCAAACGATTTGGAACATCGTGGGCATCTACAAAAAAAAAATGTTATTAGAAGTTCTATCTAAGTGAAATTTTGATATATTGTTAAACTATCAACTTGTTGTTAAAAAACAGAAAAATAATTCGTAAACAAATTTTGATCTCTTCATGACCTAGTTAGCTATTTTTGCATTGATTGAAAAACTTGCGACTTATTATTTAAAAATAAAATAAATTCAAAATGTGACTCAATTTTCAATAAGATCATTCCCGCTATACCAGCAAAGTTTCTTTTTACCAACAAATACTAAAACAGAAGAAAAAAAATAAAATCAATTCTACAACTGATTGTATTCCTTCTCTTAGCTAGCTATATGCTCCAAATTAATTACACCCTTGTCGTTTACAATGTTCATTGGCAAACAATAAACAAACAATTAGATGCCGGCGTATAACAACCGCTCTCACATTCTATAATTACAAATGGCAGAACGGAAACCAATTGAAGTAATTACACAAAGGTAAAGACATTCGAGATGTTATCGAACTTGAACCTGTTAACCTCATCTTGGTTTGGTGGCACATCTCACCCCGCATTGTAGTGTTGTTCACTGCTACTTGTACCTTTCATCGCGCAATCACAATAATCCACATTTTAATTGACTGACGACAATTAAAGAAGGAAAAAACAAAAACTGTATTTTGCTTTTAAATGAAGCACAAAAATGTATCTAGAAGAACTACCACCTCCTGCTTCTCGTCCTAACGTAACATACATAGAATTGAAGAAAATAGCGGCTAGTAGATAGCAACAGTGCTAGTGCACTTGTGCATCGCCGCGCCGAACGAATAACCGACCAACTGAATGATTCCTCAGGTGACAGAAATGAGCATCACATAAGTTGGAAGAGCGCTTCAGTGGTTCCACCACATTTGTACCAAACCAAGTCGCACATCGTGTTCTCGTGGTATTGCTGGGGTGCATCGTTCATTTTGCTTGCTCTCCCAGCAACCACAACAACAGAACCGCCGAGCTCAGAGATACGAATATCGCATCGTGCCGAAATGCAATCACTTCACCTCGCTATGCCATAGTCGTAGCTATCGCCATCGCCATCGCCAGTGTCGCGCCGCGCCGCATCGTGCCAATGCCAAGGACTCAATGGCAGTGCATCCGCAAATTTGTCTCTGCTATCAGCCACCGTGGGGCCATGTACCACATCAGCCCCAGCCCCGGCCCCGGCGGGGTAAAGGGGTGTTGTTTTGTGTTCGTGAGTTCAGCACTTAGCCAAGCTATTTTTATACTGTCCTTATAGTTTCTTCTTCGACGTTCGCAATTTCGCCGATCGATGCAACTCATTGTGATGCGGCTCTCACTCTTGTGTTGTGAACGGGGAAGATAGGAGGCTTCAAAAATGTTTGTGGGTTTCCTAAATATTGCATGGCACCACCATCCCCATCCTCACCGTGTCACCCTGTTCCAGAGTGACATTTCATTATTGATGAGAAATTAATCTCTGATACCAGTCCCAATTCTTCCCACAGACGCACCGCGCCGCCCCGTGCCGCAGCACTGTGGAGCTCCTTTATTTCGAATTTAACAATTTTAAACTTTAGGGGACTCGAATCAAGTTCAATGAAGCAGCATATAAGGTATCGCATGAGGGTTGTGGGAGTGACACTGGGGCGAATGCCAACACATCATGATGATGACGCAGATTACAGATTGCCGCGTCTGATCAGCGTCCAGGGTAAACATTTTCAATTGTCGATTCACTTGTGCGGTGTGATAGACAGGGTGATGCATTTTTGTTTGATTTTGGTGCTTTAGTGGGCGCGCATTAATCGTTCAGTAATCGAAACACATTCCAGAGTGTATGTACAATCTACAATGACAAGCTGTCAAACGATGCTTCGCAGTATCGGATCGGCTTGAACGATAACAATCGGCAGAACGAATGGATAGGATTCATTCTCTTATGGCCCATCGCTTTCCTGGTAAGGACACCAACATCATAAAGTCTATTGTCAACAAGCCTTCGCTATGACGTATAGCAGGTTGTAACCGAGGAGTTTGTAAATAAGAGGTGTAGTGAGATGTCAAATATTTTAAAAATGACATTTCGAAAACTGTTATTTTTGTTTGAAGGTCCTGTCAGTTTGGACCGTTCTTTTCTTTTTTCTAGTCATAGGAACTATTGATGAAATAGATTTTACTTGTTCTTTTCTCGCATTCGACAACAGGGCAGAATGTTTTAGGAATAAAAAAAAGGGCACACTTCGAACATGGTGTAGGTACGGAAATATATATAAAATCAACGGATTTGAGTTATCAAACATAATATTTGATAAGGGGGAGGAGGAGAACAGCAGTGCTCAAAGACAGAAATGCTGTTGGTCAAATGTTAAATAAGAACCAGTTTAGGTGAGTGTAATGACAGCAAGAACTAACTCTGAGTCTACAAAGCCACCATCATCCAGTGTTACGATCCGACGAATAATGCAGCGGAGGAAGGCAAACTGAATTCACTCTACATCAGCGCTAAAAAAAGAAGACATCATTATTGTCATTATTTCTACTCTAAAGTTGGCCCGGAAATCGAAAGTCTTGAGTGTGGTTTTTAGGTAGAAATGGTTTGGGCCAGCGGAAAGGCAATGGTGAAATGTTTGGCGATTTTTGTAACGCTCGTCAGCTGATGGTTATCTGAGTTTCCCCTGATGGTGAAACACAAAATCAGATCAACCAACAATCACCGACGACTGGTGTTGAGAAAATACAGCAACTAGACCAAAATGCAATGCAACCGCTCTTACTGACACATATAAAGAGTATTTTTTTAAACGTGTGGGTTTCAAGAAGAAATAAAACGCATATAATTTAATGTTATGGCCAAGAATTTAGCTTAATTATAAAGATAAGGGTTTGCCATTATGTTTTAAAATTGACTTCGGCTGGCTCGAATAAATTCCTGGCCGGTTATGTCGACCCGATATTGGATGCAGCGCGCGATGCGTTGCGCGAACCGAACCATTATTTTGGTAATAAATTTTCACGATTTGCAAACGTTGTTCAGGAGTTAGTCTATTCATTATGAAATGGCAAACCAAACTGCGGGAATGTGCAAAATGGCTGAAAGGGTTTGTATGGAATCGGAAGCTATAACGAAGCAATCTAGAAATAGTGTCTAAACGGCCAACAAGTTCCAAAATACTTGTTGAGGATGTTTGGGTAAACGAAAATTTTCCTTGCGAATCTAAAGACGGGGTTATCGTAAACCTACCTTAGTGTTTCTCAATGGTGAAACCGAAATGGCTGTAGTAAAAAGTTATTATTGTTTATCAAAGGTTTGTAAGAAAATAACACGTTTGTTCCGAGGTTCGTTTATTGACTGCTGGGCATTGATCAAACATAATATTATGGAGGTTCAAAGCTGGTGCACTGGCAAAATGCAAGCTCAGCACATATAACAACTAGTGTGTATGATACACCTGGAGAACCATTAGATGGAATGGTTCCCAAGATGTAATTGAATGCTGTTTTGGGGGTTTCATATTATTTGCCGGGGAATTGAGGTTGGCCTTGATTCCCACGACAAATAATGATGAGGTTGTCATTACACCTTTCCCCTTTTGAAATTAAT
Organism: Platycheirus albimanus; assembly: GCA_916050605.2. Taxonomy (NCBI): domain Eukaryota; kingdom Metazoa; phylum Arthropoda; class Insecta; order Diptera; family Syrphidae; genus Platycheirus; species Platycheirus albimanus. Next base: position 5,691,627 of record OU696696.1, on the reverse strand, counting down.
TTTAGTTAATAAAATTATGCTTGACCAATACCTTTAAGCCTTTTTTATTTAAAAAAAAAATATCAAAATATTACATTTATATATTAAAAATTTAAAATATAAGAATATAATTGGTTGTAATATTAACTTTTTGTTTTATTATGAACATGCATGCTCATAACTATCTTTATTTATACACATAAATCAATTAAAGCTAGTTAGCGAAATTTTAATCAAAAAGATTATATATGCAGAATTAACTATTTTTTTATTTTTTTAATAACAATGTTTAATTTAAAGTTGTTTGTGCTTACTATTATTTTTTTTCTTTGTATATATATAATAGCTTGATTCTGTGGTAACTAATTGATACTAACTTCTTTCCCAGTTCAAATACGAATGAACTCCAGAAGCACAGATTCTCCTATTTATACAACTTTATTTGACATTATAATAAACAAAATATTCTTCAATGTTCAATCGATTATTTTTTAAACGATCAACTAGGGTTTAAAAACACTAAGTACTTCTCATCTATAACACGGCCATTCTGCAATTTTCATCGTTCTCGATGAAACCATGCATGTTCAGTTATATACTCAGAACTCAGAGGTTTAGCTCACAAGCTTAAACTTGTTTCATATCATCAACCTTCAGCAGTTCAGAGGCCCTCGGCTTAACTACTTTTAACAGATCGTTATAAGCTCAGAGCAGGGTTGCGAGTTTAAGAATTAAAAAATCATTAAGTCAGAAGCTTGTAGTTGACTTATGAATTAAAAAGAATTTAATTCATAAGCTAGTAAGTGACTTATGAATTAGAAAATATTTAATTCACAAGGTAGTTAGTGACTTATGAATTAAAAAACATCAAAATCATTAGCTTGTTAGTGAGTTATGAATTAAAAAACACTTAATTCCTAAGCTTATTAGTGACTTATGAATTAAAAAACATTTAATTCCTAAGCTTATTAGTGACTTATGAATTAAAAAACATGAAAATCATTAGCTTGTTAGTGACTTATGAATTAAAAATCATTTAATTCACAAGGTAGTTAGTGACTTATGAATTAAAAAACATTTAATTCCTAAGCTAATTAGTGACTTATGAATTAAAAAACATGAAAATCATTAGCTTTTTAGTGACTTATGAATTAAAAAACATTTAATTCACAAGGTAGTTAGTGACTTATGAATTAAAAAACATTTAATTCCTAAGCTTATTAGTGACTTATGAATTAAAAAACATGAAAATCATTAGCTTGTTAGTGACTTATGAATTAAAGATCATTTAATTCACAAGGTAGTTAGTGACTTATGAATTAAAAAACATTTATTTTTAAGTTAGTAGGTGACTTATGAATTAAAAAACATTAAATTCAAAAGGCAAAGTGACTTATGACTTTAAAAAAAATAATTCAGAATCTAGTTGGTGACTTATGCTAGTTATACACTGATCAAAATCTCATCAAGCATGTGAGAGTGTGTGCAATACGTATACGTTGAATGCTTGAAGAAAAATCAAACATTTTTGATTTTTTATCAATCATGACGCACACACTCTCACATGCTTGATGAGATTTTGATCAGAGTATACGCCGCTTTATGAATTGAAAAAAATTAAGTTCATCGTCATCAACGATAACTGATTGTTTATGCATATAATCGGATTAAATGAAAAGCCTTATTTATAAAATAATATATAATATGTACATAGATCATCATCATTCCCAAACCATTTGTTCAGTGACTAGTGAGTGACAAGTGTGCATTTAGAACAAAAAGTAAAAAAGTGAATATTTAAAAACTGAATATTATAAAAAAGTGAATATTTAAAAAGTGAATATTATAAAAAAGTTAATATTTAAAAAGTGAATATTATAAAAAAGTGAATATTTAAAAAGTGAATATTATAAAAAACGTAACAAAAAAAACATAAAAACATAAACTCGTAAGTTTCTTATAATTTTTTTTAAGGTATGTATATAATATTAAATTTTTGATATAATTAAGATCATGGCAACAAATGAAGATTCCGTGGGTAGTGAATTCTTTCGCGCAATAAGCATTGGGGAAGAAAGATCTCATTCTCAAGCCTCAAGCCAACAGGAATTTTTTAATGGGGCTAGTGCTAGTGGCAGTAGCAATATAACAGAGATTTTAAGTCCAGAGGAAAGAAATCTTCTAAAAGATTGCCAAAAAACCAGCTATTTAGATGGACGTTTTTTTACGGTTGACACCAAGGAGTCTCTCTCAAAAAATAAAATAGTTGCAAAATGCAATAATTGCTCAATGGCTTTATGTGGCAATCTCAATGTGTCGTCTAATTTGTTGCGTCACTTAAAGGTTGGTTTCAAGGCTTTCGGGTCATATTTGCAAAAAATGCGTTGCGTAACTAGGTTTTTTTATTAAGTTTGCTTTATTTTTCCTGTTTAAGGGTAGTGCCTTCATTGTATGAAAAAGCATGTATTCGTTTCACGTACTTTGATACTTTTTTATTTTATGTTTTATTTAGCTAAAAATCATAAGAGGTCTGCAGCAAAATGACTACAGACTTATATGCTGTGCATAAATATAGTTTATATGTTTGTTGTCTTCTGCCATTGCTTATTGAACCTAAAAACTAGAGCGAGCAATATTTTTTGTTATTTTGACATAAAATTTAGCTCACACAATTAAAAGCTCAGAGATGCAAATGCAACGAAATAAAAACGCGGCTAGATATTTGATAAAAAAAAAAAAATAGATTGAAAGTACAATTGGGAACACTAATGTCAGCCAAAACTACTCAAGGCTTGTCACTATCAGTGCAACAATATTGCCAAAAGTGTTAGAGTGCTTATTACTCAATTATCAAATCATTATATATTTTGTAAAATGGCACAAACATTGGTAAAATTGTTTTCAAAGATTGACAGTTTAAAATATACGTTTGAGTCTTATTTTCCATATGTAGTACAAGCAGGATATGCTTTTCAATATGAAATGTTCTACACCTCATTGCGGTGTGAGTTTCTAGAAGTAAAAAACTCGATTTTGAAAGTTCAAAACAATATTGCTTTTCCATTTGATGAAATGCAAATGATAAAAAAACAACTTTTAATTTGCGACAGTGAAATGACAAAATGTGACCGAATGATTTCAATATTTCAATTTTACAACGATGAAAATGTAATAGATAATGAATATGATCTGATAAGTGTTGAAGTGTAAGTAATAATAAAGCTTGTTGTATGTTTTGTATTTTATATTTTTTCGTATCTTTAATAGAGAATTCCGTTTAAATTTGGTCTTTTGTTTTGATTCTGATAGTGATGATTAATCATAATTTCGATGTTCACACTTGGACCTGTTCTATGGATTCTTTTTTCTTCCTTTTTTTCAATAGTAATGTATATTATTTTTTGGTTTTTTGTTTTTGTTTTTTCTAATAAATAATGAAAAAATAGAAAAAATTGTAAACTACTTACATTTTTATGTTTATTGTTGATGTGTACGTTTTGTCTTATTATTTTTGTGAAGTCTGTTGATGCAAGCAGGTTTAAAGTGTGGGTAGCACATTTAATATGCTTGGGCAGGGAGGCATCAAAAATGTCATTACAACACAAAATACACTAAAGACATCCAACTTACTACGACCATAACGTAGAAAATAAAGGTAAAGTATGTTTAACAAGAATGACATCACTTCCAATAGCGTTTCAGAAATTAAATCCAAATAACATATTGCTTTAAATTAGAAATAATGTGTTAAAAAAAATTTCCGTTTTCAACCAACTTATATCCCAAATCATAACATGGAGCGATATTTTCTTCTCAACCAGACTGCTTAATAGAGTAGGAATAACATTGCATACTGTTGAATCCGCTCTTTTTAAGTTTTTTACTCATTCTTAAAATAACAACTACAAAATTGTTTTTATACTTCTGCAGAAGAAAACATACATATATGTACAATTGAGCATACGTGTTAAACTCAAACTCATAATCTCGTTGATATGCGTCTTCGTAAAATTAAGGGAATGCAGTGCTGACATTTCTATTGATATTAAGCCACTTGATCTTTTTAACATTCAAGTGTTATAGTAAACTTGGCCTTTTTTCGATTTTATTTTTTACTTGCGATTATAGGTAAGGTACTATAAGGCAAGTTATGCATTCGTAAAAAAAAAATTATTTTTGGACAATCAAACATAACATAACGATGATAGAGAAGCCTAAAAAAGTGGATCCCACAATTCTGTCTGTCTGTCTGTCTGTATCGGCACCTACAGCCTAAACGGCTGGACCGATTTGCTTCAAACTTGGTACATAGTATTATTATGATGTCCTACAGAGGGGTTTTCGGAATTAGCATTCTAGCTCCAAAATTAACGGTACCTGCCATATGATTTTGAGTGAAAAACTCATTTATCCCAAAAACTGCTCCTACGATTTTGATAAAACTTTCTGAATGGTATTTTTTGAGTTAACTTTATGTTTTGGCTGGAACAGATTTTTCAGGAAAAGTCTTATAACGGTACCTCCCATAGGGTCGGTTTTTTAAATCAGATTTTCTCGAAAATAACCTCACGGATTTTGATGAAAATTTTAATATAAAAGCTCTGTTATAAACTAAATAATATAAATTCTTTAATTTTTCAAAAAAAGTTTTTTTTTGAGTTTTAAAAAAAAAAAAAAATTTTTTGACTTTTGGTTTTTTCAAAAGCGGTTTGTTCAATTTTTTTTAACATTTTTGTTTTCTGATAAAAGCTACAAAGTTCCAGAAGTTGGCATACTCAAAAAAAAATTTGAAATATGTTTTCGAAAAGTTTTTTAAAAAAACGGCTCCAACGATTTAAAAAAAAAAACCTTAAAATTCAAAAAAGTAAAAGAAATCTAATGGCTTACTTCATTTTATCCAAAAAACGATTTAACGTTGATTTTTAAATGATTAATAAAATTTCATATGATTTTTTCATTGTTTTTTTTTCAAAATCTTAAGCCCCAAGACCACTGTAACACATTAGAGCAAGTTCGTACGACCCAGTCGTGCACATCATATTAAGACATATAAGGTGAAAGTAATTAGGTGATTCGGAAAGAGTAATACCAAATATTCGCATTCGCCAAATGTTTCTGGCGAATTGCGAGGCATAAAAGGCCCCTGAGTCAATTAGCTGTGATTTTACTGATTGTGTAATATTTAGTCATCACTTAAATACACTTCTAACATCTCTGAATATTATATATGTATGCAAATTTAGATAAAAAATTTAAGTACGTGAAACTGAGAATTTAAATTATTATTTTTCTATTCCACCGAACATATTATGTAGAATGTATATTATGTACCTAGTTACGCCACTAAAATGATTTCACATTCTATATTTTGAAACCATTAAATTTTACTCTGCGAATTTTACAGAAAAAACATCATGATAAATATGATGAGTATCAATTACACAAGGCACAGAAAATTTCGAGATTGGACGAATCAAGCCGCATCATTCGACGAGTGACATGTAAATTTTCACAAAGTCTGTTTGAAAATAACGTTTTAGGTTTTGTTTTGAAAAATCAACTACCGATGCGCGTCGTAGAGGATTCAGCGTTTCGAAAAATTATTGATGGTAACCATACATTTCTTATAATTTTTTTTAAATAATCTTCAAATAGATCTGCCATATAAAGCTCTTTGAAGTTTTATAACTTCATTGAATGGGAACCAACCTCCCTTTCATTATGAAATATGTTAAAGATTTCATTACTGTCAAACGTTTATACAAAATTAATAATTTAAACTTTTATGCAATATTTAAAAAGTCATTAGGCTGGTTTCTAAGCTATACATTATTCAGACTAAACAAAACTCTAGGCACCTCTCGATTTTTTTTTAAAGATTTGGATATAAAACATGGAGACCAACCACTTCAACACTTAAGTAGGTACACCGCTGGAAAAAAACTAACCGAGTTATATGACAATTTAGTGACCGATATCAAGAAAGCTTTAACAAAAGCTAAATATGTCTGCACGACAGTTGACGTATGGACAAGTGCAAGAAAAAGATTTATAGGAATGACAGCACATTGGGTAATACTAAAAGGATACAACAATTGTATACACGGTCACACAGTCACCTGGCCAGACGAAAACCTAAGTACATTAGTTGTTTTATGTTGAAAAACTTAAGATATTATTTCCTTGGTATAGCTTCCTTTTGAACTTATAACGGTTTTTATGGGTTTTCGATCTCGTTTTGCTAATATAATATCTCATTATAAGTTCATCTGCAAAGGTATCTAATTATTTTGCTTCGTATGCAGTAGAGGGTTAGAAACCCATCCTTTTCGTCTGGCCTGGTGACTGTGATACACCCTGTATAAAATATACGTATATTAAAAATGATAATTTTCAGCTTAGCGAAGAAGACTTAAGTAGAAAGTCCGCTGCTCTAGCCTGCAAGCGCCTTTGTGGAACCCATCATTACATTAACCTTGCTAATAAAATTAATGAAATTCATCAATCTTTTGGATTGAATAATGAAAAAATAACAGCAACAATAACAGATAATGGTTCCAATTTTATCAAGGCTTTTCGAGAGTTTGGAATAAATAGTTTTGAAGCTTTTATGGAAGGTAATATTTTTTTCTTTTGAATACAACTTTCGATTTTTGTGTACAAAAAAACCAAACTATGTAGTACTTGCTCTAGCAGTTGAAGTTTTTACCTTTTTAATATAATAGTTTACAAAGTTGTTGCTAGAGTAATTATTGCTCCTTGATAGCTTAGCTGATGATTTATAAAATAGGCTTTTATTGAGAAAGATTAAAATTTTGAAAGGAATGTAAATTTAAAAAAATAAATGTTTCCAGATGATATATTATATCCATTTCAAACTGATGAGGATGAGGAACATGATAATGGGCAGAGTAGTGATAGTGACAACGTCGAAAATGCAGAGAACGATGTGCCTGTAGAAAATGAATCTGTTGACTTACACCTATCTTATCATTTGCGATGTGCCAGCCACACTCTTAATTTAATCGCAAGTAGCGATGCACTCAAGGCCACAAACGAAAATCCAACTTTAAAATCCATACACTCCAATGTAATGAAAAAATGCGAGAGCTTGTGGAAATGTTTGGGCTCGCCGAAAATACGAGAGCAACTACAGATATTTTTGGGGTGTTGTTTAAAAAAACCAGTAGTTACGCGCTGGAACAGTCTATTTGATTGCTTGGAACAGGTGTTCCAGCTGAAAGAAAAATTGCTAGACTGCGAGCTGATAACGGTTTCAAATAAAATTTCCGTTTTCTATGAAAGCGATTTTGAATACATTTTCGATTATTTAAGTTGGTCAAACCCTTTAGCTAAGGCAATAGACATTTTGCAAGGGGAAGAAAATTGCCACTATGGGTATGTTTTGCCAACTTTGCTGTCAATAAGGCGGAAATGGGATTCCCTTATAAACAGTAACCGGCTTCAGTTTTGTGCTCCCATTGTTGACAAATTAAAAATATCACTATTGACACGGTTCCACGACTATTTTGAAATAATTGATAAGGGTGAATTGGCAGCAATAGCTGCAATTACTCACCCTCGCTTCAAAATTCGGTGGATAAATCTGCTGGACGAAGAAAAACAATTAAAAGTAAAAACACTGATACAAAGCCTTACAAGAACACCTACGCCAGAAACTCAAGAAACAAATGAAGAACCTGACGATTTTTTTGATTTTGGTGATGGGAGCAACAACAGCGTTATAACTTCGCTTATCCCACAAGAATCTGAGGAGACCGAGCTTATGAAGTTTATAGTCAGCAAATGCTCTAGTTTAGAAGACTTGATGGATTATCCTTTGGTAAGATCCTTGTTTTTAAAATACAATACAGCCTTGCCGTCTTCTGCCCCAGTGGAAAGGCTGTTTTCGTATGTAACGATGCTCGATTTGCCAAGGAACAATAAGATTAAAGACAAAAATTTTGAAATGAGGGTGATTTGTAAGGCAAATTCTCAGAATAAATACAAATAAATGATTATTTGTTTTGTTTTTTTTTTTTTTTTTATTTTTTTTGAGTAATTTTTCTTTTTGAATTTTTTTTTTTTGAAATATTTTAAGTTTGTTATCACATTTTTACATGTATTGCTTTTTATTTTTATATTTGCTTATAAGATTATTGTATCTACATAATTTACTTTTATTGTATTAATAAACATTGAAAAATCTTATTTAAAATGTTTCTTACCTTTTGAATCTGTTTTTAACTTTCAAACGCTGCTAATAAATTACAAAATTGACATGCTATCTTTAGTTATTCCAATTCATAAGCTCACTATCAATTGAATATTTTCTTGCTGATAATTCACGCATTAGCTTATGAATTAAAATTTTTAAATCATAAATCATTAACTCTAGGTTAAGAATTAATTTTTTTAGTTCATTAGTCCCCAAACAGCATCTCAATAATTTTTTTTTAATTCATAAATCACCAACTAACTTATAAGTTAAATGTTTTTTAATTCATAAATCACTAACTACCTGAAGAATTAAATGCTTTTAATTCATAAGTCACTAACAAGCTAATGATTTTCATTTTTTTTAATTCACAAGTCACTAATTAGCTTAGGAATTAAATGTTTTTTAATTCATAACTCACTAACTACCTGAAGAATTAAATGTTTGTTAATTCATAAGTCACTAACAAGCTTATGATTTTCATGTTTTTAATTCATAAGTCACTAACTACCTTGTGAATTAAATATTTTTTAATTCATAAATCACTAACTAGCTTAAGAATTAAATGTTTTTTAATTCATAAGTCACTAACAAGCTAATGATTTTGATGTTTTTTAATTCATAAGTCACTAACTACCTTGTGAATTAAATGTTTTTTAATTCATAAATCACTAAATAGCTTATGAATTTTTTTTTTATTTAATTCATAAGTCACTGACTAGCTTGTGAATTAATGTCAAGAGTTAAGATAAGAAATGACTTAAGCTTTTGCAACTCTGGCTCAGAGGTTTAGCTCTCAGGCGTAAACATGTCCCATACGATTTACTTTCCACCAATATTCAACTGCAGAATAATCATTTTTAATAAACAACACAGTGCGTCAAATGTTAAACCAAATATTACAAGTAGAATTATTTAATAATGAATAAAAATATTATTAACATTAATTTTCTATTACCTCGTAAGGCCCTCTAAATTGTACATCTGACTTAGACTTTCGTATTTGATTGGTTTTATATAAAACAATGGTTCCTATCACATTTACCTTTATCAAATCTTGTCTTCAGTATTTTGTTTAGCCCAACAGTTACTTTCTTCATGTCCATTCTTATTACAAAATGAACAAATCTTTACGTTGTCACTTCTTTCGTATTTGTTATAGGGTTTTGAAGCAAATCGTGGGCAATGTACTTTCAAATGACCAAGTTTTCCACATTCAAAGCAGCTCTTTTCCGATTACAAGCGGGGTCGCTTCTTTTGAGTATCAACATTGTCGTCATTACTTGGTCTATTTCTGTTAAATCTCTTGGGCGAAACATCATGGGTTTGAGGAGGGTCATCTTTTTCCATACGAGGAGATTCCCTTATGGATGATATATGGTCGATCAAACATTGAATAGATTTGGGCATAACAAACATCAATGAATTTTTCAATCCGATATTCGATATGCAACCAATTACGATTTTGATCATTTTTTCTTCAGGGATATCAAATGGTAAACGGTTTATTTGCGAAATTTTTGCCATCACAAAATCGGAATAGGACCCAAATTCGTTACTCTCAGAGTTAGCAACTTTTCTGAGCTGAATAATGATATCCGAACCACTTGAAAATGTATGGATTAAAGACGATCGTAAATCGGACCAAGTGTAGTGCTGGTAGCCATATTTATCGAACCAGGTCTTAGATCGACCCATTAAAGAAGAACGAACACGGGGTATGACATCAAAATCCTTTAAACCATCACGTTGAATTCTTTCGTCAATATCAGTACACCATTTCAAAATGTTGACCCTTGAATGGTCGGGATCAAAAACTGGAAAACTAACGATGTCATCTTTTCGATCTGATCGTCGAGCAATCTGAAAAAATTTTGATAAAGCATCAGCTGTTATGAGCATTGTATTATTAGAACTCTCTTTTCCTTGGGAAGTTTCGGCGTTAGCATCTTTATCACCTACAGAATTGTCAATTTCTTCCATTGTCAATATATTTTTTTGTATTTTTGTTTTTGTATTTGTTTTTGAAAAATTCTTCTTCTTTTCTTTTCTTTTCTTTTCTTTTCTTTTAAGGTAATCCCACTTCTGATAATAGCTTGATTCTGTGGTAACTAATTGATACTAACTTCTTTCCCAGTTCAAATACGAATGAACTCCAGAAGCACAGATTCTCCTATTTATACAACTTTATTTGACATTATAATAAACAAAATATTCTTCAATGTTCAATCGATTATTTTTTAAACGATCAACTAGGGTATAAAAACACTAAGTACTTCTCATCTATAACATATATATAGTATGTATATGCATATTAAAATTTAGAATATGTATAACTACTAAAAAAAAATTCTTAGCTAAAAGTATATTATTTATAACAATAATTATGATTTTATTTGATATAATATATTCTACAACACACTTATTCAAGGTGAATAAATGAAATTTCTCGCACATGAGACCATAACTTAAATTGTTTTGGTTGGCTTTTATTTTTATTACAATACATTATAATTTCCGTAGTCTATTTTTATGTACTTTAAAGAATTTGTTGTCATTTCCTAATAGCGTGCAGTTGTTGTTTTCAATTTTGGTTACTGTATAAGGGCCTTTAAAAAGATTTTCTAATTTATGGCCTGCGTTGTTCTCAAGTAATACCATGTCATTAATTTTTATTTCTATGGGTCTTGAAGTTTTATCATACTGTCCTTTTTGGGTTGTTTTGGATTTTTGAATAATTTGCTGCGCTCTCTGGTGAGCCATTTGTAATCTGTACTTAATTTCTTTTTCATACGAATCAATATTATACAATGGATCTATGACGCTTTCAGAGAGAAAGTTCAGAGTTGTTGGTATTTTTCCAAATATAAGTTCAAATGGGCTATAACCGTGCACGGTAGAAGGTGTTGTGTTATAACAATACGTAAAGTATTTTATCCACTCGTCCCAATCGGTTCTGTTGAGGGATATATATGATCTTAAATATTCATTCAAAGTCCTATGTGACCTTTCAATTGTTCCTAAAGTTTGGTGGTGATACGCTGTGGAAGTTGATTGATCTATGTTCAGGAGCTTGTATAGCTCTTTAAGAGTTTGATTTCTATATTCAGACCCCATATCAGTAATGATTTTTTTCATCGGACCATAAACTAGAATACAATTTTCAAAAATAGCTTTGGCTATTGTTTTGGCTGATTTATCCGATATAGGTATGGAGATTAAATATTTTGATAAGTCACATATGATAGTTACTGCGTATTGGTTACCAAAGTTAGATCGGGCTAACGGACCAATGGTGTCAACCAATACTATATCAAATGCGCGCGCGGGTGTTGGTGTTATTGACAAAAGTTCTTTCGTTTTTGGCATAGATTTATTCTTTTGACACTCTAAACAGCTTTTAACATATTTAGTAACTTCTTTTGTCATATTTTTCCAAAAGTATTTTGCTCTTAATTTCTTTAAAAGTCTGGTAATTCCTGCATGACCACCAAGTATAGGATCATTATGAAAAGTTTCGATTAATTTAGCTTTTTCCTTACCTTCCGTTATGTATTTTAATTTAGGCGTTAACGCGATTTTTAATTTTTTCAATAAATTGTTTGCATTATTTTTAAATTCAGTGATCTGAATCATACTGAATAAATTATCGTTTAATGAAAGTTGCAACTTGTATATATTTCTATTATTGGTCTCTTTTTCTAACCTTGGAAAGAATTGTCCTAAGTCAATTTTTCCATTAATAATAAAAGTATTTATAGGAAAGCTTATTAAAGTTCTTTTACCAATTTTTAAGTAACACCTTGGTGTTTCTTTTATTAAATCGAACTTCAAACGAACATCTTTTTTTACCTCGCTATAGCTCAGTGTTTCGTATACTTTGGGAGTATTTACATTGCGAATTTTTAAAGGTGAATTTTCTTCACTAATATTCTTTTCGTTTCGTCTTGTCTCTGAACGGGTTTTTACTTTAAGGATGTTATTACTGTGTTGGATATGTTTTATTTGCTCAAAGTCTATGCGCGATAATGCGTCTGCACCGCAATTATCTTTACCTTTTATATATTCTATAACGAAGTTGAATTCTTCGAGATCTAAACGCATTCTGGTTAGTTTTGATGATGGATTTTTCATAGAAAAAAGGTAAGTAAGAGGTCTATGGTCACTTCTAACCAAAAATTCTTTTCCGTATACATATGGCTTAAAATAATTTATAGCCCAGTGAATGGCTGCCAATTCTTGTTCTATGGTTGCTTTATTGCTTTCTCCCTTTGTAAATGATCTTGATGCATATGCCACTGGTAATTGTACACCATTGTATTCCTGGCTTAGTACGGCTCCACAGGCATTTTTGCTAGCATCTGTTGTGATGCAGAATATTTTATCAAAATTCGGATATTGTAAGATAGAAGGGCTTAAGAGCGCCTCTTTTAAAAATTGGAATGCATTTTCACATTCAGGCGTCCATTGAAATTTTATATTTTTGCGCGTTAAGCGTGTTAGGTGAATTGAATGAGAAGCGAAGTTTGGGATAAAGCGTCGATAATAATTGCAAAATGCAACAAATCTTCTTACTGCGTCGGAGTCTTTTGGTGTTGGGTAATTTCTAATGATTTCATATTTGCTATCATCGGGAAGGATTCCCTTGTCAGTACATTTATGACCAAGAAAAGTAACTTCATGTCTGAAGAAGGTGCATTTATCAGGATGAAGTTTTAAATTAAATTTCCTACATGTCTCGAATACGTCTTGTAAGTTTTTTATCATATGGTTTTCAGAACATCCAATCACGACCAAATCGTCCATATAAAGGAACGCTTGTTCTGGCGTAAGGCCAGCAAAGGCTAACGACATCATTCTTTGGAATGAATTTGGAGCAATTTTGATTCCGTAAGGAAGTCTTTTAAATCGAAATGAGCCTTCCGTTGTTGAAAAAGATGTTATGTCCCTAGATTCTTTTTCTATTTCAATTTGGTGAAACCCAGACATCAGATCTAGACATGAAAAATATTTTGCACGTCCTAATTGATCTAAGATGTCATCTATTCTAGGCAAAGGGTATTTATCAGCTACTAATTTTTTATTAATTTGTCGGTAATCAAAAACTAGTCGCCAGCGTTTTTCAGAACTTCCTGGGAGAGATTTTTTTGGTACTAAAAGGATTGGGCTGTTGTATTCAGAAATGGATGGTTCTATAATATCATCGTCTTTTAATTTTTTAACTTGCCTACTAATTTCATCTTTTTGAGAATAAGGTGTTCTATAATTCTTAATATAAACTGGTGTATCATCCTTAATTCGCAACTTTTGTTTATAAAAATTATTAGTTGTTATTTTATCAGTTTCTAAGGCGAAGATGTCTGCAAACTCATTGCATAGTTTTGTTAACTGTTTAGACGCAAAAGCGGGAAAATTTTTTGACAATTTTTCTATTACTTTTTCCTTGTGCCTACTATCTTTTTGATCAAATTTATAAACACTGTATGTAGAAAGGCTTTCTGTTTTAATTTGGACATTTGTAAGTAACGTGTTATCGAAAGTTGTATTTATTACTTTAACATACGGATTTGTTTTGGAGACTATAGCCTTACCAATATAAATTCCTTCTGATATTTTTTGATTCGGTATAAAAATTTCTTCCTCTGTGGTTATGAAACTAACCTTTCTTACCACTTCACACCTTGCGGGCAATGACAAGGAATTTGGAGTCGGTGTGTCATAAATTGGAATGGATATGTTTTTTGAGAAGTTATCTGGTCTGAGAATTAACCAGTTATTTTGCGTTTGGTAGTCTAAAATACAGTTGTATTTTTTTATAAAGTCTAAACCTAATATTCCATCACTCGGGATAGAAAAATTTTTATCCACGATTTGAAAATTGTGTTTAATCAAAATGTTTGTATTAAGAATCAATTCGCCGGTAGTCTGACCAAGAGAATGCACTACGCCATTGCCTATTCCACTTATCTTGGACGTATGAAAATTGTTTATAGATCTATTGGGATGAAGTTTGTTTTCCTTAAATACAGAAACATCGGCACCTGTATCAACTAGGAATGTGTTTGTACAGTGACTTAATGTATTTTCAACTATTATATAACTGCTAAGGTTAAGATTTAGGTTAAAAATTTTGAACTTCTGATATTTAGCCAAAGTTTTATTTCAGCATCCCCCAGTTGTAAAACCTGGGGGTTTGACATGTTTTCCGAAACCTCGTTTATAACTCTTACGTTTCGGTTTCCTCTATGGAAGCGATTATTATTTTGCGCTCGGTATGAATTCCGGAAACTATAGTTTTGTTCATTATTTTGGTATCTGTAGTTTTGTCGGCCGTGTCCACGTCCACGACCACGGCCACGAAAGTTATTAAAATTGGATTTTTTATTATAAAAAACAACGTTAGACTGGCTAGCGCTCACTTCTGTAGTAGTAGTTACAAATTTGGATACAGCTTCGTTCATATTATTAAACGTACCTGCTTCCATAATGAGTTTAATTTTCTCATTGGACGCATTTGTAGACAGTGATTTGACAGCATTTTGGGTGGAGTATTCTTCAGCTAGCCTGAAGGGAACACCTTCTGAAATATATGCCCTTTTAAGTGAAGATGTCAAATCTTCTATTTCTTTGATATACGTGTTCGTAGGCCTATTGTTTTGCCTTGCACTCATTATTTTTGAAATGAGTACTTTAGAGGATACGCTCTTAATGTTAGTTTGAAGGGTTTGTACTATCTCAGTAACTGTACTTTCGTTTGTTATGAAGTTGCGTGCTGTTCCTGATAATTTTGTTTTAATCAGAGAAACAGCGCTACTTTCATTAGTCCCTGCATTTTCGTTGACCAGATTAACAGCGTCAACAAAACGCTGTAAATTCTCCGGTGAACCATCAAATTCTGGGACTATTCTCGAAGCGAAATTCAGAAAATCGATAGACGACGTCATATTGTCTTCGATTGTATCTTCGCTTTCACTGTCACTTAATTCCTGATCTTGCTCTTTTATATTTATATCAACTAAGACATTAAAGTCCGTTGGAATTTTTATATTTCTATTAAGTCGACAACAAGCTCTAGACAAATAGTCACGAAAATAATAATGTATTTCATAAGCTTCTCCTTTGTGAAGTTTTTTTAAGTTTGCGAAGTTTTTTTTTATAATTTCATGTATGAGATTGTACTCGTTTATCAAATTACATAAATGAGTTTCACTAACTGTTCCCTTAGGGGGATGTTTTTTGTTTATACATTTAAAAATTCTGAGGAATTCTTTTTTATGCTCTTTAATATTATTTAGAATATCTTCCCATTTTGACATATTTTCAAAAAGGAGATATGGTTAAGTCTTCATAATAGAATAAAAAAAAAAAAAAATTATATTACGTATATGTCTCAAATTTGTTTCTTCCTGTCATATTAATTTTCCATGATTGGCCATCAGATTTCGTTATGCGTCTGAGCTCTGAGAT
Source organism: Platycheirus albimanus (assembly GCA_916050605.2). Taxonomy (NCBI): domain Eukaryota; kingdom Metazoa; phylum Arthropoda; class Insecta; order Diptera; family Syrphidae; genus Platycheirus; species Platycheirus albimanus. The sequence continues at coordinate 5,675,963 of OU696696.1, read as the reverse complement.
TTCTTGCCTCCTGTTGATTTCACTTCCATGGTATTTCCAATTTGTTTTCTTTTATTTTTACCATTATTTGAAGTTAGACTTTTTTGTTATATTTTGTCCATCGACACAGCGCGGTTTAAATATTTGCGTTTTATATTACCACGATATATACAGACAATTTTATATACGAAACTAGCAACACACACGAAGGCAATTATTGCCAGTAAGAAGTTTGTTGTGTCTAGGTTTTGTTCGTTATTATTTTTAATGTCTATTTCATTTATGACATTTGCCTTTGGGTCTACGAATTTTGACTGTTTTTTCCCCATTTTTTTTTTATACTTTTACACTTGAAGCGTCAAAAATTATGATATTTTTTGTCGTTTTTATGGATGGTTTTTCTTTAAGTTTCTCCCGTTTTCCGTAAAACTTTAAACGCACTTCAAAAGGTTCACTTGACGCTTTCTCACAATCACGGTCGCCATGTAGTAAAAAGTTATTATTGTTTATCAAAGGTTTGTAAGAAAATAACACGTTTGTTCCGAGGTTCGTTTATTGACTGCTGGGCATTGATCAAACATAATATTATGGAGGTTCAAAGCTGGTGCACTGGCAAAATGCAAGCTCAGCACATATAACAACTAGTGTGTATGATACACCTGGAGAACCATTAGATGGAATGGTTCCCAAGATGTAATTGAATGCTGTTTTGGGGGTTTCATATTATTTGCCGGGGAATTGAGGTTGGCCTTGATTCCCACGACAAATAATGATGAGGTTGTCATTACATGGCCACCAGAACAGAAATAGAATAAATAAAGGTAGAAGTGCATTCGTGACGCCTTTTTGAATTTGAAACTCTACAAAAATATCGCTTCGAACTAAGTTGAAAGTAGAAATTCTTGTAATCCAAAATGAAACCTGTTTCGCTGTATGCCTGTGAAGTGTGAACGTGTTATACCAATATTTTGGTAGCCACAAACCGTACCATTTTACCGTACATACAGACTTCAACCCAGTGACCCAGATGAATTTAACAAAAATTGTAAAGTCGGACGGAGTACTCGTACTAGACCAGGTCATAAACGAAAATCATGTCTCGGTGTTGACGGACGGGTCTAAGACAGACTGTATGGTCGGATCAGGTATTTTTTCAGCAAACTCACTCATTAACAACTCAAGCAGTCTGTAAAGTCGAAAAATGCCAAGCCAAACTCGATACTCACGCCATCGCCAGTCAAACAGGATCAAAATAGAATTCACGAGAATTCCGCAAACTATACAGATGGTCCGGAACCTTAGCATTGTGTGCCCTATCCACAAGAAAGGAGATACTTTAAGCTGCGCCAACTACAGAGGTATAAGTCTCCTAAATGTCGCCTATAAAATCTTATCGGCCATTCTGTGTGAACGTCTGAACCCTTTCGCACGTGAACTGATTGGCCCCTATCAGTGTGGTTTCAGGCCCGGTAAGTCAACCGTCGACCAAATTTTCACACTTCGGCAGATTTTGGAAAAGACCCAAGAATTCCAGATCGATACTCACCACCTCTTTATCGATTTTAAAGTCGCCTATGACAGCGTAAACAGGAACGAGCTATACAGAGCCATGTCGCTTCTTGGCATCCCTGCAAAACTCGTTCGATTGTGCAGGATGACTATGGAGAACTCGCGCTGCTCCGTCAAGGTTGGTAAGAACACCACCGACTCATTTAATGTCGAGAAAGGCTTACGACAGGGTGACGCGCTGTCATGTAACCTCTTCAACATCATTCTTGAGGCAATCGTACGCAACTCGCATGTCAACACCAGCGGTACGATTTTTTTTAGATCCGTTCAATTACTTGGCTATGCTGATGATATTGACATTATTGGAAGAACGAAGCGCGCTGTCAGTGGAGCATTCGCAAGTATTGAAGTGGAAGCGGCTCGAATGGGTCTGGCTGTAAATGAAGATAAAACAAAGTATATGCTGTCCTCGGGTGCAGTAGATCATCACCGTAGGCTCGGACAAAACGTCACAATGGACAGATATAACTTTGAGGTTGTCAAGGACTTTGTCTATTTGGGTTCCACTATAACCTCTCAGAACAACATCAGTGAAGAGATCAGTCGAAGAATCACTCTTGCCAATCGCTGTTTCTTCGGGCTAAGAAGGCATCTTAGTAGTAAAGCCCTCTCTCAAAGGACCAAGGAGACACTATACAAGACCCTTATCATCCCAGTCCTGCTGTATGGGGCAGAAGCGTGGACACTGACACAATCGGATGAATACAGGCTGGGGTGCTTTGAGAGAAAGATTCTTCGGGTGATATTCGGGCCTGTATGTATCAATGGAGTATGGAGGAGAAGATTCAATGGCGAACTGTACGGGCTATACAGCGACATTGACTTGGTTAAGAAGCTGAAAATTCAGCGGCTTATGTTGCTGGGCCATGTGGATCGTACGGACGAAAACGCTCCTGCCCGACGAGTCTGTCCAACCCAAAGGGCCGACGCAGTTCTGGAAGACCCCATCTAAGGTGGCGCGATCAAGTGGTAAACGACCTCAACCAACTTGGTGTGCGCAACTGGAGGCCACTGGCTAGGGACCGGCTTAGCTGGCGAGGATTGTTGGTTGAGGCCGTGGTCCACAATGGACTGTCTGCGGCACCTTAAGTAAGTAAGTAAGTATACAGATGGTCCTGCATAAGCACTAGTACAGTCGAGTATCGAGGATTCTGTGACTAAACCTCTCAAAGTAAAAACACAAAGCACTTACTCAACTCTCCCTGTTGGTCAGAATTCTAAGAGATCACAATTCAACGGGAACCCACGTGATTGCAATAGGCATTGGTACATCTGAATTATGCAGAGCGTCTTTATCGAATTGGGTGACATCTCGAAGAAGAAACTATAGAACATCCTTGAGTTCATTCAGAACTCAGGTTGGTTCAGGAAAGACTCAAATATATATGTAAAAAAAAAAATAACACCATAAATTCCTTTAAATCACCCTCACTCTCCTTATTTCTCTTACTATTATTGGGGAATAGAATGATGGATCCATAGAGATTTGAGTGAGCTATGATGCGGTATTACCAAATAAACGCCCCATACAACCTAACCTGTTGTTTATTATTTCATATATTAAAAAAATGAAAAAACATAAGCGAGAGGTACAGTACGTTTGCAACGAACTGTTGGATACCCTATATTTTTGTATGTGTATGCGTTCGGCTCCCGCAGCCAGCCGATGTTCCAGTTTCAGAAACAAAATTCTTTTTTAGCAGACAGAAAAAAATTCAATAACATTAATTTTGTGTGGTGTGATGTTCAATCAGTGCTGTGCTGGCGCAACAAAAAAAAGGCGTGCGCCACCCCCAAAAGTTAAAAGTTTAAAACTTTTGGTATGAGCTCAGTGACATTCAATTTTATTCTTGCAGATCGATTTGAACAAAACAAGACAAAACTTAAATTTTTAAAACTTAGATTTTGAATGAAAATAGCGATTATGGATGATTTTAACAATTCTTGAACCACACTCTGCTACGTTACCAAGGAACTTAAATCTAAGTGTTAATCTTTTTACTTCAAAACTGTGACCGATAGTTAAAAAACGTTAAAAAATTAATGCCTTATACAACTTTTGACGGAAACGCCCCTTAAAAGTGGCCGTGTCTTAAAAATTTGAAGCACTAACTGAGCTTTGATCAGTATTTAGGCATATGTGTAAAACCACGACTGAATCAAATAGTTTTTAAACAATCTTACCTGAACAAAGGTATTTTATCAAAATCACGCCTTCAAAAGTGGGCGTATGGAAAAAATTTACACAAGAAAATGTAGAGATATATTTTTCATAAAACGAACGGAAGGGAAAAAGGTTTAAATTGAATATTGGTAGTACCTTAAATTTTTAAAACTACGTTTTTCGTTCTTTCATGAAAAGTGGGCGAAAGCCACTCCCAAAGTTCAAAAATTTCTTTTCATACACAAACAATTTAGTTTCTGCGAAGAGACGCAAAATTTTGGCTAACAGATTCATTATAAATACCGTCTATCTACAAAAACAATTTTTTTATAAATTCTAGTGAAAAGTGGGCGTCAGCCACGCCCAAAATCAATATTTTTGATTTCATACACAAGATGTTTATGTGCAAGTAATACCCACAAAATTTAATGTTTTTCGCTTTAATATAACAATTGTTATTTTATAAAAACAATATTGATGGTTTTGTATGAAAAATGGGCGTCAGCCAAGCCCAAACTGAATTTTTTTTATTTAATTGGAAGGAAGTTTACCTAAATTGTACGTGTGCAAAATTTTAGTGTTATGCTTTTATCGTAACTGTATACAAAAAAACATAATTTAATTCTACCAAATTGAGGTTGTTCAACAAAAATGGCGATTGTGGGCGTGTTTGTGGGCGGATTTTACTGGTTAAAGAACCTAACCTTACTCTTGAACCAAAGATTATATATAAGAAATTTCAGCTTTTTAGCTCAAAAATTGCGACCTCTAGAGAGTATACATACTCGTACGGACGGACGGACGGACGGACGGACGGACATGGCTTAATCGATTAGGCTTTTGATTCTGAGTCAGAATATATAATACTTTTCTATACCTAACGGTATTATTTCTCTATGTTACAAACTCCACACCAAATACAATATACCCATTCTATGGAATAGGGTATAAAAATTAGAAGAAAAATTGCCTCAGTATAAAATTTGTCCTGCTGCAGTGAGTATGATAAGATGTGTGGGTTTCCCGCAAACTTGTCATTGATTTCATTGCTTTTAATTATTTCTTCTTCATTCAAAAAAAACTTCTTTTACGCATTTTCTAGAGAAAATCGACCCCAAAGTCGAAAATTGACATGAGCCAGGAAAAATGTTTGATACAAATTTTATTTCATTACGCGACCAGGAAACTTCTCACGTAATATAGCCATAATTTATTTAACCACCAAGAATTCGACTATTTCATTAGTACACCAAAGTATAGGCCCTTTTTTTATGATTTTTTTTCTAAAAGTATACTCAAAAATTATGTCTTAAAATAATATTGAAGAATAAAGTTTGCCCTAGATTTGAATAAGCATCTTTTGAATAAATCTTGGAATTCACTCAAAAAAGTAGAATGTTCGTTGAAATTTTTTTAAACTTTCTAAAGACTTGGGCATATGGGCATACAAAAGTTTGAAAAACATATGGGAATGATATTTACTTTAATAAATTGCTTACTCATTAAAATCATCATTGTCAAGGATCAGTTCACTTACCTGAAATAAAGAAAGAGAAATTGTTAAAGTGATGGTGTTTGTATTATGATTGTAATACTAACACATATTTTTATAATAGAGTCAAAGAATACACAGACTGGCTTCGACATAGGTTCATTATTTTGTAGGTTGAGTCAATTTCAAACCCAAAATTGAAGCCATCATAAACAAGTCTACTTTTTTTAAACACATAAATAAAACGTTAAAAATGCAAATCTTTAGGTTTCAAAGCTATGTGAAGACACACTTTTCCGAAGATACAATAAATCAACATCAAATTCAAATTGATGAACATACACACATTTGAAGCAAGGATGATATATGATTCTTTTATACCTCAATGGACACCCATAACGCAACGTATTTCATATTTCTTAAACAATTTTTTCTCCCTATTCATATCCAATCATATGCGAAGCTACATACCCAAAAAGAAATACTTTCTTCAAAAACACAACTAAAACGTCCAATATTTTTATCATCTTTGCTGATTTGTAAACATCATTTAACTTCCCAGGGATATAAACACACCCAATCCATCATCACATCCTTGACTGCTAAAGTTGTATTTTCCGACCCATTTTTTTATTGATGACTCCACTTTAGTGGGATTTAAACAAACACATTATGTGTGTACACAAACCCACCAGATATGTCATCCTGGATTCGTTGCTATATCAACCGAATCCTTAAAAAAATTGACAATCACACTTTGCATCATATTATCGTTTGTAAAAGGAATTGAAACACCATAATATTGTTATTGTTGTTTTTTTTAAATTAAAAAAATGGTGTTTAACGGGATTATCTCACATACACCCTTAAACCTCGAACAGATTATTATTAATCTTCATGTGGTACATGATACATGAGGCTATATGCTCCGCTTAACTCAGGCCATTACACAAATTACATTTCCGTACAGAATCAATCCTTCACGGTCTATTAAAACATTTTCTGATACACAATCAAAGCGTCAGAGAGGATACATTAACACACATCCATCTTGCTGAAGAACTGCAATTTAAACCAATAAATTGACTGATCCTATCGCTTTCATCGAATAAATGATGTGTCTTTCAGGAAGGGTTCAAAATGGGTGATGGTAGAATTCTAAAGGGTCTATTTGGATGACATCGACACCCAAAGTGACCATTAAATGCGCATAAATTGTATCGAGTGGCCTCTGTTGCACTTGAGAGCACAGCAGGAAGCACCCTATCCTTTCTCGTCCTTGCCATTAGATATTTTACTTTAAAATCTCTGCCGCATTAGTCGGAAGAAATGAGGGCTAAAAAAGGGATAACATTGAATCGATTTCTTGTTACCATTTAAGACTTCAAAGATACGTCGTCGGCGTCGAGTCGTGTGTGCTTGTTTCAACTTTCACATCCGGACATCTGCAGAGTTGATGCAGTCCTTGCACTGCCTGTCTGTCGATATTTCTGAACAATGATGGGTTTTTATCATGCCTCTGAATGAAAAGCTTACATTGTATACCCCATTTAATGTTGGTATAGTTCTCAATTTAATTTTCATTTCCTCTGGAATTCCTTAAATTTCGCTACAGTAACTCTACATCGGCATCCTTTATAGTTCAGCACTTTAACATCCTCATTCGATTGAACGTTTCATAAAATTTATTTCTTGTGGCCTTACTGTGTTAAAGCAAATAGTTTAGGTCAAAGTTAAATTGGACAGTGTGACGATGGCCCATCTGTTGGACCATTTTATGAATTTGGGACTTTTTTTTAAGGTTTCATTTATTTTAATGAAACTTTCTTAAAGTTTTTCGAGAACTACATGACTATCTATACGAGTCTACGTGAGTTCAAAAACTAAATATTTTTCGTATATGCGGCTGCGGCATGCGGGTAGATATTTATATGCGAAGATCTATCTATCTACATAAATGGTTTTTGTTTTCGAGAGATTAAAATAATATTCAAAAAGTTTTCATGTCACAGATGATTTATTTGTTGAAACTTTTTTTTTTACAAAACTTTGAGATTTTCAAAGGAAGTTTCAGCTTCATTTTTGGTTTCAACGGTAAAAATAAATGTTTTTGGACAGTATGACCGGATAACCACAATGTAGAAAAAAAGCTGTGTTTAAAACAAAATGGTTCCAATGAAGAGATTTATTGCTCTAGTTCACCAGGTTGAACTATGGGGAGCTTCGAGATTTATAAAGTTTGAAAATGAAACTCTACAAAACTATTGAAATGGAAATGTGTTCGTACAAAGCAACTGAAATGTTCGACTATTTTTCTGTAAAATGACCTTTTTATCCTTTTTCATTGCCCTTAGCAGATTGAGGTTTAGATTCGATATGTATGGGTTGGGGGAGGGGAGGGGGTTAATGCAGCTCAGGCACTGCTGTATCTTAATGATTAGTATTTTTCCTTTGACAGAGTTTCTGAAACAAATCGGTTACTCCCGACTGGGATCAGAACCTTATGATACTATTTGTGGGTGGATAGTTTTGAGGTCTTTCATGCAAACGCCCTCATCACCAAATGTCTGCTTACTAAGACAGACAAATGCTAGACTTACACATGATAGCACAACCAACTCGATCTCTAGCCTGCCGCCTCCAATCTCACAATCCAAGTTTTCGGAGATCTAACTGCACCTGGTCGGTCCATCGAAATTGAGGACTTCCTTGGCTTTTTGACTCAATCTGGTTTGGCGTTGAAGGCTTTACGAGCTGAAGCGTTGATGTAAATTTATTCTAAATGGCACAGTCATTTTAGCCGTTGAACTCGAATTTTTCTGGCTAGACATATCCCTCTGTACTTCTCTGGAACCTCCATTTTGGCTTTGTGTACCTAGCATATTCGATTCAAATTCGATCCAGGGGTTTCTCGGTGGTTCTGAAAGAAGCCCAATACCACTGACGCAGTGCTTGGCTTGATCAGATAGCTGCCATTGGTCTTCAGAGTTCATATCAACCGTCGTCGTAAGATTCTTCGTAAGCTCAAGTCTTAATGACATGGATATCCGTACTCTAAGATTTATACCAACGAGACAGGGTTATGAGTCGATGTTAGTTTTTTGGAATGTAAGGACCTACGGACATTGCTTGGAGTTTAAACCATCTGGAGACTGCCATGTACCCTTGTGGATAACGGAGGTGGTGTCGTGCAGGCTTTCCGATTGTCTCTCGAACAATTTGGCTTTAATCTTTGGTTTTGGAGAGGAGGTCGTAGACATTTTCTTTAAGGGGTGGAATTTGGCTTCGATACGGATCGTTGTCACTCTCTCGCTGACTTGGCGCAAGCTTTAATACTTTTGCCTTAAGGTGGCTTTACATGGAGCTGCAAGCCATGATCTGCAAAAAAAGAGCATGGAAAATATATGAATCATACTTGTAGGATAGAGATGGAAGTCCAAAATGCAGACGTCTTAATGGATGCAGATTATAGGAAAATTATGGATGCAGCTTGAAAATTATAGTGAAGACGAACATGTTCATCTTCATCGTCTGCTCTTTAATTTTTGTTGTTGCGTTTGCACTATCATTTATTGCAGATAGATGTAAAGCCACCTTTAGAAGTCTTCTGAAATCTAAACCGCTTCCAAAGAGGCGTGTTCTCCCATCTAAGTAGATTTTCCGTAGTAAAAATCACAGCTTTCTGTTACTGTTATGCCCGTTTTATCCATTGCATCTCCGGGAGAGCTGTTATGCTATCCAGCGCACATCGCGCGGAGATTATGATGCGATTTATCCCAAATAATGGACGGTCCATGAAAAGGTGCCATGCCATTTGGCCATATGCCATATGGCCATATTTCAAAATATGGCCATATGACACTTTTAAATTGTGTCATATGACTATATTTTAATCTATGGCTATTTGTCGCTTTGGTAATGTGTCATTTGACCATATTTTCTTGTGTCATATAGCCATATGGTCAAATGACGCTTTCTAAAAGCGACAAATGGCCATATATTGGAATATGCACTCTAAAAAAAAATAGTAATTTTACTACAAAAAGTGTTTAAAGTTTTTCAACACCGGTTGAATTTTGCTACAATTATTGTAGCATCGAAATGAAATCGTAGTAATTTTCAACATTTGCTGAAAAATAAGCATTTTTTTGTTGAAAGTTTAGAATTTTTGTTTAATTTTCAACATATTTAACAAATTTTGATGAAAATTAAGCATCGATGTTGAAAATTCATATCTTTTTGTTGGGAAATCAATAGATTGCTTAAAATTAAGAGCGGTGATGAATTTTCAACACCGTATTTTCTTACGAGAAATCATTTTTTTCTCTTATTCAACAGATTTTTCTGAAAATAAAACATTCTTGCTTAAAAATCGTAAAAGTTTGTTTAATATTAATCAAATATCTGAAAAAAGGAAGAGAATAGAAAAATTCAACATCCCAGATCGTATTTTTTCAGATATCGTTTTTCTCTCTTTCAACAGTTTTTGCTTAATTTTATTTGATCGTTTTCATAATCTCGTAATCATGTTGAATTTTCAATAGAATATACTATTTATAGCGAAAAATATTTCAAAAACAATTCGAAAGTTTAGTTATAGAAAATACGATATAATATTTATATCCCAAACAAATATGAATACATCGTATTTTCAATAATTAAACATTTATTGCTGAATAAAATTTCCTCTTTTTAATAATAGCGTAATCCTTTGTTGAAAAAAGAGCGAGGAGGCAAATTTTCATCTCACTCTCCTACGGGATACGATTTCCCTTTCAATATTACTTGTTGAATTCTCATCATTACTTGTGCGAAAACAATGTGCATTTCTTTCTTTTGTTCTTTCTTCTCTTTCGTGTACGTGATATGATAGGCACGTGCCTTGCATCACAACAAACAATATCAGTCGTGAATTAATGTGTCTAAAGTGCGTGTCGCGATTATAAAACAAACAAACAAAAAAAGTTAAAATCTATCCGGTAAGTGAAATATATTTATTATTATTATCATTATTATTATTATTATTATTATTATTATTATTATTATTATTATTATGTATCTTATTAAGTTTTTCTTTGTCGATAAATGCAACAACCGCTTGGTATAATTCCGTATTGTTGTTGTTTTTAACATGGAATTTCTTTTTCAATGCCAAATAAATAGGTATATTTTTTCTAAATTATAATAAAGGAAAACTTCTTTTTTAGACGTTGGCATTGAAAAAGAAATTCCATGTTAAATACAACAACAATACGGAAATATACCAAGCGGTTGTTGCATTTATCGTGGAAATAAGTGACGAAGGAAAATTATTGTAAATTTGTGTTGAAAATTAAGCATTTGGTGTTGAAAATTAAACATTTGTGTTGGAAATTAACATTTGTGTTGAAAATTAAGCATTTGGTGTTGAAAATTAAGCATTTGGTGTTGAAAATTAAACATTTGGTGTTGAAAATTAAACATTTGTGTTGAAAATTAATATTGTGTTGGAAATTAAACATTTCTGTTGGGAATTAAACATTTTGCGTTGAAAATTAAACATTTGGGTTGAAAATTAAACCTTTTTTTAGAAAAAATCATAATTTTTTGTTGAATTATCAACTAAATTGTTTAATAATTCCAAGTTCTTTTCAATTTTCTACAATAATTGACATTTATCTTTAAAATATGTGTATGTATTATCTTGTGACAGGGAGCGAATTGGAATTGGATGATGGTCTTGGTCTCGATTTCGATAGATTCAGTTAAGTACTAGCTCTCCTCCTTAAAGTTTGTTTTTTTTTTATAAGTATCGGCTTTAGATTTTCATTTATAATGTTATTCAAGTGTAACAAATGTGTGTTTCAAACGAAGTTTATTGCAATTTACAATAAACATCTATATCTGCATAAGGACACAAATATGTTCTTATGCAAATGGTTAAATTGTAATAAAAATTTCTCGAATTACGGTTCTTATAAAAGTCACTGGCACAAATTTCATTCTAAGTGTAATCAAGTCATACCTACTTTACGAAAAGATCGTGATGTAAGTTTTCATTTTGAAAAATTTAACTGTACCTTGTGTCGCTTCGAGACTTCGACCTTGAAAAAAATAATTGCTCATACTCGGGATCATTTAAAAAATGGTGTGCAAGTAGTTTGTCCAGCAAATGACTGCTCCCTTGTTTTTAAAACCGATAGTTCATTTCGTTCCCATTGCTTCCGACATCATAGAAATCAAAGCCAAGTCAGAATTGTAGATAGTCCATCTCAAAATTTGGTTGATAGAGAAAGTTCTGCTATTAGCGTATCACCTGACAGTTCTTTAAATAACAAAGATCATGAAAATCCCAACGAATACATTTATTTATTTAACACACTACGGTATAAATATTTAGTTCCAGATATAGCGTTGGATTTTCTACACAGTGAAATGACTACCATAGTGAGCAAGACTGCTGATAAAAATTTGCAGATGGTGAGACAATTTTTTAGTGACAATGACATTGATAAAAGCAAAACAGAGGAATTTGAAAAAATAGTTCAAGAAAATGCTAGCCTTTCTTCTTTACATTTGCTTAAAAATAGTTTTAGTCGAAAAAAATTAATGGAAACCCAAAAAGAGTACGTGCCTGCTAAAAAAATAACGTTGGGAAGAGATAACTTTCACAAAATGTGTAGTTTTTATTATGTCTCCATATTAGATACATTGAAAAATCTTTTAGAAGATAAATATTTTCCCGACCTTATCCGAAAAGAAAAAAAAGACAGTTTTCTTCTAGATTATAGCGATGGATCAACTTATGTTAATAATCCGTTTTTTAATTCTACTGAAAACAAGTTAGAACTTTTGCTTTTCCAGGATGCCTTTGAAATTTGTAATCCCTTAGGATCTTCTAAATCAAAACATAAGCTAGTTGGGGTTTACATGACAATAGGGAACATTAACAAGAAACATCGATCTTCAGTTAAGAATATTCAGCTTGTAATTTTAGTTAAAGAATCTAGCATTAAGTCCTTTGGGCTAAATAAAATATTTGAACCATTAATGGAAGATTTAAAAACTTTAGAGTCAAAAGGTATTAATTACAGAAATTTTTTGCAAAATACAGACATTAACATAAAAGGCTCGTTGTTTGCTATGATTGGCGACAACCTTGGAAGTCACCAAATTGGAGGGTTTTCAGAAAACTTTAGTACCTCGGACTTTTTATGCAGGTATTGTCTATTTCAAAGAGCATCGCTAAGGAATAAATCCTTTGAAACGTGCGAAATGAGAACGCCTGAGAACTACAACGATTCCGTTAAAAATTTAATTGATAATGATAACTTTATCAATAATGGTATTAAAACTAACTCGGTTTTGAACGATTTGAATCATTTTCATGTTTGCAATCCTGGTCTTCCACCTTGCATTGCTCACGATCTTTTTGAAGGTTTTATTCCATTCGATTTAATGAAAGTTTTGATTGAATTTTCTGAAAAAAAACTCTTCTCTTTTAACCAACTTAATATTTTTTTAGCATCGATTCAAACTGAATTTAAACTGGCACTTTCATTTCCCAAAATTACCAAACATTTGAAAAAAGTTCCTGGAAAAGCCTTTGAAGTTTGGAACATATTAATGCTCTTACCTATTTTCTTTAAAGACCTAGGTTTTTCTTTTGATGATTCAACGTGGCAATTTTTTTGTACTATGGTAGAAATGTGCCGGCTTATCTGTGCATCTGAAATGTCACTCGAGCAAACATATTTGCTTGAGAATTACATTGAACTTTACTTCGAGTTGAGGATTTTTTGTTTTCCAAACTTTAATCTTAGACCCAAACATCACTATGTTACTCACTATCCAAACCTTTTAAGGCAATTAGGACCATTACGTGGTTTGTGGACTATGGGCTTTGAGCAGAAACATCAATTTTTTAAGCAGTTTGCTAGGAAAGTTAAAAACTTTAAAAATATCTCTTTCTCACTTTCAAAAATGCATCAAGAATACCAAGCACATATTTCTCACGATCGTTATAACTTGAAAATTACTTCAAACTTTGTTATGAAGTTATCTAGTGATATGTATGATGTAGAAATTCCTTCGGATTTTATATTTGTTGCAAAAAAAATTTCATACCTTAATACTACTTATCAAGAAAATGATGCCGTGTTAGTGAAAATGAATGAAGAGTCGGATATTCAGATTTTGACTATACAAGCTATTTTTATTAATGCCTCTTATGATCACGCAATTTTATATGGAAAGTTCTTAAATTTCTGGTATAACCAATATACTGCCTTGTATGAGAACTATAAAACAAACAATCAGTACCGTTTGAGTTGTGCTAGCTTAGAGGATATACTTTTAAAAAAACCTGTTTTATTATTCAACCAAAATAACCGATATTTTTATTCACCGTTCACTTCAATTTGCCAGAATAATTAAAACAAGCAGAAGTTTGCAGTGGATAAAAACAGTATTGGCAATAATAGTTTAAAGATCAATTTTATTTTGTATACCTACCAGCGATTAAAATGAGTCAAGTTTTGTTTGTAAGTTTCGGGTATTTACTCAAAAAAAAAAAACGAGTTTGAACAAACTGAGTCAACAAACAAACAAGTAATATCGAGTTTTTTTATTCATGAGTAAAATTATTTACAAATCATCCCTTATTTCAAACGAGTTCAAACGAGTTTACTGATTGAAAGTAAGATCGCTTGCAATCACCACTCCATTATTCATGGCGCTTATAAGTAAATCGAAAAATAATGTGTGGTTTGTTTGAGATTTGTGTGCTGAGTGGAAATGTAGGTAATCCATTGCATATATAAGCTATAGTATTCCCACTTGAGGTGCGCCATCTATCGAAGAAAAACTAAGCTCTAGAATACCATGGGAAGCAACAACAACAATTTCCACCATTTTAATTGTTGTTGTTGCTTCCCATGGTATTCTAGAGCTTAGTTTTTCGCCTATAGATGGCGCACCTCAAGTGGTAGTACTACAGTTTATATATACAATGGATAATCTATGGTCAGGAGGTTCATTTTCATCGTTGATTTGTTTCATTCTCGAATTTTTATATCAGTGTTAAATTTGTCGAATAAAATGGAAACGAATAGAAATAAATAAATCCACATATTTTAATTTTTTTGTTTTTTGTGTTCAAAACACCATTTTAGAATATCATCAGGACCTCGTGTATGGGTTTCAATATAATCCGCGTTGTCAGCTGAATTTTCTCCAGCAAAAAAATTAATAATTATGGATTCGTATAATATCTATTTATCTATACCTATTTAAATTCCTAAATCAAAATCTTATAGCTACCTAGAAACTAGAACCAAAAATTGCCCGCTGCCCCTCCTACAACAGGATAACAAAAACAAATTTTTCCTTACCTACTTTCTTTAGGTACATCCTTATGATTTTATTTGAATCTTAATATTTATAAATGTACTCATTGAAACAAGAAAACCCTTCTCTTATAAAAAAATGTTAAGATAAAAATACATTTTTGATAGAAGCATGAAATCTAATATAAATAAAATTGCCAATACTTTTTTATCCACTGTATTTCTTATTTTTATTTATTCTTGCTCTTAAAAACAAAATCACAATTGAAAACATTAATAGTAGCATAAATATTTCTTTTCAAGAATTATTTTGTTAAGATGTCAAGTGACACCTTTTTTGAAGTCTGGAATAGCGACCGGACAGTAAAGAAGGCGTTTGTCTGCAAAGCACAGATAAAGGATGTGGTGGCGAAGGGTAAATATTTTTAAATTTTCTAAATTTGCTTAATTTCATTACATTAAACCTCAAGCTGGGATTGCTGGCACTTTTCAAATATGAATAGGGGGTTTATTGTGCACAATTTGACAGTTCTGAATGTATATAAACTGAAAATAACATATCGTCGGCTTAGAGTGAAAAACAGTTAACTCCACTTTTTACTTTCCTTAGATTTCATACTATCAAATGTTAAAAAATTGATTATAATATTTTAAAGCTTTTTGCATTTTTAATTAATTTTTGAAATCATTTTTATGTGAAGTTAGAAGTTTACACTCTAAGCCAACGATAATCAATTTTCGAAATCTTAAACTTTAATTTTGATCACAATTTTGGTGTCTTCGCTAAAAGGTAACGGATACGGCATCAATGGGAACAAAATCGTTCTAGAAAACAGCGGCTCTGAAATATGTGAGGACGAAATATTAGTTCACGTCGCTGCCAAGAACTCCATATTGATGTTGCTCAACGACTGTTCCCAATGGACACCAAATGCTTGGATTCCATCCCCTTCGTTCATGGATGCGGCGGCTGATATTATTCTTCAAGATGAGATGGTGCCCCAGGGTTCGAGACCAAGTACATCAAATCCAAACTTCATCGTTTTTGACAACCAGGTTGATTTGACCAGTCTAAGCTCAAGTCCCAGAAGTGTTGTTCACTTGAATGATTCTTCGGTTTCGACTCCAACGACATCCAGACCTCACAGTTTTGTGGAGTTTACGATTTCGTGGGAAAATTTACCAGTGGATGTGTTGGAGAAGCTGGAGAAAAAACAAAGACTGGGGCATCGCCTCCACGCTTTCATCAAAGAGCTGGTAAAAGAATTGAGGAGAATATCAACAACAATTCCAGTTAAAGTGCTTCGAGGGGTAGCGACAACTATCATTGCGAAGTATCCAGATTCCTTCGTCCAAAAGGATAAGGAGGACAGAGTTGTTTCGGATTCCTTGGAACTTTTGATCACTATGATGAGGAACCACAACAACTACCTCAACTCTGGATGTGGCAGAAATAATGATTTGAGAGTTCCCATTAGGAAGAGAAAAGCTGTAAATGTGTTAAGAAACTCGGTGAAAAATTGGAGCCCAGCGGTCGAAAACATTGAGGATACGACTCTGGAGGCGAAACAATCTTTCCTTAAAGGACAATATTCCCAAAATCCGGATATGTCCGAGGATCGAGAGAAAATCCTTCTCTACATGGAAGATTGCTTTCCAGCACAAAGGGGTTATTTTAACAACCAGGAGTCGTATCCTTCAATTGATATGATTAAGAATAACTGGCCCTACATTTTCACCAGAGAATGCATTTATAAGCATTTCTCGCAGTTGACAGAAACAAACTTCCAAAAACTCATACGAGCTGACTTCACCAGCGAAAAGAATTCTCTGGCCAAATTTTTTTCGAAGAAAAATGAAGCAGCTTTAGATGGCCACCAAGAAATGGAGATTTTAAATAGCATTAGCCATCATTTCAAAGAAAATCTGGATTTTCTTATACAATCGTTTCCGGTAAGCAACCAATATACAAAAACCAAATTTATTTGTACTAATTCTCAAATTTTCTTTTACAGATTGGAAAAGCATTAGATGATTTAAAACCTCCAGTATCTGCGCCATGGATTGCTGTAGTTGGTATGCATATTTTAATTAATTCTTACTTGAAATACATCCTCATGAGTAGTGATGGGAACTATCGAATAAAACTATCAAACTATAGATAGTTGCAAAATATTCATTCATTCATTCATTCATTTAGTTACTATTTTCATTCGAATAGTTTTTTTATTTGATACTATTTTCTTTTGAACAGGATTGTTAGGTATTCGATAGTTTTTTCATTCGAATATTTTTTTACATGATATCTTTTTCATTCAAATAGATTTTTTATACGATAATTTTTTCATTCGAACATATTTTTTACTCAATAGTTTTTATTCCAATGAATAAATGAATGAATGAATTATTCGATAGTTCAAATCATACAAATACTAACTATCGATTGTTCAAATCATTCGATAGTTCCCATCACTACTCCTGAGACCCTCGGTAGCACCAGCGAGCGATACTTCTTTTCATTAATTTAATCACTCTGGGTCTCGGGAGGATGTCGTCGTCGCGTCGGTCCGAAAGAAAAACTCACTAAGTACATAAGATTTCAATAGCAGTTTGAAGTGAGGTTTTCTTTCTAATGCCAAGTTATAAGTTCTTAAAAAAAGTTTAAACTCTTTTTTAACAAGTAAAAATGGCTTTCCATTTTCTATTAGGAAGTAATCAGATTCTTTTTATCATCATTTTTTCTTTTTGTTATTATTCATTATTGTTGCTAACAACTTTTTTTATTTTATACTCTTCTTCCCAGATATTTCGTATGTGGCAAAAACTGCCTATATTTTTATCGAACACAAAATAGTTTGGTCTTCCGACACTCCAAATATTTTTGATGTGTTGGCCCAAACTATTGCCTACTTCTATGCTTTTAACATAGAATATCAAAAAGAAGTATCCCAAACTTTGGATTTTTTTGTAAGGTATATCCTTAAATACTACCCCGAAAAGCCTCGGGGTCCAAAAAAGAACGCAACAAATTTAAGTAAGATCAACACCCTCATCCGGAAGCTAAATCAGAACTAAAGGGTAAGTCGCATCTTATAGTTATTCTTATTAAAATATTTTAACTAAATAACCTTATATCTTATCCTAATGTAAATTTTATTTTAATTTTCATTGACATAAACCATTGCTTTTCTTTTTTCTTTTATTTACAGATATGGAGCTCATCATTTTTTATGTTTTATTTTTTTTTTTTATTTTTTTTAATGAAATCATAACTTTTATTTATTAATTTTTTAATTTAACAGTATGTACATATGTATTTAAGGAAACATTGAATAATAAAATAATAACAAATATACATATTTAATCTTTCTATTTTTATGATAGTTTTGAAGAATGAAGTTTAATTTTCTAGGATTTCTAATGGTATGTATTCAAATTCAACGGAGAGAAGTTATTCAATTGCTTTAACTTGTTCTTTTTTCTTTTCAATGTAAGGATTATGACAAACATTTATCAAGAAGTTTGCTTATATGACAACAATCTGATTTTGATGAGAACTCAACCCGTATAAAATGGTAAGAACTTAACATATATTTTGAAAGATACTAGCAATTACTAGAATAATATGTTCCCAAAAAGGCTTATATTTAATTAAGTGTAGCTATAGATTTCTCAATACAAATTCTATTTTCAAATTCAAATGCTCAAAAACAATGAAAACATGAATATTCCATCTAAATAAGCATGCTTTTTACAAAAAAGATATTGGAAATTCAGAAAAATAAAACAAATTTACAGCCATATTAAGTATTCAAAATAATCATTTAAATATTTGTAAAGAAAATTGTGAATTTCCAATAAAATTATTTGGATTTTGACAAAATATTATTTAAAAAACAGCATTTTAGTTTAGTAATACTATATTAAATGCAGTTTTTTTTCAATAAATTTTGTTTAATATCCAAATAACTAATCGGAAATTCAATTTTTTTCACATGTTTTAAACGTTTATGTTGACTACTAAATGTGGCTGTGAATAAATTTGTTTAATTTTAATGAATTTTTTTTTTGCTGAAAAAGCAGCTTTTTATGTTGAATATTCAGGTTTTTTATTTTAATTTTAAGCATTTGTACTGAAAAATAGGGTTTAATGTGTTGAAAAATCAACTACGGTTGATTAAATTTAAGCAAACTTTTGGGAATAAATTTTAGAATATGTTTATCTTTCAACAATTATGTTGAATTCTAATCATTTTATGCTGAACTTCTCATTTAATTTTGATTGGTATTAAACATTTATGTTAAATATTCAACAGATAATGTTGAATTTTAAGTAACTAAAAATTAGTTTTCAGCAAACTTCAATTAAAATTCAACAAGCATGCTTAAAAGCCAACAATATTTCCTGCATTTGGTGCGCAATAATGTTGAAAATTAAGTAAAGTTGTTTAATTTTTAGCATTTGTGCTGAAAAATAAGGTTAATGTGTTGAAAAATCAACTACGGTTGATTAAATTTGAGCAAACTTTTGGGAATATATTTCAAAATATGTTTATCTTTCAACAATTATGTTGAATTCTAATCATGTTATGCTGAATTTCTCATTTAATTTTGATTGGTACTAAACATTTATGTTAAATATTCAACAGATAATGTTGAATTTTAATTAATTAAAAATTAGTTTTCAGCAAACTTCAATTAAAATTCAACAAGTATTCTTAAAAGCCAACAATATTTCCTGCATTTGGTGCGCAATAATGTTGAAAATTCAGTAAAGTTGTTGAAAAGTCAGATTTTTTTTGTTGAAGTATCAGCAAAACGAGTTGAATATTAAAAATAAAAGCTTAATTTTCTACAGATATTGTTTATTTTTAAACATATTTGTTGAAAAAAGTACGATATTTTCTTTTTTTTGAAGAAAATTAGACGTTATTTGTTGATTTTTCAACAAATCTGGAGTAAATTTTATATAAATATGTTTAATATTCAGCAAATATTGCTTAAAAAACCTACGATCTGGGATTTACGATCTACGATATACGATCTAAGAAAATGCTTACTTTTTAGTGTGTTGAAAATTAAACAATTGCTTTTTTCGACCAAATGTTGAATAAAAAACATCGAAAATTCGTGTTGAAAATTACTACAATTATTGTAACGGACCAGTTGCATACAATAATTGGAGTAATTTTCAACAAAAATTTCT
This sequence comes from Platycheirus albimanus, assembly GCA_916050605.2. NCBI lineage: Eukaryota > Metazoa > Arthropoda > Insecta > Diptera > Syrphidae > Platycheirus > Platycheirus albimanus. The sequence goes on along the minus strand of OU696696.1, from coordinate 5,656,227 downwards.
TAGAGTGTGGTCATTTGACACATTTTCAAAGCGTCATTTGACCATATTTGGTATAGATTAAACACAAAACATATGCAAAGTTGTTAAGTTAAAATAATTGTTGTTGTGAAATGTATGTTGAGATTTTCTAAAACATTATCAGTTTTCGAATCAAAGAAACAAACATTCATACATCATAAATATATACATAATGTACATTCATACTTCAGGGTTCAGGTACAATAACTGGTAGGGAGCGAAGCGAGCGGAAAAAAATTTGCCCAAAAGAGAATCAATTTGGGGTGTGAAAATAAAAAAATTCGCGCATACTAAGTATGGCAATGTTGAACCATATGAAATAAGGATTTATAAACGACAAGAGAAGTGCTTCTTTCATAAACCAAAGTAGCATAGCATTAACATTCTTTTTTTTCAGTTAATTATTTATGTTTAAAAAACTGCGTTATTTACTTTTTTAAACATTTTAAAAAGCATAAAAGTACTTATTGTTTACCTACTTTCTACTGTGATCATAAACGAACACTTTTATGCTGCACATTAGAAACTCCAAACGGAATTAATTCACTGAAACTTAAAATCCATAGCAACATTACAAACATTGAAATCCCCTTTTTTTTGACAAACAAAGGAACCTTAATAAATGAAAATGAATAAAAGTTTTATTTTTCTATTCAAATTTCACATTTTCATTCCAAAAATACGTTGGTAGATAGGTGCTTATAACTTATATTTTTTCCCACAGGAAACCCAGCGCTGTTCCACGAAAATATTTCCATTCACCTTCCGTTCTTTTTTTTTTTAATTCCCTTTTCAAAAAGGGGAAAAAAGTAACCTCAAGGACCTTTATGTATTTTTGAATAAAAATTCATAAAAAAAAGAACGACAGAGGGAAAAAGTAAAGTCGTCGGTTATGCTGCAATTTTTCTACCATGAAATTCCTTTACAGCTACAGCATACAGGAATATTTTCAACATCCTGCACTAAAACCAGCACCTTAAATCGCTAAAATAAAATTCAATTTTAATATTGTTTCTCTCCCAGAGGAGAATTTGCTCAAAGTGTTGAATGAAATTCCACACTTAGCTGCTGAGAAAATAGCAAAGTGAAAAATTTGTAATAATTGAAATTTTCTTCATAGTTATTTTTTTTTTTTTAAATATTGTAATTTAATAGGCCATACGACGTTTTGTTTCAAAACACAAACTGAAGAATCTAGAATGTGTGTTTAAGGTTCATGTTCCATTAAGCTGATTTTATTTTCTTATAATCAGCGAGCATTTAAGGGGTTATAAATACCCTTATAATGAATTAAAACAGAACGAGCGTTATGGAAATTCGAGTTGGAGATACAAAATGTAGAGTGTAGACACTTATTGATGTTGAAAGTCAGTAAATCACAATTAGACTGACAAATCAGCATTCAACATTCTTGTAGTCTTGCTAGAAAATGAGTTTCAAGAGGTATAATGCATCTGGTTATTTCTCTGGAGTAAGCGGCAAGAAATACCAATATATACGATGTTTAAGTGAAACAATTTCTAATCCATCAAAGAAGTGCATCGTTGATTTCAACTCTATCAAATGTTTATGAAATATCAAACGCAATAATCCTACTTTCCCCAATCGATTTAAGATTCGTTTCTCTGTTACGAAAATTTCACTGCCTGTCATTAAGAAATTCCCATTTTTCGAGATATTTCTTGATCTTGATATCAACGTTTCCATGACCTTGTAGAGAAGGGATGTAAAGTGCAATTGGTCGGTAGTGTGACGGTGATGAAGATATACTTTTTGGAAGGGATTGGCCAAATCCACACAGAAAGAGGCCTGAAATACAGATAGAAAAAAAAGTATCGCTTAATTTGTCAGCGTTTAAGCATTTCCCAGAAGTATAAAATTTGCAACCATCTTTGATTCATAAATAAGTCAGATTGACCGGACCGCCATTGTAAACGAGCATCGGAATCGAAGGCGTAATCACTAATCAGATTTCATACGATTTTTGGCGAAGAAATATTTTTAAAATATTGTCTATACGTTAGTTATCGGTGTATAACTTATCCTGATAAATTCACTTTAATTTTTTTTTATGTTTTTTTAGACTATGAATTCCTCCCAAAAAATAAAATGAACCAAATCGCTTACAAAAATAAGCATTTTGTAAGATCTTGTACAGCCAGTAGGTATCATTGTTTTTTGACGACTTTTTTTCTTAATGTGAATTAAATCGCTAGCCACTATGGACAGGATTTTCAAACACGCTCTTTTTTCAAACGTTCTATCACTTATCCCCGTGCTTATACAGGGTGTCCCAAAAGTCAACGTCGAAACGAAAACGGGTGATAGGGTAGGTGGTGACAGTTATCAGAAAAAAAATAAAAAAAAAAACGTTGCCATGTATTTTGTGAGTTAGAGGCTTTCGAAAAAAAATCGAAAAAATGCTCACCCTCTGACGGCCTTTCAAGTGCCGTGATTACAAATCTTAATTTGTCTCAATTTTTTTTTCTGTTATGGAACCTCGAATAACCCCGCTAACGATTGCATTAAAAAATTTAAACACACCTGCATCAGTTTTAAAAGAAAATGTCACTTTTTTGCCCAACTAAATACTCAAAATTTTTACATGACCCTAATTCAATGGGCTGTAGTGTAAAAAAAAATGTTCTACTAAATTTTGGCAAGTTACCTTAAAAGTTGACGCGTTCAATTCTCCTTCCATAATGGTATAAGACTTTTGAGAATATTCCATAAATAACATAAAAAAATGTTTTTCTCAAATAAACAGGTTTTAAGATAATTCTTTTTAATTCACTAAAAAAAAATTTGAATGTACTCCAGGCTTCACTGATACACATACTGATGTCACTGATACACATACCGAGTACTGATGCTGTTTAAAACAGAGTTTAATGAGCTTATCTTACGGTGTCGTTGTAATTACATGTCCGAAGGCAAAGGCCGTGAATTATCACACGTATATGAAAAACTGAGGGTTCAGTCATCAGCAAAACAATTTAATGGATTAGAAGTCATAGACAAGAGTTCATTTATAAAAATGAAAAAGAGAGTCGGAGACAGAACGAAGCCCTGGGGCACACTAGCATTTATTTTGTGGAGATCAGACTTGAAACCGTCTAATACAACTTGTATTGAACGGTCTTGATTAGAATCCAACAAATAAGAGTATCGTCGATACCAAATGCGCGCATTTTCGATAAAAGAGCTTCATGCCAGACTCTATCAAATGCCTTTGAAATATCAACCTCAATAATCTGGCTTTTAACAAAGCTATTGCAAGGATTTGTTCTACTGTCCGGTGAGATATGAAGGGGCATCGTTGCAAGTAACGTAGAACTTGCAGCAAGACGAGCTGCAGTGTAGGATCAAGTCCGGTAAATCCCCTGTCGACCACATTCTCCCATTTCGACAAATTTTAGAAAAGACCCAGGAATTCCAGATTGATGCTCACCACCCCTTTATTGATTTATAGTCGCCTATGACAACGTGAACATAAGGATCGACCTATGCTGATGAAATTGACATCATAAGATTAAAGGAGAATTTTAATAAAACTGCTAAGAAATTCAATACTTTATTCTTGAGAAACTAAATTTATTCTAGTAGTCAGACGTTTCAGGTTCTTAACCAAAATCAAACTTAGAATTTTTAATATTTAAAAATACAGTAGACGTTCGATATAGTGAACCTCCAAACACATCAGACTACTCAAAATAGTTAACTATGCGAATCTCAATATAACTTAATTTTTTTTTGCGATATTCGTGAATTCCAGGAAAACGTCGAAGTGTGTTAAGTTTTAAGTGTATGAAAAGACCTATATTTAGGACATCACGAACTTCGGGACATGGGAACTAAGCTGTAAGCGAAGAAAAAATATGCCAGATAATGGATTGATTTTAAAACAGAAGGCAATTTTTTAATTTTCACTTTTTAAACTGTTGAATTAATATAAAAAGAATTATATTCATAATCATATTTAGTGTTGGTAAACATTAAAAAATTCCAGCTCGAAAGAGTGAACACTTTCGATTTAGTGAATAAGCTTGATATTTATTAGTCCACTATATCGAGCTTAAGAAATTTTAATTTTTACAATTAAATAAAAATCTAGATATCATATTTAATATTCGCTCTTAAAAAATTCTTCTTCTCATTTCAATTAAGACAGATTTGATTATCAGTTGATATGAGTGATATTTAAATACATACTTTGCTTATCTTTAAAATATAAACTACAAAACTTATCACCATTTAAATTAGTTTCTTACAATGGAAATGAAAAACAACAACTAATTTTTGAACTTACCATACCTGCATATTGTTCCATAGTCATTGACTTGAATTCCAACAACCTTCTCAAATAATTGAAAGTAACACGCTGTCTGGATGAGGACAGTGACTCACATTCACAGCCAGCCCATCCACCTTAAGTTAACATTTCTTGATTTTTAAATACCTAATTAGCTGTATAAAAAAAAACGCCATGGAAACGACCATAACATTTTTGTTTTAATTGATTTTTAATTTTTAATTAAAATACCGTGTTAAATTTTTTTTTTTACAACCAACCGAAACAAACAGCTTCACACATCAAACATATTAAACAAAACACAAAAACATAGATTATTTTTTATTTGATTTTACAATATTCAAAATCAACAGGTTTTTTTTGGTGAATTATTTTCGGATTTCACTTTCACTGCACCGCACCACTGTTGTGCCGCTCCGCCATTTATATAGACACATTAAAAATGAAGTGAACTAAAAATAACACAAAGAAAGTCGCGCCGAGCGAATCGAATCGAAATATTCTTTCAAAAACATTTTGTATATTCGGATTTATTTTCGCTTTGATTTTGTATCCATCAGATAAAGGTAAATGTAGAATTTTTTTTTCTTGTGAAATTTACATTAACATTGACCTCGTGGAATGGGCAAATGGGGGAATGGGTTGGTTGATTTTATGAATCAACTCAGCCCGACAAAATGCCAACAAAAACACACAAACGACCGAGTGAGAAGTTTTCTATAATTTGATTTGTATAGATCCAAGAGCAATACGGACAGACACTGATTGAGTTAAAGATTCAACAAGCAATCAAGTCCAAAAGATACTTTTTTGTTATTAATTAAAATTTTGTTAATTATTTATTTATACAAAGTTCGCGGCAATAAAAAATAAACTGGGACTGGATTTAAAGAAAAATATTTGCATATTAGGAATCTTTTCTAATTTTTTTTTTTTTATATGACAATTAACGGTGCTTTATCGGATGATACTACAAACATTTCCAGATACAAATTCGATTTATTTAACTTTGTTATCGTCATCGTGTGATGGCATGGCATGGGTATAATTTTGTATGGATTTTATATCTTCAGCATCAAAAGATGGAAAATGCTGTTACATTTTTTTTTATTTTATTGACTTTATTTTGGTACTTTCGGAAGGTTAGTAATTTTTTTTTTTAAGATTCATTGATATCACACGCCAAAGAATAAAAAGATACTGGAGATGTTAATGATGAGCGCATGGTGATGGCTGATGGGATATAAATTCGCTTTTAGGGGCTATAAATTGACATGTTGCGTGAAATACAAGGTCCACAGTTGTATATGTACGTACAATTTATTAACAACTCGCATTTATGGGTTAAAGCTCGAAACACAATATACTACCTAAAGCTGTGTGTGCTTACGCATTCTGTTTGGATTTGTAACATAAATTGACGCAGGGTTAATAAAATGATGGTATTGTGCGTCATGGAAGAAAAACAAAATGATAAAATGTTTCTGCGGGACTTATTGATACAAAATATTATCTTATTCCGGGAATAAGTGTAATAAAACAATTATTGGGGGAGTGATTGAAAATTGGCTTTTAACCAAAACATAAGGCATGATTTCAAAGAACTTTTATATCAGAAGAACCATCCATATTTGCCATGGATAATTTTTTTTTTTTTTTTTAATGTTTCAATGCAATTTTCGAAAAGTAGTCCATTAATTGACTTGAAATTTGTACTCATTATTACAATCCAATAGAAGAGTGTTTTTGTATTCTAACTTTTTATTCCAATGTTTAATCGGGAACGGATGATTAACTTCGCTTCTTTTTTTTTCACTTTGAAAAACAATAAAACTTAACTCAAAATGTGTCTCTTATTCAAAATTATTAAAATTCATACTATCAAAGGAAAAACTCATCAGCAAAGTGTTCTGGAACATCGGTTGCAATTATTTAAACCACGATTGGATCAATAAACGTGCGATTTTAATAGCGAAAAAAAAGAATTTTAGTTTCATTATTCAAAAACAAATCTCAGCCTCACTGCATTCGTTCAAATCAGTTTATCGCGTAACAAAAGAAAAAGAAGCAACAAACTCTGCGATTGAATTTTTGAATTCATTGGATGTTCCCGGTCTAACACCGCCCAATTTTTGCAACTCAATGTTTTGTTGCTCAATGTGAAGCATCCGAAATTATGCTGTGGAACCAGGTTGACGGTGAACGACGTCATCCAAGCCACAATAATCAAAGTAAAGTTCAAAGGCGAGCAGTTGTCTTTCCCAGAATCCCGATGAAATAGTCTGATTTACGTTCGAATTCAAAAGTACTCACTTTCCCATTCGACTTGCATTCGGCATGCCAATTATTACTTCACAATACCATTGTATTTATATTTTATAGTAATTTCATGGAACATTTTATTTAAGTTCTGACCGTCGTCAATGGTGGCGCTAGTTATCTTATCTACTTTACATCAAATGTCTTCTATTGTTGTTTTTGCTTCCCATAGCAGTTAAGACAAAAACCACTAAAATTACTCTCTAATCAAAGCTTGTGAACGTCGTCCATAGATGGCGCACAAAACGTTCCGCTTCTTGGGAATACTATAGATTTTAAACACAATGACAATGCCAACCATTGCAAGTGTGTGTCCTTAATCTGGAATTTGATTGTCTTCCCATGGATAACTGAACGTGGCGTGTTCGCGTGTGGGAAAGCTTTCTGCATTGTTTTTTACTCACAGGACAACATGACAAACAACGTTGCTTATCACAAAGTTTTACAGTGACAGTGACCCAAAATATGTCAGTTCTTTTTTCCGTTTCAAGATTTAAACTCTTTTACTAATTCAGTCAAGTTTGATTGAACAACTTCATATTGTCGAATTATTTAAAGTTGCTAGCGTTAAAAATTTCAAAATGAATCACCCTATCGAAAGATATTATAATTTTTGCAAATGGCGTCGTACGTCAGTCATATTTGACATTTGTCAACTAGAGAGCTGCAGTAACGTAATTTTGAAAGTAAAATTTGAGTCTCCAAAAACTTAATCAAGGTCAGTGTTCCTATTAGTTATATTTATCCCAAATTACCGGCTTCTCTCTAAATGAAAGTTGGCTGATTAATTCTGCACCACCTTGTATAAACACCAACATCATCAGCTACAAAATAAAAATGAATGCGTCTGAAGAGTTATCTCACCGCTCTTATTGGTTTTGGTTGCAAGTGAGGCGTTAATAAAGCTCAGGAACAGTGGGTTAAAAGCCGTCGATGTACACCGACATTGTGGGCAGAATGATGTGGTCTGGAAATAACCCCTCATAAGGCAGAAATATTACTCCTTACAAACAGAAGACCCGTGTCTGAATCTTACGTGTTAAAGCTGATTACCCTTAAAAGTGTTCAAAATTTGCTTAATACCTTAGAGGCTAAAAATTGAAAAAAGAACAGAGAAAGCGTCCACTGCAGCTTGTTTATCGAACAGCATCTTTGGCAAAACTACTTACCAGAGTAGCCAAGTCTCTCTGCCGATGAAAACGGTAATAGTGTGACCATTACTGGTGTATGAATGCTTCGTTTATAAAACTAGCAGAGAAACCATCAATATAAATGCACAGACGAAAATGCATAGACTGTGGTACATTGAAATATATAGTGCATAAAGAACCGCACCGACACCAGGTCTAGAAATATTACGGCTAACAGAGACTTTAACTCTTGGAGGATGATTCACTGCAGTACCCCAATATGCAATCAGGTAGGATAAGGGATTGAACCGAGAACCCTTGGCGTATTAATTCGACACACTAACCACACGATCGCTAGTAGGGAACTATATTATTACTAGTGAAGCTATTGATATTTCGTTTCGCCGCAAGCATGTTTTTGACTCATTTGGCAGATCTAGACGCATCTGTCAATGTGACAGAAATTCAAATTTTAAATGCGTATCGAAATCTTTTGAATAATATTTACAAATAATAATCGTCTCATATCTTTCTATTGAATTGTCTTAATCATTCATTAACAAAGAAAATAATTTATTCAATGGCAGCTTATTGAATGGATTATTCATAAGATAAAAAAATTGCTAATAATAAAGAAATGAATTATTTAAAACAGATCGCACTTAAGATCGGATAAACATTGCCATGTTTTGAAATTTATGAGTCTACTCACGTTTGAATGCGTTCTTTGGTTTAAGTGAAATCAGTTTTGTAAACAAATCATTAAAGCCGATAAGGTTTTGGGAAGATGGTAATGAAGGTGTTGTGCGACGACCAAACTACGTTGGATTCTGGCACTATAGTTTATAAGAAATCTTGTAAATCTATAGGTTGGACATGTAAGGTCCTCAATATTATGTTATTCTGATGTTATTTTGACATATCGTCACTGAACGCATCTTAAGAAGAAGGATGTCTTACGACAAAATGTGTCATAGAGTCTTCGTCACCGAGAATGTAACCCATAACATGTGAGCGATTTATAAGCTATGGAGAATCAGTCCGCGTCCATACATTGCTTAGAAAAAAACCAAAGGTGAGTTGAGGAGAACCAAGCGGCACTCTTTGTCAGATTTAAACAGTTGATCCGCAGAAGACATCTGTTTGTGGTTGTTGCTGGTGAATGTCAGTGGGCCAATATCATTTGAATCAGAAGTCTGTCCAAAACTTTGTGCTGCATATCAAAAGCTCAATTTTTTTGAAAAACGTACTCATTGTCATACAATTATGTCTGATGCCTTTTTTTAGCATCTCCAAGTCCGATACGAAAATTATGTGCTATCGTCATTTCGGCATTCTTCCCATATTGAATCTATGTGACCTGTGGATCATATAATAATGAGGATAACATGTCAAAAGACGTTTTACGTCGATTTCATGTTAATTTAAAACCCGATATTTAAGTGACTAATCATAACCAGGATTTGCTCTTGACTGATGACATGTTGTTTTACCTTATGTGTGGCAGTTTCTGAGTCAAGTTAAGGAGACCAATCAATTAACACGATTGAACCCCCCAACAAAAGGAATTTATAGGAATTGTGGTTGATTTTTCGTGGATGTATTCTATGGAAAACATTCCGAAATCAAAACTTGTGGATAAATTTGTTTCTGGAATAGCAACTACATTGTTAGAAGAATGCAGGATGGGATGGTTCATTACCGTTGAACCTTCAAATTACTGAACAACGAACAGTATAACATTGCGAAACACTCAGCAGTGACTATAAAGTTTTAGTAGCATCTAAGATCATCATCCCTGACGAATGCACAATGGCGCACAAGCTTGCAGTGGAGTCAATTGACCAAACATTGTAACATCTGCGCAATGACTCAATATGTTCGCCGAAACACTTCCAGTCATTCTAAGATGGGCTGCTGATACCGAGATAAACGATTGCATCGAATCATCTAATATGTGGCACTATGTAAAGAAACTGCTGGCAGCAAACATGAGAATTGTATTCCTGAACGACGTATTTACTAAAGATTTCTCCTAAGAATTGCTGACTATTGGTAATGGCCTTGTTCCCGTCAAAGAATCCAGTCTATTGATGTCATAAGACGAGTTTATCAATAAAAATATTCCCGACATATAGTTGAGTAAGTGAGCAATTTTCGGCGGCTAAGAACAAAGATGTGGATGACTTAAGCTTCCTCATTCAGAATCATATCGTTGGTATTCTGCTTTCATTTGACTGTGTAACAATGACGAAGACACCAACTATCCAACTGAATTCTTTAACTCCTTGTCCATTAGTCATATCATGCTTCGAAATCTAGGCCAAAATGAAACTAAGTTATGGATCGTGTTTCGTTATATGAAAACTGATGAGCGATGTACCTTAATTAAAATTCCAAAGTGAGGAAACTCTTCTTTCTAGGATTTTGATGATCCCAAAACCGATATGCCTTTGAAGTTTAAAAGAATTCAATTTCCGATTTGCCTTGCATTTGCCATAACGAGTCAATTTTCACAAGGCCAATCCTTGAGTGTACGCAGTACGAAGTTCTTCGGGTCACCTAGTTAGTATTTACATCTAAAACTTCACTAACAAAATATTTCTGATTCATCAAGTTTCAACTCCATTCTGATGTTGTAAATATCAGTCATAGTAATCCTTATTAATCATAATGTTAAACATAAAATGTTTCAAAAAAACAAAAAATCAACTTGCAATTATTTTTTGAATTATAATTTGCATTCAATTTGTTGTTCGTAAAATTAAAAAATATATTATTAATTCTGCATTTTAATTGCACGAAAAAAAAACTTTACATAATGCAAACTATAAATGGCAATTAAAAACAAAAATAGTAACGCTCCAATTATAATCTTTTTTGTATACATTTTTCTCGTTAACAGTTCCATTAATGAAGTGAAGAGTGAAGTGAATAATAAAATGAGAGTTGAAAAGAATCAATAAATCCATAATACCCTTGTTCACTGAATTAATTCGAATCCATAATAATTAATTAATAAATCAACTAATTAATTTTATTAAATTTTAATTAATATTCTTGTTACACATGAATGGTCCCATTATTTACACAGGCGAGCAGTTTTAATGCGGAAGGAAATGGACAAAAAGAGGCTCATGGCGGAAGTATTATAATTCACACCGTTTAAGGAAGTTCACCCAGCCATCATTTAAACGTGTGGCAATGAATAACGGCGATTTGAATTGGCAAAACGTATAATTAAAGGTAAATTGGCGTTATAGGAATTTATTAGACGATCGCATCGGCATCGTGAGGAAAGCGAAGAAGTTCCGTTTACAACTTAACATCTCTCTTCACGGTTCTTAATAACAAAATATGAGGACATGTTTAAAGGGGCACATTTATGTTTCTTCCGTCTCCTTTTTGATGGAATCGATAAAGAAATCATGTCATTTTAGGCATTTCCTGTCAGTTATAAAATATATAATATAAAATATATAATACGGGAGTGCTGAATGCCTATAGATGAGCACTTCAGCTGCAAGGACGAGAGTCCTTAAATTTCTATATATCCTTTTAACTCTGCGAGGAATTAATGCAAACACCTGTCTGTTGTGCGTGCAACCATTTACCACCACAAAAGATGTTTTGAGATGCCTCGTACCGTTCGTGTCAAAGGATTAATTGAAGTTTAATTGAATTCCGAAGTAACTAAGAGCCACTTATGCAAACGAAACCATCCATCGTGGTTGCAGAGTTGGCAACTCTGATGCGCATATTATCCCATGATATAAAACCAAAAACAATGATTTATTATTGTTCGTTTGTTCAAGTGATCAAAAGGCAAATCTGTGGTGATGACAATGAATAAATGCATGAATTCAAATTCCTTTGCAAAATGTTAATTTCTCTGTGTGTACCTAGGTTGGATACATCTCTCTCCTTCATTTTGCCTCCTCTTTACCCATGTCTGCTCTTGAGAAAGACAGACCAATTTGTAATGTTTTGGTCTGTCAAGCTTGTGATGTTTCTATTCAGAATGAAAATGAGTGAAAATGAGGTATGTTCCAAGTATACCAAGAATGATGCATTATATTGACGTTGTGTTGGTATATATTTTCAACAAAATAACAACTACTTCAACTACTGCTACAGAAAAAGGTAAACTAAAATGCCAACAAAATTGACAGACTAGTGAAAAGAAGATTGATGTGTTCATGTTGATATGCAGTGATATATAAAAGACAAACTTTTTGGACACATCTGACGATTACATAATAGTCACGAAAATTTAATGAGGCATCACCATGTGTAACAACATGTTACAATTTATGCAGTTGACAAGAGAATAATAGACTTTTAAATGGCAATTTTGTTCTGTGATTGTTTTGGAACAGACATTTGCCTTGAAATTTTAGGTAATGTATGTGAAATTGTTAAGGATCCAGTTCTTCATGGAAAGAGGATTAACATAAATACAGGGTGTCAACTAGTTTCTTATGGATAATTTAGGAAATTATGTTTGAATACATTTAAAAAAAAAGTTTTGGGTCTTCAAGTTATTGCTAAGCTTGTTCCGCGTTTCTTACCCATGCATTTTTGGCCAACAGGTCACTTTGCTAGAGTAATCTATTGACATTATAAAATTTTATCAGGCCGATATCTATAGGAACATTAATTCAAAATAGCTTTTTATGGCCTTTAGTCCAACAAAAAATTGGCGTTTCATCCAGGTGCTGAGTCTTCTACTTGGTTGATTTTATTTTATTTTATTTATCAATGCAGTATATAGAGTTTGTATTAAGAAAAATTTAAAAACTATAGGAACATTATATATATTGCAGAAAAATCAATAGATATAGAGGTTTTTTATTAGGGCCACAAAAGCTAAAACAAAAGTTTTTAGAACTTGTGGTCTGTCATTATGTCTGAAAATATGTTATTTCCGATTCCGTACAATTTAATATTGCCCTGGTAGCACGTTATTATAAATGAAACTTATGCTAAATTAACAGATTTTTAGGAAACTAGCGACGCACTTACTTGAACAGATAAGTTTGAACTTCTGTATAATTATTGTTACTCAAACAAACCAAAGATGGCGCTGTTTATCATTTTAAAGCTTTATATCAACCGAATCACAATATTAATTTTAGGTATACAATAAAATGTAACATGTTACATGTAAGAAAACAATATTAAGTTTTTTTTCATCGAAAGCAGATTGCTTTGTTTTGGGGATGGATACAAAAGAAACCCCAGTTTGTGCCATATTGCGAATAGTAAAGTTGACAGGTACCCTCTGGTGGAAAAAGTTCGGAATTTAACGAAACTTGGGGATGATAAAGTTCACTAATATTTTGGTTAGTTTTTCACCTCGAGGGCCCTCCGGAAAAGAATAGGGGGTGGGTGGGGGGTGGGAGAACAACATTTTCGATCTTGCTAGGGTTTTCCAACAATAACTTTTTTCCTTACGTCCTGCGGCAAAAGCGTGATTGATATTTTTGTAGAGCGTTTAATTTCCTATAATTTGATATTCAGAAAATGTTGTATATGTGAATTTGTTACCAAGATATGGGGCTCTTTAATTTTTACTTGCAATTATAGGTACTATAAGGCAAGTTATGCATTCGTAAAAAAAAAAAAAATTCTAACAATCAAACATGACATTACGATGATAGAGAAGTCGAAAGTGGGTCCGACAATTCTGTCTGTCCGTATGTCTGTCAAACTTGGTACATAATATTATTATGACGTCCTACAGAGGGGTTTTTGGAATAAGCATCCTAGCTCCAAAACTAACGGTACTTGCCATACGATTTTTTGTGAAAAATTAAATTTTCTCAAAAACGGCTCCTATAATTTTGATAAAACTTTCTGAATGATGTTTTCTGTGCAAACTTTATGTTTTGGTTGGAATAGATTTTTCAGGAAAAGTCTTTTAACGGTACCTCCCATAGGACAGGTTTTTTGAAATCCGATTTTTTCGTAAGCCACTTGACGGATTTCGATGAAATTTTTAATGTAGAAGCCCTTTTATAAACGAAATAATATGAATTCTTAATTTTTCCAAAAAAAATTTTTTTGAGTTTTTAAAAAAAGTTTCAAAATTTTTTTTAACTTTTGTTTTTTCCAAAAATGGTTTAATCTATATTTTTTTAATTTTATTTTTCTGATAAAAACTACAAGGTGCTAGAAGTTGGCATACTCAAAAAAAATTTGAAATATATTTTCGAAAAGTTTTTCAAAAAAACTGTTTTTTGAAAAAACTGGTCCAACGATTTTGAAAAAAAATTTCGTCAAAATTCAAAAACGTAATAAGAAACCTGATGGCTTACTTCATTTTCTCCAAAAAAACTTTTTAGGTATTGATTTTAAAGTGATTTATAAAATTTCATATGATTTTTTCAAGGCTTTTTTCCCAAAATCTCAAGCACCCAAAACCATTTTAACACATTAGAGCAAGTTCGTACGACCCAGTCGTGCGCTTTATTTTTTCTCAAAATTCTATAAAGAATGCCGATTTTTTTTTTGAAAAATTACCTGTTTTTTCGAAGCGCTATATCTCGGTAAAGAATTCACATACAACCATTTTTGTAGTATCAACATTGTAGGAAATTTAGCGCTCTACAAATAAAAAATGCTTTTGCCGAAGGAAGTAAAGAAATAAAATGCACAACTTCTCTTATGCTAGATCGTCACTTTGCATTTACAAAAAAAAAAAAAATTGAAAAATATTTAATTTTTTTTAAGAGTTTTCTTAGAAAAACGAAATATAGGTATGCAATAGGTGCCATAACATAAGGCCATAGTTTCATGAAGCCATATTTCGAAATATGGAATTATGACGCATTCCAAAATGTCATAAGACCATAATTAACCTTATGGCACTATGTCACTTTGCGAAAGAGTCATGAGACCAAATATTTTTTGCGTCATAAGACCATATTGCATTAGGCCTTATGACGCTTTGAGAAAGTGTCGTAAGGTCATATGCTATTAAAAGAATTACTATAAAATTACTGAAAACAAAAAAATAAAGTTTTTTACCGGTAGAATAATGGATTAACAATTGTAAGATGATCTCAGTAAATAACTTTTCGATAGAAAGCAAAAATTAACATTTTGCAAAAAAATTTCGCGCTTTTATTAATTAAATCCTTTTTGGGATATATTTTTTTAGTTCTTCGAAGTATTATATTTATTTGGAGCTGTAATATTTTCTTCGGATCAAAATTTAAATAAAGAAAAAATAATAGCTCAAAATTCGCGTGAATTTATCCCAAAAAGGATTCAATCACGCGAAAAAAATTAAACTCTTACTTTTTACAATAAAAAAAAAATTTTAACTAAAATAACTTACATGATTATCATGTGTAGAGTGAACAATAAATAATTGCTTATATCGGCAAGTTGGCACAATATTAAAAGTTCCATCTAATAAATATTTTCTGGTGAAACCTATCCCCAAGCTCTGAATAGCAGTTGCTATTGTGGGCGATATAAATACCATGTAAGAAAATCTATTTTCCATAACAGTACCCCTATAAAATGGTGTCATAAGGCCATAATGGCGTTATTACACTTTGGTTAAGCGACGTAAAGCGATATATGGCCTCATGACACTATGGCCTTATGTCATAACACCATGCTAATTATTCACTGCTTAATTGGTATATATAAAAAAAAAAAAAGAATTGAATTGAATTGAAATTGAAAATTGAATCGTTCGACCAGATTTTTTAAAAACAAGATATTTTTGAAAAACTTTTCTCAAAAATATTTTGAAATTTTTGAGAGTATATTTCAACTTGTAGTTTGCTTTAAACTTTGAGAATTTTGAAATGCCCTAGGTATTTCATATTACAGTTTACGAGAAAACTTGATATGAAAAAACCAGTTCTACGAGAGATACCGTTATAAACAAAATCCGAAAAATATTTTCTAACCAAAAGATAGACTGTCTTCAAAAAATAGCATTCTGAAAGCTTAATTAAAAGCGTTGAAGCCGTTGTCATGAAGGTATCGCAATTTTTGGACCTAGAGTAACAATTAAAAATACTTTCCGAGAGACGTCCAAATAAATATACTTAATACCAAATTTGAAGCAAATCGGCCCATCCGTTTAGGTGCGAACAGACAACAAGAAGGACATGGAAGCAGTCAACCGCATTTTGCAAAACATTCGGCGAAACGATAACGGTTTTTTTTAACGAAAATGTTAATGAACCATTGGGTAATTTTCACTTCCGAGAGTTGCACTCAATTGGTAAGAAATACGACCGCACTGCAAGAATGTAGAATGCTTTACCTGACTCTATTTTTCCCTCCCAGTATAAAATACAGACATTCAAAATCCATGTACATCGTTATTTCTTTGTATCTCCCATACAACTTTCCCGAACGCTTGCACTGTATTTATTCATGAAAAGGGTAATAATAACCCCTTGAGTTTGCGTAAATTACATACAAACAAAAATTGGGACCAGGTTCTTTATTACCAGGCTTAGGAAACTAACTCCTAAGCGTATTTCTTTCACTCTATTGACGATAAACTCATCACAGCTTCCTATCTCTCCATCAACGTAGTTGATGTTCTTTGTACATATATGTCACTGCCCTGCCTATAAGGATTCTAAATCGCTTTCCTCTTTAAGACAAAGTGGTTATGAGTAATCCACTGGAAAATAGTGAATTTTCAACATCAACAATCAAAAAGTTCGCAGATGATACCCGACTAGGATTACCCTGTGACGGATTAAATGTTCCAACTACCCAACACCCTGCCAAGGTGATATATATGTAAAATCTTATCGAATCTTAAACCTTCCATATTGTTTCGATATCAATATAATGATTATTTAAGAGTTTATCCATCAACTTGACGGTAAGGTCATTGACTAAAACTCAATTATTTAACATGGGATGAGCTTGGGTGTTCGGACTGTGACATTCAACTTTATCTGAGAATAAGGAGACGACTGATAACCACTCCCTAGAATTTTAAGAAATAATAAATAATGTTTTCAAGCCATATAAAACTTTATATCAAAAAGATGACATTTATGATGAAGAAATTCATTCAACAATAAAAAAAATTTCTTAAGTGAATGGCAAAAACTTGATTTGTTTTATTAAACTGGGATTCTGGGGTTAAATTGAAGTTTCTGATTTATTACGACTTTATTTATAAGAAAAAGGTCTTTTTGGCTAGGGGCCTTCAAAGATATGACGTGTATCTATAAAGTTATTTTTGAACTTATCTTCAAAACAAAAAACAAAATTTATGGAAGACATAACTTTAATTTTTGTTTTAACAAAAAAGCATTGAATATACGTAAGTTTTAAGGACAAACATCGAGATCTTGTGGATTTTTTTTAAAACAGGGAGTCCTTTATCCTGCCTGCACACAGGGCAGGAGTTCAAAGTGCCCTTGCCTTGTGTCTGGAAGAAAATTCAGATAACTGAAGGTATTATGAATGAGTACTTTCGGAACGTGTCTACATTAGATGCAAGGTTGAACAATTGTTATTATTTGTGATTGGTAAGTTATGGATTCGTGAAATCCGATACCAATCAAACATGACATTACGATGATGGGAAACTCGTAAACAGTGGGTTACACAATTTTGTCCTTATATCTTTCTGTCTGCCTGTCATTTTCCAACTCTACATGAACACATGGATGGAAAGATATTTGCTCCAAACTTGGTATTAAGTAATTATTTGGTGGTTTTTTGGAGGTAATTTTTTCATTTTTGCTTTAGGTCCATCGATAACAAAACCTGTCATTCAACCCAAATCGAGAAGTTTAAATTTATCGAAAACGGCTAAACTAACCTGTGATATCTATAATAGCAAGTACTACAGGTCACAAGGAGACAGACGTTATTTTGATGCGGTTTTGTGGTAAAAGGAAGGTTTAGGCAAGAGTTCTAAGGGTCTAGTGGTGTAAGTGAACGCATTTTCACCATCAGCATTAAGTCTAAGCTGAATAACATGTCGATGATCAGCATGCACGCCCCCACTAAGGAGAAAGATAGCACAGCTAAACAAAAGCTCTACAATCTTCTAGAGAAGACGTATCATGAATGCCCAAACTATGGCAGAAAAATTATTCTTGGTGACTCAAAATAGCTTTTTATTACCTTTAGTCCAACAAAAAATTGGCGTTTCATCCAGGAATCTCACTTTGGAATCATCAGTTGACATACAGTGAAAGAAACCTTGACTTTAACGCTAAAATTGGAAACGTGAGTTTCTTTGGCTCTACAGTCGGAAAGCACAGCTTAAACGACAAACACATCCGGTGACGGGTTCAGCCCAATCGAGTTTGCTGAGTGTCAAAGTGTCATCATTACTAGCACTTATTTCCCACACCTCAATATACTCAAGGAGACTTGGCGGTCTCCTGATCAACATACCGACAACCAAATCGACCATATTCCGATTGATAGCAGATATGCCACCAATATCATGGATGTCCGCAATTTCCGACCAGTACCTTGAAGTAGCTAAAGTGCGAATGCGTATTTCGGCCACACAGCAGCTATCTTGAGAATACATATTTGATTTCTCGAAGTTGAAATCAAGAGACCGCCAACAGTGTGTCCTCTTACATCTCGAAAAACTCGGCAACTGGGGCAGAAGCCTGTTGAGACTTTATAGGGGGAGTACGGGGAATGTAGTACTAAATGCACAATCGGTGCTGAGAATTTGGAAATCACATTACTGCAGACTGTTTAACGGCAAGGAAAACTTACTAATTATCCATTCGATTTGGATGATGATGAACAGTACTTCCATCCACCCGACTTAAAAGAAGTTCGGGTAGCGCTAGCAATATCCAAATTGGAGTACTTACTATAATGAAACGCCCATATCGCCGCATTATATAATTGCAAAATAAGCAATTCCGTCCGACCACTGCACATTAATTGACCTCCCCGACCGTATATATTGGTATATAGCAATTCTCACCGTTGCGTTGCTTAATTCCATTCCACACAAGCATTGCCACAGAGCATTTCGCTCTTCATCGACCGTAGCATATTATTATGTCCATACCAGTTAAAACAGTTTTACACCATTATCAAATAACAATCAATTTCAGCAGCAATGACTTGCGATTGCATGGAATGTAATTTTCCATACTTTTTTGTTGTTTGTTTAATAATTACCACTATCTTGCATCCACAATATTCATAAGACAGCCAGTTTGATTCATTTATTGACCGTGACCGTGTACCAATCTATAGTGTACATTGCCGAACTCCAATATTTTGTTAAGCTTATAACCCAGAGTTGACGTGGGCTTCCAGGTTTTGAAATTAGTGTCCTGTGCTAACTCAGTCGAGAGTTTAGTGCCCGCTGTTATCTCAGCTTAGAGTTTAGTAGACCGTGCTATCTCAAGGTCAAAGTAGATTAGGATTATATAATTATATTGTATACTAGCTTTTGCCCGCTACTTCGTAAGCGTGGATTTTAGAATGTATGTATCTCAGTATATTTTTGTTTTTGCACAACCGGTTCAAAATGGGGGGGGGGGGGGTATGCGTGTTATGAAAGCTACATGGCTGCGCGCCTCAATATCCGCGGACAAAATATCCGGGTCAAAATATCCGCGACAAAATATCCGCGGACAAAATATCCTCGGACAAAATATCCGCGTCAAAATATCTGCGACGCATAATATTACGGTGTATAAGCAATGACCTATGTAAGGGGGGGCATGCTGCCCCCCTGCAACCCCCCTGCTTGAACACACTATAGTACTTGGGGTAGGTGCTAGGTTTGGTGTATGCGGATATTTTGACGCGGATATTTTGTCCGCGGATATTGACACGTGTCACCAGCTACATACCTTACCAGCTCTACAGCCGTAAGATTTTTGGCTTCTGTATAATATTATTTCGAAGTATCATAACGGTTTAAATTGCAAAGTTGGAGGGTTAAGCTCTGAAGCAATATACCTAATTGGAATGCCCACTTTCAAAACGATGCAATGCGCCGATACTGCTTTTTATGGCAGCTTTCATCAGTTTTGGGCGTAAGTATTGCTCGTTCACCGTTTTTTATGGTTACATTATTTTTCGATTTCTGCTTTCGCTGAATGAGACATTGTCTATATGGTGGTAAATAGCGCCATCTATGATATTTTTGATGTAACTTCTATTCAGAACGACTAACTTATTTCTATTCATGTATATGATTTCCAGCGCCATATAAGTGAGACGCTAACTTGCTTAAAATCTTTTAATTTTGCGTTAAGTTCATTGAATAACGTTCGATTTCAGCAATATTAAAAAAACAACCAGAATTATATATTTTCCTGCAGTAAAATGTAGTCTATATTTTATGTTGGCGTACTACCAATAAATCTGTGAAAACCGCATTCAATTACATGCAGTAGTTTTTGCGTGATGCGCGTACAAACATACAGACAGACAGACAAAAATTCTAAAAACGGTTGTTTTGGCTTCTGTGGGTTGCATCTATATCTTCAATGTACAGACATCGACCTGTTGCAATTTTATTATATGTATAGATTTGTAAATTGTAGAATTGAATTTATATGAAGAACTGTATTAAGAATAATATTAAGAATCTGTGAATAAAAAAACCTTAAAAAACTAAAGTTTCTTGCTTCTTTAGTAGATCCGGGACCCGCTGAGCTTACCTCAGCATAAGATAAAAAGCATCTCACAGTTCCATTTTTAAAGCAAATCACTCATTCCGATTTAACTTTAGATTATAGAATAGACTGGCATAATTTTCCGGTTTATGTTTTAATCAAATCTTATCGTAATATCCGTAAACCATTTGACCGAGTTCAACAAAGTTTTCAACGATTTTAAAAACACCGCAGATAAAAACTTAAAAAAAAAAAACGTTTTCGATTTTGGTCTTAGGACTGATTTAAGTTATCGTTCCAAAACCAAAATAAAATCTGCCAGATTCTGGAATAGTATATTTTAACACATACACTTCCACCGAATGTTAGGGTTCAGTTTATAAAATTTACATCCAATAGCTTAGTGGTATGCATATAAATCTAATAAATAATAGAATTAAAGACTTAAAAAAGCTTTTTCGGCTTCCTCTTGCATTTGCATAACCACCCAATTCCCAGTGAGGTTGAATACAGAGTCTATTTTAACAAAATCCCATCTGACAAACTGCTAGATACACCGCACATAGGACCAACAAACAAAGATTACCAAAAAAAAAAGCATTTCCATTTCGATTTCGTGTCATCAGCTTAGTCCTCTCGGATGTGAAAATGCATCACCAAAATATTCTGGGATTTCTATAGCTTTCCTTTTTTTCACATTTTTCAGTTGAGTTGTAGATACATATGTATATACATTTTGGGAGATGCTTTGGTATCTACAATGTAAGATTTTCCTAATGCGATTTTACAATAATACTTACGATTTTTTTTTTGACACAACTCTATACAAAATTCAAAAAAAAAAGAAGTGGAGTAGGGATTTGCTTTCCACGTGCCAAATTTGATTCACTGTTTGTATCTCTCTGATTTGGATTGTGAGGGAATGGGCGAAGGAAAGACCTAGCTCACACACAGATAAAACCAAAATACGAATTGAATTTCAACGCAGCATAGGAATGCAAAGATCCACAATCATTTGAATGAAAACTTTTCGACTACCAAACGACGATGACAACGACAACGTCCATGGTAAATGAAAATTCGAAGAGTGTACTTCCGCAATCCCAGAGACAGGTACCTACTCCCAAGTTGGGGACCAATTTTTGGGTGTTCTGTACTCCCAAGACTGACATCGCTATTGCTATCCCCCAAACACATTTGAATAATTCAAAAACATATCTAGTCAAGTGCACCACTCCACTCGGTAAGAGTAGCTTCCATCAACATTCACAGTTCACACTCCATATGGGGCTTCAATCAGTTGGAAATTCCCGAGGGGGTTGGATCTGTGCTTTACAATCTGCAGACTGTTTTTCTTTGAGATTAAAATCGAAAACAGCAGGGCGTAGACAATAACCGGAAGGCGGTGCGAAGAGCTCCAAGCAATCGATGTTGAAAAATGCAAATACTGACGGCGAGTAAGAGTAATAGATAGAAATTTGGATTTGGAAGCAGGGTTTTGAGGAGGATTGTATTTTTTTGCTGATGGAAGTTTCTGCATGCTTCTGGCTTCTGGGTCATCACTTGCAACGTCACACATTGTCTGTCGTCTCGACTTTTGTTTTGTGTAACTAAACACATACACAATGCACATTTTATAATATGCGGTCGTAGTTCTAGATACTTTCAAGTCCGAGTATTGGAATACTTTATTGCTCGTACGTGCTGGAATTTGAGATAAAACTGTGCGGAAACTTTTTTTTTCTTTTGTTTTCGTTCCAAACGCGACTGCATTTTATTTTTTCACTTATTGAATGGAACACATGCATTTGTCATTTTTGTTTCGAGTCATTACATTTTTATGTGCACTTTGGTGGGGAAAATATGTGCATTGTATCTACTAGCGTTCCGTATAGGTATTTGTACATAATCCGTATCTATAAGTAGATGCAGTTTAAAGTACCCCCTGCAGTGAGATATTTTATCGGGACTCAACAAATAAATAATACCTTTGAATTTGAACTGCAACAACGGAATCTGCCATTAAATATTTTGTGTATTTGGTTTCATTAATAATTTGGTTTGGTTTAATGGAGCGAACATGTTTGATGGGTCACATTAATTTGCATTAATAATTAGGCAAAGTTGTTGGTTGGTTTTTTTTTTATTAAAAGAAATAGCAAAGCAGGTGGTTGTTTAATCAAAGCAAATTTTTTGTGTTTTATAACAGATGGTATCAGTTGTTCTTGTTTGCATAATGTTTTGATAAATTTAAGGTTTATGGCTTTTTAATTACAGTTAAGATAGCATGAACACATTATTTATTCTTTTAATTAGGCATAACCAAAACAAACTTGTTAAACATGTATTTTGGTTTTTAATTATAATTTAAATTGATAACGTGTTTTCAGTGTCATTATAAAATCTTACTCAAAATAAATTTGATCGTAGAAAAATTGGGGCACACAGAGAATACCATATACATACCTACTTGATTTTTAAGAAAGGTGGAACATTGGCGAAAAATATTATAGGAATCATATTTTTCCCTTCGTTAAGGTGAAAATTTTCTTAATAAAATAATATTTGAAATAGGAGCCTTTAATTATATTTTTAAAGCAAGTTTTTTTTTCTCAATTTTGAAACAATACTTATGCTCTCAGCAAAACCACCAACATTTCAAGTTGCGGAAAATGGTTGGGAGAAATGTGTGATGGATTTTTAAAAATAAAATATATTTCCATTTTCAATAATTGTTTTACTAAATCAGATTATTTCATTGGATTATCCGAAAAAAGATAAAAAAGTAAAAAATGGAATATACACACTCGGTTCTACGAGCTTGCTCTTATTCTAGATAATTGCTTAGTAGTTACATATATGTTGAGTGTTCTTGGAAAAACTAAGTACAGTAGACTCTGATATAGTGAACTAATTAAAACCAAGCGTGTTCACTATATCGAAATGGTTCACTATTTCGCTACTGAGTTTTTAAATGTTTACCAACACTAAATTTGGTAGTAAATAAAATCATTTTTTTTTAATTAATTCAACAGGTTAAAGAAGAACAAAAAACATATTCATTTGTATTTCAAAGCAGCCAAAACTTGCGACGAAGCCATACCTGCTTCCATTATTTTTTCCAAAATTGAAATTGCCTTCTGTTTATTAAAATCAATCCATTGTCTGTCAGATTTTTTTTCCGAGTTCCAAAAACAATTTGTGCAGCTTAGTTCTTACCTCTTTTTCGTTGAATACCGCTTAATATTAAAATGTCAGCATGCCACTCAATGTTAAACCGCCTTCTTAAAGTTCCCCTCAGTCAAACTAATTTCAAAAAAGAACTTAATTTAATTAAAAACATTGCGACCAATAATGGATATGATCCCAAAATGATCCACCGTCTTTTACGAACAAAATCCAGGCACTTGACAACAACAATTTCACCATAAAAAATGCTTTGTGCAACAACAAAATTAAACAAAACGTCGACATAAGACAAAAAAGTGGAGTTTATAAATTTACATGTAAGGAATGCAGTGGAATCTACATCGGAAAAACTTCTAGACCACTGGAAAAAAGAATTATGGAACATATAAAAGGTTCAAGCCATAACGATCCTTCTTCTGGTCTGTCCCAACACATCAGGAGTACGGGTCATGGATGTTCCCTTAATGATGTGACCCTGCTTCATACCCTTCCATCTGGCCGAGTATTGGACAAATATGAGGTCTTCGAAATTAATAAACATAAATCAAAAAACATTTTGAATTGCCAAATAGACTTGACAAATAACAGCCCGCTGTTAAATCCTTAAAAAAATGTATTAAAGACTAAAACATAAATTTAATGTCTTTTTTTGTTTTTTGTATTTTATACCTCTCTTTTTTGAAATTAATAAACAAAAATTGAAATTGTTTAATATTATTAAAGTAAAATCTGTTACATAATTGTTGTAATTTTTCTCCATGTACTTACATGTCAAGAAATGTCAAATAATTGTCATAATAAGTAAACAAAAACAAATACCTTATCACGTACACATCAGGGCACTAACATAAGCAATGTAATACAAGGGGGGTTAACCCTTTGATACCTGATGATGTCCTAAGAAGACGAAACGCGTCGGTTTAAATATGTATATATATATTTTTTTTTTTATAAAAATAACAAAATAAATTTTTATTTATTTTCATTGTGGAAAAAAACAAGTGTTTTCTTATTCAAAATGTTAAGAACAATTAATTTCCACCAAGTGGCTAATCATCGCTCTATTGAGTGTATAAAAATATTGAAATTCTCATCGTTCACTATAGAGCATTGTGTTAAATTTTAATAGTTCACTATATTGGATAGTTCACTATACAGAGGTTCACTATATCGAGCATCTACTATAATAACATTTCATTGCTTACTGACTATCTAAAAAAAAATTTAAAATCGTTCGACCAGTTTTAAAGGTTAGTTTTTAAAAACTTTTACAAAAAATATTTTGAAATTTGTTAGAGTATGTGAATATACAGGGTGATTCACCAGCGTTGTGCCAAAAAGCTAGAGCGTGTAGGTTAAGTTGGGACAAGAAAAAAATCGTATTGGAGGGGGGGGGGTGAAGAAGTAGGTTCGGTTATTTTTGAATACCTTGGCAAGAAAAAGTCGTAGAGCCATACGGTTTTCAGTGTTAGATTAAAGATTAATGGAAGCGTTGAATTCTGAGAACAAAAATTATACTTAATTACGTAAAATTTTGAAAAAAATTAGTTTTAAAATTATTTTTTCAAATTTTTTTTCAAAATTTTGAGTTTGAAAATTTATAGTTTTTAAACTATTCGTTAAAACAATTTAATTTAAAAACAAAATAAAAGGAGAAGTTTTTGGCTTTTCAAAAAGGTATAACACGGTGTTGTAAACGAACCCGTTGATTTTAAATATTTTTTTTTACAAAATAAGTCAATTTTTCAAAAAATTGCCCCTCCCGGCTAAACGGAGGGGAATAGACCCCCCCTCCAATACGATTTTTTTCTTGTCTCATCTTAACCTACACGCTCTAGCTTTTTGGCACAACACTGGTGAATCACCCTGTATATATGACAATTTTTGGTTTTCATCTGAATATGGAAAATATTTCGGCAAAAAAAAATTTTGACAATTTTGTAATTCCATGTCAATAAATAAATTGTTGGCACAACAGCTCCAAGCGGGGTCGGGGCCTAAGACTTACACTCTCAACCATTTCCGGAAAAGAACTTACATGGAGTCAGGGATCGAACACAGAACCTTCGGCGTGGCACTCCGACACACTAACTACTACGCCACGCGGTACTATGGGTACTTATAAAAGACTTCCTTGGTCTAAAATTGTATTGAAATGCGAAGAATAGTTTGCTTAAAATTATTACCTTATAAGAAAAATATCGAAAAAATCTATTTTAACCAAAAGATAGACTGTTCTAAAAAAAAAAAAAAAAAAAAAATAGCACCCTGAAAGTTTTATCAATATTGTTGAAGCCGTTTTTGCGCAAATTGAACTTCTTACTTGCGATTGTGTGACTGGTACTATTAGTTTTGTTTTGGGTCTAGAGTTAAAATTAAAAATATTTTCTGAGAGACGACGAAATAAATAATACTAAATACCAAATTTGAAGCAAATCGACCCATCCGTCCAGGCTCTAGAGGTGCGAACAGACATACAGACAGACGGACGGAATTTCCAGATCCACTTTTTGTCGACTTCTCCATCATCGTAATGTTTCTAATGTGTGATTTGTGATTGTTATCTCAAGTTTTTTTTATCTAATTGCAAGTAAAAAGTTATTGAGGGAAAAATGGAGCAAGGTCGAAAAATTTGCAGTCCCCCTTCCCCTTCTCTTTTTTCACGCAATGACAATGGAGTGGTTTTCATCATCATGATAATGATGATAACTTGTCCCTTCATGTTTATAGAGTAACTTTTAGCCCGAAGTAAAAAACTCTTAGCTTGTATGCTTATAAGAAATATATATAATTTGGCTGATGTTGCATTTGATTGCTGTAGCAAATATGTAGCAGCGAACCAATCTGATTTTACTTTGCAAGGTAGTTATCATACTGTTCCCGGGGGATAAATCAAAGTGCAGGCTGTTAGTGCTACAAGTATTATGAAGTCGAGTAAATTTTGTACTGTTTAAGCTGCTGTTGACTTAACCTATAGTGAATTTCCTGATTCATAGATCTGTCTTGTATATTGACATCGCTTACCCAAAATTATCAAGAACCATTGAACTTACCTGAAAAGAAACAAAAAATATTATGTTAGACGCATAGGTACTTCAAATAGTTTTAAAATAGAAATGTAAATATTATTGTATAATAATTAAACAAAAAAAGAGCTCAGAAATGCTTCAGTGAAATAGCCCGGTGCATTCTTCGCTACAAACTATTTCCCCGTAACACTCGCATTGTACGAAATGCTTGATGAACATTTACCCTCGAGCCTATAACTTCTGTTCAGTATAGACTCTCATATTTTAGCCGCACTAAGAGAATGTCGAATGCTTTACCGGCTCCATTAGACAAAATTACTAACCAAGAAATTTTTAAATAAATTCGCATGTATTCAAAACGTTTCCCTCACTGATCCACTCCCCTTTAATCTATTTTAAGAAATCACAGTGGCTGTAATTTTACCACTTTCATCCAGATTAATTGGGATTTTACTAAATGTAGAGACTTTAGTCAATACCTTTTAAGGCAACCCCATTAATGCTCTCGAGCACTGTCTTAGATCCTTAGGATCTTCTATTGGTAAATAATTAACGCAAATTTTAACCTAACGATACGATTTCATATGCAGTTACCAGCTTTATACGGTGAAGAAACGCTAAAAATACATAAGTACAGTTATTTCAAACACCAATATTTTTGTCTTTGACATAAGTTGATTAAAATTAAGTTTATAAAAACAAATACAAATGTCTTTGTATATTTTAAAGGATACATAATAAGCGTTATGCAAATTCCTTAAATGCCTCCAGGCTTCTTCTTTATAATCCATTGATTTAAAGTAAAATGCTGGATATCAAGGAATCATCTCAAGGCATAATTGGGTTCTTCGGATTACCATAATTGCTGCTTGTTTGACTAAAACAGTTTTAATAATTAATGAAATTGCTTGGAGCTGATATCATTAAGATTAAGAGGACACAAATATAATGTAACTTTCTTGTCATGTAATTTGTGTTTGAAGAATGAAATATCATGCAAATTTGTATGGAAGATACTTAAAGGTGGGAATATCTCATATAAGGACTGAAACCATAACATATTAATAAATTCATCAAGGATTTTTTAAAGCTGATGCTATGAGGTGTGTTATTTAAAAACGCATCCAGTGAAAATATCTTCTGCAAAAAGCAAGTTTCAAGCCTAGTTGCGGTGCTTTAAAATATACTCTATCTAGATCCAACCAGACAGAAAATGTGGAAACAATGCGTGATACAGAGATACAAATGATCTTCACGGAACATGGAAATAATTGATCAGTAAAAGTAGCATCATCAATCATAAAATAGTACTGCCTAAAGATGGCAGTTTTGGTATCAGAAGTAGGCCAAGAACGCAGATAATATAAAATATAATAATGATAATAATGCAACTATGGAACCCCTCTCCTTTTTTATAAAGCTGGAAGGACGGAGTAATTGAAAAAAGCGATTTGTTTAGGGAATGAATCCAACTGGCTTTTGCGATTGAGCACGATTTATAGAAATTATGAGAAAACGATTTGCCAAGGTTCAACAAGAGACATTACAATCAACTTTAAGACTCTTTTCTACATCCTATTCAGGAGATGCAAATGTGTAACAGGAGCACATGCCCGCATTTAAGAATTATACTTAAGCTTATGGAGAATGCGCACCTTCTAGATTGTAGCCAGATCGCAAGTCGGAGACATTTTTTCTAACATCGAGGAAATTTTGGCATTTTGCGGCGTTTTCGGCTGTTCAGTTTAATTATTGCGCAAGCTTCGCTCTTGGAAAGCGGCTAAGTCATTATGCATTAATGACAGTATACAGCATTAAGTTTTTAAAGCATTAAATTTCACACGGTTGGTAGTTGCCCAATGCTTTCAATATCTACATTTAATGAGCCTATCATACGCTTTCGATGCAGTTCCATTGAATATATATTTGTATAGTAATTTCATGGAACATGTTTTAACGTTTGTGGACTTCGTCAATGGCGGCGCTAGTTGTCTTAGCTACTTCACATCAAATAATGTCTTCTATTGTTGTTTTTGCTTCCCATGGCATATGGCAATCTAGACTCCAGTAACTCTCCAATCAACAAAAACCACTCCAATAACTGGGCACGTAGTTCCAAATTTGAAGAATTAGGTTGTGAATATGCAAACGAATATTATAATTTTAGAGTAACTATCATCATCATCATAAAAGACTATAAATAGATCGCTCTTAACGATGGGGAAGAGAATCGGAGACTTTATATCACAGTCTCCATGACCTTGGATAGAACAGACGTAAGTGCAATATTCTATTGAGACCTATAAAATAGGACAGATGGGAAAACTTACGCAATAGTAGCAGCGTGGAAGCACACACTCTTCAAAATTGTGGTGGGGGGGAGTGGGGGGGTATCGAGATCTTCAAGTACCATGGCATAATGGCAACCAAACTCTCTCACCTCGATTGCTCCTGACAGCTCTTTGAAGGAAACGAGTATTGGAGAGTTTGACAAATTTTATTGTTTAAAATGAGTTCAATCAGCTGATGGATGAATGTACCCATTGCATATAAATATATACTAACAGTACTCTTAATAAGAGGAACTTTAGGTGTGCCATCTATGGACGAAATTCTCAAACACTTTATTGGAGTGGTAAAGAGTGGTTTTTGTCTAGATTGCCATGGGGAGCAAAATCAACAATAGAAGAGAATTGATGTAGGTAAAGTAGATAAGTAAACTAGCTCCAAGATTGACGAGATAAACAAACAGAAAGACACGATTCATGAAATCTATATAAAAATAGGCAAGCAGTTTTTTGTGGTAGGTACCAATTGCGAGGTGGTTACCCAACCGATTGAGATGATATATATATATATATCGTTGGAAAGGTATTACTGAGCAGTGCTACCACTTCAGGAAAAAAAATCGAAGCAGATTTGAAGAAAAAATTGAAGTAGATTGAAAAAAATCGAAGTAGATTTCAAAATTAAACTTTTTTATAAAAATCTAAATCTAGGGTGGGCTATTTTGTGGTTTATTTTTAAATCGTAGGTTATTTTGACATTGACAGCTGTTTCTCGCTCGAAATCTTGAAAGATAGTCAGTATCATAACTCCGCGGAACGAAATGAGTGGCCTTATGCTTGAACAGCGTTGGAAAATACTGAAAACTTATTTCCAAAGTGAATGCTATGTAAGTTCGTTGGGGCTAAGAGCAGCTTGAAAAATCAACTTTTCTGATGAGGCGCATATTCATCTCAGCGGCTACGTTAACAAACAAAATTTCTCGGGAAAACTCGCCCGTTGTTGTCGAGAAGACAATGCATCCAATGTGACAGTTTGGTGCGGATTGTGAAGGGATGGGTTCATCGTTCATTAGACCATTTTTGTTCGAAAATGAGGCTGGGAACAACGTTTCGGTCAACGGTTTGTTTTACAATGTGAAGACATAGATTTGGACGACCTTTGCTTCATGCACATGCAGTTTGACGCGCTATTAAACACAGCCAATTCTACAATCGATCTTTTGCTCACTAAATTCCAAAATCGTGTTATCGATTGGCCGCCTCGAAGCTGCGATTGGACTACTTTGGACTTTTTTGTGGGAAACCGTGAAGGACCGACGTTATGCCAACGATACGGAAGCGATTATATAACTTAAAGCCAATATTTCATAAGAAATCTGTGAGCTACAGCCCGAAAAAAAACTTGGGTTTGGACACCCTCTAAATTATTGATTTTTACTTGCGAGGCAAGTTATGAATTCGTCGAAAAAAAAAGTTTTGCGATAACAATCAAACATGACATTACGATGATAGCGAAGACGAAAAAAGATGGTCTAAAAATTCTGTCTGTCTGTCTGTCTGTCTGTCTGTCTGTATATGTATAGAGACCTACATACAGCCCAAACGGGTGGGCCGACTTGCTTCAAACTTGGTATATAGACTTTTTTAGATATTGTACAGAGCAGAAATTGAAATTTTTTTTTTTAGCTAAAAAAATAACAGTACCTGCCATACAACCGTTACGTTAAAGCTTATTTTTCTCGAAAACGGCTCTAACGATTTCGAATTAAAAAAATCAGTGTTGCTTTTTAGGTACGACTTATCATATGGCTGAAAAAAAAGTTTTAAAAAATGGCTAAGAACGGTACTTTCCATAGGACCGTTTTTTTTGCTTTCGACTATCTCGAAAACGACTCAACCGATTCTTTCCAAATTTCACACACATATAGCTGTAGGTAGCTCCATTTCTATTGCATACCAATATTTTTGAAAAATATTTTTTGGTATTTTTAAAAGCATTTAAAAAAAAAAAAATTTAAATAAATATTTTGAAAACTGCTTATTAAATTTGTTTCTAAAAATTTTAAATAAATGTATTTGCTGAATACCTATGAACTGGCGTTTTTGAATTTTGTTTGAAAATTTTTTTCAAAAAGTTTTCCAAAAAAAATTTTTTTCTCAAAAACCGCTCCACAGATTTTTATAAATTTATTCTCATAAATTCAAATTTATCCAAGAAATAAAATGGTGTACTTTTTTTCAGCTAAATTTAGTTTAAGTATTTATTTAAGAATTTTGAAAATTTTATTTTTATCAAAATCTCAAGCCCATAAACCACTGTCACTCATTAGAGCAAGTTCGTGCGACCCAGTCGTGCATTTTATTTAAATAGCCTTAATTCAATCAAACGAAAACCAAACTAAAAGTCTTTCCGACTTTTTATATATATTGTTTCATAACACTTTTTAATTTAATTTAACAAAAAAAAAATTATTTTCATCTTCATTTCTACATGTGTAGTATGTAAAACAGTAGTATGTGAAATGGAAAAAAAGGGAGTAGATTTCGCCTTTTTCTGTAAAATTGAAGCAGGTTGAAATAGATATTTTTAAAATGAAGCAGATTTCAATATTTTGGTGATGGTGCGAAGTAGGAAGTAGATTTTAAATTTTTTCGATAAAAAGAAGCAGATCTATTTCAATTGAAGTAAAGTGGTAGCGCTGTTACTGAGTAGGTATGTTATGGAAATATTTTTTTTTTTTTTTTTTTTTTTTTTTTTTTTTTGAAAATACCGGTGAAAATGTATTTTTTTCGTATAAATTCGCTGTAAAATTTGTTTTCCCACAGTTGTATAGGCATTTTAATGAATTTTGGCCACCGGGCGATTCTAGAAACTATAAAAATACAATGACATATCTACCTAGATCTCAAGTGCATATTAAATTCGGTACCTACTATGTCTTCAATTTTTAAATATTATACCTCATAACCTAGCTTGCATCCGCTGGGATTTCGAAAGACACATTATACGACCTTTATTCTTAATCTGAATTCAATGCGCCAACAATTCGTCTTTTGTACCTTGCACGCTGAATATAACAGACGTTAAGTCTCTCAGGCTGTATGTAGCAAAGTTTTTAATATTGTAAAAAAAGAGCATCTTTGGTAGCCATTTGGATAAGGATTACAACTTTAGGCCTGTTAAGAGTGTGAGTCGCTATAGGTAATGTAAAGCCGCATTATGCAGTTTGGTTTTTTGGTAGTCAAGGCGGAGATTATGCATCTTCTTGGGTTTCACTAAAACGTATTTCAAAGATAAATTTAGGTTTTCTGGAGAAATTTTATACCGCCAAAACTCCATTAATTTCTTATTTGCACTGAACTTTCCGAACGACATTGAATTTAATCAAAATATGATTGGATTATTCACATTTATGCGTGATGTGTTCTGAAAAAGAAAATTGTATCCAATTTAAAACCTAAAAACAACAATTCTATTAATAAAAATACAAGTCATATATTAAAGATAATTTATATGCAATCGGCAATTGGGTGTTTAGGCACCCTTCTTCAACATTAAAATGAGTCAACTCTTGAGTCTGTCGTCGGTCGTCGGTCGTCGGTCGTCGAAAAAGACTACTAGCTATTTGAGGCATCCTACATCACTTAAGTATAATTTTACTTCTGCCATATCTTTAAGTATAATATTTGCAAAAACAAATTGAATTGACTTAAATATGTAATCGGATCACGTTTCAAATATTCATTCTTGAGTGTACGAGTGTGCAATATAAATGCCATTCGAAGTGTCACCATAATATTATACTGTGACTGTGAGCGTTTTGCCACAACTAGTATGTAAGTATATATTTATAGGTGCTGAGGAGGAATCTACTACTGCATTACATCATATTAAAAACGGAACACTTTTCCCACTCACCATCCCACTCGAGATGTTAAATAACAACCCTCGGAATCGGAACTCTCATAAGAAGAGCACCCCGCCCATAGACTTGTGGAAATGAAGATTATCGCACGCCTGTATTTTTCCCAGACACAAATTACATCGTGTTGAGGTTTTTAATTGGTGTGTGCCCAAGAGTTTGTGGGTCTGGAATATCATTGCCCTGGCATTTAATAACTTTCCGGACTAATATACCACATCCCTTCAACTACCCGCTCGCTCGAATGGCTTGAATTCCAAGGAGAGTGATGTCAAATTTAATTCATATAAACTTCAGTCCGTGGGAAAATGGCGATGTCATGTCGTTCTAAATAAATCTACCAAACCAAGGACCGACCAACCCGTCCATT
Source organism: Platycheirus albimanus (assembly GCA_916050605.2). NCBI lineage: Eukaryota > Metazoa > Arthropoda > Insecta > Diptera > Syrphidae > Platycheirus > Platycheirus albimanus. The sequence goes on along the minus strand of OU696696.1, from coordinate 5,623,032 downwards.
TAAGAATCTGGGAAAACAAATTGATGAGGAAATAAGGAAATATTTTAGAATTTTTATTTTGTGTTTACAAACGCACGCCACCCGCTCTAATTAAAGTCAACAGACGGTCTAAAGTGAATAAATGCACGAAATTAAAATAAATGAAGAAAACGACATGGTTCTCTCTGGACGTCGGTGTCGAAGGGGGTAGTGCGGGAATACAGCAACCTACATAAAATTAACTAAAGATATAGACTTGGGTATTCGTAAATTGCCACGTTGATGCCATAAAACCCGGGCAAAATGTTGCATCGCAGGTATGCATGTATACACTTAAGTTTATCATATAGAGGGGCCAACTGTTCAGGAGACGAGACAACTACAAGTAATCTGCACTAAGGGTGGACAGGGATAATAAATTTGCATGAAAATGCTTTTAATTTAGTGTGTGTGGGTGTCGAGTAGACTCTATACTGTTTAAAGGGGTTATCCAATTTCAAAAATATTTTTCCTCCTCTGCTTGCTGGTTCTGCTGAGCTTTTTAAATAGTGGTTGTTGCATTTTATTGGGAATAAATGGAATTTTCCTCCGGAGTATCATTTTTGAGGCATTTTGTCCTTGTTTTTTGGTCGTCCATCGGCGTAGGTCGTTCGGTCGAAATAAAAAGTTCAGGTTTGTCTTAATTGCTTTAAGTCTTTAACCTTTGGTTTGCTGTTTCATGTGGGCGGGTTGAATTTTATTTGTTTGGGTTAAATTTTTTCTTTGAAGCATTAAAAGACTTATTGGGAAACAGATTGTGTTGTGCTGTTCTTTCCTTATATATATATTGTGCATGTTCACCAGAAAGATGGAACTTTTCGTTCTCTAAGAGTCACCCGTATCGTATCCGAATTTTAAATTGTTTTATCCAGCTTTTCAGATACTCCCCCAACTTTTGATTTTAAAATTAACCTTCCCTTTGCATGCTTTGTTGGTATTTGTAATTGTAATGTATATTACTCCACTGTCAAAAAGTAAAAATATAAAACTCCAGCATGAATGAGAATAGACAATTCTAGCACCCACTTCCAGTGAGGCGGAAACAACCATCTAACTGAAAGTACTAGTAGCTTTTCTCGAATCCGCAGCGGATAAACGCCCATAGATTTTGCGATGCTTGTGCTGGTGCATACAGATCAAGATGGCTTCGAACTATTTTTACGAAGCACCCTGAGGAATCGAGTATGAGTTAGGTGCCCTGCAACCACCGAGCTTGAGACCAACATGTTCCTCGGCAATAAATTGAAGCCATCGGGAAGACTTCACATCTTTGCCATCATAGTCCTTATGGTTTTTCGAGCTTGATTCTAAAATTTTCATATTTATCATTTGGATGTTCTGCTTGTTAAATCTAAAACTCGATTTTTTGTAGAATTTTTAAAATAGATTTTGTTTCATTAAACAAAACCGGTTATAGGGTGTCATTAAGAAAAATATATATTCGTCTCAGATTTTTCTTCACCAGATGTTCCTCAAGGTAGCCATTTGGGCCCTTCATTATTTGTTTGATGCAAACGATTTGGTTTTGATTGCACAAAATTCTTCTGGTTCTTATTTTAGTCAGACAAAAATGTTGTAGTTTGTAATGTAATTTGCTCTTGCAACTAAATCTCGCAATCGTGGACCAGACTTGAACAACTACGGCTATGGAACAAGCAGGGCTGGTAGATAGAGCATTCGGAATTGTTTCTCGATATATAACTAAGTTTAACCTTTTTGTTTTTTGAATTAACCAGTAATATTTGCTTTGGTATTTCCGTGAAAAGCTCTGCCAGCATCTCGAGTAGGTTGCAAGTTCTTGTAACCTTTGTTTGCATTACAAATTAAACATCCATTCGCCTAAGGATATAAAACATAGAGGTCAAGTGTAATGAAGAAAAATTGCAGTATCGATCATAGCTGTGGTATTGTGCTGCAAATAAAAGGAGAAAGAGAGAGAGAGAGAAACGGAATACTATAGATGTCGGTCTGTGCTCCAGGAGGAGTTGAATTGGAAATCAAGATAAGAAGACAGGTGACTGAGTTTTTGATAAGTCATCTCTCCGGCTCGAAGTATTACCCAACTTTAATGTTGTTGTAGATTCTATATGAATTTAAAACCGTTTTTTTTTTGTAAAATGTGTTTTAAGTCCAATGCTTCAATAGTTGACCTAACATAGTCACATAAAAAGTAATCGAGATACGCTTAGAAGCACGTCCAGTTAACAGGACCACTTCTAGGAATTAAGTTGTCACAATATAGATTTTGCAATAAATTGATCGTAAAGCGCGCTGGATTTAAAGCTGATTAATATTTGGAAACAAAAAATCAATTAAAATGGCTAGATAGCGCTTCAATCGTTTACCTTAACAGCAGCTCCTTCCTTATTTCGAAAAAAAATTTTGGCGTGGCTGACGCCCACTTTTCACTAGAAACTCTTAAAAAATTGTTTTTGTAAATAAACGTTATTTATAGATAATGAATCCGCAAGCCAAAATTCTGCGTCTCTTAATAGAAACTAAAAAGCTTGTGTATGAAAAGAAATTTTTGAATTTTGGGCGTGGCTTTCCCCCACTTTTCATGAAAGAACGCAAAACGTAGTCTCAAAAATTTAAAGTACTTCCAATATTCAATTTAAACCTTTTTCCTTCCGTTCGTTATATGAAAAATATTTCTACATTTTCTTGTGTAAATTTTTTCAATACGCCCACTTTTAAAGGCGTGATTTTGAAAAAATACCTTTGTTCAGGTAAGATCGTTTAAAAACTACTCTATTCAGCTGTAGTTTTACACATATGCCTAAATACTGACTAATGATCAAAGCTTAGTTAGTGTCACGTCCACTTTTAAGGGGCGTTTCCATCAAAAGTCATAATATTCATTAATTTTATAATGTTTTTTTACTATCGGTCGCAGTTTTGAAGCAAAAAGATGAACACTTCGGTTTGTATACCTTAGTTACGTAGCAGAGTGTAGTATTGTTTAAAACACCCATAACCGCTATTTCCTATCAAAATCTAATTTCTAAAAATTTTAGTTTTGTCTTGTTTTGTTCAAATCGATCTGCAAGCTTAAAATTGAATGATGAGCTTATATGGAGGACTCACAGCTGCACCGAACCAAGTCATATTTTTTTTTTCCCCAAAATTACTACTTAACTTTGCACAAAATTAAACTCTATTCAGGTCTGCAATAAACTAAGTCAGAAAGTATTTCGTTCCTAAGTTAACTCTAAAAAAATCAAGTCAGTGACTTGCATTTTCGATTTCTTTCGAAGCAAAAACGAACCAAGTGAATATCCAGTATTATTGTAAGTTTTTTCATGCTTTTACTTAATGTTAATAAAATGATAGTAGGCTATGAAAATATCAAATAAAAACTACCTGTTAACCAATTTCTAAGGAAACGTTCCTTAGATTTAATTTGAAATTATCATAGCCTACTCTCATGTTATTAACATTAAGTAAAACCATGAACAAAACTTACAACAATACTGCATTGCAGTGTTTGAAAGTTTTATTGGTGAACAGACGTGTTGCAGCTTAAACCATTTTTTTCGCGAAAGTGTTTGTTGTTTCTTTTAATAATAAATCAGAGAACCATTTTAACTATGGAAAGTGATAGTAGCAGTGCTAGTGATTTTTCCCGTGATGAAGATGATGAATATGTTCCTACCTCGGAATCATCCCAAAGTGATGACGATAATTTAACAGGTAAAAAAACATTATAAATCAAAGTTTAGTTCATTTTCCTAATTATTTTTACTAGCTATCGTAGAAAATATGGCTGAAGTGTCTGCTCCTGTTGAAGCTTTGGCTAGTCCATCATCTACAGGACCGGTGGAGGAACCACCATCTAATAGCCAACATCCGGGAAGAAAAAGGCCAATAAATTTGAAAAATTGGAAAAAAAACGTGCGTAAACTGAATCGCAATTGTGGGAAAGAGTATATAAATCAAAAAGGCCGCAAGATCTCTGCAAAAACATTTGTTCCAAATTTTGATTGCGGATGTTAGAAAAAATGCAGCAGCCAGGTAAATGAGACTGAGAGGGAATTATTTTTTAACTCGTTTTGGAACCTCGCGGATTATGGTAGGCAAAATGCTTTTTTAAGAGGTCTTGTTAAATCATCCAAGCCGAAAGTTAAGCGTGTTCGCGATGGAAGTCGTGGCTGTAAGAATAAGACCTTAACTTACACTTTATTGGTGCAAGGACAAAACGTTCATGTTTGTAAAACATATTTTTTAAAAACTGCAAATTAGTTGGGGAAGATTGTATCGATGCCTATCACGAGAGGAAGTTTCTGCTGTGATTGATTGCCGTGGTAGAAATGTCAAAAACAAAAAAGACGACAGTGGTGTTATCGCGCACATTTCATCCTTTCCAGCCTATCAAAGCCACTACAGCAGGAAAGACAACCCAGACCGAAAATACATCGACTCGAACTTGAATATTCGCAAAATGTACGATATGTATGTGGAAAAGTGTAATGCCGAAAATGTGCCACCGGTCAATCAAAAATTTTACTATAAAATATTTAGTACAAAATTTAATTTACATTTCAAAACTCCGCATAAAGACACATGTAGGATTTGTGACGAAATGGATATGAAAATAAAGTTTGGTGAAAGCGGAGAGTCCAATTTACTTTCACAAAAATTACTTCATTTAAAAAAAGCGCAGCAGGCACGGGATTCACTTAAAACTGAAGTGCTATCTAATGACAACTATGTCTTGACTTTTGACCTTCAAAAAGCACTTCCTTTTCCTAAACTTTCAACATCAGTGGCTTATTATAAACGAAACATGTATGTGTATAATTTTGGAGTTCATACAATGAACACCAGAACGGCCTATATGCACATGTGGAATGAAACCGAAGGAGGAAGGGGATCCCAAGAAATCGCTGCATGTTTAAAAAAGCATTTGCTCACTCATGCAACGGAGTACAAGCACATAACTATGTACAGTGATGCGTGCGGAGGACAAAATAGAAATATAAAATTAAGCCTCTCATTACTGATATTAGTAGGATCGACTGATTTAAGTGCCGAATTCATTGATCTAAAATTTATGGAATCTGGTCACTCGTTTTTGCCCAATGATGCTGATTTTGGTGTCATTGAAAATAAAAGCAAAAAACAGCAATTTATTTATTCCAACGATGACTGGGTTCAAATAGTTAAGAATTCGAAAATCAAACTCCCACTATTCGAAGTAATTGAAATGCAGAGAAATGAATTGCTATCGACCAAAATTCTCGAAAATAATATTACAAACAGAAAAAAAAACAGTGGATGGTCATAATTTTTCATGGCTCAAAATAAAGTGGCTTCGATTCGAGCGCAATTCACCCTTTTCTTTCAAATTTAAAATAACACTTAATAAAGAAGTAGAGTTCGACGAAGTTTATTTAGGAAAAGCCAAAAAAGGGAGATCCCTACAATCCCTTCAAAGCCTGGAAGAAAATAGCCTCTATCCATCTCGTCGTTCAGTTACGTCTGAGAAAAAAAGGGATATGATGGATTTAATTAAATTTATTCCACCTGTGTACCACAACTTTTACAAGAACTTACCAGTCAAACAAGAGTTGACAACGAGACAGCACCAGGACGAGCCAGTGATGAAGACGATGAAAACGACGAATTTTTTTTTCTATATTATAGTGATTACCCTGGCAATAAAAAGTCTCAGCTGTAGGCTTGGCACACGCCTTTTTTTATTGTGACAGCAGTTATTGTACATCGGCCAAAAAAAATTTATTTTATTGAATTTTTTTCTGTCTGCCAAAGAAGAATTTTGTTTCTGAAACTGAAAAATCGGCTGGCTAGGGGAGGCAGACGCATACACATACAAAAATATAGGGAATAGGGTATCCAACAGTTCGTTGCGAACGTACTGAAGCTCGCTTATGTTCATAGTTGTAATGGTTTTTTTTTGTATACTTCATCATGCACTCGCACTCAAGGGGATATGAACACCCTTATAATGATTTAACATTCTGCTAGCAAGGAGAGAAAGAAATAAAGATAGGAAAGAAAGGTGGTACATTGAATTGAGTTTTTAGGTGATAATTATCTCACGGAAATTCTACGGGTGGCATCCAGTTGAAACTGGGGAAATAAATTAAAATTGCTGCCGGTGATTCTAACGGGTGGTTTTTTTTTAGAGGTATAGAACTTTAAGTTGGCAACACTATTTTAACTGGCGGTGATTTTATCATGTTATTTTTAAAATAAAAAAAATTTCAAAAAAATTAAAAATTTGTTTGGTTTAGCTTTTCAACATGAATAGACAAAAACGTTCGGTGAGCGCATAATTTCGCGTTTTGGTCCTGTGAATTTGCCTCCGGGATCGTGCGATTTTACCCCGCTTGACTATTTTCCGTGGGGATATTTGAAGTCGCTAGTCTACGCCGATAAGCCCGAAACGATTGTTCACTTTTGGAGGACAACATTCGCCACGTAATTTCCGATATACGGAAAAAAGTCTCCGAAAACTGAAAAAAACATCCTTTATAATCGCTTGACTTCGCTCCATATACAACAATTTTGCTTATTGACGAAGCTATTTAATCAAAAATGAGCTTTATCACTAATGGACGAAGTGCTCTATGAATTTCGCGATTTATGTTTTTCAAAGTAAGCATCCACCAATTCAGAATTCTGTTCTTCCTGAACAGAAATGTCACCACAGTTTGACATTTGCAGCTGTCAAACCACAGACATGTTTAATACGGGTACCCTACTAAACTGTTCATATAAAGGCTGGAGCAGTTAAATGAAAATGCATCTTTTTCTGTTTTTGGATTCTACCTTGTTCTGAAAGTATTTCACTGCCCTCTTATTTTCAAAAACTCAAGTTAATTGATTTCAAACACTCACCAAACAAAGGTAATATCTTCAATTGAATTAAAAGTTTCAAAACCTTAGCATCAGCTGTGTGTTGACCAAATATAAGTTAAAGTCAGACAATCATAAGACGACAGTACTTTAAACCTATAGTACCTATATTATAAATTCGGTCTTTTATTTTATTTATTGACTTTTAAAAATATGCCTTAATATTGAATGATTGAGGAAAAAAAACTAGTACATATCTGTATTTACTCAGTTTTTTTCTTAAAGTTACTTAAGAAATTGAAAAAAGAAATTCAAACAGATTTCTATTTGTATATTATAAGATTTTATTTTGAAGAAGAAAACACGTTAACAATAAATAATTTTCATTATTTCTTCAAAGACTAAAGGTTACTTAAACTTTTATCATTTTTATTTTGTTACGTTACACAATAACCAAATAAGCAAGGGTGAGAGACGTCATCTAATTTTTAATTTAAACACCTATTCAAAGTATTTCCAATTCAAGTTTAAAGTTCATTAAAAAAAAGTATTTTTAGCGTTGTTGTTTTGAATATGAAAATAAAAGCCAACATTTTATTTGCATTGAATCAAAAAGACCACTTAATCTTTTGCACACAATGTTTATGAGGACACTAATTTAAAGCACAAAACATTTAATTCTCTTATGAATTAAAAAATATTTCCAAACTTAAAGTTTTATGGTCAGATTACGACATAATCGTTCTCACTCAAAATCCACACTCAATACATTTATAACTATATACGATGGTGACTATACCGCAGGCGAAATCCAATCACATGTGGATACTAAGGATAATGCTGTCGTATCTCTTGGGTCTAATTGGCAATATATTTCTTAATGCTTAAAGCTTTATTACTAAATAAATAATTTTCTATCCTGCGGTGTTTGTGTAGATATCGTGTACCAAACGACCGATACGTACTACACATCTGTCTTGTACCTTTTGCTTTATCTTTTAAGCACACAAATAAACCATCGAGACTGTTTATTTGTTTAAGGTTCAGGCATCAACACACAAAAAAGGACAAACACAAAAATAAAAACAAGCATCACCGAGTTTTGAGGACATGTTTGTGTCCTTTTTCTGGGGGATATATTTTATGTTTGAATCCTGAATCTACGAGTTTTTTTGACACAAAATCACAACAAATTCAGCCATGTGTAAAAAAAAATGGGAAAATAAGAGGCTTTAGTTATTTCAAATCTATTCCTTTGACCAAAAATGGGGATGTTCAAGCTTTTAAAAAATAGATCCCTTTTGCTCCAGGCCAAGTTACTTTATTTAATTGATACAAGCATTACATTCCCCAACAAACACATACAGTACAAATGGACTTTTGTATACAGGGTGATTCACCAGCGTTGTGCCAAAAAGCTAGAGCGCGTAGGTTAAGTTGAGACAAGAAAAAAATCGTATGGGAGGGGGGGGTCTATTCCCCTCCGTTTAGCCGGGAGGGGCAATTTTCTGAAAAATTGACTTATTTTGTAAAAAAAAATATTTAAAATCAACGGGTTCGTTCACAACACCGTGTTATACCTTTTTGGAAGGCCAAAAACTTTTGCTTTTATTTTGTTTTTAAATTAAATTGTTTTAACGAATAGTTTAAAAAATATAAATTTTCAAACTCAAAATTTTGAAAAAAAATTTGAAAAAATAATTTTAAAACTAATTTTTTTCAAAATTTTACGTAATTAAGTATAATTTTTGTTTTCAGAATTCAACGCGTCCATTAATCTTTAATCCAACACTGAAAACCGTATGGCTCTACAACTTTTTGTTGCCAAGGTATTCAAAAATAACCGTATATCATAACCAAAATATTATGTTTAGGGCAAAATACAGCCATCTATAGGTACTTGCACACACATGCAAAAACAAAATTCCAATAAAGAAGTTAAAAACTGAAATAATCCAAACCAAATCGTTAATATTGATCGAGAGTTTGTTCAATATCACAATTCAGGAGGGAATAGTGTGTGTGCAATATAATCCATAATAATTGGACTTCATATAGGGGATTTTGGCTTAAATGGCACACAGACACATGATATGTGTACAATGTACCTACTAACATTGGGAAGTAAAACTTTATCTTCCCTGGATAGTTAGTGAATTTAAGCCAAGGAATGAATTCCAAAGCCAGATTATGGAATAAAGAGGAAAGGAAGCGACGCACATCCACATCCCAATCCCAGAGAACTGAACGAAATAATAAAGTTTTGTTTTTAGAATGTATAACGATACATGAGTGGGAGTATGTGGCAAGGAAAAGGGAAATCTGATGTTAGAAATCAAATTACCAGAAAGAAGATACACTATGCGGAACACAATCCGATAGATGATTTCATATTGAAGAGAATTCTAAAGTAAATTTGGTTGCATACACTCTTTCTTAAAGCCATATGAAATGAACACTCATTTCCACACGACATTGTCAAATCGCATTATTTTTAGATCCAATTCACTCATAAGGAAGTAAGTTAGAAATTTGTTTGTATCATCACTTTAACTGTAGGTGTGTTTAGTAATATCATCAATTGCAATTAATTTTGAAAATGGTTTACGTCCGAAGTCTTAAAGGCAATTCTTAGTAGTGTTGCCGGCTCAAATCCGACTTGTTGACTGGATTTTGTTTTTTCAAATCCAGTTAAAGAAAACAGTCAAACATTGTACCATACAAAATGCAGTCAAGAAACAAGTCAAATTTAAAAAAAAAAATTTTTTTGTACCAATTTTTTTTTTTTGGTAACTTTGTTTGGTATTAGTAAAATCTTTATGCAAAAGGTAAAGCGGCTTAAGTCGACTTAAGCGAAAAGTGAATTTTTTAAATATTTAAACAAATTGAAAAATAAGCTTCATTTCTGTATCTTTTGCGTTTGGAACAACAAATACTATTTTAAATTCATTGTTCCATTGCCCATCGTAATTTGAGTTGTGATGCTTTAAATACGGTCATTAAAAGAAGCGAATAGCTTTATTTTTTAATAATCGTCGTATAAATACTTATACAAGGAAAAGTAACTTCCATGTTTCAAATCGCAAAAAATTAAATAAAAATGTTCTTTTTACGTACCGCTTCATCAATTTTTAAATTTGTTTTTCTGCAGCACGTCTCAATTTCAGGTTTAAAATCAAAACAATAATAAAAACAAATAATTACTTTCAGTTGGCACACAACACACACAACGCTTCCTTCCCTTCAAGCAAATGGATCCGAATTGGATCCGCGCGCTGAGTCAAATTCACATACTAGACTCCGCATACGGATCCAAATACGGAGCCGTAAAACGACGTTTGTCGGCTCCATTTAGTATGTAAATTAGAATTCCCACGGACTCGCTTCTGACAGAGAGAGTGAGCGAGTTCGTCCCGCTCAGCGAAATATGAACCCAAAACTGACATGAAACCAAAAATGTAATGTCTGCATGTCCTTTAATGTTTTCCCCATTTCTTTCGTCATTTTGTCTTGCGCGTTTGCAAATAAAGGCAACATCGCGATTTATTTTGTAATATTCACTTTTATTCATATTAAATTTTGACTTTTTTCTATCTTTATTTTAAATTTTTTCTTAACTTTTTATAGGAACGAATTTTTCTTTGTGCTGTCTTCGTCTCTAATGCAAACCAAAAAGTAAACATTATTATATATAAATTAAAGGTTGCTCTCTCCCTCCCCTCTCTCTCTCTCTCTCTCTCTCTCTCTCTCTCTCTCTCTCTCTCTCTCTCTCTCTCTCTCTCTCTCTCTCTCTCTCTCTCTTAATCTATTACAAAAGAAAAAAAATACTCGATGCTCGAATCTCTTTCTTAATTTTGTATGCCATATGCATGCAATTTTAGGAGAGGCCTCGTAAAACGCTGACTCAGGCGAGTCAGAAAATGAGCCGTAAATTCTGAAGTAAGTGATTTTTCTTGAATAGCCCAAATCAGATGTCAAAGAGATTTGACAATGGATGTGTTCGTTGATTTCACTTTGTAAACACTTGCTTACACTAAGTTCACTTTGCATTTGAAATTTGTAAAGTAAAAAATATTTTGTATATGAATTTGAATTTTTGACTTGATTCCAGTCAAAAAACAAAGTTGACTGGATTTTTTTTTTCCAGCTAACGGCAAAAAAATCCAGTCAAATCTGGCTCTGGAATCAAGTCAAAATGGCAACAGTTATTCTTAAAGACTGAAGGAATCTTAAACTACGATTTTACCAGTGTATTCTTCCACAAATTTGATTCGCATGTAACAGAAGAGACGTGTGAAATTTTAATCTTTTCCTTGTTGTCTGTGCAGTATTGCAATCCATCGGTTCTTTTTCCAATACAACTTTTTTTTTTAGAAATATTGGTTACATATATGCTCTTCCTTATTGTAACATTTCTGGAAAATTGATGGTTATACGTGCCGTGCCAATGACGCTAGATAAATATATTTTTTTGAAAAGTTAAATTGGATGGAATGTCAATTCGAAAAAGATTCAAGAATCACATCAACGCCGGCCGATAAGGTGTCGTCCTCATCATTTGAAACTTTGAGAAGATGAGGGAAGAGTCAACCTTATAATTGATTGAATTTTTTAAACCCGCTCCTCCGTTAAAATGCTAACAAGGTAAGCTAAGTGTATACATGTGACATGTATATAAATCACACGGAAACATTATGTCCAAAAAGCTTCAAGATGTGGTAAGACATTTGACATTTTTAGGCTTATAAATGCGGTTAGAAAATGGGCAACCATGAATTGTAATGCATGCTCTTTCTCTAAAATGTTGTCATCTCAGCCATTCGGCATGTTTTCGTCGCCTTGTTCAGGTCTAGATTGTCCTTCTTCAATAATTGCGCTTGCAGGTTTTGATTTGCTTTTCTAATTACTATGCAGTTCTTCAGTATCGACTTTTATTCTCTCCGAAACTGAAACTCCCCACCAGTGAAACTTCAAAATTGTCTGACTTTTTTCAGGTTTTCATTGTTATCTCTTAAGCTAAACACATTTTGCATTAAAAAGTTGAAGAGAGCATAATTTCCTAAAAGTGGGAAAGTGAACCAGATCTTTTAGCCCAATATTAACGTAGATATAGCCGATTTCTTGTTGGGGTCTGCTGACCGAAAGCTTATAGTAATGTTATTTCCACATTTTAGTGCCTGGTCATCACTTGCTCTGGTTTTCTCCCTCAATAACTTTTTTTCTTTACGTCTTACGGCAAAAACATATTTCCCTTTTTGTAGAGCGTTAAATTTTCTATAAATATTGATAGTACAGAAATTGTTGCATGTCAATTTGTTACCCAGATATGGCGCTTCGATAAACAGGTCATTTTTCAAAACTTTTTGGCTTTTCTTTTCGATTTGAAAAATGGCCTGTTTTTCGAAGTGCCATATCTTGGTATCAAACTGACAATTTTCGTCTTATCAAAATTGCAGGAAATTCAACGCGTAAAGAAAAAAAAAGTGTATTGAGGGAAAACCGGAGCAAGTGATGATCAGACACGCAAATGTGGAAATAACATTACTATTGGCTTTCGGTCAGCAGACCCCAAAAAGAAATCGACTGCATATCCGTTAATATTGGGTTTAAACATCTGGTTCACCTACCAGCTTTAAGGAAAATGTGTGTAGTTCAGAGATATTAGTGAAAAACTGAAAAAGCCAGACAATTTAGAGGTTTTTGCCCCTCTGAACTCTGTCGAGCAGGTGTAAAAAAGTTTGTGGAGCACCTGCCCAGAAAGTGTCCGGTTTTATATAAAACTCCATAGATAAATCTACAAAATAGACATACTAACATCGGCTCAAGACAGATAGAACAGAATAGAGAAGAACACAAGTCAACAGCAAGAGGTTGGTGTCGCACGGTCTCCCATCCTACAAACCACGCGCAAGGCCTATATTATTTAAAATTGTTTTACATTTACCGCAGAGATTATCGGAAAAGAAGACAAACGTGATCGTATTCTATAACAAACATCACCAGAAATCAGCATCACTAGAACTTTGCGATTTATAAGCCTTCGAAACTGTAGAATAGGGTTGTAAACTCAATCATTTCAAATTCTCTTAAAGCCTTCATTAAAGTGATGGTGCAATTTTTTCGTCTATCATCAAGTTAAAATATGAAGATATTTTATCCAACCAACACAAAAAACAATTTAAACTTAATTTTATTAAAACAAACAACAGGAAACCCAAATATTAAAGTCAAGCAAAAAATTATTTATGAAGCGTCATTAAAAAGGCTCCAATATTCCAAACGGCAGCTTAAATATTAAAGCACCAATTTTTATTTTAAATTTCAAAACAATTTTTATAAATGGCGTTGTCACAATATTTTAAACTGCGTCTCACCAATTAATACTTAAATGATTTACAATAACAAATTCCATTTCCATAAATCAAAAACACACTTTCGTTCGTATACAACAAGGTGCTATTAAATTAAAACTAAACCAAATTTAATTAACCCAGACAGGAAATTCTAATTGTTTTTGTTTACCAAAATAATCCCATCTGTCCCGCAAATGACTTTGACTTCAAAAATACATCTCTAAATCAAAAAAATATTTCTTAGAGTCAACTATTAACTAAATCAGATGTATCCCCCAATTTAAATTCAAATAACATCACTCCCATATGACACAATCAATTTACAAAAAAAAAAAAAAAAACATTCCAAAAACTTAAAATTAAATGTTAGTACATGATTCTAATAAAATAATTATTACCCCCACATGACCAAAGACCAAACTCATGAATGAAACAATAATTATATTCACTGCAAACCTCCCAAGTAATTAAATTCTCATAAAAACAAATATTTTAGTAGCTAAGCATTAATTTTCACGACGTGAACCCCAATCCAACAACATCATCACAACAGCACTCACACTCATCATCATCATCGGCACTAAATTAATTGTTTCAAAATAATAATTTTTGGCCAAAAAACAAATACAATCTCTGATGTACTCGTACACTTTTTGCAACCAAAGCAAAAGCAAACCACATCCAGTAGATATTTCGTCCATGTGTCCATTGAAGCGAGAGGGGAATTTTGGAATACTAATTTTTTTATTTCCATTTTATTCAACATAAACAAAATTGGACAAGACAAATGGTTTCCATAAAAAAAAAATTTGCCTTTCTGAAAATGAAAATAAATTTCAATTGCTCGTCATATCAGTTCAAGTTTAGAAGTCGGTACGCCCGATGCCGCCACTGCCGCGGCGCGGCGCGGCGTTGCTGCAGGCCTATTGATATAATATGAAATATGACCAACGACCAATGGCCAGGCCAACTTATTGACGTTCGACCATCGGTCGCTCCCGCTGCTGCTGTCATCGCTGTCGACGCATTCATTTATTCTATTCCACAATAAATTCCACATGCGATGATAGAATGTTTAATTGACCAAAGAGCTGGAACGCAAATTTTAACAAATCACCTCCGGACGGATCAATTGGCATTTAAAACGAAAAACCCCGATAGATACTACTTTTTTCTCCATCGGCATCGTTTCGTGTATCTATCTGCGAGCATTAAATGAACTGCAATGTTTTTGTTTAGAAAAATGGAATAAATAAAAATAAAAAAAAATTTGCTTTATAAAGCATTTTTATACAGCGAGTGGTCGAGCAACCCCCTCCCCTCCCCAACCACTCACAGAGTTATGCAAGGTGAATCCATGGAAAGGAAAGCAAATGAAAATTGATCTTAATTTGTATCTTTTTTTTTTGAGGTAGCTAGATACGTTTATTTATTTTATTGTACGTTGACGTTGCGGCAGTCTATGGGTCGACATGTGGCCCATTGTTGTCGTAATTTTTATGTGCGGTTATATACCGTTGCTGTTGCTGTCATTGTAGCCAAATTGCCGCCATAGCCGGATGACAATTATCCGATTGAATGGGCACTTTATACGAGTTTTCATTGCCGCGGAAGCAAATGTCACACACTTTTGAATGTAATTATAGCTAAACTTTTATCTACTTAGCGTGAGGTTGGCCTGTGGTTAATGATTTTGCCAGAAAGCAATGATTTGCATTCGGGGCACGTTTATGTTGGAAGTGGCAACTTTACACAAGTTTTTTTCTTCTTTTTTTTTGGAATTTTTAATTAACTTTTACTCTTCTCTATGCTACCATATCGATTGAAGGTTTTTTTTTTGTCTTTTTATTTTGTTTTTCCTTCAAGAGTACTTATTTGTTTTTGTAATTATATACTTGGAGTGAAGAAAAATGTATCTCGAAACTGTTGAAAGAGATACAGTGCAACACCCAAACGATTAACAACTACTAACAGAGGGGGTGCCAAAAAAAAAAAAACAGAAACGGTAATTAAGACTCATTCTCTGCAGTTACATAATATTCCGAGATAAGGAAGAGGATTTTGTTTTAAAGGACCAGCATCATTAAAACAGGGAGCAGAGAACGACGAAATTAATCTTAGTATTTAGTTGAAAGAAGTGGTTTTTTTTTCTGACCGAATTAATTTTTGTATTCCCCTAATATAATGTCTTGGACTAAATAATGATAAAATATGGGAGATAGATATGCAAGCAAAAGTTGTGAAGTGGAAATATATACAAATTATTTTTTAAATAATTTAACATTCAATTTAATACTTAGACAGAATAATATTTTATAGAATTATAAGAAAATACTTCAAACCTTAAACTTCACGCGAACCCAAATGAAACAAAGTCGTTGTTAAGTTTTGACATCAAAGATCAATGAACGGATTCTTTTGTCGATTATAAAGCGACCAATAAGTGACACCCGGGATCTAGTTAGCTAGTTAAGTCATTTGAACTATGCTGATAAAATCTGTCTAATGGCAAACGGTACTGATTCTTAGACAAATGTGTACATTGCTTCAACTAAATGGAGAAGCGGCTGCCTTAAGGATTCCAAAAAGACAAAAATAATATACACCAGCCGAAACCAACATCAACAGCTGATTGTGAGACAGGGGACCATAGAGGAGGTCACTCAGTTCTTCTATCTGGGAAGCTATCTATCTTTCGATGGTTGAACAGACATCGACATCAGCTAAAGCCAAAATAAAGCTTTCAGTATTTTCGGAAAAATTTCTCCAGTGTAGAAAGCTACAAAAATATCACTTCGCACTAAGTTTTAACTCTTTGAATCCAAATTTCGGATAATTCTGTTGCCATCAACTCAAGGTTGCAAGCTTTTATAAATTATTTTCTGGCGTTACATTCTAAAGATCCGGTTGCCACAAACCATGTCCAACAACAATGTGATGTGGCTTACCTAAAACTGAAAAATGACATCAAACTAAGAAATTTGCGCTGGGTAGACAGCACACTGTGTGCTTTCAATGGAATCTTCAAGGTGCAAGGTGAGTTGGATGACCGCATGAAACATAGAGATCGAATGTCATGAAATTAGCTCAGTCCCAGGATTCGCAGTCGTGGTCTCAGCTGTGGTATCGTGTTAGGAACAAAGAGAATGATGTGGTTGTTGCACTATGATAATGGTCCAACATTTTTCAAAGCTCTTCTTTCAGCTAATTTATTTCACCACTATAACTCTTATAGTCAATACTTGCTTCATGATATATATCGTCTCATTGATATGGAAGTATTTTAGGGATTGATATTGTTGTTTTACTTCTTTGTTTAAACTGTGAAATGAACAACAAGAAGTATCCTTAAAGAAACTTCTCCATTTGGCACCTCGGACCATTGTGTCATTTCAGCTAATTTCTCGATCTCCAACCATCCAGTTAAAGAAAAAATTTTCACTAGGACCGTTTGGCAATACGAGAAAGCCAACTGGGACGGTCTGAATAATTTATTTCGCAACTTTAACTGGTCATTATGCTTCCTCGATAATGACATTGATGCCAGTGCTGAAATGATTACAGAAGTGATTTTTCTTGGAATTAGAACTATTGTCCCTCACAGAACAAAATGTATCAAACCAAAAGAAAAGTCTTGGTTTACCGAAGAGTGTAAAGAAGCTATCAGGTTGAAAGAAGTAAGCTTCCGATCCTATAAAGCCAACCCAACTGAGGAAAATCGGAAGAAACACAAACAAGTAAGGAACTCGTGCAACTCCGTTATCCATAAAACGAAATTTTTGCATGACCAGAAGTTACGGCAAAAAATTCTGCAATGTCCCAAAGGCAGTAAAAACTTCTGGTCATTTGTAAAAAACGTCAAGAGCTCAACGTCATCATCAGTTCCAACGCTCATCGTCGACAATAAACCAATTGTCAGCTCTTCAGAGAAGGCGAATATGCTCGCAGCTCATTTTGCTGCAAGTTCTACGTTGCCTGCAAGCAACAATGCCCCTCCTGTACTTGAGAACGTTAATTCTTCTATGGGACAGATATTTTTCCGCACTCGTACAGTAGCAAGAGTACTTCAAGATCTGGATATACACAAATCCGCTGGCCCGGATGGTATACCCCCTATTCTTCTGAAGAAGTGTTCTTCATCTCTGGCAAAACCACTGCGTAAGCTTTTTCATCGCTCCTATCGTTCAGGAATCTTTCCTAGTAGATGGAAAACAGCATTTGTCCAGCCCGTCCCAAAAAAAGGTGACTCCTCCTCCCCCTCCTCCTACCGACCAATTGCACTTACGTCCCTTCTTTCCAAGGTCATGGAAACGCTGATAAATCGTCAGCTCAAGAAATATCTCGAAGATCGGGAGCTTTTAAATGACCGGCAATACGGCTTTCGCAGCAATCGTTCCACTGGTGATCTGATGGCATATCTCACCGAACATTGGAACAAATCTGTGCATCGCTTTGGCGAAAGCAAAATTATTGCGCTTGATATTTCAAAGGCATTTGATAGAGTTTAGCATGAAGCTCTTTTATCGAAAATACGTGCATTTGGTATCGATGATACTTTTATTCGTTGGATTAGAAGCTATCTTCTGGACCGTTCAATACAAGTTGTATTAGACGGTTTCAAGTCTGATCTCCACATAATAAATGCTGGTGTGCCCCAGGGCTCCGTTCTGTCTCCGACTCTCTTTCTCATTTTTATAAATGATCTCTTGTCTGTGACTTCTAATCCATTAAATTGTTTTGCTGATGACTCAACCCTCAGCTTTTCATATACGTTTGATAATTCACGGCCTTCGCCTTCGGACGTGTTATTACAACGAAATCGTATGATAAGCTCATTAAACTCCGATTTAAACAGCATTGTGAATTGGGGTACTAGAAATCGTGTGGAGTTTAATGCGTCGAAAACTCAATGCTGTCTTTTGTCGTTGAAGCTAAACATACTAGCATCGAGGAGGCCGAAAAGCTTACAGTACCTACTCGGTATGTGTATCAGTGACAATCTTCGTTGGAATGATCATATACTTGAGATTGCCAAGAATGCTGCAAGATGCTTAGGCTTTCTTAATAGATGCAAGAAGTTTTTCACCCCTTCTGATGTGGCTACAATTTACAAGGTGTTTATACGCCCTAAACTCGAGTACAACTCCCATCTCTGGGCAGGTGCTTCTCAAACTTTTCTTCACCTGCTCGACAAAGTTCAGAAAAAGGCGTTAAAATTGATAGGAGAGAGAAAAATTAAGGAAACATTTCCATCACTCGAACATCGTCGAAATGTTTCATGTCTTTCTTTATTTTACAGGTTCTTTTACAAAAAATGTTCACTTGAGGTAGCCAGCTGCGTTCCACCCCTTAAACATTTCTCCCGTAACACTCGTCTTGCTAGGAACGCTCATCAGTTTACACTTGAGCCCAATTTCGGTCGTACCGTGAAATATAGGGATTCTTTCTTTAGCCGTACAACACGAATGTGGAATGAATTGCCTGGCACAATTTTTCCTTACCATTTTGATCTGCAGACATTCAAGATCAATGTTCATCGACACCTCCTTTCCCTTCCTCCCTAAATTCCTATCGCTTGCGCTGTGAATTATCATTTAAAGGGCTATAATAAAACCCCTTGAGCGCGTGTGCATTATAAAAAAAAAAAAAAAAAGCACATAAAGTTGCGCTGGATAGGCCATACACTGTGCTTTCAATGGAATCCTCAAGGTGCAAGGCGAGTTGGATGACCACAGGAAACATAGAGATCAAATTTCATGAAGGTAGCTCAGTCCCATCCCAGAATCCGCAGTCGATGTCACAGCTGTAGTATCGTGCTATAGGAACATAGAGATATGAAAGGATCTGGTTGTTGCACCATGATTTTTCGAAGCTCTTCTTCCAGCCACTATAATTCTTATAGTTAAAACTTATAGTAAAACTTAAACTACCTATCGTTCCATTGATATGAAAGCATTCTAAAGATATTCTTATCGAATCACATTATTCCAACAACAAATCTGGACCTACAGATGGATATTGTGTAACTGCATTTTTAAAACTGTCAAACGAACAACATGCTCACAAATTGGCCATATTGTCATAAGTTGATTTCTTTTAAGCATTTTAAACCTCGTGATGATAATGTCTTGCAAAAAATATTAGTTTTAAAATATGGTTTAAAAAATAGGCATAAATCTTGATTATTATAAAATTAATGATTTAACTGTTGAAGCTCTCTCGACGATATTTAGTGGTTTCTTCTAATGAAAATATATCCGACTCCCTTCAATTATAATGTGAAGTACCACAGGGTATCATCATTGGGCCACTACTGTTCATAATGTTCATTTAATATTTATTTTTACATTTATGGGCCTTTTTCTTAACTTTTGATCTCTATTGGTTATACAGGAATGGTTGAAAGTGTATATGTCACTAGGTCTTGGCTCCCGTAGCAGTTTTAGTATATTAATTATAAATTAGATGTAGATGGATTAAAAATATAATAGAATTTTAAGATTCCCCGAACTTCGAGACCAGTGATTTTCTATTAATTTTTGTATCCATCGAAAATTTTAATTCTTTGCTTAACTCAATAATATCACTTTTAAAATCCTACATCTGCAGATTGAGGACAGAGTGGTTTCCGTTTAAATGCTGATTTAAGTATTTTGTGTATCCTAACTTCCGTATACATAATATAATATTGTATCTTAAAAATATCCTACGATTAAATTAATTATTCCTTATCAACCAATCCAACGCATAACATCCCGTTATCCTATTAATTTATCACATTAACGTTTCTAAGCACTTCCTTGTTCACCGGAAAATCAACATAAATGTATATTTAAACCAAAATAGATTAAATTCTTTCCAAAGCAGATTGGATACACCTTCCAACTTTTCTAAAAACACAATTTCCACACTTCGTCCTTTATAACAACACAAAATTATTTCGACACGTATTTTTCTTACTTCATTTTACACACGCACACAATGGAATGCAAGGTATACCTACTTCGTGTTTCCAAATAGGATAACGTACGACAAAACGAGAAAAAAAGAGGAAACGCTTCCCTTTTCTAGAGCATCCTTCGGGCATATTAATTTCTGTTTTGTATGTTTGCGTTTAATACCAGTTCATGTTTTTCTCTTGTCCGTAGAGTCGTTAACGTCCGTTGGACAGGCGTGTTTTTTAAATTGCAAAAAGTGTATTTTGATGTTTTAAGAAATTGGAATTTAAATTTTGCAATAAGATATCTACCAATGTGAATAAATATTCACTAAGTATATTTTCTTATAAATTATTAATTCGTCCTTAATTAAAGGAATAGTGTTGAAGGTCGTGGAACTTGTGTTGAATCAATAACGACACTAGTAATTCTCTCACTATTATAATGAAATAAAAAATCTCTCTCTCAGTACCTAAAGTAAAAATAAGTCATTAAAATCCACCAATATCTGAATCCCTCAAGGACACCAGGACCTTGTATAAATAAACACAAAATTTATTATATAATGGTTTCAAAATCACAAACAAACATTTCTACCCACAAACCCCCAGGGTTTTCCATTAACATAGAAAGACAAAAGCTTAGCCGTGTAATCAATAGTCCCTGCAGAAATATTGCTGTCGTTACATTTAATCTTCCATGAAAAAAATTCAAAATCGAGGAACGAATTTGTTTAGGCTTACAAAAAAAAAAAAAAAAAAAAATTAAGGACCATTTTCGCAGGAGGCCCACCGAAAGAAATCAAATTATGAATGAGATCAACGAAAAATAAAAGAAATCACCAGAATAAATCAAGATGAGGATTAATGAATCTGGTCTTCTTATTGAATTTGTTTTTTTTTTTTTTTTTATAATTGAACAGGACAAAGAGAAGACGCGATTAATTCTTGTAAAAAAAATGTTTTTTTAGAGATGAACGAGAATAATTTAGATTTATTTAAAATTCAAGTTTTTTTTTTAGGTTTTATAAAATTAATGAGGAAGGACAAATCATGCCGATTAATTATGGCTACAGCATCTTAAAGCAAAATAAAATGCACGACAGGGTCGCTCGCACTTGCTCTAATGCTAAATAATTGCTTAAAATTATAAGTTTTCTAAAAAAATCTCTTAATTGTTTTTATTGGTTTGAGAGCTTTCTTTAAAGAACTAAGTTTACAATAGAAATTTCAAAAATAAATATCTATCAAAAATCAGAATATCCCTCGATCGATCTTAAACTTTTTGGCCGTTTATTTAAACCTTATGGCAGTCAGACGGACATAACTTTCAGACCCACCTTTTTTGACTTCTGTATAATAATGTCAAGTTTGATTGTTACCTCAATTTTCTTGTTTTTTTTTTTTCACAAGGAAAAGCAAGGGTCTTGGGAAATTATGTTGGTGTGGTAAGAAGGGAGTGCTGTATAAAAAACCGGGTCATTGAGGAAAAAAACATGCACGGACAGGTCCACCTTGAACAGAAATAAAGGATCTTCTCAGATAGGTATAGAAATGGCGGTATTCAAGCTGGGAAACTTCTAAAAAAAAAAAAATACAAATAGAGCTGGGGTGCGCCGTTTTTTTTTTACCATGACTTATAGCTAAGGAATGAAAGGGATGTAAGAGGATGAGCTTATAGTCGGTCGTTGGTCAAGTTATGTACGGCTATTAATCTGCCAGACAATCTCTCTTGACGAATCAAATTGACCAGACTCCAGACTTAATGCCACATATCGAGGTAGTTGGCTGGTCATGGTATACAATTCGCTCAGCAAATGGCTTGGTTTTGTGTCCGTCCATGAAATCCTGCGCCAAGCTTTGATTTTTAGACTTTTTAGACTGATGGGGGAAATTTGGTTAGGAATGATTCAAAAACGTTCCCCGGCGGGTCTTTGAAGTCGCTCTTAAACTCCCAGGCAATCCAATAGAAAACTATAATGTGATCAAATTCCATCATACTTTATGTCACCTAGGTGGGTTGCTGGTTAGTAAGGTCACATTTGATGCGTCAGAGATATCGTTTTGTATTCACTGGTCGGTTTAATATCCATCCAAGAATCATAAACCTATGCTCCAGACTGGTCTTTTGACAACTGTTTGTATGTGTATGTCGAAAGTGATATATTCAGAGCCACCTTATTGCATCGAGAAAGTTTATCAGATCTTTTATCATTTTATTGGATAGTTTACCAAGGTCTCCATAAAAAGGTTCACCAAGATAAAGCTGGGCAGTGGCACAGTAATAATTGGACGACAGTCTTCTTCTCTGTATCATGTCAACAAGATCAGCAGTAGTCGTTATAACAATTACCTATTCTTGCACCGACTAGACAGTGGTCCGTGCTTATCGCCACCAACACCAACCTGACTATATTTGCCTGGTTTGGCGAGGTGATTCGTTTGTTCCAGATTTATTGTAGGCAGGCTACATCTTCCTAAATATGATGCAATTAGTCAACGCCCTTCACAGCCCCTAGCGGAGTGTTGATTTCTCTGGCGAGTGATCTGTGAATGGCTGATCCTTGCCTGGCATGATTTATCTCAAAGCCACTGTGCTCTGGAGCCGAGGTCAGTACCAAGACCATATACAGATCATTCTGACATTGTTTGACTAATGTGGTTAATAGCGACCTGACTATTAATTAAGATAGGGACATTTCGATTTAGATGCGGGTGTTGGTACATTAGTTAGAAAGCTTCCCAAATTGCAAGAACTTTTGACTATAAGATGCTTAAAATATGCCAGCACCCACTCCACATTCCATCTTGGAACCATCTGTTAAAATAGTTATGTCGAAGTCTGTCATCGTTTTCCCATCAGTCTTTTATGGAAGGGAGTTTTCTTTTCAGATGATAACTAGCCCATATAAACTGCTTCATTGCAGTTTTTCCAAAAGCTGAAGTTATTACAATTTGTGTTACCCAGCCAACAAAAGCATTGATATTTTCAAAGAAAGCCAAATAGCACAGATCTTCCACGGTTAGTACTTGCTGAGTATCGCTGAATTTATGGCCGAACCTTTCAAAGAAAGTAAAAAAACAAAATTTACTACTCAAGCTGAGCAGGCACAAACTTTCCTTGTTGGTTGAAATCCTGATAGGTTACAACTCATGTCAAAATGACGATAGGCAAAGAAGCTCTGATTTCGCTTCTTCTGTGTGAGCCCCAGCTTGATTCGGACCAGAAAGGCAGCCGTTGGTGAATACTTCCTCAAAGAGCTGGGGGGAGATGTCTCGAAAAAGGTCACTTAAGGAACACCCCCAATCAATTTAAGACCCCTTCCCAGAATTAGATAGGGAATATAATTTTGTAGTCTGGAGAACAAACAACACAGCTGTGGCTATTGAACCACCGACAAAAATTGTATGGCCGTTAATCGACTTTTCAGTAAACAAAATCGTTTGACCGAATTCGCTGTTAAAGAGTCTCGCATGCTTTATTTAATAAACTATAATTTTAGATATTTTTTTTTTTATTCATTGATCAATACCAAAATGAATTATTGTTAGGCTGTATGAAACATAACCATTCAAAGGAATGTCACATTAACAAATTGCTTAAGCCATTCACCTCACGTAAACATGACATTCGTTGCATAAATCATGCCTTCTATTTTATTTCTATTATTAGTATCAAATTATAGAAAAGCATTTGCTCAATAAACGATAACATCTACTAAACTTCATGTAGACATATAGTAGTATTAAGTTACTTAGAAATATGACTCGTAATTAGAGCTGTTAATTTAATTAAAAATATAATTATTCTTGTGGCTTCGAGTTACAACAAGACCATCGCATAAAAAAGACAACACCTTAAATAATGAGCCTCCTGCCAAATTAGTTTCAGATAACACAACTTGCTTTGACAATTATTAAAAGCGTTCAAGAGTACACAAAAAAAAAAAATCTCATTACTATGAACATAAAGCACTTAAAAAAACACTAAGCACGACACTATATACAAAAAAAAAAACAACAACAACAACGACTATTTACATGCTTGAATTGAGCTTCATAGTACTCGACTCCTGTATTGTAAGTAGTTGTATTCTTTCTGCTATGTCTTGTGTTCCCAAATGAGGACACTTAAATGCTTCAGCCAAAAACAGCACACCTTCTTCCGGCACCATTATCTTTTATGCTTCAGGCCTCTCGTTCCGAAAAAGGGACTATGACGACAAAAACCAAAGTACAAAACGCTTTTGCTAAGTAATGCAGACAAAAAATGGCAAAACAGGAGGAAAGATACAATATCTATCTATCTACATTTACATGGAATCATGTATGTGTACAAACATCCTCATATCACATTCCTTATTGTATACTCGTTTTATGGCAGGGCCCTATCAATGCTTTTGTTCCTGGTGTTTCATTTTTGTGGGTGTCAGACGTTTACCTAACCATAAAAGGCTCAACTTCTTCTTCTTCTGACGTAGATACTTACATATACTCGTAAAAAGATGAAAATATTTTCAAAAAAGTAGACACACGACAACACAACAACAACAAAAAGCAATCAGCTCAATTTCAATTTCAATTTAAGCAGCTCAAAGTACAAAGAATATATCTGAGAGCCCATTAATTAACTGCCAATTTTATTTTGAACGCCTTTATATAAAAAAAAAAAAAAAAAAATCGTAATCAATATTAGTAGGTTGTACAGATGTATCTAGGTACGTTAGCGTAGACGTAGACAAACACCAAACTGCTGTGTAAGGAGCTGTGTATAGATACATTTTGGAAAGTAAGCCTCTTAGGACAAATAATGTTGATTCTAATAAATACTTATTCCATCTTAAGCAATATGAATAAATTATCGGAATTTTGTGAAACGGAAGATACAAAAACTAAATTAATGGCTAATGTGCCAACATTTTGGGTTTGAATTGTTTTCAAATGAATGGTTGAATGGATTTTAATAAATCATAATTGCTGCTGTTTCTTGTTGGAACAATTATTATAGTTAGTTAAGTGCTGACGAGTAATGTTTAATTTCCAAACTCAACTAAATAGATTTAAACAACAATAAGATTTATTTAATTTTTTTTATTTTTGTCCCATCAAGACGAAATAGACTCAACACAATTCTATATCAGAGAGATGGTTTGTTTTCTCTTTTTTTTAGGAAGTCCTTTACAAACCCATGCTCCTGATTTGGAAAGTAAGGGTAGGCATATATTTTTCAGTTACCTTACGGAACCATATTGTGGCGTTTAACTACAAAAATAAAACAAATTTATCTCATTTTGGTGAAGTTGCCTGTCTGAGATACAATTTCGCCGAAGTTTAAAGATGAAAAATTCACCGGAACTTCCGGGTATTATACATTTTGTTTAGAAAAAAAAAAAACTTTATTGAATTTTGAACGCAGCTGTTGTGTTTGTTAAACTTTCCTGTTTTTATACGATATTAATTTTAAAATGGAGAGAGGCTTAATGAAATTCAAGCAAATCGAGCAATCGCGTAGCGATGAGTCCACTAGTGATATGATGGTATCGTATAGCTAGCTCACCGAAAAGTTGAAGCAATCCTTGCATTGTCTTGGAGATAGAAGTAGTCAGTCTGATATATCGTAAAATAAATATTGGTGTGCCCTAAGGCACCATTTTGTCTCCTACTCTCTTCGTCATTTTTATCTAGGATTTCTTGTCTAAGACATGATATCTACTAAAATGATTTTCTGACGATTGTATCATTTTCATATTCGTTTCCAGCCATGTTCTTCGGATGTAGAACTGCAACGGCAGCATATGTAAAGCTCATTGAATTATGATCTTCTCAGCATTGTCGTATGGAAAACTATCAACTACGTGACGTAAAAGTATATGCATCATCAATCAACCGACGAACGAAGCCTTTAATATAGTTTTTTCATATCAGGGCAGGTGCGATTAGGTATCGGTACTAAGGCAAGTTATGGATTCGTGAACAAATTTTTTTTTGGTTATAATCACACATGACATGGTTGTGTGTCTGTCTGTTCGCACCTCTAGAGCACAGACAAATACAGACCGCCAACTCATACTCCTCTTGACTGAAACACCCTCGAAATATTCTTTCGTGTCTGTGAATACGTGTACGTGTACATGTACAGTACATCCCTGCCTGTGCATTTTTTTTTTTAAGGTGTGTTTGCTACTCCCATTTAAAAAGCAAGGGAGAACGTCACACTCTCAAAATAAATGGCATATCAGCTGAATTTTAGCTTGTAGGCAAAAAGAGAGATCTAGATCTTAAACGGCGCCGATTTGCTTTAAATTTGGTATATAGTAAATATTTAGAATTCCCTAGCGGCGTCTATTCTCTTTTTTAATCAAGGTCGAAAAAAAACGGTACCTGCCATACAGTCATGAAGAAAAAAATCGATTTTCTCAAAATCGGCTCTAATGATTTTGATAAAACTTTCAGAATGCTATTTTTTTTAGACAGTCTATCTTTTGGTTACAAATTTTTTTTCAAAATTTTTTTTATAACGGTAGGTATACCTCTCATAGAACAAGTATTTTCAAATCAAATTTTCTCGTAAACTACTTCCGATTTCAATCAAATTTTGGACACAGGAAATCACTCATAACTTTATTAATATGGCATTTCAAAATTCTCAAAAACTTTTTTTTTTTGCATTTTTAATAATTTTTTCTAAAAAAGTTATAGGAAATAATAAAAGCGCCCACCTATCTCCTTAGTTGGTTATTTTCTTTTGTGTGTACAAGTGCCTTGAGATTGAATAAATTAAAATTTACTGTTTTTTAAGGTAAGTTTATAGTAAAAAGTCTATTAAAGTGTGTGTGTTTACAATGTTAAGGCTATGTAAAATTAATTTTAAGTTTTTATATCAAAAAAAAGTGAGTTAAGTAGTGCTTTGTGCAATTTTAGTTTTGCGAAATATTCGCTTTCAAACTCGTCGATATCATTTTTAAAGGAATTCTTGTTGGGGCACAGAGGAATTAGGTGATCCCATGTGCCCTCTATTTCTGAACCTGTTTAATTTTTGATTATGGTACAGATGGTACCCAACTAAAAATTAAGTTAATCAAAGTTTTAAGTTATATTTTGATCAAAAAGAATAAAATAAATACCTGCCTAGATAAGAGTTTATACAATCTTATTACTTTTTGAGAAGAAGATTTTTCATAGGAGGCACATAGGCCCACGTCATTGGGGCACATAGGACCAAAATCACTTTTTTTGCACATTTAATTTTAAAAACAAAAGTGATAAAATTGCGACAGCCATTATTTACTTAGTTAATATTAAAACCTTAAGGTAAGTGGTGAGGAAATTTGAGCCTTTTTTCTCCGTTCAATATATTTGAATAAACCGGCAAACGTTACGCGGTCCCCTGTGCCCGTCCTCCCCTATTATTAAATAACGCTCTATGTTATAATGTTATTGTTTTCGTTGTTTTTTTTTTGTATTTATTTTTGGGACGGCAAAATAACAATTTGCCTAAGGCGACAAAATTCTCAGGTTCGGCACCGCCTATTTACTGTACCTATGAAGTTTGAAGGAAATCCGTCAAGCCATTAAGGCTATGTAGACTGTGCTGTCAAAGTGAAAAAGGGCGAAGAAGCTGACTCCTACAGATGAACGGTATGGTAAAAACGACTTTTCTGGTTCCCCTATCATTGAAATGTCATGTTTTTACAAAACCTCGATATTTTGTTCTTGTTAATTTATTTTCAGAATGATAAACACTAAACTAACCTTTTGGGGATGGATTGCAATTTGGAATTATACTCACTTAATTCGAGTTAGTAATCAAACGAACGGAAATTTGTTTTTTCTGTGCTCGCAAAACTAATTTTTATTTTTGGAAACTATTGAATAATTGTAGAGTTAATGTATATCAGCTTATAAAATAAACAGTTTGAAATAAAGTTTAGTTCAGAATACGGAAGAAAGAAGAGGATTTCTTTGAACTTCAAAGTATTGTTTACCATCTGTACACCTGTTCACTTGAAAAGTATCAAAATTATTTTACAAACTAATATTCAGCCATAATAAATATGATTTAGAGAACTAAAATTGTTTTAAAATTAAGATTATGCGATCATAAAAAACATTTTTTATTTGTTGTACGATGATTCTCCGTGGTAAAAGTTGAATAAAGAAATTTTTAGTATAAATTATATTTTCTTACTAAAAAAAAAAAAAACTTAATCTTTTTGTGTGTTTATTTTTCCTTGGTCTATTTTATCAGACCACCAGTTGGAGGTATACATTTAGCTAGGTTTCCCAAAATTATAAATTTAAATTATTTTTTGCCACCCGTTACTTTTTTGGGGAGGATTACATTTATTTTTGAAAATATTAAGATTTTTTAAGGAACTTAATGTCACTATTTTTGCTATTGTTTGATGGAGTTAATGTTATAATATGCATGAGGTAAACCTTTTACATGGACTTAATTGAAGTGATGAATTTCGGACGCACTTGACACTTCAGAAGTATCCAATAAAATTCCAAAATAAAATGCTTAAAGTTGGATGGTCATCTCCCAGGACGCCAAGACCAAGAGCTTCAGCGCACTTCCCCTTTCTGTACTGTTTTAAACCCATTGAAGCAATTCTTATCTTCTTATAGACATACAAATTTTGCTGTGATGGTTGCAGGTGTAGATACAAACACAATTATTTAACCAAAATATTTATCGACTAACTGCCAACAACATTTGACAACACTACTTATCATTTCCCCAAAAACGTTTTGCCATAAACTTAAGTGAACATTAAATACAGCCGCTACTGTATGAAAACAGAAGGAGAAAACCATTCTGTTGACATGAGATATTTTTAAGTAATTTTCTTCATTATAAAATAAAAACTCCCACATCATTTTAAACCATGAGTATGTGTGTTTTTTTTTTTATTATTTGTAAGTGCCTTTTAACCGGAAAATTGTAAACATATATTATGGAATGCTGTAGATATACTGTATGCTGGGAAAAGGCAATTAAACCGACTTTTCAACTGCAGCATGTGTTCTTTATTGGTTGACAAATAATGAATGAAAAGTGAAAATATTTTCATATTTGCGAGCTGAAAAATATTTTGAAGGTAGAGAGAGGTAGGTACTTATAAAAAGTAAAAAAAAAACATACTCCATCGCGTTCGCGTGTTGAATTTCAACCAAAATATATTTCATCTTATTTAAGAAAAAAATTACTTCATATTTTTCCTGTAGGCAGTTCAGTTTTTTACAAGTTTGTAAATATTTTTCATTTATTTCCTAAAAAAAAAAGAAAAACGATCGAAGCAAAATATCCAACAGGCTGGAAATATTTCAGATGGCCTTTTTGGTAGGAGCGCAAAAACAAATTGGGATGCTATCCTCATCTTATTACATATTCTTAGGATTTTTTTTTAGTCGTGTCTGTTGTATCTGAGGAAGTTCCATTGAAGGCTTTATTTAGAATCAATACCCTTTTTTCGATGTTATGATATATTTTGGATAATGTATTCAAGGCAATTGAAGCTCCTTTTCTCCTTTTATGATTATGTCTTGTGTCCTGATGAAGTCGTTTTGTATGCAAGACAACCCGTTGTTGATATTTTTAATGAAACACAACCACACAGAGGAAAGATGGCTTATTTTCAATATTCACCTAATTCAAAAATAATGTCTCAGCACTTGAATTTTTTTTTTCTTAAAATGAAAAGAAGACGCAAAGTTCCTGTTGACGGCTTCATTTTAAACCATGAAAAAAAAGCCTAATTTTCCACAGTTTCAGTTCCAATAACTCAAAACTTTTACTCCCTGCGAGCATCCCTAAATGAAACGTCACAATATAAATCCATCGAAAAAATCTTAGCTGAAAAGATTTATGTATCCATGTTTGGCCGGGTGAATTTTGCGCTTGTCATGCGGAATCGTTTGCCGAGTTCTTTTATTAAAATGTCTCCGGAAAATATATTCAAGTACCGTTCATATCGTATCCAGGGAATTTGTCTTTCCCAGGGGACCATGAAAAGAGCCTACAAAATATTTTGACCATTTACAGCACAATTCAAGGGAAAGCATAAAGCTAACACAGTATAGCATAGCAGTAGGGGAGAAAAGTGATTCCCTGTCGTGTTTATATTATATTTTTCGCCATTTTTGAATTGTGTTTGCCATGTGCCACTCACAAACAACTTAAATAAATCATCCCTTATTAAAGAATCCCCAAATTTGATTTAAACGCTTCGCATTCTTGGGAAATGGAAAGCGGAATAATGGAGGAAAAAAGTCTATTTTAAGCTAAAATACAAATCAAAGTTAATAAAAGACTTTTTTTTTAAATAAACAATGTCTTGAAAAAAAAACACAACAGAAAATATTTTGGAATTTAAATGTGTTGGATCAGATTATAAGCTGCCAAGAATTTTAACATTAAGAAAATGAATTGTTGAGGCGAAATTAATTGTTTTTTTTTTATTCAGATATTTTTAAAAATTTAAACTTGATCCACTGTTTTTCTATAATTGATTTGAATAATTTAAAATTTGCTTTTAGTTTAAATGAAATGCAGGCAGTTTATTAATCATTAAGGGGTTAATTGTACTGCAACCTTAAGATTGGTGTTGCGTTCATCTATATTCTATAATTTCTTTTTTCTGAATTCTTAATTGAAGTAGGTACGCTTAAGTATATATATTATTTTTATTCAGTATCATTTAACACGTATACTTTTAATTATTATGTAGATTAAAGTTATAATAGACTGAATAACTTAAAATTTACACTTTGGCACAGTCATTAAATTCGTTTCGAATTAGAAGTCTTTTCATTTGATTTTTGTTTCTAAAAGTGGAATTTAATTCAAGTATTAGTGGAATCTGGATTATTGACTAATTACTTGTATGCCCTCAATAGCTTGA
Organism: Platycheirus albimanus; assembly: GCA_916050605.2. NCBI lineage: Eukaryota > Metazoa > Arthropoda > Insecta > Diptera > Syrphidae > Platycheirus > Platycheirus albimanus. The sequence continues at coordinate 5,591,995 of OU696696.1, read as the reverse complement.
CGAATTCTATTTTTGAGGTCTTGAATCGACACTGGGCTGTTGGCGTTGACCTTATATTTCAAGTGCACCAAAGGAAGAAGTATACCAAGGTGTTAAATCACAAGATCTCGGTGGCTGATTGTGATCACCTCTTCGAGAGATAACACATTCCGGAAACTTTTCTTGTTAAAAGCAAACGTTGTCCAGATCAACACCATCCAATTCCGGCAATAAACAATTATTAATCATCTCTCGATAGCCCAATCCATTCACCGTAGCTGTTGCTCCAGCCTCATTTTCAAAAAAGTAAGGTCCAATGACCCCGCCATACTACCGTACCAAACAGTTACTCGTTGAGGATGGAGAGGCTTTTCAACAATAAATCTTGGGTTTTCCGAGCCCCAGATGCTGCAATTTTGCTTGTTGGCGTAGCCACCGAGGTGGAAATGGGCCTCATCAGTCAAGATGATTTTTCGATGAAATTCCGGATCATCTTCATGCATTTCAAGTACCCAATCAGCAAAGACACGATGTTGTTGATGATCGGCCGGCTTGAGTTCTTGAATCAACTGAACTTTATAAGCCTTAAGACCCAAGTCTATGAAAAATACGGTGTAATGACGTTTGTGGATTGTTCAATTAAAAAGAACGACGAGGAATGGACAAACATGGGTTTTCTTCAACACTTTGGGCTACATTCTCAGTTGTTCTTGAGCGACGTGCACGGGTTTTATTGTTCACATCGCTTACGTGTCCCAACAACTGGTGGCGTCCAGTTGAAGCTGGGCGAATATTGACACGAACCCACAACTGAAGGTTAGCAATCATAAGCGCTATATCCACTGTACCATTGCCACCCGCAAGGTGGCATAAGGATGCGGTCTCTATGTTAAGCTTTTATGAACTTGATAGAACTGACTTATTTCCTATATACACTTCAAACGTTCAAACCCAAGCTATCAGAAGATTTGCAGAGAGGAGAGAGGACCCGTCTGAGAACCATACATCTAGGTGATGGGGTATGATCTTCGATTATTCCTATTCTAAAACCGTTAACCTGGTTAACTCCTTTGACGGATTCAATGTAACCTAACCAACCAGCACCCTGCCTAGGTGGCATTTAGTCTCGAGTTTGGTTACACGAAATCGACTTAATAGTGTCTTGGCAGTTTATGATCGTCTTTTTCCCCCCTTTTGATTTAAAAAATTAAAGATTTTATAGAGAAACCATCTGAACTCCTACGCTGAACGCACTAACTCATCAAACTCTACCCTCCCAACCAGCATCTTGGCTGGGTGGATTAAATCTGGAGTACGGTTACATGAAATTGTAATAGGTTTGGCTTGGCAGATTGAGTCGTCTTATAGGAAATTGCTAGCTAATTCCTTCCTTCTCCGTAAAAACTTTTTAAAGTTAAAATTTTTTTTTACATCGCTACAAATTTGTTCGCTCATCTGTCGCATGTCGCAATATGGCGACGCCAATGGCTCCCATCAGCTGACCGTGTAGCATTTATATTCTCACTCGTTCATGCACGTGTTCCGCGGTATTTGTGTTTTGCTCACTGTTATCATTTAAAACCGGTCAACAAGTAAAAAATCAAGAATAGTGCGCAAAATATCGGACGATGAATTAATTTTAGGCCGTAAGAGAAAGCCAAAAGATTTCGTATTTGCAGGGAAAAGAAAAAACTCTTGGTGAGTTAATTTGACTTTTATATTGAATTTATTAGAACGAAAAAAGTTTCACTTGCATCGTGGTTTCATAAAACCACAGAATTTTTTATTTATCATCAGACAAACTACCTCCCACGCCATCAGTCAAAAATAAATGGCTTGCCGAGGACCTGTATGGGCACATACATTTCGCCTGGGTGGCGGTTTATGATTCCAGAAATGGATACAAAGCTGACCAGTAAGCCCAACGAACTCTCTGATGTATCAACGTACCATGACTTTCCAGCAATTTGTCTAGGTGGCATAAAGTCTGGAGTATGGTCATATTGTTTTCATCAGGGATATCGTCCGTCAAATTAAATCGAAGCGCTTGAGTAGCCGCCTACTAAAATCATCCTATAACATTATTTTAATCCTGCATTAAGTTATGGTAGTAAAATGACGCACAATAGCTAAAATTGGGTTCTTATTTAGGAGCTTTTCCAGCTCAATGAAAACCACCATTTCTTACTACCTAGTAATTAAGTTATTTAAAATCTGGATAATGGTTATCTTAATTAAGAAGCTATATGCCTCAGGATTTCATTCAAGCATATTGGACAACTGGAGTGGTTCGAATTGTATATAAAGGATCTGATCCCATAAATGTTCCTTCAGGTGTACCGCAGGGAAGTCATTTCGGCCCTCTTTCCTTTTTTGTATTTTTTTAATAATTTACTTGATTGTATTAAATATTCTTTGTGTCTCATTTCTCAATATTTCAATGCATAAAGTTCCTAGAATGATCTAAATAATTAAGGTTAAGGCCAATTGTGTAACTCTAATAATTTATTTCTCAATGTTTCAAAATTTGACTTCCTCTCTTTCCGTTGAAATTTTGTTGCCTTTAAACTATATTTACTACAACGTTGTACTCCGTTCCAAAAAGTTTCAGAAAAAAAGATCTAGGATACTTCTTCGATTCTTAGCTCAAATTTTGCTGTCATTTTGATTGTATTGTCGCTAAAGCAATTTACCTTTTTTTACTCATCACGCGAAACTCTTAGGAATTTTCCGACCCTTATACACTAAGTGCATTTTTTTTCCTTGAATATTGCTGAGGAACATTTATCTACTATGCTTCCCATTCTAATCGGTTCGAGAAGGTCCAAAACGGTTTTCTAGACTATAGCTAGTTATTTACAGATTTCATTAAAATTTACGAATGCCTCCTTATTTTACTAGATTTACTTTATTTGATTGGTCTCCAAATTTGTTCACTTATAACAATTGATGAAATAATCAACAAAGCAATAGCAGTACCTACTTGTGTGTAGCTTTAAGGGAGGGAACTTGTTAAAATGTCATCAAGCACTATAAAGAACATAATATAACCCTATTTCCGAACTCTGTTTCTTATCCCAAATTATATTCTTATATCATTATGAACATTTTGTATTCAATTGAAGGCGTCAAAAGACAATTTTGGCTTCAATCCAATCAAAAATACAAAAACAAGAACTTAAAATTCATTAAGATACTTTCAACAAATAACTACAACATTATAATTAACGCTGATTAAGTCATAATGGATATTGAGTCGTGCCATCCAAGCAAGCAAAGTGACAGTGACAGTGACACATCAAACATTTTTGTCACTTGTCCAAGGCCATATTGGCTATTTTTAAATAGAAATGAATTTGACAAAAAAAAAATAAAAAATTAAATAACCATTAATGCCACTAAGCACGACATGAACTTGACCGAATTTTCCACGTGGATGACCTGTGAAGTTATAATAATTTAAAATTTAATTAGAATGTCTGAAAAAAACACGAGTTGTTTTTTGTTTTAGAATAAAATGATGACACATTTTGAGTTATTTTACTTTTTTATTTTATTCTTTAATGTGTCATAATCTAAGCCCATCATTATGTAGGCAAAAAAACCCCCTATGACAATTTTAAACTATAAAAATAATAATTACCAACAATGAAATCTATATTCCGGAAAGCTTAATGGCTTTTAATACTACATATTACTTGTACACATGATCAATTAATTTGCAATCAACACACATATCTTAAAGATACCTATTATATCTTACGGATTATGTTCGCATCGAAACCCTACATGTTTATAGGTACTTAACCCCACTTAACCATCAACGATAAGCAAAGTAGCAACATTCCCCAATAACGACCTAATGCAGCAGCCAGCAGGAGTTATATACGCGTTGATAAGATACTCATTTCTAGACGTAAGGTGACAATCAATCTCATGAATCTTCACTACAGCGTGTCAGTTTAATTAATATTTAATGTAAATGCTATGAGTGAGCCGGTGAAGTGCAAAGAAGCGGGATCAAATTACCTTCAGGAGATTATTATGACTTATCATTTTCCTCTATGTTAGATGCTCCATCATGGTACATACATATAGTTGGATGACGAAGGTGATAAGTGAATTGAAGTTTCAAATGTCGTGATCCCACTTGGGAAACATTAGAATGCATATTTATTTTGTAAAGACATTTTGCTTAAACTCGTGTACAAAAGAAAAAATACATAAAGGGTGTTTTTTTTTTAAAGACACACAGATAAATTGAATTAATTGACAAACAATTTCTGGTTTTTATGGCCACCGCGGCTGGATCGTATGTAGTCTAATCTTGATGTTGAATTTTTGATCACTCTTTGTAGCATTTGGGGTAGTATATCTGCAATAAATGTTGTTTTCGAAGCAGTCAATCGTCTCTGGCTTATTGGTGTAGACTAAATCGCACAATCTTGGAGGACAAGTCAGTGGTCCAAACGAGAAGCATTAATTTAAGATAAATCACATGACAGATGACATAATGGCAGTAAATAAAAACAGGGCTTCCAACTTAAAGTTCTCTGTCTCCAAAAAGAGCACCCTTTATTAATGCTTTGAACTCATGAGAAAATTATATAGAAATACGACAAACGGTTATAATTTTCTTTTTACCAACGAGAAAACGTTTTTGTTACAGATTTGCTCCACTTAAGTGGATTTTAATTGCACATTGAATATTTTAATAACTTCATTGGATTTGAATTACAATCTTATGTTTTTCGAATATTAATACGTGTGATTGCAGTTTGGTAAGGAAAAATTTAAATTAACTGAAAGATTGATCAATTGATTTTCTTTAAATAAAAACGTTTGAGCAGGTACCTACAGTTGACTCCGCTTAATTGTCTTTTCACTTATGCAAGGTCAAATTCCAAGTAGGAAAAACCAAGGTCATAATAATTGCTCAGAGAAATTAAATATTTTATTAAATATGATTTCAAAACAAAACAATAAAAGCGTAGTGAAATTTATGTTCTATAACGATTCAAAAGAATGAAAAACTTTTGCGTTAAGGCATTGTAGAATTTATAGTGATATTTTGAATACTGTTTTTACTTGAAAGGAAATAATCTTATAAATCAAACATAACCTTACGATGATGGAAAAGTCGAAAAAAGTGGTTCCGACAATTCAATCTCTCTGCCTGCCTGTCTGTATCGGCACATAAGGCCTAAACGGCTAAACCGATTTGCTTCAAGCTTGGAACCTACACATCAGTATTGTTATAAAGTATCTAATATATTAATACGGAGTTCAAAAATCCAGTTTCCACCCTTTTTTTCTGTCATAATCAAAACAAATATGCCAAACCTATATATATTCTGAAAGGGGACCATGTAAGGAAACAGCGAATGTATATATGAAGCACCTATGTCATTTCCCCCCCCAATTGAGAAATGGTCGAATTTCGACCACGGGGCGAACTCTAGTATTGGTATAAAGAATTAACATTCTACCTCTTAAACTAACGGTACGAGGCTAATGAAAAATTCAATTTTCTCAAAAACAGCTCCCACGACTTTGATAAAACTCTCTGAATGGTTTTTTTGGTGTAAATCTTATGTTTTGGTTAGAATAGAGTTTTCAAATTTTCTAGTAAGCCGCTGGACGGATTTCGATGAAATTTTTAATGCATCAGGAGCCCTTTTATAGGCAAAATATTCCTTTTTACAAAATCTTTTTAGTCAATTTTTTTCAACTTAATTTTTCTGATAAAAACTACAAAGTGCTAAAAGTTTTCATACTCAAAAAAAAAATTTTAATGTGTTTTCGAAAAGTTAAAAAAAAAAGAAAATATTTTTTGAAAGTGCCATTTCATAATATAATTTTCATTTCAGTGACCTTTTTCCAGAAAACTGGGTTTCAAAGGAAAAGATATTTGTTTCAACGTCAGATATCTCATATCACTGAAGCGTAGTTTAAATAAGCACATTTGACTGTACTTAAGCTCTGACACAAGGGAATGATCAAACTGCGCGTCACACACTGCGATGATGATTAGCAATTTTTTTTATGGAATTCTCAAATTGCTTAGTTGGATGATCTGAAAAATAAAATGCACGACTGGGTCGCACGAACTTGCTCTTATGATAAGCAATTGCGTAGTGGCTGCATATATGGATATTAAAAAAAAATTAAATAATTTCGAAAATTCTTTAATTTTTTAAATTAGTTTAAGAGTTTTCTCGCAAAAACTAAGTATGCAATAAAATTTCAAAGCTATACGTCAATCTAGGAAAAAAAAATATTGAAAATAAAATTATGAATGACTTCCTGTGGCCAAAATTTTATTGAAATCGAACCTCTCATAGAACCGAACCAGTATTTTCAAATCAAATTTTCTCGTAAACTATACATTCGATTTCAATAAAATTTTGGCCACAGGAAGACCAATTTTGAAAAAAAAATTTCAAACCAAAAGATAGATTGTCTTGCAAAAATAGCATTCTAAAAGTTTTATCAAAATCTTTGGAGCCGTTTTTGAGAAAATCAATTTTTGTCTTCAAGATTGTATGGCAGGTGCCGTTATTTTTGGACCTAGAGCAAAAATAAATAAAATAAAATGCACGACTGGGTCGCACGAACTTGCTCTAATGAGTGACAGTGGTTTAGGGGCTTGAGATTTTGATAAAAATAAAATTTTCAAAATTCTTAAATAAATACTTAAACTTATTTGAGCTGAAAAAAAAGTACGCCATTTAATATCTTGGATAAATGTGAATTTATGAGAATAAATTTATAAAAATCTGTGGAGCGGTTTTTGAGAAAAAAAGTTTTTTTTTTGAAAAACTTTTTGAAAAAAGTTTAAAAAAAAAATCAAAAAACGCCAGTTAATACGTATTCAGCAAATACATTTATTTCAAATTTTTGGAAAAAAATTTAATAAGCAGTTTTCAAAATATTAATTTTAAAATTTTTTTTTTTTAAATGCTTTTAAAAATACAAAAAAATATTTTTCAAAAATATTGGTATGCAATACAAATTAAGCTACCTACAGCTATATGTTTATGAAATTTCGAAAGAATCGGCTGAGTCGTTTTCGAGTTAGTCGAATGCAAAAAAACGGTCCTATAGAAAGTACCTTTCTTAGTCATTTTTTAAAACTTTTTTTCAGCCATATGATTGGTCGTACCTAAAAAGCAACACTGATTTTTTTAAATAGAAATCGTTAGAGCCATTTTTGACAAAAATAAGCTTTAACGTAACGGTTGTATGGCAGGTACCGTTATTTTTTGAGCTAAAAAAAAAATTTCAATTTCCCCTCTGTACAATTCCTAAAAAAGTCTATATACCAAGTTTGAAGCAATTTGGCCCATCCGTTTGGGCTGTAGGTCTCTATACATACAGACAGACAGACAGACATACAGACGGACGGAATTTCCAGGCGGAATTTTTTTCGTTGGGCCATAAATACGACTAGACTACATTTTCTGTCCGTCCTTTTTAAAGATGAGCTATTAATGCTTGCGCATTTTATCTTTCCTTTAAAAAAGTAGGACCACACAACCAAAACTTAATGTTTTCATCGGGAAAAAAAAAACATCCCCGGCTGGGTCGCACATACTAGCTCTGTGGATGAAAAAGTACGTGATTAAAATCTTTTTGAGCAATAACAACTACTAATTTTTGAGGAATCTGGAAAAAGTAACAAATATTGGCTAAAACTGGAAAACCTGATGAACGGGAGCTAACGTTTAGAAACCTTTAGTATTTAAATTTTAGATGTCATCTTTTGGGTGCTATAAATGATATAAATGCAGTTTTCTTCACAGCCTTCTCTGTTTATTATATACAAAGTTTAATGAAAATCGTTAGAGCCGTTTTGAGCATATTGGAAAAAGCAAAAAAGTTGGCTAAAACTGAATGGCTCGTTGAATGGGAGCCACCGTTAAGAAAGGCTTCACTAAAAATTTGCAATGCCAAACTATGCCAAATTAAGTTTGAGTCAATTTAATCAAGCCGTTGCGAGCTTATGGCCTTTTGAAAAAAGCTGTTTTAACCTGATTTTCGTTACGACCATTTGAGCCGAAAATCGTAAGAGCCGTTTTTTAGCAAATATAAAATGAAAAAAAAGCGTTACTTGTAAGGTACCAGTTCGAGCAGGGCAAAAACGAAATAAAAAAACCTCGGCAATCGAATTGTGAATTGTTTTACTTTAATTACTTTATCACCCTATTTTTCTCGAAACGTTTCCTGTTGACATTATGTGTTCCCTGTACTTTTCTTATCTATTCTGTTAGTAATGTCGTCTATCAATTTGTGTGTGATGCACCGAATGCGTCAGTTGTCACTGTGTCTACTTCGTATTTTCTCTAGATCGTCTTGCACAAGAAGAGACATTAAGATCGATAGCGCCCTTACCGATAAACTTAATACAAAAATTAAACAAAATATACTGACTACAAATTTAACAATTTTATCATCGAAATGATTTATGTGAAAAATGTTACTAGTTAATATACTATTGGAGAATTCAGATGCAAGCACATAATCGCTTCATTTTAGAAACGGGAAAATCTTCTGTGTGATTTAGTTCCCACTCAATGTAAAAAAGTAAAACATATTTCCTAAAAACCCAAATTGTACGCCTAAAATAGCAGGAAATCCAGTTTTTATTTCTTAGGTTCCGCCAAAAATTTCAAAATAAGTATAGGGCACTGACTTTTCAATTTTTTTAGAATTTTCCAAGGCGAAGTAGTCAAAAATTATTCATCCTTGCTTAACGCTTGAAATATAAAATATGTCGTCTTTAAAATTTAAAATAGAAAAAAAAAACGAGCAAAAACTCATCAGGGTCTCTTCCACACGGAAATTATTTCCACAAAAATTAATTTGGTGACAGCAAAATAAAAATACTTCTAAGTTTTTTTTTTTGCCAGTGGGAGGATATGCGATTTTTTTGTTGATACAGCCCCCAAATAGTAGTTTTCAAACAACACTAACAAACATTTTTATTTTTAGTCAAAACTCTTGTAAAAATAATCATTTTTTTGATCTTTCAAAGACAACATTTTTTCCGTTTTGTAGAGAAAATAAACATTTGGCATTCGTGTGTCAATTCAAAATATTTTTTTTTGTCACATAATAAACCAAGAGTTTTTATATACGAAAACACTGTTCGAACTAGAATTCGAAAATATACAAAAATTCATGTTATCATCATCGTCCATAAATAAAAGATTTCAAAATAAATATATTTCATGTTTTAATAAAAACGGGTGACACAGTAATGTGTGTCACAAAACGTTTGGGCGGAAAATAAATTATATTAAAAAAAAATTAAACTCAATGCTACCGCTCCTCGTTGGCGAACTAATTTTTACATAATCTACGGATGCGACGCCGACGACGCCCGCCACCACTGCAGCCATATATTTTATCGCAAAAGTGAATCCAACGGAAACAGTGCTTCCAACCTGGCTCAGCCGGGGTATTGTAATCTACATTTTCATTTAGCGATATGGTTATTTCTCATGGATGTATCCTTTTTCGAGGAAAAGCCTTAACTAATGCCATAATACTAACACCCACCCAAACATTGGGTAGCTCTATATGTGCAATGTGCTTAACTTACAACAGGAACGACCTTCCCACAGTTGATGGTTGGTATCAAAGGCTTCAAGTGGCCCTTTGCCAATTCCATTTAAATTCTGCATTGTTTAAATTAGCCCCAGTTGGAGGGGGATGTAGGTGTTTTGGCTAGTTGGCCATTTTCGAGGAAAACCAGCTTTATTGACGCAGATAACATTGAGTTGTCACAATAAAAGGCTGTAATGAGGTGAGAGTTGAAATTGCTAAGCTATCCGCTGGGAAATATACATTCTTATCTTTGGAGTGGTTTGGTTACAAAAATGGCTGGGTCTACTCTTCTAGGTAATATACATTTTTGGCCGTGAATTCTAATGAAGATTAAAAAAAAAAGGTTCATGTGGCCCGGGTGCCGGGTCCTTTATATCTTTGTTATAACATGAAAAGAAATAATGATATTTATTGACAAGATTATAGGGTACATTGTGCCAAAATTTAGATAAAGATTGCAATCCTTAAAAGGCTATTTGGCAGATTGCTGGCTTTCAGGACTTGCAAATAAAAAAGAATCACAAATGCTTGCTGATAATTTTGGTTCTGCTTATCGAACATATGGTTTAGAACCAGTTAAGGAACTTTTTTTTCTTCAAAAACTGATTCAAGCTTAAATTGTTGACAACAAATGCGGCACTCAGTAAAAATGATAGCATTAAAGCGTCTTAGTCCAACACTGATTGCATCGAAAATCCCCTCTAGGTGACACTTTGAAAACCAAAGAACTAAATCTCCTTTCCTTTTTGTATCCTTAGTTTAGTTGTTCACTCTCAACATACGTCAATAATATGACTTAACGAATTTCCAGTCTGTGCACCTTTTAAGGACCTCTTTCATGAACATTCGCCAAAAGAACTATCGTCCCATTTCGAATCCCCTTTTTTCTCTATTTGCTGCCGCTGTAGGTCCATTTTCCATTTCCTTCTCCACCAGAGGTATATCCGATTTAAAGGGATGTATATGTCAAACTCAGTTTTCTTGGTAACGCGTTAGCTTCGTTTTAATTTGTCTAATCGATTTGTGTCCTTCCTTTTTATGGAAATGTGTGAACTTTCGGCTTCCAAAACTTGATCCAGCAAGCACTTCTTTGCAGTGCACACTCTACACGCTCCATTTAAACTTTCCAATTAGTTTGATTATTGTTATCGGTTGCTCTAGATCATGCATGTAATGAATACAATTTGGTTAGAAACTTTCGTCCTTCCTTCATTAATTCCATTTAAATTAATACAAATGACCATTGCGAGTATATGTATTGTCAAAAGTTTCTTTATAATACAAATCGTTTCCTGCCTACCTTGTTTTAGAGTGGTCCTGTTATCCCACCAGGGAGCCGGATAACTTTATTTCTTTCAAAACTTCAGAAGGACCATGAAAGACCAAGATAAATGTAAAAAGTTTTGAAATTTGGTTACCAAGGATCTCTGGGTCTAAATGTTATTAAAACTTTTCATCATATATGATGGCTTGGGTGTATTGTTTCGGTTTTAGGTAATTCTTGTAGAAAATTTGAAAACTTTTCAAGGCTTATATACACATACATCACCACAAGTTCGTTTAAGAAGAATTAGAAAAAAATTCTGAGTAATTTTTATTTCAACAGAATCAAGCAATAAAAAAAAGGATTCGCTCCTCGAAACAGCATGATTCTATTGAAATTTATTCGGTAACAAGCTTATGAACATGTTACTGAATTATTTTTCCCCGAATTTTTTTTTTTGGAAGACTAAACCAACTCAAGCATCCTTTAACTCTATGGGAACGGAATGCAACAAGCTTTTGCGAAATGAAATTTATTAGAGTTGATATGAAGTTCAAAATGCAAAAGGATTAAAGATTTTATTATTGCCAGAGACAAAACGTTTTTGAAATTTCAATTTCACTGGAAAATGATTTTTTTTTGTGCAAATAAACCCATTTAATGTAAATAAGATGTTGTTATACTATATTGTTAAAAAGTCATTTAGATCTTTTGCTATCATGAGTTCTTGAGGTTTTTGATGTTCGTAATTTAATTTGAAAAGACTTGAAACGAACGGAAAGAGTAGATACTTAATGTGGTCTTTTTCGGTTAGGTTTATTGCAGCACTACAAATACATTCTGGTTGACAGTGTTGCATCGTTCGTTTTCCTTTTATTAGAATGGAAATTATATTGTGAAGGATTGAAAGGATGCTGCTTTCAAGAAAATGTAATTGGGACGGAAAAATATAAACTTTGTTTCTTTTAACGAACTTTAATTTGGTCGTTGAAGAAGTATTATAGATTGTAAAAAGAAACACAAGCAAGAGCTACAGTTAATTTGTAATGAACTGTTGAATACCCTATTTCGACATCAGTTATAGTTGGTGACAAGGTAAATGGGACAGAGTTTGCCTTGCGAAAATGCACGCCTTAATACTAATGTCATAAATATGCCTTAAGTCTTTTATTCATAATTTGAATTTGAAAAATAAGTGAAAATGGCTAATATGCCATTCCCTGCTTCGTTACCAAGGATTACATACACAAATTGTTCATTCTTACTTCAAAACTATAATAGGAAACATTGGAACACTGATGCAGATTCAGACTTTTAACGAAAACGCCCCCAAAAAGTAGGCGTATTGCAAACATACTCTTTCCATGAATATTTGTCATATTGCGGAAGACAGAAATTGGATGGAATGGATTATGGGAACCTTTTAATTTTAAACTATATGTATATGTTTTTCTGTTCTTTAATGAAAAGGACATTTAATTTTTTTTTAACCAAGAAATTTATTTTCGACTAGCTGACCCGCGAACTTCGTTTCGCCAAAATTCATCAATGTATTGAAAATAATAATTCTTTCATATGTATTTAGTAAATAGCTGATATTTTACACTTTTTATTTATGTGTATAGATACTGTGTAATTTTAAGCTAATTCGGCTTATCAGCTATCTGCCTGTGAAAATCCCGTCAAAATCGGCTAATAAATAAGAATTTTTGAAAATTGCAACCGCAGCGCCACCTACAGCAGTAATTCAAATAGCCTTAATTACTCTTTACAACATTAGCTATCCGCCAGTGAAAATCCCGTCAAAATCGGTTAAGCCGCTCCCGAGATTAGCCGGAACAAACAGACAGACAGACAAAATTTTTTTAAATTGCGTTTTTGTTATAACTACCGTATATATTTTCATACGCATCTAGTAAAACACTGATATTTTGAAATTACAAACAGACACTTCATTTTTATTTATGTGTATAGATGTGTATAGATTGTCAGCTATCTGCCTGTGAAAATCCCGTCAAAATCGGCCCATAGATAAGAATTTTTGAAAATTGCGACCGCAGCGCCACCTACAGGAGTAATAAAAATAGCCTAAGTTACTCCTTACAACATCAGCTATCCGCCAGTGAAAATCCCGTCAAAATCGGTTAAGCCGTTTCCGAGATTAGCCGGAACAAACAGACAGACAGACAGACAGACAAACATTTTAAAAATTGCGTTTTTGTTCTAAGTACCGTATGTGCTTTCATACGCATTTAGTAAAAAACTGATTTTGAAATTACAAACAGACACTTCATTTTTATTTATGTGTATAGATTGATAGAATCAAAATTTTGGGGTTGTGGCTTTGTATAATTAAAATTTTCATAACCTTGCAAAACTTAGACTCTACACACAGTATATAATAAAAAGTGGGTATCAGCCACACCCAAAATCAGTTTTTGTTCTTTCTTACACAAAATGTTTACGTACGAATAGCCACAAAAATTTAATTAAAAAGTTAATTTACTAAAATATTATTGATTAGTTTTGTATGAAAAGTGGGAGTTAGTCACGCCTTAATTCAACATATTTTTATTTAGTTTAGAGAAAAATATTATCCATAGTCTCTGTACGCAAAATTAAAGCATTGTGCTTTGATCAAAACAACGGCACAAAAACATAATGCAATTTTGCTAAATTACAGGTTGTTGCACAAAAAAGGCGATTTCGGGCTTTACCGGTTTGAGAACTAAGCTTGACGAGGATAAGCGCAATGACAGATCGACTAACTCAATCATCGAAATGTATGTTTGATTAAAACCTTGATTTTTCTTCTGCACCAATACTTAAAAAAAACAAACATACGCCTATTTAAATAAAGCTCACGATTGGGTCGCACAAACTTGCTCTTAAGTGTACATTGAAAAAATTATATAAAATTTTAGTAATCACTTAAAAATCACTAGTTACAACATTTTTTGGGGAAAATCAAGTAAGTTATCTAATTTCTGGTTATGTTTAGAATTTGACAGAAATATTTTTTTTCAACGTTCTACCACTGTTTTCAAAAAACGCTTTTTTCGAAAAGTTTTTCCAAATTTTGTTTGAGTATGCCAAAAAATTAAAAAAAAAATTTTAATTTGAACAAACCGCTGTTGAATACCCTATTCCCCATATTTTTGTATGTAAATGCGTCTGCCTTCCGGAAACAGACGATGTTTCAGAAACAAAATTCTTCTTTAGCAGATTCAATAATATTAATTTTGTGCGGTGTGATGTTCAATTAGTGCTGGCGCAGTAAAAAAAGGCGTGCGCCACGCCCAAAGTTTAAACGTTTAATTGCCAAGGCAATTGTTATGAGCTCAGTGACATTCAATTTTATTCTTCCAGATCGATTTGAACAAAGCAAGGCAAAACTTAAATTTTTAAAAATTAGATTTTGAATGGAAATAGCGGTTATGGGTGTTTTTAACAATTCATGGACCACACTCTGCTACGTTACCAAGGAACTTAAATCTAAGTGTTCATCTTTTTACTTCAAAACTGCGACCGATAGTTAAAAAACGTTAAAAAATTAAAGCCTTATACAACTTTTGACCGAAACGCCCCTTAAAAGTGGGCGTGTCTTAACAATTTGAAGCACTAACTGAGCTTTGATCAATATTTAGGCATATGTGTATAACTACAGCTGAATCGAGTAGTTTTTAAACAATCTTACCTGAACAAAGGTATTTTATCAAAATCACGCCTTCAAAAGTGGGCGTATTGAAAAAATTTACACAAGAAAATGTAGATATATATTTTTCATAAAACGAACGGAAGAGAAAAAGGTTTAAATTGAATATTGGTAGTACCTTAAATTTTTAAAACTACGTTTTTCGTTCTTTCATGAAAAGTGGGCGAAAGCCACGCCCAAAATTCAAAAATTTCTTTTCATACACAAACGATTTAGTTTCTACTAAGAGACGCAAAACTTTGCCTTGCGGATTCATAATAAATACCGTTTATTTACAAAAACAATTTTTTAATAGTTTCTATTGAAAAGTGGGCGTCAGCCACGCCCAAAATCAATTTTTTTGATTTCATACACAAGATGTATATGTGCCAGTAAGACCCACAAAATTTAATGTTTTTCGCTTTAATATAACAATTGTTATTTTATAAGAACAACATTGATGGTTTTGTATGCAAAATAGGCGTAAGCCACGCCCAAACTGAAATATTTGTATTTGATTGGAAGAAAGTTTACCTAAAGCTTACGTGTGCAATTTTAGCGTTATGCTTTTATCTTAACTATACAAAAAACATGATTTAATTTTATTAAATTAAGGTTGTTCATCAAAAATGGCGATTGTGGGCGTGTTTGTGGGCTTTATAGCTCAAAAATTGCGACCTCTAGAGAGTATACATACGGACGGACGGACAGACGGACGGACGGGAGGACGGACGGGCATGACTAAATCGACTAGGCTTTTGATTCTGAGCCAGAATATATATACTTTTCTATATCTAACGGTATTATTTCTCTATGTTCCAAACTCCACACCACATACAATATACCCAACCCATTCTATGGAATAGGGTATAACAAAAAAAAATAAAATGCACGACTTGGTCGCACGAACTTGCTCTAATGTGTGACAGTGGTCTAAGGGTTCGAGATTTTGATAAAAATAAATTTTTCAAAATTCTTAAATAAATACTTAAACTAATTTGAGCTGAAAAAAAAGTACGCCATTTTATTTCTTGGGTAAATTTGAATTTATGAGAATAAATTTATAAAAATCTGTGGAGCGGTTTTTGAGAAAAAAAGTTTTTTTTGAAAAACTTTTTGAAAAAATTTTTTAAAAAAAATTTAAAAACGCCAATTTATAGGTATTCAGCAAATACATTTATTTAAAATTGTTAGAAAAAAATTTAATAAGCAGTTTTCAAAATATTAATTTTTTAAATTTTTTTTTTAAAAATGCTTTTAAAAATACAAAAAAATTTTTTTCAAAAATATTGGTATGCAATACAAATTGAGCTACCTACAGCTATATGTGTGTGAAATTTCGAAAGAATCGGTTGAGTCGTTTTCGAGTTAGTCGAAAGCAAAAAAAACGGTCCTATGGAAAGTACCGTTCTTAGCCATTTTTTAAAATTTTTTTTTCAGCCATATGATTGGTCGTACCTAAAAACCAACACTGATTTTTTTAAATCGAAATTGTTAGAGCCGTCTTTGAGAAAAATAAGCTTTAACGTAACGGTTGTATGGCAGGTACCGTTATTTTTTGAGCTAAAAAAAAAATTTCAATTTCCTCTCTGTACAATACCTAAAAAGTCTATATACCAAGTTTGAAGCAATTCGGCCCACCCGTTTGGGCTGTAGGTCTCTATACATACAGACAGACAGACAGACAGACAGACAGACAGACAGACAGACAGACAGACAGACAGACAGACAGACATACAGACGGACAGAATTTTTAGATCATCTTTTTTCGTCTTCGCTATCATCGTAATGTCATGTTTGATTGTTATCTCAAAACTTTTTTTTTCGACGAATGCATAACTTGCCTTATAGTACCTATAATCGCAAGTAAAAATACTTCTATGATAGGCGACGTTACAAGGCTTTTCCCAAAAAATGTATTCCAACGGAAAAAAAAGAAAGTTTTATAAAAATCGTATGAGCGGTTTTTGAGTAAATGAGTTCTTCATTAAAAATCATATGGCAGGTACGGTTTGTTCTGTGCTAGATTTGTTATTCCAAAAATCTCTCTGTGGGATGTCATAGTAATACTATGTATACCAAGTTTGAAGCCAATCGGTCCTGCTGTTTAGGCACTAGACAGACAGAAGGTGCCGATATAGACAGACGGACAGACAGAAAGACCGACATTATCATCGTAATGTCCTTTTTGATTGTCAAAAAACAAATTTCGCAAGTAAAATCGACTTTATGTTATTAAGAAAAGAAAGTTTTCGAGAGAAAACTAAAATATTAAATAAATATAATGTATTTTCAACTTTCACGGAAAGACTTTTTTAAATAATTCTTGTATGATAAGGTCCTTTTTTTGAAAATGTTCCCTTCTGTTTAAAGAGACGGATAAATACGATATTTATTTGGAAACGCTATATGTTATTTTTATGGACATTATGCCAGAGTGATAAGAACAATATATTATTTATTAAAGTACTGCCATGAATTTCCAGAAGATTGTTATCATATTTCTTTCAAAGGCCAGGATATCTGTAACCCCCAATTTTCTATGCACTTGACCTTTCCAACGACACCATTATAAATGAAAAATGAATAACCAAACTATACCGTAAAAAGGTCACTTCCAAAAATACTTTTCTTTCAAAAAAAAAAAAAAAAAAAATCATTTTGGTATGGCTGGTATTTTTAACAGTTTTGGTGAACATATTTGAAGAGGATTAAAGACCAAAGCATAACTATCACCATCATGACCTTTATTTCTTAAAAGGATCGAAATTCTGTAAAAAAAAATAAATAAATACAAAGGAGATCCTTCCTAACACACAAATTCAAAGTTCCCAGAACGGTACCTACTCCTATATCTTCGGGCGTTTAAAAGAAATTTAATTTAGTTCATGACCCAGAGGTGGGCAGCAGTTAATAAAATTAATGGGTATGCTCCAGCACTTAAAAAAAAAAAAAAAAAAAAAAAAAAACAAATAAAAGATAGAATAACATCGTTGAAGTAATCATTATTTTTTGTATTTTTGTATATGTTGCTCTTCACATTTGAGTTTGAGCTCATTATAAATTTTTTTTTCTGCTCGGTATGCTTTTTATCTCGTTGAAGAATTAAAAATGCTTCCAGCCCAGCCAGTTTAATTCTTTAAAGTCCAGCAACAATTTGTAGGAGATAAATGCGATAAAATTCTTTTGCGTGCGACTTAATTAAGCTCAATGAAATAATGCATTTCCGTCGATCAAAATTTGCTGCATTGTGAGGGAATACTTTTTGAATAGATCAGTAGAGGGCGAGCGCAGCGCCTTGAAAAAATTAAAAGTTTTTACTAAAGAAACAAACACTAAAAATTGATTGCGCCTATTTAAAATAGTTTTCCCGTTGCAGCCCCTTTTTTAGTGTACTCTTGAGTGGTTTTGGTAGTGATGGTGAAACTGATGCATGAAACACTTAATTACAATATTCTAAAAGCATACGAGTTAAGGAACAATAAATTGCTTTGGTTACGTATGGATCATTAAATCTTTTTGATTTCCGTTTTACAAAGCATACCAATTTTTTTAGAGTGAACTTTGTCGATATGGTGTTTAAAAGTTAGTTTTTAGTACCTGTCAACATTTAAAAATTGCGCGACATATAATTTTTTCCACAACCTGCAGCTGACAAGAGTATTCAGAAATTTCTGTAAAAAGAGTCCATTAATCTCAAAACAAAACAGCTTAACGTCTTCAGCATACAAAAGATATCTGCATTTTGTAAATCACAAATGAGGGTCGTTTATAAATTGGCAAAAAAGAGCGGACCAAAAAGGATACCTTGAGGCACTCCAGAAGTTATATCTAGCTTCTAGAATTCACATTACAGAACCTCAAAAATTCCATATTTTCCCAGTTTAGTACAAGAAGGTTATATTCTACTTTGTTGTAGGAAAAACAAATTTACTTGTGGCCAGGAACTATAAGCCCAATTATGAATTCGTGGGAACAAAAATTGAGATTTTTTTTTTTTTTTTTTTTTTTTTTTTTTTTTATATAATGCACACGCACTCAAAGGGATATTAATACCTTTATAATGAATTAACATGTGCGAGCGAGAAAAGAGAAGGAATAGAAAGATAGGAAAGAAAGGTGGTACAGTGGTTTGAGATTTTAGGTGATAATTATCTCATGGAAATTCCACGGGTGGCATCCAGTTGAAACTTGATAAATAAATAAAAATTGCTGCCCTCGGCTGGGTTTGAACGCACAGCTCTCAGGTTGAGCAACCCAGCA
This sequence comes from Platycheirus albimanus, assembly GCA_916050605.2. NCBI lineage: Eukaryota > Metazoa > Arthropoda > Insecta > Diptera > Syrphidae > Platycheirus > Platycheirus albimanus. The sequence goes on along the minus strand of OU696696.1, from coordinate 5,573,183 downwards.
CTACATCCACTGTACCATTGCCACCCGCATATCAATCAAATATGAATCAATATCAATCAAATATGAAAGTAACTAAAAACAACGATAGCTGCCATATAATCGTGAAGAAGACGTTTAATTTTCTCAAAAACGGCTCTAACTATTATATCGATAAGACTTTCTGAGTGTGGTTTTGTCAGAACAATCTATCTTTTGGTTAGAATAGTTTTTTGGAATTCGTTTTATAACAGAACCTCTCATAGAATCATTTTTTTAAATCGAAAACTGTACAGTTGGTACAATACAAGCTTTTTTAATACATTTCTTTTGTTAACAAAGAAAGTCTTTTTATATTTAATAAACACTCTTACTCTTACATGTATAAAATACTATTTTTTATTTTTTTTTTGAGTTTTGATAACTGAAAAGTATTGTTTAATTAAAAAAAAGCTTCCGATATAAAACTGCTGATTTCTTTGTACGGATATACTCAGAAAAGTTACAAAATATTTTTTCGAAAAGCTTAAAATAGAAAAACAATTTTTAAAAAAATTTTCAAACAATTTTCAATACGTAGGCTTATTAACATTAGTTATTACTCAATTTGTTTGTTTTTCTGACACTGACTAGAAAAGATGAACGGTAAAACTGAATAAAAAATACCAAATTTATTAAAACGATATTTATAATAAAGTCCTGAAGTACTTATCTCTGATTAGGGGATGATTCAGGATTTGACAAAATATGTGTCTTTTCTTGAATTCCTGGTAATCAATGTCAAAATTTAAAAACAGAATAATGTTGACAAATATTTAAACCCTTCAACGTGGTTATGAATACTTATTTTGCAAACTATTGCAGAAAATTTGTTGGTAAGGGCAAGTCACTGTCAGTCTCAGCGAGCCTATGCACAAGCCTGAAATATTATATCGGTGGATAACATTGGTATGTGCACAATTTACCAACAAACTCTTCTTAAAATTGGTCAAATTCGTTAGAGGTATTAATTGTGAATTGACTGGACTCATGGATTGACAGTCACCAGAAATATTAATTTCTAAGTGTTTTTACAAGAGTGCATTACACAAAACAAGAAACTTAAGTCACTCAAATTGAATTTGTTGACAAAATACTGCACAGATCATGACAAACCCTTACAGATATACTTCTTAGCTAATACTGTTACCACCGAGCAAACGTGGACCAAACTTCAAAGATAGACTTCCAAAGGAGTGGCCAAAAGCTGCTTAAAATGGAACTCAATCGGTTAAGTGGTTTCTTTATCATATGTTATAAACATAAGTATGTCGATATCGATTTATATTTTTTTTTTCTCCTTTGTAAGAAGAATCAACGAGCGTCGGGCATACCGACCTTTAATTTATTTTCTTTTCGTAGAATTTTTCACTTAGTTACCAAATTTTAATCAAGTTATGTCAAAAAGAAAATATCTAAACAAACAAAAAAACGATATTATCAACAAAACGTGACGAAATATGGTTTATTTTGTATCGTCGCTTATTGAATGAAAATAACTGTGACCATTCAACTGACACACAATTTTTTTTTTACAACAATCCCCCTTATTAAGGTTCATAAATAAAATTCCTTGAAGTAATTTAACTATGCACTCAATAAATAATATCCTTTCATCATCAACGTAATTTACTTGCTTACTTAGAATTCTCGCATCTCACTTCCTGGAAATAATGGAGCAAAATATGAAACAACATGATTTCAATTCAAAAATAAATAATCAATAAATGGAGTGAAAACGTTGCCGTTATTTTATTCTTTTTTCTCTTTTAAAGTCTATATTTTCTTCCCATACAAACATAGGTTCAGATATTTAACTTCCCGTTTACCTTTGTAATAAAATATGCTTAAAAAATCGAAACGAAGAACGTTTTTTACTTGCAAATCTAAGTAAGGGTTTTTAAATAAGGGCGGGAGATGATACACGGAGAATTGTGTCTGAGGTATCAAAAAAATTCTTTTTTTTTTTTTTGTAAATACCCATGAATGCTATCATGAAGTATGGAATATTAAATTGTTCAAATGCCTGCTTCTGCTTTTAACGGTTTCACGGATTGGAGACATCCATTTTTTAATGAATCTTTCAGGAAACCCCACGGACACATGTCTAGCAAGGTCACATCGTATGACCCTGGTGTCAAATTCACGTCACCTCTCTGCTTGGGATACCCTCAAAAGAAGGTTTGCAGAAGGGACAGTTTCATATGGAGTACAAGCGCACTTTAGGGGCTATAATTAAAGCGTTAAGAACAGAAATAATGGAAAAATAAATAATAAATTATCTCTCAAAGAAAAATAATCTGCCTTGCCGGGTATAATCAGGCAATCTTTACTTCCGTGAAATGACGAAACACTATGAGAAACTATTTGAGCAACAAACCTCTATAATTGGTGCAGAAAAGGGGACCATCTACACTCTGCGCCGACTATTAGAGGCATAATCCTTTTAAACATCGCATATATGATCCTGTCCAGGGTTTTATTTAAAGGCCTTAAGCCATTTGCTAATGATGTGATAGGTCCTTACCAATGCGGCTTCAGAGATGGAAAATCAAGGAACGACCGAATCTTCAGATTATGCCAGATCGTGGAGAAAGTTAAAGAACTTTACATCGGCTCCACTACCTGTTCATCGATCTTAATGCAGCCTCTACGACAGTGTAAATAAAGAATTGAACTATATCATACCATGTCCAACTTAAGAATTCCTGCTTAACTGATACGCCTTATCTTAGATGACTTTCGAGAATGCTTGCTGTTTCGTCAAAGTTGGTAGTTCTACTGAAACCTTCGACACCATCAAGTTAAGGCACTGTCTATTCAGGTGTTTCAACATTGCACTTGAAAATGTAATACAGATCAAATGGCCTTATCCGTGGCAGTATATTGGACACCATCTTAAATCGACACAATTACTTGGGTTTGCCGATTAAATTGACGTGAAAGGAAGAACAAAGCGAGCGGTAAACAGTGCCTTCACTACCATGCAGTCAGCAGCAAGCAGAATGAGACTGGAAATAATCGAGGACAAGCCAATATGCTTTTATCAACAAAAGTTCAATCCCATTACCGACTTGGTCAGAACGTTACCATTAGAAGGTATAAGTTTGAAGTTTACTTGTGCATTCAGATAACAACATGAGCGCGACAATCAATTATAGATCAACTCTTGCTAATAGCTGTATGTTTGGAACCAAGGACACACTATTCACAAACCTCATTGTCCCGGTCTTGCTAGCTATATGGTGCAGAAGCGTAGACGCTCTCACGTATGTAAAGTAACTTGGAACGAGACAAAAGTTCTGTGTACGACTTATGGTTCTGTTTGCTTAAATATAGATTGAAACGATTGGCGAAGAAGATACAACGATGAACTATAATGCGACATAATAATAGCCAGGAAAATTTGAATTCAACGACTTATATGGCTGGGCCTTGTCGACACCAACGCTTAAACTCGTATAGTCTTCAATGCCAACCCGAAGGCAGTCAAAATATTCAACCCAGACCTTATCTTCAATGGAGCGACCATCAGGTAGAGGAAGATCTCCGACTACTTGAAGTGCGAGATTGGAGAAGGGAGGCTAAAAATCAAGCCTGCTAGGAAAACATATTAAGCAAAGCCAAGGAGCACCATGAACCTTATCATAATTAACTCACTGGACAAGATGAAATACATTGAATTTCAAATATGGTGAAAAAATTAATATTATATTAGATGACGTGGCATGAACAGTGCATGATAGACTTGTAAGCTACTGACTAATAATACACAGAAATATTACTGTATGTGCCCTGGAAAGGCAACAACAATTTACCGCCTGATCCGAACAGGCTGTAGAAATGCAATTTTCTCGTAAAGTTTTCCTCTTTGAGGACTTCTCAGTTCATCACAACAGGCAGTAGGTACTCCGAAAAAAATTAATGTGGGTCAGGTATTGAACCCAGAACCTTTGGTGTACCTGTCTAAGGCACTAACCGCTATGAGGCACTATACATTGATATAGTGATGTATTGTTTAGAAATGTTGTCTCTCCCACTTTTAAATTTTCAAACTGCTTCCTTTATTTTAGTTTCCATAACTAAGATAATAAACCTCTTAAAATATTGTTTGCAGACGCTTTTCAAAGCGATTTATTACATCTTTACCCCTCAACCCTTTAACAACCCTTATTATGAAAATAAAATAGTTAACATATATTTGTTGCTCAGCTTAACAACAAAATCAAGCAATATTTTTAACTTCCGAAGATTGGCACGTTGCACAAAAAATAATTCACAAAAAATGTCAATGCTTCACTTTTTATAATATCAGCAAATTCTTTGTGCTGGTACTAAATTATTTTCAGAAAGAACAAAAAGAAAAAAAAATCGTGTGAAAAAAAAATTTCTAATTAACTTTCTCGTAGATCTTTGACATTTATCTTTATCACTTAATTTTTTTTTTCGTTTAACAATTAATATTTATTTTGAGATGCCACCTTAATACAAACAGGTTCGAGGTGAAGCTCTTTACAATATTATCTCAAAAATGAATCACACCCAAATTCAGATTGTATTTAAACAAAAAAAATTATTCAAACAAAAAGATAAGAAGACAAATAATAATAATTTTTTTTTATTTGCAATCAAAACTTTTTTTTTTGTTTTGTTTAATTCATGGTGCCACTGTTTGAGTACGAAGAGCTACAGCTACTTAAACAATGAAATAAAAATAAAAATAAAAATGAAAATAAAAAACTTTTCCCTCTTCTCGCAGATAGATAGAACTTCCGCGAGATAACGAAATATATTTCAATTAGCTAACTGATGAGCACCGCAGTGGAGGTTGAACGGTACCTAAGTGGAGTAATTATAGTTATTCATTGAATTCGGCCGACAACTCAATTTCAAACCTATTTCATGTCAGATTCTTTATGAATCTAAAGTTTGAAAGAAACAAAAAAAATTCAGAATAAGGGCAGAAAAAGAGACTAACAAAAAAGTCAGAATCATGATGATGATGAAGACATGACTGCCGCATCAAATTATGCAATTTATTATCCACGCCACTTGAATGTGGCTTACCCTCACCCTTCACGCTTTGGCCTTGCAACCTCCCAACCCTTAAGGAGTATCCCCCGCCAACATTTATATATTCGTACCAAACATCCACACCTCCCCCGCACCCCAAACATATATTTATACAAGACTTACTCTCATTATGTTGTAAAATCCCTCATTCTATCCCTTGCAGCTCTAGTTTTGTATCCAATCCTCTTTGGCAGCCGTGTAGCCGTGTGCTTGCTGTGCTCAGGAGGGTCTCTCGCTCAGTAATCCATAAACAATGCGAAATTGTAAGCTAAAACTTTTTAGACTTTTTTTCAATTTTTTTTTTGTGAGATATATAACCTTGCACTGGATTCTCACAACAAAATTTATTTCAATTCAACAAAAAAAAAAGAAACTAGTGTGCGCGCACTTTATAGAGGAGGCAGAAAGGTAATGGTATGGTTCCCGTTATGCAGACGGAAAAAAAGGATATATAAATCCCACACTTTTTTTTTGTTTCACTTTTATCTTATCAGCGGCTACTTTTCACGTAGCTGCGTCTCGTGGGGGGCCGAAAACCGTTACGATGATCCGCGGCATCCCCGGATGCACTCTGATAACAGCGTTTTCACCCGTAAACAAAAACAAAATAAGAACCAAGATGAACGAAATAATTTTTTTTGTTGTCCGTACTTATCCGATTTCGAATCAATTGGCTGGGGTAGTTGGGGGCTTTGACTTCCTCCTCGTTGTCAGATTAATCGTTTTAGGTACTCGCGCTCTAAGCAGTCGTCCCGTCCCCGTTATCGGTCTCTTTGACAAGCCATTTTAATTTTTTTTTTTTTTAAGTCCAAAAAAATCTCCTTACAAACAAAAATAAAAACAAACAACAACAATCAAAATAATAAACAAAACACAATATGAAGGGGCTGTTTTTTATTTTTTTTATTTAAAAAAAATTTCTTTCAAAGTAAAAAGTTGCTTGGTGTTTTCCGCGCTGCGAGAGAATTAAAACAGCGACTATGTGAATGCAATGATATCCCGAGAAAAACTAGGAAAATCATCAAAAGATACAGAGCTTCAGACTGTTGTAACCCCCAAGACCAAAACAACGAAGCTAAAGCTTTTTTTTTATCGGAACATTGTGTTATAGTGAGAGAGGCAGAGAGAGAGTTGCGCCTGCCGCTGATGTCTGGCGAGTGAATTGAGAAACGACCCCTAAATTCGAAGGGGCTCCAATTCATCCCAAACAGAATGAACAAACGGAAAGCTTTCGCATGGGATGCGCAGATCACTGAGCGAGCGAGCACTATGTCGATGATATATGTCGTGGGGGAGCATTATTCTTTGGTTAATATAGCTCTGATTCTGTTAGCTTTTGCTTTGACAAGAGACACCCAACCAGAGCCACAAAGCTAGAGCGAGAAATGTCAGAATCGGTTTCAGTTAGCGGTTTTGTTGTCTGTTGCCGCCGAACGTTGGAGATCATAATTTTTTTTTTTTTTTAAGCTTTGATTCTACGAATTTGAAGGTCGTTCCATGACACTCATAATATGTCTTCTCCTTACTTTTATCATTTTTTTTGCTTTTTTTGCTGGGCTGAAATATAATTTGGCACACTAACGAAGGGTGGCAAAAGAAAGGGAAGTTTGCCGTGGGTGTTGGGGGTTGTAAGTTTTTTTTTTATATTTTATTAAAATGTTAATAATGTTGGCGGTATAAGCTCATGTCTTTTTTCTAATAATAAAAATAAATAAAAAAAAAATATGAAACATTTAATTTATTTTCATATTCGAAATGTGTTGGCAGTAAAAAATGATATTTTTATACTTTTATGACTTTTCTGGTGGAAAAAAAAGAGTTATATATTCCGAGCACGAGCACACCCAATCCATCTGGTATGTTGGAAGCACTATTTTTTGTGGCAGCGGCTAACGAAAGCTGCCATAGGTGGAGGGCGTTGAGGGTTTTGATGTTGGGGAACACATTTTTGTATACGATGCACTCAATGGGCATATTTAATGCAAAGCTTATAGCTATACCTGGTCTGGTAGATGTGTGTGGTAACATTTGAACTTGCAGCTAATTCTCATTTTATATTGGGTATGCTGTTAGATATCCCCTCCTCCCATTCACCTTAGGTTGATGTTGTCAATGCGATATGTATATGCGATGTGTTTGAAGAAATTGATTACAAATTATTGATGACACTGCATGGTTGACTATTATATGCATTTTTAATCTTGCATCTGACGCTGCAACCTTTTTTTTTAAATTTAATGTGAACAAACTGAAAATGTTTATCTCTGAGTTATAGTGAAGATTTTGATTTTAGTTTTTGTTGCAAATATTTGAAAATAAAAAAGATTAATTTTTTTAAAAGCACCTACCTATGACGTTAATTCGCCTATATACGAGTAGGTAGGTACTTAAAGAAAAGTGTTTTGCAGTCCTCGAAAACAAATAACACCACCTGAAGCTTGCACCAAAGTATAACAGCAGCCTAATGGCTTGAGATTTTGAAAAAAAAAAAAAAAATTGAAAGAAATATATAAAATTAAAAATCGCAATTAAAATCTTTTTTTGAAGCGAAACTTCTTTAGGCGGATGAGGGTAAAATTTTTACTGATGCAGCGGAAATCAGCGTGACTTCCGTCCCATGAAGCAAGAGTAGGGAGCCATCGAGTGCGAAAGATCGAGAGAGAGAGTGAGATAGAGCGAACGTCGCTTCACGCCGTGTCATGGGGAGAGAGAGCTGTAGTTTACTGTTAGGTTAACTGCGGGTAGGGCGGTGGCTGATGGTTAAAAATATAAGGGTGGCTAGCAGGGATGGTATGCATTATGTAAGACAAAATGGTTGGAAAGAAAAACTATTTGGTTTGTTAAGTAGTGGGAAAAAATTCTTGGTATTTTTTATGGTTGGAAAATTTACGGTTGGATTGTTATTTTATGGGTTGATACTATTTTAAGTATAATTCAGTACGACATAAATAGGTACATACCTACAAACATAAATATTAGAAAATTATTTTATCACCAAAAATAAAAATATGTACAATTAAGGCTTAAGGTTTGATTTAACAAAAAAATAGTAATTGAGCTCAGCAAGTATTTTTTACACACAAAAGTAAGATTTTTATTGTTGTTGCCCAAAAACCGAATTATGACAATTGTTATTTTTATAGTCTAGGTAACTAATGAAAAAATACAAGACTTTAATTTCATTCCATAAGGCTATCCGAACACGAATAAACTATTTTGCAATTCCAGTTTCAAACTGGTGTTAAATAGATTGTATTTAAGCTGAATAGTTTGCTTTCAATACTTAATTACATTACATGCGCAATAACTTAACGAGTTGACTGCAATGCGATCAAATTGACTACGGTTTGAAACTGGGATATCAAATTTTTGACGCAAGTGCATTGAAAAATGCATTGAGTAGGCTTCAATCGTTAAACTTTCTATTAAACAAAATATGGTGGTTTTTTTCCAAATACAGTACAAAATTAGTGGGATTTTATTTCGAATCCGGTGGGATTTCATATATTTCATCTGGAATCATTGGCAATCAGGCAGTTGATTGATGGTTGTAAATAAAATGGCGGGTGGCAGGGATGTGACTTGGTATATAAGTGAGCGCTGGATATATGTATGTGATGTGTATAATATTAAATGTGTTAGGCGGGTAAGCGGCCTTAAGATGCTGCACTGATGGTCGGTTGATGCTGTGCAAAAAAATAAAGATTAGTTTGCCAATGAAGTTTCACTTCTGACATGTGTAATTTGTACGCACGCACTTTTTTTTTAATTATAAGCAAATCATCTGACTTCGTTTACTGTTTACAATTTCGAAAAAAATCAAAAATCATGCCAATTTTTTCGAGTAGGTACCTATGTGAATTCCTAGTAATTTTTATCAAGACAAAAAAAAAATGAAAAACTGATTAAATAATTTTTAGAATATGTATTAAAAACTAAAGAAAAACATAAGCGAGGGCTACAGTACGTTTGCAACTAACTGTTGGATACCCTATTCCCTATATATTTTTGTATGTTTATGTTTCAGTTTCAGAAACAAAATTCTTCTTTAGCAGACAGAAAAAAATTCAATAACATTAATTTTTTTAATTTGTCTCGAATAAATTTTAATATTCCTCAAAGAAACTTACGGAATCTACCTAGCTGCATAAATGTCCCAAACTGTCGTACTAATTATGAACGATTTTCTCCCTTAAACAAAATGTTTGAATTATTTAATCTTCTCAATAATAGATGTAATAACTTTTTTGATCAACCGTTAAATTTTTCATCTAAATTTCAGTCAAATTTGTATTCAATTATATAATTGTACTCTTATTATAGACATAAGTACTTATATCTGAAGCTAGTCTTTAGCTATGTAAATAAATAATTTTCGTGTGGTGTGATGTTCAATTAGTGCTGGCAAAATAAAAAAAGGCGTGCGCCACGCCCAAAGTTAAAACTTTTTATTGCCAAGGCAATTGGTATGAGTGCAGTGACATTCAATTTTATTCTTGTAGATCGATTTGAACAAAACAAGACAAAACTTAAATTTTTAAAAATTAGGTTTTGAATGGAAATAGCGATTATGGGTGTTTTTAACAATTCTTGGACCACACTCTGCTAAGTAACCAAGGAATATAAATCTAAGTGTTCATCTTTTTATTTCAAAACTGTGACCGATAGTTAAAAAACGTTAAAAAATTAATGCCTTGTACAATTTTTTGACGGAAACGCCCCTTAAAAGTGGGCGTGTCTTAAAAATTTGAAGCACTAACTGAGCTTTGATCAGTATTTAGGCATATGTGTAAAACTACAGCTGAATCGAGTAGTCTTTAAACAATCTTACCTGAACAAAGGTATTTTATCAAAATCACGCCTTCAAAAGTGGGCGTATTGAAAAAATTTACACAAGAAAATGTAGAGATATATTTTTCATAAAACGAACGGAAGGGAAAAAGGTTTAAATTGAATATTGGTAGTACATTAAATTTTTAAAACTACGTTTTTCGTTCTTTCATGAAAAGTGGGCGAAAGCCACGCCCAAAGTTCAAAAATTTCTTTTCATACACAAACGATTTAGTTTCTACTAAGAGACGCAAAACTTTGGCTTGCGGATTCATTATAAATACCGTTTATTTACAAAAACAATTTTTTAATAGTTTCCATTGAAAAGTGGGCCACGCCCAAAATCAAATTTATTGATTTCATACACAAGTTGTTTATTTGCAAATAATGCCCAAAAAATTTAATGTTTTTCTCTTTAATATAACATTTGTTATTTTATAAAAACAATATTGATGGTTTTGTATGAAAAATGGGCGTCAGCCACGCCCAAACTGAAATATTTTTATTTGATTGGAAGAAAGTTTACCTAGAGCTTGCGTGTGCAAAATTTTAGCGAAATGCTTCTTTCGTAACTGTACAAAAAACATAATTTAATTTTACCAAATTGAGGTTGTTCAACAAAAATGGTGATTGTGGGCGTGTTTGTGGGCGGATTTTACTGGTTCAAGAACTTAACCTTACTCTTGAACCAAAGATAAAATACACCAAATTTCAGCTTTCTAGCTCAAAAATTGCGACCTCTAGAGAGTATACATACGGACGGACGGACGGACGGACGGACGGACATGGCTAAATCGACTAGGCTTTTGATTCTGAGTCAGAATATATATACTTTTCTATACCTAACGGTATTATTTCTCTATGTTACAAACTCCACACCAAATACAATATACCCATTCTATGGAATAGGGTATAAAAAAGACTGCTTAAAAAACTCAACAAAACATTTGCTTTTAAATTTTGAGAGAAGCCCAAAAAAGTGATTTTCGGATTGAATGTCGTCCCGTATCTTATTGTCAATTATGGTCAAAATGCGGGACACAAGCACTTCTTTAACACATAATTTGAATTTCTTGTGTTATACAACAAAGAGTATAGTTGTTATTGCTTGAAATTTTTTTTACTATCGTGCTATTTCACCCGCAAAGCAAGTACGTGCGACCAAGTCGTGCATTTTATTTATTTAAAATTCAGACAAATTCATCAATATTAGTCTTCTGACAACGAAAGTGTTTCTCCAACTAACGTAAAGATGGCATCAATATAAATGTTATTTTTTTTTTAATGTTCCCTTGAATTAAAGTAGATTAATTTCAGATAATACATCAAAGAGTGCAAAAAAGTATGTAACTTTGTTTTAATTGTAGTTAAAAATCCAGACATATGTTTTAAGGTATTCAGATATTTATGCAGCTTGAGTTGCTTAAAAACAACCTTTTTTATCTGTCGACTGTCGCCAAAAAAAGCAGTTGGAGGTTTGGCCTTTATTCCTGTATGAACATTAACCTAAAAGTCAGTCAACTATCATACTCTTACATTTTTCACTTTTCAAAGGAGTCTTCAAAAGTTTCTGTTTAATTTTTTGTTATCCTTTCAGATACATAGCTTCATCGTGATAAAAGGAAAGAACAACACATTTTAAATATGAGGTCAAGGATAATGACAAAGATATCAGTTGTTGGCAATCGAAAACTCTAAATCAGCAACAGAAAGAAATTCAAAAAGAATTAAAAAACAACGTACAAAGCGGACAAGATAAACTATTCCTTCTTTTAGTTCGTAAATAGTTAATCCGTAGTATACAGATTATGCGATTGCCAAAGGTTGAGCTAGGGTTTAATTATGTTTCAATGAGAAAAAAAAGAAACAAAAAACTTAGGTCTTCGGAGCATAAATTAACAAAAATATTATTTTCGTAGTATCAGTTTTCCAAGGTCGAGAAGGACCCATAAAATCGTAGAGTATGTCATCAAGCAAGTGAGTGTCATACATTATTAGGAATGATTGGTGAAAGTTCGAAGAATTGGAAGATTTGGAAGAAACAATAATTTGAATTGGCAAAACATTTTGGTTTGAGGGGAAAAAATGCTGCCTTAAAAAATAAATGTGATGACATCACTATGTGAAAGTTCGATTTGAAAAATTGTTATAGGTGGACTAATGAATGAAGAATACATCTCCAATTTTTTTACGAAATTTTTTCGATACGCCCACTTTTAAGGGCGTGATTTTTACAAAAACCTTTATTCGGGTAAGATCTTTAAAAACAACAGCAGTTTTATTTGTATGCCCACATATTTCTTAAATTTGTCTAACGATCAAAGCTCAGATAGTGTTTTAAATAATTGATTACAAGTTTTTTGGACGCGCCCACTTTTGGGGGCGTTTTCGTCAAAAGTGCTAATATGCATTAAATTTTTTGATGTTTTTTAATTATCGGTCGTAGTTTTGAAGTAAGAACTAGAACATTACAGTTTGTATTCCTTGTTTGCGTAGCACATTGTGGTTCAAGAATTGTTAAATACACCCATAATGGCTATTTCCATTCAAAAACTAATTTTTAAAAATTTAAGTTATGTCTTGTTTTGTTGAAATCGAGCAGCAAGCTTAAAATTGAATGTCACTAATCTCATAGTAATAATTTTCTTAGCTATAAAAAGGCTCAAATTTGGGTGTGGTACACGCCTTTTTACCTGTGATTATAGGTACTATAAGGCGAGTTATGCATTCGTGGACAATCAAACATAACGATGATAGAGAAGTCGAAAAAAGTGGGTCCGACAATTATGTCTGTCTGTCTGTCCGTCTGTCTGTATCGGCACCTACAGCCTAAACGGCTTGACCGATTTGCTTCAAACTTGGTAGATAATATTATTATGACGGCCTACAGAGGGGTTTTTGGAATTAGCATTCTAGCTTTAAAACTAACGGTACCTACCTGCCATACGATTTTTAGTAAAAATTTAATTTTTCTCGAAAACGGCTCCTACGATTTTGATAAAACTTTCTGAATAATGTTTTCTGTGCAATCTTAATGTTTTTGTTGGAATAGATTTTTCAGGAAAAGTCTTATAACGGTACCTTCCATAGGACCGCTTTTTTGAAATCCGAATTTCTCGTAAGCCACTCGATGAATTTCGATGAAATTTTTAATGTAGAAGCCCTATTATAAGCGAAGTAATAAAAATTCATAAATTTTTCAAAAAAAGTTTTTTTTGAGTTTTTAAAAAAGTTTTAAATTTTTTTTTTATGTTTTGTTTTTTCCAAAAAAATGTTTTATCAATTTTTTTTTTTATTTTATTTTTCTGATAAAAACAACAAAGATCTTACCCGAAGTTGGCATACTCAAAAAAAATTTGGAATATGTTTTCGAAAAGTTTTTCAAAAAAAAAAACCCGTTTTTTGAAAAAAACTGGTTGAACGATTTTGAAAAAAAATTTCCTTAAATTTTAAAAAAAGCAAAAGAAATCTGATGGCTCACTTCAGTTTCTCCAAAAACCATTTTAACACATTAGAGCAAGTTCGTACGACCCAGTCGTGCACTTTATTTTTATTGCGATAGTAGTTATTGAATATTGGCTACAAAAAATTAATATTATTGTATTTTTCCTGGTACCCAACAGGTATCCAACAGCTCGTTGCAAAGGTACTGTAGCTCTTGTTTAGTAACAATCGGTGTTTGATCGTGTTGCCCTCTTGTGCACAATAATTCGTTTCTTATATCTTATTTACATATGTACATATGTATGTGCATAATAAACAGAGACGATATAGTCCAGGAAAATTAGACAAAAAGTTCGAAAAATTTTATACAGGGTTTTTATTTTTGAATCATAATTGTTTAACATTTAAACTTTAACTGTTATGAATATTTGAGAAAAGATCCCAATCGATCCGAGCTCCGCGTCTATTAAAAAAGGGGGTTAAAGGTCACGAAACATGGTATTTCGCTGTTTTAATAAATTTAAACTAGAATATATGAAATAAAAATCATCCACTCATGAAACTTGGCAAAAATGTTTCAATTATCATTAGAATGAAGGACCAAAATGTTCATAAAAATATGAGGGGTGAAAGGGCGTTTTTAGGGGGAGCGGAATGGAGAATGTGGTGTGGGCTTATATTAGAAAAAAAAACCTTTAAAAGTATAGTGTCAGCGATGAAACTGTGCAAAAGTGTTTCAATTGTCATGAGAATGAAGACTCTAGAGTCTAGATCGTGTATGGAAATACATAGGGTAGATATTTATTTTTTTGAGGAGGGGTCAGGGGGTATTCAAAACCAAAAAAAATATTTTTAAAAAACCTAGTTATATGGCACATAATTTTAGGGTATTTTTTAGTGCTGGATCTAATAAAAGAAAAATCAGGACGCTATATACACCATTGATACTGAATACTTTGGTTTCTATAGCAAAGCTCCATCTTTCCTGTGTATTTTTTGGGTTGTGCTTTGTTTGTGAGTTCGAAAACTCATTTTTTGTATAAGAAAATTTTAATCGTAGCTTAACATTATGCCATTGACAAAAAAACAAAAGTAGCAAAGAAAACCCCTGTAAAAAGTTATGCTGGTGAAAAGTTCGATTTCCTGGTCGGAAAGGTGAGACTCATTTTTTTCATGGAAATAGTGTTCCTTGATTTTATTCTTGAATTTTCTGAAAATTTCTTAGTTGATAGCAAAAAACAAAAAAACTTAAAGTAGCAACTCTATGAACTTTCTTATAAAGATTATAAGGAATTGATATTTTCATTTTTAAATCAATCAAATTGGATATTCAGATCCCTCCCAATGCATATACCTGCAAAGATATTTCACACACATAATATAAACATCCCAAGGATGCTATTTCAGAAGCCTACGCCATGAATAGGTACATTTTGGTGTTGGCGATCATAGGTCTACGGAGGGCAATCACTTTTGAAGATACACCCTGACCCGTCCCTGATTGCAGGAGGATGATGTGAAAATGTTATTTCACCCGGCCAGTTTATTGAAGCTCTTTTTTTCCTTTTTGAGGATGAAAAAGGTTCACATAAACCACAGGCCATCTTTCCTGCCCAATAGTCATATGCCTTATATTAAGGTCGAGGATTTTATTATCCTGTGAAATAAGAATAGCCTTCGAGTTGATATAAAATATAATTTTATGGTCGAACGGAAATACATAAAAATGAGACCCAAAAGGTTAATTCGCAATAATTTTTGTTTCAAAGTGGATGGTGGTTATATACCGTATTATATGTATATGTACCGGCCAAAGTTCATGTAAGGATTAATCTAAAGCCATTCTGGCGGCAAAGCAATAAAAGTCCAAACGATTGTAAGAATATAATTGGATTTTAATTTGTGAGACTTATTCATCTTTCAACACACAATTTGGCACATTAAATTGCCACACATGTGGGGGCTAGAAAGTGTGTGCTTATAAAACAATAATTTAAATTTTTTTCAATTTAAACAAAAACTGTATTTTTTCGCCAATCGGCCATTCGGCACAATAAAAACGATGATGCCCGACACAAGTTGCCTTCTACTTGACACCAAACACAAACGAAAATCTTCAAGAGGAGGTTTTTCAGTTTCTTGGTTTTATATTTATAAAAAGGCAATTTATTTTAGCAAACGAATTCATTGTCAAAATTAAAAATTAGCCGTGACCATCACACAAGCTTTGGTGTCGAGTCCAGCACAAGCGAGAAACATTTGTTTATAAAAAAAGTTTTTTTTTTTTCTTAAATTTAAATGTGGAAACAAGCAAAGAAATTGATGGTTATTTAAAAATTCGCATTTATTTCTGCAAAACATTTTTGAATTGATTAGGTATGTGCCTTAGAATTTTAAGTGTTTCGGCTCCGAAATCAGAAAATGATAAGAATATTTAAATCTGCAGTAAAAGATACGAACATTTCATTTCAAGAGTAATCTGATAATTGTGGTTAAATGAGTATTTTTGGCAAAAAAAAAATAAAATATTAAATCACCTTGACAAAATGTGTGGGTGAGATTCACGATTAAATAGAACAAAATTAATTTTTTTTTTCATTTGAACAAAAATTTATTTTGCTCACAAATAGCAATTATGAAATGTTGCTAATAACATGAAAACGTACTTTGAAAATAAATAAATATTACTTTATCTAACGGGTTAGTTTTAATATGTAAATTTAAAGATGGGTCAACGTTATTAAAATCCATATATGGTTCTTTATTACCATTAAAAATATTAGATTTTGAATTTGTTGTTGCTAAGCGTAATTAAAAGAAATTCCTAAAATGATTTCTTAGCCGATTCAAATTAAGAGGCTTATTAATTCAACAGTCAGCTAATATAAAATTTATTGTATACTGGCTTTTACACTTTGCTTTGTACGCGTGAAATTAAGAATCAAGTAACAAATATATTTTAGTTTTTGCATAGAGACCGATGACAATTATTAATAACAGTAAAATGGTCTTGAAACTTGTACAAATGGAAATAGCTATGTACCAAAAACTAAAGAATTTTTTAAAAATAATTTGATGTCTACTCATAGGAGCCATTATAAAAAGTATGATCTGAGCTAGTGACCCAAGATCAACCATTATTATACAATACGTCATAAACAATGTTTTTTAGGGGTAGGTATAGCACTTTGAATTGGCAGCACTGTTTTCATTGACAGCCATTTTGTTATTTCATCATGTCCATCAGAGCAATTAGTTCTATTAACGATTTATTAATTTCGAACCATGTTTTACTCCTAATAAAAATACTCATCATCCGAGACGTAGCAGAGTCCGTACCGAAGAAGCTATAACTGCTGTAGAGCGCAGCATCGATTAAGACCCGAATGAGCTCGTTCGTTTGATGCAAACTCGTGCAAGGATTGAAAACGCACGACCACCAGGCTCAGTGTCTGCGTACATTCGACAAATGGGATCAAAACGAGTTGATGTTGTTGATCCTGATTTCCACGTGAAAATTTTGATAATTTTTTGGTAAAATGGATACTTCAAATTGCAAAACTGCAGCCTTTGGTGTGTAAAAAATTTCAAGGTATTGTTGAGACGCTTTCAAAAACTGACATTTTGGTTTATGGTTTGGCGGAATTATTTCTCTAACTTCTTTAAGAAACGATGCCAGCCATAGGGTCAATGAATATTTTGTTCCAGAATCGAATTGCATTGATGTGAGGTTTCAACATGAAAGCGCAAATGTCAAACAGCGAGTGCAACAACTAATTTCTTAATGGAAGCGTTTGGGGAGCCCAATTATTTCGTGTTTTGAACTTGATGGGAGTAGGACTCTCAGATCTTGCGATTTAACACCGCTAGACTGTTTTCTGTGGAAGCGTGAGAATTCCCTAGTCTACGAACTACGACGACTCAACCCTTGGAAAAAATCATTCACCGCCTGGACCACAAGATTCGACTACATCTGAGAAAGGAGCGGTGGCCAGTGGCCATATTCAAGAAATCATATTTAAATGAAAATGACGAAGAATTATCTTTCAAATAAAGTTTAATTACCTATATATTTCTAAACCTTAAAAAAAAAAAAAAAAAAACGCCACTTATATGTGGGGGTTTGGCAACAGCAAATGATTTGAACCAACAAAAACTAGGTTACATACACAAAAGTAATGGTTTCTTCAGTATTTAAGATGACTTCTGCAACACTTCAAACACATTTATATAGTGACATGTAAAAGATAAGTGGGAGTTAATTATTGTATTTACAAGGTGAATTTATTTTAACAGCAGGATTAAGATTAAATAACAAAAGTTAACTTTCCTTTTGTTTTTTTAAGAGCCACTACGAAAATATGAAAATCTCATTTTGAATTTTTGTTTTTTTTTCAGCTTCTAAATGTACATTTTTTACTGATATATTTGGTCTAGAAACAAGAGTAATGACATGGCAATTATGCCGTCTGCCTGATATGACATTTTTTTGTATAACACAAAAAAGGAATCTAAACGGCCTAAACGAAGTTTCTATGTTTTGTACTACCATAACCTTTAAAATAGGTCAAGTTACACCCAAGTAAGAATTTTACTTAAAACGCGGTAAGGGATTTCAAAATTGGAGAAAGGTCCTTACTGTGCAATTTTTTTTCTTCAAACATGTCCAAAAATTATATCCCAAAATATTGTCTTCGAATTAGAAAACACCCTGTATGTCTGTGTATACTTGTCCTAAAAGTATGCAAAAAAAAAAATCTTCGACAAATATTTTTCGAAAAGTTAAAAAACATACAATTTGTTCAATATTTAGTTTTAATATAGACATTTGATAATGAATTATTAATCCATACAAGGATAATGTTAGGTTAAGGTGGCTGTCAGCTCGAAAAGCTGAAACATTTGGTGCTAAGAATCAACGATGTGGATACCACAAAAGTTGTGGTCTCTACTCTACCCATAAGACTTAAACAAATCTTTTAAAAACAGTCAACGTCAGTAAGACAGTACAGGCCATGTATTAAAAGGTGAGAACGCCCAAAATAGAGTTTATGTCCTATATTGACATTTAAAATAGAGCAAAGTGAAGATAATATCCTGGGATTCCAGCGCAAAATGTCAATCAGAGAAAATGATGACTTGTTTGGAAGATATAACGTTTTCTTTATGCCAGGATAAACTCATTTAAAAGCCATTGATTCCACGTGGAACACACTATACCTACTGGTTTTTAAAACGGAAAGAGAAACTGGACTTTATAGTCTGTTGGAGGTGACAAAATGTTTTTGAACCCGATGTAGTATAAATTCCAGTATGTCCAAAAACGCAGGCTTACTCTCAAAGTATCGTTATTGCATTTGGTTTCGAATATATGACATTCAAAAGGACCCTCAGTGCAATAAGGTTAATATTTGAAATTATTTGCGCTTAATAAATAACAAAATAATCAAACAAAGTGCTACTTCTGTCTCGTTCTATTCCAGTTGCATAATCTTCCTTATTGCTGTTCTTAAAGCATAACCACAAGCCAAAAGTATTGTTTTTACGACAACCTTAAAAGGCTGTTTTAAAAGGAAAGTCCATTAAGCTCTTTTGTGTATAGTAATCTCATTTTAAGGTGCTATTACACCTTTTATAATCTAGACATAGCAACGGAATTTTATTGTTTATTTTGTACAGAAAAGAACATCGGTTTTTATGGTTGTTTTATCGTTAATTACCATTGTATTCGAAACGAAGAAGTCCATTTGAATCGCGATGAGTGGCTGCTCTCCTTTTCCGCATAAAATAGACAAAACTCATAAAGTAAGGAATAATAAAATATCGCAATAAACTCAAATAGCATTTAAATTGTTTATTTGTGAGAACATGGCTTTATTTCAGTTAAACGCCTGTCTCTGTCTACACTTTTCAAACACGACGTAATCTCATTGAAAATGCTTGGTTTTTCAAATAAATGCCAAACTTAATGTTGTTATTACACCGAAGCGCATTTCCTGTGTAAAAGCACAAGTTTATGGTTAATAATTCTGAAGATAATCGTTTGTGAAAACACAATCTAAACAAATAAATGAAAATCCACATTATTGTATCCATGGGGTAATGGGGAGCTTATTATGACAGAGCCCCCGCATTCTGGCCAAGAGTGACCATCATCGTGTGTTCCAATAGAGAATGTGTGTGCGTATTATATCGATACTATAAGTCTAGCTATTGAACATGCTCGCCGCCACTGCCGGCCGGTGAGCGGTGGTATAAAATTATTTTAAAATTATTAGCCAAACGATATTTTATCGAAAATAAACATTTTAGAAAATACAAATGTTTCTATTTATAGATTCCAAAAAGAAGCTATTCTAATATTCTGCCTTGCGCTTGTTTGAATGTGTCAAGTGTCATATTTTTTTTTTGTGGCGAAAACAAAAACAATCGCTTTTTGATCACGAAATTACATTTTTATAATGTCAGCCACAAAGCATTCCATAATTTAAATTGAAAATATACAAAATGCCAGAAAAAGCAAACAACCAAGAAATCACACCGTAAAAGAATGCCCAACGGGCTCTATATTTGCATTTTAAAAAAGCAAGGAAAGGGTTATGTAAAGATTTCAGTTCTTACTTTTCGTAACCACTTTTTAGACAGCCAGAGTGTTGAGAAGGGAATGAATATATTCCCCCCCCCCCTCCTCCGGTACTTTGCCCTTAGGTGACGTGGAATAATAGCTAAAGCTAAGTTAGTTTAATAAAATAACTTAAATTCAAGATTGATACCTAAAAGTGCTGTAGTTAACATTTAGAATGAATATGAGATGAAATACTTTAAGAAAAAGAAGGTGGTGAATAATTTATTATATAGAGACTATTTACATATATATTTGAAAAAATGGAGTTGATGTTTTCAGCAAACATGTAGTAGGAATATTGACAGTTTTCTGAGACAGGTGGTTTTACTCTTAAACGACTCTTGAACCACCATCTTAAAAATTCAAAAACAATTAATTCACGCATTTCCAAAGAGATTTTAAATCAATTTAATTTAAATAAAATTTTTGAAATATCAAGAACTAAAGTTTTTGATAGTTTTGATAAAATATGCAATATTATTGAACTTATGCAACCCTTCTTTGATAAAAATTGAAAAAAAAAAAATGGATTTATAACAGATACCGTTATATGGCAAATTCTCGAAAACTCATTCTCATTAGAAAATAGATTGTGCTGACAAAACAGCAATCAGGAAGCTTTTCAAATTCGATAGAGCCGTTTTAGAAAAAATTGCTATTTTTTTTTTTTTTTTTTTTATAATGCACACGCGCTCAAGGGGTTTGTTATAGCCTTTTTAATGATAAGTCACAGCGCGAGCGATAGGAAGTTAGGAAGGAAGGGAAAGGAGGTGTCGATTAACATTGATCTTGAATGTTTGAAGATCAAAATGGCAAGGAAAAATTGTGCCAGACAATCCATTCCACATTCGTGTTGTACGGCTAAAGAAAGAATCTCTATATTTCTCGGTACGTCCGAAATTGGGCTCAAGTGTAAACTGATGAGCGTTCCTAGCAAGACGAGTATTACGGGGGAGATGTTTAAGGGGTGGAACGCAGCTGGCTACCTCGAATGAGCGGTGCTAAGTAACCGATTTTCGGGACTAAAGTAAAATAAAAAAACAATTTTCTAGCGACTGCCAAATTAATGGTTAATCCACTTAGACCACAGAGATGCGTACAGGGAGACAAACGGACCCACTTTTCAGACGTCAATATAATCGTAATGTCATGTTTGATTGATATCCCAAACCAAAAATGAGCTTCAGCACAAAAAAAAATTTGGGAACAAAACTATGTTTTTCAAAATAAAAGTGTACAATTTCATTGCGTTGTTCAGGCGTCAGTCGATTCATGATAAAATGACAAGCCAAACTTAAGTTAAATCACATAGCAGATGGCAAAATGGCTGTGAAACAATGCAAACAGTTAAAGTTCTCTGCCCCTAAAAAACGCCTTTTAGATAATGAACGTTATTTATTATAACGTTATTCTAGTTTTCATGGGAGCAATATTTTTCTAGCTGTTTGTTCTTAAAACTCTCAAGTGACTCCATGAAGGAGGGTAAGGTGAAGGTGTTGTAGATTTTTCAGGGGAATAATAACCAATCCTTTTAACATGACATTACATAAATTAGAATCGCCCGGTGGCCAAAATTCGGCCATTAAAATGCCCAAAACTGTGGGAAAAAAATTTCACAGCGAATTTATACGAAAAAAAATGGTAAAAAAACACACCAACCCATTTTCTCCTTTATTTTCAAAAAAAAAATTACAAAACAAAATATTCCCAGCACACCTACTCAGTAATACCTTTCCAAAGATATATATGTCATCTAAATTGGTTGGGTAACCACCTCGCAATTGGTACCACAAAAAAACTGCTTGCCTCTTTATATATAGATAAAGGGTGTTTTTTTTAGACGTGTGGTTTTCAAGAAGAAATAAAACGCATATACGAGTAGTTTAATGTTATGGCCACGAATTTAAGTTTATTGTAAAGAAAAGTGTTTTAAAAATAATTTCAGTCAAGTGGCCGCCGCGACTGGCTCGAATAAATTACTGGGCGATTATTTCGACCAAATATTGGGCACAGCGTGCTAATCGTCGCGCGATCCAAAACTTCATTTTGGTAATACATTTGCACGATTTACAAACCTTGTTTAGGAGTAAGTCTAGATATTCATTATGAAATGGCAAACCAAACTGAGCATAAATCAAATAACAGCTGTGAAAAAGAATAACCACGAAAAAAGAATGCCAGATTAAAAACCACACGTCTAAAAAATCACCCTTTACATACACAGCTGGTCAAAAAAATAGGTGTGATTAAATTTTATATCTTAGCCATAGAAGTTGGAGCGGACCTGAAGGACCAAAAAATGGCGCAATATCCTCTGGAGTGACGAAACAAAAATTTATTTGTTCTCGTCAGATTCTGGGCGTATTTCAGGCGACCAAAAAGAAAGGACTATCACCCTCGCTATATCCAAAAGACGAATAAACACGGAGGAGGAAATATTATGGTCTGGGTCCGTTTTTTCTAGTATGGTGTGGGCCCTAATTCCTATACAGTGTTGGATAGTTACGCGTAACTTTGAAATTTTAATTAGTTACACGTAACTAATGTAACTAATGTAACTAACTATAATTAATAGAATTTTCAAATACAAAAACTCACATTTTATGTTAAATTGAAATTCAGAAGTTCCGTCCACAAACCCGAACGAATGACGATCGAATGACTACACTGTTTTATGGCAAAGCTGGATGATTGATATTGCCGACGGGCCAGCTGTGGCCACTGCAACCTGTCAAGGAATACATTTTTAAATTACTATATTTCTGCAAAATAAATTTAAAAATAATAAAACAAAATAGATCTCGTTTGATTTCCTTTGGGCGAGCCAAAACTGAAATTTGAGACCAAATCTGAGATCAAATCTGAATTTACCATACAAAAATAAATCACAATAAACAAAGAAATGTCCAGGAATCTCAAGAAAGAAGGGAAAACTTTGAATGTAAGTAAAAATCTATTGTATGCTCCAAGAATATAATATTTTATAAGATTTCCTCTTTATCAGGAACATAGTAATTTCAATATGTATTTCTTGCCAGGTTGCCGTTGCCCTTGCTAATAAAAGAATTTTGTCAATAGTCGATTGGGATTCAGGATGAAATGTAATTTTTTTTATTTTTTAGTATTAAGTTAGAGTTAGTTTTATTTAGTTACAGTTAGTTACATTTAGTTACATTAGTTACATTAGTTACGCCAAATATTGGGCGTAACTAATTCATATTAGTTACGCGTAACTAAACGAGTAACTTACTTCATGTAACTTACTTGCCAACACTGTTCCTATATTCCGTATTAGTTACATCTTGACCAAATAAGGTTATAGGGATATTTTGGAAGATATCATGCTTCCATTTGCCGAAGAAAACATGACTCTCCGATGGATTTTTCAGCAGGATATAACGATCAGAAACATATGGCAAATCTTGTGAAAGAGTTGTATCGAGAGAAAGAAGTTTCAATTGTTTCATGGCCAAGTCAATCCCAGATCTCAACCCGATTGAGAACTTGAGGAATGAGCTTAAGCGGAAACTAGGATGCCAATATTTTCCAAACTGGAACCGATTGTGGGATGCTGTTCAGAGTGAATGGTATTCTATACCCCAAGAAAGATGCCAAAAGTTTGTAGAGTTAATACCACGCTGACTTTAAAAAGTTTTGGATAACAATGTCGTATACTCGGGTTATAAGAGAATGGTAAACGAAAATTATTATAAAATACAACAAATTTTGCATTCAAACTATCATTATTCATAATTTAGGAAGACACACCTATTTTTTGTCCAAGCGCAAATGTCTACAACGTCGGTTTTATTGTATACAATTTATAATTACTTAATTTAAAAGCCTTAAATATTAATATTTCATTAAGTATTGATAGTCCAATGAAAACTAATGTTAAAATAATATTTAAATAAACAAAACATATTAAAAAATTAAGTTTATATAAAAAACAATAATTGCACCTATTTTTTTAACCAGCTGTGTATATATTAATTCTGATATATAGATGATCCTATGCATTTCAAAACTGGACGTTATTTACTTTTCTGTCTTAATTTTTGATGTAGGGGTTTGTTAATGACAGTTTAATTTTTGGATTTATGAAAATGATTCTGAAAAGATCTCCTGCAAAGAGATATACATATGTACGAGTGGTACAGTTAGGGCTACCAATACGAAGATTGGAGAATTTTTTTTTACTGAAGCCTTTTATCCGTTAAGAACCAGGGTTGACACTCATAGAATGGTGCAGAATTAAAGCGTTTTAACAAACAATATTCTAATTCTGCTTCCTTTACGCAATATCACATCCCACCCACAGACAATGCTTGGCTTTGTTAAATAGTTTTGAAAATTTTGCATGGGGCTGCCGTAAAAGTTCGGTATGGGAACGTGTTGAAGCAAACAGAGTGTTGCAAGTATGCAAAAGTTTTATCATTCCCTTAAGTCTAGCTATTATACCGACGGACTTTCGTTGTTCTCATAATAGGATGTGCTTTAGACGTGTGGTATATGAACACACAAGTTCTACAATGCAAGGCGTTTGTTAATTAAGGAAAACCAAATTTGATTCGAATTTGAATTTCATATGCAAAGATGAAGAGAGTTTTGTCTTTTTTTTCACGTTGAAATTTACATTCGTCCCTCTCTCATTTACACAAGGATGTTGAAAAATATATTTGCGTATTTTTAAGCCAAAGATTGTTAGAATGGAGGAAACTTTTTCTTTACAAAGAAATTTTGATATTATAGAAATTTCAAAAATATTAGTGTTGAACATGCAACGTGGAAAATGAATAGTTTTAGTGCGCTGCGGTGTCTGATAAATAGAGTGCAAAGTGCACTTCAATATTGCTTTCTTGCACTTTCTGGTTTCCTTCTTCGCAGACTCGTTCAGAAAAGCATAGTAAGCATGAAACTTTCAAGTAAAATAGGAAGTACTTCCTGTTTAGCTCCATGACAGAGCAAACAAAAGTGAACAATCTAACGCATGGAGGAAGTTAGATTATTGATTTGTCTCCTCAGTTCATAGTACATTCGGGGATATTTAAGCGAAAGTGGCTTTAATGAATTTTGCTCTCTATTTAACTAAAGCTAGAATGCTAATTCCAAAAACCCCTCTAAAACGCGTCATAATAATACTGCGTTTAGTTTAGTTTTTGTCAATATCAGTCAACATTATACAGGCTTAGAAAATGGATTTACACCATTTAGAAAAACTTGAATAAATAGATAGAAAATTTAATATACATGATTGAAATAGATATTCAAATAATATTATTTAAACTTTCAAGAATTTCAAATAAAAGATATTTTTAAATTTAAATTAAGATAAGCGGTGCCGAACCTGCCTGTAGGCAAAACAGGCAATTGCCCAGGGCGGCACTCCTAGGAGGGCGGCACTTTGACTTAAGTGGAAAAATCAGTATACATTTATTTCAATGTAAAGAAAGGTAAATGCATACACAAATTCAAGCTTGTATTGTCAACGGTAATCTGGGGGTTGAACTATACCCTCTTAAGTGTTTTGAACGCTTAGCCAAGGCTGCAAATAGAAATCGCGATACTCCTTCTGTTCCGGCAGATCCTTGGAGCGTAGAGGTTGCGTCGCCTCTTCGTCTTTAGGGTCCCTGTCGGGCTTAGCATTGCCGATATTTTGTAAGCTGGCTTCAATCCAATCATGTATGTGGTTGAGATTGAAGTTGGAACTTGAGAGGGATAGATGTGCCTATCCTCCGCCTCCGCGTGGCAACCCGGGAACAATATGAATGGCAGGGAAACTGTTGTAAATGAAATAGGAGTGAGTATCTGCAGCTATATTTCCTTTCCTTGAAGTATTGATTCCTTACTGGAAACGTATGCACAGTGTTGGCAAGTAAGTTACACGAAGTAAGTTACTCGTTTAGTTACGCGTAACTAATATGAATTAGTTACGCCCAATATTTGGCGTAACTAATGTAACTAATGTAACTAAATGTAACTAAATGTAACTAACTGTAACAAAATAGAACTAACTCTAACTTAATAATAAAAAAATAAAAAAAATCACATTTCATCCTGAATCCCAATCGACTATTGACAAAATTCTTTTATAAGCAAGTGCAACGGCAACCTGGCAAGGAATACATATTGAAATTAATATGTTCCTGATGAAAAGGAAATCTAATAAAATATTATATTCTTGGAGCATACAATATATTTTTACTAACATTTGAAGTTTTCCCTTCTTTCTTGAGACTCCTGGACATATCTTTGTTTATTGTGATTTATTTTGGTATGGTAAATTCAGATTTAATCTCAGATTTGGTCTCAAATTTCAGATCTAGCTCGCCCAAAGGAAATCAAACGAGATCTATTTTGTTTTATTATTTTGAATTTTTTTTTTTTTTTGCAGAAATATAGTAATTTAAAAATGTATTCCTTGCTAGGTTGGCGTTGCCACAGCTGGCAGCTGGCCCAGCTTTGCCCTAAAACAGTGTAGTCAATCGTCATTCGATCGGGTTTGTGGACGGAACTTCTAAATTTCAATTTAACATGAAATGTGAGTTTTTGTATTTGAAAAATTCTATTAGTTATATTTAGTTACATTTAGTTACAATAAGTTACATTAGTTACATTAGTTACATAAGTTACATTAGTTACGTGTAACTAATTAAAATTTCAAAGTTACGCGTAACTATCCAACACTGCGTATGCAAGGTAAAACTTGTATGCGGCAAAGAGAGGAAGGCTGGGTATGCGTATGCGTATGCGCATATCTAAGGCTGCCAGGCCTTGAGTATTGAAGGTGCTCATCTGGAAGTGACCTCACGGTTGCGAGGCTCCACCGGAAGCTTTATTCTGGTACCACGGGAGATAGTGCCCAACCTGGTGGCCGATTCACCTGGGAGACTATCTATGAGGTAGGCTCCCTTGTGGGAGTATCGTGGTGGTTGTGGTTTACTCCATAATGGAAACATATTATGGCATTGGGTAATATTATCTACGGATTTTATTATTGGGTGCAAGAGGTGTTGACCTCGCCCCTCACCAAGGAGTGTGGACATGCCTCAACATGTTCCATAAAATTGGTACTACGATTCTACCGAGGAGTAGATCTTAGGGCTCTGGTCTAAGCCCAATTTGACTCTGCATGCGAGTAAGCTCGCCGTGAAATTAAGACTTAATTGCAGGTGTTCTCGTTAAGCTTAATCTCATCCTTGTCAGCGGTAATCTCGAGTTTTATGTAAAATAAATATTCTTTCAACACTACTTCATTCAAAATAAGTGGACTTATTAACTTGTTTGGAGCATTTAGATAAACTCCAGTACTTTCAGATAAACCGTTCCCAGGAATTTTTTTTTGAAACATTATAAAAGGTGGGCAAAAAGAAATCACCCTATTGGAAGATGCTCTCATTTTTGCAAATGGCCGCCAATGTCAAATCTGTTTTGACATTTGTGGACTGGACAGATGAAGAATAAAAGTGAACAAGCCATGGAGTGATACATGAACCGACATGAACCGATATTCTGAAGGCGGCGTTTTGCACTGACCCGCAAGATCGCCCTATTTAACAGTTTCAGAGTTTTTTTGTGGGGTTTTTTGAAGTCTCGTGTTTACGTGAACAAGCCCGAGACTCTGGAAGCCCTCAAGGACAACATTCGACACGAGTGCGAGAATCTGTCGCCCGAAGTTCTCGCTGAAGTGATGAAAATGTCATAAAACGAGCAATCAATTGTGACGGCGCCCATTTGGCCGATATCATCTTCTCGACTTGACCAATACAATTCTAAGGGATCAAGTAAACATAATCAAAAAACAGAATCGAAGTTTTTCATTTATAACAAAAAAGAGATCCAAACAACATCGGATGGATGACTTCTTTTGGCCCACCAGAGTACACGAATGCTTTTAACATTGCTACAAAAATGAACATTATAGTGCGGATTTTATATTTAGCCTGTACCCATCGTTATCAATCTGAACAATCTCTTGAAGCCATCGATCCAAAATTGAAATTTAAAGCTGATTCTTTTGTTTTACGTTATCAATTTTACGTTATTCTTTCGATTAGCGCTTTGTACAATATAAATTTCTCAGCCAAAACTTCGGATTTCCTTGCGACATTTCAAAGAAGTTGGAGTTGAAAGACTGCGAAATACTTAAAACAAGATTAACTGCAAAATTTGGCAACGAAGTTCAAAAGGATATTATAGCGAAAGATCTCTTAAATGAAATTAATATATTTAACCAAATTTCTACTGCTATTGATTTCAAACCTTTGTCAATTTTAAACTTTTAAACTAAATTTAGCTTCTCACTTCTTACTTAACTATATCCAAATTTACTTAGGTATGGCAATTAAGATACTATTACGTTTCCTGAAGTGTTGCCTCAGGTGAATCTAGCTTCTCGAAACTGAAGCTTAAAAAAACCTATCTTCGCTCAACAATGACCCATGAAAGATTAAACGGTCTTCAATACTATCTTCATTTAAAAAGAAAAGCTCAATCGCATTGAATAAGAAGGCATCGCTACGAGATTTGCAAAAATAAAATCGTTCCGAGCAGCATTTTAGGCTTGAAATTGTAAAAAAAACTTTATTTCGTCGAAAGCCTTTAATTATTACTAAATAAAGCTCTATGTTAATGGTATTGTTTTCTTTGTTTTTTTTTTTTTATTATTTATTTTTGGAGCGGCAAAATAACAATTTCCTATATGGCGGCAAAATTCTCAGTTTCGGCACCGAAGACAAGGAACTGGAACTGATTAGTTTTTGCCTTTTCGTCGAACCCACCACTTTCCGTCAGCATATTGAAACGGTTGCTTTTTTCAAATTCATTCTTTCTTAAAGCATGGACGAATTTAAAGAAGTTTCCATTTGGATTAATAATTCAACGTCTTAAAATCCCATTGTATGCTTCAATCGCAAAAGTGGTACGGAACAGTTCCTTGCGAAATCAAATTTTCGTTATCGAAAAGTTACTTTCTGAAGCCATTGCCCTTCAAATTATTGAAAAAAACATTTGAAAAATTCTTGGTAAGTATCTTTTCAATATCGATTTTGATTTCATTTGCTGCATTGCCTTGTAGGAGGGAAAAGTGCGAAAAGCTATTGATAATTTAGATAGGTTAGCACCTATTAGTCCGAAATTTTGTGATTACCCACTATTGCTTTGTGGCTTACGTATAACCTTAAAGTTGAACCAACACCCTTACTTGGAACTTGGAAAAAACAGAAATACAAGGTTTATCGCAAATCTGTTTCATAGGCAAGAAAAAAAGATCTCGACTTTAATTGAAAAATTGACTGATTTATATAAGCCAACAACTGCTTATAGCATTTAGCCAATTATTTTGTTGTGAAATAAAAAAAAAAAAACTGGAAATATCTGTTAAGGAAAATTAAACAGAATTAAAAAAAAATTTTGTTTTTTTGAAATAGATAATAGACCAATCAGGCCCTTGGAAGAGTATTCAATAATTTAATAAGGAACCTAATGCCTTCAAAAATAAATATAATGTTTCAAGTCTGATCCTTGTTTCAATTCTCTTCTCTATTCAATTTCCATGTTTAAAAAGAAAACTATCATTAAAATCTCATCAAATAAATCAAATTAGCCGTCAAAACTTTCCTAGCTTCGAGGAATCAGATGTTCACAATCAAATACAACAATGAGATAATTTCCAAAATCACTCCCCTTCTATTTTATAAAATCGCTCTAATGTTCTTTTGTTTTGATAAGATTTATTTAATTATATTATTTTCTGCCGACCACACACTAACGACATTGTTGAGAATGATTATACATTACAAGCTAATAATCATCATTATAATGTTAATGATTAACGACATTGTTTTGTCGCGATTATTGTGCCATTAGAATAGCTGTCAGCTTTGCATTCATAAACTCACTTTAAAATCACCATTCACCAACCATGCCTTATTACTTACTACCTACTTTCTTTTTTGTCAAAGTTAATTTAATCTTTAATCGATAGTCAAAACTCCTTGAAATAACAACATCATCGTCAATTATTTTATCCCCAGCTTACTTTATTTGAGCAAATAAAAGTCAACCTCCCCTTCGCAACTGTATTGCCATCCCAATATCCGTTATACAGCTAACAGGAACCCTTTCATTCTAAATCGAAGCAAATATTTGCGACAGCCTGGAGTCCAAAATGTGTGTTTTATAATGAATTCCAATAGAGAATTGCAAACATGACTTTGATAAGCTTGGAAATTGTAGTCCCCCACACACAAATTCATTTATTTGCCAATGCCAGCAGTTGTGTGTAGTGTAGAAAGGATAATAAGAGTTGGAGAATATCGGAAGCAGAAGGACTATGATAAACACACCAAAGCTAACAATTTCTTGAATGATCCAAGTAGCTGAGACCATCAGGGACTTGAAGGAAGATATACTTTCGTTTACGGAATACATACGCATTGTGTGCGCATCCTTGAACACAGATGAAAATCTTTTGAAGCGATGCCCCCAGCAATCGTTTTTCTATATACTATACGAGTACAAATTAATTCTGACTTCCTTCGATTAAATTAAAACAATTGCAATAAAAAAAAAATCAATATGCGATATCCTTACACTTCTCCGTTCTCCCATTGGCACACGAATTAATGGCTTCTTTTATTGTTCAATGTTCTTGATTTCCTTATCAGTACTGAAGTTCGTTCTTCGTGAGAGGTCCTGGGAGCCGCATTGGCGCGAACATTCAATAAAGTTTTCTTTAACAGTGGAAGTATGCGAATGCCCGCCCGCAGGATAAAAGTTAATGACACGAACAGAAAACCATCACCATCACAGTCCAACGCAAGTAATGTTGAAATGTGATTTACTTATATATTTAATAGCCAACACCCAGTACCCACCACAGCACCCATGAAGGTGGTGTAAAGCGACGAAAAGATGAAGGAATTTTTTACTTTTATAATGAGAATTAAGGCACATCTTTAGTATCGAATTGGAGGGGAAAAATTAAACTAATCAGAGGGCATTGCACTACTTTAATAGAAAACATTTGTTTCCCCGTTTGAGGGTAATGAAGTAGGAATCATTCTTTTATCACAAAATCATTGAATACCTTGTACGTACCAGACACTATGAAACTACAGCAACCATTTTGGAATCTACTGCTCTAGGATTTCTTAAAGATCCCAATGAACAATGGACAGAGTCTTGTTATGAGACACTGGAGCTTCTAGTTAACACTCAATTCCCAGGATGCAGCTTCAACGGAGATAGATGATATCTTTTTTAATGATGTTACAAAAAAATGAACAGATTATCACACAACACCTAAAAACATATTCCTAAATGTCCTCAAACGGGGATATGTACCAAGACATGGCGTGAAGTCAAAGTGGTCTTAAATGCCGAAACCAAGTAAATCCAGCCATATGCTTACGCTAAATACTTCAAACCAATTAGTCAAACATCATTCATCCAAGAAATTTTTGAGATCCGCAAAAGACAGAACTGATCCTCTTAGCCAACAAAAGCAAATTACCAGAACCGTCTGACAAGTTCGAAAAATAATTGTTGCCATTTTTTAAAGATACAAATAAACGGGGAACTCCCTGTGTGAGTTAAATTACAAGCCGCATCGTACCAAAAAATAAACCTGTATAAGAGTTGTGGTGTTGTACGGTTTTGGTTTGATATACTCGTATCCTTGCCTAATGGCTTACATTTCATAAGGATA
The DNA here is from genome assembly GCA_916050605.2 of Platycheirus albimanus. Lineage (NCBI taxonomy): Eukaryota > Metazoa > Arthropoda > Insecta > Diptera > Syrphidae > Platycheirus > Platycheirus albimanus. The sequence continues at coordinate 5,541,486 of OU696696.1, read as the reverse complement.
TTTGTTTTTTCCATTTCAAGGGCAATGCTATAATATAAATCGTGTATGTAATTGCCTGAGACTATTATAACCTCGTAACCTTGCAGATAACTAAAGTAAAGAGCTAAGAAACTAACCACATCTTATATACTACTATACCCATCCAAAACATGTTGAAATAAGATACTCACAAACTCAGAGTTTTTGGTAACTAATGGAACATCAATCTCGTCCTAAGTTACAGCATGGTTTCTTAGATGCCTCTTAAGGGACGGATACAGTTTTCTATTTCTTCGCACGTTATTTAATATTAATGAGCAAGATGTTATATGTATGTGAAGGTCAGGAGAGAAGTTTCTGCCGCATTAACTTGTCTGTTACACAATCATGTATCATAATGTGAATTGGGGTTGAAGAGATAACACTTTCGGCTCTTTCTTAATTGACACTTAATTTGTAGTGTGTATATTAAGGTTATATTACTTTCGCTGACGTGAGATATAAGGAACATAACTTAGGGATACATATTATATTTAGAGGGAAGGATTTGCTTTTTCAAAGGGGTATGTTTTTATCCTAGGTTCCTGACGTACTTTCTTGGCTCACAGGAGTGTGATTTGGGTACATGTCGAAATATTAGAAAAGAAAAGGCTGACTTCTTTAACAAAAAAAAAATAAGTTGATAGTTGCAGGGTTTGTTTCACTCTATGTCAGCATAATATATTTGTAGTTCGCATAGGAGAAAGTAAACTGTCTATCTTTATTGTGAGATGCTTTTTATCTTGGGACTTAGGCTGAAGTAAGCTCATATGGTCCAGGATTCTTAAGAAGCAAATAACTTTAGTTTGTTAAAGTTCTTTTATTCACAGTTTCTTAATACAATTCTTCGTATAAATCCAATTCAACAATTTACAAATATTATTACAATTTTCAATATAAATACAATCTTAATCTACTTTGCCCTAGAGATATCAAGGTCTACTAATAACTCTCGGCTAAAATGGCAGCGGACACTAATCTCTCGACTGAAATAGCAGCGGACACTGAACTCTCGACTGAGGTAGCAGCGGACACTAATCTCAAAACTTTAAATCCCATCACGTTAACTCTGGGTTTTAAGCTTATCAAAATATTGGAGTTCCGCACTGCACACTAGATTGGTACACGGTCAAGGGCGTTAACCTACTCAATTTGTACTGAATCAAATTGGCTATTTAATGCATATTTTTGATGTAAGACAGTCTTAATTGTAGAATGAACAACAATAATGCATGGAAAATGCAATCCAGGGCAAATCGCAAGGTTGTGGCTTGGTGTAAAACTCGTTTGACAGGTATTGTTGATATAACTACACAATATGCTACGGTCGGTTGGGAGCGAAATGCTCTGTTGTTCAATGATTATTTTCGTGCAATCGAGTATTTGCTTGTGCAATAGATCTTATGCAGTCGGGGAGGAGTTACATCCTCAATTAATGTCCGATCACCGCGGACGGAGTTGCTTATTTTACAGTTTTATGATGTGTCGTTTTTTTTTCTTTTTTTTAGGGGAACAAAACTAACAGAAAATAAAACCTAATGTATGACACAAAACAGTATAGGTACTCATTGAGTGACGCCACGAGAGTAGCTAATTTTTTTTAGCATTTAGACTTTTGGGAAACACATTGTTAAACAGCACAATTTTTTTTAAGCCCATCCATCAGAAAAGGCACAAGTTTATTTTTTTCTCAAATAAAAAATCCTGTGCTAAAAATCTGATTTCATCTGGTTGAATACTACTCAAGCTTAAAAAATAATTGGTAACTAGCAACCATTGATGGGCCGTCCCTTAACTTCCAACAAAGCACACTTTGTGAATGATTTTCTGGAGGAATTTCAAAAAATTGAAGATTCTATTTCCTGTTAATAAGTATTAAAAATTTGATGGCGATGCAAAATCGACTCTACTTTTTGCTTATTTCAAAAGTACTCAGTCTTTAAAGAATGAAAAAAATTAAATGCTGAAAACCCAAAAAGTTCTAGACAGGATTTTCATATCCACCACTCGTCTATCTGCATCTGCATCTTAGCTTGATTCATGTAAATCTGTCCAAATATCTAAACATCTATTGCAGTAATTTGTCATCGGCATATTGAATTTATTTTTCCCGGAATCACTAAATTCCTTTTGAAGGTTTTGTTTCTAGAAAGCGATGATTTACGTTTTTTTTTACATACATAGTCATGCTAAGTCCTCTTCCTTTCGCTTTTCAATTCAAAGAACAAGTTCCTTAAGCAAAAAACAATCGAAACAACAAAAATAAAAGGTACTTGGAAGTAATGAGGCAAATGGAGGATAGTAGAGCCGACAGAGTGTGTCAAATGCGTTGGTTCCCACTAAGATTATTTTTTCAACAATAATGGAAACAAAAATTCAATATTGATCAATCTTTACAGAAAAAAGGACTCGATGAAGTGGGTGTTGGCACAATTTCATCGACAGAAATACTTTTTATGGATCTATTTTTCTATAGCCTATGGCATCCATTTGCTTATAATGTCTTTCTAAAACGATTCATGTTTAATGTTTTGCCATTCACACAAATCGATATGGAGCATATTTTATGTATCTGAAGGAATACAAATTGACCTTTCAATGAAATGGGAAGCATTATAGGGACTTTTTTTTTCACAAGCACCTTGGATTCAAATTTAAATAAATGCGCCATTATGTCTTTTCCCATATCTACCTTTTGCCTACTGTCTTTGAAAATAATGCTCTTGAAATGTCAACATATATGCGAACATAGTTCAATAAAACCCCTTAAATATAGCAAAAGCCATTACGGAAAAATGGTTCCAAGTGAAGTTTGATGTTCTTGGTCTCAAAATCATAAACTTAAAAAACAACAATTACATTAAATACTATTAAGGACTTCACCCACATTCTACTTAAATAAAAAAAATGTGTGTGCGTAATTCACACTCGGCTAAAGTGAAACTTCAAAGAAGTTAGTATACCTAATTTACGAGAGAATGGGATGAAATACTCAGCCACCCAGCGCACCAGTTTTCGGATTACTTTCAAACCTTATGTTATGTATGACTAAATGCTTTCAACACGTATCTGTACAAATACAAAAGTTTCAACACATATTCAAGCATACAGACATACTTTGCGTCGTTTTGACTCCCTCTTAAAGTATGAACTCCAGGACGCCACTATTTAAAACAAGTCAACAAAATATTCGAAAACTGACTATTTTCAAAAATTCAGGATACTTTTTTAAAATTTAAATAATTTTTTGAATGCCAATTTTCTATAAATACTTTTGTTACCTATGTATTTGTTTGAATTTTACATTCTTCTTGAATTAAGTTTATTGAAACCTTTTGTAAAGCTTTTCTTGTTAGACAGCATTCAAATCACGTACCTATATTAACTAACATACTAACTTAATCGTACCAACGCGCCAGCTCACTCGCTTTTGTTTAGTAGACCTGAGTGAGAGGCAAAACGTATGATAGGAGAAAATGAGAGCTAGAATATAAAATACTGTGTCATAATTTTTTTTTCATTCGTTCTCTTTCACAATAGATCTTTAAGGTCGCAGTGCGCTTTTCCCCAATTTAATTCATTCATGCAACTTAAAATAAAATGCATACGATGAAACATAACACAGTTTCCGAGCAAAGAAGTTCAAACTCTTGTGTTTATGTTCCGCATTTTTATTTATTAAATTCAGTCGTTTATAAACAGAGATGTCCGTTATTTGTATTTTTAGCCAAAACAACATTTAAAAAAAAAACATACTGTTTTCTTCATGTCTATTCTTTTTTACGAATTTAGAATGCTTTCGTAATATGTATGAATAATCATGAGAAAACTGACGATATATCGATATATTGATTTTTTTCACCCGATAATTATCGATACTATTAAAGAATATCGATAAGATAAATATCGATATATTTTTTACTATGCCCATCCCTACATTGATCAAAACAAACAAATGCCATGGAGCACGTGCATGAATGAGTAAGATTATAGTATTTATATTCTCACGCGTTCGTGCACACGGTGAGCTAATGCGAGTCATCGGTGCCGCCATATTGGAATACTGAGCGTTACTTCCGTCAGAAAAATAGTATGTATATTTCTGTCTCATTCTTTCCTGGCTTCATCCTACACATTTTTGTATTTGTGTCTCTTACCTGTCGTTTTTTCGTTGCATCCGGTTTGAAATCACAACTAGAATCGTTGAAGTTTCACTTCAAAAAACAAAAAAAAAAAAGCTCGAGTTCGTTAAACCATGAGCCAACATTCGTAGGTCAAAGGAACAGATTGGCAGAGAACATCACCTCGATCAGTGAAAGTGTAAATCAGAACGACGAGGACTAGTCGTGCACAAGAACTCTGTCTTTCGTTCACTTCAATTTGCGAATTTTGCGTTTGGACTCAGGTCTACACACTTTCAAAATAAAATTAATTCAAGAGCTCAAAGTTCATGAATAATGACCGTAGACAATGCTTTCTGTCCGCTGACTGGGGTTCGGAGCATTTTGGAGATGACCTTAATATTGGCCGAAAATATTTTTTTAGGAAAGACGCTCATTTTTTGATTAATGGCTGTTTTAACCAGAAAAATTGGAGTGTAGATCCCGCTATATTTTGGGTTCAGCAATTCTGTCTGTCTATCTGTCTGTCTGTATAGTAACCTACAGCCTTAACGGCTGAACCAATTTGCTTCAAACTTGGGGCATAGTATTATTATGACTTTATGACGTCCTACAGAGGTTTTTTGGAATAAGCATTCTAGCTTTAAAACTTACGGTACCTGCCATACGATTTTTAGTGAAAAATTAATTTTTCTCTAAAACGGCGCCTAAGATTTTGATAAAACTTTCTGAATAGTGTTTTCTGTTCAAACGTTATGTTTTGGTTGGAATAGATTTTTCAGAAAAAGTCTTATAATGGTAACTCCCATAGGACCGGTTTTTTAAAATCAGATTTTCTCGTAAACCACTTTACGGATTTTGATGAAATTTTTAATATAGGAGGGTTTTTATATAAAAAATAACTTGAATTCTTTAAAGAATTTACATTTTTTTAAATTTTTGGTTTTTCAAAAACGATTTGATCAATTTTTTTTTTAAACCATTTTTTGAAAAAAAAACTAGTCCGACGATTTTGAATTTTTTTTTTTATTAAAATTCAAAACAGAGTTGACTAGAACAGATGATGGTTTACTTCAATTTTTCCTTAAAACGATTTAGCTAGTGATTTTTAAGTGATAAATAAAATTTCATATAGTTTTTTCCCATATCACTGTTACACATATCTATCTTCTAATGTTCAATTAGGAACAATATCTTTAAAGTGGACTGTATTTGTAATTAGAGATACCTCACATACGGGCATAAATAGGTCTTTCAAATAAATACGAGTACATAAAATGTCGGCACATTTTACAGGTGCTAAGTTTTAATTATTACAATGTATTTATAGGCGATATTTGTGGTATTCAACACTTTTAAACCAAAGACAGCCTTTTACCAAACAGCTTTAATGGATTGAAGGTCAGTATTACGAGTACTTCCTTAAACACACTCCTACCGGCATGGCATTTGTAACCTACTTACGAGTACAGGCTCAAGGAATCGAGAAATGGTAAACGTTCGACAAAGGTCGTGCCGGAAATAAAAATGGTGTTCAAAGCAAAGATGGTGAGTGTTGGGAAAATACTTTTTTTTAAAGGTCGGGAATGCTCCTGCTGCCCTTCTTCGTATTCGGGCTTTCCTTGAGATTTCTCCTCCCTAAGATTATTTTTGCACTGCTGTTCTGGTTACACTAAGTAGAGCAGAAAATTGGATGGCTGACTGACTGACGAATGAATGACTGCCTTGGACTTTATAAAGACGCTATGGCAATAATGGAAATGCCAAGTTCTGCTTAATATTGCATGCTTGACTTGTTGACGGAAAATAAGCTCCCGGATTTCCTACTACTGTGTAATATTATTTCCGTTTTCCATTACGTTTTTTGTAACTTTTCTTCCTGAAATGTGAAATGCAATTTGCAAGCACGCAACAACTGGAAGAAAACTATGCAAAAAAAAATAGATATTCCCTTCTTTTGCTGATGAGCTTAAATAAATGGAAAGTGAACTATCATCATCAGAAAAGAAAAGAAAAAGCAGAAATCGGAGGAATACGAATCCCTCCACCCTTATTATAGTCTTTTTTTTATAACAATAGCTCTGTTCCTGCGGATTCGAATTTTTCACGGTTGTTATGGTTAACACAAGTAATCTCAGGTGACTGACATTTTGTCGTTCCATATATGACAGCTGGAGGATAGGATGATTCATGGGTGGTATTTTATAAGAATATTGAAGTGAGGGAACTGATTTTATTTTATTGTAAGAGTCGTTGCTCGACTTCTGCTTCGTTTACTGTTTTTGATGTGGGTGTGGGAGTTTATTGATTTTTTCTATGTGGACTAAAAATTTTGGAAGAAGAAGAATTTATTCCTTGGTTCCAGCATTTTGCCTTGCCTTTTTTGGATTTGGATTAAGCTAATGTTGTGGGCGTTGATGCTGTTGTGAAGTATTGCTGATGGGATTCTTTGAAATTTTCTCATTTTATTATCAATCTTTCATGAAATAGGAATGACAAATCTTATTGAAAGATGTTGATGTTGAATGCAGGTTTTTTTTTTGTTAAGCTAAAATCTTTTCAAGTCGGTATTGTGAATGAATGAATAGAACATTAGTGAAATACCTGCCTAGACAATACTTAACCATCCTTCATGTTTTGAAAGATTGCACGGCTTTCAATGTTTTGATCTCTTAATGTTTACTAACCTTTATGGGAAAGTGATGTGTTTGCATTTTACTAAGGTCATTTTGTAATCATTTTTAGTAGTTATGTCAAATCATTCAAAACACAGACGTTTTATTCAATCAACTAATGTTATTTTCAAAAAATATGATTGATATTCTAAAAATGTTGATTATGTTCCCATAATTCGCATTTTCGCAGTATTTATCATTTTATCACGTGGAAAGGAAAAAAATTAAAAAAAAAAAAATAAGTATACGCCACAGTGTGCCGAAATTATTGGGTATTGCAATAGCTTTTACTTGAGTATGCAAAAATATTTACTGACTTATCCTTCAAACATGTTTTCATCGTTAAAGCAATCTTGCTACCACACTGCAGAAAAATTGTAGAAATTCAGTTCGATTATGATGTGTCGATAACTTCAACACCTTACGAATTATCCTAAAAAAATCTGATCACCGCGCTCTACTTCATGTACCTACGTCAATATCAAAATGTTTTTGATCGCGCTTAGTGCGATATATTTTATATTTGGTATAACATTTTTATTTCAAAAATTCATGCAATACATATGTGCCATAAGCACCTACTTCTTACTTCAAATTTAGAGTTTTAGTGAAAACGCCCCTTAGAAAATAAAATAGGTTTTTTATAAACACAAAATTTTGAGCTTTTGGCTTCATTATAACTAACCGTCAATATTCAAACATAAGACTCTATATAGTCTCTTATGAAAACTGAGCGTCAGCCACGCCCTCTATCAATTTTTTGTTCCCTAAGACTTTCACATTACTGTTCATTTCCACACTTTATCCCAGTCAAAACGGACCGCTTCAAAAATATGAACGCAACAAGGAAATGGCGGCAATGGTACCATCCCATATACATATTTACGGTCCACAAAGATACTTTAATATATATTTAAAAATGGTAAATCATTTGGGTTAAAATAGGACTCATAACAAAACTGCAAAACTGAAAAAACATATTGCTTACCCTTCATCGCACATTTTCAGAGCCCGCAGTAGCTGTATAAAAGCTGTTTCAATTTACATGCATGCATTTAAACACCTAAGTTTAAGGACAAATGTAACACAATTATTATGTATGTACGTGTATACGTATAAGCAGAACCACTTTTCAATTGCGACTTGTAAAAGTCTGGCCGTGACATTATTGCTGGGTCGTTCCCATCGCCCACTGTAGTACTCTCCGCTCTTCATGACTAATGTGAGCCTTGGTGCATAGTAAAGGACAAACTAAAATGTGGAACAACCTTAAAACAGAAAAAATAAAATTAAAAAAAAAAAAAAAAACCAGACAAGGTGGTGGACATGCCATGAGTAAGTTTTAAGGCCAGCAATTGGCCTCGGAGACCAGTGCTGAAAAATATCCTCAACGATGTGGAGGCATTTTAATGAAAAGGAGCAGTAGACCACTCATAAATTTGTTGCCATGATATGGTCCGATCCGCATGGCCATTGAACAGTTATGGTATGTAAGTGTTCTGCAGAATATGCAGCTAATTCCCTTTGCCACCAGTAATTCTTTGCAATTAATTTGATTAGAACTAATTGAGTCCCTTGAAGTCCTCTTTTAATCAAGCTATTGAAACAACCGTGCCACGTCACGTGATACAATTTGCAGCTTAAATGTGTTTGAGACTTTAAAATGTTAGTAACAGTTTAGATAGTCGGTCGGAATACCATCAATTTTTGTACTCTCCTTATGAGTTTATGAGTTAGGACTTAGTGACTACAGCTTGAAATTAGAAACATGTGTACGTCTAAAACTAACGGTATAACTGCCTTACAGCAATTTAAGAAAATTCAAGTATTAAGAAGTATATTTACCAAAAGTGGTAGAAAGTATTAATTATTCTAACCAGTAGATACTTCTTTTGTGCTTAAAAGGACAGCCTTTGTTCGGTTTCACTTAAGATTTTTATTTTTTTAGATACATTTTGAAAATACAATATCAGTTATAAGGAGATCAACTTAACTTCACAAAATTGTAAACGTTTTCTCTTAAAGATCTTCATTACTGCACAAAATCTAAACTAAACAAAAAGAGAGAAAATCTTGCATCTCTTGTCTGCATAAATGTCTCATCAATGTTTCTTGGTTAAATGGATTTCTGTGTGACTTATACGAACTTCACATTCAAGACTTATTACCAGTTGAACAATACCCCGGTTCAGCACTGAACCTCGTTTTTAAATTCTTGATCCATTTGTCAACTTTATTTAATCCACCGAAATCGGTGAGTTAAACTTGAAATACTCTTGAATCACCGTTTAAACCACTATTGTACAACTGGCCGTTTTAGACGTTCTTCACGCTGAACACACGTTTCTATATTCCTTATCGTATACTCATATGCGTTAAAGTCGAGTTAATAGTATTGCATACTTTTAGGAGGGTAGATCAATGTTCGCATACAGTACGTTGCTTGCTATGATTTTTTCGAAATGGTAAAAGTCTTTCGCATTTAAGAACGGTTGAACTTTATGCTTCAATTCAAACTTTTTTGCACATGAAAGCCAACTGCTATTCAATCCTATTATTTAAAAGTGTGACGGTTAACTGAATATTATAATAATTTAACGTTGAAAACCATAAATTCCAAGAAAAATAATAAATCAAAAACTTCCGACAACGGTGTTTGAAATAGTTCATTTTATTAATGGTTCTGTTTCAAGGCTAAAGTGATTTAAGGATTTCAATTCCTGTTTGTGACCCTGGCATGCTCAACGGCGAATATTTTCTCCAGTCAAAATTATTAATTTTTTAAGCAGAAAGTGTCTTATAAATTTGAAAATCTGTCGTTTAAATAATTTTTCATGCTTGGAAAACATAAATCATTTCTTTTGAAAAGTATTCTGACTTGATTCTATTGCTTTGTAGAAGAAGCCATTTATATTCAATAACGTTGCTAGTTCCATATAATTCTTTATTTTAACTCTTTTGAAAAACCGCCTACCTCTTTTAGCAAACCATCTATCAAGTTATGATTTCCACCTTAAATTTACGGTTATAAATCTTATGAAGCCTGTCATAATAAATCAGCTATAGTTAAAGTAAGCCAAACTTATTCAACAAAAAGACAAGCGACTCCCTCTTTATTGAAAAACAAAACGCGTGGCTCAATTTTAGATGCTTAAATTGTCCCATCTGCCATAAAACTATACAGTTACTTATACAGAGTGGGCCAAAAGAAGTCATTCATCCGATGTTGTTTGGCTCTATTTTTTGATTATGTTTACTTGAACCTTTCGAATTGTATTGGTCAAGTCGAGAAGATGATATCGGCCAAATGGGTGCAATCACAATTGATTGCTCGTTTTATGGCATTTTTCATCACTTCAGCGAGAACTTCAGGCGACAGGTTCTCGCACTCGTGTCGAATGTTGTCCTTGAGAGCTTCCAGAGTCTCGGGCTTGTTCACGTAAAAACGGGACTTCAAAAACCCCACAAAAAAAGTCTGAAACGGTTAAATCGGGCGATCTTGCCGGCCAGTGCAAATCAACAAAACGAGAGATGAGGCTACCCGGGAACGCCGCCGCCGCCTTCAGAATATCGGCTCATATGTCGGTTCATGTATCGCTCCATGGCTTGTTCACTTGTATTCTCTACCTGTCTAGTCCACAAAGGCCAAAACAGATTTGACATTGGCGGCCATTTGAAAAAATAAGAGCATCTTCCAATAGGGTGATTTCTTTTGGCCCACCCTGTACATTTGCAAGTTATTTTTTAAAGTTAATCTGCTCATATAAAAATTTTAATCAACAGGATTCGAAATGAGATTAGTCTTTCTGACACTTCGAATTATTGGTTCGCTAACTGCGTAGTAAACTACAAGGTTTATTCTCAGAAACAAACAACTGACGCCATGGAGCATACAAATCGATCAATGATAAAAGAAAGGGGCATTTGATATGATGTGACAATAAATCTCTTAGGGACATTACTGATACCATTTTTCTTCTATTTTCAAATGACTAAATTCCCCAAAGTTTGCACCCAGTAGAATACGATGATATTTCGATGTTCCAACCTAATTTCCAAATAGTGTACCTTGTAAATTTGGTTTGCATCATTTCGATTCTGTTTTTTATGAATGTTGTAGTAAGGGTTCCAGATCACACACACAGATCAAACAGTATTCTAAGATTGACCTAACAAAAGAGCTGTATAAGGATTTAAGGGCAAAAGGGTCATTGAAATCTTTAGTGTTGCGTTTAATAAATTCTAGCATGGAGTCTGCTTTAGCTACAATATATTTAATATGTTTGACGAAGTTTAATTTTGAATCAAAAAAGACTCTTTCAAGAACATGGTTACCAACTTTGTATTCGAAGATAATTTGTCAAAAATTGCGACAAAAAGAAAAACATTGACACTTGGTGACGTTCAAGAATAAATGGTTAGTTGTATACCATTCTGTTAACTTTTTAAGATCCTCTTGTAAAAGAAGACAATCATCCTTAGATTTTATGCATCTGAAAAACTTTTAATCCTCAGCATAGCAAATAGAAGTCTTGACTTGACTTGAAACCACTTAATCAATCTATTTGGTATCCTTCCTCGAGTTTATTTAAAACGATATTAGAAAAGATGGAAAGATTGGTGGTTGTGGATCTTCCTGCAATAAAACCATGTTGAAACTGTGAAATATGTTCTTTTAGCAAAAAAGTCAGCTTATCGTATATAATTTTTTCGAACAATTTATGTTTGCTCGACAGTTTACATATCGGACGATAGTTGGAAATTTCCTGCTTTGGACCATATTTATAAATCGGAGATAAAAATGAATTTTTCCAAAAAGGAAGGAATTCACCACTCGTAAGAGAGCTATTAAAAATGTAAAAAAGGGGCTCAGAAACAGCGGCTGCACATTTTTTTAAGAACAATAGGTGGTATTTTGTGGGACAAATCTGATTTCACACTCGTTTAGTTGAAAGAGTACCTTAAGATCTCGATATACACAATAAATCCGCTAGCCAAGATTGTTACCCCCCATAAGTTCTCTAGGGGTTTGCTTCTTAGCTGGCGATTTTACTGCGTAAAGTTTTGTTTGTTTGTTTGTTTATTTCATAAAATTAAACTTCCAAATGAACGGCAGTACGGTTTCCGAGGCAATATGTGCACTGGTGATATGATGGTATATCTCACTGTAGAGCGAGGAACCTATCTTTACATCGTTTGGAATGAAGTAAGATTATTGTGTATGATATTTCAAAAGCTTTGGTAAATTTTGGCATCGAGCTCTCTTATCGAAATTGAGTGCATTTGGTATCAACCAACCCCGTCTTTGATGTATTAGAAATTACCATTTGGACCGTTCTACTACTTTATTAGGCCTTAAACCTTTAAGCAATAGGCGAATATACTATTCTGTTTTATTTGCACAGGATGTTTTAACTGGCCACATCGATTGCTCTCATCTTCTTTCCTTGTTTTTTGTTTATGCTCCGTCTCGAACTTTGCGTCCTAGATCACAACATTTCCTTTTCATTGCAAAACATTCTACTAATTATGGTTTAAATGAACCAGTGTCTTCAGCATGCACAAATTTCAGTTTATATAATGATTCAATTGATTTCAATATGACCAGATTATGCTATAAAAGTCTTATTATGACCCTGACGTGAATCCTTTTATTCCGTCATTATTATGTTAATTACTTTTTTATTATATTGATTGTTAACTATTAAGTTTATTAATGTATATATTTATATGTCAATGTAGTCTATGAAAGTTTCTCTTGTTAGACGTAAATAAATAAATAAATACTCGCATTGCCTTGGATGGTTTTTAATCTCCTATCCACAAGACTTCTAATCCACTTAATTGCTTTGTTGTCGACAGTCATCTCAGCTTTTCATATTCGTTTCCAGATTCACGTTTATGTTCTTCTTATGTGGTTTTGAAGGGGCTGTGTATAATAAGCTCACTGAATTCCTTACTAGACATCAGCAAAAGTTAATCATCAACCGAGTGGAATTTAATGCTCCAGGAACTAAAACCTGTCTTCTATCGTTAAAAAATAGTAACCTAGCCCCTATGCCACTATTAGTGATTGTTTCAATTTCATGAAATTGATCAGCTTTCCGTTCTTTCAACGTAGCTATAGTACATACATACAAACCACTTTTTGTGGAACGATAACATATTTGATGTCGCCAAAAATGCTTAGGTTTCGTAAATCGATGTTTGAAAAATATTTCCCCTTCTGATCGTGATCTGCCTACAAATCAACAAGGCAAACATTCGCCCGAACCTTGAGTATAGTTGAATTTCTTGTCTCACCTTATCTTAGTTTTAGCAAAGAAACTGCTGGCAATTGAAGAACAAATTGAATGACGTCATTCAAAAAAGACAGCCATAGCAATGAACTTTTTAATTACATTTCTTTATTCGCTTGTCTTAATTATGCTCATGTATCTTATCCAATGAAACTCTGTCGTATGAAGGTTTCATTCAGTTTGAGATAAATATGTGATGCCCTCCAAAAAATGATTCCAAGAGCCTTCTTCAAAAGAAACGAATTATTAAACCACACACAACTTTCAATTATCTAAGAAATTTAAAAACGGGACAATGACCTTCTTAAACCCGAGCGTAAGCCAAATGCCAGACCGTATAATGTTGAAAAAATTCAATCTATTAAAATTTATTTTGCTTTTCTAATTTAAGGCTCTTATAAATAAGCTTTTGAAGAAATTTAATTAACATCGTGATACTACGTACGATTATGATGTGTATCCTGTCTCCATGTGATGCTTCTTTTCAACAATTTCAAGCGAAGAACTATAAATATGAGTTGTTACAAATACATATACATAAACATTCGCATATATTTTACTAATGTAAAAGATACCTTCTTCCATTATCTGATGTACATCACAATTTCCATCATTGCATATGAGAGAATTTTTACTAAAGGATCCATAATAGCGCTCCATTCATTAACATTAAGTGCAAAATATTATATTTTTCACTGAATTTAATTAACCTTGCTGGTATAGTATGTGTGTACTGGGTGGAAAGAATATACATTATACAATGCCAGTTGAGTACATGAGCATTAAAATTTCAGCATCACATCACTTGCAATCATGCACACATTACCTATACGCGTAGAAAGGAACCCGCATCACAACAATGCTCCTGCTGCAAGGATATAATGCAACTTTAATATTATGCATGATTGCCTCAGGTTACAAAAGAGTAACATCCCGCCTCCCACTTCTACCCAAGTAGGAGTATATTGTTATTATTGAGAACAATGAAGGGTTCAGTGATGAGAACGACAATGACAAAAAACAGCTTACTGAGTGAAACTAACATACATTCGGATCTGCTCAATATTGTAAGCTGTCAAATGAAAATAATTGCTCCACGGATCTTTTTTAAAACACAAATGGAAATTATTCACACATCAATCTCAACATCACTTCCTGAAGCGATCGATTACAATATTTTAATGCAATTTCTTATTTAGTATGATCCCTTTAACCCTAATGCTGCATTGAATGTCCCACCTAACCAGAAGAACTCCCATTCCACTCCATAACCTTAAAATATTTTGAAGAAGTAACGTCCGGAAAACCTTTAACTCGTGCGCGACAAAGGCTCTTGTGCCAGTGGCCTACTCTCTGCAAGTTTGTTTTCAGGAACCCGTTTCCTAAAGACATTCTGTCTACACGCTACACCACGGACCAATAAGATACAGACCGCCAACTCACTGAATGGTCTCTCTTTTTGCCCACAAGCTGAAAATCATCTGATATGCCCTTTATTTTGAGAGTGTGACGCTCTCCCTTGCTTTTTAAACCCATTTAGCAAACACACAAAAAAATGAATGGCATACGCAGGTATGGTTGCCATTACAAAATGCATAGACAGAGGTGTACACAGACAGGAAAAAATATTTCGAGGGTGTATCAGGCAAGAGGAGTACGAGTTGGCGGTCTGTATTGGTCTGTGGTCTACACCCTATTTCATAGAATGGGTATAGCTACATATTGTATTTAGTGTAAAGTTTGTAACATAGAGAAATAATACCGTTAGGTATAGAAAAGTATTTTTTATATATTCTGACTCAGAATCAAAAGCCTAGCCGATTAAGCCATGTCCGTCCGTCCGTCAGTCAGTCCGTCCGTCCGTATGTAGAGTATACAGAGAGGTCGCAATTTTTGAGGTAGAAAGCTGAAATTTGGTATTTATAATCTTTGGTTCAAAAGTAAGACTAAGTTCTTGAACCTGTAAAATCAGCCCACAAACACGCCCACAATCACCATTTTTGTTGAACAACCTTAATTTGGTAAAATTAAATTATGTTTTTTGTACAGTTATGATAGAAGCATAAGGCTAAAATTTCGCACACGTAAGCTCTAAGTAAACCTTCTTCCAATCCAATAAAAATATTTTAGTTTGGGCGTGGCTGACGCCAATTTTTCATACAAAACCATCAATATTGTTTTTATAAAATAACAATTGTCATATTAAAGAGAAAAACATTAAATTTTGTGGGTATTACTGGCACATAAACATCTTGTGTATGAAATCAAAAAAATTGATTTTGGGCATGGCTGACGCCCACTTTTCACTAGAAACTATAAAAAAATTGTTTTGTAAATAAACGGTATTTATAAAGAATCCGCAAGCCAAAATTTTGCGTCTCTTAATAGAAACTAAAAAGTTTGTGTATGAAAAGAAATGTTTGAATTTTGGGTGTGGCTTACTCCCACTTTTCATGAAAGAACGAAAAACGTCCGTTTGTTATTTGAGAAATATATCTCTACATTTTCTTGTGTAAATTTTTTCAATACACCCACTTTGAAGGCGTGATTTTGATAAAATACCTTTGTTCAGGTAAGATTGTTTAAAAATCTATTAAAATCAGCTGTAGTTTTACACATTATGCCTAAATACTGATCAAAGCTCAGCTAGTGCTTCAAATTTTTAAGACACGCCCACTTTTAAGGGGCGTTTCCGCCAAAAGTCGTATAATGCGTTAATTTTTTAACGTTTTTTAACTATCGGTCGCAGTTTTGAAGTAAAAAGATGAACACTTTGATTTATATTCCTTGGTTACGTGGCAGAGTGGGGTCCAAGAACTGTTAAAACACCCATAATCGCTATTTCCATTCAAAATCTAATTTTTAAAAATTTAAGTTTTGTCTTGTTTTGTTCAAATCGATCTGCAAGAATAAAATTGAATGTCACTGAGCTGATACCAACTGCCTTGGCAATAAAAAGTTTTAACTTTGGGCGTGGCGCACGCCTTTTTTTATTGCGCCAGCACTGATATAACATCACACCACACAAAATTAATGTTATTTTACTTTTTTCTGTCTGCTAAAGAGGAATTTTGTTTCTGAAACTGAAACATCGGCTGGCTGCGGGAGGCGGACGCATACACATACAAAAATAAAGGGAATAGGGTATCCAACAGTTCGTTGCAAACGTACTGTAGCTCTCGCTTATGTTTTAATTTTAGATTTCATGATATCTACTTAAATAACGAGAAAACTTTCCAAAGATCACCAATTTGATACTTACATTGATGGAGATGGAGGAAATATAATTCAAACAATTTTATTTAAAATTTATTTTATTTGCAAAAGTTTAAACAAGCAAAAATACGTACAAAAACAACTTTAATTGGTTTTATTAAACTTAAAGTGTATCGTTTCATCTATAGCGGATCAGCCATATACTCGTTGGAAAATATGTGTTAGATAGTAGTTGAGTTCAATTCAAATTAAAGTAATAAAGCACAGCCATTTTAGTATTTACTTTGTTTGATGAGCCATGACAAATTCAAATTACCATTGACGTTCATTTTCAAGCCTTCAACGAGTCGTCGGTTCAGATATCATCATTGTCTTAAATTAAACTAACATTTTAATGCATACATTCAAAACTAAGTTATTATTTAGTTACATTTCCTTTAATTTCCTTACTGGAAATAATGCGTTCGGAAAACCATTAAAAAGGATTTGAAAAACTGCTAAGCTGCTTACAAAAGGTGACGAGTTACTCGTAAGATACCATTTGCGCTAGCTCATGATTTAAACTTCAAAGCGGGTTCCATCTTTGTGTTAAGAGTGTTTAATTATCAAAAGGAGCCAGAGATAGATTCAACGAACCCCTTTTGAATGGCATTCTTCCGGAAGGCATCTAACAGGCAGCTCTGTCTTTAAACATCTAAGCTCAAAGTACATTTTTTGTTTATTATTGGTCAATCGTTCTGCAACTTAAAAGGAAAAACAAATTGATCAATAAATAAGTTTTATAAGCATTAAATTGAAAATAATATGATTGATTTATAACAGTTGATCAAACTATAGATCTATCTAGATCATTAAAAATAAATTGCTACCTGTATCGGCCGTCGGCCGGTATAATACCCATCACCTGCTCAACCATGGATAGCTTGCCATCCACCGGGTCTCCTTGCAATCATTTTGGATCGATTGAATATTGGCGGGATTGGTGAAAATAAAGCGAAATCGGCATTTACCAATCAGATAGGTGAACCTAGAAGAAAGAAACACACGTTTTCAATAATTTGATAATCTAAATCTGGAAATTAGAAAACGATTTTTTTTTTAAATTCCCATATTGGCTATTTAAGAAATTATAAGTATATATTCCTCCCTTTCAAATACAAAATTATTCAGTTCGCTTTAATCGTTTCAAGTTTCCTTAAAGAAAAAGTATCTTCTATACATTTGAATGGTTTTATACCATGATGTGGCTTTCATGTTAATCCGCTAACTTCTTTTAAACCAATAAATTTTCAAGCGGTTTTCAATATCGTATAGATATTTTTTTTTCCAGTAGGTTTATACGTTTTTTCCCGTCAGTTGAGTTAGAGAGTCCACTACTGAACGTCGTGGAGTTGGCATTAGTCATGACAGGGACCCAAACAGATTACTGAAACAGAGAGCCCCAGAATTTTCAATAAACGTGATGTTCACCAGGTGGGTTGCTATTGCTAGTTTAATATTTTTAATAGATGGTTACATTATTTTGCAATATTCGATAGTTTTGACGGAAAGAGAATTAAATTTTTGCACCCGAAATTTGTGTTTTATGATTCTTAAAAAAACCTTAATCGATGTCGAAATTTTTTTTTTTCAATACGTATGTGTGCTTGCTCAAATAAATATGAATGTACGAGTATTTTTAATATACTTTTATCGACAAAGCGGCCAATTTGTTCAGTGTCCACTTATGAAGTTATTATTGATGCCAAGAGGACTTCAAATAAATCAAATTAAATAGAAACGTTTGTATATGTACATATGTATTTTCAAATTGATTTATGTATTTATGAATATTGATGAGACTTACAAAAATTCGGCGAAACATTTGTTTACTTGTGCAAAAACAAAAATATTGTGTCACAAAAGTACTACGAAATGTTTGTTTACCTGATTGGTATTTAATTTAAAAAGGTAATTTGTATCGAGATAATTAAATTGGCACGATTCCTTTCAAGGCTTAAATCGTTTACTTTTTACGGGGTTGCATTGAAAACCTAGTTTGTATTTTTTTGATTTTGTAACGAGCCCGACGAGTCTTTACTTCCAACCCGGAGGGCCGACGCAGTTCTGGAAGTTCTAAGGTGGCGCGATCAAGTGGTAAGCGACCTCAACCAACTTGGTGTGCGGAACTGGAGGCCACTGGCTAGGGACCGGCCTAGCTGGCGAGGATTGTTGGTTGAGGCCGTGGTCCACAATGGACTGTCTGCGCCACCTTAAGTAAGTAAGTAAGTAAATCAAAAAAAGCATTTATTTGATAAATATGGTTTTAATAAATTACCAAATGTTGTTAATTGAAAACAAACATTTCTAAAATCCTGCTTCGATTCTGGTTTGAATTTTAAATGACATACATAACTGTGTAGATATTTAAAATGAACACATTTAATTAAAAGGTAATTTTTTAATTAAAGTGTTTTCTTAAAATTCAAACAGTGAAAAAAATCGGACGTGTAACTTTACTTTTCCTAAGAAATGTTTAAATTTGTAACTTTTAAGTGATTTATAAAATCTTAATTGACTTTCCCTTGCAATTTTTTTTTTTCAAAATCTCAAGCCCCAAGACTATACTCTCACACATTACAGCATGCTCTAATGAAATATCTATTATTGACTTTTTCCAAGAAAACTCTCAAGTTGATTCTGTAGAATGAATGAAAGATTATTTCACATATTTAAATAAATAATGTGCAACTATTTGTTTTCCAAAATACATCATCTATTCAGAACTTATTCCATATTCACATATGATGATCTCATGAGATTCGGTTTTTAGTTCAGAAAAAAAATTTGCATCGACCTAGCAGATACATTTAACTATTTAAAGATTTAACCATTCAAAAAGGTTTCAGGGCAATCATTTGACTTCCCGGAACAAATACACAAACCTACCTTGTTTTCCAATAAAACAAAAATCTTGAGTGTTTTAAAAGCCAAACCTCAACAAATTGTACTTGAGTGCTTTCATTAAAGTGCTCCGAATTTTTTCATTCTAATTGATTGATTATGATAAAAAATGAATTCCACATAACTGCATAATGTATTCAATCAATTAATGAGCCATGTGGTATGCAATAAACTCTCCAGGGCACACTACCGCCCATAAAAATTTACCACCACCCATTTACGTACGCACGTGTGCTAAAAATGCATATAAATAAATTAATATGGCTTCTAACGCATCCTCTGGGATATCAGATAGACTTCTATTGAATATATATATGTTTGCCAGCATTTTATTGCTCTAATAGGAGACATTTGATTAATTAATTTCAGTGAATTAAATTATATTTTTCACATAACAACCAAACGATTACCCAGAGACCACAAGTGGGCTCTTCGATTTTTATTTGATCGCAATAAATTTTGATTGCAGTGTGTGCGCTCGCATCTGCTGCTTCCAGAGGATATCAGAATTAAACAAATATTTAATCCCTCTCCATCCTGTTGATAGAGATATTTATTTATACAAGAATTACACTCCGAAATTGGTGTGAATTGGTTCAGTAATTTTTTCTACAATAAACCACTCACATTGAAAATCCCCTCTATTAGCACGCGATCCTTTTAAACATATTTGGTTAGTATTTTCCTAAATATTTGCTCCCACACTGAGGATATGTTTCCTTTTATGGAAGGAAAAAAGAAAAGGGATATCAAGCTGACGGATATAAATCCTTCGTGACCTTGGACCATAACCACCAAGAATGCCAAAGGTTATACGAAGCTTGAGGATTGTGATGAGCTATAATTCAGCCGGATATTTAAGATTTTTGAATTGTGTGTTGTCAAGATTATGTGTGCGTGTCAACATTTTTGTGTAAATTATGTATTTGTTTTTATTCTAATTTTTTTAATGGTTGGGGTGGGGAGTATTATTCACTCGAGGGAAACGAGATGACTTGGAAATAAATAAAATATGTATAGGTATGTCATGGAACATGGAATCATACTCCAGGTCTTGGGTATTTTTAACTTTCATACACACAGACCACCCTCGGTGAGTAAAAAAAGGATTCTTTGCGTCTAAGGACACAAAGCGTCACTTGACAAACAAGCTATAGAAATAAGATAATACCAGGGTGAAGCGTTTATTGTCTTTATGTGGGTGAACTTTGATTTTATGGTCACCTTCCTCTGAAAGCTTCTTCCTGTTTTAGTTGGATAAAACCTTTTTTTTTTTTGTATAAAGAATTGTTTAAGAGGGTACACCTACTAAGAAGTACTCAAATATATGTTATTCAATAAAAAGTCACTATACCATTCTTTTTCAGTGTTTTTTTTATAATGTTTAATCATAATTTTGATTAAATGTAGCAAATTGTAAAGAAACCAAGTAGCATTTGGCAATGCATCGAAATGAGAAAAAACACAATGCACGACTTGCACTTGCACCTACTTGCTTGTTTTGTGGTTGAAATAGCAGAATGATAACAAATTGTTTGAACAATAACAACTACCTACTCTTAGTTGGATGCATTTTGACATTTTTAGAAGCTCAGTAAATTGTTCCAAAAACCTAAGAACAGTTATCTTTGAAGTAATTACAAAACAATACCCACATAAGAAATCAAAATTGTTTAAGCTTTTTTTGAGACATTTTTTATTTACAAACATTTTTTGGTACACTGTATTATTATGACATCCATTCTCGCATTCCAGCTCTAAAACTAACGGTAGCTGCAAAACGATTGTGATGCTTTTTTTATGCTCAGGCAGAGGTTAGCTCATGGATGTCCAGGGTTGTTCCCAAAAGAAAGCAAAAACTCAGGGTTGAAGAGTGTCGAACTCCGAAACAACAACATTTTTATTAATCTTAATTTGCTTAACAGATTATTTCAGATTCCTAATGATAATCTTACAGTAAAAGATTACAATTCAATTCTTATGATACCTTAGATACTAGGTCTGTGGAGATTCCTCTAAAAAGTAAGGGCTCCACGACAGTAAACGAGTGGCCTAATGCCGGTCAGCGCTCCACTTTCCACTGCGACCAACAGCAAAGTGAAAAGCTGACAAAAAACTTTTGCTTCAAAACTTGGTGAGGCTTCTGCTGGTATTCCCCGCCGCGTACCTTCGAGTGAGAACTCTAATCCCGGTTTTCTATTTGCAATAGAACTTCTTCCAATGGCTGGGAGATCGAGTCTGATTTTCCATGCAAATTTCACTTCTACTTATGGAATTTCACTGAAAGGAGACTGTGAATTATAAATTTAAATGATAAAAATACTTGCAAATGAGTAAATCGTTTTGAGTGATGCATTGATTTGGCTGCTATTCTGGTTTAGGTTCTAGGAACTGGTTGGCAGTCCAAATCAGCGGTGCGGGATGGAGGGGTAGGTGGAATTTCCTCAATAACATGCAATACTGGCGTTACGTCACGTGATGGTGATTCAATTATTCGTTATATATGAATAAATGTATGGAATCATCATGACGATCGGTGGCGGCGTTGGAACTACTGCGGTGGTTGGTGGCGGCGGTTAGTTGGTTATTGCGGTCGGATGCGGAGGGGGTGGCAGGAAAGTTGTAACTTCCTTACACGATTTTTAATAAGAAATTAATTATTATCAAAAACGGCTTCTACGGGCAACATGCCCCCCTTACACCCTTCACTTTTTACAAATTTTTGGAGTTTAATAAACGAAAGTAATTTTTTTTTTTTGGTTTCTAATTATACCAAAAACGATTCGATACTTTTTTTAAATTTTGTTTTCCTGATAAAAACAACTAAGTTCTCGAAACTTGCATTCTCAAAACAAAAAGAAATTGGAATATGTTTTCGAACGATTTTAAATTTTGTTGACGTTTTAGCCAGTGACTGCAGTGATTTAAATTTCATTATGTTTGTTTCAAAATCTCAATCCCTAAGACCACTGTTACACTTTAGAGCAAGTTCGTGCTACCCAGTCGTTCACTTTATTATAAATGTATTACAACTTGGCTTAATTTTATGTGTATAGATTGAAACTATAGTTATAACTAACTATAACTATAATAAAAGAAAATGGAGGAAATTTACTGCACAACAATTTTGTCCATAAACCACGTTTCCAAGTTATTTTCTGCAAATGTATATTTATTGCGATATTTAAGTTGTTGTTTCTCTTTGACTATAATATTTTTCATTACGTCAATCAATCATTCTCACCAGTCAGTGGCAAGGCAGTTAAGTCAGTCAGTACCACCTTCTGAGGAATTTGTATATACGAAATTTTTTGATGTAAGATTTATATTTTATCATAGAAATTATTTCTTTCATTCATGAAAAATTTATTTGTGTCGAATTCAATGCTTTCGTTCGGTTGGAATAAACTTTGAGAAGAACAAAATTTTAAACATTATTCTTGACATATATAAATCTCATGACGCAATGTAGACAAATTCATTGAATTTTTTTTTTTTTTGATTTATGAATATGTAGCTATGTAACTGAGAAATTCAAATTTTATGTAACTGTATAGTATTTAAATCTTTTCTTTATAGAGTTAACTTTGTTAGTAATTTAAGGTGATATTGAAACTAACATTAATGTTAAAATTGGCAAAAAGAATTTCTACAAAAATAAGCTTATCATTTTAGGTTTGTAATAAAACAAATTCAAATAATTTTGGAAGTATCTATGTCAAAACTAAGTACTAATCGGTTTTAATTTGCCAACAAAGATTTGGGTCTAAATCATTGTTGTTTAAATCTAAAATTTAAAACAAATACCATCTTTTACATCAGGGGCCAGTTATAGCTATCATTGAAATGCATCCGTGAAAATATTGATTGCTGATTTTAATACGATTTAGCAAACAAACTGAGCCTTAATTGGTATCCAAATAAAGCTCGTGAATTCTAGAATTGTTTTAATGTACAAAAAATAAACAGATCTGTTTGCTAAATCGTCTTAAAATCAGCAATACATTTTTTCACGGATGCATTTCAATGAAAGCTATAACTGGCCCTTAAAAAAAACATTTTCTAACAGTTCAACAAGTCCGCAAAACCCTTACACACACAATAACCTTTACTTTGAAATACAAAATGTCCACACATAAAACATCAATCCTTCTTCTCATTCTTCATGATATCCATCTATTGATTTTATTTGTATGTTTGGTTTCAATGAGATTGAGAAAACATGACTTCTTTATGCTTGTCGTTTCCATTGACCTACTTTTAAAAATATTGTAGAATGGAATGCTTTAAAACGAATCAGGTGTACTATATGTAGTTGTGTATCAAGGACTTCTATTTTTAGCAGTGATCTTCAATGGAATCAAATCAAATTAAACTGAAAGAAAATTGAAAAGAGGAAATAATTGGTACATCATCGATACATCAATAAATTATTTACATGAGAATGGCTTTGGCTAAAGCATAATATTATTTGAAATAAGTTGAGAAAAAAGAACGAGAAAACAGACAACAACAATTACAAAAAAAAAAAAAAAATGCAAAACATTGCTCTAAATATATAAATATACATATTACACCATTTTTACTGTTCTGCATAATTGGAAGAGTTTGTAGTACATATTGAATGATTTTAAAAAGAATTTCAAAAGTAATTTAAGGAACTAAATTGGTGGTATCAATCCATTTTTTTCTAGTTCTGAGTTGCATATTATAAATTTGATTGATTGGTTAATTCTGCGTCTTCTCTACAGATTGGAGAATTGTATTCTGGGTTTCCTCCAAGTTGATTGTAAAATTTATCTCTTTGTATCAATAGAAATATTGTACGTTCGGCTGATGATAATAAAAGCAAAAAATGTATCTAAACATCTGTATCGTAAATTAAATCATACATCAATTGGCCAGGGTTATGGTTTAAAGTTGGATACACTTTACAAGTTATATTTTTTGATTTATGCTACCTGCAACAAACTAGAAAATCATCAGTCAATACTCATTCATTCAACAATTTAGGAAAATTAAGGATAGTAGGAAACAGTTAATGACTAGCAAACTGCTATATAAACAAATTTATTCTATGTTTCTGTTTTTAATATTGTTTTATTAATGTTCTATATTTCAGTATGGCATGTATTCTTATGTATTGTATAAATAATTCTTTCATCCATACGTTGATGAAAAACTAATTCTGAGAATCCATTACCGAATGCTCTATAATTATATTCAAATATTTGCTTTTTTAACTTACATTTGAAATAACTAACCATAAAGTATGTTTCTATTTACAAATATTCTTCTCGGAACACTATCAATTAAACTGGATCAAATTAAAAAATTTTATATGTTAGAATTTATATGTGAAAAAAACAAAAGCAAGATAAATTGGAATTTCCGGTGAAAATTGTAACGAGAACGAGTTAAATATAGTTTCAAATTTCTATAGTTCTTCAGTCAAAATAAACTAAACCATAGTTTTTGTTTAAAAAACATTTTATCTCTTTTCATATTATTTTTTAAAAAGTCAATGGGGTTAAAACTGAATTTTAATATAGAATTCCTGGAACGAATTTGAAAACAGATAAACCGCAGACAGTTTTAAATACCAGAAATATTAATGACAAATAATAACGAGTTTTTAATAATTTTGTGCAATAAAGTTCAAGTTTTTAGCTTTGATGTACCAACATCATTTGAAAATGGGTTAGAGTTTTGTGTGAAAAAGGAATGATTGGCACTAGGTGTAAATATTTTTGTTGATCCCTATAAATTGATGTTATAAAAACAACCTTTTTCACGTGAAAACACTTTTTTTTTTAGAATGTTTTTTCTCCAGTATTATTGATTGATTCTCAAAATAAAATAATCATTGAAGTGCAGATCCCGTTATGATTCCATAAACGATTCGATTAACTCTATGATTGGTTTCGTTTGACGAAAAAAAAAACATACAAAAATCCTTTGTTTACTACATTTACATTATGTGACGTTCTCAAGGATCGGTACCCGATTCTATCTTGATTCTAACAGAACTGATTACTGATCATGGAAAGAATGAACCTTCTTTTTCTTATTTTTGACATTTGCTTTTAAAACGAAAGTTAAATTATTTAACTTTTAACATTTAGGATGCAGCAAAACTTACTTCCAATTCTTAAATTTAGTTCCGATAATATTTGCAATCATATTTATTCTTGTAATTGGTGTAAATGGACTGAAAATTCAAACGTTTTGATTTATAAATATTTTAATAAAAAAAGTTCCCAAATAATTCTATAAGCATTTCAATATAAATTAAATGTACTCTGTAACTGTAATATACAAATTTTTAATAACATTTTAAAAGTAAGTCGCATTTAAAACCCCACAAATTTAATAATTTTTTCCCTTAAGAATACAAAAAATGTTTTGTATTAAATTTATCCGCAAAAATCCATCAATTAATGTACTAAGTAGGTACATTACTAACTGAGTTATTTAAGTAATAAACTGTCTGTTTTTTTTTTTTTAATGAAGGGATTACAATAAATCAAATAAAAAAAAAACATATCAAATAGGTAATTTTTAATTACATCACACATTTATTTTAACGATGTTTACGTCTGGTTTAATTAAAATAACTTCACCATGACAATTTATCCTTGTTAAAGCTGCATTTATTGAATGACAGAAAGGCAACGTTTTCTACTTAATCGCTTTGACGTTTTACAACCAAACGCAGCCAAAATATTGCACAAAAATAAAATAAACGGAAGTTAAAATAATCCACTGAATGGAAATTTTTTTTGAATTAATACATTCTTACCTTAACGCAATGCCTTTGTTTGAATGCCATACGAATTAATAAATTGGAACTTAAGCATAAGAAAAATACGTTTGGCATAATACCCAAAGTAAAATAATTTAAAAATTGGTAGATATTACTTTGTACAGCTACGAAGGCTACGTTCCTGAATGGTTATGAAAATATGCGAAAGAATGAGAATGTAATGAGCTATGAGAAATTATATGATATTATGAATGGTAGTGACACCCTTTAACTGCTGAACGACCCTTTTCTTGTTTTGATTATTGGCTTATATCTAATTCCTTGCACTATTTTTTTGGGTTGGCTTACAAAATTGGAAAATTCAGCTGACAAAGTGTTTGAAGTAAGATATTTCTTAGACATTAAAATCCTTTTTTTTAGATTTATGCAACTATAAACTAAAATAAAACGCAAATAAATTATATTAATTGCCAATAAATTGAATTTATTTGAAAGATTATTATCTGCCACTTTTATTTGAATATGATTTCTGGCTAATAGCCACCGTTGTAGTTCATTCTTGATGTTCAATTTTTGATCACTTTTAGCATTTAGTGTAATAAATCGGCAATAATGTTGTTTTCCAAGTCGATAATCGTCAAACGTCTCTGGCTTATCGGAGTATGACTTCACATAACCCCCCAAGAAACTAGTTTAGTGGTGTTAAATCGCACAATCTTGGAGGCCAACGCACAGGTCAAAAACGCAAAATTATGTGATCGGATAGATTGTTCCTTCAACATATTAATGGTGGCACGCCATGTTTGATATTTTGCTCCACCTTGTTGAAATAGCTACTTCGGTAAGCACTGTATCATTTAGAGTAAACGTGATGCAAAAACGTTTCATCGCTAAAGCTTATACAAAAGAGCTTTTTAATAACTAAATAATGCATGTTTCTACAAGAAACGTTATATAAATTTTCTGGATATCGAAGTTTTTCAAACAAATGTTTTTGTTTATTGCTATCACTTGTTTGAGAAATATTTCAGCTTTGAAGGCTCTCTCCTCCATGTTTTTTTTTTTTTTTTATTTAAAGGAAAACGTAATCGCTTTAAAAACTTTTCCATAATAAGAAAGAAATGAGTGAACTCGAGAAGAAGGGATAAGGCAATTAAATCACACCTGCACAGAGCACACTAACACATTCTCTTGCACAGCACAAGGAAAAGAGAACTGACAATTCTGAAGGCAATTTCGAGGCACAATATATTCTCTGAATTTAAATGGGTTTCATCCAAAAAGACACTAATGAATACACCTACAAGATAAATCATATAAAAGTTCATACTAGGCTATAGTATATAAAAAAAAGGATTTAAATGCAGTGTCCTTAGTCCTTATGTCCTTTCCTCATTTGCTATAAAAAGAACATCGTTTGCTGATTGTCATCGGATCGGATCACCCGCGTCGCGTCGGTCGGATAGATAGTAGCCTTCCTGGCCTTGCCTCTCATTTGCAATTCAAATTAAATTTTATTTCGCCAAATGCTTAAGCTAGCAACTTAAATATCGAACCATAGTCGTCTGCAGACAATGTCACCCCAGATTCAATTTGA
Organism: Platycheirus albimanus; assembly: GCA_916050605.2. NCBI lineage: Eukaryota > Metazoa > Arthropoda > Insecta > Diptera > Syrphidae > Platycheirus > Platycheirus albimanus. The sequence continues at coordinate 5,513,851 of OU696696.1, read as the reverse complement.
GTTCGAAAAGTTTAATTTCAATGCTCTTAGTCTATTATTATATATATTGAGGGACTGATGCCTCCCAGAAAAGGACAAAAGTTTTTTTCAAAGATACCAATAGATTATTAATTTATTCTTCAACTTTTTGATTGCATAATACACGTCATTAAAATAACGCTGAATTTTGAAATTCTGCAACCGCCTCGTCGTTGATCCTCGCTGATTACTTACACAAAACGAATTTTTAAGATTATTTGAATATTTAGGGCAATTTATACATTAAGGTTAATTTTGTCTTCTTTAAACTGAATAATTAGTGTTCAATTTGGGAGGGGCGGTTAGAGACCTGCAGGCTGTTTTTAGAGTTTATTGTCATTTATTTAGAATCCCAAAATAAGCATTAAAATACGTATTTGTAAATAAATTTTATAGAGCGGATTGTTATTTTTTATTGACTCGGTTCATTTTTTTAGCGTTGTTTCTAGGAAGGTATACATTTACATAATCTTACATGAGTATAACGTTGGCATTAGAATTTAATGTGTTGTTTTAACGATCAGAAGTGGGATCACAATATTTAATTAATGTAATTACTCGCAAGACCAAATCTCAGTAGAAACTGCATTATACAATTAAAACTGAAGTAAACAATTACTCCTTGTGTAACGGGTGTTTTTTTTGACGTGATAACGTCTAATAAATCGGAATATATAGGCATCACGCACTAAAAAGTGTCACAGTCACGTTATATATTTGCTTTTGTAGCATAGATACTTGATAAAGTGGGAGGAGAGGGTGTTGGGTGGTTGGTTGTAAGTGGTGGTGATGGTGGGTGTGTGTGTGTGTGTGTGGTTGGGGGGGGGGGGGGGGGGGGGGGGTTAGTGTTGGGAAAAGGAAAAATTTTTAAAAATGATGGGTGGTTGTAGATGGTTTTTGTGGTGAGCCAAAAATTGTCAAAACTAATGGGTGGTTCTTTGGTGGCTGTAGGTGGGATGGGTGTTTGGTGTTGGGGGGATTTGGTATGGTTAGGAGGAAGGTGAATTATCAAATATGGTGGGTGGTTGGTTGGCGGTTGTAGTTGGGTTGGATGGTTGACGGTTTTGGTGGTGGGGATGGTTGATTTGATAAGGGGTGATGAAAAAACTGTCAAAAATGATGGGTGAGTGGAAGATGGTGGCAGGTGGGGTGGGTGGTTGGATTTGGTTTTGGGAGTGGGGAAAAAAATTGTCAAAAATGGTGGGTGGTTGGTTGGTGGCTGTATGTGGGGGTGGTAGGTTGGAGTTCGGGTTAAGGGGTGAAAAAAAAAATACAAAAATAGTGGGTGGTTGTAGGTGCGATGGGTGGTTGGTGGTTTTGGTGGTGGGGATTGTTGATTTGATGAGGGGTAATGAAAAAATTGTCAAAAATGATGGATGAGTGGAAGGTGGTGGCAGTTGGGGTGGGTGGTTGGATTTGAGGGATTTGGTTTTGGGAGGGGGTGGGGAAAAAATTGTTAAAAATTGTGGGTGGTAGGTTGGTGTTCGGGTTAAGGGGTGAAAACAAAAATACAAAAATGCGGTGGGTGGTTGTAAGTGGGTTGGGTGGTTGGTGGTTGCAGAGATACTTACTGTACTGTTTTGTGAACTGGTTATCACGTAAAATGTTCGTCCATAAACCGACTTTACAGACAACCACGATTTTTTTTTAAAGAGGTAGCTATAGAACTTAATCGGTAGCACTGTTTTAATAGACATACATTTTGTCATCTGCCCTGTGATCTTAAGTTTGGTTTGCCACTTCATCGTGAACTGATTGACGCCAGACCAACACCATGCAAATTGTAAATATTTATTTTGAAAAAAAATAGTTCTGTTGCTGAAACGCGCACTACGTCCATTTTTATGCTCGCATGAAATTTTATACCTTTGAATACAAAAAAAAAAACACACAAACCTTTTAAAATAACTTTCAACAGCAGAATGCCTTTTTTCTCATTTTGTTTTACCTTAAACCCATAACCTTCAACTCAACGAAAGTAAAGGCACCGTGAATGTGAGAGAAGGGTACGACAAAAAGTTTTCAAAACACGATTCGCGTAAATTGGAAATTTAATAGTTTCGGAATTGCTTTATGTAACTACATCACAGAAATGAGACTGCTTTGGCATTTTATTCCTCCAAACTCCGAAGTGGATTCCTGCATCTTTCAGATTTGTCAAAATGATAGCTTTAAGTAGGAGGTACCTATACCAACCTACATGGAAATCTTTTTGCATGAAATATACGATAAGTACATATAAATTGAAAATTTCTCGTAATATTCCCCGGGGATGGATTCAGCTGAATATACCTTGTGCCAGCAGGAAGCTTCCCACCACATACACAAGCAGAATAAAAAATATGCAAATCATAATGAAGCAGCGCCAGAATTCCATTTCTTATGGCACGTTAGCACCTTATCGCAGACTACGACGTATGTTAATGTGATATCTTCTTCGATATCCAACTCCCGTTAGTGAAGGAGTAATATCTCTGTTTGCCAAAGAATAATTTTTGTCTTATCCACCTTTGCCAAGGAGCCGGAGGCCTTAAACCACACATAATTTTGCATGATACATACAAAGTCAAACGATGCAGAGGTAAATTGATTTCAAGGAAATTGCCACCACCAGCAATAGTCCTAGGGTCAATGTTTGATGATGTAGGAATGAAGAATACAGGATTGGTTTCAAGATTATCGGATGAAAATATTTGCACATAGATATTTTCGTATCAAGGCAGATTTTTGTCCTTGTTTGTTGTAGTTTTGTGTTCTCAGGAATAATCCAAACTAATGTGGATTACCTTTTGCTTGTTAAGGGGTTGGGCCTAAGAGTAATCCTTTTCTTCTTGAGTTTGAAAGGAAAGATACAAAAAGACGATAATGGTAGATAAAGGTGATAATCCAAGGGATTGAAAAAATGAATGATGGTTTCAGCAACTAGGACTTTTTTCAAAGAAAGTGATCACACGATAAAACACGAGACAATGAAACCGACATTGTTTTGGAGCAGCCTTCTGAGTAAAATGGATTGAAGGATTGAAGAAACCTGAGATATTAAATGGTGTATTTGTGAAGTTTAACGGAAGTAAAAAAGCAAACATAAATATGTAGTGAGCTTTAAATTTGCGTCAAGTTGAAAATGAATACACACATATATTTTTACTCAGAACCTCTGTAAGAGGTCGCAGTTTTTGAGATGGAGAGAATAGATTTTTAAAATATAATATGTCTTCAGTTCAAAAGTAAGGTACAGTTCAAAAACTGGTAAAATACGCCTATAATATCCAAAAATCGACATTTTTATTTACAAAACAACAAAGTATATTTATGTTTTTTGTGCAGTTATGGTAAGAGCGCAATGCTTAAATTTAGCATAGGGAAGCTATATCTACATGATCGCTAAATAAAATAAAAATGTTTTAAATAAGGCTTTGCTAACGCCCACTTTACATAAAAACTTTTAATGTACCTACATTTTCGTGTATCTTGTGTACAAAAGAAAAAAAAAAATAAAGGGCTTGGCTGACGTTCTGACGAGAACTTCTCATAAGAAAGCAAAGAAACTATAAAATCTTATTCTGGAAAATTAACGTTTTTTAATACTAAAGCCACAAGCCCGAAATTTTTTGACTAAATATATCTTGTTCAAAAAGAAAATTTTTAAATTTCGGTAGAATATAACGCCAACTTTCATAAAAGAACATAATAACGTAGTTTTAAAAATTAAAGGTACCCATGGGTCATACCTATTATCGACTCCAACCATTTTTTCTGTATACGCACATTTAACAATATTTCTGAAGAAAGTTGTTAAGGTCAAGTTTTTCAATATGCCCACTTTAAGGGGCCTCATTTTTATAAAAGTGCTTAAATTGAAAAAAAGACTCGACTCAGTTGTGCTCTTTGATTGTCAAACGATCAAAGTTCTAACAGTGTTTGATATTCGTTCAATTATGTTTTAAGATACGCCCACTTTTTGGGGCGTTTTCTTTAAAAGCCTTAGTCTGCATTAATGTTGCAATGTTTTCTAACTATCGTTCGCAGTTTTGAAGTAAGAAGATGAATAATTCTGTTATACCAAGTATTTTTCTTATACCATGTATATTTTAAATATTACTGTAAGTGTTTTGTATACATCTGGTAACACTTTCGCCTTATGTCTTATATTGGTATAAATACAGGGTTGGGCAAAGCAAACAGTGCAGTTTTAAAAAAGGTTGGTACTTCTCGTATGGTGGGGATAGTGTGATTGTGGTGGTCTCATTTCGTCGATCGGGCCATGCCATTATCAGTCAGTACCATGGTTTGGTCTGGTGAACATCGTGGCATTGCCGTCCGTACGTTTTTTGAAAATGGTCGTTATTTCGTCGGAACTCAGCGTGCTTTCCGGCTGCACTTTAAACTCGCGCAGTAAACAAACAAAATGTTCGCTATTAGTCTGACAACAATCCACGGCAAATTCACGAGAGACCTCTTCACTCCCCAAAAGTGACCGTGTGTTGTGCGATTTCAGAATTTGTGCGGTAATTGGGCCTTATTTTTTTTTGAGGAAAATGGACAAACTGTCAAAACGCTCAACGTTATGTATCCATGTTGGACAATTTGTTTGAACCTAAATTGGAAGAGCTAATGGGAGAAACAGATATGGGGGACATATGGTTCCAACAGGACGGGGCTACGGCACATACTGCAAGAGTTTCAATGACGAAGCTGCGACAGATGTTCCCTACGCACCTCGTCTCTCTGAGGGGTGATGTGAGGTGGCCCACGCGCTCATCGGATTTGAGCATTTGTGATTTTTTCTTGTGGGGCTACCTGAAGCGAAAGGTTTTTAAACATCGGCCTCACACTCACACCTTGGAAGAACTGAAAGAACGAATTCGGGAGGAAATTGGTGCTATACCAATAGAAATGTGTCAAAATGCGGCCGAAACTTTAGAAATCGCCTTCATCAATGTATCGCTGCTGGCGGCCATCATCTTTCTGATGTCATTTTAAAAACTTGATACATAAAACGGCATGATGTACTAAAGAAAATTAAATAAATATAATTTCTGTAATTTGCGTAGTTTTTTTTAATAGCCTTTCAAAACTGCACTGTCTCTTTTGCCCCACCCTGTATATAAAATAGATCATCCTGTATTGAACCTTCAACCACCGTGTTTCATCGGTTTGTCTATAGCTCAATACACTATACATTCGTTTAAGTAATCCTCGTTTACGAAACAAGATGTGGTTTTCAAGGATTGTTAAGACATCGCCATTTTCAACAAAATTATGTGATGTTTTGTAGTAAGAATCTAGCTGTGGAGCTTTAAATTTTATGCTACTCAACTCATTGTAATGGTTTTGTCTTGGCAATACAATCATTAAACTTTGGACATGGCTCAATTCTTTTCTTAGTGTGCTGCAAGTAATTAAACAAAGGACACACAAAATAAACCTTATTGTCTTTTCTCGTGCTTGCTAAAGAAGCATTTAGTTTTGGGAACTTTCAGCGGCCAGCTGTGGCTGGTGGACGCCAACTTTGTTTACACAAAAGAAAGGAACTTATTTTTTTTTTTTATGAATTTAAGTGAAACTGTATTTGAAAAAGTCCACTATACCACCGCACTATAAAAAAATCCGTCAAAAAAATATTGACAAACAAAAAAGTAAAGAAACTCAAAAAATTGTGTTAACAAAATAAAAACCTAAAGTTGTGATTATAAAAAATAATCACACAGTAAACGCCTACAAGAGCAACGAGGCAAATTTTTCAACAGATACATCCTAGCTAAAGTTCTTTCTTTTAAAGGTGAGAGGTTATGCTTTTTTTTAAAGATTCATTTCAACTTCAAGTATATCAGTTAAAGGAAAGATACAAGCAAAATTGCTACACACTACAGCCTCTGTCTTGGGGCCATTAATTCAAGAGAATCGCACCCGGTAAAAGTGCTGCAAGTAAAACTTTTTGCTTGGCTATAACTTCAGTCTTGGGCTCCTTTATGATTGCTTTAACACACTGCTTATGGTATCCTAGGGAGGCATTCTACTACAGTGATGTTCTTAAAGAATAACTTTGAAACAGTTTAAGTATATTTCACAACCAAGTTTTGTGTATGTATGTATAACATTATGTGAAAGTCCTAGGATGAGCGCCTTAAAGTTGCATCCGTATATCATATTATTTGCAAGTCAAAATAAAAACTCGGAAGTATCTAAGAATATTTAATTTTTGAGCAAAGAGTTACATTGAAGAAATATCGAAATATAAGGAGGACTACTTTTTGAAAGGTTAAGTTCCATAGAGGATATAAATCTTAAAGGACTTTGTAGGCCATCTGAAAATAAACCTTAGCACCTGTGGCCGTATTTGTTCTACTTTGTAACTTAGAGATTTTATGCTAACCTAGAGACAGGTCACTTTAAATTCAGAAATCTTTTACATACTCAACAACAGTCATAGTTTCTTTTAATTCCTCAATGTCCATGACTTGAAATTTTTGATAAAAGAAAGTCCTTTTGCAATAAAACAAAAACATCTCTTTTTAAAATGTCTTTTAATAGAAACAAATCATGTTTTTACCAAACAACATTTAACACTTACTAGGGAACAATATCTTTCACTCCTGACTCCTGAGCACTTTGTAGGAGGAGATGTTTCCCTTGAATGTATTTTTGCATGACGTATAAAATATTCCTTTTCACAATTCAAAGCAGTATACAAAAAATTAAATCCTTCAAAAACCCAGTTTTCAAAATCGATTAATGTTATATTTGGTAATTTGTCGGAGAAGCATTTTAATTCTTCAATTTAAAGGAAAAGTAATTAAAATTTGCAAGTAGGGTGCAACACATCATAATTGGATTTGTGGTTTTGATAATAATTGTGTGGTTTACTCAAGATGATTGATTTAAAAAGGTTTTCTTATGTGCATGATGCTCCACATGAAGTGAAAATAATATAATGGAAGGGAGTTCTTAAGCCTAAACTCAAAAGATTTTTGAAAGCAATTTAATCAAGTTGTTTTAAAATTAATTTTTTTTGGACATATTGTTTTTTAAAGTTCAACTTTCAAACGCAAGCGTTTGGAGAAAACAAATATTGAAACTTATTTTTTTTGTGGCGGATTTGTGATTTCCAACTACTTTTCAACATATGAAAACAAATATGGAGTCTGTCAAAAGTATTGGAAACATAATTCCGTGGAACCAACTACTTAAACTATTTTATGGAAAAGAACATTATAATAAGTAAACGTGTCAAAAAGAAACATACTTCCCTATAAAATGAAAAAAAAAAATAGTGAAATTGAGATAGACAATAATTTAAATGTATGTTCCGAATAATAGTGATTCGTATTCATCTATCATTTTCAAGTAATTAAACGGTAAACAGCAGGTTGGTTGACTTTTGAATTTATTGCTGCCAGTCAACTTCCGCCCAAACAAAGCATATAGTTTACATTATGTAGTTTAAAATGATTTTTTTTACATTGACTACAATAAGCTACTTGTCACTTTCGCTTTCTATATAACTTCTTTTTATATCGAAAAAATCGCGTTTAACACCCTATTAACGGTATGCATATAATTACCTGCGCTCTAATACCACTTATACTTCTTATAACAGATATTTGTATAGACCCTTAAGAACATCATAAATTTTATATCTAAAGATTGTAAATTCATTCGTTCGCATTAGATTACTTTTCATTGAGTACACCATGTCGCTTCTCCTCAACAAGTGCATCATAATTGCAGGACACCATGAGTACGATGGTTTATTTTTAACTTCACATTGAAGCATGCAACCATCAAGTGTGCGATGTCGTCCAGAGGGGACTCAATTCGGAATCATTCGGAGCATTTCAAATCGTTTCCAAAGAAGAATCACTTTTAATAACTCAATTCTCGTAAAGTTGAATTCAATTTAACCGAAAAGCAAAACTATGATTTGAAGTCTAGTAAAAATAATGGGGATAATGCGGAGCATAAAGCTGTTGCCACTTTGGTCTGTAGTAAATGGTGAGTTCTCCAAATTGACCATAAACGGTGTTAAAAATTTAGGTCATCTGTTGAATTTCCACAAATGAAATAGGCAGCTTATGTGTATGTACTTATGTACGAAAAAGAAAATGCACGACTGGTTCGCACATTCTTTTTTGGTATTATGAAATAAATAGAACTTTCAGTTGGCAGCACTGTTTTCATTAACATCCATTTTGCATATTCTGTCATGTGATTTATCTAAGGTTTGGTTTACCATTTCATCATGAATTGACGGACGCCTGAACAACGCATGCAAATTATGCAGATTCATCGGATGAAAAAACACCTCTTGTTCCAAGCTAAAAAGACTCCAGTAAAGAGAAGTACGAAATAAATGTAACTAGTTAAATCTGGTTCACAAAAGATGTATTGTATAACTGACGAACTTGGAATATATATTTGAAGGGTGCAAAGATAAAATGTTTTTTCTGTCTGCTTTTTTGATGATGAACAAAATATTTGTATCTTTTCCACTCTTTGAATTAGAAGAACGAAATAAAAAATGATATCAACAAAATATTAAGTTTTTGTTTACTGAATTTATCAGTGTTTTCATGAACAAAAAAATACCTATGATAAATGTGTAGCAGTCTACATTCAACCGGTAGTTAGTTCAAAAATTCAAATTATAAAATTCAAACAATTAACAACTACTTCGCGGATCGACCACAAGAGTGCGCTACACTAAAACAACCAATCAAATAAATGACACCAACTTCGTAGATCGACCACAAGGGCGCGACTCTAACGCAGTCACCCTTTCGAATATTTCTTTGTTCATCTATCAATCTGGTTTTCACTTTCGGCTCGTCATCAATCACAACTTCTCAACATATTAATTATTTCTTTTGTATAATTTAAATCTATTTAATTTTCTAATAATGTTGAATATTTTGTTATTTAAATAAAGTTTTTAATTTAGCTTGTCGAAACGCTCCTAATAATGTTTAATATTATGTGATCGCCAATGACAATTAATGATTGCATGACTACATTTTGCTTTGCCTTGTTGTTCATTATTAAAATAATTTCCAAAACATCTAAATATAAGTAATAATCAATAGAAACAGTATTTAATCCAATTGCCAATGGGAACACACAGTATATTGTCATTCCACGAATCTTCCACACTTTGTTTTTATCCACTTTTTGAATGTGGAATAGATAAATTCATTGCAATAAGCTTTTACCGTAGTGCTAGCGTTCTATTCAATTTAAATCATTATAGTAGGCTCTTTTAATTATCCAGCCGAACCCCAAAAATCCTTCCCATGCTTTTCGTGCCAATATTCGTGAATTTATTTGTGTTTCGGAACCCAAAATAATCCCTGGATGGCTGGGTTGATTTTTCATTTCAATTCAATTTCATTTTAGTTTTCGTCAATCATTCCGCGCACAGCAACACCCCAACCAGCTCAACAATAAAACAATTTCCATCGGTGAAACATCCCCTTGTTCTTCTGCGAGTTTGGTTAATTTTGAATTCAATTCACCAGGATCAAGTAGACACAAAATAAAAAGTCTACACATTAAGTCATTAAAACGAAAAAGAGGAAGCAACCGCAACAGTGAGAGGGTGAAATTCGCTTGAACTATATTTCATCACTGTTTTGCCGGAAACAGTACCTTAATAAAATTCCACATTTTAAAATTTTCAGTATACAGTTCCAAAAATGAGAAGCCAAAAACGCTGATCTGCAATATATCATTTTAGAGAAGTCATATTATGGTCATATAACTGGGGCCCCCAGCAATAGATATTAATGTAACAAAAGCTTGAAGGGTGAGGAAGACCAAGCACGTCGAAACCCTACACCAACTTTAACCTTGTGAGATCAATATTTATGCGTACATATAGATATGGCTTAATGAGCCCCCTTCCATTTATGAATGTATGAATTTCACAATGGGAGGTCAACTAAATTATTATTTTTGTTGTTAAAACAAAAACAAATGTTTGTATCCTTCAGAAAGTACTCGTACATATAATATTCATCTAAATATATAAATAATTTTGCATATAATTAAATAAACGTAACTGCCTATGCGATAACTATATATGAAGACAAAATAAAATGACGAATTTTAACTTTTATTTTTGGAATAACTTTCTAATACTTGGGAGTATCTAGAACTTCGACCGCATTGTGCACTGTGTTTCTATTCGTTTAGCTATGTGGTGATCCGAACCAGCAGCATGTAGAAAAAAAAGAAACACAGTCCCCCTCGAAAATCCTTCCTTCCTTCAAATCCCCAAACCTTCTATCTTATACCCGCTGACAATATTCACATTTGTAACATCGATTGCTTAAAAGCTATTCCCACCACTTTTCAGTTATTGTCTTTGCTGTTCGATTTTGGTCTAAAAGACATCATTGTTCCTGTTATGCTGTCAACCCCTTTGGGTTTTCCCCCATATGGAGTGTGAACTGTGAATACTGATGAGAGATACTCTCACTGAGTGGTGCACTTCACTAGATTCGTTTCTAAATTATCCAAATGTTTGGGGAAAAGTAATATGTAGTTCTGGTCTTGGGAGCACACAACACCCAAATCATGGTGCCTGATTTGTGAGTTTCTGTCTCAAGGACTGGGATTAAGGGAGTAAACTCTAAGAATTGTCATTCAGAATCGTCGTCGTCTTCGTTTGGTAGTCAATAAGTTTGCATTCAAATTTATGTTGGATATCCGCCAATCTGCTTGGAAAATCAATTTTTATTGATTGTATCTAAGTGAGTTGGGTCCTTCTTTTATTCCATATTCCCATTGCTTTGCATTCTATATAACAGGGATAGAAACATTGAAATAATATGAGCACGTGTATATGAAATCAATTTTCTTTTTATTTGTAAAGTGGAACTGTGTGATTTGTATAGAATACCATATTAGCGAATCATTGTATGTACTACTTAATCTACAAAAACTCACATACAAATTTAATCAATCGTACATTAAAAGGAATTTTTTTAAAAATTTTGTACAATTTGCTGATGCATTTGCACATCCAGGAGAGAGTTAGGTAAACTGTGACAAAAAACAAGAAACAGAAAACAATGTTGGTTCCTTTTTTGTGGGTTATAAATCTGCGGTATCTTTTAAGCTAGTAGATGGGACTTCATTTGAAGAGACTGTACAGATACACTCACTGGTTGGTTATGCAAATGAAAGTGGCAGTCGAAAAAGCTTTTTTAAGTCCTTAATTCTGTTATTTATTAAATTTATCTAGCATAAGCTGTTGGATGTTTATTTTATAAACGGAACCGTATAGAATTAACATTCCAGGAAGTATGTAGGCATTAAAAAGAGCCTGCTTTATATAAAAATGCAGCAGTAAATTGTATAAATGGGACGTAGGGAGGCAGTTCGTTTACTTTCTTATCTCGGTGGAGTTTTAGTTTTGAACTTATTTCACAAAATGGAAGTGTGTGTTTTAATAAAAAAAAAGATGGCGGTATAAAAAGATTTTGAATATCGGTGATACATGAATATATTTTAATAGAATCGCAAAGAAATTAATGTTTGTAAAAAACGTTATTTCAAACAAAAAAAAACATTTGCTTGATCTATTTGGCAAAATCATTTCATTAAAAATAAATGAATTCCAATCATTACATCATTATGTCCAACGATTAATTCATAACCAAGTGAAATGTATGCTGAATAATGCATATCTTCTGTAGTTGAAGCATAATTTTTCCCTTCATGGGACTCTACGTGTGTAGCAAGATTGCATCGAAGGAAACCTAACAGCATTGTGTTCTAGGTAACGGGTATTAGAAACAATTTTTGTGGTATATATATTATTTTTTTCATGAAAAAAAAAACCAAAATGTCGCGAATTATTTATGATTTTATGCGCATTGAAAGATATATTTTCTTATATGAAAAAAGGCTACAATCTAAATGACAAAAATTCGTTCCAAACTCGAATATGATACTCATACCTGGGCAGTTCGGCATTGTATTATATTATAATGTAATAATGTTTCTTATCATTATTTCTGTAAGCAATGGTACAGCAAAACAGTTGATTCATTTCTCTCAAAAAAACGAACATTGCCTCGAAAAAAGGGTTCACCGATTTAAAATTTAAAAAGAAGTGAAATGAAATGAAATGTTATGCGCGATGAATAAATTATAATTTAATTTAAATTAGTTATAATTTAATTTTAAAGATTTTAGCTAAACTAAAAGACATCCATCCCAAAAATTTCATTCAATTAACAAAAGAAACATATTATATTGAGAGCCAGACTATGGATCCCCATCTGGAGATCACACAAAACCACTTTATCAACTTAAATTAGGTTTTCTACTTTTTCACAGATTATAAAACTATAACGTCACACACTTCAAGAACATTTTAAATAAAACTACGAATTCAATCATAACAAAACTGCCTTCTGTAAGTCTATTACAATCCTGTCAGCTACATATTGTAAGATGATGTTACACATGCGATGCCTTATTAAAATTTCGTAGCTATAATGTTATCGTCAGATTTGTCCAAAGAGTTGGCCATTTATAAATAGTAGTGCAGGAAAACATCAATGAACTTTTCACTAAAATGTCAATTTTGCTGACAATTAAGGTTATTGCGCTGTCGGAAATAAAGACATTGTCAATATAATGAATCATCGTATAGTATATTCCTTCAGACCCTCATTTTCATTTCTTTTCATTTCGATTCAAATTGGAATCAAAAACTTGACTATTGGTCTGTCAAGTTTTTGATTTCAAATTGTTCTAGCAACTTGAAGACAAAACAGAGGAGAAAATGGAAAAGATGTGCCAACGTACGAAGACACATTGTACTATTGAATTTAAATTCATATGCATTCATTCATTGTCATCACCTTTTTTACCAATTGATCATTGGAATAAACGAAAATAATATATCATTGTTTTAACGTATGTATTTTGAATCGAAATTGCTTGCTTAGTAATTCTACTTCTGACTTGTATTAAATTCTTTCAAAATCATTCAATCCGATACAAAGTATGAAAGTATCTTAATTTTTCTGCTAACAAACAAATATCTGCACAAACACAGTTTTTAAATTCTTCACAGATTGAAAAGACGATACAGAAATTAAGAAAATTCTCAACCTCGGCGGAAGTGGAATTTTACAAAATAATACTATAAAATATAATTTATATTTCATTTCCGATTCCATGAAAATTAAGACGCAGGACACCATGATAAATTATTGTTGCTTTTTTAACAAGGAGCTTTTTATTTTCTCAGAGTGAAGCATCAGCAGTGTTGTTCCTCTACACGTCGACTTTGATTGTCTACCTTTCTACGTAGACAATTGCGTCAACAATGTAGATAATGTCGACAATGTAGACAATGAAGTCGACAACGTCGACAATGTAGACAATGAAGACATTCCATTCCAATCTGTCATTCTTGATTGTTATGTCGCATGGTTTATTTCGAATAAGAAAAGGTGCGTGTTTGATTTAAATTGAATATCTAATAATTCAGTCCTTTGTTGTTGAAATATGTTTTGATGACCTGGATTTATTTTAATAAAATCTAACAACAAATATGTAGCATATTGCAGTTATATCGGGCTTCTTGATTCAGTCTGCACTTTAATGAACAGGTGTCAAGCGGTTGACTGTTCCGTTTGTTGATTAAAGATTGGAACTGTTTTAATAGAAAAATCAACATTTTTAAGATTCTTTATGAAAAAGATATTAAAAAACAAATTTTTTTTGGAATATGGCCTCTATTAAACATCCAAATCTGTCAAATTGGGCAAACAAAAATTTATTCTTATTCCAGCCTCTTCAGCTCAAATCGAAAGAGTTTTTTTCAAGTATACCAAAAAATCTCTTGACTTTTGAACGATCTTTTTCAGTGAGAATTGAGGATAATCAATACAATTGTTTTGATGAAGACGTCGAAGACGAGTATGAATAAGACATCTTATTGAATAATTATGAAGTAAGCATTTCCAATAGAAGTAGTTTTTTTTTAATAAATACAAAATGCAGAGTGGAAGACTAAAATAATACAAATTTGTTTTGTTTTCATGATTTAGAAGAGAAAAAAAGTTGGAAAATTGAAACAAAATTGATTGTCTACATTGTCTACGTTGAATTGTCTACACGTAGACAATTGTGTAGTCTACATATTATGTCTACATGGAACAACACTGAGCATCAGCGAGCAGGTTCATAAAAGTGAAGAGAGATTTTATTAAAGGTAAAACATTTTAGCAGAGTGAATCTCTCAAGTAATTACTATTTAATTATTATTATTAAACTTTATTGATCAATAATGAAACTACAAAATCAATAATACAATGGTGATACACTAGCTACCATCAGGGCCTTTGGCTATATCACTATTTAAATATTAACGCTTAGTTGCATTTGATTAAAGTCTTGTCAATTTTAATCGACACTTTTCGTTGACTAAAGCCTGTTAAATTTAATAAAACGGTGGGAGTTTTCCTACTCTCCGTGCCTTTTTCCCATTTTCTTCACAGTGCTTATACCTAATGCTACAATGTTTAACAAGAATTTTAATAATAATGAAATTAAATCAATTCGTCAATTTATTATTTAAGTATTTATTCGGAACATATTTCACGGAACAATATTTATTATTATAATCATGTATTAATTGATTTTTTTTTTTTTTTTTAGCTTATTTTCATTTCAAATAAATACGTAAATGCACATTGTTTCGATTATGCGATGTCTGCGGTCTGAGCTAATGATTTGGAGCAGGAGCATTTTTTTTTCATTCAGTGTCAGTAGTATGCCGTCCACGTAAATAAAAGTATTGGAAACGAATTTTTTACTGAAATATCTTTTTAGAAATTGAAAATTTAAGTGAGAACAGGTTTCTTGTTTAAATACCCATAAAATATTTTTAAAAAAAGACTTCGTTTTAAAAATTGTACCTCTCTTTTGATAACTTATAGTGACATTCAACGATAGACATTGGCAAAACTGGCTAAGGTATAAACACAAGAAATCAGCATATTTCACTTATTCAAGGATTTGCCCCCAACCAAGTGTAAATGACAAAATAAAAAAAATTCAAAATAACTAAACTGCCATCAAGGAAAACTGAAACGACCCGACTTCTGAAGTTACAAGCAGGCCATAGATCATAACTCTGTCGAAAAAAAAATTGCAGTACTGAAGCACCTTAAACAAATAAAAGTGTGGTTTATTTTAAAAGAAGCTTCGTCTCAAAATATTCCATCGTGGCCTTACATACTTTAAGCCCGTTCCGAAAAAATTGGGAAATCATATAATAGATATTTTTATATTATTATTATATGTATTTCCGAAATTGTACCAAATCTGTGCTAATAAAATGATCAAATCAAATCAAAACACGAAAATTTTTTTCTTTCAAAACAATATTGCAATAAAAAAGTAAGTTGTTAATAAATCCGACGAACAGTGAGTGTTACAATACAATTTCCATCTTACTCAACATGCCATTTTATAGCCCCTCAAAACGAATTCATACCCCATCGCACATGCCATGCTTTCGTCATTAACTACATCTCAGTAGCTTTTTATTCTTTTTTGGTGTTAAAACAAAGAATCCAAAGAGAAAACATTTACAAGTCCTTAGAAAATACAATGTCAATAAAATATTCATCCATCGTTTGATGCTCAATAAACTCTTGATGATGCCTATCACAAAGAAAAATCAATCACATTCTTATCTTAAATTTTAGTATCTAGGATTATCCGATAAAAAGCAAAGATGAAAGGCGAATAAGAAAAAATTAATATAAATAAAAATAAAAATAAATACGAAGCCAGCTATGGGAATAGATTTAAAAATAAACTCATTAAAAATCGTATGACAGTTACAGGTAGTTTTAGAGCTAGAATTCAAATTCCAAAAATTCTCTTTTAGGCCGACGATAAAGTACTCTTTATAAAGTTTGAAGCTATCCACCTACTAAGGTTGTAATTGCTAATACAGAGAGACAGACAGACAGACGGATGGATGGACGGATGTTCATTTCTCTTATTATGAGAAAATAATAATAAATAAATATTCTTCATATTTGAAAACTTATTTCATGCAGTAAATTCTTGTGAGAAGGATATAAAATAAAAAATGTTGTTTATTTTGTAACATTTTTATAGCGCTAGACTTAGTACAGGATCAAAAAACTATTCCTGTCGGAAATTCGTTGTGTTTTGCATTACTGCATAACCAGTAAATTTCCTTTTTGTAAATTTATTCAAAAATACATAGAAAGCTTCTTCGGATCCTATTTTTCGTATTTAAAATAAAATGAAGAACTAAAGGCGAACAAAAAGTTTTTCTTTGGAATAGTAAGCACCGAAATAATTTCGTATTTTGTTGGATGAAAATATTAAATTTAAATTAAGATTTCCTTGTGTGTCAGAAAAATAGTTGTTCTTATGTTTGTAGGGTTTCTGTCTATATTTATTTTCATTGAAGTAAAAAAAGACTTTATTCGGCATGATTATAGAGGACAGATGAAAAATAAAAAAACGATCGCGGAAATCTTTATAAGGAAACAATCTTTAAACTATTCAATTTCGATTTTCAACTAAGTACCACCTTAATTTGTTAATTTTCTCAATCTTTCTAAAATAGCTTTTATTTTCTTTACGAATGACAAAGAATGTTCCACTCTTGGCAGGACTAAGTTTCACATTGACTCTGAGCAAAAAAATACGAACATAAAAAGCATTTGAAGCTTCCACGCAAAAGTTTCATTTCCTACCTAACTCTAGAGTCTTGAGTTCCAACGTTTAAATATGAATGGTTTTAGAATGTATTGGAATTGTTTTCAATTATTATTAGTAAAGCAAATATTTTAAATACCAGAATTTTTTTAAGAATAATATTAAACATGCAATATTTGGCCATACTCAAAGTTTTATCAAAACACAAAATAAATGTTCGCGTAAAAATCTTTCGTGATATGAAAACTTTTTGAATATCATTTCTTGAAAACAAAATACATATCAACTGGATGAACCCTATTTACTGTGTAGTAGAATACACATAAAAATAATATCTCATTTTAAAACCCACGTATAGATGAAGGTATTTAGACCCTTTCAATAACAATTTAAATCATGAATCAGATGTCCAAAAGCAGTGTTGGATAGTTACGCGTAACTTTGAAATTTTAATTAGTTACACGAAACTAATGTAACTTATGTAACTAATGTAACTAATGTAACTAAATGTAACTAATTGTAACTTAATGTAATTAACTATAACTAAAAGAATGTTTCAAACACAGAAACTCAAATTTTATGTTAAATTGAAATTTAGAAGTTCCGTCCACAAACCCGATCGAATGACGATTGACTACACTGTTTTATGGCAAAGCCGGATGACTGATGTTGCCGTCAGGCCAGCTGCCAGCTGCGGCCACAGCAACCTGGCAAGGAATACATTTTTAAATTACTATATTTCTGCAAAAAAAATAAAAAATAGTAAAACCAAATAGATCTCGTTTGATTTCCTGTGGGCGAGCCAAATCTGAAATTTGAGACCAAATCTGAGATCAAATCTGAATTTACCATACAAAAATAAATCACAATAAACAAAGAAATGTCCAGGAATCTCAAGAAAGAAGGGAAAACTTTAAATGTAAGTAAAAATCTATTGTATGCTCCAAGAATATAATATTTTATTAGATTTCCTTTTCATCAGGAACATAGTAATTTCAATAATGTATTCCTTGTCAGGTTGCCGTTGCCCTTGCTAATAAAAGAATTTTGTCAATAGTCGATTGCGATTCAGGATGAAATGTAATTTTTTTTATTTTTTATAATTAAGTTAGAGTTAGTTTTATTTAGTTACAGTTAGTTACATTAGTTAGTAGTTACATTAGTTACGCCAAATATTGGGCGTAACTAATTTATATTAGTTACGCGTAACTAACCGAGTAACTTACTTCATGTAACTTACTTGCCAACACTGTCCAAAAGTAAAGTTTTAAGCAGAGAGAAAATTTTGTACCTTTTTAAGGTAGTATGCGTTATTTAGAAATCGATTCCATTTAATTTCTTCTTTAAGTAGGTATTCATTCATTTTTATGCAGCAGACATTTTTAAGTAGAATGTCTAAAGGCAAGTATAGGGATCGATATCATGCTCCGTTGTGCTATATTTTCGTTTGTATCTGTAGTACACTGGAGACAGTGACCTACACAGTAGGTAGAATGTATACATTATTCAATGGTTACTAGGGATGTCGAACTGTCGATGTCATTTGTTGCCAAACAATAACCCCCCATTCACCCTTTCCAGGAAAGAAAGTTAAGCGAGTCAATTTACTGGCCGTTAGTTTAAATATGAGTGCTTTAATATAATGGCAGTGCATTCCTTTTTTGATGATTTAATATTGTAATAAAATATTTTAATAGATCGTGAAGCATTGACTCTGAATGGAAATGTAATTAGTGTAAGAGTTTCCAGAGATGTGCTAGTAGAAAAAACATGTAGACTACACGATTATCTACGTATAGACAATTCAACGTAAGCAATTCATCACTGTCTACATGTCAATGTAGACAAGTTAGACAATCAATTCCGTTTCAATTTCCCAACTTTTGTTGGCTTCCTATTGTCAAAATGAGGGTGTAAATTATAATGCTGATAGGGATTTTAAAGCTGTTTCGTGTTGCGCTTTAAATTTATCTGGGAGTTTTAAACTCAACTAAAGATGAACCGCTTCTCCAGCGGAACAATCAACCACTTGACACCTGTTTATTAAAGTGCAGACTGTATCAAGAAACTCGAAATAAACTGCAATATGCTACATATTTGTTGTTAGATTTCCTTAAAAGGAAACCCAGGTCATCGAAGCCTTTATTCCAGACAGACCAAACATACATATTTCAACAACTGAATTATTAGATATTCAATTGAAATCAAACACGCGCCTTTTCTAAATCGAAATATTGTTGCGACAGAACAATCAAGAATGACAGATTGGAATGGAATGTTTTCATTGTCTACATTGTCGACATTTTCTACATCGTTGACACAATTGTCTACGTAGAAAGGTACACAATCAAAGTCGCCGCGTAGAGGAACAACGCTATGTGCATTCAGTTATCCCGTCAGAATCCATCTTCAAACGAAGATCCTTCTTTAAAACAAAGCAACTTAAATTGATTAGAACAAAGTTAGTTGTAAATTGTAATTTTTCGAAAAATTCAGATCATACAATTTATTACTGGATGACATTTATCTAGTATGGGTTCCTGCATACCTTAAATCTTACTAAAGCGATGTCATCAATTGGACTGGTCGGAAAAATACAACTCTGACATTAAAGGATGTAATGATTGATTGAGATTTGTTGGGTGTTGATATCTTTTGGGAAGTTAAATGATGTCTATAAATCTATAAATCAGTTAAGATGATACATGACAGCTCTTATCGTTGGTCTCAATTTTCGTTGTATGAACTGAGGAAAATGTATCATGTATTCATTCATGTGTTAAAAATATGAGTAAAGACGGAAAAAAATGAGTCAGGGATATAAGAAAGCTGATTTATAGATGCTCATTTGGTTGTAAGGAAATCATGTCAGTGAAAAGAATATGACGAATATTCATGCCTTAAATCAGCGTTCATAAATATCTTTAAAGAATTCTGCAAAAAGTATTTTGACAGATTTGAAACCCAAAAGTTTTTGAATATATTTCACGTGTTTTGTGTAATTGGGCCCGATGCTGAATAGACACTGAAAATGATGAATGAAATGATACCTAAAATATACATCAATATAATATGTTATTTAGCTTTTGATGATGATGAGATGACTTAAAAGACAACACTCAACAATTTCAATATGATAAATGTGGTATTATTCAAACTTGTATTCAATGACGTCAATTTATTCATCATTGGAAACCAAATTGAATAAAAGTAGCTATTTAAACTTTCCATCAATAATTTAATAAATTATATTTGTACTTTTCCTTGAGGGGAACATTTTGGTTTCATGCAGAAAAAAGAACCCAAAAACTCTTAATCGCTTTAATATGGCCTTCACCACCCATAAAAGCAAGAGCCTAATAGCTGTGCATTATCATTTTTGTCTAAGCGACTAGCTCCCATTGGGCCATGTGCAATACCACCCTGGGCGTTATATATTTTCGTCCTCGTAAATATAGCACTTAGAGGAGTTATTTTTACACTGTTCTTCCATTTTCCTTCGATGTTTACTATGCAGTCACGGTTTCTGTTCGTCGGCTTCCACTTGTCTGCTATGATGTGCATGTGAGCTTCGTAAAAAACTGTCTTGCTGAGTTTCGTTTATATTACAGTGTGCGACGTTGTAGCCTCATTCCTTCCAGCCTC
Organism: Platycheirus albimanus; assembly: GCA_916050605.2. Classification (NCBI taxonomy): domain Eukaryota; kingdom Metazoa; phylum Arthropoda; class Insecta; order Diptera; family Syrphidae; genus Platycheirus; species Platycheirus albimanus. The sequence continues at coordinate 5,493,457 of OU696696.1, read as the reverse complement.
TTATTTTTACTACATGGTATTCAAATGTGGCTATTGTCAGCTCAATGACATTTTAATGTTGAAGAGAAATCATCTGTGATACAATTTCACCCCCAAGTGGGACACAAATTTCTGTAGACAGATGTTTAACAAACCCAGAGGCTCACTTCAAACTATTTTCTTAAAATATCAACACCATTATTCTGTCAAATCTGGTAGCAGTTCTGCTGAGAAGTTTGAAGTCGCTAGTCTACATCTACACCCATGGCCTTCTTAAGCCATACCGGGGCCCTTGGGCACACAAGAATTCGGGGCCCTATTGGGAAGTTAAAAAAGTGAATGACAAAAACATTTTTTATGTATAGATCAAATTTCAATGTAATTTATTGGAATGGAATCGAAAAAAGTAGGGATTGATATAGTTAACAATCGACTTTGTTAATTCATCGACGGAGTAGATTAAAGTGGAATGTTATGCGTACAGTTGACCGTGCGAAAAACAGTTAAATTCGAGATTCATCCCACAGACTTCCAACTATTGGCTTTGCGATTTTTTGATTGTCATCGGCAAAGCCAATATAAAATGGAACTAAATTCACTTGAATTGGAATGGAAGATCAGTTGGAATAATCGGATTTCGTGGGATAAGGACTTCCACTCCTTTGAACCTTGTCACTTTCAGCTGTAAATTATGCAGCAGAGTTCCTGGCACATCAAGCGCGTTCGATTTGTATATTTTTGTGCAATGCCGGGGAACACTTCGTTGACGAGTCCTTCCTTCGAGGAGGATTTGAACTCTCAAAAATTTGCGGGAACGATATCAATCCAGTTAAAACATCAACGGGAATTTGGCCATTGTCAAGCGCCAGCAGTTGTCTCGAGAATTCTGCAGTTGATGGGTCCCTCTGCAATGCGACTCTTATGTTCGAAGTTAATTTCAACTTCTTGTCTCGAATCACTTAAAAATCTTTTCATAGTTCGGTCGATTGCCTCAAAACTCGTTTATGCGCCATGGTGCATTTATCCCAGATGATGATTTTGCATTCTCGCATCAATTTTGCTTCCGCCGAATTCTTGGTCATTGTGCACGTTTTCTTGTCAATAGTGAGAAGATTCATAGGCAGCTTCAAAGCGGAATGTGCAGTTCGACCGCCTTCCAACAAGGTGGCACAATGCCAGAGGATGAAATAGCCAACGCCATTTGAGATCTTGACTGAATTGTTACCAAAGAAAGTGAATATAGAAGGTTGTTTCATCTATGGACAACAAACTGAAAAGTGGATTTGATTTATTCTAGAAATCTTAAAATTTTTCAGAGAGCCCACTTATTGTATAGTGTAATTGAATATATCAGCCTTTCGGGGCCCCCGTCTCGAAAGGGGCCCTGGGCACGGCCCCGTGTGCCCTTATGGTAAAGACGGCATTGTCTACACCGATAAGCCAGTAGAGACAATTGACAACTTCATCTTGAAAGCAACATTCGCTGCAAACACTGACGCCACAAATGCCAGCTACAACCAAGCAAGGCAAGCAAGTTACTACATCCTACATGTGTTCCAATTCGCTGGAGTGTACTTTGTGAGTGGAAAATGTGAGTGTATTGTAATTTGTAACTGTCATGCCAGTAGCTGACATGTGTAGCGTCCGGGAAAGAGTGATCGAAAATTGGACCTCAAAATTGGACTATCATCAATATTTAGCAATGTCTCCAATTATAGCAGTTGTTTCAGAAAGGGTTGTTCACGATAATAGAATTTTAGAAACTTGGAGTTAAAAGAAAAATTAAATCTAACACAATCATATTTTTTTCAATTCGTATCTTGAAATAATGACATCTTGAAGACTAGCATTCCATTCGTAGGTATAGGTACATACTCGTGCAGATGTAAATTTTGACAAAATAATGATCGAAGTGCTAATCCTGAAAAAAGAATTCGGGAATAAGAAACTTGTTAAAAATATATATTTCAAAAAATTTTACGTGAAAAAAAAGAACAGAAAATATTTTCACGATGTTACATCCATTAATTTTTTTTTTTTCAAATCAATGCCATCTTTAGTTTTTAATATTCAAGATTTTCCTTTAATTTTTGAAGAACATTGTACAACATACCATATAACTGTATCTTGGGAATTAAATTCGATTAAAAACGAAATGGAGGCCACCACTTCTATATTTGCGTTAATTTTTTTTTCGAAACTGAAGCCTTTTTTGATAAATCACGCTTAGTAAGAAACTAAATAACTTTAAAGTTTTGATGATTAAATTTAAAGAACATAGAATATCTGACAGTAGCTAGATTTTTTTTTTAAATTTCAAAGCCTTCCTTCTCTTTTGTTTTTACTATATATCAGATCTAACTTCAAAAATTCAAATTAAATAAAAGCTAGGGCTTCAATACGTTTGCAACGAACTGTTATATGAATACCCTATTCCAGCATGAGTCGATTCCTTTTTAGCACCTTTTTTCAGCACCAATTTTCTTAAAACATCAACACCATTACCTATTCTGTTAAATCTGGTGGCAGTGCTGCTGAGAACGTTAAATATATTTTTGGGTACTCGGAATCAGTTCATTCGAGCAAGATAGGGCTTTGGGGATGTACCGAAGAAAATGCCGAACACAATGATCCTAACCCAGATTAAAAATTGCGTTGTTCGCAATTCGTCGCACCACGCGCCGCGCCGTTGCGTTGGCGCTCAAGGTAAACAAAACACTTTTTATTTCAACTGTCAATTCATCTGTTCGGTGACAGAAGAAATAATCGTTCAGTAAACGACTGAGACTGAATCTGAGATAGGGAATGACATGGCTGTCAAATGATTTCCCAGCAGAATGCATATGAAATGATACTAATTTGTATCATCAATATTATTTCCCTGTGTGCGATGTAGTACAGTTAAGTTAAAAGTACAACGCTAAAATTTTGCACATGCAAGCTTTAGCTAAGACTTTTTCCAATTAAATACAAATATTTCAGTTTGGACGTGGTTGACACCCACTTTTTATACAAAACCATCAATATTGTTTTTATAAAATAACAATCCTTATATATTAGAGCGAAAAAATTAAATTTTGTGGGTATTACTTGCACAAAGACATATAATCAATGTATAATGGTCGTGGCGGACGCCTAGTTTTCATTAGAAATTATAAAAAAATGGTCTTGCAAATAAACGGTATTTCTAATGAATCCACAAGCGGAATTTGCTAACAAATTAAATTTTTACATTATTTCGCTGAGGCGAATTGCTATGCATGAGAAATAAAAACACTAAAGCCCATAAATACATTCACAAAACTTTTTATATTTCGTCGTGAGGATTTGGATATGCATTCATTGGATAATCGAGTTAAGGAATATGACTTATATTGAGTTCTTGGCATCTAACAAAAGGAACTTCCCACTTTGACTAAGTCTGTCAACATTAACAACAATTGACAATTCACAGTCACAACAATTTTTCAAAAGGTAATACATAGTCTCAAAAGGAAATATATTGGTAGAGCTACAATCATTTGTGATTATATAAAAGGATTTCAGCACACAACGGTACAAAAAAAAAATATAAATTTGTCCATGATTACTTGTGAAAAGAATGTAACAAATTGTAATCGTTAAACTGAAAAGAATGATGCCAACGAAATAAGTTAAATTAATGATCAACCTACGTAAAAGCTGTTCAGTGCGGATACGTTCAATCGTTGCGATACTTTGAAGCATTAATCTTATTTATCTTTGTTGAAATTTTTTGCCAATTTTACGTTAAATTTCATTTGAATTCTTTTTAAGTAGGATGTAGAAAAATTGGAATTGGGTAAAACATTTCCCTCCGAGAGGAGGATTAAGGAGCAAAACGGTATAATTCTTTTTCTCACACAAATTTAGAAATAAAGTGAAAACCTCTAACTAAAAATCAGTGTTCCAGAGCTGCGGCGAGAAAAGACATTCACTTGATGGGGAAGCTTAATGAAATGCCGAAGAAGGAGATATATTTTTGTCGAAGAGAAGTGACAGATAATAAATGTTAAACATAAGATGATAAGGATAAAGTTTTAATTTTTTTAGCAGCATTTTTCAAGAAATAAAATTGATATTCATTTCATGAGATGGTTAAGCTTATTTATTTTAAAATATTATTTGTCTAAGGGAAGAAAGAAAAAATAAGTGTTCTCAACCCATTCCTGAAATTTTTTTGAAGAGAGTAGGAGGAAGAAACTCCAAATTCTCAAACCAAAAGGACACCTAACTCAAGGACGTTCAACGGGATAATGTTCACAGTACTGTAGAAATAATAGTTCTTTAAATTGTACGTTATAAAAAAATTGTTTCTGTAAGCCATTCTCATCTTGTGTCGATGCACTTACCTTTGTAAGTTGTCCTTGCTTGAGATTTCAATAACTTCAGACTTTATCGGATTATAGTATCCTGCTTTTAATATTATATCTCTGCATTGGACTTTTCCAGGTATCTGAATAAGGCCAATTCTCTCCGCACATAGTGAACGGAAATTAAAGTCAGCAGAAACATGCCATCACACTACTCGCATACCGCAAGATGCAGATTTCGTAATATTTTTGTCTATCCGCTTTCCTGTGCACTACATCCTGTCGATGACGGAGGCATAAATAGATATAGTGTCCTAAAGCAAGGGAAAACAAGTTGCACGAGCAGTGGTATGCCAGTTTAAAGTTGAGAGTAGCGCTAAAAAAAAAAAACTTATACTCTGTATGCAATCACTTTTTTACTGCTCAATAGGGCAAGTATTGGTTTCGTGCAGAAAAAAATAAAATGCACGACTGGGTCGCACGAACTTGCTCTAATGAGTGACAGTGATTTAGAAGCTTGAGATTTTGATAAAAATAAAATTTTCAAAATTCTTAAATAAATACTTAAACTAATTTGAGCTGAAAAAAAAGTACGCCATTTTATCTCTTGGATAAATTTGAATTTATGAGAATAAATTTAGAAAAATCTGTGGAGCGGTTTTTGAGAAAAAAAGTTTTTTTTGAAAAACTTTTTGAAAAAAATTTTCAAAAAAAATTCAAAAACGCCAGTTCATAGGTATTCAGCAAATACATTTATTTAAAATTTAAAAAAAAAAATTTAATAAGCAGTTTTCAAAATATTAATTTTTTAAATTTTTTTTTAAAAAATGCTTTTAAAAATACAAAAAAATATTTTTCAAAAATATTGGTATGTAATACGAATTGAGCTACCTACAGCTATATGTGTGTGAAATTTCGAAAGAATCGGTTGAGTCGTTTTCGAGATAGTCGAAAGCAAAAAAAACGGTCCTATGGAAAGTACCGTTCTTAGCCATTTTTTAAAACTTTTTTTTCAGCCATATGATTGGTCGTACCTAAAAAGCAACACTGATTTTTTTAATTAAAAATCGTTTGAGCCGTTTTTGAGAAAAATAAGCTTTAACGTAACGGTTGTATGGCAGGTACCGTTATTTTTTGAGCTAAAAAAAAAATTTCAATTTCCTTTCTGTACAATACCTAAAAAAGTCTATATACCAAGTTTGAAGCAATTCGGCCCACCCGTTTGGGCTGTAGGTCTACATACAGACAGACAGACAGACAGACAGACAGACAGACAGACAGACAGACAGACAGACAGACATACAGACGGACAGAATTTTTAGACCATCTTTTTTCGTCTTCGCTATCATCGTAATGTCATGTTTGATTGTTATCTCAAAACTTTTTTTTTCGACGAATGCATAACTTGCCTTATAGTACCTATAATCGCAAGTAAAAATCGAGGTTTTAATCAAACATGACATTACGATGATAGTGAAGCCCAAAAAAGTGGTTTTCGCCATACCGTCCGTCGGTCTGTCTGTGCGTCTCTGCGGATGTGCGGATGTGCGCTTTTTCAGGTCATGCTACAGCCTAAACCGCTTGACGGATTTTCTTCAAACTTGATATATAGTAGTTTGAAGGAAAACGATTGTCGAGGTTTTTTTTATTTCGTTTAAGCCCGGCTCAAACTGGTACCTTTCAAGTAACGGTTTTTTTCAATTTGGATTTTCTCGAGAACGGCTCTAACGATTTTGATTAAACTCAAAATTTAGCTTACTTTAAGCATTTCTAACAAAACTGCGTTTTTGGTTTTCGGCTCAAATGGTCGTAACGAAAATCATGTTTTAACGGCTTTTTTTCAAATAGCAATAAGTTCACAACGGCTTGATTGAATCGACTCAAATTTCGTTTGATATAGTTTTTCATCGTTTTCTATAGGATGGTTTAATAAATTTTTCCCTGAAGCCCTTCAAAACGGTGGCTTCCATACAACGAGCCGTTAAGTTTTAGCCAACTTTTTTTGGTTTTTTCTAATTTGCTCGAAAATGGCTCTAACGATTTTGATTAAACTTTGTGTGTTATATTCTTTTAGTGTTTTTAAGAGAACTGCTTTTTCAGTTTTTGGCTAAAAATGCAAATAACGGAGATCTGCTCTTAACGGCTTTTTTTCAAATGGCCATAAGTTGTCAACGGTTGCATCGAATTCACTTAAACATTGTTTGGTATAGTTTCTTTCAGCTTCCTATCAGATGGCATTGATTTTTTTTTTTCATTTTCTTTATTTTAAATGGTGGCTCCTATACAAAGAGCCATTAGATTTTGGCCAATTTTTTCGTTTTTTCTAATTTACGCAAAAAAGGCTACCCCCATTTTTATGAAACTTTGTATGTAACATACATAAAATACTTCAAACAAAACTGCATTTTTAGTTTTTGGCTATACATGATAATAGTGAAAATTGCTTTTAGCAGTATTATTAATTTGGCCATAAGTGGACATTTGTATCATTTATAACACCCAAAAGATAACGTCTTAATTTTAAATATTAAAGGTTTCTTAACGTTACCTCCCGTATATATCGGTTTTTCCAGTTTCAGTCAAACTTTTTTAGGTTTTACCAAATTTTTCAAAAATGAGTTGTTCTCACTGATCGAAAAGTTTGTTTTCGTCGTACTTTTGCACCCACAGAGCAAGTACGTGCGACCCAGTCATGCATTTTATTTAATTTTTACTTGCGATTATAGGTACTATAAGGCAAGTTATGGATTCGTGCAGAAAAAAAAATTTGAGATAACAATCACACATGACATTACGATGATGGAGAAGTCGAAAAAAGTGGGTCTGGGAATTCCGTCCGTCTGTCTGTCTGTCTGTCTGTCTGTCTGTCTGTCTGTCTGTATGTCTGTTCGCGCCTCTGGAGGCTGAACGGGTGGGCCGATTTGCTTCAAATTTGGTATTTAGGATTTATTTGGCCGTCCCTCGGAACAAATTTTTTATTTTTGCTCTAGGTCCAAAAATAACGGCACCTGCCATACAATCTTGAAGACAAAAATTGATTTTCTCAAAAACGGCTCTAACGATTTTGATAAAACTTTCAGAATGCTATTTTTGCAAGAAAATCTATCTTTTGGTTAGAATTTTTTTTTCAAAATTTGTCTAATAACGGTACCTCTCATAGAACCAGTATTTTCAAATCAAATTTTCTCGTAAACTATACATTCGATTTCAATCAAATTTTGGCCACAGGAAGTCATTCATAATTTTATTAATATGGCATTTCAAAATTTTCAAAAACTTTTTTTTTTTGATTTTTTATAATTTTTTCAAAAAATTTTTTGGTTTTCGAACTATGTTGGAAACGGGTAGATTGATTTTTTTTTTAATTATTTTTCAAATGTAAACTACAGATTGCCATATATTTGCATACTCAAATTAATTTCAAAATATTTTTTGAAAAAGTTTTTCAAAAATAACCTTTTTTAAAAAAAACTGGTCCAACGATTTTCAATATTTTTTTTTTCCTAGATTGACGTATAGCTTTGAAATCTTATTGCATACTTAGTTTTTCCGAGAAAACTCTTAAACTAATTTAAAAAATAAAAGAATTTTCGAAATTATTTAATTTTTTTTTTAATATCCATATATGCAGCCACTACGCAATTATTGAACATAAGAGCAAGTTCGTGCGACCCAGTCGTGCATTTTATTTTTTTCCACCTGAAGAAGACAGCAACCACCCTTGAAGTTGGTGGGAAAAAGGATTATGAAATAATATTCGGAGCCGATGAGAAATATATTTAAAAAATATCAAAGCGTAAGAGCCGAGAGTTGTTCTTCGTTTAATTTTTCGTATAGCTCAATTTCTGATTGAAACAAATGTTTAAAAATGTGTGGGATTAACAATATGAGGGGAATTTCTTTTTAAAATTAACCATTTCAAAAATAAAGTGTATGGAAGAATCACATACATACATTTTGTGACTGTTTGTCATTTAAACATTATATAAAGCATTTTACAACAAGCATGGCGATTCAGGATGATTCGCTTGAAATGCGAAACAACTCACGGATGTTGTACTTTATTTAAAACACGCCTTGTCCTTCTAAAGGGTGTTTTTTTAAGACGTGTGGTTTTCAAGAAGAAATAAAACGCATATAAATTAATGTTATGGGTATGTCCAAGAATTTAACTTTATTATAAAGAAAAGGGTTTGCGCGGCTGGCACGAATAAGTTCCTAAACGATTATATGTCGACCGAATATTGGACGCGGCGCACGATGCATCGCGTGAACCAAACCATTATTTTGGTAGTAAATTTGCACGATTTGAAAACGTTGTTCAGGAGTAAGTCTATTCATTATGAAATGGCAAGCCAAACTCAGCATAAATAAAGTGACAGCTGTCAAAAAGACCAACTCCGAAATATGTATTGCCAGATTGAAAACCACACGTCTCAAAAAACACCCTTAGAAGGCACAGTGCTTAAAGATTTCTATTACATTTTATCCGGTTTCTATTTAGAAAAAAAATCTTTGTTTTTAAAACTTCGCTAGTATAAAAACACTTAACTTAAATAATTGGTATTCATGATGTTCTTAATGCAATATCCAATTGACTATTACGTCACCATTTCCTAAATGAAAATCAGATAACTGCTGATTATGCGTGATAGACTGTCATTTATTGCAAAGTACAACACTCTAGTGTGTAATTCTAATTCTGTTGTATGTTTATGTATAATAATATTTACAAAAGCAAATTGAATTGAACTTAATATTATGTAAACGGATCACGTTTCACACTCCAATTCGAATATAAATGCCATTCAAAAAGTCACATTATATTGTCCCCATTTTACCACAACCAAACACAATCTAAACTAAGATACTGGAAAATCTACTATATATCACATTATCTATATTAAAAAAAAGCTCCACACCCTCTTGAGATCACAAATAACAGCCCTCAGAACAGGCAGGAAGAGCGCCAGACTCTTGTCGAGATGTAGATTATTGCACGCCAGACAGAAATTATATCATATTCAGACTGGTATTCTTTGCGTGTTAAGAAATTTTTTTTTAGTTCTATAACAACGTTGCCGTTGCCTTGGCATTTAATAACTTTATCGATTAATGACACCCCTCCAATCTCCTTACCAATATTACTATAAGAATATAGCTTAAATTTTATGGAGTGATGCAAATTTTTATTTCAGTCGCCTTCCAAAAGCAGGGTCCTTCCCGCTGTATTCGCAAAGCATCGAGACAGTTTACCAAGAATCTGGAACAAGAAATATTTTAAGAGGAAATTACGAAATATTTTCATTTTTTTTTTTTTTTTTTATTACAAACTCACACTTACCACTCTAATTAAAGTCAACAGACAGCACAAAAGTGAATAAATGCACGAAAGTAAAATAAATGGAAGAGTGTGCGACATGGTTCCTGGTAAAGGAGTGTATTGGGAGTGGGCGATACACGAATATACATTGCAATACAGATAAGCGAAAAACTTGTGAGCCATCATAGAAGGGGTGATCGAGGAGGCAACAAGTAGTATCCTTGAAAGGTGGACATGGAGAATAAATAAACATAAAAATGCTTTTAATTTAGTCTGTCGGTGTCGATCCAGAGCGTTGAGGAGATATCCTTTTAAACAAAATTTTACTTCTCTGATGCTCGTTGGTTCTACTAAGCACTCTGTGATAACGGCTGTGTCTTTCTTAAATTAAATAATTTTCTTTTAAAAATTTCTTTTCAATAAAATTTCAATATTGTCAGTCAAAATAAAAATTTCCAATTCGCATTCAAGAATTCTTGGATTTTGAGGTGGATTTTTGATGATTTGATGACTCACAGGAAAATGATGCGCAAAACAAAGCCTCTATTTTTAGCTATGCAAAGGAGTTCTGGAGAAGGATTCTATGGACAATAACTGTCTATAGAACTATTCTATGGACTTCTGTCCATAGAATCCTTCTTCAGAACTCCTTTGCTTACCTAAAAATAGAGACTTTGTTTTGCGCATCATTTTCGAACCGTCATTTAACGATACTAAGAAAAACAAAATGGTTTCGTCAAAATACTTATGCCGATGGCGAATAGTGTACATTTAATCTAAGCTCAAACAACAAAACCGGCCATCACCGGCGCAAAAATTCTCTTTTGCGAAAATTGGATATGGATCTCCCTTTTAACCTCAAAAATCCTATTTCCACACTTCTGTTTTAACATAAGAATTAGTTCCTTACTTTCTTTTGCGTATCCACACAAGTGTTAAGGACACTTGAAGTACATAAAAGGACGAAGGACAACAAGACAAAGGAGGAATGCTTTCCTTTCATATTTCCTTCCGCCATATTTATTTCAGTGCCTCATGTTTGCGTTTAATACCATCTAGCGTTTCTCTTGTCCGTACGGTCGTTAACGCTGGACAGGCAATAATGTTTCAAAATGGTAGGAAGTGTAATTTTTTTTTAAAAACTCGATATATTAGGATTCAAGTTTTTAATACATATTTAAAAATAAGCACCAATTATTTTTAACTACAACATACATTATTTAGAATTTCTGTTTTAGGAGCATATTTTAAGAATCATTTTTTTTTAATTCGTTTGTTTAGGGAAAATTAAATCGTTCAATTTATTTTGACCAGAAAACACTTGTAGTCTTCTTGTTTTATGCTAATCGTGTGAATAAATTGCTGGAATTAAAAAGGAACATTTTCAAACCACCACAGCTGATGTCATTGGTAAATATTTATGTATAATTAAAACCAACAAACCTTAAGTTTCTGTCCCAAAGGACCCTATCTAATGTTATATAATCAAAAAAAAAATTATGAAAAATGGCTTCGACAATGCAAAGTAACCCAAAAATTTTAATAAATATTCCTGAAAATAATCTCATTGTGACATTTTAACTAATGTGGAAAGTCCATCAGACATTTTCCTTAGTATCTAACTACTCAATGGTCCTTGCGGAAAAATTATCATCGTACCGTTTCATTTTTCACAAGAAAAAATCATAATCCAGAAATCAAATTTGTTTTTTGCTTTCAAAGTTAGGAACCATTTTTACTGGAGATAGGTACATCGAAAAAATTAAATTATTATTGACACAAGTAAGGAATACAAATAATGTCAAGGATAAATCTAGGTAAATGTGAATTAATGAATATGGGTTCCTTTCTTGACAGGCTTTTTTAAAGCTGGACAAAGGTATACAAATAAATTAATATCATTGTTAAAGATAATCTTTTGAAATGATTTTGATTTTTTTTTTAATCCAGAATGAAACCCTCCATCTCCACATTAGTTTGATTAAATGATTTCATTAATTAAAAAAGAAAAATCAAATATCACGGCGGCTAAGTTGGCTTAAGAGAGGGTAGACATTGTTTGACAAATCCGTTGTATTGTTGTGGAAAAGTTATTGAATTTTTTAAACGTCAAACAGGTAGGCGAGATTTGTGGGCAAGAGGAAATTTAGAACTACATATGTATTTATTGGAGCATTTAAACCATCAGAAAGAATTATTGATTAGGAGGTTTTCAACTTTAAGTTACCATGATTTTTTTAAATTTTTCCAATATATGTAAATCGTAATGTTTTTAGAGTAATTTACGGAAAGTAGAGAGATTTTTAAAGCATGTTCTAGATATAAGGCTTACGCTTACCGCCATTACAGATTTTTATATAATACCCTTTGTATTAAAACAATTGAAGCACCCAGTGCAACAACCAGATAACTCCACTTGTTGAAATGTTGAGCAAATTATAAAAAAAAGCTATCTCAAAAATAAGAAATCAAACTTATTGCAAAATATTAGTAAATTTTGAAATGAAATCATCAAAATGAATTGTACATTAGTAAAAAAAATAAATAAATTTGTTTTTGGACTTGTCCTCTTTTTGCACCGATTTTGGTATGATATGAATTAAAAGGGGACCTCGTTGCCATCTTCATAGTCTGTTTTCAGCTTCTTGAACTGACTGCTGCGACATCAAGTTAGTGTAAAAAGGCATATCCGCTGGAGGAACATACTTTTGCGCCAAGTTTATGACATCCTCATATTTCTTGGGGTTGAGGGAAAGATTATTTGTGTTGAAAAGCGGTGCAAAAACAAGACAACTCCAGGAGATGTCTTATTCTTGCTCCGTTTGAATAGAGTGATAACTCAAAACCCAAGTTTCCTTATCCAAGTGTCAATGGATTTGTCTTTTTGTTACACCGACCGATACAGGATTTTTTCTTTCGTATTTTTGCAGTAAAAAACATATTTCGCAAGAAAGTGGAGTTATCTGGTTGTTGCACTGGGTGCTTCAATTCTTAAGAAATCTCACATTGAACCCTTTTTTTGATATCACATTATTTAGTTAATCATTCTACCGACTTCGTTGAAAAATTGTAAATGGAGGAAGTCTTTAATGAAGTTAGTTCAATTTTGCATACATTTCTTCACAAAAATATTGCTTTGTAACAAACTACCTATACACCCCCCCCCCCCCCACAAATTTTTGGTGGGCATAACCTTACACCCACCGTGAAAGGCGAATTCAACTAATGTTTACCTATTTGAACATTTTTAAATAAAAATGCATACCTAAAAAAAAATTAAATATCTATAACGCCATGGAAATGGGTGAGCTGTAACTTAAAATATGTTATGAGAATTCTTTTGGGAGTTGAATTGTGTAAAATGACACATGTCTGTTTATTTAAATAACGCATGTTGCTCTTCACAAGAAAAAAAAGATTTCTAGTTTTTTCTTTGCACAAATCTACAAACGTCAAAAACACTTCTATGAATAATATAAACCACAGAATTACTATTGCTAATGAATTATTTACTTAATCCTGATTCCAGAAACTAAGAAATTTATTCGCAATTAATTTTGATAGAAACATCAGAAATCTTTAAGATACAAGATTATATCTCACGTGTCATGCTCACAACCGAATCAAACTTATGATAGCGCCTGCATGTTTGAATGTTTAATATTTAACCCCACTTAACCACCGATTAGCAAAGTAGCAGCAAAACTATTATCAAATGAATCTTAGGTGTTGATAAGCCTCTCGCATCTACTCGTATACTTAAGGTTTCAATCAATCTAATGATTCTTCACTGCATCATGTGGATTTAATTAATATTTAATATTAATGCTAAGCCAGTAGTAAATGTTGCAGGGGTGCGAAGAAGCGGGATCCAATTACTTCCTGAAGATTATTATGACTTATCATTTTCCTATGTTAGAATCCATCATCGTGTAGTGTTGAATAAAGAAGGCGATAAAGTGAATTAGAGTCAAATCTCGTCATCCCACATAGAAAAGATATACTCGTAAGTATGAAATAATTTTGTATAGTGCTTAGCTATGTCTAGGTGTTGTAGTACTAGGAGAGAACGATTTTTATATCAATTTGAACAATTTAACAATACTTAATATTAATATTGTTTTAGCGCGGTATTATTTAAGAAAAATATTCTTGGTATTGCTTAATCAATGCACAAGATTTTTACATAGAAATTACTGGAATTACTTTTAATTTCAAAAAAGTCGATGAAGTTCTCAACATAAACTTTTGAATCTGAAAAATACTATTCCATGGAATAGTTGCCAACATTCTGGCCTATTTAAAAAAATAACGTGAACAGCTTTAATTTAAAAAAAAAATTAATTCAACAGACACAAGGCTTCCAATCCCACTCAATGTAATCTAATCTTTTTAAATGAATGATATGGTTATTTCTCCTCGATATATACTTTTCAATAGAAATGCTTTACAACATAATACCACAGGACCCGAATACAGGACAATGGGTATGTGTCTTACCATAGAAGCGACCTTCCCAGTTGATGGTAGATATTAAAAACTTCAAGTGGCCATTTAACAATTCCATTGTAATAGTGCATTATTTGAATCACCATCTGCTGGGGAAGGCAGGTATTTGGCTGTTTGGACGTTTTTGAGGAATGCCAAATTTATTAATACAGATAACATTCAGTTGCCACAACAAAAGCCTGGAGCTGGATAAAGGGAACCTCTATGCTAAGCTTATTAGTGGGATTTTTTTCCATCTTTAAAGTCATTAAACAAATATTGGGCCTGTGTGTTCTTCAATCTTCTGTTCTGTCTGCACTCGCACTCAAAGGGATATTAATACCTTTATAATGAATTAACATGTGCGAGCGAGGAAAGAGAAGGAATAGAAAGATAGGAAAGAAAGGTGGTACAGTGGTTTGAGATTTTAGGTGATAATTATCTCATGGAAATTCCACGGGTGGCATCCAGTTGAAAATTGGGAAATAAATAAAAATTGCTGCCCTCGGCTGGGTTTGAATGCACAGCTCTCAGGTTGAGCAACCAAGCACTACATCCACTGTACCATTGCCACCCACAATGTCGTGTTTATGTCTTGTGTTGTCTTGATGTTGAGCCAGTAGCCTTAGTTGCCAGTGCTTGTAAGTGTGTCTACTTCGTCGATTCATCGACGGAACAGATTAATATGTAATGTAATGTATTGTAACATTGTTTGGCCATACATTTCCAAGAAGATAAAAAAGGTTCACGTAGCCCGGTGTCCCCCATATCTTTGTTTTATATTTTGAAAAATAAAGAAAGAGATGAAATGTATCGTTTAAAAATAAAATATTCACAAATTATGCAACTCACACCGATTTCCATTATAAATGGTATTAAAATTCATTGTCTTCTGTTACTATGATTCACGTTTTCAATGGTTTTTATTTTGTTTTAACCAGAGTCTCTTACAATAAAAAGCATTTTTTCTCACATATACCATATCTTAAATCAAAGAGTTCTTTGAAAGCCCTGTCCGAAAACGCCTGCTGGAATTTCAAGTAATGGAATATGTTCTCTACATTCTCTTTTTGAAAGTCAATGTAGGAACTTTTCACCGTTTGGGGATTTATTTCACTAAAATTGGCCAAAGAACCCTCGTGAAGACAGTTTGATTTCCATGCACTTTAATATCGTTAGTTTGTTTTCCATGTCCTTTTCTCCTTAGAGCATCTATATTCAATTAAAAAAGGACGTTTCGAATAAACAGTTCTATGATGACGCGGTTTTATTCAAGAGTTTCTAAAAGATGTTATATTATTGCGTTTTAGAAAATATATAATAACTCAACTTTGTGCAGGCTCTCTTTGACTTCAGATATTTGATTGGACAAGTGTTTTACAAACTCTACGCTCAATTTGAACTTTCCAATTAGCTGATTTTTATATTATTGGGTTAGATCATGCATATGTGATGTTTACAATTGGAGTAAAAACGTTCGTCCTTTGTCACTTCTTCCTTTAAATTAATGCAGATGGCCATTGAGAGTGTATCGTTGCAATTTCAAATAATGGACAGTAGTGGTACTTACATAGCCCGATAACTTATTGTTTCGTCAAACCTTCAGAAGGACCATAAAATACAAAGATACATGGAAATTTGAAACGTAGCGAAATTTCATTTTAAATTTGAGACTTATTGTTTTTTTGGGGTAAATGCAGTTTAGGTAACAGTAACCATAACAGTTTTTTTTCTTTTTAAATAAAAGCCATCAAAACATCCTTCTTCGCAGTTCCCATCTATTTATAAAATACCAATGCCTTCCACATAGATGGAATTATGGTAAAGAGTATAATATTCTGCTATTAGTCGGAACCAAAAATATTATATTTTGCTCTGATATCGTGTATTCTCGATCATGAATTAGTTTGAACCAGAAGGAAATCAGAATATAATCATTCTTCTGATGAAAAAAATCGAAGGGCGTAGAATTTAGAATTATTACAACTATAGGGAACATTAAAGCAAAGCAAAAAAAAAAAAAAAAAGATTTAAGACACTCGGGCGTATACTTATTATTTTACGTTGTGTTCTTTGTAAATAAATACATAATTGAAATTCTTTCTGGAAATGTTTAAGTGTGGACTCAGTTGGAAATAGGAGTCAAGCTTAACGTGAGTCAAGCAGAGTCGCTGTGTTTGTTTTCTTAACCCTGAAAATGTATACAGAGATCTTCATTTTTATGAACATAACCTTTTCTACTTTTGATTCTATATATCACAAATGGACAAAGTCGTTAAGCATGCGAACAGTATAATCGTTCTCTAAGTAAAGCTTATTCATAAAATGAACTAAAAAATAAAATAAAACAAATTGGAAGCCGCTGAGATTCAAACCTGTCCCCACTACCATCTCCTGGCTCTAGACTTTTGTTTTGAAAATATGTACATACATATGTACGTATGTATGTACGAGTATGTACTACATATACTATTTTTAAAATTTCATTAGTTTCATTCGTTTGAGATAAAATTCTCAGTTTTTTTTTCGTGAGCAGACGAAAGGCAACAAGTTCCAAAGAATACTATTTGTATTTATACATTTATATAATTATTAGGGGTATTTATGCAACGTCAAATATCCCTCGCAAGCTTCGTACAAGGCGTAAACTTTACAGCCTCGTATTTCAAAAGTCAAAACTTGTACAAAAACTGTTATACAAAGGGCTGATGAATTTCCGCAGTAAATTTGTTGCGCAAACGAGGTTTGTAAACTTACCAAAATCTAAAATTTGAATTATTGACCTTAATATCGTCACAGAGCCTGATTTTGTATGTTTTTGATATTTTTTGATTACTTTTCTAACACTTTCTAACAGAAAAATGGAACACTGACATTTTGAAGTTTGGTTTTAAGATTAAATACACGTGAAATGCAAAGTGAAGCTAAATGTTACGGAAATACGTAATCGAAAAATGTATCTTATTGTATGACTATCCCTACAAATGTACATACATTTGTAGCTATTATAATTATGTACTGGTACATAAGTAAAACTATTTTTTCATAAATCTGAAGCTGGAAGCTGTTGGTGCGCTCGAATCTCAGCGGTTGGCAGTTGATTTTTTTTTTTTAAATTGTTATGTACATTTTATTGAAATGATTTCTTAAATTGATAAGCGACTTGACCAAGTTGGAAGAAATAAAATTTGAAATTTAAAAGACCAAATTAAAATGTAAATGGATCTTAAATTGTCTCTCTACTCTGTTAGGGTTAATGCAAGAAGGAAGCTTGAATATTAGAGAAAAAAAAGTAGAAATGAGAAACTTTTGATTCAGCCTCGCAATCTCAACTTAAACCTTTATTATCCTTTTTTCAATTTACAAGACTTACCTCAATATTCTGTAAAATCTCTCATTCTATCCCTGGAAGTTCCAGTTTTGTATCCAATTCTTTTTCGACAGCCGTGTTCTTCAGCTCGAAATGGTCTCATAACAATAGAAAATAAGCTTTTTTCCATTTTTTAGTTTCTCAGAAAAGATATCCTTGCTTTAAATTCACGCATAGAATGACAGAATTGATTAAAATTCCGAAGAAACAAGAGTAAGCGCACTTTTTAAGCCAAAGGACAATGGAACGAGTATGTTTAAGTAATAAAATGCACGACTGGGTCGCACGAACTTGCTCTTATGATAAGCAATTGCGTAGTGGCTGCATATATGGATATTAAAAAAAATTAAATAATTTCGAAAATTCTTTTATTTTTTAAATTAGTTTAAGAGTTTTCTCGGAAAAACCAAGTATGCAATAAAATTTCAAAGTTATACGTCAATCTAGGAAAAAAAAATATTGAAAATCGTTGGACCAGTTTTTTTTTTAAAAGGTTATTTTTGAAAAACTTTTTCAAAAAATATTTTGAAATTTATTTGAGTATGCAAATATATGGCAATCCGTAGTTTACATTTGAAAAAAAAATTAAAAAAAAAATCAATGTACCCGTTTCCAACATATTTCGAAAACCAAAAATTTTTTTGAAAAAATTATAAAAAATCAAAAAAAAAAGTTTTTGAAAATTTTTAAATGCCATATTAATAAAATTATAAATGACTTCCTGTGGTCAAAATTTTATTGAAATCGAATGAATAGTTTATGAAAAAATTTGATTTGCAAATACTGGTTCTATGAGAGGTACCGTTATTAGACAAATTTTGAAAAAAAATTTCAAACCAAAAGATAGATTTTCTTGCAAAAATAGCATTCTGAAAGTTTTATCAAAATCGTTAGAGCCGTTTTTGAGAAAATCAATTTTTGTCTTCAAGATTGTATGGCAGGTGCCGTTATTTTTGGACCTAGAGCAAAAATAAAAAATATGTTCCGAGGGACGGCCAAATAAATCCTAAATACCAAATTTGAAGCAAATCGGCCCACCCGTTCAGCCTCCAGAGGCGCGAACAGACATACAGACAGACAGACAGACAGACAGACAGACAGACAGACAGACGGACGGAATTCCCAGACCCACTTTTTTCGACTCCTCCATCATCGTAATGTCATGTGTGATTGTTATCTCAAATTTTTTTTTCTGCACGAATCCATAACTTGCCTTATAGTACCTATAATCGCAAGTAAAAAAGGATATAAACACCTTCTGTCACATTTATCTTATGAGTGGATATCTTTCAGTACGTGTCTCTTGAGACTGCTTCGAAGATTCACACGACAACGAAAAACAAACCAAAATAGTTTACGCTTCAGATTACATAATTTATTTTATTTTTTGTCCGCCTCACCTCAATCCCAATCAATTGACAGGGGATTTGATTTCTTTCTCGTTGTCAAATGTCATATTAAGTGAACAACAAATTTAATTGTTCTAATAAACTCGCAATTATTTGAACAGTCTCGTCCTCGCACACAACAATTTTTAAACGTCAAGCAACAAATAACGATAACAACAACAACAATTTTTTTTTTTAAATTTCAAAACCACAAAGTAAAAAGTTTCTTCGTGTTTCCCGCACTGAAAGAGCTTAAAGTGAAATGAATATGTGAATGCAATGATATCCCAAGAAAAACTAGGAAAATCACCTAGAAATACAGAGTTTCAGGCTGTTGTAAGCCTCAAGACTAAATCAACGAAGCTTGAGCTTTTTTTTTTAACCGGAACAATGTGTTATGACGAGAGAGATTGTTGGTTATGCTGCTGGCAGGTGAATTGAGAAACGACCCCTAAGTTCAAAGAGGCACCCGCCAATTGCTGGTTCATCCGAAACAGAATGAACAGAGCTTTTGTATCTTTTAAGAACAGAGTAGGGCTTTTTTTGATACTTTATATCTGTGATACCGTTAGCTCTAGAAAGAGGCACCGAACCAGATCCAACAGCTATAGAGCAGAGAGAAAATGTCAGCATCGGTTTCAATAAGCGGTTTTGAGTGTCTGTTGTGGGCGAATGCGGTTCTGAAGTGATAAAGTTGATGATGAAATGAAGCTTTCTTTCTACAGTGAATTTGAAGGTCATCCCCTAACATTTATTGTATTTCATCTTCTTATTTTTGTCATTCTTCTCCCTTTGTATTGGGTTAAGGGAAGACTAAAAGCATACGAGTAGGTAGTTGATTATTCAAAAGGCGACAGAAATAGTGGTGTGGATTTTGGTATTTCTTTCTGGAGATTTTTTGAATTTAATATTTTCTTGCCTCTCTCTCCCTTCTTGAACTTGGATATGAAAACTTTGGCGACAGCCCGCGTCTTTTTTTTTTATAAAATAAAATACATTCAATATCACATTTGAAATGATTTGGCATACAAAATAGTGTTTGATATAAATTTTGTTCGACAAAAAAGTATTTTTTTTATTCTGAGCACGCCCTATATTGTACATCTGTTGTTGCAGAGGTATCTAGTGAATTTTGCTCAGGAGGGGTTTTGGGGTTTTCCGTTTGGGAGAACACATATTATGCAGATGATGCATTCAATTTGAAATCAATGAGCATGGCAATAGCACAGCGAGTATATTACTTAGCTGGCCTGATAGATGGAATATTGAATGATTTTGAGGGTTTCCCATTTTTGTATTTTCAAGCTTATGTGAGTAAGAAATTACATAAAAAATTACTGATACATGGTATCTTGGGCTGCATCTTTTTTTTTTATAGAAGGTGCTTTTAAGAGGAAACAAAAATTAAAATGAATTAAACCAGATATTATTGTATTAATTGCTATAAAATTGTTCTATGAAATTACTAAAGGGTTTTCCAATAAGAAGTGTTATTTTGTATAGATCGCTATTGCAGTAGTTTTCACTTTTGAAGCTGTAATTTTCTGACATTTGACAAGTGAAATCTACGCGATTAATAAAAATGGAACGACACACACTTCAACAACGCTTTGAAATTATTTAAATTCACTATAAAAATGGTGAAAATTTGGCAGAGATGCGGTTCGTAAAACTAAAACATTTTTTGGTCGGCGTGACGCACCTTATCGGACCGCAATTCAAAAATTGGTAAAACAAATTGGAGCTGTTGAGACATGTGAAGAATAAAACCCGTGCACGTAGCCCAAAGTGTTAAAGAAAACCCTGGATTGTCCATTCCTCGTCGTTCTTTGGAATTGGACATTCCACAAACGTCATTACACCGTATTTTGCATAAAGACTTGGGTCATAAGGCTTATAAAGTTCAGTTAACACAAGAACTCAAATCGGCCGATCATCAACAACGTTATGCCTTTGCTGATTTGGTCCTTGAAATGCATGAAAATGATTCGGAACTTCATCGAGGCCCATTTCCACTTCGGTGGCTATGACAACAAGCAAAATTGTCGAATCTGGGGCTCGAAAAACATAAGTTGAAAAGCCTCTCCATCCTCAACGAGTAACTGTTTGGTGCGATTTATAGTTCGGCGGTTTCATTGGACCTTACTTTTTCGAAAACAAGAAAAGTTTCCGGACCGTGTTATCTCTCGAAGAGGTGATCACAATTGGCCACCGAGATCTTGTGATTTAACACCATGCGACTTCTTCCTTTGGGGCCACGTGAAAGATAAGGTCTACACCAACAGCATACTGGTATACTTTCCTCTTTACATTGAAATAAACATCCGATCATTAATCTTAAAATGTGCCTTTTTTCTTTGAATATCAAAATAACACCTCTTATTGGAAAACCCTGTATAAAAATGTAAATATAAATTTATTTATTCTAACTATTTGTAGTTAAAAAAGAATTTTTTTTTTCATCTTACTTATTTTGTTCCATTTGATACAAAACTTGAACTTAAACTAATCTGACTTAAGAAATGTTTTTCTAAAGGCACTTATTACTTCATTATGCTTTTGATGACTCTGCATTCTTATGATTCTGTTGTATGCATTCTGTGGCATGCATTTCGAGGTCAGTTGGTGTAATGTGATATTTAAATAATGCACGGGTGATGAGTGCACTGACCGATGTCGACGCGACGTCTGGTATTGCTAGCACCTGTTGCTGCGGTGTCTGCACTTCGGATTTGTGTTGTTAAACATTTGTGAAGTTAACTCATACAATGCGACAGCTCCCCCACATCAAGGCAATTAAATTCAGGAACAAAAAAGTCATTGAACATGGATCACCATTGGATGTAACCCACAAGCCAGCATCGTTTTTACAGAAAGTAGGACCAAATAAGCTAGTATTACACGGTCATCGAAACCTGTCGTTGCAATGACATTCTGACGTCATAATGACGTAACTATCTGTCCTAAAGTCGTCATGTCGTGTGATTGCCATCGTAAAATGCTGTCATTGTACTGACAAACAGAATGACAAGCACAATGACAGGAATTTTTACGTCATCGAAATGACAATTTTCGATGACCGTGTAATCACCCTGTCATTGTTGATAGGAAACATGACAGGTTTTTGATTAGTTTGTCATTGCAATGGCAGCGTCCCAACAATGAGATGGCAGGAATTTCTGTCAAGGTAGACGCGTCGATGCATCTCCCATGGGTTGGGAGAATCGATCTGAATACTTTTCTGTCAAACGTCAGATGAGAAATAATTTGTTATTTTTTGTTGTTTGTTATGAAATTGTGTCAGTCTGTGATAAATATAACAAAACTAAACAAATAATGAACGAAGAACTTAATATGTACTTTAATTATCCAAATAATTATCATTAATCTAATGATTACTTTTGCGAATGACAAAAAGACAAAAATCAAACGACAAAATGTCAAATTCAAATGTCATGGATACCCAAAACAAGTTTCATTCAAAAGGGCAATTCTCGATTTTGAGACCAATTCTTCCAAATTTGAATGAAACTCGCTATTAATTGCTGCAAATGGAATTATATTATTTATTGTTTATAATTTGACGAACTTCACAAACTCACGTCAATTTTTCAGTCACGATAGCTCAATTTATGAATGTCGTGTGATCGTCATTGCGAATAATGACTTCTGTCATCGCGGTTTCAGGTCGCCATCAACTTTTAAAGTTTTGAAAGTGGTCAAGTCGTGTGATCGTCATTCTTTTGCATGTCATGGCAGTGACATCGAACGTCAAAAATCACAATGACAAGGTCTGCCCGTCATTGCATTTTGTGACACCAATGACAGACTTGCGCCATTCGTGTGATCGTCACTGTAGCTAGCAATGACACTGTGAAAAATGACAGTTAACTGACGTTACAATGACATATTTTCTTGTGACGTCAGAGTGTCATTGCAATGACAGATTTCGATGACCGTGTAATACTAGCTTAACACTTGTCCAAAAAGCACAACAAACTGTCAGTTCTTATGGATGTAACGGCAGGCGTCTCAATAATGGTTTAAGCAATATCTGCACTCCTGAAAATATGAATCAACAGTTATCTCGGTCGTCATGCGGCTTCTATCATTGCACGAGCTGGATTTTGTAGGTTAGCAAACCAAGAACTTTCCTCAAAAATGTCCATTAAGTGGATGAACTTGAACATGGATCCAATTGTTGTGCACGATGGCGAATAGTCTCGTTCGTGTCTTTCTCGATGCTGCGCTTCTTCGGAACGCTTTGTACAACATCTCAAATGATGAATATTAGATATCATTAAGAGTAAACTTGAAGTTTAAATGTTCAATTCATTAATTGCATTAATTGATTTGATGGACGATCGTTTGGACCATAAAATGGACGTAGTGTGCGATGCGTTTCACGATGAGAACCATATTTTTGAAATAAATCTGCACAATTTGCATGCTTTTACTAAAGTCAGTCAATTCATAATTATTAAGTGACAAACCAAACTAAGGATAAATCACATGGCAGAAGACAAAAATGCTTTCAATGAAAACAATTCTATATACTTATAAAAAAACACCTTTTATATGAAAAAAGATAATTTTTCGTATTTCCCTTAAAAATGCCAAAAAATTCCACGTTTTTTCTTCTGTCATTCCCGAATTTTGAAGCAATGTTGCGGATATTTTTCCTGGATAAACTCACCAGCTTTCGAAACAAACTGACCCTCCTTTTTTCGCTTAGGGTCCTTGGGGTCCAAAACGTATAGAAAATGTTAATTAACCATATAACCATCCCTGAACAACATCCCAAAGTTTCATTAACTTCCGACCTTTATCTATCTGAAACTACCTGTCGACTGAAATAATAATCCATTTCCAGAAAGTGGTTGTTGTCCTCACAAACCTCTTCGAGTACTTAATTTTCTGAAGGAGGAATCAACAAAATTGCATGCAAACTTAACGAGAAATGGCGCTAATATACTCTAAAATACCGCCAGCGATTGAAGATTCTAATGAAATCCTTCCATAGGTCAAAGTACACTCCAGCATCGAAATTGGGCCTTCGTTTGCATAGAGAATGTGTTGCATTGCCGAGCAGGTAGATACCTCCATTTTTTTTTGTCTTTTAGAAAGCATAGAACTGAAGAGGACTTTGCAAACCAATGGTAATAGGTTTCTGCAGAAACATTGACTGCACAAACAGAAATGGTTTTGTAATTGAGGGCTTTAAAAAGACGTCAGTCAGAGTTCAAAATACAATTGAGCAGTCTTATGCTTGGTTATTATCAATGTTACTGCAGGATAAAATTTGTATGAGTACCCAGAGGCTAAAAAAAAGTCTTTGGAAAAAAATTAGTCCTTTTGAAACTGTTTCATAAACCAACAATGAATGCGTTTTAATTTTTTAAATCAAAGCGTCTAAGAAAGTTAATGCGTAGTTCACACTATGCAACAATGTTTGAAAATTATTTTTTTTTTTTTGAAAATTGATATAAAATTATGCGAAACTGCAACCAAACAAAAATTAGTCCTTTTGGCTCATATGAGTCCCCAAGTGGCAACTCTGGTTATGATTATGACAAAATAAAACGATATATTTTTGTTGAAAAGTCGATTGTCATAGGTGACTTTGTAATCAATTAAAAGGTGGGTGAGTATCGATCTGGAACTGGAATTCTTGGGTCTTTTTCAAAATGAAAATCTGTCGAAGTCATCGATGACTTACCCGGCCACGCGTGTTACATTCAGACATTCACCTTAACGTATTGTTTCTCAAATGATATCAAATATATTAAAAAAAAAAAAAAAAAATGTTTTCTTGGAAACGAAAATATGAGAAAAATTAATATTCCCGATTTCGTGTTTTGAATGTCGATTCGATTGGAGGGAAACAAAAACAATCAGTTTTGATCAAAAAATACAATTTGCATCTGTCCCCTCAAGGCATTTCTTAATTTATATCGAAAAAATAAAACTTAAATATAAATTCCACAGAAAAGAATAACGCTTGTATAAAAGAACGATGCCAACGGGCTTTTGAATTTAAAAACAATTTTTCAAAACAAAAAGGGTAACGTAACGAGTTCAGCTATGGTTTTGCATAAGCATTTTTGGGAAATTTGAGGTGATGAAAATGACTAAAAATGACAACATCGTGCAGTATCAAGAAAAGTACCTGATTTGTGTATGCGTGTGCATAACGTATTTATTATATATTTATTTTCGGTTGGTAAGAATGTTAAATAACAATTTTTGAGAAGAGGGTAAAATACAATTATCCAGTGCGACCCAGTTGTGCATTTTATTTTCTCTGCCACAATTCTTCTTAATGCTGACTGCTGAGTTTGCAATAAGCCTTAAAGGAGCTGAATTGGAATCATTTCTGTGGTAAAACTACAACTTGCGTAAAGCTCCACGCTACAGTAGTTGTGCGAATGATATGGTTTACTCAACCAAACCAATATTAAACGTGAACGGAACTAGTTCTCTGGTAAAAACTGTTATCCTCTTAGAGCCATTGCCGACACTTCTCGACGGAAGCAGCATTAAAACGTCCGGAAGTAGTATGAACCAAATTCAACTTTGCCTGCTCATACACACATTTGCATGTGCATTTGTGGAAGAATTTTTTTTTTAATTTTTCCTCTATCGGGCAGTCGCTTTATGGCCACTTGGGATTTGAACTTGTTGAAACAAAGTCTGCAAAAGTTTAATCATGGCCATTACCCAATAGCAGCATGGCGTACATATAAGCCCGATAGCGCAATTCTGTCTACCTGCCATAAATGGTACAAGACCATACGACTAGCAAGATACGTAAATGTACAATACCAGACCGGCCGTCAGTGTGTTTAATTATCGAAAAAAGCATTTGCTTAGAATTTGCAATTCAAAGTGCTGTTTATGGGAATAAAGGAATAAAGGCATGAACTGAGATACACTCCGATGTTTTTTTTACACACATACAAGAATCTGCATCCGAAGAGAAGGAAAGATAAAGTTGTTAATTATGCAGCGTATGGTTGGAGCCAGTAAACAGAAATCGCAGGATATGTTTTGGAATTTCAAAAATATGTGCGTTGAACATGCAGCTTGTAAAAGCAACAGGACGAGTAGTGCTCTTCGATGTCAGACAAATATAGTGCAAGGTACCCACGTTTTGTTCTATACCTAACCTACCTACCTTCTTGTTTCTTTTTCTGAGAATCATTAAAAGTGACAAATAATATATTAGTGAGAATCTCTAGAGTCTAGATGAAGGTACTTAAGATAGTATAATACAACCTTAAATGACATGTGCATAGTTCTCACTCCTTAATACGAAAACTGTGAAATGTAATACGGATATGGTAATGATTTTAATAATTAATAATTATTACAAAAAATAAAATATCGTCATGAATGAGTACTTACGGGTTGGGAAAGATTTGCCGATTTTTAAAATGTTGATTTCAAAAAATCGATCGTCTTAATGTCAACTTTCGAAAAGTCGATTGGTAAAAATACCGACTAAGATCAAAATATCGACTCTTATTAAATCGATTTTGAAAATATGGGGGGTTTTTTTTTTTTAACGAAAAAGTGTCACAGTCACAGTCACAGTAAAATTGTCAAAAATAATGGGTGGTTGGTGGCTGTAGGTGGGATGGGTGTTGGTGTTGGGGGGAGGCCAAAAGTGTAAAAAATGGTTGGTGAGTGGGTGGTGGTTGTAGGTGGAGCGGGTGGTTTGATTTTGGGGTTAGGGGGTGGTGGGGGAATTTTCAAAAATAGTTGGGTGGGCGGTTGTTGAAGGTGGTTGTGGGGGGGGGGAATATGGTCAAAATGGTGGGTGAGTAGCAGGTGGTTGTAGGTGTCAAAATATTGTCAAAATTAGTGGGTGGTTGATTGGTGGTTGGTTGGTGGTTGGTTGGTGGTTAGGTTGGTGGTTGGTTGGTTGGTTGTTGGTTGGTTGGTGGTTGGTTGGTGGTTGGTTGGTGGTTGGTTGGTGGTTGGTTGGTGGTTGGTTGGTTGGTGGTTGGTTGGTTGGTGGTTGGTTGGTGGTTGGTTGGTGGTTGGTTGGTGGTTGGTTGGTGGTTGGTTGGTTGGTGGTTGGTTGGTGGTCGTTTGGTTGGTGGTTGTAGGTGGTGTGGGTTTTTAGTTGTGGTTGTAGGCCGTGTGGGTGGTTAGTGGTGGTAAAGAAGCTGGTATTTATTGTGTGGGGGAGGAAACAATTGCTAAAAATGGTGGGCTGTTGGTTGGTGGTTGTATTTTGCGGTGAGAGGTTGATGTTTGATGTTTGTTTCAAGTGTAAGTAGGGTGGGTTGTTGGTGATTGGAGAGATACAACCAACACATGAACTGTTTTGTTAACTGGTTATCACGTAAAATTATCGTCAGTAAACCGACTTTACAGACAACCAATTTTTTTTTTTAAAGTCACTACGAACACTCAAGAACTCTACTCATTTTTTAAATATTATATTATTTACGATATTGTACAATGAGTTTCTGAGTGCCAAAAACTTTTCTGGAAAGCCAGCTTTCAAACATTTATGCAGTTACATGCTAGCTTTTTGTAGTTTGCCTCATAGAAGTTCCATTGTGGAGAGATTTTTTTTCTCATTTTAATAAAAGATGATTTAAGAAATAATCTAAATATTTAAACTGTCGATTCAATCAAAAGGTCTTTTAAAAGACTTAGAAGGAGTTCCTGTGTTTTGGATAAAAGTCGACATTTTTAACTGACAATTTTTCAGTCGACATTTAAAAAGTCTGGATTTAAAACTTTCAACTTTTTTGTGTCGATCAAACTTCAGTCGAAATTCTTTCCTATCTTTCTATTCCTTTTCTCCTCGCTCGCACGTGTTCACTCATTATAAGGGTATTCATTTCCCTTTGAGTGCGAGTTCATTATAAAAAAAAAAAAAAAAAAATGAGTCGAAGAAACTTAAGGACACACACAGTTTAACAGAATTTACAAATAAGAACATTACACAACATCAGGACCGTTTTTGGCTTTGTGAACGAGAAATGCAATACATCCTACACCTGTACCAGATCGAACTGACCCAGGAGCTCAAAGTTCATGGCCCTAGGCCTAGACGATGATGACACTTACCCAACCAAGGCTGACCGCAGGTTGCAATGCACCCTCAAAAAGTACAGTTTGGTGTCGATTTTGGGCCGGTGGCGTTGTTGGTATGTACTTCTTTGAAAACGATTTTTGTGAGGCAGTCACCGCCAAAGGCGAACACTACTGAACGATGGTAATCAATTTCTTCTATCCTGAAATGAACCATATCGAACTAGACGAAATGTGATTCCAGCCGGACAGTTCTAAGTGATACAAACATTGGCGCCACGAACTTTTAAATATCCATCTATTCACTTTTATTGGAAAGCCCCATAGTGTTTAGCCTACACACACCCGTCATTCCGAACAGTCTCCTGATTCAATTTAAATATGTGCAGTTCCCCGTGGGAGGATATATTTTGTTGTGACCATAAACAGATTGTAATAACAGACACTCCGAGGTGCTGATGTCGATCTCAGAAAGAATTGTATTTAACACGGACAACTATATAAATGTTGATTGCTCTCGGGTTGATAGCCTCGATAATTTTTTTTAAAGTGACTACTGTAAGTGAAACTGTAGAAATTTTGACATATTCCCAATATGTCCTCCAACTCTCAGTTGAACCAAGTTTTAATTTAAAACGTATACAAGGACACAGGCGACAAATAAGGCGACGATATGTCAGTTATACTAAGAATATTAAAGTAATTGAGCCAGACTTCTCAAAAAGATGTTCCTATTTTAAGGCCACAAACTATGTTCTAAATAACCTGTCTGAAACGCTAATGAAAGCATCTATCAACTTGATGTGGGATCAAAACTTTTACTTTTAGTTTAACCATAGGTACTCATTATAAACTACATACATACTTCCATTTTATAGTTCATTTACAAAATGTCAAAAGTTTTATCTCTTCAACCCCGATTCAAATTATTATAAGAGATACTTGTTAAGAGACGCAGTCACATATCAAAAACATGGCGAAGTAAAAATCTCCCCTCGTCTTTTCAAAATACTTCACCTATTAGATAATATCAAATTACGTGCGAAGAAATGCAAAACATATTTTATCCCTCAGAGGCATCTAGAAAACCGTGTTATTCCTTTCGAAGAGATTTATGTCCCATTAAGTTACTCAATTTAATATATTGTGCGTATCTGTTGTTTAAAGGTCTGTTTATAAAATGATGTGATTATTTATCACATAACAAATTTTCAAAATATGCTGTTTGGTGTTAGCTTACCAGTCTATCGACAAAAAAAACCTTGAGTGTAACATTTAGCCAGGAAAATAATACAAGACCAAAACCACACAGCCTTGAAAGGTTTATTTTTTAATGCTGTGGTAACTTAACGTCGTCACGCTATGTAATTTCACTCCACGTCAGCTTTAAAGTACAGCGGAATTCATCGTTCGTTTACCCTTCAAGAAATGCCAAGTTACTTCAGCTATAGGGAAGTGCGTGCTAATAATTCGGGAATGGGTCGGCGAGGAAGATTTTTCTTTAAAGAAAATGTTAAAATCGTTGATTAAGTTTACTGTTTTTTGTCTTGGTAAAAAGTGGCTTATTTTTGACTGGATTTTTTTAAAGGATAAATGTAGCTTTATCTTTTCGTCAATTTGTTTCCAATTTTTTTTTTTCGTGTGTTGATTATTGAAATATGTAATTGAAAACAATTCTCTGTAACTCATTAACTATGCTCGTTTTGAATGCTGATGATAGGAGTATGTTCTTTTGGTGTGATTGGTTATCATGTCAGGTGAGAATACTGAACACTATATGAAGACAGTAGAAAATCCAATAAGGAACTTGGAAGTAGTGTAAGGATGTCGATTAAAATGATCTTTCTAAATTCGTTTGATTTTACATTGATTAAGACTTCGTTTTTATTTCTTTACTTAGTTGTATATGGCCTTTTTGTCTTGATCCTTTATTTGTATGCAATTGTTCTAATTTAATCGAAAAAGACAGAATTGAACTTTTCTTGTAACATAATGAAACGAAATTGGACAAAAGCATTTCATGTACTTTCAGGGACCTACAAGGAATGTTGTATACATTGTGTGTGTGGTCTGTGCCTTTAATGCAAGAATGTGAATTCTTTTCATCATTTAAATATATTATGTAGTTCTGATTTTGAAAATCATATAACACCTCTTTCGCTCGAAACGATAGTCGAATAGAGGTTTCACAAGAAATTTAGTTCAGTGATGAAGCTAATTTTTGTTTGAGTGTCACTAAGTATACCTACATAACTGCCGCATTTGGAGTGTGTGGCTTCAACAGGACGGCGTGGTGCAACATATCACACAGCCCAGTTCTATATTAAGTTCTGACGTATATTTTCTCTGAGACATATGAAAGGTTTCGTTCGGTTATAGCTCTCTTTGAAAAAAAGACTTTACTATTACCATTACTATTAGAGTTTAAGAATTATAATATGTTGTTAAAAAGCTGTCATTGAAACGATTTTTCATGCTCAAAAAAAGATAAATCACATCGACGTAATAGCCGTCCGAATTGTATCTATTGCTTTGTAGCAGAAGCCATTTGCTTAACCACACCCTTAATGCAAAGGATTTCTTTACGACCTTTTCTCAAAAATGCAAACCCCTTTTCTTGAACAATCCATCAAATCATAAAAACCAAATTCAACTGAAGATGATTAATCAAATTTTCATATTAAATCATTTTTATATTCCTTCAACGAAAAGGACGAAAGGCTAGTTCACCTCTCTTGATAAAAAAAAATCATACTTCTATTAATTTATGGTTATAATATACCTTAATAGTTTACTTTCAACCAACGTAGCCGAAAGAAACTTTCTTGGAAATTTCCGAAAAGAAAAAGAATAATATCATTCAAAGATTTAACTTTTATTAATAAATCAGAAAACGAGAGGCGATTAGTAATCACCGATGCCCAAAAATTGTGATCTGTGTTTGCAAAAACATGGTTGATATTTATTAAATCACCGAAAAATATCAGTGTTGTTTGCGAAAACTTTGATTTTTTGTATGAGACTTGTACGTGACTCCGAAAAGTCCTACCAATTGAATTTTATCCATAAAATGTTGCAACTAAAAGAACTTAGTTTAATGTCTTAGGTGCGGACAAGCGAAATGGATTTTTTCTATCTTTGGCAACATTTAGATAATTTTACTGAAATCAAAAAAGTTTTAATTTATATTAACATCACCTACTTTTGCTGTTCAAAAATGCATTTTTGTTCCTCCTGGTTTCTGTTTTTATTTAAAAAAAATTATGCTATCAAACGATGTCAACACTAGTTTAAAATAGTTTTGCCCCAATTATTTGATTGTATTTTGTATTGTGGCTCACGAAAAAATACCCTGTTAAAAAAGCAAATTCATTATAAGTGTAACACCTTGTTCTTTGAAATAATCAAGGCTATAATTATATCAAAGTTATAATCCACTTCCACATCCATGACTCTAAAAACTTAGTGAATATTCTTATTCATATTCTCAAAATAGAATTTGAGTACCTACGTCACATTATGTATGGCAGTTTTAATCCACAAATTTCAAAGATTAAATTAACAGTTAATCCTTTAATATGTAGAAATAGAAACAAAGGCTGTAGGTTTTTAATAATCAAACTAGTCATAGCTCATAGGTCGTAGTTAGATTTCAATTGATGAAGTACTCCAATGCTAGTTAAATTCAAAGAAGAAATTATTATGAACTTATTCCATAACCCAATAGAGAATGCAATTGATGTTGATTTCGATACTCAATGGAACCTTATTGTTGTTCAATAATATCTTAAAAATGGCCACCGAACGTCAAGAGCTCAATTGGATATAGACACAAAATTAACCCCATCAGAAATAATATAACCATACCAATGTGTAACTTTGATCTCCTTATGACAAGGGTTAACATTTGAGCAGAGAATGGAAGCTGACATACTCGCAAGTCAAGTTTTGTATATATTGTGCAATATGTACAACTATATAATGGCATATAATGCTTGTGGTATCTTTATTATAGTTCTATTGTGACGGAATTCTTACATTATTACATTTTATATTTTCAATTTACAGAGACTACCTTAATACTGCCAAGTTATTAAAAGTCCTATATTTTACAAACATTTTCCTTAATATAGAAAAATTAAAGAAAAACTTTAACTAAAAACCTTCATTAAAAAAATCTTGGACACTACACTAACGTTGTGTTAATATTCCACTTATTTTCAGCCGTATATAACACCTTATTTATGTTTTATAAAGAGTCAAGACAAAGATGACTTAAAATCTGTATTTTGTACTTTACATATTCAGGTTAATTCCTCACTCAGAGAAAATGCATAAACCTTTTCTGGGATAGCCATAAGGCAGCTTTTGAAACCTTGATTACTTTATTCACAAACTCTAAGACAGCACTCAGTTGCAACTATATTATTATGTTGTCCATTTTAACTCCTTCCTAGAAAATCGGGAACCATTTTGCTGGCGTTCCACGAAGAGAAAGGATTCCAAATGCACCACCGGCTTTTTTTTCAAACAAAGATTTCATTAAATTCATTTCTTTATCAGATATAAAATTGTGATTTTGTCAAATGGTCTGTCTATTTGGATACCATGTCTTTCATTTGTTCCCACCATAGTAGTCATCACATCGTCAATTGCCATTGCCAGCAAGAACAGAATGGGTGACAAGCGCGGACAAGCATCTCCTTGACGCACATCAAAGGAGTAGAAAAGTTGTCCATTGTGCAGAACTAAACACCTTGCTATTTTGAAGGACTCTTTAATAACAGCGAGAATTTTCTCAGGGAAACAGGGATACCTCCAATCAACACACACTAGGTACAACGGTGATTGATGCACAGATGATTGTTCAAAGATGATCTGCAAGGTGTTGATGTGGTCGGCGCACGATCAAACACTGCGAAAACCCGCTCGATACTTGCCCATCTCTCAAGATTTCTGGTTGTCACTAACTTTGGAAAGACAGACAGAGCCGCAATACTACACCAGTTATTAAATTTCTTGGGGTTTCCTTTCTTCTGATGCAACAATTACTCCATCCTTCCAGACACTTGGATAACAAAACAGCCTGTGGTATAGTTTGAGCGAAATACCGGTGTTGAGTGAACTTGGAACCACTGAAAACGATAACCATCTGTCAAGAACAAAATGAGTGTGACATCGATGAAAAGGCATATACCTATCTTTGTCTTCGAATTTTGACGCGCCTTTTCTCATTATTCGAGGACTTTCCACATTTTTCTTTTGTAATTGGGCGAGAAAAGGAGGTTATCTCAGAAATAAGTATTTAAACAAAAAAAAGGTATTATTAATCAAAGAAAAGTTTAATTAGAAATTAAAGAAAAAAGAAAGAAATTATAAAAAAAAAAACAAAGAAAAGACATTGAAGTGTAATTTATATCTATGTACATACATATAAAAGACTAAACGTAAGCATATATATTTAAATAAAAAAACTGAAATACTGAATATGTAAAATTTAATAGGAAAATTAAAGAATTGCTCAAAGGCATTCTACAATTTTGGAAAAACTCGTCTTTTCATTTAATAAGAAAGTAAGGAGTTGGAATCTAGTTCAACATTACTTTAATTTTCGTTTAAATTAGAGGAAGAGCGAAAACTACAAGCAAAGCGGGATCAAGAATATATCGACAAAAAATATGCCATTCTTGAGCAGTGTTCCATGGATGATGACCAGGATTCAGTTGTGACTGCACATACCGTCAGTGATCGTGTTCATGATTGGGTAGAAAAAACAAATTTACATGAGAGGATGCGCGCCAGGGAAAAGAATGGGACAAAGAGTTTCCACGATGCCGAATTGTGTGACAAGCGAGATTAGAAGGATAAAAATACAAATTTAGATGTCGCGATTCCAACAAAAAATTTAAACAAATCACAAATCGCAGCAAGACAATTAGCTAATGTCAAAAGAGCAGGTTCAGTTCTCAGGGCGACCCGAAGAGTAGCCACTTTTTATTAGTTGGTGGACTAACTCATCACAGGTGTGCGGGTTCAGCAACAACGAGAACATGCTTCGGCTTCAACGATGCCTGACTGGGAAAGCACTCGAGTCAGTACAATTTAGACTTTTGCACCCAGATCAGGTCGACGGAGTGATATCAACATTAAAAATGTTATTTGGCAGACCCGAGATAATCATTAAGTCACTTTTACAGAAGGTCAGAAACGAACCTGCCCCTAAACCTGACAAGTTAGAAACTATAATACAATTTTCACTCGAAGTGGATAATATGTGTAGCATGATGGAGGCTACTGGTTTTGCTGCTCATCTCAACAATCCTTGTTTGCTACAAGAATTGGTAGAGAAGCTGCCAGCACAAATAAAACTCAATTGGGGTATGTTTAAGCAGACTGTTTCTTGTATTGATTTGTCGGTGTTCAACAACTGGCTCGTGAAATATGCAAGAGCTGCTTCGGAGGTTATGGTAACAGTTCCGTACTCGTTTGAACAGAAGACAAATAAAAGAGCAAAAGCCATTATCAACATTCATCAAGCATCAAAATCTCACGACGACGATAGTACGAGTAAGTGTCCTGCATGCAAGGGTGATTGCAAAACGCTGTCAACATGTCAACACTTCGCTCAGATGTTGCTGCAAGATAAATGGAAAATAATTAAAAGTTCTTATATCTGTCGAATATGCTTACGCAGACATGGCAATCGTCGCTGCATGTCATCACAGTTATGCGGCGTTGACGGATGTACCTACCGGCACAACTCGCTTCTACATAACAACGAGAGTCAACTGAAGAGCAACTACAACGGTGCTATGAATACAAACTATCCAACTACAAGCAATGGAATCCAGAACACCCACTATAGTGGCACAATTATACGTCCAAGCGCTGCTCTCACTCTCTTCAAGATTGTTCCTGTGAGACTATACTACAACAACAAGTCTTTGGACATCTTCGCCTTTATAGACGATGAATCGTCAGTAACTCTCATTGATGAAGAAGTTGCATTTGTACTCGGGGCGAATGGTGAGACGGAGCCTTTATGCTTAAGGTGGACTTCCAACACTCATCGCCGAGAAGACTCATCTATGAAGATTACTTTGAAAATATCAGCTCAAGACAGCAATCATAAATATTTGCTTCCAAATGCACATACTGTCAAATCGCTGGATCTTCCGCAACAGTCACTTGATTTAAACAGCCTGAGACAACAATACTCCTACTTGAAGGGATTGACAATAAAATCATATTTTAAAGCAAAACCGCAAATCTTAATTGGCCTTCAACATTGGCGATTAGGCATGCCTCTTAAAACGCGAGAGGGTGGAGATTCACAACCGGCTGGACACTCTTCGGTGTTGCCTCAGTGGGTACTAAATCGAGAGAACACACAGATGCAAATATTAATTTCCACCTTTGCGACTGCCAGAATGTGCTAGATTCACAGATGCATGACACAGTAAAACGTTATTTCTCTCTAGAAAGCCTAGGAACCAAACCCAAAATGCAAAGACTCTCGGATGAGGACTATCGAGCAGTACAGACACTTGAAGAGAAAACTGTTTTCTTAGGAGATAGTTACGCTGTACCCTTGCTGTGGAAGTATGAGAATATTCTTCTACCGAATACTAGAGCTATGGCTGAAAACAGATTACGCTGTCTCGAAAGACGTCTTTTACATCAGCCACAACTAGTAGGAAGAGTCAATCAACAAATCGAAGAATATCTAAAGAAAGGGTACGCAAGAAAGCTAACTGAAGAAGAGGTAAATAATTCGAGGTCGCGAATCTGGTACTTACCTATATTCCCGGTAATAAACCCAAATAAGCCCGATAAATTAAGGATAGTGTGGGATGCAGCAGCGAAAGTGGGAGGCGTGTCGCTGAATTCATGTCTAATGACAGGACCAGATAATGTGCCAGCGCTACCGTCAATATTATTTCGCTTTCGCGAAAAGAAGATAGCGATATCAGGAGATATACGCGAAATGTTTCATCAAGTGAAGATCCTCGAGGAAGACAGAGATGCTCAACGTTTTTTGTGGCGAAATATAGAGGGTGGAAATATTGAGGTGTATCAAATGCAAGTAATGACGTTCGGGTCTACTTGTTCACCATTTTGCGCTCAATTTATTAAAAATAAAAACGCCAAAAATTTTGAAATGCAATTTCCGAGGGCAGCAAAGGCGATCATCGAGAACCACTACGTTGATGACTGGTTGGACAGCGTAGATACCGAAGAAGAAGCAATAACCCTGGCGCGTGACGTAGTACACGTTCACAACAAAGCTGGTTTTGAAATAAGAAATTTCATTTCCAATTCTTCAAAGGTTCTAAGCGCCATGCAATCCAAAGCATCAAAGAGAAATAAGCTCTTCATTGATCACACCCAAAATGACTTCGAGAAACTCCTGGGTATGTGGTGGTCACCCGGCACCGACACATTCGTTTATTCCTTCAAATCTAGCAAGATGAACAACAATATTATGAACGGCAGCCAAGTCCCAACAAAACGCGAAGTACTGAGAGCACTCATGTGCATATTCGACCCTCTTGGCCTCATCGCAAACTTCACCATCCATCTAAAAATTATTCTTCAAGAGATTTGGCGGTCAGGAATAGAATGGGACGAGAAGATCAAAGACCGGCAATTTCAAAAATGGAAGATGTGGTTGAGCCTGATTCCTAAAATAAGAATCGTATCCATTAACCGGAGATACCTCACTAATCTTCAATTTGGAGATGGAAGCCGTGTTGAACTGCACGTATTCGTGGACGCGGGTGAAGATGCCATTGCTGCCGTCGCCTACGTAAGAGTTGCTACAGAACATGAAGTTGAATGTTCTCTCATCAGCGCAAAGACGAAAGTAGCTCCCATCAAGACACTTTCTATACCACGGCTAGAGCTTGAAGCGGCCGTGTTAGGGATAAGACTTTTCAAATTGATTAAGAGCGGGCATACTATTCATTTTGAAAGTTCCACATTCTGGACAGACTCTCAAGTTGTTCTCAGTTGGGTAAAATCCAATAGCAAAAAGTTCAAAAACTTCGTTGCCGTCCGTGTTGGTGAGATACTTGAAAATTCAAATGCAAGCGACTGGAATTGGGTCCCAAGCAAGGAAAACGTCGCCGACGATGCTTCAAAGTACAAAGCTAACTACGACTTCAGTTTTTCAAGCAGATGGTACAAAGGCCCAACATTTTTGTACAAAAATCCACTTCCACCACCAACAAAGTTCTCACACGATCCTACATCCGAAGAAGGAAACGAAGAGGTTAAGGAGTGCTTCTTTCATTGCGAAAAGCCATCATCATCTATATTAGATTCCAACCGCTTCTCGAGGTGGAAAAGTCTTCTAAAGACACAAATGTATATTTACCGCTATATCAAGCTATTTGTCAAAAAATGGCGAAAACCTTCTCGACCGCCGATATTCCAATTAGACGAAAAGGAAGCAGCTAAGATCATCCTCTACAAACAGTCTCAGAAAGACAGCTTTCCAACTGAATACGAAGCATTAACTAGCGCATCAAGTTCCGGTAAAGAAGTCAACGTTAGCAAAACCAGTCCTCTCTATACATTATCTCCATACTTAGATGAAAGTGGGATTATTCGTATTGCCGGACGAATCGATGCTATAGCAAATGTACCAACGGAAACTAAAAGACCCATCATTCTACCAAAGGATCATCAAATAACCTATCTCATCGTAAATGAGTCTCACATAAAGTTCTGCCACCTTTTCAACGAAACCGTAGTGAATGAACTTCGACAACATTTACTTCATTCCTAGTCTGAGACGTGTCCTGAAAAAAGTTCGACGAGATTGTCAACACTGCATGAACAACAGAGCCGCACCGCAACCCCCACGCATGGCAGAACTACCATACGCTCGTCTTCAACCATTTCAAAGACCATTCTCATATACGGGAGTAGATTACTTCGGACCACTTTACGTAAAACTCGGAAGGCGTGTGGACAAGAGGTGGGGAATGTTACTTACCTGCCTTACCTTACGTGCAATTCACATCGAGATCATTGACAGCCTCTCCAGTGATTCCTGCATATTGGGTTTTAAACGGTTTGTCTCAAGAAGGGGAATGCCAAAAGAAGTATATTCCGACAATGGAACAAATTTTCGAGGTGCAAATAAAGAGTTGCAGCAGGCCATAAGAGAATTGAACAAAAGTGCAATAGCCAAGGAATTCGAGTTGGAGCTGAAGTGGAATTTCATTCCACCAGCAGCACCCCACATGGGCGGCTGTTGGGAACGCATGGTTAGATCTGTTAAACAAACCCTTGCTGAAATATCGCCAACACGCAAACCTAACGACGAGCTATTAGTAAGTATGATGACAGAGGTAGAGAGCATTGTGAATTCGCGACCCCTTACCTATGTGCCAATTGATTTTGAGAGTAGTGAAGCGCTTACCCCCAATCATCTACTGATTGGCGGTTCTAATGTAGAACGTCTCCACGCAGAACCAATAGATGACGGAGTAGCTATAAGAAGAAACTGGATAGCCGCTGAAAAGTACGCTCAGGCATTTTGGCAAAGATGGCTTCGCGAATACTTACCCGATTTGACTCGTCGTACCAAATGGTTTAAGCTACAGAAGCAGATACAAGAGGGAGACATCGTTTACCAGGGGGGAGTGTTGAGTGAACTTGGAACCACTGAAAACGATAACCATCTGTCAAGAACAAAATGAGTGTGACATCGATGAAAAGGCATATACCTATCTTTGTCTTCGAATTTTGACGCGCCTTTTCTCATTATTCGAGGACTTTCCACATTTTTCTTTTGTAATTGGGCGAGAAAAGGAGGTTATCTCAGAAATAAGTATTTAAACAAAAAAAAGGTATTATTAATCAAAGAAAAGTTTAATTAGAAATTAAAGAAAAAAGAAAGAAATTATAAAAAAAAAAACAAAGAAAAGACATTGAAGTGTAATTTATATCTATGTACATACATATAAAAGACTAAACGTAAGCATATATATTTAAATAAAAAAACTGAAATACTGAATATGTAAAATTTAATAGGAAAATTAAAGAATTGCTCAAAGGCATTCTACAATTTTGGAAAAACTCGTCTTTTCATTTAATAAGAAAGTAAGGAGTTGGAATCTAGTTCAACAACCGGAAGATGCTTCAAGGCCTTCTTTTAACGCTTACTGCTTTGGGGGTGTAGAATCGATCCCGAACCTTAAATAGAAATAAAGCTTGGTAATTAGCGATTGCTGTCTGAAAAAAATATATTGTTTTTCCAACATTACTACTGATTAAATCCTTGTAAATTTCAATGTAAATTCTTTCAACTGCCTTTGAAATTTTATGAAACTTCTTCATATCTTGGTTTACGTTTTCCACTATCCCTTCCAAATCATACCAAGTGCCTGATAAAATAATGGGTTTTAGTTATCAGTTTAAGTGCCTAGCCTCACTCAACATTATAAGCATTTAATACAAAAAAGTGTCCTGCAACATCAAAACAAAACTCCTACAAGGAACAAGTAAAACTTTAACATTGTTCATATTCATGGTACCTCTTGGTTACAAAAGACTTCTTCAACCGAAGTGGGTGGATATATAATGTTTAATCAATGACATCATGAAATCAATGACATCATGAAATACAAAACCATTATGTTTATTGGATTGCTATTTATTTATCTCCCACACATCTTTGAACTTACATATTTCTAACGGTAAGTAGTCACACGGAAATAATTGTTTTGTAATTGTTTTGTTTCTAAAATGCACCTTAATAACAATAACATGCGTGTGGCAATGGTTCAATAAATGTAGTGTGCTTGGTTCATTTACCTGATATTTGTAAGTTAAAACCCAGAATGGACAGCAATTTCTATTTATTCCCTCAGTTCCAACTGGATGCCACTCGTGAAATTTACGTGAGATAATTTATTGGGTATCACCTAAAATCTCAATTCACTTTACAACCTTTGTTTACTATCTTGCTTTCTATTTGATCTCATTAATCATTTTAAGGGTATTCATATCCCCTTGAGTACAATATAAAAAAATAAACAAGGAATCGCTATCACTCATTTGTAAGAATATATAATTTTCTAAAAATATAACACGTAATGAATGCTCATTCAGATCCTTATTTCTTTCAATCTAAAAAAGTGATTCTTGATAAAAATATTTTTGACACCCATCAATCAAACAGGCCGACATGACCTTCAAATGACAATTTTTGCCAATCAGAGGAAGTCCCTTTTAAAGATATTTGACCTTTCATTTTACGTCAAAACCCCTGGTTAAAATCGAGAACCTAAATTAAATAAAATATCTTTTAATCCAAAGGACATTTTCTGCTTAGATGTTCCCTTATACGGTTCGCCCTTTAAAAGGAAATCCCACGTAAGCTGGAAATTATTAGAACCGAATAAATTTAGTTTGTGTGTGGCATAAGCTTTATGCCAATGACCTTTGTTCCTAAAAAAGGAACATTAATTTGCTCCTCCAGTATCTCGGTTCAAATAGAACCGGTTCGACCCAAATTTAGTGAGAAGTATGGCCCACCAGCAGAACGGATATATGGACAATGGACATGTGGGACGTTTTTGCTTAGAAGCATAAATCGGATTTCGTTGATTCCCTAATTGGGGTTCAATGTGATTCCACCTTCATCCGGCATCCGTGACAGAGGTTATCAAAGTGGTAAAAAAGAAACATTTTAAAGCGTTTTGCAATAACATCGTATAACGATTCAGAATCCTGAACGGCTGGGCGGACTTTCTTTGAGTTTATAATGTGTGAACCTCCTAGGGAACCGATGCTTTTTAACGGCTGAAACTTTTATTCACTTGGTTGAGAGAAGATACATTATGTAGTAGGGAGCATCATTAAAAAGGAATGGGAAGAAATTTGGATAGGTACAAAATTAGTAAGAAATTGAGAATGTTGGTTAAGGTATAAGAACATCAAAGTTCCATGAATTAGGCCTCAACATTCAGCTTCTAAGACGATATGTGAGAAAACCAGTTCCCGAATCTTAACCTTACCACAGGCGAAACACTTTCAATAGTTATTTGACTTACGAAAACCACCATTCCGAAGACACCGACATAATAATAAACTGATAATATTTGTAATAGCCGAAGTCTGCGGAGAGATTTTGAGAAGCGTAAGGTTTCCGAATAAACCTAAAAGGTGTTCGATGTGATGCAGTTGGTTGTAATTTGGCCCGAAATAAAAACTTTTTATCATTTTGATTTAGAATTAATATCCCTGTCAGCACTCATCGTTATAAACAGCGACTCCAATAAGCACGTAGCGTTGGCAACCGACAGTGCTGTTTCCTGATAGTGCTTCTAAAGCAATCCTTTTATAAAACTGCTTGGACGTACATTGATATGAAAATGAAAAAAAAAAACACAGCCATTTCATGGAAATAATTTCTATGAAAAGCAAAATAACATTAAATCAGTGTTGGCAAGTAAGTTACACGAAGTAAGTTACTCGTTTAGTTACGCGTAACTAATATGAATTAGTTACGCCCAATATTTGGCGTAACTAATGTAACTAATGTAACTAAATGTAACTAACTGTAACTAAATAAAACTAACTCTAACTTAATAATAAAAAATAAAAAACTCGCATTTCATCCCGAATCCCAATCGACTATTGACAAAATTCTTTTATAAGCAAGTGCAACAGCAACCTGGCAAGGAATATATATATTGAAATTACTATGTTCCTGATGAAAAGGAAATCTAATAAAATATTATATTCTTGGAGCATACAATAGATTTTTACTTACATTTGAAGTTTTCCGTTCTTTCTTGAGACTCCTGGACATTTCTTTGTGTATTGTGATTTATTTTTGTATGGTAAATTCAGATTTGATCTCAGATTTGGTCTCAAATTTCAGATTTAGCTCGCCCAAAGGAAATCAAACGAGATCTTTTTTGTTTTATTATTTTTAAATTTTTTCTTGCAGAAATATAGTAATTTAAAAATGTATTCCTTGCTAGGTTGCCGTTGCCACAGCTGGCAGCTGGCCCAGCTTTGCCCTAAAACATCCGGTCATTCGATCGGGTTTGTGGGCAGAACTTCTAAATTTCAATTTAACATAAAATGTGAGTTTTTGTATTTGAAAAATTCTATTATTTATAGTAAGTTACATTTAGTTACAATAAGTTACATTAGTTACATTAGTTACATAAGTTACATTAGTTACGTGTAACTAATTAAAATTTCAAAGTTACGCGTAACTATCCAACACTGCATTAAATACAACAATTAATGGTTTTCTTTTTCTTGTCTAGCAGGATCATCATCATTTTCATCATCTTAAATTAAGTTTGAGTTAAACTATTCGAAATTAACTGACTTTTGCATGCGATTGCTTTTATTTGCTGCGCTGGTAGATATTGATACTTCCAGTGTCTAAACTTTTCGAAGACTTAATAACCTCTGAGCTTCTGCGAAAGGGAAGAAAATGTAGTCCGTTTGATGACCTCCGTGTCTGATGTTATGATTGACATTAATATTATCGAAAGTGGTTTAAAACTTGTTAAGAAGATGAAGGTGAGGATAGTTAAAAATACTGTAGTTTAAGTGTTTAAATCAACGTTAGTCCTGACATGGAACTTAGAATGACATAAACCCAGTGTGAACCTAAAATAAATACAAAAGGAACGATTTCAAATAAATTTAAAAAGACACGTACGTAGTACGTCGAATACTAATATGAACATTTAGAAGCAATCAAAACAAATAATTTTATATTTTTAACATCTTTTATACTGACGATTAGGTACAGGGGCGTATCGAGAGGGGGCGTGGGGGGGGTGTCACCCCCACGATTTTCCGAGTCGGCAAATCAGTCGGCAAATTAGCCGGCAAATTATCATTAGGTTTATTTACTGTCTTAAAATGTTTAATTAAAGCTGATTTTCAAACTGACGAATAACAAATACAGTATATAAGTTTGCACATTGTACCTACTTTTTCGGCTGTCAGAGTACAGTACGTTCTCTACTAACGCAACTCTCGACTCACGTATGTGCGTGACGTAGATGCGCAGAACGAAACAAAAATGAAAACGGGAAGGCGCTATCTGGTTTAGTTGTAAAGTGATGTGTCAACTCGTAAATTTCTCAAACCGAGTTAACTCGAGTTGGAATTCAAGCAAACCGAGTTGCAACTCGAGTTGGCAAACTCGGTTTGAAACAAAATCGGTGAATACGTCATGTCATTCATTGTTTTTGAGTATTCGATTCGGTTTCGTAAAAAAAAAAATCGGATTTTTTCTGATTTCTTAGAGGTTTTTTAATCCATCGGCATCGTAGCCATCCTCCAATGGAATTTGACACTTCATAGCTTGGCAGATGGAGGACGAACTATATTTTGAACAGA
Organism: Platycheirus albimanus; assembly: GCA_916050605.2. Taxonomy (NCBI): domain Eukaryota; kingdom Metazoa; phylum Arthropoda; class Insecta; order Diptera; family Syrphidae; genus Platycheirus; species Platycheirus albimanus. The sequence continues at coordinate 5,450,131 of OU696696.1, read as the reverse complement.
GTATTTTATTTCGTTCCACATGTCACCCATTTGTTCTAAAATTGCCTTTTTCCATGCAATAAAAATTGAATTGTTTTTCGGTTCTGGTTGATGTACAATCTAATAGCGAGTTTCATTCAAATTTGGAAGAATTGTTCTCAAAATCGAGAATTGCCCTTTCGAATGAAACTTGTTTTGTTGAGAATCGATCTAGAATTGCACTTTTTGAATGAATGAAACTCTCAAAAGTGAAAAAGATCAAAACTTTTGACAGAAAGAGCAATTTTTTTCGTGAATGAAACTCGCAATAACAAAACAACTCTGTTCAACTCGGTTTGTACCCGCTTCTAGAGCCAATGTCACAATAGAATTAGTCAAATCTATTGTGGAATTGGATCCTCTTTTTTTCAAAGAAGATGTGGAATGTTATTTTATCGGAATTGCAAATTCTTCTTTTTTCTTGTAACGAATACTAAATTTCGACGACATTACCAAAGAGGTATTTAAATTAAGAAATGTGATTTCGTTAGCATTGAAACTAGTTTCCTACATGTTAACTGCTCCTGTGACCTCGGCTTCTTGTGAGCGGTTATTTAGTAAACTAAAAATAGTTTTAAGTTATTTGAGTACGACCATGGGTAATGAAAGGTTAAATTCACTACTGCTGCTTTACTCCGCAAAAGATCAAAAGATATAGTTGATGAAATTTAATTAAGCGAGGTTATTGAAAAATGGGCATTATTAAAACATCGCAGGGTTTAACATTAAATTAAAATTCATGTAAAATGTTTAAATTGATTTTGAATTCGTAATTTCCATTTTAAAGACTGAACTTTTATTATTAAATATTACTATTTATTAATAAGTTAGTACCTAATAAAAATAATGTTTATTTATTTGTTTTTTTGTTAAAAATTACTATTTTTATAATTAAATGCTGAATTGTAAAATAATACTTTTATGACTTTTATTTCTCTAAATGTATGATTCCCAGAAATATGTATTTTTTTCGGATACAGTCGGCAATTTCTTAAAATTAATCGGCATTTCACTGAAAATCACCCCCCCCCCCCCCCCCCATGTCTTGGACCCTCGCTACGCCACTGATTAGGTATGTAAGAGCTTAAGATAAATATCAAAATTGATAAAACACATCTCCCTATCCCTTGATAATCGTCTCTAAAAATTGTGTAAAGAAATTCCCACCACAATGTAAGATTTACATGTTATGTCTAAGCTGAAAATCGTTTTTGTATCCTACTGTTAAAAAGCATTACTGCGCTTTTAGTTTTGAGAGAATTAAGGTATACATAGCTACTTGCATTTTAAATTTTAATGTGCCAAGTGCCCGATGCCCTCTTAAAAAAATTTAATGACAAACCTGATTGATTCAATTGCCACAGATGTTCCTGTGTTCGTTCTATCGCAATTTGCGTTTAAATGTTTTTGGAAACATTTAATGCAACAATATTTCCCTACACAAGGTACCCATCAATGATGTTGCAGCAAGGATTTTCAAAGGCACGCAAAATAAATACATAGCTAATCCCTCCATTCAGTTGCATTATTAGGGACAAAATACACTTCGTTATACAATAAGCTACAAACCCAGGGAACCATTTTTTTACTCGATATTTACTAATCCCCCTCCATCTCCCCTTCCCCACAGAAATAAGAAGGGATAGCAAATATTTCAAGCTGATGATAAGCACATTTATAACCCAGAAACCAGAATCAATATCCAAAGTTGAAAAGATGAACCATTTCATTTCAGATTATTTAATTGTGCGTTTTTAAGATTGCCAGATTTCGTGAAATTTCTTTGTTTTTTTCTATGACATGAACGAACATGGACATAGACACACCACCTCAAATTTGATATAATTTTAAGCATTTTCATCGTTAGATAATATTTGGTGTTTAGTATGGTTTGTGTGTTAAATTTCTTTTCACTCCTTCCCTAGAAACTATTTTTCCTGTTTCGGTCGATTAAATACCTTTTTTGCAACATCTCTTCTTCTATAACCAACTGCGGGGCGAGAAACTTGAACAGATTTTCGATGGAGTAATGAAAAATGTCCTGTTTTTGTCCTGCTGCATGTAAGAAGTTTTGGGATTTTATATATTATTATATCCATATTATAGCGAGTGGCAGCAACAGCAGCAAGAGCAATAAAAACTACTTCCAATTTATAAGAAGGATTGCAGGGAAGTCAATTTTCCTAAACTATTGTGCACAATGATTTACAATGGCGGCTATAAAATTCAATTAAAACAACCCGTTCTGCAGCTGTGGTTTCTGTTGGTGGGCAATATTTCGCCCGCAATTGCCAGAGCTTTGTAATATGCTATGGTATTTTAACAGTGTTTGTATATTTAAGTATCCAAACCCAGACCTATTTTATAGTTGAAATTTATTTTTCTCTTGCTTGTGGATTGACTATTATTTTTTTTTTTTTTTAACCAGGTAAGTAAACGTACAAGAAGTTTGTGTCGAGGCAAAATAATAAAGCAAAAGTAAGTGTAGTAAGCTTTAGCCTTAATTAATAAAGGAGTTGAGAACCTTGCAACAAAAAATCCAGCGTTCCTTGAAGAAATGTACAAAATTTTAATTTAAACATAAGCGAGAGCTACAGTACGTTTTCAACGAACTGTTGGATACCCTATTCCCCATATTTTTGTATGTGTAATGTGTATGCGTCTGCCTCCCGCAAACAGCCGATGTTTCAGAAACAAAATTCTTCTTTAGCAGACAGAAAAAAATTCAATAACATTAATTTTGTGCGGTGTGATGTTCAATTAGTGCTGGCGCAATAAAAAAAAAGACGTGTGCCACGCCCAAAATTAAAACGTTTTATTGCTAAGGCAATTGTTATGAGCTCAGTGACATTCAATTTTATTCTTGCAGATCGATTTGAACAAAACAAGACAAAACTTAAATTTTGAAAAATAAGATTTGGAATGGAAATAGCTATTATGGGTGTTTTTAACAATTCTTGGACCGCACTCTGCTAGGTAACCAAGGAATATAAATCCAAGTGTTCATCTGTTTACTTCAAAACTGCGACCGATAGTTAAAAAACGTTAACAAATTAATGCATTTTACAACTTTTGACGTAAACGGCCCTTAAAAGTGGGCGTGTCTTAAAAATTTGAAGCACCAACTGAGCTTTGATCAGTATTTAGGTATATGTGTAAAACTACAGCTGAATCGAGTAGTTTTTAAACAATCTTACCTGAACAAAGGTGTTTTATAAAAATCACACGCCTTTAAAAGTGGGCGTATTGAAAAAAATTTACACAAGAAAATGTAGAGATATATTTTTCAGACTAGCTTTTGCCCGCTACTTCGTACGCGTGGATTTTAGAATAAAGTAGGTATCTCAGTATATTTTTGTTTTTGCACAACCGGTTCAAAATAGGGGGTATGCGTGGTATGAAAGCTACATACCTTACCAGCTCTACAGCTGTAAGATTTTTGGTTTCTGTATAATAATATTTCTAAGTATCATAACGGTTTAAATGGCAAAGTTGGAGATTTAAGTTCTGAAGCAATATACCTAATTGGAATGCCCACTTTCAAAACGATGATACGCCCCGATACTGCTATTTATGGCATCTCCGCTTCATCAGTTCTGGGCGTTAGTATTGCTCGTTCACCGTTCTTTATGCTTACATTATTTTTCGATTTCTGCTTTCGCTGAATGAGACATTGTCTATATGGTGGTAAATAGCGCCATCTATGATGTTTTTGATGTAACTTCTATTCAGAACGACTAACTTATTTCTATTCATGTATATGTACATAGGTAAGTGTGGTGCTTTTTTTTATGATTTCCAGCGCCATTATGTATGTGAGACGCTAACTTCCTTAAAATCTTTTAATTTTGCGTTAAGTTCATTGAATAACGTTCGATTACAGCAATATTAAAAAAACAACCAGAATTATATATTTTCCTGCGATAAAATGTAGCCTATATTTTAAGTTGGCGTACTACCAATAATTCTGCGAAAACCGCGTTCAATTCCATGCAGTAGTTTTTGCGTGATGCGCGTACAAACATACAGACAGACAGACAGACAGACAGACAGACAGACAGACAAAAATTCTAAAAACGGTTGTTTTGGCTTCTGTGGGTCTAATAGAGACTCCCCATATTAGTTTTGCATCTATATCTTCAATGTACAGACATCGACCCGTTACAATTTTATTATATGTATAGATAACGAACGGAAGGAAAAAGGTTTAAATTAAATATTGGAAGTGCCTTAAATTTTTGAGACTATGTTTTTCGTTCTTTCATGAAAAGTGGGCGTAAGCCACGCCCAAAATTCAAAAATTTCTTTTCATACACAAACCTTTTAGTTTCTATTAAGAGACGCAAAATTTTGGGTTGCGGATTCATTATAAATACCGTTTATATACAAAAACAATTTTTTTATAGTTTCTAATGAAAAGTGTTCGTTTTTTGATTTCATACACAAGATGTTTATGTGCAAGTAATATCCACAAAATTTAATGTTTTTCGCATTAATATAACAATTTAAGGAGGTTTTTTGTATGAAATTTTATACGCACAGTTTAAGGCAGCTGCTTGCCGAATTTACAATTGAAAATTTAGAATGAAACAACAACAACTTGTGTGTGCTACCACCAAGTTCATAGGCTGGAGTTATAGCTATTTCACGGGGACCAACCCGATCATCAGACTCCTTTAATGGTGCTTAACCGCTTTATGTTCAATTTAATTTTTGAAGAACTTTTTGCCCGAGCTGGACTTGAACAAAAAAAAATGCTAATCGGTTCAGTATAGTTCGATAGAATGAAAAAACCTATGTAATTGGCTTACAACTTTCATGTGGGTGCGGTGGCGTAGTGCGTAGTGCACTAGCTCCTCACACGCTAGGTCGCTTGTTCAAGTCCAGCTCGGGCAAAAAGTTCTTCAAAAATTAAATTGAACATAAAGCGGTTAAGCACCACTAAAGGAGTCTGATGATCGGGTTGGTCCCCGTGAAATAGCTATAACTCCAGCCTAGATGAACTTGGTGGTAGCACACACAAGTTGTTGTTGTTTCATTCTAAATTTTCAAATATAACAATTGTTATTTTATAAAAACAGTATTGATGGTTTTGTATGAAAAATGGGCGTCAGCCACGCCCAAATTGAAATATTTTTATTTAATTGGAAGAAGGTTTACCTAAAGCTTACGTGTGCAAAATTTTAGCGTTATGCTTTTTTCGTAACTGTACAAAAAACATAATTTAATTTTACCAAATTGAGGTTGTTCAACAAAAATGGTGATTGTGGGCGTGTTTGTGGGCGGATTTTACTGGATCAAGAACTTAGCCTTACTCTTGAACCAAAGATTATATACACCAAATTTCAGCTTTCTAGCTCAAAAATTGCGACCTCTAGAGAGTATACATACGGACGGAGGGACGGACGGACGGACGGACGGACGGAAGGACGGACGGACGGACGGACGGACGGACATGGCTAAATCGACTAGGCTTTTGATTCTGAGTCAGAATATATATACTTTTCTATACCTAACGGTATTATTTCTCTATGTTACAAACTCCATACCAAATACAATATACCCATTCTATATGGAATAGGGTATAAAAAGCCAACTTAAGTAGGTTGAATATTGTATCTCGTAGTCTATATAATAGCTTTGTGTTCCGAATTACTTCGCCATTAATCAACGGCCAAACTTAAACTTTTTACACTTGGATACAACTGGTCCGTTGAAATCATTGTCTGAAATAAACATGTGTGTATCAAAAAGCGGGCAGCATAAGTATTCAGTCCTTATTATACCGTAAAAATATCCCTCCAAACCGTCCATCCAAATATTTTGTCATTAGTTTTAAAGTTTTTAACTTCGATATAAATTTAATTCTCTTTAATCGTAAGAAAAATACTGACATAGTTATGGCTAACTCATTGCTTGTTTTCTTTTCTTCATGACGTGAAATCCCACTTCCGGGAAAATTTTAAATACGCATAAACAATAAAGTAGGATCTGCTGTTCGTCAAAGGATTAAATCATTCGAGCGTAAATGAATAAGAGTCATTTTATCGTCATGTTTTGTTCAACTTGTGTACAGTTTAATGTTTTTTGTTTTATAACATATAACATTAATAGGTAGATACTCAGCTTTTTACGAGTTACAAACAAATCCATTTTTTGAGTTTACAAACTAAAGTTTTAAAATTTAACTCTAAACCGTTTTATTGTGTTCTCTTTTTTTGTAAATAAACATAAAAACGATGTTTTTAATGTTATGGATGTTTTTTTAAGCATGTATGTAAAATAAAAACTTAGCTTAATCGCTATAAACTGCCTTCTTTTCATAGCCCAAAATATCTGTACCGGATTTGTTAGTATTTTAATAAAAATTTGAAAAAAACACCAATATCTTGCTTAAATCCGTTTTCAATAGGTCAACAAGTCCTTAAAAATGCTTTACAAACATAATTATAACCTAAACCTTGAAATATAAAAAATTCTGAAAATGATTCAAATTTTCTTCATGTGTCTAAATCTATATTGATTTTATCTGTCGTTTCGTTGCCAATGGCCTACTTTTCCAAATGCTTCAAAGAAATTCTTGTGGATGAATATCCTCAAATTTCAAAGCTAATTATATTTAAAGAGGACATCTATTGTCAATGATATATTTATTGAAACAAAATCAGACAACACTGAACAAAAATATTATTTGATTTTGTATCTATATGTACCTATATATAGTTTTGTATCATTACAAATTATCTACTACAAAGTGGAATAATAGAGACATCGAGGTCAATATTAAGGACAATGAAAATTGATGAAAGGATGAAATGGTTTTGGCTAGAGAATCATGTTTTAAGTCCACAATGGTGTTCGAAATAAGTATGTATAAATGTTTAGAGACAAGAGTTTCAGTAGAATTATGTTGTCTGAAATAGTTTCGATAATTTGATATTTTTAATCAAAATTTTGATCGAGAGGACATACCTACATTAGTATGAAAAACATAAAGTATTGGACAATTTTATTTTGCATTAACCGTATATCAAAAACCAAAATAACGACTTTCTTCAATTTCATACTCCAAATAAAAACATTTTTGGCTTTGTGATTTGTAATTCGAAGTACATATTGTCTAAAATGTTCTTTAAAATATGGGTAGCATATTCAATACTTTACATGGCAGAAAATCTTGTATGGAAACTATATAAACGAAACTTTTAGATTGTGGAACGTTTGAAATTAAACCATTTATGCTTTTTTATTGTATTTTGAAAAGTTTAAGAAAGCGATTTCGGTGTTCACAATTATTATCTGGACTTTTAAAACAATTTTTCGATAATTTTAAAATCCAATAACATCATCATAATTGATTCGAAGTGAAATGTGATTACAAATTTGATTTCAGTAATGTAATTGCTTTTGTGGTATTCTTTTGAAAAACCAATTTTCGCCTTCAAAACAATTTTCCGCAGAACACAATCAATATCATTGTTGTTGATGGCAATAATGCATAATGCTATATGAAAGCTTTTTGCAATCAGTCAAAAACTTTAACAAAGCAATAATAATATTTTTCAATTTTCAGCGAAAGTTATTTCGAGATGAAATGGGTGGATTTTCAATTTTCTGTTTTGTTTTCTAAAGTTTCCCTTTGATGGATTCACAAAAATTAATTTTAATACAAACAATTGAAATGCATGCTCAAAAACAAATAATGTTGTCAAAGTTAATATTTAAAGCTCGGTATTTACCTTTTAACTTGATTAATTTGAAAAAAAGCAATGTTTGAGGAGTTCAAACAAAAACATTGATTAGCAGCATTACGTTCAGAAGAAGAGAATACAAAACAAAATGCGCGATTGGAATGTTCGTATACTTGTCTTGCGGTACAATAACACAAGAACAACATTACAAATGCAGTCCATTTATTTTTTTAAGTAGTATTTTGATTGAACTAGAGTTAGAAAAAAAAACGTTTTAACTATTAATTGGCGAATTCGAAAAGTTAAAACTTTGTTTAAATACAATGTTGCGTGCATACTATTTTTAGAACAAATTAAATGTTAATCTTAAATCTTGATATCGAAATAGTTTTTTTTTTTTGAAATGAAACGCATTTATATGTTCTCCTAATAAACACTGACATTATGTAACATGGACATTATTTGACCTGCCTATATGTCTAGGTCTCTAGAAAAACATTCGTCTTTTTTGGATTACAATTATTTATTTGGCGTATGCAAGTCAATTAAAATTTATTAAAATCCAGGCAACTCAATTAAATCACCGTATTGTGAAAATTATTATTATATAAGTGTCGATTTTATTAAACATGTGCGTCTTAGAAGAGTATGAACGGCATCTAACTGATGAGCCCACCGTTTATTCTTGGGCGAAACGCACACAAAGCCAAAGGAACTACCTTTTATTTTTAAGTGAACATTGATTTGTTTAAATTTCCTGTTTTATCATAAATTGCTTCTAAATGTATTGTTGTACGGCTCAATTTTACTCCCAACCACAGTTGGCATCATAGAAAAGACTTCTCCAACTGCAATGACATTTTCTGATGTCATAGTATTATGATGCGAGTGTAATTCAAGGGCCTTCTCCGATACATGATGTCTATAGACTGAATCGATTAAATTAACAATGGAATTCAATTTGAATGGAGTAAGTTTTGATTGAAAGACTACAGCATTGCATATTTCAGGCACATATTTCCATTGTAATTTCAAATAATTGCTCGACATTCTTAAATACCGTTCCAGCAAAAATGTATTTAAACTGACATGTCATTGTTCGCCTAGTTCAATGTGTTTTTTTGGGAATCTATTAAATTTCATTTTAAGATGGATAGTAAGCATTATCTATTTAATAAATAGAAATATTGCTTGCGTTGCAGCAACAACTTTTGTTAACATTTTAGCTAAAAGGGAAGAGGAAAAGTTGGTGTCGGTCTGGGTTTTCTTTACATTATCTTTTGTCTCATTAGAAAGATTATTACGATGTTTAAAAATTTACAGAAGTTCAATTTTCACCAAATCTACGAACACCGTAGTTCTTTTCGATTTTTCTTTGAAAGACTTAAGTTATCAACCCTCTTTTAAACTTATTAATTTGTCGAATTAAGTTTACACAAAATCGTATCATTTAAGGTTCCCCATGAAGCCCTTGTTGAATTAAAACTGTTTCAATGCGTTGAAATCAAATTTCAAAGCTAAATTTTGCGTGAAATGATTGCCTGAGATCACTGATTTGTCAAGTTCGTGAATATAAAAAAAATTAGAAACTTTCCTTAAGGGTGGGTCTCCCATGTAAATGTAGGGTAGTGCGTGCATAAAACTTAATATATCTCCTACATTTGAAAAGATATTTTAATGAAATAAAATGTATTAATTAGTCAACAAATGTGAGCAGATATGCTTATCATCAAATAATTATTTATCATGATATTTATACTTTCAAAAGATAAAAACTTTAAATTTTTCGTAAAATTTAGACACAAATTATTATGTCCTATTAATTTTCCTCTGTTAAGTAACTTTTTATTTTCTTTTGCTTCAGTTTCTTAATCAGAATAAATAAGTTCTATTTGTTATAGAAACCAAAGTTTTTTTTTTTTATATATATATAATAAAATTGAGGTCAACCAAGGGGTCTTTTTTTTCTTTAGACAAGCGCAGTTTGTAAAATGTTCAACCAAATCGACCAAGATAATTTTTTTTAATATCATTGAAACTAGATGTTATCATGAACATCGATAAATATTTACTTTTTTTTAATTTACCGGTCTAGGAAGACCCAAAACAAAAAATAGCATATTTTTCATATGGGACGCTTTGTAAACCGCTTATTTATTTCAATTTAGGTGAAAAAAAAATTATAATAATATTTGTTTAATTTGGAAGTATGCTATAGAAACATTTAATTTTTTTCTTTTTTTTATGTGCTTAAAATAGCAATTTAATATGTTAACATACTCACTCGTTTTTGTAAGTAGGGAAAACTTTTATCGTTTTGTTATTATTTTTCTATTTTTTTTTTTTGAATTTTTTCTTTTTGTATCAATTTAAAGAAAAATTGTATCATTTGAAGTCACTTTACTATCTTATTTTAAAAAAGTATCTTTTTTACCTTTTTTGAACAAAAATTTCACACTTATGAAAATGTAGTTCACGAAATTGTCACCACAATTAATGGCGTTAACATAGATTCTCTTTTATTGCAACCTCTTTGTAAGAGAGTATTTCTCATTTTTTCTTATTTGATTTTTTGTTGGTTTGATTTTGGTTTTTCCTTTTCTTTGAAATTTGAATACCAACACAAAAATCAGCTGTACCTGTTCTTATAAGATCATTGTTCCATGCATTTTTGAATGATTCGGACAATTTTGGTGACAAATCGATAGATGATTTTTAATTTGTGGTTATAAAAAAATATTGGTGTTATTTTGTATGACTATAAAGAGTCTTGTGATTGTGACACATTAAAATTTTGATCAGTGCTGCTCATATTTAAAAAAAAAAACAAATAAACAATATACGCACATAGTTTTTCCAATCTGAGTGAAAAAAAAAAACATTTAAAAAGTTATGCCTCGTAAGGTGAAAAATGCATCCCAGATATTTGGGCTGAAAAAAAGGAAATATCCCTTTCAAAAAGTTAATAAAAGGTAAAACTTTGCTTATATTATGAATAATGTTTTTAGTTGTTGTGTTAAACTTTATTTTTGTGTACACAAATCGTGTGGTTAGGATAGGTAAGCGATGGGAAGGTATTTCGATGGTCGGTAGTAGTCCTCTTCAACGTATGTACCATGTACCTGTTGTAATATTTGTTTTTTTTTTCATTCTCGCTCCTTATATTCTTTTCAAAAAGTACAGCATCCATTATTGTAAAAGGTGGGTGATTGATATAATTAGATTTGTCATCACCCAACAGGTAGGTAGTACCTACCTGTTGGGTGATATGAAAAATATTTTTCTATGCATGTCTATGTACCTACTAGGTACATAGACATGCATGGTAAAATATTTTTCTTATGCGCATTGACGGGATATGTTATGTAGTCGCAGTTGCGCATAGGAATGTGTGTGACCGCAATGTATCTGCAGTGCGTTTGGTACGTGCGGAGGGAATGGGTGTTCTGTGTGAGAATGAATGAATGAGTGTCCGTAAATAGACCGGTATAAGCGGGTGCTGTACTCGTCGTCGTCCGCATAAATAGGTATTCGAGTGATTTTCTAAATATCGTGTGCGAGGAGAGGTCCTTTGTCATATCGATAAATAGATATGTACTAAGGTCGGAGAAGCATTGGTCGTTGCGGTGGTACATACATATACATAGATATCAATACACATTGTGTGTTTTCTTATCGTATGTAGAAGAAGTAGGTTCGGTTATTTTTGAATAGCTTGGCAACAAAAAGTCATAGAGCCATACGGTTTTCAGTGTTGGATTTAAAATTAATGGGAGCATTGAATTCTGAGAACAAAAATAATACTTAATGACGTAAAATTTTGAAAAAAACTATGTAGTTTTAAAATTATTTAAAAAAATTTTTTTTTTTTCAAAATTTTGAGTTTGAAAGTTAATATTTTGAAAGCGGTTCACTAGAATAACTGATTTTAAAATTATGATGATAGAGAAGTCGAAAAAAGTGGGTCCGAAAATTCTGCCTGTCTGTTTGTCTGTCTGTATCGGCACCTACAGCCTAAACGGCTAGACCGATTCGCTTCAAATTTGGTACATAGTATTATTATTGTCCTACAGAAGGGTTTTTGGAATAAGCATTCTATTGCAGATTGTATGAATATTTGCAACTCAGAGTTGGGCGATTTTGCATGGTTATTAATTATGTCTCCCTGATTCCAAACATCAAAAATTAATCTTGGGGCCTATATATATTTATGAGAATAAATTTATAAAAATCTGTGGAGCGGTTTTTGAGAAAAAAAAGTTTTTTTCTTAAAAACTTTTTGAAAAAAATTAAAAAAAAAATTAAAAAACGCCAGTTTATAGGTATTCAACAAATACATTTATTTAAAATTTTTAGAAAAAGCAGTTTTCAAAATATTAATTTTTTTAATTTTTTTTAAAATGCTTTTAAAAATACAAAAAAATATTTTTCAAAAATATTGGTATGCAATACAAATTGAGCTACCTACACCTTTATGTGTGTAAGATTTCGAAAGAATCGGTTGAGTTGTTTTCGAGTAAGTCGAAAGCAAAAAAAACGGTCCTATGGAAAGTACCGTTCTTAGCCATTTTTTAAAACTTTTTTTTTTGTCGTACCTAAAAAGCAACACTGATTTTTTTAAATAGAAATCGTTAGAGCTGTTTTTGAGAAAAATAAGCTTTAACGTAATAGTTGTATGGCAGGTACCGTTATTTTTTGAGCTAAGAAAAAAATTTCAATTTCCCCTCTGCACAATACCTAAAAAAGTCTATATAGGTACCAAGTTTGAAGCAATTCGGCCCACCCGTTTGGGCTGTAGGTCTCTATACATACAGACAGACAGACAGACAGACAGACATACAGACGAACAGAATTTTTAGACCATCTTTTTTCGTCTTCACTATCATCGTAATGTCATGTTTGATTGTTATCTCAAAACTTTTTTTTTCGACGAATGCATAACTTGCCTTATAGTACCTATAATCGCAAGTAAAAAGTAACAATGTTTCAATAATAATAGATATATAGCTAGGTACTCAAATTATTCTTTTCCCTTTGCAATAAACCCATAAGCAATTTTAAAACAGGTCAAATAGTTATATTGACCTACCTCACACTTTTGTTACATGCAACTTAAAAAAAAAAAACAACGATATCAATGTACATACCTACCTACATATACCTACATTAAATATAATGTAACGTTTACCTATCTACCTATGCATGTTCATTTTATGTGTCCTGACTCCTGAGTCCTGACCTTCATCAAGATTTCGATCGAGTCCCAAACGAGTTCACATTTTTTTTGTCACTGTTATGGCAGCAACAGCAAGTAAAATATGAAAAAAAAAAACAACAACAAAACGAAAATAGAAAAAAATTACCCACATTTAGCTATTAGCTACTGTGTTTTGAAAAAAAATTTTAAAAAAATCCCTTCACCCTTCCATACAGAGAGAATAAAACTAGTCATCGCATATCGCATTACTAAATCAAAGCGAAAGGACAACAACGAAACCCACAGAAAGACACACACAAAAAGTATCCCCTACTAAAACGTCCAATGCCAATAATCTTTTCCCTCTGCTTTCCTTTCCACTGCCTGTACCTCCTCTACTACTGTGGCTGCAGCCGGCGCGCGGTGCGCGCCACCACCGCACCGCACCGCTTTGAGAATAATAATTATTGTGAGTTCACTGCGACTGCGGAAGATCACAAAATTATTTTGAAAAGAGAACAAGAGTAAATGAGTTACCAAAAACAATATAACGAAGAGAAAAGAATATCGCACTACCACATAGAACACAATTTACATGGCGTTTAAGTTCTGTTCTGAGGTAGACCCACCCTTAAATACCTAATCTATTACTGAAGCGTGGATGTTATGCTTGAGGGGGTGTGTGGGTGCAAATGCGTGAATGCGTGAATGCGTGAATGTGCGTGTGCGAAGTCAAAACCTGTTTTGTATTGGCGACGATAACAGAGCCAGGCAACCGTCAGAGACGTTTAGCCTGTCTACAGTTTTATGTGACGAGTATTATATTCGTAGGTGAAGAGCCAGGCGACCAAAGAATTGTTCAGCCTGTCTACTTACGCAGCAACGATGATTAGCGAAAGCTAAAAATAACCAATTCAGTCAAAAATAAAAACAATTATAGTTCTCCAACGATAAGTTGTATGTTTACTATATGGCTTTATTCGACAGAATGCAACTTCTACTGATTTGCTGCGGCCTTTTAAACTGTAGAAGGCGGCAGCACATTACAATGGTTAAGTTTTATAAAATGTGTTGTTCTTTGTGTTTATGTTTTTTTTTTTGTTAGCATTTTTAAATTTACATTGTTTGTCAAAAATGTGTTTGTTAAAATTAATGAATAAATATAAACAAAAATTAATTAAAGAAATTAAATAAATAAAATTAAAATGTATGCATGTTTAAATGTTTTGTATATTATTTATGTTGTTTATGATGATTTTTATAAGGATGACTGTTACATTACATCCATTATTTGGCAATAATCCTATAATATTCGTATTTTGAATGTGGGTTATAAACGATTTAAAGGAATTCTTCAAATGTATTCGAACAACATTTACAACAATAAATTAAACACTTTCGGAGTAATAATTAACCTATTCAATGTGAATTTGCATATCCTGAACAAGGAGTGCTATAAAAATAAATGTTATTTGCTAATTGCTGTTGTTTGTTCAAGAAATATTTGAATGTTTCAGGCAATTCTATAAATGTCTTAACTTTTAGTTTGAAACAATAACGTAATCGCTTCGAAAATGGTCACATCAAAGAAAAGTAACCGTTAGGCCTTTCAAAGTTTATGCAAAACTTTATAAAAGAAATCCACTGCAATCTGTTTAACAAATGGGAGAAAGAAAAAAGGCTTGAAAATCCTGAAAGCAATTAACCATTTTAGAGTTTCTAACGAGAAATTGAAATGAATTCACTAATGAATACTTTCAGGGCAAAAATCTGCACAAAAAAGAAGCCTGAGAGAATTAAAAAAAAAAAAGGATTTAACTGCGAAATCCTTTTTTTATCTCCCTGTTGGCAACGACGAGAACAAAACTTGCTGATTATTATTATCAACGGATCGTTTTCAGATACGGTTTAGCCTTGCCTCTTATTTGCAATTCAAATTTTGCTTAATTCCGTCAAATCATTAAACACAAAACGACAGTCTTAAAAATACAGTCTTTAGAAATCTATTTCAAAATTTAGATCAATTTGAGTTAATTTTATTTCTTTGGATAAAGGCAAACGCACGCCCAAAGGCCAACGGTGCTAAATGACACAAAAACTAATTTTTAAAATAAATTTAAGCTTTACTGCCAATTGTATAATTGCTTTAATGTTGTCTACTTTAAAGTTTAATTAGAATTCATTGTGGGTGGTGTTTTAAGTATTCGTTGTGCGTGGTAGGTGGTATACACAGAGGTAGTTCGTTGTTCTTGTTTCAATTTTACGGCTATTAAACAGTTCACCGGGTGTTTGTCAGGTGTAATTGCATTTGGGATGCGAAAATAATAATCATTGAATTTGTAAGTAAATTATAGACCTGATTGTTATCTGTTCGATTGGGTTCTATTTTGAGGCGTTGATTGTAGGCGCGAGTAAATTTGCATACTTTTCTGTTAATTATACGCAAAATGTCGAACTTGGAAAGAACATAACAGCAGTATGGAACGTAGAGAATGAAATTCCATTTGCTATTTAAACGACTGGGAGTGTCAACACATTATACTGAATTAATCTAATCAACCTGTGAACCAAATTGTTGAAATACCAAATGGTTACTCTTAAACCATTCTAAAAGTTAAAATTGTTTTCATTTAGGCTACGCGTTAAAGTTGCTTAAATATTCAATTTTCGACAAAGTGTGAGATGTTTTTTCGAATCGGTGAGGTAAACTTTTCGGCCTACCAAAAAAGCAACTTTAGTTTAATGTAAATTGTTTATTGATTCAAAAAAGCTTTGTATTCTAGTACAACTTACATAGAATTTTTGACAAAACCCTAATCACATTAGGGTTTTGTCAAAAATTCTATGTAAGTTGTACTAGAAAAATTTAAAAATTGCGTATTGACAAGGTTTCTTTCACTGTATGTCAACTGATGATTCCAAAGTGAGATTCCTGGATGAAACGCCAATTTTTTGTTGGACTAAAGGCCATAAAAAGCTATTTTGAATCAATAATTCAACAGTCCATTATTAGTGCTGAGTCTTCTACTTGGTTGATTTTATTTTATTTTATTTATCAATGCAGTATATACCTAGAGTTTGTATTAAGAAAAATTTAAAAAAGTAGATTGTTTTATTCAATGATTTTAATACTAATTTTATTAAAGTAATCCAAAAATCTTACAAATTTACTTTTATATATAACTAGCAGACCCGACAAACTTCGTCTCGCCCCAATTTAACAACTTCACATAAACTTCATACTAATAATAGGTAACGCAACGTGCAGCTGACCGTGCGAGAAACAGGGAATTCGAGATTAATCAGACATCAAACGATTGGCCTTGCTATTTAATGGTTGTCATCGCAAAAGCCAATCGAACGGGGAACTCCAATCGAGTTGAGTTAGAATGGAAGATCACTTGGAATAATCGGAATTTGTGGGATCTTTATCCCTTCCTCTCCCATGAATTTGCCTTTGATGATCATCTCTTGAATCATATTATTCATCAGTTTCTTGACGGACAACCGAGTACTGTTGCACAATTTCGGATGATTCAGTACCGCAACATGATCGATCCCACTTTCAACTGTAAATCATGCAGCGGAGTTTCCAGCACATCAAGAGAGTTCTAAAATTCCGTCGCATAGTTGGTCGCCTCATTCTCGTCGGTCACGCTGTCAACGGATTTCGAGGAATGCAGGTTTCAAGCGATTTGACTTTCAAAAATAAAATTCAAGCTGCCGATGTCCTTATTTTTCGCTGCTACTGCTAGTATTGCCCGTTCACTAAACTAATGGAGATTTTTATATTTTTGTGTAATACTTGGGGGAATACTTCGATGATGAGTTCCTTCATCGACGATGTGAACTTGTGCCAAAATGATAATTTTGTATTCTCGCATCAATTTCGCACGTTGGCTTGTTAACCGTGAGAAGATTCATCGGGACCTTCAAAGCGAAATGTTCAGTTCGACCGACTTTTTACAATGTTCAACAGCCAATGCAATTTGAGACTTTGAGCGAATAGTTGCCAGAATGAATGAAATGACGAATGGCTTGCCTGTCCAGGGAGTAAATGAGGTATTTAACATTTTTAACAACCTTCATCAGCAAATCATACACGTTCTTCTGCTCGGCATCCAACAGCGGCACATTTGTTTGGACTTCGGACTCTTTCGGCGAGCTCAACTTGTTTTTGACAATCCTATTCAAAAGAAAATTGAAAAAAAAGACACCTATACGGATTTTCGCAATGAATTCCCGCAATCCAATTGGATAACCTTTTAACACGCAAACTTATTAAAGTGCACGCAAAACGTCTTTTCATAATTATTGGAACAAGATGAAAATAAGCTTAACGTGGACACCTGACAATTAAGTCTTAATTTCACGACGAGCTTACTCGCATGCAGAGTCAAATTAGGCTTAGACCAGAGCCCTAAGATCTACCCCAAGGCAGAATCATAGTTCTACCCCAAGGAAGACTCATAGTACCAATTTTATGGAACATGTTGAGGCATGTCCACACTCCTTGGTGAGAGGCGAGGTCTATCTAACACCTCTTGCATCCGATAATAAAATCCGTAGATATTATTACCCAATGCCATATGTTTCCGCTATGGAATAAACCACAACCACCACTCAACCATCTGCCAAGGCAGAAGCAAACAGCCAAATACGCATACCAAGCCTTCCTCTCTTAGCCGCATACAAGTTTTACCTTGCATGCGTTTCCAGTAAGGAATCAATACTTCAAGGAAAAGAAATATAGCTGTAGATACTCACTCCTATTTCAGTTACAACAATTTCCCTGCCATTCATATTGTTCCCGGGTTGCCACGTGGAGGCGGAGGATAGGCACGTCTATCCCTCTTAAGTTCCAAACTCCAATCTCAACCACATTCATGATTGGATTGAAGCCAGCTTACAAAACACCGACGATGCTAAGCCCGGCAGGGACCCTAAAGACGAAGAGGTGCCGCGGCCTCTACGCTCCAAGGATCTGCCGAACAGAAGGAGTTTCGCGATCTATATTTGTAGCCTTGGCTAAGCGTTCAAAGCACTTAAGAGGGTATAGTTAACCCCCAATTATTGGAACAATTGCAAAAAAAATCCATACAAATACTAAATTTTTGATTTTTCCAATTTTCCGACTTTTCCAGATGGTTTTCAAAACGGCCCAGCCGTTCTCAATTGATGAATTACTATACATTTTTATATATACGAGTATGATTCAGCAGAATGGGGTGACAACATCCGACAAATATAATATAGCGTCGGTCGTACTTAATTTTAGGATATTCGATTTATTTTTTCATATAGGTAATTTGTCGCATCGAGGAAGTTAATCAAAATTTTGATCCTTTTATTGATAGTTCTCCTAGATCTTCAAGGATAGCATCACCTAGGGATCGCACCCTTATGTTACAACATAATGCTAAGCAGTGACCTTGTAAATGAACGACAGTCTCCTTCTCTGTTTCATCTCTACAAGATCGGCAGTTGTCGTTATAAGAAATACTAATCCTAGAAGTATGTAATCCTATAAATGGCCACTGGCCGGTGGCCCGTGCTTATTGCCACCACCCTTACTTTTTCTGCCCAGATGTCGCAAAGTAATACATTTTTTCGAGTTTTGTTTTAGGCTGGCCACATCTTTTTTTGATATCGTGCATGCAATTAGGCAAATTGCTCCACCTATGATTACATACGGATGTTGACTACCCTTCACAGACGCTAGCAGAATGTTTACTATCACGGCAGGTGACCTGTGAAGGACTGAGAATTAATCGAATTAATTTTTTTGTTCTCAAATATTTCCACGAGATTATTTGATTTCCTTTCTCTCTTTTTGCATACGTTTACATAACGGATGCTATATCAGACTAACTGCAACTGCCACACATCAGCTCGCAGCCAGAAAAAGAAAAACGCAGCTTTCGCTGTTACAGCTCTATTATTGGTTCCAAAAGGCTATATTTGAGGACATACATATTTATAAACTGTCAAAGAAAATCTTTTATAATCCTGGCGGTCGGCTCCTCTATCCTGACACAACGACACATAAGAGATGAGATGAAAGTTACTAAAAGAACCCAAAGTATGAGGGGTTATGAAGCATTAGGTAAGTTGTAGGTATGAAAGAAAGGACACCTAGGGTGACCAGCTTACCTAGAAACAGACTTTTGTTGTAAACCCTTGACTTTCTGAAGTTACAAAAAAATTTTATTGTTGTTTAAGAAATCTGATTTCCAGAAGAAAATTTTGTACACTAGAAACTACCAATCGAGCAACCGTACTATATTTTCGCACCACACAGTTTTTAACATTCCAACTTAACTGTTTGGTAAGCTATAAAATAAAATAAATAAAATGGTGGCAAAGGCCCTTTTAAAGGACAAGAAGCTACCTGTAGCAATACGATTTTCTTTCAAATTAAATACAAAGTATAATAATTTGTAAAACAATGCCAAACGGACGGTAACCCTCTTTATTACAGCGCGCCGTCAATTCCACAAAAGAGGTTAAGAAAGAGTTAAAGTCACTTACCCACAATTCTGGATGAGACGCTTTTAGAAATATATTTTAAGAAAGAAAAAGATGTATGTATGTGAAAGCTATGGCAAACTTTTGTATGGCTGCGATAAATAAAACGCCTACGTCGAAGAAAAACTTCCCACTTCTCGGAATTACATTCGAAGGCATGATGCCTTCATCTCTTCTGAGTGTTCCTACTTCCTACCCCTCCACGCTCCACCATCAGTTCATTGAAAGTTGTGGCTTAGACAAATAAGAAAGAGAAATTCAGCAGGAAGGTTACAAGCCATGATACTCGCCTCCTTATGTCTTTTAATTGGAAATTTTATAGTTTCGAAATTGTTTTATGTACCTTAGATTGTAAACGGGAGTCGTTTGCCATTTTCATTTACCCGAATTGGTTTTCTGCATCTTGTGAAACCACTTCTTGAAGTTTTCTTGTATGAAAATGGATTGAGTTATGGATTCAGCCGGAAATACTTTGTAGCGGGAAGTTTCCCATTACGCAAAAAAAAAAAAAAATCAAAGTAAGACAAAAACGCACCAGGATTGCATTTTTTATGGCATGTAAGCACTTTATCAGAGACTTGGATGAGCTTAAAAGGGTTCGGCTTTCTAAAACGGGATCTACCCAAGTTTCATCTTACATTGTTTATATGTATACCCTATTCCATAAAAAGGGTATGTATTTGCACTTGCTGTGGAGTTTGTAACATAGAGAAATAATACCGCTAGGATAGAATATTTTATATTTTCTGACTCAGAATCAAAAGCCTAGTCGATTAAGTGATGTCAGTCCGTCCGTATGTAGGGTTAATTGGGATACATTTTAACATTGGGTGAATGTAAACGGAAAGTTTTAAAATAAATTGCAAACTTGACAGAAAACAAGAAGAAATAAAATGCACGACTGGGTCGCACGTACTTGTTCTGTGGGTGCAAAAAAACGACGAAAACAAACTTTTCGATCAATAAGAACAGCTCATTTTTGAAAAATTTGGTAAAAACTGAAAAAAACTGCCTAAAACTGGAAAACTTGATATATGGGAGCTAACGTTTAGTAACCTTTAGTATATCAAATATATATTTATTTAGATGTCGTCTTTGGGGTGATATAAATGATATTAATTTCCGCTAATGGTCAAATTAATAAAACTGATATTACCAATTTCCGTTATTGTCATGTGTAGCAAAAAACTAAAAATGCTGTTTTCTTTGAAGTAAACATACAAAGTTTCATAAAAATCGAGGGAGCCTTTTTTGAGTAAATTAGAAAAAAACGAAAAAATTGGCCAAAATCTAATGGCTCTTTGTATAGGAGCCACCATTTAAAAAAAGAAAATGCAAAAAAATCAATGCCATCTGAAAGGAAGCTGAAAGAAACTATACAAAACAAAGTTTGAGTGAATTCGATGCAACCGTTGACAACTTATGGCCATTTGGAAAAAAGTGGTTAAGAGCAGGTCCGTTATTTGCATTTCTAGCCAAAAACTGAAAACGCAGTTCTCTTAAAAACACTAAAAGAATATAACACACAAAGTTTAATCAAAATCGTTAGAGCTGTTTTCGAGCAAATATGAAAAAACCAAAAAATGTTGGCTAAAACTTATCGGCTCGATATAGCCACCGTTTAGAAAAGCTTCAGGGAGAAATTTACAAAGCCATCCTATAGAAA
This sequence comes from Platycheirus albimanus, assembly GCA_916050605.2. Taxonomy (NCBI): domain Eukaryota; kingdom Metazoa; phylum Arthropoda; class Insecta; order Diptera; family Syrphidae; genus Platycheirus; species Platycheirus albimanus. Next base: position 5,429,031 of record OU696696.1, on the reverse strand, counting down.
ACTATAAAAAACTATGTCAAACGAAATTTGAGTCGATTCAATCAAGCCGTTGTGAACTTATGGCTATTTGAAAAAAAGCCGTTAAAACCTGATTTTCGTTAGGACTATTTGAGCCAAAAACGAAAAACGCAGTTTTGTTATAAATGCTTAAAGTAAGCTAAATTTTGAGTTTAATCAAAATCGTTAGAGCCGTTTTCGAGAAAATTCAAATTGAAAAAAACCGTTACTTGAAAGGTACCAGTTAGAGCCGGGCTAAAACGAAATAAAAAAAAACCTCGACAACTGTTTTTCTTCAAACTACTATATATCAAGTAAGCAAAATTTCTTTCAATTTCAGCTTAGGCGTAGCTGACGCCCACTTTTAATACAAAACCATCAATATTGATTTAAAAAATATTCGAGCGAATAACCTAAAATTTTGTGTGTATTAGTTGTACGTAAATATCTTGTACCTGAAAGAAAAAAAAAATTATTTTAAGTCTGTCTGACGCCCACTTGTCATTAGAAACAATTAAAACTTATTTTTGCAAATAAACGTAACTAGTAACTATCTTTTAGTCCATACAAAATAGCTTGTGAATTAAAAGAAACCTATAATCAATTGTAACCAGTTTTTACTTTCGACTATAAGGTAACTACTAAATAAGACAAGTTATGCATTCGTAAAAAAAAATTGTAGTTCGTTATGCGGAACATATACCATTTAATTTGTTTTTGTAAAAAAATTTTAATACGCCTACTTTAAAGGGCGTGATTTTTATAACATACCTTTATTCGGGTAAGATTGTTAAAAAAACTACTCGATTTAGCTTTATTATATAAAGTACCAAAGCTTCGTTAGTAAGGTATATTTTTTTTTTTTAAATTTTCGAGGACACGCCATTTTTTAAAACGTGTTTTCGCTAAAGGTTTTTAACTGCATTAATGTTTACTATCGGTCGCAGTTCTGAAAATAGAAGATGCAAATTAGGTGTTTGTATTCCTTTCCTATAGGAATCAGGACGTGGTTCAAGAACTATAATATACACCCATAATCGCTACTTTCATTTTTAAAATCTATTGTTTTAACGATTCAAGTTATGTCTTGTTTTGTTGAAATTGAGCTGCAAGTTTGAAATTGAATGTTACTAATCTAATGTGTTAAAATGGTCTTGGGGCTTGAACCATATGAAATTTTATTAATCACTTGAAAATCAATAGTTAAAACGTTTTTGGAAAAGGTGAAGTTTTTTTTTTTACTTTTTTGAGTTTTAAAGAAATTTTTTTCATATCGTTCGAAAAGTATTTTTTTTTCAAAAAAAGACTTTTTTTTTTAGCATGCCAACGAATAGCACTTTAAAGTTCTTACCAGAAAACAAACATTTTTAAAATTTTGAATAAACAGTTCAAAAAAGAAAAATTTAACTTTTTTTTTAATTAACTCAAAAAAAAGTTTTTTTTTTTGCAAAATTTAAGAATTAATATTATTTTTATTATAAATAAAAGCTTTTACATAAAAAGTTTCATCGAAATCCTTTGCGTGGTTACAAAAAAAACTGTTATGAAAAAACTAGTCCTATGGGAGGTACCGTTACAAAACTTTTCCTGAAAAATAAATTCCAACCAAAACATAAAATTTACTCAAAAACACCATTCAAAAAGTTTTATCAAAATCGTAGAAGCCGTTTTTGAGAAAAAATAATTTGTCACTAAAAATCGTATGGTAGGTACCGTTAGTTTTAGAGCCAGAATGCTTATTCCAAAAACCATTCTGTAGGACGTCATAATACATAATACTCCGGCAGACGGCTTTCACGCCATGCTTGTAAATTTATTGTCAAATTTATTATGTAACATTTTTAATTGTTAATAAATATTTATCTTAATCTTAAATCTTAAATCTTAATCTAATACTTGTAATACTATGTACCAAGTTTGAAGCAAATCGATCCAGCCGTTTAGGCTCTAGGTGCCGATACAGACAGACAGACCGAATGGTTGGACTATCTTTTTTCGGCTTCTCTATCATCATAATATTATGTTTGATTGTCCAAAAAGTAGTAAAAATAGGGAATAGGGTGTTCAACACTTCTTTGAAAACGTACTGTAACTCTCGCTTATATTTATGTATAGACAGTTTCTGGAGGGAAATATGTTGATTAAACAGAATCTAAACAAACGCTAGAAAGCGGAAACGGCAATATCGATGATAAAGGACTTACGGATTTCAGATTAAGTTATTTGGATAAAAATTATTTAAAATAAAAAAATAAAACAGATTAATTGTGATTAACGTAAGCTCAATATTGCTTAATAACAGGATACCCCTCGTAAAGGAGTCATTCTCTACACTTCCTAAAAGGTAGGATGAATGTTGATATAAGCTTTAAGTTCAAAAAAAGGACGATGGTGGCAGATTAAGGTGGGAATAGAAAAGTAGGAATGATTTAATGATGGTTAGTACAGATGGAGATTGTTTGAATGTGATATGACATATGATACGACATGACGGAAAATCTTAAGGATCAGGTAGTCAATGATGTTTGTAGTTTGGGTGGATAATATTGATATATGTATACATAATATAAGGTTATCGAAAAATGGAAAAATTAAACGAAGTTAATAAATTTAATATTAAAAGCAAAAGGACAAAGATACTTCAAGGGATTCCCGAATAAATAATAACAATTTGGCAAAATAAGGTAATTTATAAATTCTTTTAAAGGAAAAGGCAAAGCAGTGTTGATTTTTTTTCTTTGCTTAAAAAGGGACTCACTTTGATGAGAAACATTAAATTACAGTTCAATGAATATTTAAAAAATCGTTTCCGTATCTTTCAGCGCATTCACAAGGCTTAAATTGATGAACAACATTAAACTGAACAAAATAAAAAGGTCAAAGAAGCATATAATTGATTGAAGCTTGAAAGATGTTGAACGTGCAGACATCGTCTGGCAAAGTACGATACCAATTAAACAGCCTTAAAGGCAACATTCATGCTAGAAGCCATCCCAATTAAATATATTACATCGGGGAGATTACAAAAATCTCCTAAAAAGTCGATTGATCTTTTCTTTTTTCCCACATTTTTTCTGTCAAGATAAGAAAAGTTGAAAGCTATTTAAGGATTTATAGAGCCGACATGCTGTTATATCTAGTGGAATTTTTGTTGCTTTTTGATTTGGTTTAACTATTTTAATTTTAATTTATTTGAACATCGAGAATTCCTTTATTGTTTTTTTTTTCATTATTAATTTCATTTACACAATTTTCATTTGTTGGTATAGATTTTCTTTGTAGTTTAAGTTTCCTTTGATTTTAGCCATTTTTACTTGCGATTATAGGTACTATAAGGCAAGTTATGGATTCGTGCAGAAAAAAAATTTCGAGATAACAATCACACATGACATTACGATGATGGAGAAGTCGAAAAAAGTGGGTCTGGGAATTCCGTCCGTCTGTCTGTCTGTCTGTCTGTCTGTCTGTCTGTTTGTCTGTCTGTCTGTTCGCGCTTCTAGAGCCTGAACGGATGAGCCGATTTGCTTCAAATTTGGTATCTAGGATTTATTTGGCCGTCCCTCGGAACGTATTTTTTATTTTTGCTCTAGGCCCAAAAATAACGGCACCTGCCATACAATCGTGAAGAAAAAAATTGATTTTCTCAAAAACGGCTCTAACGATTTTGATAAAACTTTCAGGATGCTATTTTTGTAAGACAATCTATCTTTTGGTTAAAAAATATTTTTCAAAATTTGTCTTATAACGGTACCTCTCATAGAACCAGTATTTTCAAATCAAATTTTCTCGTAAACTATACATTTGCTTTCAATAAAATTTTGGCCACAGGAAGTCATTTATAATTTTATTAATATGGCATTTCAAAATTTTCAAAAACTTTTTTTTTTGATTTTTTATAATTTTTTCAAAAATTTTTTTGGTTTTCGAAATATGTTCTAAACGGGTATATTGATTTTTTTTAAATTATTTTTTCAAATGTAAACTACAGGTTGCCATATATTTGCATACCCAAATAAATTTCAAAATATTTTTTGGAAAAGTTTTTCAAAAATAACCTTTTTAAAAAAAAACTGGTCGAACGATTTTCAATATTTTTTTTTCCTAGATTCGCGTATAGCTTTGAAATTTTATTGTATACTTTGTTTTTCCGAGAAATCTCTCAAACTAATTTAAAAAATAAAAGAATTTTCGAAATTATTTAAATTTTTGTTTAAATCCATATATGCAGCCACTAAGCAATTGCTTATCATAAGAGCAAGTTCGTGCGACCCAGTCGTGCATTTTATTTATCAAAGTAAAGGTGTAGGTATTAAAAATATAATTAAAACATATATTGTCATTCCCTTTTAAAATGTCTTCGTTCTTTCACAAACTTCACCTTTAATAGTGAAGACAATGTTAAGAGTCAATTTTGTGCTGAATAGTCCAACTCCTTCCACAGACTCGTTTGGAACAAAGTTTATGTTTTGTTTTTATAAGTGCGGCCTCTGGTACGTAAAGATGCATCATAGCATGACAGAGCAAATAAGGACTCAAGTCGTCGGTGACATATCGTTTGAAACTTTTAATTTATTTTTATGCCTGAGTGTCATAAAATGCTTTATAAATATACTACGAGTATATTGCACTTCTTGTGTCCTTACACTTTTAAAGAAAAATAAAACTAGCGTTTAAAAGTACATTTTACTTAAAAAGAATTGAAACAGATGCGACATTTTTTCTTCAAAAAAAGATAAAAGTTAAAAGACATTGTGAAATATACTACCAATATGATTTAAGACGGGCAAAAACAAAAGCTTTCAGAGTTACCATGCTAAGGTAAATATGCTAATGATCAAAATTCATTTCCTTGAAAATTTCTTAATTATACGCACAAAAAGTGTTAACTACTGTTTAAGAGGAAGAACTTTCGAACCAAAAGAGAGTTTATGGTTTGAATAATGCTAACTAATATACTAGGGTTTTGATGTACGCACATCTGCTGGCAAGGAGAGATATGGAATACTCACACTCAATGAACCAATTTTTGAAAGGACAAAAATTAAGAAAAAATGCTACTCTCAGAAAAATGAAAATTACATTATGTACATTACATTTTATTAATCTACTCCGTCGATGAATCGATCGAAGTAGACACACTTACAAGCACTGCACTGGCAGGGCCCGATCTAGGGGGGGGCGCGCCGGGCATTTGCCCGGGGCGGCAAATTTCAAGGGCGGCAGAATTTGAAAATTGAAGATTATTAAAGCTATGTCTTTCAAAAAATTGTTTACTTGTTTCCTTCTAATTAAGATCATCATGGGATAAAATATATAAATCAGAAAGAATTTTGATTTTTCTCACACAAGTGTGATGTGTGTGGGGAGCTGAAGTAAATGTAGTCTCTCAACTCTCAAGTAACCGAAAAAACACACAAAACATTTTATCCGTCATCAGAATTATATTCATGTTTCCCTACTTTCCCAGTCCCTCATACATAAATATGTAGGATTGTAGGTACAGTAAAACTACTTTATAAGGAGCTCGCCTTTCTATAGCAAATTTCATTTTGTTCCCCTTCTTCTTAAAAAAATATCCCATATTAGTTAGGTTCCATCGAATGTATAGATGTATTGAGAAATGTACAGTTATCTAGTTTAAGTTTGCAAAGTCGCGTTTCGATGGTAAAACAAGTTCAATCCTCAGTTGTTTTAACAAAGCTGTCATTGGTACTTTTGACAATTGGTCCGATGAAGACTAAGGTCTATTGTCAGCGATATGATCAATAATAATCGAGAGCAATTGCAATTTGAAAAGAGTTTACTTCAGACGAGACAAAAAAGCCCTACTATAGTGATTAGAGAACTGCATTTCAGAATTTTTGAAGTTTTATTGAAACAAGTGATAAAACTAAAGATGATCAATTTTTTAATTTCTAAATTGGAAGATTTGTATGATAAAATAAAAAAAAATTTTAAATGCGCAATAAAAAATTGAATTTCTTAACAAAAGATATGAATTTCTTATTTATACCAATTTTCTTTGAAAATACAAAGAAACACGAGGTTTCAAAACACATTTCACATTTCTTTATAACGAATTTTATAATTTTTTTATTTTCTGTTCCCTTGAAGGTTCGCCATACAAAAATTTGACTGTATGTCATGTATGTACGATGATAGCGAAGACGAAAAAAGATGGTATAAAAATTCTGTCCGTCTGTCTGTATGTATAGACACCTACAGCCCAAACGGGTGGGCCGCATTGCTTCAAACTTGGTATATAGACTTTTTTAGGTATTGTACAGAGGAAAATTGAAATTTTTTTTAGCTCGAAAAATAACGGTACCTGCCATATAACCGTTACGTTAAAGCTTATTTTTCTCAAAAACAGCTCAAACGATTTCGACTTAAAAAAATCAGTGTTGCTTTTTAAGTACGACCAATCATATGGCTGAAAAAAAAGTTTTAAATAAATGTATTTGCTGAATACCTATGAACTGGCGTTTTTGAATTTTTTTTGAAAATTTTTTTCAAAAACTTTTTCAAAAAAAATTTTTTTTCTCAAAAACCGCTTCACAGATTTTCATAAATTTATTCTCATAAATTTAAATTTATCCAAGAAATAAAATGGCGTACTTTTATTTCAGCTTAAATTAGTTTAAGTATTTATTTAAGAATTTTGAAAAATTTATTTTTATCAAAATCTCAAGCCCCTAGACCACTGTCTCACAGAGCAAGTTCGTGCGACCCAGTCGTGCATTTTATTTTTTTGAGAATGCACTTTCCAGCACTTTATGCGTTTTTCTGTTTTCATTCAGAAAAGAGCTCTGAACAAAGTTCGAGTTTATCGAGCTCGCTCTGAACGTCCTCTGAACCAATTGTGTTCAGAGCGCTCTGAACTATTAATGAAACGAATTTAATATCCCATTAATTTCCTTTTCTTTTGCTTTTTTTAACACTTAAAATCAATTCGGTGGCCATTTTATTTGTTTTTATTTCCAGCCGCCGCGCCGCTTAAATATCGATTGAATTGGTATTGGTTGGTTTCGAAGCGTATCTGATATGTGAAATTCGGCCCTATTGGAGTTACCGTTATAAAGAATTTTATAGACAAATTTATTCCAACCAAAACACACATTTTACTCAAATTTTTTTTTAACAAAATCGTATAAACCGTTTACTACCTAAATGAGTCTGTCAATAAAAATCACATGGCAGGTACCATTAATTTCGGAGCTAGAATGCTAGGTCCAAAAATCAATCTATCATTGATCGTAATGTCATGTTTGATTGTCCAAAAGAAAATTTCCAACAATATTACATTTTTACGGGTTGGAATGAATACCTCCATTTTTTAAAAGTCGGTCAAAAAATGCACCAACAATTTTATAACTTATATGTTCTCATTGCAAAAGGGCGGCAAATTAAATGTTTGCCCAGGGCGGCAAAAAAGCTGGATCGGGCCCCGTGCACTGGCAACTTAGGCCTTTAGCTGAAGACAACACAATAACGACAGAAAGAGACAGACAGAACAGAAGAGAGAAGAACACACAAACATATGCCAACAGCAACGCAGTTATAAGTTTTGACTGTCCTCCATCTAACTACTAACCACGAGCAAGAATGCTTCATTTCGCTGATCTATTGGGAGAAAAATGAAAATTTTACTGTACATAAAGCTATTTTCGTAACATAACTTTTTCATTAAAACAAAATATTCTCAGAAACTTCTATTTTGGTTTCGAAATATTTAATGGCTGCCAGTTCAAGACACCTATCTTTGGACTTCGAAACGCAATAATAATGTAATACTTTAAAATGGCAACAAAAAAACATTTTTTTTAAAGAATACAAGCTAGGTTTACTGAACTGTTGTGTCTGCTTCCTTAGATGCTGCTTCCTAAGATGCCCTATAAGCAGTGTAATAAAACAAAAATAAAAATCCCGAGGTTAAAGTTATAGCCATGCAAAAGAAATGTCTTAAATAACTTTAAGTAAGTGCGATTCTCTTGACTCCATAGCCCCAAGGTAGTGATGGAGAGCAATAATTTTGCATGTAAATTGCTTTTCCTTTTACTAACACTTGAAGTTAAAAAGTATTTCAAAGAAACATTCAATCTCACCTTAAAGAAGAAACTTTACCCATGATGTATCTTTATTTTTTGCCTAAGGAGACGTTAATTGAGTGGCCGTTATTACTTCTGAGGCTTTTTTTTGGCAAATTTTTACTGTCAAGATAACTGATGCGATGGATGTTGAATGTGAACCACACCTAAACGTCAAGTTTTTTTCTGCATTTTATTTGACATATCTCAATTTCAGACTGATTCAATTTGAACCATGGAAAGATACACAATCGAACAACGAGTTAAAATTATTCAGGCTTATTATGAAAATGGGCGTTCAAATCAAAATGCATATCGTGCAAAATCATCTTCAGTGATGAGGCACATTTTCACCTCAGTGGATTCGTCAATAAGCGAATGATAATCCAAGAGTGATTGTCGAAAAACCAATGCACCCACAAAGAGTGACTGTTTGGTGCGGTTTATAGGCTGGCCGTTTTTTTTTCCATTATGAGGCCGGTCAGGCAGTTACTGTGAATGGTCTTCGCTATCGTGAAATGATAACGATCTTTTTATGGCCCGAATTGGAAAATATCGATGTGGACGATATGTGGTTTCAACAGGACGGTGCTACTTGCCACGCAGCTAACGAAATAATGGCTCTTTTGCGCGACAAATCCAATGGCCGTGTTATCTCACGTGGTGGCGATGCCAATTGGCTGCCAAGATCATGTGATTTGACTCCGTTGTACTTCTTTCTTTGGGGTTATTTGAAAGAAAAATTGTACGTCGATAAGCCAGCAACAATTGAAGAGCTAAAGGATGAGATAATTCGACACATTAACGGCATAGAACCTCAATTAAGCCTCAGCGTCATCGAAAATTTGGGCCATCGGATGGAGGTGTGCCGCCGAGGTCGCCGCGGCCTTTTGGCCAATATTTTATTCCATACATAATTGAACCATACCAGTATTATCATAATAAAAAGAAATGACAGTAATTTCTTAAATAATTTGTGTTTTATTCAAACAACATCGGCCCTTAAAATTTAACCACCCTTTACTTCAAATCTAACTTTCGAAATAGACTGTCATTAATTATTATTCTAATGCTGACATTGCGATAGTGTTTTTCCTATACACGGTCATTCATTTCATGATTTCAAGTGGTTAGTGCTGGCATTTGACACCTGTCAAACTAAGCTTTTATCTAAAGCCATTTGAATGAAAATTTATAATGAAATAAAGTTTTCATCAAAGGTGTATGTGTGTGTTTTTTTTTTATTAACTTTAGTTTCGAAACCGAAAAATGAATGACCCTATAATACTTCTTTCGCCTATAATGATAAATGCGCCCTTCTAAAACCTTTCCAGGAGCTGCCTGTAACAAGAGCTACTGCCCATATGCATAGGTTTTACTGGATATCAAAATGAAAAATAATGTTTGTTCTTTTGGATGTATAGAACAGTGGCAGCACTGTTTTTCTCAACAGCCATTTTGTCTGTTTTGTTTTCGCTGCACGTTCACTCTAAATAACAATACTCATCATTTGAGACGTCTTACAGAGCGTACGGAAGAACATATTGCTGCTGCTGCAGAGCGTAGCATCGAGGAAGAAAAGAAGGAATCCATCCGACATCGTGTACAACAATTGGAATTGTGTTCATCCATTTTATGGAAAATTTTACCGAAAGACCTTGGTTTGCTGGCCTAAAAAATCCAAGTCGTGCAAGAATCAATGCCGCACAATCACCGGGCACGGGACCGGACGGCGGGAGTACATGTGACGAATGGGCTCCAAACGAGATTGCTGTTGATCCCGATATTCATCAGAAAATATTATTTAGGGATAAAGCTCATTTGTGTTTGAATGGCTACGTCAATGAGCATTTGGAGTGTGGATAATCCTCAAACTATTGTTGAGACACCGTGACATCCAAGAAAACTGCGAGGACCTAACGACTGGGGTACATCTTTAAGCCAAAGCCGTTGGTCATACGCCAGATATCACACTCAAATAAAAATGGCAGAGAATAATCTTTCAATTAAAGTCAATTTTATGGCATTAATTAACTGTGTTTTATATCATTTTATAGTTCTATTCCTCCACACACAAAAAAAAAACCTTTATTACCTATATTCTCTTAACATAGATTTTGATTCCTTGTTAGTGGTAACATACTTTTTTGATCCGTCGTTTAATTATTTCAATTTATCAAACCCACTTTGACCAGCCATTTCCATTTTATTTGTATTTCTTTTGTTGGTATAAGAAACAATATATATAATTTGCTGTAAGCTTTATCTGGCATTCAGTCACTGTTATTGCGTTTTATTTTATTTTGCATTGAATCCACACAAAAACCCCAAAAAGCCCCTCTTCATTATTTTCATTTTCGCAGAACAATATCCAATGTTGTACAATCCAAAAGAACCCCTGATTCATTTTCAATTGAATTCAATTTAATTTCGATTTTCAGCTTGAACACAACAATGCTACCGTACTCCCCAATTAAGAAATTACCATCGATGAAATATCCCGATCCCCGTGCCGCACTGAATCTGAATGGTATTTATTTCGAATCCCATTTGCCAGAATCAAGGAGGCACAAAACAAAAGTCTAAAGCAAAACAGGCATTTAAACAATTCAGTTAATAGCAAACAGACATAATGTCGGGTAGATGAAAGTCATGTGAAAAAGCTTCATCGTCGTTGAGTCGTGTCGGGCAGCGAAAATGTCCTCCCCGAACTTATCCTTACATACCTACATCTTTTGTTGCTTTTTCCCAAAATGATTATTCAAAAAGCCAATCAGTAATGTTTCATCCTCGAGAAATCACGTGAAATGGAACGAGGCCTCCACTTAGAGCTTCCCAGGCTATGATGATAATACGTGGAGTATTAAGAGGGGAACACATATGAACGGAAGCCGTTTCCTTTTTTCCACTGATAGACATTATGCAGGTTAGGTATTCAATATCTCTGTGGAAATAGCTTAGTGAGCATTCCATTCAGAAATTCTCCTTGCTACTCAGGGCTCCGGGGCCTTGTGTAGCAAACGAACTGGAAACACAGAGAGCAAGAGAATACGACAGCACCCTCTGTTGTCTGTTACCTAGGCTTCAGTTCTTATACCATTGGGTGAGAGGACTAATAAATTACGAAAACTTACTTATTCTCATCAGGACTTGGCCTCTTTTGCGATAGAGCCCATACCAATCACTCTCATGCCATCCCAGCTACAAACCTATATTGACGGTGGGTGAGTTTCGAATAATATGAAAAGAATTTTAGCTTCGTGATAAGAAAATGTTGATATCACTGGATTCTCATGGATCAGTAGCCTTTGAACATGTGCAGTACATTTAATTTATCAAAAATAATTCAAAACAATCCTTTACCATCCAAATACAAAGGATAACAGAAAAAGCCTCCCCCACATAATGATACCAGAAATCGAATGAGAACAATAGAAATTAATTCATTGGCGAAAACAGGACACTTTTTTTAGTTGAAAAGCTTCAATGCAAAGTGTCACAACACAAATCACCACCTGCCTATCGAGACGCAAGTGGGTTGGAAATTTCTTGTTGAAAAGTCCTTGACAAGCTGATCAAAGGATATAATGAACTGTTGTGACAGTATTTTTCGTCATTATCTTCAGCTGTCAGTCGTCGAGTGTAATGTTTTCAAAGCCAGTTTTATATAAATGTGTGTGCAAGAACAGAAAAAAGACGGTAGCAATGAATAACTAGATATGGCGACTTAAAAAAGAGTGTTGAAACTATCAACGAAGTATATTTAATCAGAGTGATCAATGTTGCCACTTTGTAAGAAAACAAATAAAATGCACGACTGGGTCGCACGTACTTGCTATGTGGCTGCAATAGCAGGATGATAAAAAAATATTTGAAATTTTTTGGAAAAAGGAATTGCATTTAAAATAGGCAACAGAACGTAAAGAATGTATACTGTATTTTTCACAGTAGTTGGTATAAGAGACTTTGAAGTTATTGTATTGAAAAAGGGACATTCATTTAGACTGGCATACTAAAGATATGGACTGGACAAACTGACTCAACTTAAGTTTAAAATAGAGGTTTTGTTGGATAACAAAGTATAATTTGCCTTTAAAAAAAGGAGTGAGATGATAAGAAATTATAGTCGACATAGATTGAGACAATTATTTTAAATTTTAATTGCAAGAAAATTCGTTTGGTGTAATTTAGTTGAAAAGGACTCGACACACAATTTTAAACTAGGATTGGTATTCCCAGTATCTCTTTTCAGTTTTTTAAGTTTAAAATTTAAGGTATTAAAGAAAACATCTTCTCAAAGGACTTTAAGCCGTGGCTTTCCATTTCATTCCGAATAATAAAAACGCCAAAAGCAACGACTTTTCATTTGTGACCTCTCAATTTTTGGTTATACTTCAGTTTTATTTCCTTTTTTTGCGATTATAGGTACTATAAGGCAAGTTATGGATTCGTGCAGAAAAAATAAAATGCACGACTGGGTCGCACGAACTTGCTCTAATGAGTGACAGTGGTTTAGGGCCTTGAGATTTTGGTAAAAATAAAATTTTCAAAACTCTTAAATAAATACTTAAACTAATTTGAGCTGAAAAAAAAGTACGCCATTTTATTTCTTGGATAAATTTGAATTTATGAGAATAAATTTATAAAAATCTGTGGAGCGGTTTTTGAGAAAAAAAGTTTTTTTTGAAAAACTTTCTGTCTGTCTGTCTGTCTGTCCGTCTGTCTGTTCGCGCCTCTGGAGGCTGAACGGGTGGGCCGATTTGCTTCAAATTTGGTATCTAGGATTTATTTGGCCGTCCCTCGGAACTAATTTTTACTTGCGATTATAGGTACTATAAGGCAAGTTATGCATTCGTCGAAAAAAAAGTTTTGAGATAACAATCAAACATGACATTACGATGATAGCGAAGACGAAAAAAGATGGTCTTAAAATTCTGTCCGTCTGTATGTCTGTCTGTCTGTCTGTATGTATGGACACCTACAGCCCAAACGGGTGGGCCGAATTGCTTCAAACTTGGTATATAGACTTTTTTTGGTATTGTACAGAGGGGAAATTGAAATTTTTTTTTTAGCTCAAAAACTAACGGTACGTGCCATACAACCGTTACGTTAAAGCTTATTTTTCTCAAAAACGGCTCTAACGATTTCGATTTAAAAAAATCAGTATTGCTTTTTAGGTAAGACCAATCATATGGCTGAAAAAAAAGTTTTAAAAAATAGCTAAGAACGGTACTTTCCATAGGACCGTTTTTTTTTTGCTTTCGACTATCTCGAAAACGACTCAACCGATTCCTTCGAAATTTCACACACATATAGCTGTAGGTAGCTCAATTTGTATTGCATACCAATATTTTTGAAAAATATTTTTTTGTATTTTTAAAAGCATTAAAAAAAAAAAAATTTTAAATTATTATTTTGAAAACTACTTATTAAATTTTTTTCTAAAAATTTTAAATAAATGTATTTGCTGAATACCTATGAACTGGCGTTTTTGAATTTTTTTTGAAATTTTTTTTTCAAAAAGTTTTTCAAAAAAAACTTTTTTTCTCAAAAACCGCTCCACAGATTTTTATAAATTTATTCTCATAAATTCAAATTTATAAAAGAAATAAAATGGCGTACTTTTTTTTCAGCTCAAATTAGTTTAAGTAATTATTTAAGAATTTTGAAAAATTTATTTTTATCAAAATCTCAAGCCCCAAGACCACTGTCACACATTAGAGCAAGTTCGTGCGACCCAGTCGTGCATTTTATTTATTTTTGCTCTAGGTCCAAAAATAACGGCACCTGCCATACTACTTGAAGACAAAAATTGATTTTCTCAAAAACGGCTCTAACGATTTCGATAAAACTTTCAGCATGCTATTTTTGCAAGAAAATCTATCTTTTGGTTTGAAATTTTTTTTCAAAATTTGTCTAATAACGGTACCTCTCATAGAACCACTATTTTCAAATCAAATTTTCTCGTAAACTATACATTCGATTTCAATAAAATTTTGGCCACAGGAAGTCATTCATAATTTTATTAATATGGCATTTCAAAATTTTCAAAAACTTTTTTTTTTGATTTTTTATAATTTTTTCAAAAAATTTTTTGGTTTTCGAAATATGTTGGAAACGGGTAGATTGATTTTTTTATACCCTATTCCATAGAATGGGTATATTGTATTTGGTGTGGAGTTTGTAACATAGAGAAATAATACCGTTAGGTATAGAAAAGTATATATATTCTGACTCAGAATCAAAAGCCTAGTCGATTTAGCCATGTCCGTCCGTCCGTATGTATACTCTCTAGAGGTCGCAATTTTTGAGCTAGAAAGCTGAAATTTGGTATATATAATCTTTGGTTCAAGAGTAAGGCTAAGTTCTTGAACCGGCAAAATCCGCCCACAAACACGCCCACAATCGCTATTTTTGTTGAGCAACCTCAATTTGGTAAAATTAAATTATGTTTTTTGTACAGTTACGATAAAAGCATTACGCTAAAATTTTGCACACGTAAGCGTAAGGTAAACTTTCTTCCAATTAAATAAAAATATTTTAGTTTAGGCGTGGCTGACGCCCATTTTTCATACAAAACCATCAATATGGTTTTTATAAAATAACAATTGTTATATTAATGCGAAAAACATTAAATTTTGTGGGTATTACTTGCCCATAAACATCTTGTGTATGATATCAAAAAAATTTATTTTGGGCGTGGCTGACCGCCCACTTTTCACTAGAAACTATTAAAAAATTGTTTTTGTAAATAAACGGTATTTATAATGATTCCACAAGCCAAAATTTTGCGTCTCTTAATAGAAACTAAAAAGTTTGTGTATGAAAAGAAATTTTTGAATTTTGGGTGTGGCTTACGCCTACTTTTCATGAAAGAACGAAAAACGTAGTCTCAAATATTTAAGGTACTTCCAATATTCAATTTAAACCTTTTTCCTTCCGTTCGTTATTTGAGAAATATGTCTCTACATTTTCTTGTGTAAATTTTTTCAATACGCCCACTTTTGAAGGCGGGATTTTGATAAAATACCTTTGTTCAGGTAAGATTCTTTAAAAGCTTTTCGATTAAGCTGTAGTTTTACACATATGCCTAAATACTGATCAAAGCTCAGTGAGTGCTTCAAATTTTTCAGACACGCCCACTTTTAAGGGGCGTTTCCGTCAAAAATCGTATAATGCATTAATTTTTTAACGTTTTTTAACTATCGGTCGCAGTTTTGAAGTAAACAGATAAACACTTGGATTTATATTCCTTGGTTACGTAGCAGAGTGTGGTCCAAGAATTGTTAAAAAAACACACATAATCGCTATTTCCATTCCAAATCTAATTTTTAAAAATTTAAGTTTTCCCTTGTTTTGTTCAAATCGATCTGCAAGAATAAAATTGAATGTCACTGAGCTCATACTAATTGCCTTGGCAATAAAAAGTTTTAAATTTGGGCGTGGCGCACGCCTTTTTTACTGTGCCAGCACTAATTGAACATCACACCACAGAAAATTAATGTTATTGAATTTTTTTCTGTCTGCTAAAAAAGAATTTTGTTTCTGAAACTGAAATATCGGCTGGCTGCGGCCTGCGGGAGGCAGACGCATACACATACAAAAATATAGGGAATAGGGTATCCAACAGTTCGCTGCAAACGTACTGTAGCTCTCGCTTATGTTTTTTAAATTATTTTTCAAATGTAAACTACAGATTGCCATATATTGGCATACTCAAATAAATTTCAAAATATTTTTTGAAAAGGTTTTTCAAAAATAACCTTTTAAAAAAAAACTGGTCCAACGATTTTCAATACTTTTTTTTTCCTAGATTGACGTATAGCTTCGAAATTTTATTGCATACTTAGTTTTTCCGAGAAAACTCTTAAACTAATTTAAAAAATAAAAGAATTTTCGAAATTATTTAATTTTTTTTTAATATCCATATATGCAGCCACTAATTGCTTATCATAAGAGCAAGTTCGTGCGACCCAGTCGTGCATTTTATTTTTTACGCCTTGCATCTTAAAAAGGGAGTCCTGAGTCCTGACAGTAAATTAGAACTTCGAGTGGAAAAAATTATAAAACCCATCGCACAAAGTGCATAGGAGAAAAGGAAAGAAGGTCAAAAGATAAGCTGATGAAAAGTCTGAAAGCATGGAATGTGATGTTCGGAAACTTATTTAAGCCTTTCGCTTATAACAATAAAAGGAGGTATCTGAGTGGTATTTAAAAAGAGATGTTCCATGACCTTGTTATGAGGACTTTGTTGAAAAAAAAAAAAACGGCTTCGCTAAATATTATTGCACTATAAGCAAGGAATATAAATTCAAGATAATATTATTCGTATAATATAATAATGTTGCATTTTAAATAAAATTTTAAAGTTGTTCATAACTTTTCGGAGATTTTTTTTTTTTGAAAATAATTCCTTCTCTCGTATGAAATTTAAAATTGCCAAGTTCCACACAAATATTGGAAAAAAAGATAGTAAAGGCCTCTAAGTTGAAGTGAACATTATGTATCGCAACGATTGAAACATGAGGTTCATTAATTATTCAATAATTTACGTAGACGTTTTCTCTTTTAACAAGCACTTGATGATAATATTTTATTACAGCTTTGTCACAAGTAATCATGAACAGTAGTATTATTACAATCCTTTTAAATTGTCCCACTTTGTAATGCTTCTACTTTGTTCCTGACTTGTGTCTTTATGTCATGTCTGGCAAAACTTCAAATCAAATAAATGTTGACAAATTGTTGCGAGAAGGTCTTTTTTGGTGGCAAACACCCCAGCTGGAATTGCGTGGACGTGCCATTCAGATTTCAAATCCAAAACATAAGATACTCAGCTTCAGAATATTAATTGATTCAATTATCTAAGAAATGCCTATTTGTGTCCCATTTCTTATGACACTGATGGCATTTATGCATAAGCATTAATGTCTTCGAGTGATGGTTTTATTACTCAAGTGCCGCAAAGGCTCCAAGCAAAATTAATAAAAATCAATTTGTAAGAAATTGGTTTTCGACAAGGAATTGAAGAATTGAAACTGATTGGTTGGCCGGAAAATTGTGTGTTTCTGAGGATTTCAATGTTGATAGTTGATATGATGGAGCATTGACTTTGGGTTCAGCTTGATCTGCAATGCTTTCAAGGAAGACTCATATTTTTCAATTTAACTTTTAAGTAACTACAGACAGACTACCATTGCATGACATAATTGAAACCACTTAAAGTTAAGTTTTGGGATATGAATAAAATAAGTGCCAGGCCAAAAGGTTATGTTGATCATTCCAGAATTTTGAAATCATAGGATGTTTGCGAGTCAAAAGGATTGAAAGCTTTGAATGATTTTTGAAGACAACGGTTACAACATATTTTCTGTGTCAAGCAAATAATGTGTCAGTAGTGAAATTCAACATAATTTGAGTGAATTTATAATTCACTGAAACCCTATCTCAAATGCATTGAAACTTCAAACAGAATACAACACAAAGAGTCATCAATGCCAAACAAACAAATGGCCAGTATTCATTACGATTCCATAACAAGCTTGAAAAAACAACATCAATTATTTTCTGAAAGCTTTTTAAATTTTATTGTTGAAATTGCACTTTGCCAGAAAAATATCAATATCAGAAAAACAAATATTTTTTTTCATTTGTTTCGCAACAAAAAAAAGAAAACTAAAAAACAGTCAATACAAAGGAACATGCGAAAACAATGGGACAAAATAATGTATTCCATAAATACTTAATTCGTAATGGAGTCACCCATATGGCTGGTGGTGTGACAGGACAAACAACTATACAGAAATAAATAAAACTACTACTTAATTTTATGGATATTGGTATAAAAAAAGAACGTAATAAATACAAAAATCCGGTACATTGTCATTGTCTTCGTCATGAAGTTATAAAACAATCTATTTGTTGTGAATTTAACCCAATTCGTTTTACGAAAATTAGGATGGTGTTCAAGTCATTATCTTCTTGTAATTATCTGCTTACACCTCTGCAACCTGAACAAATGGGTTGGTTTCTTCAAACTTGGTTGTTAGCATCTATATTTGGTAGTCTCTCATAAGTTATTTTTCATTTTTATATTGGTTAACCCACACACATTTTTTCATAATTCTAGTGACAGTGGCATCATTTTTGTTAAGGGAAATTACTTAGACTGAGAAGTATTATTTTTATTTATATCATACATCATGGCGATACAAACGGCATTGACATGCTCCGTTTAACTTAGTCCATTACACAAATTACATTCCCATGCAGAATCAATCCTTCACGGTCTATTAAAACATTTTCCGATAAAATCAAAGCGTCAAAAGGGATACATTAACACACATCCATCTTTCTGGAAAAACACAATTTAAACCAACGCAACACCGATCAAATTGACAAATCCTATCGTTTTCATCGAAGGGGTTAAATTGTGCATAAAATGTCTGCTGATACTGACACCCAAAGTGACCGATGACTTTACATACATTGTATCGATTAGCCGCTGTCAATAGTCCCTACACTAGAAGCAAGCATTTTGAGGGTACTATAAGGTCCTAGACCTTGCCATTAGATATTTTACTTAAAGTTCAGCATAGCATTATGTACTTTGATCGGAATAAGGGGTGGAAATGAGGTTAAATCGAGATATCTGGATACCACCCACCAATGATACTATAGTGTTTTTGTTTCGACTTTTATTCTGGCCATATGTAGAGTTAATGCATTCTGGAGGGGCTGGCTCCCAAACTATTTTCATAGTGCTCCATTATCTCGAAACGAGATCTTTACGTATCCCTTTTGTACACACAACGTTGATAATATTCTCAATTTTATTTTCATTTCCCCCGGTCTTTTAACTTAGCTGGTAGACCCTGCTATTTTTATACCTCTTCCAATAAACATACCTCATGAGTCATGACTGAACACTGTTTTTCAGAAAATTGTTAAAGTCAAAGTTAAAGTGGACGGAGAGATGAATTATTTGGTGGTACATTTCATAAATGCATTGAAATAAATTAATGTAAATGGTACCTATATATATTTTTTTTTTTTTTTTTTTTTTTTTTAAATAAAGGTCCATTAGTGAAACAAAAATTCGTGTTTATAAAACGTGCGAATTTAATGGGTTTCTTTGATTTTATCAAATATCAAATTTAAGTTGAAAACTATTTCTTAGGTTCGTGAAATTCTTAACCAAAATCACAATTACCAATTTTGATGAAAATAAATTTCGTATGTTATTTTCACAACATCGGTATGATGAAGCACATTTACATATTTAACAAAATTTTGTATAATGTTTTGTTCTTTTAAATTTCGGTTGTAAGCAAAATACATACATATATATCTTAATTTCATTAAATTGAAACTTTATTTTATCAAATTCATACAAAATTGCGTCCAATTATTATTAGCATCTATTTAACAAACCAATGTCTTTAGATATAACGATTTTGAAAACTTATCCTTTTTCGTTCTAACAAAATGTTTTGTTTTATAAGCTTAAAATTTTATATTCAAGATTATGTTATTATAATTTTCATCATGTTTAATTTACATGTCAAAATCTTTTCTTTCATGACAGGAAAAACAGTTAAAATTGATTCACTTTTAAGAGATTACTAGTATTTATTATTTACGTACTTATAGTCTCCATTTTTAATATAAAACATAAGCAAGAGCTACAGTACGTTTGCAACGAACTGTTGGATACCATATTCCCCATATTTTTGTATGTGCATGCGTCTGCCTCCCGCAAACAGCCGATGTTTCAGAAACAAAATTCTTCTTTAGCAGACAGAAAAAAATTCAATAACATTAATTTTATGCGGTGTGATGTTCCAATTAGTGCTGGCGCAATAAGAAAAAGGAGTGCGCCACGCCCAAAGTTAAAACGTTTTATTGCCAAGGCAATTGTTATTAGCTCAGTGACATTCAATTTTATTCTTGCAGATCGATTTGAAAAAACAAGACAAAACTTAAATTTTTAAAAATTAGATTTGGAATGGAAATAGCGATTATGTGTGTTTTTTTAACAATTCTTGGACCACACTCTGCTACGTAACCAAGGAATATAAATCCAAGTGTTTATCTGTTTACTTCAAAACTGCGACCGATAGTTAAAAAACGTTAAAAAAATTAATGCATCATACGACTTTTGACGGAAACGCCCCTTAAAAGTGGGCGTGTCTTAAAAATTTGAAGCTTTAACTGCGCTTTGATCAGTATTTAGTTATATGTGTAAGACTACAGCTGAATCGAGTAGTTTTTAAACAATCTTACCTGAACAAAGGTATTTTACCAAAATCACGCCTTTAAAAGTGGGCGTATTGAAAAAATTTACACAAAAAAATGTAGAGATATATTTTTCAAATAACGAACGGAAGGAAAAAGGTTTAAATTAAACATTGGAAATGCCTTAAATTCTTAATGCTGCGTTTTTCGTTCTTTCATGAAAAGTAGGCGTAAGCCACGCCCAAAATTCAAAAATTTCTTTTCACACACAAACCTTTTAGTTTCTATTAAGAGACGCAAAATTTTGGCTTGCGGATTCATTATAAATACCGTTTATTTACAAAAACAATTTTTTATAGTTTCTAATGAAAAGTGGGCATCAGCCACGCCCAAAATCAATTTTTTTGATTTCATACACAAGATGTTTATGTGCCAGTAAGACCCACAAAATTTAATGTTTTTCGCTTTAATATAACAATTGTTATTTTATAAAAACACTATTGATGGTTTTGTATGAAAAATAGGCGTAAGCCACGCCCTAACTGAAATATTTTTATTTGTTTGGAAGAAAGTTTACCTAAAGCTTACGTGTGCAAAATTTTAGCGTTATGCTTTCATCGTAACTGTACAAAAAACATAATTTAATTTAACAAAAATGGCGGTTGTGGGCGTGTTTGTGGGCGGATTTTACCGGTTCAAGAACTTAGCCTTACTCTTGGACCAAAGATTATATATACCAAATTTCAGCTTTCTAGCTCAAAAATTGCGACCTCTAGAGAGTATACATACGGACGGACGGACGGATGGACGGACGGACATGGCTAAATCGACTAGGCTTTTGATTCTGAGTCAGAATATATATACATACTTTTCTATACCTAACGATATTATTTCTCTATGTTACAAACTCCACACCAAATACAATATACCCATTCTATGGAATAGGGTATAAAAAACCTATATGTATGTTGCACTGATTATTATTAGAAAATAGTTCACTGAAATTTAAAATCCCGAGAAGCACTACAAGCATTTCAATTCTTTTATTTTTCTGTACAACCAGGAATTTAAATAAAAAACCAACAAAACTTTTTGAAATTTCACATTTGCATCCTTTAAATACCAAGCAAGCGAGATGCTTTATATTCCTGTATAATGTTACAGGAAACCCAGCGTCGTTCAACGAAAATATTTACATTCACCTTCTATCCCTTTTTTTTTTTGCATTCAAGAAAGGAGACAAAATAACCTCAAGCACCTTTATGTATTTTTAAACAAAAATTAAAGTTAAAAAAGCAAAGTCGTCAGCTATGCAGTAAAATGAAAAACAACGCAATTCCTTTGCAGCCATAGCGTACAGGATTTTTTTTTGCATCCCGCACTATATAAAACCAGGAATTAAATTGAGTATTCTTTAATAACTTACAACTATTACTTTAATGTGTAAGACGATATTTTTGTTCCTCTCATTGTTTTGCTTTCGAGAAAATCCATGTACTTATTAATAAATATTATAATATATACCTACATATGTACATATTTATTTATAATAAAAATAGATTGCTAAAAAAACAATTATTAGAGAGCCGAATCAAACTACATACATACATATGTATGTAGGTACGTGAAACAACAAAAAGAGAATTAATACATTTTTTGAATGCGACATTTCTTGGCCAAAACGGCGAGGTACAAAATTCGAAGTAATTTTTATGCGAAATAATAGCCCAGTCTGATAAGACATTTAAAAAAAAATTGCGAAACAACTTTATGTGAAATAACAATAACATTCTTAAATGTGCGTTTTATGATGTTAGTCAAAGAAACATCGTTTAATGAATCAAGTTGCAAGAAGTTTATATCAACCGCACCAGAGCCATTATTGTCTCAAATATCCAATTGCAACTTTACTCAAACTTACACGACAATATTAATAGAAAAGTTATTGGTTCAAATATTTCAGTATTCGATCTGGAAGAAATCTATCTCTTAAAACACTTACCTGCATTTGTATCTGACAAATAAGGTGAAACTAAAAACAACTTCATAATAATAACAAAATAATTATTATTTTTATAATCAAGAAAAACTTTATGTCAAAAAAGATGACTTTGATTATAGAGAACTGAATGCTTTATTAAAATACTTTCAATAAAGTTCTGGAGTTGAATGGAAGTTTTTGATTTATTGACGAATTTATTATGAGGAAAAGTTTGGAATAACTTTGAGGCACCAAAACATGTAATCTGACGTTGAGGTAGGTACACACATACAAATATCTGTTAAGCTCCCACATTTAGGATTTCTACAAAAAAAAACAATCGAAACAAACCTGCTTCTAAGAACACAAATGGAACATTAGATAACCTATAGAAAGGTTTATTTTCGATTTTGTATCAAGAGTAGGTACATATTTAATTACATTACAGGGAATGCAAAAATGATAATCATTGGTTCTATGCATGCGTTAATTTGAAGTACTATGTACGTTGCTACAACACCTGACAAAAGGAAATAATATTTTTTAAAAGTCCTAAATTTTTAGAATAACGTGATCGAATCTATGTTTGACCATTTATATCTCGAGTTTGACAACACCGAATTTGATGATTCTTTTTTTGCCCAATAGGTATTTATTTGCACCAGGCTTGTCTGTAAAAAAAATAATGCCATGTATGCTACGTATGTTGCATATGTTGCAAATGCACTTGCCAGTGTGCAATCAATTAATGGTGGTCGTACAAGGCACTCTGCACTTAAATTGCCTTTAAACATCCAGGTTAACGAAGCGCCTACATGTAATATTTCTAAACCGTCGGCAATGACCAAAGTCTTGCAACGGTGTAGGATTATTGTATGGGATGAGTGTACAATGGCACAAAAAAAGTCACTTGAAGCTTTAGATCGAACTCTGAAAGATTTGCGAGGTAGCCAAGTAATATTTGGCGGCGCCATGATATTGTTGGCGGGTGACTTCAGACAAACTTTGCCGGTCATACCCCCATCGACTACTGCGGATGTCAATGCCTTAAATGTTCTCCTTTGTGGATATATTGTTAAAACACTCACTAAAGTGATCCATCTGCTGCAGAATTTTCAAAGCAGCTGTTGGATGTTGGAAATGGAAAAATGTCCGTTGACGTTGATAGTTCAAATGGCCAAATAACACTGCAAATTTCTATTGTATAAGGAATTCAAAGAAATAATTGGTTCAAAGTGTGTTTCCAAGTATTTCGGAGAACTGTAAAAATCGTACTTGGTTAAGTGAAAGAGCTAAAGGCAAAAATAAAGATGTCGCTGAAATTAATGCATCTATTTAAGAAGAAATAGATGGACAATTTGTTGCCAACAAATGAGTTGATGCATTTATAAATGAGAATGACGTAGTGAACTATCAGACGTAACTTTTGAATTCGATTGATTTACCGGGACTGCCACCTCATTATTTAGCTCTTAAAATTGGAGCCCCGATTATAATGCTGAGTAATATTAATCAACCTCAACTTTGCAATGGTACTAGACTAGCTGGAAAAAAGTGAATGAACAATCTAATTGAAGCTAGGATTATTAGTGGCAAATATAAAGGGGAAGATGTTTTGATCTCAAGAATTCCAATCATTCCACCTGATTTGCCATTTGATTTTAAACGTCATCAATTTCCTATTCGCCTTGCTTTTGCCATCACTATAAATAAAGCCCGAGGTCAGTTTTTGAAAATTTGCGGTATTGATTTCTCATGGTCAACTGTATGTTGGGTGTTCTAGAGTAGGGAAACCGTTCGCACTTTTTATTTATGTTAAAGATAGTAATACAAAAAATGTTGCTTATAAGAAAGCATTAGAATAAAATGTTAGAAATTTTAAAAACGCATTTTATTCAAATATTTTCTTTCTGCTTCCTTAAGTATTAGCATTTCTCCAGCCTGACGAATTGAAAAATTGTACGACTTTTTTTGGTTGTGAAATCTGCTCAGCGAAGTGAGCATGGGTTGAGAAAACAAACAGTCAAGTATTGGAATTTGGAATTGAGATTTGTTAATTGTCATGGCGAAGGCAAGATGAATTGGGAACTGAATTCGTTTAAGCTCAAAGGGCATATCTGTTGGGATAATTGGAATCCTCGGAATGAGAACAAACTTATCTTTAAATTTTCCGTTGAGTATGGTTGCGGGCATCACATCACTCTTCAGTTTTCTTATGACCAAGCGCGTTCAATAGCATAGTTTTGGTTGTTTTAGATTTCGAAGCTGATGACTACCGAGCCCGCCTTCAGTTGTAAATTGTGCTGTGGTAAGTCAGGTACATCTAAGGAGTTTAAATACTCAGTTGGATAATCAGTGGCTTCATCTTCGTTTGTTACACAGTCAATATATTTGTATGAATGCAGAGTACCAACGATTTGATTCTCAATTATAAAGTTTAAGTCATTCACATCTCTATCCTTAGCCGCCGAAATTGAACAGATCTTTTAAGGTTCGATAAAGAGCTTCCAATAAACTTTCTTCTATTTTGGGTTCAACAGTTCATTCGTTTGTACTTATTGGTCTAATTCATATCGATCATATTCACGTTCAGGTTCTAATTCTCTATTAAATGAGTCTTTCACTCTGCGATCTGGGGCTGGCACTCCTAACCTGACTAACAAACTGCCGCACATATGAGGTAACACTAACACATATCTTCGATCAAGAGCAAAGCCTGGTTATGCATCTCCTCATTAGCCTCTGTTGCAATAAAAAGAAAAACGACCGTTTGGTTTTAAGCTTCAAGAAGAACTGTGTATTGCATAATAAGAATAGTTGTAATTGTAACAAAAAGAAATATAAAAACTGTGATCTATGTACTAAGAAAAGAGAGTGTCATTGGAATGATACAGTACAATAATTGTTCCTATTATATTAATTAACTAAGAATAGAGAACAAAGCAGGGTTGCCATGAAACAATTCACAGAAACATTAACATAAAATATAAATTCTTAACAGCCTCAAGATCAAGATTTCTTGAACTGACACGAATTGGATGTAAAATGTCTTCTGCCATTTAAAAAAAAAACCGCTTCGCAGATTTCGATAATTTTTTTCTTTAAAACTAAAATAAATTCAAGCAATAAAATGGCGTACTTTTTTCATTGAATTAATATTTCTTTTTATCTTTTCTTATCTTATATAATAAAAAAATATTAAAAATGAGTTTGATATAAATGGTTTATAACAAAGCATTTGAATAAAATGTAAGATATTTAAAAATCGAATTTAATTCAAATTTTTCTTTCTATACCCTTTAATATTTGCATTTCTCAATTTATACGCCTCTTGGCTAAACTGAATTTTATAAAGAGGCAACAGCCCATTGCAAATCTGCTCAGCGAAGAGGGCATGGGTTTGCTAGTACTTTATAAATAAAGACACAAGACTCTTATCATCTTTTTTTTTATAATACAAATTACGGTGTATCAACCACCGGGTAACGTCGAACATCAGTACAAGGTGATTAGTCCCAAATTTCAATCTAGGACGTGTTGCAGATCCTTTATCTTGTTCGCCAACTCAAAGCTTGTATGCTTAGCAATATTTTATTTTGCAGTTGTGTCTAAACTGCTGAAACGATTATGACCAAACATAACCTCTCTAAGGGCTAATATTCAACTGTAGGTAAGGGTAACCGGCACAAGTTGGCTACAGGGCAGTGTTGGATAGTTACGCGTAACTTTGATATTTTAATTAGTTACACGTAACTAATGTAACTTATGTAACTAATGTAACTAATGTAACTAAATGTAACTAATTGTAACTAAATGTAACTAACTATAACTAATAGAATTTTTCAAATACAAAAACTCACATTTTATGTTAAATTGAAATTTAGAAGTTCCGTCCACAAACCCGATCTAATCACGTTTGACTACACTGTATTAAGGCAAAGCTGGATGATTGATATTGCCGTCGGGCCAGCTGCAAGCTGTGGCAACGGCAACCTGACAAGGAATACGTTTTTCAATTACTATATTTCTGCAAAAAAAATATAAAATAATAAAACAAAATAGATCTCGTTTGATTTCCTTTGGGCGAGCCAAATCTGAAATTTGAGACCAAATCTGAGATCAAATCTGAATTTACCATACAAAAATAAATCAAAATAAACAAAGAAATGTCCAAGAATCTCAAGAAAGAGGGGAAAACTTTAAATGTAAGTAAAAATCTTTTGTATGCTCCAAGAATATAATATTTTATTAGATTTCCTTTTCATCAGGAATACAGTAATTTCAATATGTACCTATTCCTTGCCAGGTTGCCGTTGCCTTGCTAATAAAAGAATTTTGTCAATAGTCGATTGGGATTCAGGATGAAATGTGTTTTTTTTTAATTTTTTATTATTAAGTTAGAGTTAGTTTTATTTAGTTACAGTTAGTTACATTTAGTTACATTAGTTACATTAGTTACATTAGTTACGCCAAATATTGGGCGTAACTAATTCATATTAGTTACGCGTAACTAAACGAGTAACTTACTTCATGTAACTTGCCAACACTGCTACAGGGGCATGTGTACGTAGACTGCTGTCAAGAAATTACAGTTCATTGAAAAGTATTGATAATTGCAATCATGTTAAATGAATCATATCAATCATTCAATACTTTTCAAATGAAGAATCTAAAACTGATCGGAAAACGAAAACGGAATTCAGTCATTGCAATATAGATAATAAGACAACACTCGAAGGAAGGTATACCGAAATCTTTGCTGAGTATAACCATCTTACTCAGCTTGTCGATGAGCCTACTCGTATACCGGATGTTGATGGGCATTCCGCCCATACTCTTGTTTTGTTCCTTACTTCCCATCCTGATAAACATACTATTTAAGTAACTTCTCCATTTGGCACCTCGGACCATTGTGTCATTTCAGCAAATTTCTCGATCTCCAACTATCCAGTTAAAGAAAAAATTCCCAAGGATCGTTTGGCAATACGAGAAAGCCAACTGGGACGGTCTGAATAATTTCTTTCGCAACTTTAACTGGTCATAATGCTTCCTCGATAATGACATTGATGCCAGTGCTGAAATGATTACAGAAGTGATTTTTCTTGGAATGAGAAATTTTGTCCCTCACAGAACAAAATGTATCAAACCAAAAGAAAAGTCTTGGTTTACCGAAGAGTGTAAAGAAGCTATCAGGTTGAAGGAAGTAAGCTTCCGATCCTACAAAGCCAACCCAACTGAGGAAAATCGGAAGAAACAGAAAACAAGTTAGGAACTCGTGCAACTCCGTTATTCATAAAACGAAATTTTTACATGACCAGAAGTTACGGCAAAAAATTCTGCAATATCCCAAAGGCAGTAAAAACTTCTGGTCATATGTAAAAAACGTCAAGAACTCAACGTCATCATCAGTTCCAACGCTCATCGTCGACGACAAACCAATTGTCAGCTCTTCAGAGAAGGCGAATATGCTCGCAGCTCATTTTGCTGCAAGTTCTACGTTGCCTGCAAGCAACAATGCCCCTCCTGTACTTGAGAACGTTAATTTTTCTATGGGACAGGTATTTTTCCGCACTCGTACAGTAGCAAGAGTTCTTCAAGATCTTGATATACACAAATCCGCTGGCCCGGATGGTATACCCCCTATTCTTCTGAAGAGGTGTTCTTCATCGCTGGCAAAACCACTGCGTAAGCTTTTCCATCGCTCCTATCGTTCAGGAATCTTTCCTAGTAGATGGTAGATGGAAAACAGCCCGACCCAAAAAAAGGTGACCCCTCCTCCTACCGACCAATTGCACTTACGTCAGATTTCGGAGACGGGTTTAGAAAGGGATTATGTTCTTCTTGCTGCTGAAAGTTTCTGCTGATATTTTGAACTTCAAAAGTCGCATTGTATTGTCGACTTTTTTTTGTATATATGCATTCAGGTTTAGATACACAATTCACATGATATTTTGTAGCCGTAGTACCAGCAGGAACTCTGAATGTTTCGTATTAAATTGCTCCTGACCGCTGAATTTGAAATAAAACTATTCGGTGTTTTTTTTTTTTTTTTTAAGTTACTAAAACTACATCGCCGCGATCCGTAAAAGTGGAGAGCAGAATCCGAAGCAGTCAATTTCTCGCCATGTACTCGTACAGGAACTTGCCTTTTCGCAGGCTTTTACTTGGCAAATTTCACGTCGAGACTTGAGCCTTCCAACTGACCCAGGAGTTCTAAATGCATGACCATAGAAAATGCTTTTCGTTCAACTTTTGTTCGCTGACTGCGGTGCGGGGCATTTCGGAGAGGACCCCTATTGCGGCCCAAAAATCATCTTTAGTGACGAAGCGCAACGTTTAGAGTGGATTTTAGGCAGGCGGCCGGCGTCGTTTCTCCGTACTTTTTTCAAAACGTTGTTATAAAGCCGATCAACGCCGATGGTAAATTCTGCATTAATGATTAAAGGGTAAGGTTATCTTCCGCAGAGGTGACGGGAATTTGACCCCGCTATAAACTTTTTCTTGTGGGGTTTCCTGCTGTCGCAGATATATGCGAATAAATCACAATCAATCAATGAATTTAAGGTTAACAAAGCACAGGCCATCGCTCTAATTCTTTCGGATCTATGCGGAAGTGTCATTGAAAATATAACTCCCCCACAGAATCGTGCTACCCTAAGAACCGAGGAAGGCATTTATTGAACAATGTCATATTCCAAACATATGGCATACATCGGCCTTTATGAAAAAAAAAAAATTGTTTATACGGTACACACAGCTGATACAACCACCATCAACATGTGGATCAGTAAGTCGAAGCAGCGAAAGAAAATCGAATAACCTTGTACACTATACGGGGTATGCAGCATGAGTCGACACCCACACAGGCTAAATTAAAATCATTTTCATGCAAATTTATTGTCCTTGTCCACGTCCACCCTTTGAGCAGATTATCCTTGTCTGCTCTGTTGCCCTAGTCTGATACCTTACAATTTATTCGCAATATAAAAGTATGTACGCATACTTTCGATGCAACATTTTGCCTGAGTTTATGGCAGCAACGTGGTAATTTACGAATATCTAAGTCTATATTTTTTTGTTAATTGTATGTATAGGTAGGTGTTGTATATGTATGACCGTCTTACCCTCTTTACCCGGAGACCCACTCGTAATGTTCCATTTATTGTAATTTCGTGCATTTATTCACTTTAGCCTGTCTGATGACTTTAATTAGGTGGCGAGTGTTTGTAAACATAAAATTAAAATATTAAAATAATTTACTTTTTACTTGCAAGGCAAGTTATGCATTCGTCGAAAAAAGAAGTTTTGAGATAACAATCAAACATGACATTACGATGATAGCGAAGACGAAAAATGATGGTCTAAAAATTCTGTCCGTCTGTATGTCTGTCTGTCTGTATGAAACCTACAGCCCAAACGGGTGGGCCGAATTGCTTCAAACTTGGTACCTATATAGACTTTTTTAGGTATTGTACAGAAAGGAAATTGAAATTTTTTTTTTAGCTCAAAAAATAACGGTACCTGCCATACAGCCGTTACGTTAAAGCTTATTTTTCTCAAAAATGGCTCTAACGATTTTTAATTAAAAAAATCAGTGTTGCTTTTTAGGTACGACCAATCATATGGCTGAAAAAAAAGTTTTAAAAAATGGCTAAGAACGGTACTTTCCATAGGACCGTTTTTTTTGCTTTCGACTATCTCGAAAACGACTCAACCGATTCTTTCGAAATTTCACACACATATAGCTGTAGGTAGCTCAATTTGTATTGCCTACCAATATTTTTGAAAAATATTTTTTTGTATTTTTAAAAGCATTTTTTAAAAAATAATTTAAAAAATTAATATTTTGAAAACTGCTTATTAAATTTTTTTCTAAAATTTTTAAATAAATGTATTTGCTGAATGCCTATAAGCTGGCGTTCTTGAATTTTTTTTTAATTTTTTTTCAAAAAGTTTTTCAAAAAAAACTTTTTTCTCAAAAACCGCTCCACAGATTTTTATAAATTTATTCTCATAAATTCAAATTTATTCAAGAAATAAAATGGCGTACTTTTTTTTCAGCTCAAATTAGTTTAAGTATTTATTTAAGAATTTTGAAAATTTTATTTTTATCAAAATCTCAAGCCCCTTAACCACTGTCACACTTTCGAGCAAGTTCGTGCGACCCAGTCGTGCATTTTATTTTTTCCTAGATTGACATATAGCTTTGAAATTTTATTGCATACTTAGTTTTTCCGAGAAAACTCTTAAACTAATTTAAAAAATAAAAGAATTTTCGAAATTATTTTAATTTTTTTTTTAATATCCATATACGCAGCCACTAAGCAATTCATAAGAGCAAGTTCGTGCGACCCAGTCGTGCATTTTATTTATTTTTGCTCTAGGTCCAAAAATAACGGCACCTGTCATACAATCTTGAAGACGAAAATTGATTTTCTCAAAAACGGCTCTAACGATTTTGATAAAACTTTCAGAATGCTATTTTTGCAAGAAAATCTATCTTTTGGTTTGAAATTTTTTTTCAAAATTTGTTTAATAACGGTACCTCTCATAGAATCAGTATTTTCAAATCAAATTTTCTCGTAAACTATACATTCGATTTCAATAAAATTTTGGCCACAGGAAGTCATTCATAATTTTATTAATATGGCATTTCAAAATTTTCAAAAACTTTTTTTTTTGATTTTTTATAATTTTTTCAAAAAAAATTTTGGTTTTCGAAATATGTTGGAAACGGGTACATTGAATTTTTTTTAAATTATTTTTCAAATGTAAACTACAGATTGCCATATATTGGCATACTCAAATAAATTTCAAAATAGTTTTTGAAAAAGTTTTTCAAAAATAACTTTTTAAAAAAAAAACTGGTCCAACGATTTTCAATATTTTTTTTTCCTAGATTGACGTATAGCTTTGAAATTTTATTGCATACTTAGTTTTTCCGAGAAAACTCTTAAACTAATTTAAAAAATAAAAGAATTTTCGAAATTATTTAATTTTTTTTTAGTATCCATATATGCAGCCACTACGCAATTGCTTATCATAAGAGCAAGTTCGTGCGACCCAGTCGTGCATTTTATTTCCTAGTCAATTTGTTTTCCCCAGATTTCAATGGCCGATGGTGTGGTCGATTTTCGTGGTGTGGTAATTCTCCTCTGGGGACTGCGTAAGATATTAGTTTGTGTAGTTTTATAACATACAACAAAATCAACCCCACAAACTCTTGAGCACACACTAATAAATAATTTAAATCCTCAACAGGATGTTATTTGTGTCTGGGAAGGAAAGCGCGTGATATAATCTTCGTCTCTTAGGCCAGTAAAAATAGAATTTAACCTCGCACTAAATTTCCGATCCAATTTTTTATTTGTATAAGGTTAGGGACCACTTACTGAGTATAAAAACACAAAATGCTAACAAATCCAGGTGGAGCTTCAGCCGCCATCTTGAAAAAACGATTTTGGTCGATATCTCGGAAACTATGCAATTTAGAGCAAAAGTAGTTAAGACCATTATTAAAGAAAATACAATTTTGCATCTTTTGTTCTCAGTAAACTTTTTTGTAAAAATTACCGTTCACGATTTATGGCCTCTTTAATGAACCCGTTTTTCTATCTCGGCCGATAACTCTTAAAATCTTGGCTTAATCAATAAAATGTATTTTACCATTTTTAAAGATCAGTTTATTCTGTACAACTTTTGTATACAATTTTTTTTTCTAATGTCCATACTTTTTGAGTTATAGTAATTTTAATATAGAAATGCCGAAGCTCGGCGACTGACGCGACAGCAATTAAATGTTTTTTCTACAGCAGGTAACCGTTTCACACAAAAGAAGGGACGAAAAGGTCTAGAGTGTTATTTTTATTTGTGTCATTTAATAATTCTGTTATTCTTTTTAAACCAAATAAATAAGTGAATACATAAGTTATAAATATAAAAGATTGTCTATTAAAATGAACAATAATTTTTTTCTTCCAAAAACTGTTTTTTTGAAAATCTTTTCGAAAATATATTCCAAATTTTTTTTTGAGTATGCCAACTTCTATTACTTTGTAATTTTTATCAGAAAAATAAAATTAAAAAAAAAATAGATTAAACCATTTTTGGAAAAAAACAAAAATGAAAAAAAATTTTAAAACTTTTTAAAAAAACTCGAAAAAACTTTTTTTTGAAAAATTTAAGAATTTATATTACTTCTATTATGAAAGGGCTTCTACATTAAATTTCATCAAAATCAGTCCAGTGGCTGACGAGAAAATCTGATTTTAAAAAACCGGTCTTATGGGAGGTACCGTTATAAGACTTTTTCTGAAAAATCTATTCCAATCAAAACATACAGTTTGCGCAGAAAACACTATTCAGAAAGTTTTATCAAAATCGTACGAGCCGTTTTTAAGAAAAATTAATTTTTCACTAAAAATCCCCACTATTGCAGGTAAGGAATTTCTATATTAAAATTACTTAACTTAAAAAGTATGGACATTAGAAAAAAAGTTTTATACAAAAGTTGTAGAAAATAAGCTGATCTTTAAAAATGGTTAAATACATTTTATTGATTGAGCCAAGATTTTAAGAGTTATCGGCCGAGATAGAAAAACGGATTCATTAAAGAGGCCATAAATCGTGAACGGTAATTTTTACAAAAAAGTTTACTGAGAACAAAAGATGCAAAATTGTATTTTCTTTAATAATGGTCTTAACTACTTTTGCTCTAAACTGCATAGTTTCTGAGATATCGACCAAAAACGTTTTTTCAAGATGGCGGCTGAAGCTCCACCTGGATTTGTTAGCATTTTGTGTTTTTATACTCAGTAAGTGGTCATTAACCTTATTCAAATAAAAAATTGGATCGGAAATTTAGTGCGAGGTTGACCAAAAAAATCGTCTAATTTTACTGGCCTATCTTCAAGTCTGGTGTTTCGTTTCTGGGGGCTGTTTTTTAACATCTTAAGAAGTGTTGAGGGGGAAAATTGTCCTATTTTAAATATGATGTAATCCAGTAGATTCCTCAGCAGCTATGAAGATATACCTACATATGTATTTATATAATGTGGTAGATAAACGATCACAATATTTGTGGAGTTCCAAAACGCATATTTATATAGCACACTCGTAGTCGAGAATGAATATTTGGAACGTGATCCGATTACGTAGTTAACTCGATTCAATTTGTTTTAACAAATGCTATTCTTAAGGACATGGCAGCAGTAAAATTATACTTAAGTGATGAAGGATGCCGCAAACAACAGTCAGACTCAAAAGTTCACTTATTTATATTTATATTTCAACAAAAGGGCGGCGCAACCGATTGCATATAAATTATCTTTAAAATGTTAAAAATATGTTGTTGTTTCAATTAATAAAAGTGTTGCATGAATAATAGTTTAAATAAAATAGTATTTTCTATTTCAGAGCATTATACATGAAAAAAATCGAATAATTTTGAATTCATTGGAATGCTCTCAATAAATATGAATTTTTATTATTATTATTATTATTATTATTATTACAACAACTCCGTCGATGAATCGAACGGAGTAGACACCAGGCATGGAAAATTCGGTACAATTGTATCGAATTCGATACAATCGAGTTTGATCAAGTACAAAAGTACAATTTGACTTATTTCAGTACAATTCTCTTTTCTCTGTTAATCGTTCAAATTTTGAGATCCTTTGCAATTTCCTTTTATAAATCAGAGAACCACATCTTAAGCCTCATCTAAAACTTGGGTTCACTTTTTACAACACAAAATAAAGTATCTATAATTCGATATTAAAATGTATTTTAAATTTGTTTCCAAATGAAAAAAAATAACATATTTCTGATTTTTGGAATGAGATTAGCTAAATAGTCCAGTCGACAGGTCGGAAAAAGTGGGTTTAGGTGGAAAAAGGTAAAACGTTAATGAAACTTGGAGATTTTGTTCAGGGAAAGCTCTTGACCTCGAGGGCCCTGTGCTAGAAGAGGGAGGGAGGAAAAACTGCAAATTTTTTGATGTTACTCCGGTTTTCCCTCAATAACTTTTTGTCCTTACGTTCTATGGCAAAAACATATTTTAGCACCATATTTCGGGAACAAATTGACATACAAAGATGTTTGTATAAACAAATTGTAGAAAATTGTATGTTCTACAAAAAACTAAAATAAGTTTTTGTCTTAGGACGTAAGCACAAAAAGTTATTGAGGAAAACCGGAGCAACGTCGAAAAATTTGCAGTTTTTCCCTACTCCCTCTTCTAGCACAGGGCCCTCGAAGTCAAAAACTTAGCAAAATGTTTGTAAGCTAGCCCTGAACGAAATCCCCAAGTTTCATTAACTTTTGACTTTTTTCCACCCAAAAGTACCTGTCGACTGGACTCTAATCAAAAATGAGTGCAATGAATTCATGTTCGGTAATATTTTTAAAATTGCACAAGCCGCTCTTTCCGTTCCCCATTCGTCGGCAAAAATGTCGAACGAATATTTTCCTATCAGAATATTATTAAGTCGAAATGTCGAACAAGAATGCAAGTGCAAACTTGTACTGCCTTGATAGCAACAAAAAACTTGTTGAATTATTCATCTTCATCTTGCTATAATTTTGATCTTAATGGAAATATATTAAAAAAGTATGTGCAAAATGCAATCATTTTGACAGAAGAACTGTTAGACTGATAATTATAGAATAATTTTCACTTCTGGCAAAGTATCTACTTGTATACATATTTTGTACGTTTTTCAACTTTTTTGTGTTTTATAATAAATATTTTTACATATATATTAATGAACTGTTTTTATGTTTTAAATAATAAAATATTTTTGTTACATATAAATTACAGTTTTTCATTCAAAAAAAAATTCGGTACAATTGACTTCATTTCAGTACAATTTCAAAAGAGTTTTCAGTACAATCAAAAAATGTAATTTTCCATCCCTGGTAGACACACATACAAGCACTGGCAACTTAGGCCTTCGGCTCAAGACAACACACAGTAATACGACAGAGAGAGACAGACAGAACAGAAGATAGAAGAACACACACGTTTGTATGAATTTTTAATTTGGATACAATAGAGCAATTGTCAGTAATTTAAGAGTTCAGAAGAAAATCCAAAATTATTCTGGTGCAGAGAAATAATAAGTCCATCTATAAGAACCTTACAATTCGATAAAGTTCGTATCCCCTTCACTACAAAATAAATCATAAAAAACTAATCCCAAAACTAAAAACTTTGATATTTTTCATCGGGCTTTAGGTCAAAAATGCGTTAAGAAACAAAACAAAGTCTTTTCTTTTTTGTACGAAGTTTCGTCCATGTTTATGGACATCATCAGGTGAAAAGTTTAGGCATTGAAAAATACAAAAATACAATCAATTTAACAACAGAAATTCAAAATAAACCATATTTTAAACCTTCATTAATTATACATTAAAAAGCTCAAAGTTATTTCCACCGGTGACACAAAGTAGAATTGACACTTAATCACCACAAGTCTCATTCTCATCTTCATTCCAATAATTCTGATCAATTTGCAATTACAGAAGGAATTGTTAAACTGGGCTATTTATTGATAGGCAACCATCGAATTGTGACGGAAATAGATTTCTAGAAAGTTCTTTGGAACCCAAGCTATGATTGTGTTGAGGAGCTATTTCGAAATTCTCAAGACTGTATATTATGTCGGCCGTTATCAGCGAGAGAAAGTGTCTTCGCGGTGCCCATTTCAAGTTTTTCAAAAAAAAAAAATTGTTTGGTTGTTATAAGAGTTTTGGGATTAGTTTTGTGTATGATTTATTTTGTAGTCAAAGGATTATTTAGACTTTTATTAATGTGTCTGTTGATTTTAAAAAGAAAACCTGGATTCAGACTTGAAATTAATATGCATTAAATTAATTTGGATATTAATACCTAATATCAAGTTAAAAGTGCATAGTTGCATAGTTCGTTTCTTAATAATTTTAAAAAGCCTTTTAAAGACTTGTAACCATCCAATGTTAATTAACCTAACCCTTTTTACAACACTCACGACCATGCCAACTAGGTTGGTCCTGGCAAGAGGAATGAGTTGAACTCCAGGAAAGGAAAGGTAGGAAAACTAGGAATCCATTCTCTCGGGAGCACTTCCTATATAGCTCTTTAAATAAGGGCTTTCGACAGCCTGGCTTATTTAGGTATATCTTAACTTAATTAAGTAGAGCCGAACTTCGTCCTAGCACAGAAGTGAGTGATTCCCTTTGGGGAAAGGTTTCAAAGTGATATTGGTTATCCGGAGGACTTATTCGCCATTGCATCTTGTAATATCATCATTTCTACTTCATCTTCTGTGTTGTGCAGCCGCTTATCTTAACCATTTTTATTCACAATTTTTCACTGATGCACTGCGGCAATCAGTTCGTTATAGGTACTGCAGATTCGTTGTCAACTTTGGATACTACGTAAGAAAATCTCAAATAGCTTCCGTTGTTCACAAAACCTCAAACTGAAGCCATGGCCGTACCCTAAGTTATATTTATACCTATACATTGTTAGGCCTGTAAAAAGTACCAGGAAATAGCTTTAAAACATATAGTTTCGAAAGATCAGTCAAAATTTTACGGTACCTGAAACCCTTGATACACATTTATATTGTATTTTCTCTATTTTGTGGACATATGGACACTCTAAATTTGAAATAGGTTCCGAACTCGACGGGTCTGCTGTGTCCATTTTAAAGTCCTTTAAAAACTCACGATTCGAAGTTTTGCTTCTGTTATTAAAACTAATCTTTCTTCTTGCATTAACTCTCATCGAGGTAAGGACGTTATTAATAAAAGTCATGGAAATATAAAAGAAGTTCTTTATATCTTTTAATTTTATACATTCTGACTGGGCCAACCATCATAGTATCTGAACAATATCCTTATCTTAGGAAAGCCCCTTGATATGATGAAAAGTAATAATAAAAAATAAATTAAAAAAATATAGGGCAGCCGCTGGGACTCGAACCTGGCCCCATTTCCCAGCCTTGACTTTTTTGCTTGAAAAAATATATCTGAATTTGACATTTCAAAATTTATGAAATAATTCGCAGATTTTTTTTCGTCGCCGTACGAACGGCACCAACCTCCAAAAATTACTATTCGTATTTATTTATTTATATTAGATTTTAAGTAGAATTATTTATTCCATTGCCAAACTAAAGCATACATTTTTTCATACAAAAGCCATAGCTAGAAGGTGTAGTCGGGTTCGAGTCCCGCCGGCTGTCTTATTTTTTTTTTCTTTTTTTTTTAAATTTTTTATTGCGCTTCATAATTATTAATAAGCTGACTTATAATATGGATACTGTTCAGATGGTTAATGCATTGGCTCAGTTGGGATATATAGAATCAAAGGTAAAAAGAACGAAGTTTATATTGTGTTGATTTTTTATAAGCTCCTTACTTCGCTGAGGCTTAATGCAAGAACAAAGTTTAGATATTAGAAAAGAAGCAAAACTAAGAATCTCGTTTGAGTTGGTACCTACTGTTCTGAAAGTGGTTCCCTCAAGATGATCTTCTGGCACATTCAAAACTCAAATTGTTTATAACTCAAGGTAGCTTGATACCATGTTGTTTTAATAGCCATTCCAATAATGTTTTTGGTTATTTTTCAACGGGCTTTAGGTCAAAAATGCGTTAAGAAACAAAAAAAAGTCTCTTCTTTTTTGTACGACGTTTCGTCCATGTTTATAAGGACATCATCAGGTGAAAAGTTTTCAATTCCCATTAATAAGCTTTCCATGACTCTCTGGAAAATTGCTTTGGCTGAAGCCAACCCGTACACCAGCCTCGTATATTGATATAGGCCTTTAGTTGTTGAAATGGTGGTCATATTCCTGCTCTCGGGCTCTAATTCTAATTGTTGATAAGCCATAGATAAGTCTTATTTGGAAAACTCTTTTCCACCATGAAGCTCTGCAAACAATTCCTCCGTACGAGGTAAGGGATGCTTATCAACTTTAAGCTGTGGGTTAACTGTTATTTTAAAATCCCCACAAATGCGGACCTCCCCCGTCTTTTTCAATATTGGAACAATTGGAGTTCCCCACTCGCTAAAATTAACCTTTTCTAAGACTCCCAAACTAACCAATTTCTCAATTTCTTTCTCGACCTTCTCTTTTAAGGCAAGGGGTATTTGTCTTGGTTTAAAAAATTTTGGCTTGGCATCTTCTTTCATGCATAAAGTGACAGTGCCATTTTTAAATTTACCAAGCTCCCCATTAAACAAATCCCTAAATTGATCAAGTAAAAGAATCTCATCACTGTTTTTTGAATCATGCAAGAAGTTTAAATTAGTAAAAGCTATTATTATTTGACCTTTGAGTACACATTTTTCGTAGATGCCCTTTATCTATACTATCTAAATCTACAACTGCGTTTTCTGTATGATTTCTTAGACCGCAAACCAAGCACTGCCTTTCCCCACTTCCGCTGCTACCACTGCTTTGCTCTTGAACTGGCTGCATTGCGCGTTGTGTAAGTTGACGTTTTTTTTCGATATTCTGCTTCGTGTGCGACAAACGGAACATTCCATCAGTATTTGGCTCTTCCTTTATTTCAACATCGTACTGATGTCTGACGCACTCAATTGTGTTAGCAATCTCTACTGCTTTTTTCGAAAGTCAACTCCGTTACTTTTTCAAGAAATAATTTGTCCTGCCGGCCCCTTCTCTAAGCCCATCACAAATTTATCTCTTATAGCTGTATTTAGATCAGCGCCAAACTCACAGCGTACTGCTAGCGATCTCACTCTTGCTGCCCACTCACTATTAGTTTCTGTCGATTCCTTTGTCGCCGAATAAAACTTGCGGCGTTCTGCAAATCCCGAAAATGTGGGTTGAAAATGCCCAGTAAACGATTCACATAATGTTTCAAATGTTGTTACATCAACCTTGGCTGGGTGAATTAAATTTTGGAGTAATTTGTATGAACCTTCACTTAGTGCAGTTAGCAAAATAGCTTTCTTTTTAGTCTCGTCGGTTATGTCATTAGCTATAAAGAATTGATCAAGCTGAGACTTAAAAACTGACCAATCGTTATGGTTAAAATCAAAACTATGCACGGATCCAAAATGAGACATGGTCTTTGTTATAGCGCAAAGCGCACCACACTGTATTTTTTTATTTTTAAATCCTCGTCGCCACTGTGATAACCGAGTCAAGAAAAGAAGGTTGTTATTGACAAGTTTACTAAGTATTTATTTCAAGTTGCAAACAGTCTGAACAATAGGAAGGAGGACAACCAACTAACTCATTGTCGTGATCACATTATATTGTGAGCAATGATATAAGGGTTGCCACTGCCTAAACACTACATTACTACAGAAAGGTAGGAAAGCTAGGAATGCATTCTTTCGAAAAAACTTCCTATATACATATAGCTCTTCGACAGCCCAGCTTATTTAGGGATAAACTTAATTAAGTAGACCCGAACTTCGTCCTAGCACAGAAGTGAGTGATTCCCTTTGGGGAAAGGTTTCAAAATGATATTGGTTATCCGGAGGTCTTATTCGCCATTGCATCTTGTAATATCATCATTTCTACTTCATCTTCTGTGTTGTGCAGCCGCTTATCTTAACCATTTTTATTCACAATTTTTTCACTGATGCACTGCGGCAATCAGTTCGTTGTACTGCAGATTCGTTGTCAACTTTGGAAACTACGTAAGAAAATCTCAAATAGCTTCCGTTGTTCACAAAACCTCAAACTGAAGCCATAGCCGTACCCTAAGTTATATTTATACCTATAGGTACATTGTTAGGCCTGTAAAAAGTACCAGGAAATAGCTTTAAAACATATAGTTTCGAAA
Source organism: Platycheirus albimanus (assembly GCA_916050605.2). Classification (NCBI taxonomy): domain Eukaryota; kingdom Metazoa; phylum Arthropoda; class Insecta; order Diptera; family Syrphidae; genus Platycheirus; species Platycheirus albimanus. The sequence continues at coordinate 5,388,915 of OU696696.1, read as the reverse complement.
GATCAGTCAAAATTTTACGGTACCTGAAACGCTTGATACACATTTATATTGTATTTTCTCTATTGTGTGGACATGGACACTCTAAATTTGAAATAGGTTCCGAACTCGACGGGGCTGCTGTGTCCATTTTACAGTCCTTTAAAAACTCACGATTCGAAGTTTTGCTTCTGTTATTAAAACTAATCTTTCTTCTTGCATTAACTCTCATCGAGGTAAGGACGTTATTAATAAAAGTCATGGAAATATAAAAGAAGTTCTTTATATCTTTTAATTTTATACATTCTGACTGGGCCAACCATCATAGTATCTGAACAATATCCTTATCTTAGGAAAGCCCCTTGATATAATAAAAAATAAATTAAAAAAATAAAGGGCAGCTGCTGGGACTCGAACCCGGCCCCATTTCCCAGCCTTGACTTTTTTGCTTGAAAAAATATATCTGAATTTGACATTTCAAAATTTATGAAATAATTCGCAGATTTTTTTTCGTCGCCGTACGAACGGCACCAACCTCCAAAAATTACTATTTTATATTTATTTATATTAGATTTTAAGTAGAATTATTTATTCCATTGCCAAACTAAAGCATACATTTTTTCATACAAAAGCCATAGCTAGAAGGTGTAGTCGGGTTCGAGTCCCACCGGCTGTCTTTTTTTTTTCTTTTTTTTTTTTTTAAATTTCTTATTGCGCTTCATAATTATTAATAAGCTGACTTATAATATGGATACTGTTCAGATGGTTAATGCATTGGCTCAGTTGGGATATATAGAATCAAAGGTAAAAAGAACGAAGTTTATATTGTGTTGATTTTTTATAAGCATCCTTACTTCGCTGAGGCTTAATGCAAGAACAAAGTTTAGATATTAGAAAAGAAGCAAAACTAAGAATCTCGTTTGAGTTGGTACCTACTGTTCCGAAAGTGGTTCCCTCAAGATGATCTTCTGGCACATTCAAAACTCAAATTGTTTATAACTCAAGGTATCTTGATACCATGTTGTTTTAATAGCCATTCCAATAATGTTTTTGGTTATTTTTCAACGGGCTTTAGGTCAAAAATGCGTTAAGAAACAAAAAAAAGTCTTTTCTTTTTTGTACGACGTTTCGTCCATGTTTATGGACATCATCAGGTAAAAAGTACTTACTTGAACCCAGTCTTAAATGTTCCAAGATGGCATTTTGCAACACCAGGAACTCAAAATGATATTCTGGACCTTCCAATCATAGTTGGCAAGAAGTAGATCTAACACTTAATCGCAAGAAAGATGGCAAAAAGCATCTTGAACTGATGGGATACCGGTGGAATTTTATAAACATGGAACGAACGACTTGAAAAACTGTCTAACGCAGTTCCACGACTCAATTCTTTTCCCGATTTTCAAAAAAAGTTGCTTATCTGATCCAACAAACTATAGAGGCATATCCTTTTTGAATGCGACATATAAAATTTTCACTGCGATTTTACAAAAGTGTCTTGTAACGTGGGTTAGCACAAACAACCTACTGAAGGAGTTCCAAGCAGGGTTTCGACCAGGTTACTCAACAATGGACAACATATTTGTTTTGAGGAGCATGGCAGAATACTTCCTTGAACAAAGCCAAAAGCTGTATGTTATCTTTGTCGAATTTAAGGCCGCCTTTGATACAGTCGACAGAAGTGCCTTACTTTATAAGCTGTATAACTTGGGATTATCTCAAAAATTTGGTCGTACTCTGCAGGATTTCTATGAAAAAACTAACGCTTTGGTATGGAATGGCGAAGAACTATCGAACAAGTTTGAAACAAGGTCGGGGCTAAGACAGGGATGTGCATTAAGCCCTATGTTATTTTCGCTCTTTATTGAGGACATAGTTGATGATTTACCTGGTGGAGTAAGATTTGCGGGAGTGCTAATTAAGGCCCTCCTTTTTGCAGATGACAGTGTCATGTTCGCATATTCATCCACATCTTTACAACTCATGATTAACAGGTTGTATGAATACTGCAGTTTATGGGGACTCGTCGTTAATTTAGAAAAGTCGAAGGTGATGCTTTTCAAAAAAGGGGGAGGAAGAAATGCAGCTAACGAAAAATGGACTTATAACAGCGTCAATATTGAGATAGTAAGCGAATATAAATTCCTAGGAGTACATTTTTCAAAAAACCTTAGTATGGAACGTCACCTAAAAGAAAAATTGGAAAAAGCAAAAATAGCTCTAAGCATAACCTGGAGAAGATGCTTCTTGAATAAAAACATAGCCCATAGCAGTAAGTTTAAGGTATTTGAAGCAGTGTCTGAGTCTATTCTCTTTTATGGGGCGCAAGTCTGGGGTGGTAAGAAGTACAATACTATGGAGAAACTTTTAACGTTCTATCTAAAGAGGACATTTTGCCTGGCACAGAACACTCCAAACTATGTGATCATGTTGGAAACGGGGCTGTCTCCCTTATTCGTCAAGACTCTAAAGCTTCAAGCAGACTACTTGGATAAAGTCCTTCACATGCAAGAAAAACGGCTACCGAAAATTGTAGCTCTTAAAGCCTTTATATCTTTTAATTTTATACATTCTGACTGGGCCAACCATCATAGTATCTGAACAATATCCTTATCTTAGGAAAGCCCCTTGATATGATGAAAAGTAATAATAAAAAATAAATTAAAAAAATATAGGGCAGCCGCTGGGACTCGAACCTGGCCCCATTTCCCAGCCTTGACTTTTTTGCTTGAAAAAATATATCTGAATTTGACATTTCAAAATTTATGAAATAATTCGCAGATTTTTTTTCGTCGCCGTACGAACGGCACCAACCTCCAAAAATTACTATTTGTATTTATTTATTTATATTAGATTTTAAGTAGAATTATTTATTCCATTGCCAAACTAAAGCATACATTTTTTCATACAAAAGCCATAGCTAGAAGGTGTAGTCGGGTTCGAGTCCCACCGGCTGTCTTTTTTTTTTTTCTTTTTTTTTTTTTTAAATTTCTTATTGCGCTTCATAATTATTAATAAGCTGACTTATAATATGGATACTGTTCAGATGGTTAATGCATTGGCTCAGTTGGGATATATAGAATCAAAGGTAAAAAGAACGAAGTTTATATTGTGTTGATTTTTTATAAGCATCCTTACTTCGCTGAGGCTTAATGCAAGAACAAAGTTTAGATATTAGAAAAGAAGCAAAACTAAGAATCTCGTTTGAGTTGGTACCTACTGTTCCGAAAGTGGTTCCCTCAAGATGATCTTCTGGCACATTCAAAACTCAAATTGTTTATAACTCAAGGTATCTTGATACCATGTTGTTTTAATAGCCATTCCAATAATGTTTTTGGTTATTTTTCAACGGGCTTTAGGTCAAAAATGCGTTAAGAAACAAAAAAAAGTCTTTTCTTTTTTGTACGACGTTTCGTCCATGTTTATGGACATCATCAGGTAAAAAGTACTTACTTCAACCCAGTCTTAAATGTTCCAAGATGGCATTATGCAACACCAGGAACTCAAAATGATATTCTGGACCTTCCAATCATAGTTGGCAAGAAGTAGATCTAACACTTAATCGCATGAAAGATGGCAAAAAGCATCTGGAACTGATGGGATACCGGTGGAATTTTATAAATATGGAACGAACGACTTGAAAAACTGTCTAACGCAGTTCCACGACTCAATTCTTTTCCCGATTTTCAAAAAAGGTTGCTTATCTGATCCAACAAACTATAGAGGCATATCCTTTTTGAATGCGACATATAAAATTTTCACTGCGATTTTACAAAAGTGTCTTGTAACGTGGGTTAGCACAAACAACCTACTGAAGGAGTTCCAAGCAGGGTTTCGACCAGGTTACTCAACAATGGACAACATATTTGTTTTGAGGAGCATGGCAGAATACTTCCTTGAACAAAGCCAAAAGCTGTATGTTATCTTTGTCGAATTTAAGGCCGCCTTCGATACAGTCGACAGAAGTGCCTTACTTTATAAGCTGTATAACTTGGGATTATCTCAAAAATTTGGTCGTACTCTGCAGGATCTCTATGAAAAAACTAACGCTTTGGTATGGAATGGCGAAGAACTATCGAACAAGTTTGAAACAAGGTCGGGGCTAAGACAGGGATGTACATTAAGCCCTATGTTATTTTCGCTCTTTATTGAGGACATAGTTGATGATTTACCTGGTGGAGTAAGATTTGCGGGAGTGCTAATTAAGGCCCTCCTTTTTGCAGATGACAGTGTCATGTTCGCATATTCATCCACATCTTTACAACTCATGATTAACAGGTTGTATGAATACTGCAGTTTATGGGGACTCGTCGTTAATTTAGAAAAGTCGAAGGTGATGGTTTTCAAAAAAGGGGGAGGAAGAAATGCAGCTAACGAAAAATGGACTTATAACAGCGCCAATATTGAGGTAGTAAGCGAATATAAATTCCTAGGAGTACATTTTTCAAAAAACCTTAGTATGGAACGTCACCTAAAAGAAAAATTGGAAAAAACAAAAATAGCTCTAAGCATAACCTGGAGAAGATGCTTCTTGAATAAAAACATAGCCCACAGCAGTAAGTTTAAGGTATTTGAAGCAGTGTCTGAGTCTATTCTCTTTTATGGGGCGCAAGTCTGGGGTGGTAAGAAGTACAATACTATGGAGAAACTTTTAACGTTCTATGTAAAGAGGACATTTTGCCTGGCACAGAACACTCCAAACTATGTGATCATGTTGGAAACGGGGCTGTCTCCCTTATTCGTCAAGACTCTAAAGCTTCAAGCAGACTACTTGGATAAAGTCCTTCACATGCAAGAAAAACGGCTACCGAAAATTGTAGCTCTTAAAGCCTTTATATCTTTTAATTTTATACATTCTGACTGGGCCAACCATCATAGTATCTGAACAATATCCTTATCTTAGGAAAGCCCCTTGATATGATGAAAAGTAATAATAAAAAATAAATTAAAAAAATATAGGGCAGCCGCTGGGACTCGAACCTGGCCCCATTTCCCAGCCTTGACTTTTTTGCTTGAAAAAATATATCTGAATTTGACATTTCAAAATTTATGAAATAATTCGCAGATTTTTTTTCGTCGCCGTACGAACGGCACCAACCTCCAAAAACTACTATTTGTATTTATTTATTTATATTAGATTTTAAGTAGAATTATTTATTCCATTGCCAAACTAAAGCATACATTTTTTCATACAAAAGCCATAGCTAGAAGGTGTAGTCGGGTTCGAGTCCCACCGGCTGTCTTTTTTTTTTTTTTCTTTTTTTTTTTTTTAAATTTCTTATTGCGGTTCATAATTATTAATAAGCTGACTTATAATATGGATACTGTTCAGATGGTTAATGCATTGGCTCAGTTGGGATATATAGAATCAAAGGTAAAAAGAACGAAGTTTATATTGTGTTGATTTTTTTATAAGCTCCTTACTTCGCTGAGGCTTAATGCAAGAACAAAGTTTAGATATTAGAAAAGAAGCAAAACTAAGAATCTCGTTTGAGTTGGTACCTACTGTTCCGAAAGTGGTTCCCTCAAGATGATCTTCTGGCACATTCAAAACTCAAATTGTTTATAACTCAAGGTAGCTTGATACCATGTTGTTTTAATAGCCATTCCAATAATGTTTTTGGTTATTTTTCAACGGGCTTTAGGTCAAAAATGCGTTAAGAAACAAAAAAAAGTCTTTTCTTTTTTGTACGACGTTTCGTCCATGTTTATGGACATCATCAGGTAAAAAGTTCTTACTTGAACCCAGTCTTAAATGTTCCAAGATGGCATTATGCAACACCAGGAACTCAAAATGATATTCTGGACCTTCCAATCATAGTTGGCAAGAAGTAGATCTAACACTTAATCGCATGAAAGATGGCAAAAAGCATCTGGAACTGATGGGATACCGGTGGAATTTTATAAACATGGAACGAACGACTTGAAAAACTGTCTAACGCAGTTCCACGACTCAATTCTTTTCCCGATTTTCAAAAAAGGTTGCTTATCTGATCCAACAAACTATAGAGGCATATCCTTTTTGAATGCGACATATAAAATTTTCACTGCGATTTTACAAAAGTGTCTTGTAACGTGGGTTAGCACAAACAACCTACTGAAGGAGTTCCAAGCAGGGTTTCGACCAGGTTACTCAACAATGGACAACATATTTGTTTTGAGGAGCATGGCAGAATACTTCCTTGAACAAAACCAAAAGCTGTATGTTATCTTTGTCGAATTTAAGGCCGCCTTCGATACAGTCGACAGAAGTGCCTTACTTTATAAGCTGTATAACTTGGGATTATCTCAAAAATTTGGTCGTACTCTGCAGGATCTCTATGAAAAAACTAACGCTTTGGTATGGAATGGCGAAGAACTATCGAACAAGTTTGAAACAAGGTCGGGGCTAAGACAGGGATGTACATTAAGCCCTATGTTATTTTCGCTCTTTATTGAGGACATAGTTGATGATTTACCTGGTGGAGTAAGATTTGCGGGAGTGCTAATTAAGGCCCTCCTTTTTGCAGATGACAGTGTCATGTTCGCATATTCATCCACATCTTTACAACTCATGATTAACAGGTTGTATGAATACTGCAGTTTATGGGGACTCGTCGTTAATTTAGAAAAGTCGAAGGTGATGGTTTTCAAAAAAGGGGGAGGAAGAAATGCAGCTAACGAAAAATGGACTTATAACAGCGCCAATATTGAGGTAGTAAGCGAATATAAATTCCTAGGAGTACATTTTTCAAAAAACCTTAGTATGGAACGTCACCTAAAAGAAAAATTGGAAAAAACAAAAATAGCTCTAAGCATAACCTGGAGAAGATGCTTCTTGAATAAAAACATAGCCCACAGCAGTAAGTTTAAGGTATTTGAAGCAGTGTCTGAGTCTATTCTCTTTTATGGGGCGCAAGTCTGGGGTGGTAAGAAGTACAATACTATGGAGAAACTTTTAACGTTCTATGTAAAGAGGACATTTTGCCTGGCACAGAACACTCCAAACTATGTGATCATGTTGGAAACGGGGCTGTCTCCCTTATTCGTCAAGACTCTAAAGCTTCAAGCAGACTACTTGGATAAAGTCCTTCACATGCAAGAAAAACGGCTACCGAAAATTGTAGCTCTTAAAGCCTTTATATCTTTTAATTTTATACATTCTGACTGGGCCAACCATCATAGTATCTGAACAATATCCTTATCTTAGGAAAGCCCCTTGATATGATGAAAAGTAATAATAAAAAATAAATTAAAAAAATATAGGGCAGCCGCTGGGACTCGAACCTGGCCCCATTTCCCAGCCTTGACTTTTTTGCTTGAAAAAATATATCTGAATTTGACATTTCAAAATTTATGAAATAATTCGCAGATTTTTTTTCGTCGCCGTACGAACGGCACCAACCTCCAAAAATTACTATTTGTATTTATTTATTTATATTAGATTTTAAGTAGAATTATTTATTCCATTGCCAAACTAAAGCATACATTTTTTCATACAAAAGCCATAGCTAGAAGGTGTAGTCGGGTTCGAGTCCCACCGGCTGTCTTTTTTTTTTTTTTCTTTTTTTTTTTTTTAAATTTCTTATTGCGGTTCATAATTATTAATAAGCTGACTTATAATATGGATACTGTTCAGATGGTTAATGCTTTGGCTCAGTTGGGATATATAGAATCAAAGGTAAAAAGAACGAAGTTTATATTGTGTTGATTTTTTATAAGCTCCTTACTTCGCTGAGGCTTAATGCAAGAACAAAGTTTAGATATTAGAAAAGAAGCAAAACTAAGAATCTCGTTTGAGTTGGTACCTACTGTTCTGAAAGTGGTTCCCTCAAGATGATCTTCTGGCACATTCAAAACTCAAATTGTTTATAACTCAAGGTAGCTTGATACCATGTTGTTTTAATAGCCATTCCAATAATGTTTTTGGTTATTTTTCAACGGGCTTTAGGTCAAAAATGCGTTAAGAAACAAAAAAAAGTCTCTTCTTTTTTGTACGACGTTTCGTCCATGTTTATGGACATCATCAGGTAAAAAGTACTTACTTGAACCCAGTCTTAAATGTTCCAAGATGGCATTTTGCAACACCAGGAACTCAAAATGATATTCTGGACCTTCCAATCATAGTTGGCAAGAAGTAGATTTAACACTTAATCGCATAAAAGATGGCAAAAAGCATCTGGAACTGATGGGATACCGGTGGAATTTTATAAATATGGAACGAACGACTTGAAAAACTGTCTAACGCAGTTCCACGACTCAATTCTTTTCCCGATTTTCAAAAAAAGTTGCTTATCTGATCCAACAAACTATAGAGGCATATCCTTTTTGAATGCGACATATAAAATTTTCACTGCGATTTTACAAAAGTGTCTTGTAACGTGGGTTAGCACAAACAACCTACTGAAGGAGTTCCAAGCAGGGTTTCGACCAGGTTACTCAACAATGGACAACATATTTGTTTTGAGGAGCATGGCAGAATACTTCCTTGAACAAAGCCAAAAGCTGTATGTTATCTTTGTCGAATTTAAGGCCGCCTTCGATACAGTCGACAGAAGTGCCTTACTTTATAAGCTGTATAACTTGGGATTATCTCAAAAATTTGGTCGTACTCTGCAGGATCTCTATGAAAAAACTAACGCTTTGGTATGGAATAGCGAAGAACTATCGAACAAGTTTGAAACAAGGTCGGGGCTAAGACAGGGATGTACATTAAGCCCTATGTTATTTTCGCTCTTTATTGAGGACATAGTTGATGATTTACCTGGTGGAGTAAGATTTGCGGGAGTGCTAATTAAGGCCCTCCTTTTTGCAGATGACAGTGTCATGTTCGCATATTCATCCACATCTTTACAACTCATGATTAACAGGTTGTATGAATACTGCAGTTTATGGGGACTCGTCGTTAATTTAGAAAAGTCGAAGGTGATGGTTTTCAAAAAAGGGGGAGGAAGAAATGCAGCTAACGAAAAATGGACTTATAACAGCGCCAATATTGAGGTAGTAAGCGAATATAAATTCCTAGGAGTACATTTTTCAAAAAACCTTAGTATGGAACGTCAAATAAAAGAAAAATTGGAAAAAGCAAAAATAGCTCTAAGCATAACCTGGAGAAGATGCTTCTTGAATAAAAACATAGCCCATAGCAGTAAGTTTAAGGTATTTGAAGCAGTGTCTGAGTCTATTCTCTTTTATGGGGCGCAAGTCTGGGGTGGTAAGAAGTACAATACTATGGAGAAACTTTTAACGTTCTATGTAAAGAGGACATTTTGCCTGGCACAGAACACTCCAAACTATGTGCTCATGTTGGAAACGGGGCTGTCTCCCTTATTCGTCAAGACTCTAAAGCTTCAAGCAGACTACTTGGATAAAGTCCTTCACATGCAAGAAAAACGGCTACCGAAAATTGTAGCTCTTAAAGCCTTTATATCTTTTAATTTTATACATTCTGACTGGGCCAACCATCATAGTATCTGAACAATATCCTTATCTTAGGAAAGCCCCTTGATATGATGAAAAGTAATAATAAAAAATAAATTAAAAAAATATAGGGCAGCCGCTGGGACTCGAACCTGGCCCCATTTCCTAGCCTTGACTTTTTTGCTTGAAAAAATATATCTGAATTTGACATTTCAAAATTTATGAAATAATTCGCAGATTATTTTTCGTCGCCGTACGAACGGCACCAACCTCCAAAAATTACTATTTGTATTTATTTATTTATATTAGATTTTAAGTAGAATTATTTATTCCATTGCCAAACTAAAGCATACATTTTTTCATACAAAAGCCATAGCTAGGAGTTGTAGTCGGGTTCGAGTCCCGCCGGCTGTCTTATTTTTTTTTTCTTTTTTTTTTTTAAATTTTTTATTGCGCTTCATAATTATTAATAAGCTGACTTATAATATGAATACTGTTCAGATGGTTAATGCATTGGCTCAGTTGGGATATATAGAATCAAAGGTAAAAAGAACGAAGTTTATATTGTGTTGATTTTTTATAAGCTCCTTACTTCGCTGAGGCTTAATGCAAGAACAAAGTTTAGATATTAGAAAAGAAGCAAAACTAAGAATCTCGTTTGAGTTGGTACCTACTGTTCCGAAAGTGGTTCCCTCAAGATGATCTTCTGGCACATTCAAAACTCAAATTGTTTATAACTCAAGGTAGCTTGATACCATGTTGTTTTAATAGCCATTCCAATAATGTTTTTGGTTATTTTTCAACGGGCTTTAGGTCAAAAATGCGTTAAGAAACAAAAAAAAGTCTCTTCTTTTTTGTACGACGTTTCGTCCATGTTTATGGACATCATCAGGTGAAAAGTTTTCAATTCCCATTAATAAGCTTTCCATGACTCTCTGGAAAATTGCTTTGGCTGAAGCCAACCCGTACACCAGCCTCGTATATTGATATAGGCCTTTAGTTGTTGAAATGGTGGTCATATTCCTGCTCTCGGGCTCTAATTCTAATTGTTGATAAGCCATAGATAAGTCTTATTTGGAAAACTCTTTTCCACCATGAAGCTCTGCAAACAATTCCTCCGTACGAGGTAAGGGATGCTTATCAACTTTAAGCTGTGGGTTAACTGTTATTTTAAAATCCCCACAAATGCGGACCTCCCCCGTCTTTTTCAATATTGGAACAATTGGAGTTCCCCACTCGCTAAAATTAACCTTTTCTAAGACTCCCAAACTAACCAATTTCTCAATTTCTTTCTCGACCTTCTCTTTTAAGGCAAGGGGTATTTGTCTTGGTTTAAAAAATTTTGGCTTGGCATCTTCTTTCATGCATAAAGTGACAGTGCCATTTTTAAATTTACCAAGCTCCCCATTAAACAAATCCCTAAATTGATCAAGTAAAAGAATCTCATCACTGTTTTTTGAATCATGCAAGAAGTTTTAATTAGTAAAAGCTATTATTATTTGACCTTTGAGTACACATTTTTCGTAGATGCCCTTTTTTATTACATATTTTGCATCTATACTATCTTAATCTACAACTGCGTTTTCTGTATGATTTCTTAGACCGCAAACCAAGCACTGCCTTTCCCCACTTCTGCTGCTACCACTGCTTTGCTCTTGAACTGGCTGCATTATTGCGCGTTGTGTAAGTTGACGTCTCTCTTCGATATTCTGCTTCGTGTGCGACAAACGGAACATTCCATCAGTATTTGGCTCTTCCTTTATTTCAACATCGTACTGATGTCTGACGCACTCAATTGTGTTAGCAATCTCTACTGCTTTTTTCGAAAGTCAACTCCGTTACTTTTTCAAGAAATAATTTGTCCTGCCGGCCCCTTCTCTAGACCCATCACAAATTTATCTCTTATAGCTGTATTTAGATCAGCGCCAAACTCACAGCGTACTGCTAGCGATCTCACTCTTGCTGCCCACTCACTATTAGTTTCTGTCGATTCCTTTGTCGCCGAATAAAACTTGCGGCGTTCTGCAAATCCCGAAAATGTGGGTTGAAAATGCCTAGTAAACGATTCACATAATGTTTCAAATGTTGTTACATCAACCTTGGCTGGGTGAATTAAATTTTGGAGTAATTTGTATGAACCTTCACTTAGTGCAGTTAGCAAAATAGCTTTCTTTTTAGTCTCGTCGGTTATGTCATTAGCTATAAAGAATTGATCAAGCTGAGACTTAAAAACTGACCAATCGTTATGGTTAAAATCAAAACTATGCACGGATCCAAAATGAGACATGGTCTTTGTTATAGCGCAAAGCGCACCACACTGTATTTTTTTATTTTTAAATCCTCGTCGCCACTGTGATAACCGAGTCAAGAAAAGAAGGTTGTTATTGACAAGTTTACTAAGTATTTATTTCAAGTTGCAAACAGTCTGAACAATAGGAAGGAGGACAACCAACTAACTCATTGTCGTGATCACATTATATTGTGAGCAATGATATAAGGGTTGCCACTGCCTAAATACTACATTACTACAGAAAGGTAGGAAAGCTAGGAATGCATTCTTTCGAAAACACTTCCTATATACATATAGCTCTTCGACAGCCCAGCTTATTTAGGGATAAACTTAATTAAGTAGAGCCGAACTTCGTCCTAGCACAGAAGTGATCGAGTGATTCCCTTTGGGGAAAGGTTTCAAAATGATATTGGTTATCCGGAGGTCTTATTCGCCATTGCATCTTGTAATATCATCATTTCTACTTCATCTTCTGTGTTGTGCAGCCGCTTATCTTAACCATTTTTATTCACAATTTTTTCACTGATGCACTGCGGCAATCAGTTCGTTGTACTGCAGATTCGTTGTCAACTTTGGAAACTACGTAAGAAAATCTCAAATAGCTTCCGTTGTTCACAAAACCTCAAACTGAAGCCATGGCCGTACCCTAAGTTATATTTATACCTATAGGTACATTGTTAGGCCTGTAAAAAGTACCAGCAAATAGCTTTAAAACATATAGTTTCGAAAGATCAGTCAAAATTTTACGGTACCTGAAACGCTTGATACACATTTATATTGTATTTTCTCTATTGTGTGGACATGGACACTCTAAATTTGAAATAGGTTCCGAACTCGACGGGGCTGCTGTGTCCATTTTCCAGTCCTTTAAAAACTCACGATTCGAAGTTTTGCTTCTGTTATTAAAACTAATCTTTCTTCTTGCATTAACTCTCATCGAGGTAAGGACGTTATTAATAAAAGTCATGGAAATATAAAAGAAGTTCTTTATATCTTTTAATTTTATACATTCTGACTGGGCCAACCATCATAGTATCTGAACAATATCCTTATCTAAGGAAAGCCCCTTGATATAATGAAAAGTAATAATAAAAAATAAATTAAAAAAATATAGGGCAGCCGCTGGGACTCGAACCTGGCCCCATTTCCCAGCCTTGACTTTTTTGCTTGAAAAAATATATCTGAATTTGACATTTCAAAATTTATGAAATAATTCGCAGATTTTTTTTCGTCGCCGTACGAACGGCACCAACCTCCAAAAATTACTATTTGTATTTATTTATTTATATTAGATTTTAAGTAGAATTATTTATTCCATTGCCAAACTAAAGCATACATTTTTTCATACAAAAGCCATAGCTAGAAGGTGTAGTCGGGTTCGAGTCCCACCGGCTGTCTTTTATTTTTTTTTCTTTTTTTTTTTTTTAAATTTCTTATTGCGGTTCATAATTATTAATAAGCTGACTTATAATATGGATACTGTTCAGATGGTTAATGCATTGGCTCAGTTGGGATATATAGAATCAAAGGTAAAAAGAACGAAGTTTATATTGTGTTGATTTTTTATAAGCTCCTTACTTCGCTGAGGCTTAATGCAAGAACAAAGTTTAGATATTAGAAAAGAAGCAAAACTAAGAATCTCGTTTGAGTTGGTACCTACTGTTCCGAAAGTGGTTCCCTCAAGATGATCTTCTGGCACATTCAAAACTCAAATTGTTTATAACTCAAGGTAGCTTGATACCATGTTGTTTTAATAGCCATTCCAATAATGTTTTTGGTTATTTTTCAACGGGCTTTAGGTCAAAAATGCGATAAGAAACAAAAAAAAGTCTTTTCTTTTTTGTACGACGTTTCGTCCATGTTTATGGACATCATCAGGTAAAAAGTACTTACTTCAACCCAGTCTTAAATGTTCCAAGATGGCATTATGCAACACCAGGAACTCAAAATGATATTCTGGACCTTCCAATCATAGTTGGCAAGAAGTAGATCGAACACTTAATCGCATGAAAGATGGCAAAAAGCATCTGGAACTGATGGGATACCGGTGGAATTTTATAAACATGGAACGAACGACTTGAAAAACTGTCTAACGCAGTTCCACGACTCAATTCTTTTCCCGATTTTCAAAAAAGGTTGCTTATCTGATCCAACAAACTATAGAGGCATATCCTTTTTGAATGCGACATATAAAATTTTCACTGCGATTTTACAAAAGTGTCTTGTAACGTGGGTTAGCACAAACAACCTACTGAAGGAGTTCCAAGCAGGGTTTCGACCAGGTTACTCAACAATGGACAACATATTTGTTTTGAGGAGCATGGCAGAATACTTCCTTGAACAAAGCCAAAAGCTGTATGTTATCTTTGTCGAATTTAAGGCCGCCTTTGATACAGTCGACAGAAGTGCCTTACTTTATAAGCTGTATAACTTGGGATTATCTCAAAAATTTGGTCGTACTCTGCAGGATCTCTATGAAAAAACTAACGCTTTGGTATGGAATGGCGAAGAACTATCGAACAAGTTTGAAACAAGGTCGGGGCTAAGACAGGGATGTACATTAAGCCCTATGTTATTTTCGCTCTTTATTGAGGACATAGTTGATGATTTACCTGGTGGAGTAAGATTTGCGGGAGTGCTAATTAAGGCCCTCCTTTTTGCAGATGACAGTGTCATGTTCGCATATTCATCCACATCTTTACAACTCATGATTAACAGGTTGTATGAATACTGCAGTTTATGGGGACTCGTCGTTAATTTAGAAAAGTCGAAGGTGATGCTTTTCAAAAAAGGGGGAGGAAGAAATGCAGCTAACGAAAAATGGACTTATAACAGCGCCAATATTGAGGTAGTAAGCGAATATAAATTCCTTGGAGTACATTTTTCAAAAAACCTTAGTATGGAACGTCACCTAAAAGAAAAATTGGAAAAAGCAAAAATAGCTCTAAGCATAACCTGGAGAAGATGCTTCTTGAATAAAAACATAGCCCACAGCAGTAAGTTTAAGGTATTTGAAGCAGTGTCTGAGTCTATTCTCTTTTATGGGGCGCAAGTCTGTGGTGGTAAGAAGTACAATACTATGGAGAAACTTTTAACGTTCTATGTAAAGAGGACATTTTGCCTGGCACAGAACACTCCAAACTATGTGATCATGTTGGAAACGGGGCTGTCTCCCTTATTCGTCAAGACTCTTAAGCTTCAAGCAGACTACTTGGATAAAGTCCTTCACATGCAAGAAAAACGGCTACCGAAAATTGTAGCTCTTAAAGCCTTTATATCTTTTAATTTTATACATTCTGACTGGGCCAACCATCATAGTATCTGAACAATATCCTTATCTTAGGAAAGCCCCTTGATATGATGAAAAGTAATAATAAAAAATAAATTAAAAAAATATAGGGCAGCCGCTGGGACTCGAACCTGGCCCCATTTCCCAGCCTTGACTTTTTTGCTTGAAAAAATATATCTGAATTTGACATTTCAAAATTTATGAAATAATTCGCAGATTTTTTTTCGTCGCCGTACGAACGGCACCAACCTCCAAAAATTACTATTTGTATTTATTTATTTATATTAGATTTTAAGTAGAATTATTTATTCCATTGCCAAACTAAAGCATACATTTTTTCATACAAAAGCCATAGCTAGAAGGTGTAGTCGGGTTCGAGTCCCGCCGGCTGTCTTATTTTTTTTTTTCTTTTTTTTTTTAAATTTTTTATTGCGCTTCATAATTATTAATAAGCTGACTTATAATATGGATACTGTTCAGATGGTTAATGCATTGGCTCAGTTGGGATATATAGAATCAAAGGTAAAAAGAACGAAGTTTATATTGTGTTGATTTTTTATAAGCTCCTTACTTCGCTGAGGCTTAATGCAAGAACAAAGTTTAGATATTAGAAAAGAAGCAAAACTAAGAATCTCGTTTGAGTTGGTACCTACTGTTCCGAAAGTGGTTCCCTTAAGATGATCTTCTGGCACATTCAAAACTCAAATTGTTTATAACTCAAGGTAGCTTGATACCATGTTGTTTTAATAGCCATTCCAATAATGTTTTTGGTTATTTTTCAACGGGCTTTAGGTCAAAAATGCGTTAAGAAACAAAAAAAAGTCTTTTCTTTTTTGTACGACGTTTCGTCCATGTTTATGGACATCATCAGGTAAAAAGTACTTACTTGAACCCAGTCTTAAATGTTCCAAGATGGCATTATGCAACACCAGGAACTCAAAATGATATTCTGGACCTTCCAATCATAGTTGGCAAGAAGTAGATCTAACACTTAATCGCATGAAAGATTGCAAAAAGCATCTGGAACTGATGGGATACCGGTGGAATTTTATAAATATGGAACGAACGACTTGAAAAACTGTCTAACGCAGTTCCACGACTCAATTCTTTTCCCGATTTTCAAAAAAAGTTGCTTATCTGATCCAACAAACTATAGAGGCATATCCTTTTTGAATGCGACATATAAAATTTTCACTGCGATTTTACAAAAGTGTCTTGTAACGTGGGTTAGCACAAACAACCTACTGAAGGAGTTCCAAGCAGGGTTTCGACCAGGTTACTCAACAATGGACAACATATTTGTTTTGAGGAGCATGGCAGAATACTTCCTTGAACAAAGCCAAAAGCTGTATGTTATCTTTGTCGAATTTAAGGCCGCCTTTGATACAGTCGACAGAAGTGCCTTACTTTATAAGCTGTATAACTTGGGATTATCTCAAAAATTTGGTCGTACTCTGCAGGATCTCTATGAAAAAACTAACGCTTTGGTATGGAATGGCGAAGAACTATCGAACAAGTTTGAAACAAGGTCGGGGCTAAGACAGGGATGTACATTAAGCCCTATGTTATTTTCGCTCTTTATTGAGGACATAGTTGATGATTTACCTGGTGGAGTAAGATTTGCGGGAGTGCTAATTAAGGCCCTCCTTTTTGCAGATGACAGTGTCATGTTCGCATATTCATCCACATCTTTACAACTCATGATTAACAGGTTGTATGAATACTGCAGTTTATGGGGACTCGTCGTTAATTTAGAAAAGTCGAAGGTGATGCTTTTCAAAAAAGGGGGAGGAAGAAATGCAGCTAACGAAAAATGGACTTATAACAGCGCCAATATTGAGGTAGTAAGCGAATATAAATTCCTTGGAGTACATTTTTCAAAAAACCTTAGTATGGAACGTCACCTAAAAGAAAAATTGGAAAAAGCAAAAATAGCTCTAAGCATAACCTGGAGAAGATGCTTCTTGAATAAAAACATAGCCCACAGCAGTAAGTTTAAGGTATTTGAAGCAGTGTCTGAGTCTATTCTCTTTTATGGGGCGCAAGTCTGTGGTGGTAAGAAGTACAATACTATGGAGAAACTTTTAACGTTCTATGTAAAGAGGACATTTTGCCTGGCACAGAACACTCCAAACTATGTGATCATGTTGGAAACGGGGCTGTCTCCCTTATTCGTCAAGACTCTAAAGCTTCAAGCAGACTACTTGGATAAAGTCCTTCACATGCAAGAAAAACGGCTACCGAAAATTGTAGCTCTTAAAGCCTTTATATCTTTTAATTTTATACATTCTGACTGGGCCAACCATCATAGTATCTGAACAATATCCTTATCTTAGGAAAGCCCCTTGATATGATGAAAAGTAATAATAAAAAATAAATTAAAAAAATATAGGGCAGCCGCTGGGACTCGAACCTGGCCCCATTTCCCAGCCTTGACTTTTTTGCTTGAAAAAATATATCTGAATTTGACATTTCAAAATTTATGAAATAATTCGCAGATTTTTTTTCGTCGCCGTACGAACGGCACCAACCTCCAAAAATTACTATTTGTATTTATTTATTTATATTAGATTTTAAGTAGAATTATTTATTCCATTGCCAAACTAAAGCATACATTTTTTCATACAAAAGCCATAGCTAGAAGGTGTAGTCGGGTTCGAGTCCCGCCGGCTGTCTTATTTTTTTTTTTCTTTTTTTTTTTAAATTTTTTATTGCGCTTCATAATTATTAATAAGCTGACTTATAATATGGATACTGTTCAGATGGTTAATGCATTGGCTCAGTTGGGATATATAGAATCAAAGGTAAAAAGAACGAAGTTTATATTGTGTTGATTTTTTATAAGCTCCTTACTTCGCTGAGGCTTAATGCAAGAACAAAGTTTAGATATTAGAAAAGAAGCAAAACTAAGAATCTCGTTTGAGTTGGTACCTACTGTTCCGAAAGTGGTTCCCTCAAGATGATCTTCTGGCACATTCAAAACTCAAATTGTTTATAACTCAAGGTAGCTTGATACCATGTTGTTTTAATAGCCATTCCAATAATGTTTTTGGTTATTTTTCAACGGGCTTTAGGTCAAAAATGCGTTAAGAAACAAAAAAAAGTCTTTTCTTTTTTGTACGACGTTTCGTCCATGTTTATGGACATCATCAGGTAAAAAGTACTTACTTGAACCCAGTCTTAAATGTTCCAAGATGGCATTATGCAACACCAGGAACTCAAAATGATATTCTGGACCTTCCAATCATAGTTGGCAAGAAGTAGATCTAACACTTAATCGCATGAAAGATGGCAAAAAGCATCTGGAACTGATGGGATACCGGTGGAATTTTATAAATATGGAACGAACGACTTGAAAAACTGTCTAACGCAGTTCCACGACTCAATTCTTTTCCCGATTTTCAAAAAAAGTTGCTTATCTGATCCAACAAACTATAGAGGCATATCCTTTTTGAATGCGACATATAAAATTTTCACTGCGATTTTACAAAAGTGTCTTGTAACGTGGGTTAGCACAAACAACCTACTGAAGGAGTTCCAAGAAGGGTTTCGACCAGGTTACTCAACAATGGACAACATATTTGTTTTGAGGAGCATGGCAGAATACTTCCTTGAACAAAGCCAAAAGCTGTATGTTATCTTTGTCGAATTTAAGGCCGCCTTTGATACAGTCGACAGAAGTGCCTTACTTTATAAGCTGTATAACTTGGGATTATCTCAAAAATTTGGTCGTACTCTGCAGGATCTCTATGAAAAAACTAACGCTTTGGTATGGAATGGCGAAGAACTATCGAACAAGTTTGAAACAAGGTCGGGGCTAAGACAGGGATGTACATTAAGCCCTATGTTATTTTCGCTCTTTATTGAGGACATAGTTGATGATTTACCTGGTGGAGTAAGATTTGCGGGAGTGCTAATTAAGGCCCTCCTTTTTGCAGATGACAGTGTCATGTTCGCATATTCATCCACATCTTTACAACTCATGATTAACAGGTTGTATGAATACTGCAGTTTATGGGGACTCGTCGTTAATTTAGAAAAGTCGAAGGTGATGCTTTTCAAAAAAGGGGGAGGAAGAAATGCAGCTAACGAAAAATGGACTTATAACAGCGCCAATATTGAGGTAGTAAGCGAATATAAATTCCTTGGAGTACATTTTTCAAAAAACCTTAGTATGGAACGTCACCTAAAAGAAAAATTGGAAAAAGCAAAAATAGCTCTAAGCATAACCTGGAGAAGATGCTTCTTGAATAAAAACATAGCCCACAGCAGTAAGTTTAAGGTATTTGAAGCAGTGTCTGAGTCTATTCTCTTTTATGGGGCGCAAGTCTGTGGTGGTAAGAAGTACAATACTATGGAGAAACTTTTAACGTTCTATGTAAAGAGGACATTTTGCCTGGCACAGAACACTCCAAACTATGTGATCATGTTGGAAACGGGGCTGTCTCCCTTATTCGTCAAGACTCTAAAGCTTCAAGCAGACTACTTGGATAAAGTCCTTCACATGCAAGAAAAACGGCTACCGAAAATTGTAGCTCTTAAAGCCTTTATATCTTTTAATTTTATACATTCTGACTGGGCCAACCATCATAGTATCTGAACAATATCCTTATCTTAGGAAAGCCCCTTGATATGATGAAAAGTAATAATAAAAAATAAATTAAAAAAATATAGGGCAGCCGCTGGGACTCGAACCTGGCCCCATTTCCCAGCCTTGACTTTTTTGCTTGAAAAAATATATCTGAATTTGACATTTCAAAATTTATGAAATAATTCGCAGATTTTTTTTCGTCGCCGTACGAACGGCACCAACCTCCAAAAATTACTATTTGTATTTATTTATTTATATTAGATTTTAAGTAGAATTATTTATTCCATTGCCAAACTAAAGCATACATTTTTTCATACAAAAGCCATAGCTAGAAGGTGTAGTCGGGTTCGAGTCCCACCGGCTGTCTTTTTTTTTTTTTCTTTTTTTTTTTTTTTAATTTCTTATTGCGGTTCATAATTATTAATAAGCTGACTTATAATATGGATACTGTTCAGATGGTTAATGCATTGGCTCAGTTGGGATATATAGAATCAAAGGTAAAAAGAACGAAGTTTATATTGTGTTGATTTTTTATAAGCCCCTTACTTCGCTGAGGCTTAATGCAAGAACAAAGTTTAGATATTAGAAAAGAAGCAAAACTAAGAATCTCGTTTGAGTTGGTACCTACTGTTCCGAAAGTGGTTCCCTCAAGATGATCTTCTGGCACATTCAAAACTCAAATTGTTTATAACTCAAGGTAGCTTGATACCATGTTGTTTTAATAGCCATTCCAATAATGTTTTTGGTTATTTTTCAACGGGCTTTAGGTCAAAAATGCGTTAAGAAACAAAAAAAAAGTCTTTTCTTTTTTGTACGACGTTTCGTCCATGTTTATGGACATCATCAGGTAAAAAGTACTTACTTCAACCCAGTCTTAAATGTTCCAAGATGGCATTATGCAACACCAGGAACTCAAAATGATATTCTGGACCTTCCAATCATAGTTGGCAAGAAGTAGATCTAACACTTAATCGCATGAAAGATGGCAAAAAGCATCTGGAACTGATGGGATACCGGTGGAATTTTATAAACATGGAACGAACGACTTGAAAAACTGTCTAACGCAGTTCCACGACTCAATTCTTTTCCCGATTTTCAAAAAAGGTTGCTTATCTGATCCAACAAACTATAGAGGCATATCCTTTTTGAATGCGACACATAAAATTTTCACTGCGATTTTACAAAAGTGTCTTGTAACGTGGATTAGCACCAAACAACATACTGAAGGAGTTCCAAGCAGGGTTTCGACCGGGTTACTCAACAATGGACAACATATTTGTTTTGAGGATCATGGCAGAATACTTCCTTGAACAAAGCCAAAAGCTGTATGTTTTCTTTGTCGAATTTAAGGCCGCCTTCGGTACAGTCGACAGAAGTGCCTTACTTTATAAGCTGTATAACTTGGGATTATCTCAAAAATTTGGTCGTACTCTGCAGGATCTCTATGAAAAAACTAACGCTTTGGTATGGAATGGCGAAGAACTATCGAACAAGTTTGAAACAAGGTCGGGGCTATAAGACAGGGATGTACATTAAGCCCTATGTTATTTTCGCTCTTTATTGAGGACATAGTTGATGATTTACCTGGTGGAGTAAGATTTGCGGGAGTGCTAATTAAGGCCCTCCTTTTTGCAGATGACAGTGTCATGTTCGCATATTCATCCACATCTTTACAACTCATGATTAACAGGTTGTATGAATACTGCAGTTTATGGGGACTCGTCGTTAATTTAGAAAAGTCGAAGGTGATGGTTTTCAAAAAAGGGGGAGGAAGAAATGCAGCTAACGAAAAATGGACTTATAACAGCGCCAATATTGAGGTAGTAAGCGAATATAAATTCCTAGGAGTACATTTTTCAAAAAACCTTAGTATGGAACGTCACCTAAAAGAAAAATTGGAAAAAGCAAAAATAGCTCTAAGCATAACCTGGAGAAGATGCTTCTTGAATAAAAACATAGCCCATAGCAGTAAGTTTAAGGTATTTGAAGCAGTGTCTGAGTCTATTCTCTTTTATGGGGCGCAAGTCTGGGGTGGTAAGAAGTACAATACTATGGAGAAACTTTTAACGTTCTATGTAAAGAGGACATTTTGCCTGGCACAGAACACTCCAAACTATGTGATCATGTTGGAAACGGGGCTGTCTCCCTTATTCGTCAAGACTCTAAAGCTTCAAGCAGACTACTTGGATAAAGTCCTTCACATGCAAGAAAAACGGCTACCGAAAATTGTAGCTCTTAAAGCCTTTATATCTTTTAATTTTATACATTCTGACTGGGCCAACCATCATAGTATCTGAACAATATCCTTATCTTAGGAAAGCCCCTTGATATGATGAAAAGTAATAATAAAAAATAAATTAAAAAAATATAGGGCAGCCGCTGGGACTCGAACCTGGCCCCATTTCCCAGCCTTGACTTTTTTGCTTGAAAAAATATATCTGAATTTGACATTTCAAAATTTATGAAATAATTCGCAGATTTTTTTTCGTCGCCGTACGAACGGCACCAACCTCCAAAAATTACTATTTGTATTTATTTATTTATATTAGATTTTAAGTAGAATTATTTATTCCATTGCCAAACTAAAGCATACATTTTTTCATACAAAAGCCATAGCTAGGAGGTGTAGTCGGGTTCGAGTCCCACCGGCTGTCTTATTTTTTTTTTATTTTTTTTTTTTTTAAATTTTTTATTGCGCTTCATAATTATTAATAAGCTGACTTATAATATGGATACTGTTCAGATGGTTAATGCATTGGCTCAGTTGGGATATATAGAATCAAAGGTAAAAAGAACGAAGTTTATATTGTGTTGATTTTTTATAAGCTCCTTACTTCGCTGAGGCTTAATGCAAGAACAAAGTTTAGATATTAGAAAAGAAGCAAAACTAAGAATCTCGTTTGAGTTGGTACCTACTGTTCCGAAAGTGGTTCCCTCAAGATGATCTTCTGGCACATTCAAAACTCAAATTGTTTATAACTCAAGGTAGCTTGATACCATGTTGTTTTAATAGCCATTCCAATAATGTTTTTGGTTATTTTTCAACGGGCTTTAGGTCAAAAATGCGTTAAGAAACAAAAAAAAGTCTCTTTTTTTTGTACGACGTTTCGTCCATGTTTATGGACATCATCAGGTGAAAAGTTTTCAATTCCCATTAATAAGCTTTCCATGACTCTCTGGAAAATTGCTGGGGCTGAAGCCAACCCGTACACCAGCCTCGTATATTGATATAGGCCTTTAGTTGTTGAAATAGTGGTCATATTCCTGCTCTCGGGCTCTAATTCTAATTGTTGATAAGCCATAGATAAGTCTTATTTGGAAAACTCTTTTCCACCATGAAGCTCTGCAAACAATTCCTCCGTACGAGGTAAGGGATGCTTATCAACTTTAAGCTGTGGGTTAACTGTTATTTTAAAATCCCCACAAATGCGGACCTCCCCCGTCTTTTTCAATATTGGAACAATTGGAGTTCCCCACTCGCTAAAATTAACCTTTTCTAAGACTCCCAAACTAACCAATTTCTCAATTTCTTTCTCGACCTTCTCTTTTAAGGCAAGGGGTATTTGTCTTGGTTTAAAAAATTTTGGCTTGGCATCTTCTTTCATGCATAAAGTGACAGTGCCATTTTTAAATTTACCAAGCTCCCCATTAAACAAATCCCTAAATTGATCAAGTAAAAGAATCTCATCACTGTTTTTTGAATCATGCAAGAAGTTTAAATTAGTAAAAGCTATTATTATTTGACCTTTGAGTACACATTTTTCGTAGATGCCCTTTTTTATTACATATTTTGCATCTATACTATCTAAATCTACAACTGCGTTTTCTGTATGATTTCTTAGACCGCAAACCAAGCACTGCCTTTCCCCACTTCCGCTGCTACCACTGCTTTGCTCTTGAACTGGCTGCATTGCGCGTTGTGTAAGTTGACGTCTCTCTTCGATATTCTGCTTCGTGTGCGACAAACGGAACATTCCATCAGTATTTGGCTCTTCCTTTATTTCAACATCGTACTGATGTCTGACGCACTCAATTGTGTTAGCAATCTCTACTGCTTTTTTCGAAAGTCAACTCCGTTATTTTTTCAAGAAATAATTTGTCTTGCCGGCCCCTTCTCTAGGCCCATCACAAATTTATCTCTTATAGCTGTATTTAGATCAGCGCCAAACTCACAGCGTACTGCTAGCGATCTCACTCTTGCTGCCCACTCACTATTAGTTTCTGTCGATTCCTTTGTCGCCGAATAAAACTTGCGGCGTTCTGCAAATCCCGAAAATGTGGGTTGAAAATGCCTAGTAAACGATTCACATAATGTTTCAAATGTTGTTACATCAACCTTGGCTGGGTGAATTAAATTTTGGAGTAATGTGTATGAACCTTCACTTAGTGCAGTTAGCAAAATAGCTTTCTTTTTAGTCTCGTCGGTTATGTCATTAGCTATAAAGAATTGATCAAGCTGAGACTTAAAAACTGACCAATCGTTATGGTTAAAATCAAAACTATGCACGGATCCAAAATGAGACATGGTCTTTGTTATAGCGCAAAGCGCACCACACTGTATTTTTTTATTTTTAAATCCTCGTCGCCACTGTGATAACCGAGTCAAGAAAAGAAGGTTGTTATTGACAAGTTTACTAAGTATTTATTTCAAGTTGCAAACAGTCTGAACAATAGGAAGGAGGACAACCAACTAACTCATTGTCGTGATCACATTATATTGTGAGCAATGATATAAGGGTTGCCACTGCCTAAATACTACATTACTACAGAAAGGTAGGAAAGCTAGGAATGCATTCTTTCGAAAACACTTCCTATATACATATAGCTCTTCAACAGCCCAGCTTATTTAGGGATAAACTTAATTAAGTAGAGCCGAACTTCGTCCTAGCACAGAAGTGAGTGATTCCCTTTGGGGAAAGGTTTCAAAATGATATTGGTTATCCGGAGGTCTTATTCGCCATTGCATCTTGTAATATCATCATTTCTACTTCATCTTCTGTGTTGTGCAGCCGCTTATCTTAACCATTTTTATTCACAATTTTTTCACTGATGCACTGCGGCAATCAGTTCGTTGTACTGCAGATTCGTTGTCAACTTTGGAAACTACGTAAGAAAATCTCAAATAGCTTCCGTTGTTCACAAAACCTCAAACTGAAGCCATGGCCGTACCCTAAGTTATATTTATACCTATAGGTACATTGTTAGGCCTGTAAAAAGTACCAGGAAATAGCTTTAAAACATATAGTTTCGAAAGATCAGTCAAAATTTTACGGTACCTGAAACGCTTGATACACATTTATATTGTATTTTCTCTATTGTGTGGACATGGACACTCTAAATTTGAAATAGGTTCCGAACTCGACGGGGCTGCTGTGTCCATTTTCCAGTCCTTTAAAAACTCACGATTCGAAGTTTTGCTTCTGTTATTAAAACTAATCTTTCTTCTTGCATTAACTCTCATCGAGGTAAGGACGTTATTAATAAAAGTCATGGAAATATAAAAGAAGTTCTTTATATCTTTTAATTTTATACATTCTGACTGGGCCAACCATCATAGTATCTGAACAATATCCTTATCTTAGGAAAGCCCCTTGATATGATGAAAAGTAATAATAAAAAATAAATTAAAAAAATATAGGGCAGCCGCTGGGACTCGAACCTGGCCCCATTTCCCAGCCTTGACTTTTTTGCTTGAAAAAATATATCTGAATTTGACATTTCAAAATTTATGAAATAATTCGCAGATTTTTTTTCGTCGCCGTACGAACGGCACCAACCTCCAAAAATTACTATTTGTATTTATTTATTTATATTAGATTTTAAGTAGAATTATTTATTCCATTGCCAAACTAAAGCATACATTTTTTCATACAAAAGCCATAGCTAGAAGGTGTAGTCGGGTTCGAGTCCCACCGGCTGTCTTTTTTTTTTTCTTTTTTTTTTTTTTTAAATTTCTTATTGCGGTTCATAATTATTAATAAGCTGACTTATAATATGGATACTGTTCAGATGGTTAATGCATTGGCTCAGTTGGGATATATAGAATCAAAGGTAAAAAGAACGAAGTTTATATTGTGTTGATTTTTTATAAGCTCCTTACTTCGCTGAGGCTTAATGCAAGAACAAAGTTTAGATATTAGAAAAGAAGCAAAACTAAGAATCTCGTTTGAGTTGGTACCTACTGTTCCGAAAGTAGTTCCCTCAAGATGATCTTCTGGCACATTCAAAACTCAAATTGTTTATAACTCAAGGTAGCTTGATACCATGTTGTTTTAATAGCCATTCCAATAATGTTTTTGGTTATTTTTCAACGGGCTTTAGGTCAAAAATGCGTTAAGAAACAAAAAAAAGTCTTTTCTTTTTTGTACGACGTTTCGTCCATGTTTATGGACATCATCAGGTAAAAAGTACTTACTTCAACCCAGTCTTAAATGTTCCAAGATGGCATTATGCAACACCAGGACTTAAAAACTGACCAATCGTTATGGTTAAAATCAAAACTATGCACGGATCCAAAATGAGACATGGTCTTTGTTATAGCGCAAAGCGCACCACACTGTATTTTTTTATTTTTAAATCCTCGTCGCCACTGTGATAACCGAGTCAAGAAAAGAAGGTTGTTATTGACAAGTTTACTAAGTATTTATTTCAAGTTGCAAACAGTCTGAACAATAGGAAGGAGGACAACCAACTAACTCATTGTCGTGATCACATTATATTGTGAGCAATGATATAAGGGTTGCCACTGCCTAAATACTACATTACTACAGAAAGGTAGGAAAGCTAGGAATGCATTCTTTCGAAAACACTTCCTATATACATATAGCTCTTCGACAGCCCAGCTTATTTAGGGATAAACTTAATTAAGTAGAGCCGAACTTCGTCCTAGCACAGAAGTGAGTGATTCCCTTTGGGGAAAGGTTTCAAAATGATATTGGTTATCCGGAGGTCTTATTCGCCATTGCATCTTGTAATATCATCATTTCTACTTCATCTTCTGTGTTGTGCAGCCGCTTATCTTAACCATTTTTATTCACAATTTTTTCACTGATGCACTGCGGCAATCAGTTCGTTATACTGCAGATTCGTTGTTGCCGTACCCTAAGTTATATTTATACCTATAGGTACATTGTTAGGCCTGTAAGAAGTACCAGGAAATAGCTTTAAAACATATAGTTTCGAAAGATCAGTCAAAATTTTACGGTACCTGAAACGCTTGATACACATTTATATTGTATTTTCTCTATTGTGTGGACATGGACACTCTAAATTTGAAATAGGTTCCGAACTCGACGGGGCTGCTGTGTCCATTTTCCAGTCCTTTAAAAACTCACGATTCGAAGTTTTGCTTCTGTTATTAAAACTAATCTTTCTTCTTGCATTAACTCTCATCGAGGTAAGGACGTTATTAATAAAAGTCATGGAAATATAAAAGAAGTTCTTTATATCTTTTAATTTTATACATTCTGACTGGGCCAACCATCATAGTATCTGAACAATATCCTTATCTAAGGAAAGCCCCTTGATATAATGAAAAGTAATAATAAAAAATAAATTAATAAAATATAGGGCAGCCGCTGGGACTCGAACCTGGCCCCATTTCCCAGCCTTGACTTTTTTGCTTGAAAAAATATATCTGAATTTGACATTTCAAAATTTATGAAATAATTCGCAGATTTTTTTTCGTCGCCGTACGAACGGCACCAACCTCCAAAAATTACTATTTGTATTTATTTATTTATATTAGATTTTAAGTAGAATTATTTATTCCATTGCCAAACTAAAGCATACATTTTTTCATACAAAAGCCATAGCTAGAAGGTGTAGTCGGGTTCGAGTCCCGCCGGCTGTCTTATTTCTTTTTTCTTTTTTTTTTTTAATTTTTTATTGCGCTTCATAATTATTAATAAGCTGACTATAATATGGATACTGTTCAGATGGTTAATGCATTGGCTCAGTTGGGATATATAGAATCAAAGGTAAAAAGAACGAAGTTTATATTGTGTTGATTTTGTATAAGCTCCTTACTTCGCTGAGGCTTAATGCAAGAACAAAGTTTAGATATTAGAAAAGAAGCAAAACTAAGAATCTCGTTTGAGTTGGTACCTACTGTTCCGAAAGTGGTTCCCTCAAGATGATCTTCTGGCACATTGAAAACTCAAATTGTTTATAACTCAAAAGGTAGCACATCAGAGGCTTAGTACCATGTTGTTCTAATAGCCATTCCAATAATGTTTTTGCTTATTTTTCATCGGGCTTTAGGTCAAAAATGCGTTAAGAAACAAAACAAAGTCTTTTCGTTTTTGTACGACGTTTCGTCCATGTTTATGGACATCATCAGGTAAAAAGTACAGTCTTAAATGTTGCAAGATGGCATTATGCAACACCAGGAACTCAAAATGATATTCTGGACCTTCCAATCATAGTTGGCAAGAAGTAGATCTAACACTTAATCGCATGAAAGATGGCAAAAAGCATCTGGAACGGATGGGATACCGGTGGAATTTTATAAACATGGAATGAACGACTTGAAAAACTGTCTAACGCAGTTCCACGACTCAATTCTTTTCCCGATTTTCAAAAAAAGTTGCTTATCTGATCCAACAAACTATAGAGGCATATCCTTTTTGAATGCGACATATAAAATTTTCACTGCGATTTTACAAAAGTGTCTTGTAACGTGGGTTAGCACAAACAACCTACTGAAGGAGTTCCAAGCAGGGTTTCGACCAGGTTACTCAACAATGGACAACATATTTGTTTTGAGGAGCATGGCAGAATACTTCCTTGAACAAAGCCAAAAGCTGTATGTTATCTTTGTCGAATTTAAGGCCGCCTTCGATACAGTCGACAGAAGTGCCTTACTTTATAAGCTGTATAACTTGGGATTATCTCAAAAATTTGGTCGTACTCTGCAGGATCTCTATGAAAAAACTAACGCTTTGGTATGGAATGGCGAAGAACTATCGAACAAGTTTGAAACAAGGTCGGGGCTAAGACAGGGATGTACATTAAGCCCTATGTTATTTTCGCTCTTTATTGAGGACATAGTTGATGATTTACCTGGTGGAGTAAGATTTGCGGGAGTGCTAATTAAGGCCCTCCTTTTTGCAGATGACAGTGTCATGTTCGCATATTCATCCACATCTTTACAACTCATGATTAACAGGTTGTATGAATACTGCAGTTTATGGGGACTCGTCGTTAATTTAGAAAAGTCGAAGGTGATGGTTTTCAAAAAAGGGGGAGGAAGAAATGCAGCTAACGAAAAATGGACTTATACCAGCGCCAATATTGAGGTAGTAAGCGAATATAAATTCCTAGGAGTACATTTTTCAAAAAACCTTAGTATGGAACGTCACCTAAAAGAAAAATTGGAAAAAGCAAAAATAGCTCTAAGCATAACCTGGAGAAGATGCTTCTTCAATAAAAACATAGCCCACAGCAGTAAGTTTAAGGTATTTGAAGCAGTGTCTGAGTCTATTCTCTTTTATGGGGCGCAAGTCTGGGGTGGTAAGAAGTACAATACTATGGAGAAACTTTTAACGTTCTATGTAAAGAGGACATTTTGCCTGGCACAGAACACTCCAAACTATGTGATCATGTTGGAAACGGGGCTGTCTCCCTTATTCGTCAAGACTCTAAAGCTTCAAGCAGACTACTTGGATAAAGTCCTTCACATGCAAGAAAAACGGCTACCGAAAATTGTAGCTCTTAAAGCCTTTATATCTTTTAATTTTATACATTCTGACTGGGCCAACCATCATAGTATCTGAACAATATCCTTATCTTAGGAAAGCCCCTTGATATGATGAAAAGTAATAATAAAAAATAAATTAAAAAAATATAGGGCAGCCGCTGGGACTCGAACCTGGCCCCATTTCCCAGCCTTGACTTTTTTGCTTGAAAAAATATATCTGAATTTGACATTTCAAAATTTATGAAATAATTCGCAGATTTTTTTTCGTCGCCGTACGAACGGCACCAACCTCCAAAAATTACTATTTGTATTTATTTATTTATATTAGATTTTAAGTAGAATTATTTATTCCATTGCCAAACTAAAGCATACATTTTTTCATACAAAAGCCATAGCTAGGAGGTGTAGTCGGGTTCGAGTCCCGCCGGCTGTCTTATTTTTTTTTTCTTTTTTTTTTTTTTAAATTTTTTATTGCGCTTCATAATTATTAATAAGCTGACTTATAATATGGATACTGTTCAGATGGTTAACGCATTGGCTCAGTTGGGATATATAGAATCAAAGGTAAAAAGAACGAAGTTTATATTGTGTTGATTTTTTATAAGCTCCTTACTTCGCTGAGGCTTAATGCAAGAACAAAGTTTAGATATTAGAAAAGAAGCAAAACTAAGAATCTCGTTTGAGTTGGTACCTACTGTTCCGAAAGTGGTTCCCTCAAGATGATCTTCTGGCACATTCAAAACTCAAATTGTTTATAACTCAAGGTAGCTTGATACCATGTTGTTTTAATAGCCATTCCAATAATGTTTTTGGTTATTTTTCAACGGGCTTTAGGTCAAAAATGCGTTAAGAAACAAAAAAAAGTCTTTTCTTTTTTGTACGACGTTTCGTCCATGTTTATGGACATCATCAGGTAAAAAGTACTTACTTCAACCCAGTCTTAAATGTTCCAAGATGGCATTATGCAACACCAGGAACTCAAAATGATATTCTGAACCTTCCAATCATAGTTGGCAAGAAGTAGATCTAACACTTAATCGCATGAAAGATGGCAAAAAGCATCTGGAACTGATGGGATACCGGTGGAATTTTATAAACATGGAACGAACGACTTGAAAAACTGTCTAACGCAGTTCCACGACTCAATTCTTTTCCCGATTTTCAAAAAAAGTTGCTTATCTGATCCAACAAACTATAGAGGCATATCCTTTTTGAATGCGACATATAAAATTTTCACTGCGATTTTACAAAAG
This sequence comes from Platycheirus albimanus, assembly GCA_916050605.2. NCBI lineage: Eukaryota > Metazoa > Arthropoda > Insecta > Diptera > Syrphidae > Platycheirus > Platycheirus albimanus. Next base: position 5,358,417 of record OU696696.1, on the reverse strand, counting down.
TGTCTTGTAACGTGGGTTAGCACAAACAACCTACTGAAGGAGTTCCAAGCAGGGTTTCGACCAGGTTACTCAACAATGGACAACATATTTGTTTTGAGGAGCATGGCAGAATACTTCCTTGAACAAAGCCAAAAGCTGTATGTTATCTTTGTCGAATTTAAGGCCGCCTTCGATACAGTCGACAGAAGTGCCTTACTTTATAAGCTGTATAACTTGGGATTATCTCAAAAATTTGGTCGTACTCTGCAGGATCTCTATGAAAAAACTAACGCTTTGGTATGGAATGACGAAGAACTATCGAACAAGTTTGAAACAAGGTCGGGGCTAAGACAGGGATGTACATTAAGCCCTATGTTATTTTCGCTCTTTATTGAGGACATAGTTGATGATTTACCTGGTGGAGTAAGATTTGCGGGAGTGCTAATTAAGGCCCTCCTTTTTGCAGATGACAGTGTCATGTTCGCATATTCATCCACATCTTTACAACTCATGATTAACAGGTTGTATGAATACTGCAGTTTATGGGGACTCGTCGTTAATTTAGAAAAGTCGAAGGTGATGCTTTTCAAAAAAGGGGGAGGAAGAAATGCAGCTAACGAAAAATGGACTTATAACAGCGCCAATATTGAGGTAGTAAGCGAATATAAATTCCTAGGAGTACATTTTTCAAAAAACCTTAGTATGGAACGTCACCTAAAAGAAAAATTGGAAAAAGCAAAAATAGCTCTAAGCATAACCTGGAGAAGATGCTTCTTGAATAAAAACATAGCCCACAGCAGTAAGTTTAAGGTATTTGAAGCAGTGTCTGAGTCTATTCTCTTTTATGGGGCGCAAGTCTGGGGTGGTAAGAAGTACAATACTATGGAGAAACTTTTAACGTTCTATGTAAAGAGGACATTTTGCCTGGCACAGAACACTCCAAACTATGTGATCATGTTGGAAACGGGGCTGTCTCCCTTATTCGTCAAGACTCTAAAGCTTCAAGCAGACTACTTGGATAAAGTCCTTCACATGCAAGAAAAACGGCTACCGAAAATTGTAGCTCTTAAAGCCTTTATATCTTTTAATTTTATACATTCTGACTGGGCCAACCATCATAGTATCTGAACAATATCCTTATCTTAGGAAAGCCCCTTGATATGATGAAAAGTAATAATAAAAAATAAATTAAAAAAATATAGGGCAGCCGCTGGGACTCGAACCTGGCCCCATTTCCCAGCCTTGACTTTTTTGCTTGAAAAAATAAAATAACAGTTAACCCACAGCTTAAAGTTGATAAGCATCCCTTACCTCGTACGGAGGAATTGTTTGCAGAGCTTCATGGTGGAAAAGAGTTTTCCAAATAAGACTTATCTATGGCTTATCAACAATTAGAATTAGAGCCCGAGAGCAGGAATATGACCACTATTTCAACAACTAAAGGCCTATATCAATATACGAGGCTGGTGTACGGGTTCGCTTCAGCCCCACCAATTTTCCAGAGAGTCATGGAAAGCTTATTAATGGGAATTGAAAACTTTTCACCTGATGATGTCCATAAACATGGACGAAACGTCGTACAAAAAAGAAGAGACTTTTTTTTGTTTCTTAACGCATTTTTGACCTGAAGCCCGTTGAAAAATAACCAAAAACATTATTGGAATGGCTATTAAAACAACATGGTATCAAGCTACCTTGAGTTTTAAACAATTTGAGTTTTCAATGTGCCAGAAGATCATCTTGAGGGAACCACTTTCGGAACAATAGGTACCAACTCAAACGAGATTCTTAGTTTTGCTTCTTTTCTAATATCTAAACTTTGTTCTTGCATTAAGCCTCAGCGAAGTAAGGAGCTTATAAAAAATCAACACAATATAAACTTCGTTCTTTTTACCTTTGATTCTATATATCCCAACTGAGCCAATGCATTAACCATCTGAACAGTATCCATATTATAAGTCAGCTTATTAATAATTATGAACCGCAATAAGAAATTTAAAAAAAAAAAAAGAAAAAAAATTAAAAGACAGCCGGTGGGACTCGAACCCGACTACACCTTCTAGCTATGGCTTTTGTATGAAAAAATGTATGCTTTAGTTTGGCAATGGAATAAATAATTCTACTTAAAATCTAATATAAATAAATAAATACAAATAGTAATTTTTGGAGGTTGGTGCCGTTCGTACGGCGACGAAAAAAAATCTGCGAATTATTTCATAAATTTTGAAATGTCAAATTCAGATATATTTTTTCAAGCAAAAAAGTCAAGGCTGGGAAATGGGGCCAGGTTCGAGTCCCAGCGGCTGCCCTATATTTTTTTTTAATTTATTTTTTATTATTACTTTTCATCATATCAAGGGGCTTTCCTAAGATAAGGATATTGTTCAGATACTATGATGGTTGGCCCAGTCAGAATGTATAAAATTAAAAGATATAAAGAACTTCTTTTATATTTCCATGACTTTTATTAATAATGTCCTTACCTTTATGAGAGTTAATGCAAGAAGAAAGATTAGTTTTAATAACAGAAGCAAAACTTCGAATCGTGAGTTTTTAAAGGACTGGAAAATGGACACAGCAGCCCCGTCGAGTTCGGAACCTATTTCAAATTTAGAGTGTCCATGTCCACACAATAGAGAAAATACAATACAAATGTGTATCAAGCGTTTCAGGTACCGTAAAATTTTGACTGATCTTTCGAAACTATATGTTTTAAAGCTATTTCCTGGTACTTTTTACAGGCCTAACAATGTACCTATAGGTATAAATATAACTTAGGGTACGACCATGGCTTCAGTTTGAGGTTTTGTGAACAACGGAAGCTATTTGAGATTTTCTTACGTAGTTTCCAAAGTTGACAACGAATCTGCAGTACAACGAACTGATTGCCGCAGTGCATCAGTGAAAAAATTGTGAATAAAAATGGTTAAGATAAGCGGCTGCACAACACAGAAGATGAAGTAGAAATGATGATATTACAAGATGCAATGGCGAATAAGACCTCCGGATAACCAATATCATTTTGAAACCTTTCCCCAAAGGGAATCACTCACTTCTGTGCTAGGACGAAGTTCGGCTCTACTTAATTAAGTTTATCCTTAAATAAGCTGGGCTGTCGAAGAGCTATATGTATATAGGAAGTGTTTTCGAAAGAATGCATTCCTAGCTTTCCTACCTTTCTGTAGTAATGTAGTATTTAGGCAGTGGCAACCCTTATATCGTTGCTCACAATATAATGTGATCACGACAATGAGTTAGTTGGTTGTCCTCCTTCCTATTGTTCAGACTGTTTGCAACTTGAAATAAATACTTAGTAAACTTGTCAATAACAACCTTCTTTTCTTGACTCGGTTATCACAGTGGCGACGAGGATTTAAAAATAAATAAAATGCACGACTGGGTCGCACGTACTTGCTCTGTGGGTGCAATAGTACGATGAAAACAAACTTTTCGATCAATGAGAACAACTCATTTCTGAAAAATTTGGTCAAACCTAAAAAATGTTGACTAAAACTGGAAAAACCGATATACGGGAGCTAACGTTAAGAAACCTTTAATATTTAAAATTATGATGTCATCTTTTGGGTGTTGTAAATGATACAAATGTCCACTTATGGCCAAATTAATAATACTGTTAAATCAAATTTCCGCTATTATCATGTGTAGCCAAAAACTAAAAATGCAGTTTTCTTTGAAGTATTCTATGTATGTTACATACAAAGTTTCATAAAAATCGTGGGGGCCTTTTTTGAGTAAATTAGAAAAAACAAAACAATTGGCCTAAAACTAATGGCTCTTTGTATAGGAGCCACCATTAAAAAAAAAAGAAAATGAAAAAAATTAATGCCATCTGATAGGAAGCTGAAAGAAACTATACTAAACAATATTTGAGTGAATTCGATGCAACCGTTGACAACTTATGGCCATTAAAAAAAAAACCGTTAAGAGCAGATCTCCGTTATTTGCATTTTTAGCAAAAAACTGAAAACGCAGTTCTCTTAAAAACACTAAAAGAATATAACACACAAAGTTTAATCAAAATCGTTAGAGCCATTTTCGAGCAAATTAGAAAAAACCAAAAAAAGTTGGCTAAAACTCAACGGCTCGTTGTATGGGAGCTACCATTTAGAAAGGCTTCAGTGAAAAATTTACTAAACCATCCTATAGAAAACTATAAAAAACTATGTCAAACGAAGTTTGAGTCGATTCAATCAAGCCGTTGTGAACTTATGGCTATTTGAAAAAAAACCGTTAAAACCTGATTTTCGTTACGGCTATTTAAGCCAAAAACAAAAAACGCAGTTTTGTTCGAAATACATAAAATTAGCTAAATTTTGAGTTTAATCAAAATCGTTAGAGCCGTTTTCGAGAAAATCCAAATTGAAAAAAACCGTTACTTGAAAGGTACCAGTTTGAGCCGGGCTAAAACGAAATAAAAAAAACCTCGACAATGGTTTTTCTTCAAACTGCTATATATGAAGTTTGAAGAAAATCCGTCAAAACGTTTAGGCTGTAGCATGACGTGAAAAAGCGCACATCCGCACATCCGCACATCCGCACATCCGCACAGACGCACAGACGCACAGACAGACCGACGGACGGTATGGCGAAAACCACTTTTTTGGGCTTCTCTATCATCGTAATGTCATGTTTGATTAAAACCTCGATTTTTTTTTTCTGCACGAAACCAATACTTGCCCTATAGAGCAAGTAAAAAATACAGTGTGGTGCGCTTTGCGCTATAACAAAGACCATGTCTCATTTTGGATCCGTGCATAGTTTTGATTTTAACCATAACGATTGGTCAGTTTTTAAGTCTCAGCTTGATCAATTCTTTATAGCTAATGACATAACCGACGAGACTAAAAAGAAAGCTATTTTGTTAACTGCACTAAGTGAAGGTTCATACAAATTACTCCAAAATTTAATTCACCCAGCCAAGGTTGATGTAACAACATTTGAAACATTATGTGAATCGTTTACTGGGCATTTTCAACCCACATTTTCGGGATTTGCAGAACGCCGCAAGTTTTATTCGGCGACAAAGGAATCGACAGAAACTAATAGTGAGTGGGCAGCAAGAGTGAGATCGCTAGCAGTACGCTGTGAGTTTGGCGCTGATCTAAATACAGCTATAAGAGATAAATTTGTGATGGGCCTAGAGAAGGGGCCGGCAGGACAAATTATTTCTTGAAAAAGTAACGGAGTTGACTTTCGAAAAAAGCAGTAGAGATTGCTAACACAATTGAGTGCGTCAGACATCAGTACGATGTTGAAATAAAGGAAGAGCCAAATACTGATGGAATGTTCCGTTTGTCGCACACGAAGCAGAATATCGAAGAGAGACGTCAACTTACACAACGCGCAATAATGCAGCCAGTTCAAGAGCAAAGCAGTGGTAGCAGCGGAAGTGGGGAAAGGCAGTGCTTGGTTTGCGGTCTAAGAAATCATACAGAAAACGCAGTTGTAGATTTAGATAGTATAGATGCAAAATATGTAATAAAAAAGGGCATCTACGAAAAATGTGTACTCAAAGGTCAAATAATAATAGCTTTTACTAATTTAAACTTCTTGCATGATTCAAAAAACAGTGATGAGATTCTTTTACTTGATCAATTTAGGGATTTGTTTAATGGGGAGCTTGGTAAATTTAAAAATGGCACTGTCACTTTATGCATGAAAGAAGATGACAAGCCAAAATTTTTTAAACCAAGACAAATACCCCTTGCCTTAAAAGAGAAGGTCGAGAAAGAAATTGAGAAATTGGTTAGTTTGGGAGTCTTAGAAAAGGTTAATTTTAGCGAGTGGGGAACTCCAATTGTTCCAATATTGAAAAAGACGGGGGAGGTCCGCATTTGTGGGGATTTTAAAATAACAGTTAACCCACAGCTTAAAGTTGATAAGCATCCCTTACCTCGTACGGAGGAATTGTTTGCAGAGCTTCATGGTGGAAAAGAGTTTTCCAAATAAGACTTATCTATGGCTTATCAACAATTAGAATTAGAGCCCGAGAGCAGGAATATGACCACTATTTCAACAACTAAAGGCCTATATCAATATACGAGGCTGGTGTACGGGTTGGCTTCAGCCCCAGCAATTTTCCAGAGAGTCATGGAAAGCTTATTAATGGGAATCGAAAACTTTTCACCTGATGATGTCCTTAAACATGGACGAAACGTCGTACAAAAAAAAAGAGACTTTTTTTTGTTTCTTAACGCATTTTTGACCTGAAGCCCGTTGAAAAATAACCAAAAACATTATTGGAATGGCTATTAAAACAACATGGTATCAAGCTACCTTGAGTTATAAACAATTGGAGTTTTGAATGTGCCAGAAGTTCATCTTGAGGGAACCACTTTTAGAACAGTAGGTACCAACTCAAACGAGATTCTTAGTTTTGCTTCTTTTCTAATATCTAAACTTTGTTCTTGCATTAAGCCTCAGCGAAGTAAGGATGCTTATAAAAAATCAACACAATATAAACTTCGTTCTTTTTACCTTTGATTCTATATATCCCAACTGAGCCAATGCATTAACCATCTGAACAGTATCCATATTATAAGTCAGCTTATTAATAATTATGAACCGACATAAGAAATTAAAAAAAAAAAAAATAAGACAGCCGGTGGGACTCGAACCCGACTACACCTTCTAGCTATGGCTTTTGTATGAAAAAATGTATGCTTTAGTTTGGCAATGGAATAAATAATTTTACTTAAAATCTAATATAAATAAATAAATACAAATAGTATTTTTTGGAGGTTGGTGCCGTTCGTACGGCGACGAAAAAAAATCTGCGAATTATTTCATAAATTTTGAAATGTCAAATTCAGATATATTTTTTCAAGCAAAAAAGTCAAGGCTGGGAAATGGGGCCAGGTTCGAGTCCCAGCGGCTGCCCTATATTTTTTTAATTTATTTTTTATTATTACTTTTCATCATATCAAGGGGCTTTCCTAAGATAAGGATATTGTTCAGATACTATGATGGTTGGCCCAGTCAGAATGTATAAAATTAAAAGATATAAAGGCTTTAAGAGCTACAATTTTCGGTAGCCGTTTTTCTTGCATGTGAAGGACTTTATCCAAGTAGTCTGCTTGAAGCTTTAGAGTCTTGACGAATAAGGGAGACAGCCCCGTTTCCAACATGATCACATAGTTTGGAGTGTTCTGTGCCAGGCAAAATGTCCTCTTTACATAGAACGTTAAAAGTTTCTCCATAGTATTGTACTTCTTACCACCCCAGACTTGCGCCCCATAAAAGAGAATAGACTCAGACACTGCTTCAAATACCTTAAACTTACTGCTATGGGCTATGTTTTTATTCAAGAAACATCTTCTCCAGGTTATGCTTAGAGCTATTTTTGCTTTTTCCAATTTTTCTTTTAGGTGACGTTCCATACTAAGGTTTTTTGAAAAATGTACTCCTAGTATATTCGCTTACTACCTCAATATTGGCGCTGTTATAAGTCCATTTTTCGTTAGCTGCATTTCTTCCTCCCCCTTTTTTGAAAACCATCACCTTCGACTTTTCTGAATTAACGACGAGTCCCCATAAACTGCAGTATTCATACAACCTGTTAATCATGAGTTGTAAAGATGTGGATGAATATGCGAACATGACACTGTCATCTGCAAAAAGGAGGGCCTTAATTAGCACTCCCGCAAATCTTACTCCACCAGGTAAATCATCAACTATGTCCTCAATAAAGAGCGAAAATAACATAGGGCTTAATGTACATCCCTGTCTTAGCCCCGACCTTGTTTCAAACTTGTTCGATAGTTCTTCGCCATTCCATACCAAAGCGTTAGTTTTTTCATAGAGATCCTGCAGAGTACGACCAAATTTTTGAGATAATCCCAAGTTATACAGCTTATAAAGTAAGGCAATTCTGTCGACTGTATCGAAGGCGGCCTTAAATTCGACAAAGATAACATACAGCTTTTGGCTTTGTTCAAGGAAGTATTCTGCCATGCTCCTCAAAACAAATATGTTGTCCATTGTTGAGTAACCTGGTCGAAACCCTGCTTGGAACTCCTTCAGTAGGTTGTTTGTGCTAACCCACGTTACAAGACACTTTTGTAAAATCGCAGTGAAAATTTTATATGTCGCATTCAAAAAGGATATGCCTCTATAGTTTGTTGGATCAGATAAGCAACCTTTTTTGAAAATCGGGAAAAGAATTGAGTCGTGGAACTGCGTTAGACAGTTTTTCAAGTCGTTCGTTCCATGTTTATAAAATTCCACCGGTATCCCATCAGTTCAAGATGCTTTTTGCCATCTTTCATGCGATTAAGTGTTAGATCTACTTCTTGCCAACTATGATTGGAAGGTCCAGAATATCATTTTGAGTTCCTGGTGTTGCATAATGCCATCTTGGAACATTTAAGACTGGGTTGAAGTAAGTACTTTTTACCTGATGATGTCCATAAACATGGACGAAACGTCGTACAAAAAAGAAAAGACTTTTTTTTGTTTCTTAACGCATTTTTGACCTAAAGCCCGTTGAAAAATAACCAAAAACATTATTGGAATGGCTATTAAAACAACATGGTATCAAGCTACCTTGAGTTATAAACAATTTGAGTTTTGAATGTGCCAGAAGATCATCTTGAGGGAACCACTTTCGGAACAGTAGGTACCAACTCAAACGAGATTCTTAGTTTTGCTTCTTTTCTAATATCTAAACTTTGTTCTTGCATTAAGCCTCAGCGAAGTAAGGAGCTTATAAAAAATCAACACAATATAAACTTCGTTCTTTTTACCTTTGATTCTATATATCCCAACTGAGCCAATGCATTAACCATCTGAACAGTATCCATATTATAAGTCAGCTTATTAATAATTATGAAGCGCAATAAAAAATTTAAAAAAAAAAAAGAAAAAAAAAATAAGACAGCCGGCGGGACTCGAACCCGACTACACCTTCTAGCTATGGCTTTTGTATGAAAAAATGTATGCTTTAGTTTGGCAATGGAATAAATAATTCTACTTAAAATCTAATATAAATAAATAAATACAAATAGTAATTTTTGGAGGTTGGTGCCGTTCGTACGGCGACGAAAAAAAATCTGCGAACTATTTCATAAATTTTGAAATGTCAAATTCAGATATATTTTTTCAAGCAAAAAAGTCAAGGCTGGGAAATGGGGCCAGGTTCGAGTCCCAGCGGCTGCCCTATATTTTTTTAATTTATTTTTTATTATTACTTTTCATTATATCAAGGGGCTTTCCTTAGATAAGGATATTGTTCAGATACTATGATGGTTGGCCCAGTCAGAATGTATAAAATTAAAAGATATAAAGAACTTCTTTTATATTTCCATGACTTTTATTAATAACGTCCTTACCTCGATGAGAGTTAATGCAAGAAGAAAGATTAGTTTTAATAACAGAAGCAAAACTTCGAATCGTGAGTTTTTAAAGGACTGGAAAATGGACACAGCAGCCCCGTCGAGTTCGGAACCTATTTCAAATTTAGAGTGTCCATGTCCACACAATAGAGAAAATACAATATAAATGTGTATCAAGCGTTTCAGGTACCGTAAAATTTTGACTGATCTTTCGAAACTATATGTTTTAAAGCTATTTCCTGGTACTTTTTACAGCCCTAACAATGTACCTATAGGTATAAATATAACTTAGGGTACGGCCATGGCTTCAGTATGAGGTTTTGTGAACAACGGAAACTATTAAAGATTTTCTTACGTACTTAGTATCTAAAGTTCACAGCGAATCTGCCGGACAAGACGAACTAACAACAATGCAGTGAATATTAAACAATTGTGAATGAAAAATGTTAAATCAAGTGCTTGGTTTGGTATAAGTGCAACTTTGAGCTTAAACAAAGGATCCACCTGAGTCCATCCTACTCTCATACATAACCAAGGTATACAAACCGAAGTGTTTTTACTATAAGCCCTTCATTTGAATTAGAAGCAAATATTTGTAAGAGCCTGGGGACAAAAAGTGTGTTTTATAATGTCTGCCAACATACACGACTTTGAGAAGCTGAAAAATAGTATTCCGCAGACAAATTCCTTTATTTTCCCATACGAACTCTTGGGATAACAGAAAGGATGATAAAGAGTTCGAATATATCAGAACTCAGAAGGCATTAAACTATGATAGACAAACGAAGGTATAGATGTTTCTGAATGATCCATTATGTCACAAGCCATGGAGTTGAAGTATAGTTGGTTGGCACAATCAATACACACGCATACAGATAAATATCGCTTGAGCTTCGAGGCCATATCGTTTTTCTGTGTAACTACGAGAATAAATTAATTTTATCTTTCTCCGGTTAAATCAAAACAAGTGCAATAAAAAAGGGAATCAAAAAAAGAAAGGACCTGTTTTGAGATAAAATAAATCGAAAGAACATTCAAGTGATATCCTTACACTCCTCCCATTATTACAAGTGATATCTATTTTTATTGTTCAATGTTTTTGATTTGTTTATCAGTTATAAGTTTGTTGTTTTCAAGAGACCATGGAATTCGCTTAATTGAGACAAGTATATAAGTTTCTGTAAGGAGTCAAAATGTGGGAATCTCCACTCCAGCAGCATAAAAGTTAATGTGATGAAAAGAAGCCATCACAGTCCAACACAGCCACCACCTCAGTCTTAAAACCTGACACAACGTATTAAAAAGATAAAGTATGGTTAACTCCTGACATTGATATCGAGTTTAAAGGGAAGGGAAATCCAGCGATATGAGTGTATTAAAGTTTGATATAGAGGAATGACCCAAAGCCACAGCCTTAAACAAGTAAGTTTGGTTTGCATGGTTTTGGTGTGGTATGCCCTTGGATATAAATAATTATGTTACACATTCGGTAGAATGGTATATCTCAAGCCTCAAGGGCTCTTAATGAAATGTGTGTGTAATCCAGCTAACTATATAGTTACAAGTTTCTTAGAAGATGAGTTTGTCATGGTTGAAGAAGATACACCCACACAACATACGGTATATGACCTATAGAGTTATTGGGTAATGGAACATTGAATAGGAATACATGGCTTCCTAGATGCCTCCGAGGGATGTTATCAGTTTTCTATTTCTTGTCACGTTATTTAATATTAATGAGTAAGATATTATGTCAAGGTCGGAAGAAAGTTTTTGCCGCACTATGTTGTTTGTTCCTTAATTATGTGTCATAATGTGAATTAGAGTTGAAGAGATAAGACTTTAGGCGTTTTGTTAATTGACACTTAATTTTAAAAAATATATACAGGGTGGGCCAAAAGAAGTCATCCATCCCATTTTATTTGGCTCTCTTTTTTCTAAATGAAAAACTTCGATTCTGGTTGGAAATGGTTGGTTGTTTTTAAATAATGTATGATATCAAATTGTAGGAAATTTTGTCAGCTTCATATTTTTTTTATATTTTTTTTTTCTACGAAGCACCGTTTTCGAGATATGTGGGCGAAACCATGGGAAGGTCCCATTAATTTTGAAGGAATTGCTATCTCATCCATTTGCTTTTACGTATAAAACGCATCTTAACTTGATTATTTATATCATTGCCAAAAAGCTATCCTTGGAATAGACAAAGACCAAAATAGGCAAATCAAAACCACGCAAATAAAATATACTTTTGAAGGTACTTAGTGGGTGTCCTTTAAAATTCTTTAATAATTTCTTATTTAAAAAAAAAAGTTTCTTTGCTGTACCCCAACTAACGGTAACTGTTAAGGTTTTTTTTCTAAAAAAAATATCTGCCTTTCTAATTGAGTCTCAATAAATTTATGATAATTTGTTTCAGTCTTAATTTTTCCTGCCCATGCTAGTTTGTTGACATTTGTGCCGATTTTCTTCCAAAAATACATCATGTACACAAAATTGAGAATAGCTAGTCAAAATATTTCCAATGCAAATTTTTGATTTTCAGATAGAACAAAATTTTTCTTAGAATGTACACAAGAATCATTCTCTAACATAGTATTGAAGAATTAAGGAACACCCTGTTTATCTAATGCCACAATTTATTATTGGCGTATTGAATTTATTTTCAGGAATCACAAATTTTATTCTACTTTGTTCACATCGGAAGACAATTTGCATTTTTATTTTCGGGCAGTATTTTTTAATGCTTTTCGTTTTACTTTTCATATTGAAGGACGAAGAGGACGTTTATGCTTTTTTTAAAGGAAAAAATAAAGGCACTAGAATATTATGAGGTTTATTGTACTGGTTTGTACAAGGTCTTTCAGCGCAAAATGGAAAACAATTCCAATAGGAAGCAATATCTGATGAAATCAGAACTCCATTAAGAAGGCGTAGGCTCACTTCCACCGAGAGGACCATTTTGAAAAATCCTTTTTTTATAAATAGAAAAGATGCAAGGCAATAGCTGCGATTTTGCCTATAATATGTTTTTAAAATGATTCATGGTTCACGCAATGCCATTTACAAATCGATGGGGGAGCATAATACAAGTGGATAGGAAGAATATATTAAAATCTTTTACTGAGTTGAATAGCATTTTATTGTTTGTATACGGGACAACTCTTAAGGCTAGTCTCCCACTGTCAAAAGTCTGTAGTTGATGAGCCGAAAATGAAGAATTAAAAATGGGAAAAACACAAACAACGCTTGAACTCACAATCACTCATTTTTATAATAAAGTTTTATCATTTGGATGACGTTGGTTAGGCGGTCATCGTCAATGGCGAACCCTATACAAAACGATGATGACCAATTTCTTATAACCTTAATAATTAAAACATCTGGAATGAGACGACATGTGATTCCGGCTGAACAGTGCTACATGCCACTCCACGCCACGTTCCAGCCAACACTGTGATTGACATTATGTATGAACGATCTGAGAGTTAGGTTTTGTCTCATAGAGGTGACGTGAGTTCGCTATCAAAGTCTTCTGACTTGGCCTTAAGGTGAGCATTAAAGAGGCCATCGCTCAAATTTAGTCCAAAGAGTAATTAAAAATTGGACTATTTGGACTTGTTCCACCGTAAGGAGATGTTGCAGGCTTCGAACGATGTCATATTTCATAAAGAATGGTATACATGGGCCTTTCACATACAAATTTTTAAATACCTCACACAAAGCTTCTTTAATTCCTATTTCAACAAAAAAACCTCTTAAAAAAAATTAAAAAAAAACAAGTATACGCCACCGTACCCCAAAATATTCGCACAAGAGTGACATAAATTTAAGTACTTAAAACTAATAGCAATGAATGCAAAACATGTCTTCTCCTTCTTGTGACCCACTTAAACGAAAATATGCTTTGCAGTTGTTTATACATTTTTTCTTCAAATTATTTGTCATATCCTAAATCCTTCCTACGACGAACGGCCCGCGTATCTGACGAAAGACAAAATTTAGTTCAGAATACGTATTGAAAAGTATTTAAACTATTCCGTTTTATCAAAAAAAAAAATTAAATTGAACTAAAATCTTAAATATTCTACAAATATATGACACCTTCAATTTACGAGCCGATTTTTTCAGGGCCGGACTTAGAGGTCTATAGGCCCTGGCAACAAAGAAGTAGAACTCAACTGCTGCAGCCCGCAGCGTGAAAATTTTCATCATCCATCTTCTCAATGCGATTAAAAAATTAAAATCTCGAATGTAAAGCTTCATACGCGTTCAATCTTTCAGTCAGAGAAACACACAAGCTGGTCAACGACCACTGGGACGAAGCCGAATACTCTGTATTTTGTCTTCGGTGACATTTTGTCTATTTGATGGTAGCACCTTATTAAAATATGAATAATGCGTTCGCTATGTTAATTGATAGATCGGGAGTCTACTCCCACTGATACAGAATAATACTTGGATTTTTTTTTTATTCTGGACACTGCTTCCTGTTAGTATTTTGTGTAATTTACAAGGCATGCTTTTTCAAATGGTTTGCCAAGATTGGCCGCTTTTGTGGAGCCCCCTCCTTTGAGTAGGCCTGGGGAAGTTGCCCTGGATGCCCTCGCTTAAATCCGGCCCTGAACTTTATGTTCCTTCAGGAAACATACTAAAAGGCCTCATCACGTAGCTGATGCAATGTACAACAGCAGCACACTGATCATGACATTATTGCCAGGTCACCCACTGCCTCTTATCCTCCATACTCCATAGTATAGGCGAAAAATAAAGGACAAACTGAAAGTGGAACACTCTAACACTACAAAAAATAAGAAAAAAATTTGCGGCTAAGTGAGAGGGGCTGGGGTTGAATAAACGTGTGTAGCATTGATAAAGTTCTTGCTCAGGCAAATAGCCTCGGTAACAGATTCCGAAATATCCTCATCGACTGAAGCCCATAAAAAAGAGCAGCTGACAGTCCTTAAAGGGTTCGCCATGAGCAGGTTGCTGGCGGACGTATCGAATCTGATGAAAGTGTGGAATAATTATTCACGGAGAACACCTTTTGTCACCTGTAATCTTCTTAAACAGCCTAATTACTTCTTCAGACAAAAATTTACTAAGCATACCCGTAATCACATATGCGTTAGATTTAAAAATTAATAATATATAAGAGATATGGACAATTTTAGAGCCTGGTGAAAGGTATTTTGTATTAACAGATTAAATCTATTTTAATATATGCCAAGTATACCGCAACTAAAACTTTATCTTAACTATTGCTCCTTTAAATCGGTTGTTCACGTATCTACCTAAAAAATGGTGACGAAGCAAAACACTATCCACTTGAATTTTAAAATTCGTTGGATATTCCCGACCTACCACCACACCATTTGCAACTCAAAGTCGGCTCTGTCATAACTATGTTGAGCAATCTGAACCATTCAAAATCATGCAATAAACCCAGATTAACGGCGAAGAAACTTATAAAACATAGTCGCCCACAAGTCACAGAAATCTAAGACAAGTTCAAAAGAGAAAAAATTATAATTCCAAGAATCCCGATGTTACCGACAGACATACCGGTCGAGTTTGTAAGCTTTATTGAATTTTTTGTTCAACTCTCGTTTGCCATGGCAATAAACAAATCGCATGGCCAATCATCGGAAGTGTGTGTCCTTAATCTGGAATTTCCCTCCTTTTCGCATAGACAACTGTACTTTTGGCGTGTTCTTGTGTCGAAAAGCCGTTTACGTTGTTTATTTATGCACCGGACAAGGAAACATAAAATGTTGTTTAACACACTAACACGTAACAATGACCCCAAATATTATGTAGAATCCACTTTCCATAAAAATTATAGATTTGTGTTCTTTTACTACAAAAAGGATTGACTTTCGAAACAGAGATTTAATTAATTGCGAAACAAAGTGCAATAATAGAAGTACCTCTACAGAAAGATTTTATTAGGAACATCAAGGCTTCAGATTTCCCATCTATGACTTGTTGAGGCCCAGTCAGTGGTGAATGTGCCTAATGTGTTTCTTTTTTACTTGCTCTATAGGGCAAGTATTGGTTTCGTGCAGAAAAAAAAATCGAAAAGTGGTTTTCGCCATACCGTTCGTCGGTCTGTCTGTGCGGATGTGCAGATGTGCGGATGTGCGTATGTGCATATGTGCGTCTGTGCGCTTTTTCACGTCTTGCTACAGTCTAAACCGCTTGACGGATTTTCTTCAAACTTGATATATAGTAGTTTGAAGAAAAACTGTTGTCGAGGTTTTTTTTTTTCGTTTCAGCCCGGCTCAAACTGGTACCTATCTAATAACGGTTATTTTCAATTTGGATTTTCTCGAAAACGGCTCTAACGATTTCGATTAAACTCAAAATTTAGCTTACTTTAAGCATTTCTAACAAAACTGCGTTTTTCGTTTTTGGCTCAAATAGTCCTAACGAAAATCAGGTTTTAACGGCTTTTTTCAGATGGCCATAAGTTCGCATTGGCTTGATTGAATTGACTCAAACTTCGTTCAGCATCGTTCTTTATAGTGTTCTATTGGATGGCTTTATAAATTGTTCAGTGAAGCGTTTCTAAATGGTAGCTCCCATACAACGAGCCGTTGAGTTTTAGCCAACTTTTTTTGGTTTTTTCTAATATGCTCGAAAATGGCTCTAACGATTTTAATTAAACTTTGTGTGTTATATTCTTTTACTGTTTTTAAGAGAACTGCGTTTGCAGTTTTTGGTTAAAAATGCAAATAACGGAGATCTGCTCTTAACGACTTTTTTTTAAATGGCCATAAGTTGTCAACGGTTGCATCGAATTCACTCAAATTTTGTTTAGTATAGTTTCTTTCAGCTTCCTATCAGATGGCATTAATTTTTTTTCAGTTTCTTTTTTTTAAATGGTGGCTCCTATACAAAGAGCCAACTAATGGCCAATTTTTCGTTTTTTCTAATTAACTCAAAAAAGGCTCCCCCGATTTTTATGAAACTTTTTATGTAACATATATAGAATACTTCAAAGAAAACTGCATTTTTAGTTTTTGTCTATACGTGATAATAGCGGAAATTTGATTTAACAGTATTATTAATTTGGCCATAAGTGGACATTTGTATCATTTACAACACCCAAAAGATGACATCATAAATTTAAATATTAAAGGTTTCTTAACGTTAGCTCCCGTATATCGGTTTTTCCAGTTTCAGTCAACATTTTGTAGGTTTTACCAAATTTTTCAAAAATTAGTTGTTCTTATTGATCGAAAAGTTTGTTTTCATCGTACTATTGCACCCACAGAGCAAGTACGTGCGACCCAGTCGTGCATTTTATTTAAAGAAAAATTTATGTTACACGTTCAAAAGCTGTCACTTAAGTAATTTTTAATATTTTAAAATCATATGTAGGTCTAGGTATATTGTATAATGTACAGGGTGGGCCAAAATAAGTCATCCATCCGATGTTTTTTGGCTCTCTTTTTTTTATGTTTATTTGAACCTCTAGAACTGATTGGTCAAGTCGAGAAGATGATATCGGCCAAATGGGCGCCGTCACAATTGATTGCTCGTTTTAATATGGTATTTTTCATCACTTCCGCGAGCGCTTCGGGCGACAGATTCTCGCACTCGTATCGAATGTTGTCCTTGAGGACTTCCAGAGTCTCAGCAGGCTTGTTGCCGTAAACACGGGACTTCAAAAAACCCTACAAAAAAATCTGAAACGGTTAAATCGGGTAATCTTGCGGGTTCGTGCAAATCGGCAAACGGGATATGAGGCGACCCGGGAACGCCGCGTCGCCGACTTAAGAATATCGGTTCATGTCGGTTCATGTATCGCTTCATGACTTGTTCACTTGTATTCTGCATCTGTCTAGTCCATAAATGTCAAAACAGATTTGACATTGGCGGCCATTTGCAAAAATGAAAGCATCTTCCAATAGGGTGATTTCTTTTAGCCCACTGAAAAATTGTATACTTTTTCCAAAAACGGTTACCTTATTTTAAAACCGATTTGTCAAATTATGTTCCCTGTCTTCAGTTGAAGATTACAAATCAACTTGTTTACCAAATTGCTTATGCCAAATTGCCTACAGCAAGCTTAACTAAATGAACAAAATGCGAAAACGAAAAACCAAAGGAAAAAAAGCCAGTGGCAGGGATGCCAATGCTGAACCCAAAAAATGAAGCAGATTGCCGAAAAAAACTAAGTAGATTTGAAAAAAGTGTAGTAGATTGTGAAAAATACAAAATATTTAAAAAAACAAACAAATTTATATATATTTCGTATTCAAAACAATAACAGCCTTTTATTTTACAACTTCATAGGTACCATTTGTAGTTTAGTTAGTTTTAAAATAAATAGAAACTTTAGGTACATTAAAATAAACACATAAAGAAAAAGGAACTTTTTGTTTCATTGTTTGGTGGTTTTCGCCATACCGTCCGTCGGTCTGTCTGTGCGGATGTGCGCTTTTCCACGTCATGCTACAGCCTAAACGGCTTGACGGATTTTATTCAAACTTGGTTTATAGCAGTTTGAAGAAAAATCATTGTCGAGGATTTTTTTATTTTGTTTTAGCCCGGCTCAAACTGGTACCTTTCAAGTAACGGTTTTTTTCATTTTTGATTTGCTCGACAACGGCTCTAACGATTTTGATTAAACGTAGAATTTAACTTACCTAAGATATTTCTAACAAAATTGCGTTTTTTGTTTTTGGCTAACATGGTCGTAACGAAAATCAGGTTTAAACATAACTTCGAGACGGGTCGATTGAATTGATTCAAACTTCGTTTGGCATAGGTCTTTATAGTGTTCTATAGGATGGTTTTATACATTTTTCAGTGCAGCCTTTCCAAATGGTGGCTCCCATACAACGAGCCGTTCAGTTTTAGCCAACTTTTTTTGGTTTTTTATAATTTGCTCCAAAATGGCTCTAACGAATTTGATTAAATTTTGTGTGTTCTTTGAGTGTTCTTAAGAGAACTGCGTTTTTAGTTTTTGGCGAAAAATGCTTAAGACGGAGATCTGGTCTTAACGTCTTTTTTTCAATTGGCCAGAAGTTTTCAACGGTTGTATCGAATTCAATCAAACTTTGTTTGGTATAGTTTCTTACAACTCTCTATCAGATGGCATTGCCTTTTTTTTGGTTCCTCTTTTTTAAATAGTGGCTCCCATACAAAGAGCCACTAGGTTTTGGCCAATTTTTTTAGTTTTTTTCTAATTTTTTCAAAAAAGGCTCTACCGATTTGTATTAAACTTTGTATTGAGTATACATAGAATGTTTTGAAGAAAACTGCATTTTAGTTTTTGGCTTCAAACGGAAATTTGTTTTTTACAATTTAAATTATTTGGCCATTAGCGGATATTTATATCATTTATAGCAACCAAAAGATGACATCTCAAATTGAAATATTCAAAGGTTTCTTTAAGTAAGTCAGGTATATCGGGTTTTCCAGTTTTAACCAAAATTTCTTTATTTTTCCCAAATTTTTCAAACATGCGTTTTTCATATTGCTCGAAGACTTTGTTTTCATCGTACTATTGCACCAACAGAGCCAGTACGTGCGACCAAGTCGTGCATTTTATTTTGTTTTTACGTTGCTAAAATCTGTAAACCGTCTTTCGGCTGCTGCACTGCTATGTGGTAGGCTAGCTAGTGTAAGCATATAGTCAGGCAACACCAATGTATCTATCTGCTCTTTTTCTACACGATAGTAAGGTGTTTGGAAAATAAATTGTAGTAACTAGGAGGTTTTTGCGATTAGTGGATTCAGATTAAGCAAATGGCTTTTTCGATGTGCAAAAATGAATCAATTCAACACATATTATATGAAATTATGATCGTTATATAAAAATGAGAAAAACGAAGTAGATTAGAGTTGCTACGTAGTAGACGCATATAAAAAAATAAATGAAGCAGATCTACTACATATGTAGTAGATTGGCATCCTTGGCCAGTGGCACGAATATAACGCATAAATTATTTCTTCATTAGTACACCTTCCTGGAAAATGTACACTCCTGATATATATACAGAAACAGATTCATATTTTTAACTATACAAAACGCAATCCGAATCCAATTGTAAAAATAATTCAATTCTGAGATTACATTTTCATTATTAAATAAGAGAACAAAAGGCGATTCAGAATCCCAAATGCCAAGCATAGTGCTCTGTGCATTTTAATGAAATTCCCATGAATACGGATTACAATTATTGCGGAAAATTAAAAATCCTTTATGAACCTACGTAATTCCGTTCTTCAGACCAAACAACAAAACCCTGATGGAAATCACTCCCATAACCAATCAGAGCATTGAGTTGTTATGAAAGTATTTTATATTTTATTGCCTTTGGTGTTGACATTTAAATTTTTTTTAATGAAATAAATAATTGTCTGTTCCCATAAGGAGATTGCGATGAAAGTAAAATTGCACATAATCACTCCTATTTGGTTTTAGTCAGAAGAATGCACAAAAATGTGGAATAAGATTAATTTTATAATTTATAATAATAATGCTCTCTTTTTCATCTGATTTCATGAGAAACAAAATGAAATCAATAATTTATCCAAATAAAAAATGTAATCAAAACTTTAATCAAAGAAAGTTGAATATAGATTTTGATTTTTCTTCGAACTGACCGACCAGTGAGAATATTGAAAATATATTTTCGATGATTCCAATAGATTTCTTAATACATTTATTATGAGAACATACATTATATTCATGCCGTCTACAGATTTTGAAAATGCTTAAAAAATTCTAATAAATCCGATTTACATACGTGGATACTAAGTTTGAATTTTATTCCAACCTAAGTGTGCTCATAATCAGATTTCAGTTGCCAAAGCACTCAAATTTCTTAAACGACCACAATATCGAACATTATTCAGACAGACTTAATTCAGGCTGCGTATATGAATATGACTTATAGTCGCAATCGATAAAATATTGCAATGCAATAGTTCTTTGAGCTTGACCATGTTATCCATAACCATGCTCAAGGGAACTTCGTGTATACTTATACTCTGTAAATTAGCTTCACATTTTAAATGAATTCTGAATATCGAATTATTTATTGGAACCATACTGAAAAGCTTCCATGGGACCACAAAGCCTTACCAACCCAAATAGAAATACGGAACAGAAATCTAACTTCGTCCTAGTCGATAACGGGGTGGGCCGTGGGCTTCCTTTTAAATAGTCTTTCAACTAGCTATGGTTAGATATAAATTAATAAATGTTGTGCATTGTTCGCAAATATACAACAGGGAGTCAATTGGTAATTTTAACAATGGCAATAATATTCCAGAGTTTAAATCATGTGTCACGTTATTTATGATATTGTATCCACCTAGACATGACTTGGCATTTGCCAAACTTATAAGCGCGATTGTTGACTGGTGGAACGGTTTCTCTGTTTCGGGTCTTATATTGTCCAATTAGCAGAAAAACCAGTTGCAGTAGTGTCGAGATTTCAGCTTGCTTCCCTTCAAGACCCAAAGATGCTCAAAGAAACATCGAAAAATTCGATACTAAACCATATGAAAAATCATCTTTACCGACAAGAAATCATTTTTCTATATGAACTTGGGCTATTTCTTCTTCTCCTCTCACCGTCAACGTTGTGCACTACAGGTAATTGATGGAAATTTTCACTTAGCCATAATTAAACAGCATGAAAGACATTTGGTTCTATAAGGACGGTCCTTTGTGCTCCATATCTGATGACACCATTTGGCCACCCTGCGACAGTGATTTCAAAATTTGTTTAATTCTTTACTTCAACATTAACATCAATTCGCCCTTTTAAGAAAAGCCTTCGGAATAAGTTCACTTTTGGGCTTTGGCCACTTGTTTTAATATTAGCATTAGTTCCTCGTAATGGAAGATACTGGTAAAACTACCCCGAAATACGACGCATCCAGTTTGTACCCATCATAACTCGTTTGCTGATGCAAACGACCTCTACTGTCAACTTTAAGTCTCAATCATCAACGGACAAGAGAATAGGCGAAAATAGAAATAATACCGTTAGGTATATAAAAATATATATTATATTCTGACTCAGAATCAAAAACCTAGTCGATTTAGCCATGTCCGTCCGTCCGTCCCTTCGTCCGTCAAGAGTAAGGCTAAGTTCTTGAACCGATAGAATCCGCCTACAAACCCGCCCACAATCGCCATTTTCGTTGAACAACTTCAATTTGGTAAAGTTAAATTGTGTTTTTCGTACAGTGACGATAAAAGCATAACGCTAAAATCTTGCACAGGTAAGCTTTAGGTAATCCTTCTTCCAATAAAACAAAAATACTTCAGTTTGGGAGTGGCTGACGCCTTTTTTCATACAAAAACATTAAAATTGTTTTTATAAAATATTTTTGAATTTTGGACGTGGCTTACGCCCACTTTTCGTGAAAGAACGAAAAACGTAGTCTCAAAAATTTAAGGTACTTCCAATATTCAACTTAAAGTTTTTTCCGTTCGTTATTTGAGAAATATATCTCTACATTTTCTTGTGTAATTTTTTTCAATACGCCCTTTTTGATAAAATACCTTTGTTGAGGTAAAATCGTTGAAAAACTTCTCGATTCAGCTGTAGTTTTACACATATGCCTAAAAATTGGTTAATGATCAAAGCTCAGTTAGTGCTTCAATTTATTTTTTGCAAATTTTTAGGACACGCCCACTTTTGAGAGGCGTTTCCGTCAAACATCGTAGTATACATTATTTTTTTGATGTTTTTAGACAATCGGTAACAGTTTTGAAGTAAGAAGATGAACACTTTGGTTTTTATACCTTGATTACGTAGCAGGTAGTGGTTCAAGAATTGTTAAATACACCCATATTCGCTCTTTCCATTTCCAAAGTCTAATTTAAAAAAAAAATTAAGTTTTGTCTGGTTTTGTTCAAATCGATCTGCAAGCTTAAACATTGAATGTTACCTGCCCATAGCATAAGTTGTTTTTTAAGGCGTCTAGAATTCGGGGATTATTTACATAGACATAATTGGTCGTATTGTGTTCCTTGTTGTCCCATCTTGTTGGATTCACATATCGTCCAATCTTCCGTTCACACATGTTCAATTGCTGCGAAAGCCGGGAAATCAATTGCTTTTGATCAACAAAAACATTTACATTTGCAGCAACAATGTTTTCGATTGTGAGTACATTTCGATGATGTACAGGTCTTACGACATCTCATAATGCTTTCACTTTCTTCGAAGTTTTCCGTTGCTTATTTATTCGGTCAATTAATGGTCGAAAATTGGCTACGTTTAAATTACCACTTTTGTATTAAGTTGAAATAATTTTAACGCGTTTTTCGATTGTTAAGTGATCCATTTTAGTAAATGGAAAACATTCGACTAATATTATGCCAATTCCGAAGACAACTGAGTTTGACAGGTGTCAAAAGAAAGTGATACCAACTTGAAACCACGAAATGAATGACACTCTGTATCTCTTAAAAATAAGACTTAAGCTTAGTTTTTTAATTGGTCTTTTTAAAACTAAAACATAAGGCTAAGAACAAGAAAAGTTTTGCTTTGTTAAAAATCCAGTCACATAACTTCTACCAGGATTCTTGGAATGCGACTAAATCCCAATTCGACTGTCTAATGAAGTACATAACAGCACAAGATAACCTACTCTCAAAGAAGGTTAATTTCAAATCCATGAATGCTCCTTACGGCACTTCAGTCGTTATTAAATACATTTTGTTGCAATCTTTTTGCGAAAGTCCGATTCCATGTAATATTTAATCTAATTTTGTCCACCACAAATAAACGTCCATGGACGAAATAAGGACATTCCCTAACTTTATTATCATGATGGTGATGCTGAAACAGACCCGAGGTGCTTAGATACTCCGAAAATTCGCAATAAAATTTCACTTTTAGTTTTGGTAGAACGCAGTCAACAAAAGGAGATAAATGAATGACGTCATTTATTAAGGACGACATTAACAATGGTCCCTGGCGCAAAGTACAACGCAAACTTTATTTGTTTTATATTTGAGTTTAATTTCATTCTTGTTTGGAATTGTGTCATTAAGTATTTGCTTGGGATTGTAATTGTTCATGAATTTGCTCCTAGTACACAGAAAGTACTTGGAGTAACTTTTACTTCAGGGGATTTATCAAAGAGCCCTCTTAAACCAAATGATGTTTTGAAAAATCACGGTAATCAAACAAAGCAACAGATACGCCATCGTTTATTTCCTTTAGTACTGAGAAATAATTCCTTGGGGAAGTATAGGTGTTCCTCGGTTATGTTTATTAAAAGTTGAATGGTAAGGAAGAAGCTTTGCTTTGGAAAACACCATAAGCTCCTAGGAAGTTTGTGTGAGATGTTCAGAATTTTAATTAAGAAAGAAACAAAACGAAGTACTAATTCGAGTACACTGCAAATATTAACTGTCCCGTGTTTTTAAAGTTATTAAACTTTTCTTTGTTTTTCTTTTTCTTTTCATTTCTGTTGGCATTTAAACGGTGGTCCCCAAGTCCCTTTCGAAAAGTACTTGTTGAGTGTTGGGTTTGGTATGCGGGACAAAGCAGTTGTGATTGTAAGAATGCATGAAAATTTTAATTAATTGAGAACCATGTTTAATTAAACTTAGCTCCTGGATGGGGTTATTGGCATATTTTACGTTGATAAAGCTTTTTGTTCTAGTTGCCAGAGCAGATAATTTCTGAAAATGAAAATTAAATCAGCCTTAAAATTACCTTCTTAATACTGATGTTAACATTAAAATTTTCTGAATGCTGTAAGCCGCCATATGTAAATAATTCTTTTCGCAATGTTTTCGAATTATATTTTATAATACGCCTATTCCTGATATCAATAATCAACCTATCAATCGCAAGCAATCAAATTATGTATCCGAATACTGCTCCAAATTAGCCACTTCTACTGTTACTGCCAAAATATTATTTAATCATAACGTGATCCCTTAAACCCCAACTTTACCCTGAATTTCATAATATGTAATTTAAATCTTAAACGGTAAACTTTGACAGGAAAAGTGATTGCTATGCTTCCGAATACAAACATTTCTATTGATAGCGTCAATCACACCAACTGACACGAACAGCCTTGCTATGGGCCAATCACAGAAAGTCCCATGCAATACCTCTTTGACCTTCAATCGCTTCTCATAATATTTCGAAGAAGTAACGTCCGGCAAAGCCCTTGGTCGGAAGTGTGAAATACTAACATATACATACTTCCCCTAGCTTTACTTTGAATTTCGAATAAGGTAAAATGATTCGTATGCATGTTAGTTGTTGTTATTACTGGCCCACACTTTATGGTTCAACTTCAACCTACATTTATAAATGTCGTTCTACGCGCCGCACCGTCAGCTAAGCGGACACGATACCTTAAAGGACATTTTTTGATAGCATTTAAGGGTAATTGTGTAATGTCTAGGTATAGGGGCACGAGTTGATGTTCGTTGATTGCTCAAAAGTGGTATGACATGATCCCACCTCCATTCAGAGTCCACGACAAGGGTCAGTATAGTTTTTAAATCAAATTGCGTTTACCATGAACAGTTCGAAACTAGATTGGAGAAATTTATATTCAGCATCACGAATGGGATACTTTTTTTTAAACATAATTTGCCATTTTTATTTGAATTAGATTTCTGGTACGTGGTTGTTGCGGTTAGTTCGGATATAGTCCAATCTTGAGGTCCAATTTTCGATCATTCTTTTCAGCATTTGAGGTTGTATATCGGCTATAACGAGGTGAATGTTGTTTTCTAAGTCGTCAATTGTTTCTGACTTATTGATAAGAACTGCCTACTTCACACTGCCCCCTTAATCGCAAAATCTTGGAAGACCACTCACAGGTCAAAAACTCCAAATTATGCACAAATCCATAAACCACGCACCGTGTTTAGCACATGTTTCACCGTTGCGTCGTGTTGAAACCGCTCCTTCCCGATTCGGCGATTCAACTTAGGAACTAAAAAGTCATTGATCATGTGACTGTGACTGTAACCCTCTTGCCATCATTGTTTTTTTTGTATATATAAGAAATAGTATGGGCCAATGATTTTTTGAATGTTAGAAAGTCTCAACAGTGGCTAAAGAATTATCTACACATTGACGTAACCAAAAACTAGCTTAATCGCTGAACAACATAAAAGTTTACATCAAAGTTAAGGCGAAAATATTATAATTTGTCTAAATAATGAGCTCTTTAGTTGATTGAGATTTAGTGTAAGGACGCGCATCTGATACTTGGGCAGATTTTGTTTTGTTCTTTTAAAAGTTCTGCATTTTAATTAACAATATAATTTGTGGAAAAGTGTTCCTATGAAATCGTTACTTTCCCCCAAGCATACTACACAACACATAACGAAATTACATTTATAGAACCACCGCACCAGCCCAAAACTACCACAATCAAATAAAGGATAATAAAACCAAATTTACTGCCATCCTGGCATTCTATTTATATTCAGGAAGTTTTTGTATATAAGTGGTGCTCCTGTATCTCATTTGGTAAGCAGATTTACGTACACCATCGACTTTCGGGCAATAAACATAAAATTTTCCACAGTATCCCTGACATTTTAATTCTGATGTTTTGAATAACAAATAAATAACCAACGCCACCGGAGAAGGACTCTTCTTAAGATGTTAAATCGCACGATAATTTCTTCAAGTATTTGCACACCTTATATACACAGAAATAGTATCACCTTCAAGGGATTCCTTTTCAGCTTGTTTAACTGTATAAGGACCTTATACTTTATTGGTACCTATATTTGAGATGAGATGTTTGCGATATTGTTAAAGGAATTTACGATTAAATGTGTTCAATATCATTCCAACCAGGGAATTCCAAGTAATTTGAAAGGCAATCATTTTGCATTTAATTAAAAAGTCTGATGAGTAATTTGGATTTGGTACTCGCACCCAACAAAGAGAGATTGTTGAAAACACCAGCTTTGGCTTATAAGATCAAAATGTGAACGAAATGTCTCAAACTGAACTGATTCTGTAACTACTTAGACCAAGTAAACTGTTCAATAAAAAGCATGAGCTGCTTCAAGAAACGCCGTTCGCAGTTTTTTCGTATCCTTCATTGAAAATAATAGTTTGATGGATCACTGGGCAGTAGAAAGTACTCACGCGTTTCTTAACGCCCAAGAAATTTGAATGAAGTGGTTGAATCTGTAAGAGAGATTGCTTAGAAGAACCCACAACCAATTGACTGAAAGGATATTGCCATATGATTAATACTTTAATTCTATATCACGAGCAATAACATTATTTATATCTTCATGAAATACCTTTTCCTCCATATATCAATCAAAAATAATTAAAAACAAACATTTAGTTTAGTTTTACTTTACTTAATAACAATGACATATACATTTGAAAATTGATGAACAGTTGCACTCTCTCATCTTCCAGAGTCGTCAGTTTGGAAGTCACCAAAGTAGCACCCATTTTGAATGGCATTCCACCGGAGCGCAAGTTACTTTGAACACCACTTGCCAAATCCCTTCATTTTGCTTGTGGGTTATAGTCATTTTGCGAAACTGTAAAAATGAACAATTGGATAGTTTATTTGTTGTACAAGTATTTTTAAGTAAATGTATTGTTTATTTATAACAGTTTATTAGACCACTTGGGTTTTTAAAAGAACTTGCCAAATTTACATACCTGGACTTCCGATTTAGGCCTTGTGCTTCGTGCATAAAAATTAATTGGTATCGATACCAGCCAGCAACTATACTCATCGCATATGTTCAGCTGGGAATATCCAACCACCAGTCGAAGCTGGCCCCTTCGATCATTGATAAAAATGACAGTTCCAGCAGCAAAATATAAACAAAAGTCCCATCATGATACTGGAATAAGCATTGGCCCGCTAAATAGACACATCTGAAAAAAAAAAAATTAATTAATTTGAAGCAAGCATTACTACAATAATTCGCATAATTCAATATTAGGAAGCTTAAATTACAATAATTGTTGTTTAACTCTACTATTGTCTAACTGCAATTCTGTCAGTATCAATTACTTGATGTTATAAGCATTTAAATAAATCAAATTAAATAAACATATACTTAGATTCAAATATATTTATTTATGAATATAATGGAAAATTTTTCGAAACAATCGAATAAACATACTAAATTAGGAAAAAAACATGTGTCACAAAAGTAATATAAAATGGTATTAATTGTTACTGTTGTGTGATTCTATTTTGAACATTTTTCGAAGGCGGATTAATAACTCATTTAATTGCCATCATTTGTTAATTGAAAACAAATATATGTTTTAGAATTGTGTTGAACCTCATTTGCATTTCGAAATTTATATTTTAAAACAAACATTTTAGACTGAGAGTTTTCAAAGTTATTTAAAATGTTTCTACTTTTTATTTGTTATTCCAAATCCTTAGAGGAGAGAGTTCGATGACAAATTGTTCACAAAGCTCTAAAGCGACCCATACACACAATACTTGTGCACACACTTGTGTCGGTGCACTGAAATATGTGGTGTGTATGGGCTAGATACACTTTGTCAGGGACCGTGTCAGAAGAATCAAAATGTTTTGATTTTTTGTGCCAAACACCTGTCGGTGTTCGAATTGGTGTAGCATGTATGGCGGAATGCAACACCAGTGTCATGACCCCGCTGCACACACTTTTGTTATGTGTATGGGTCGCTTAATGCCTCATCGACTGCTTGTGCTTACAAACGGTAAATGGGTAATACCTTTATGTAGCTATTTTGTGACTGATTAACCATAGAACTGTCGATTCTAGTTAATTTTGAAAAATTGTAGTGTCAATTAATAAAAACAATCTCACGAGACATTGCAGTTTCATTTTATTCTTCCTGTGATAGTAGAAATGTCATACCATTCAATTTCATAAGTCTTAAAACACGACCCCCTTAAAAATTTAATTAAAAAAACATCTTTGGATCTTCAATAAGCATCGAAAATCAATTTAAACTAAACTTATTACTTATTTTGAAAATTTGTATCAACACAATTTAACATGGAGAAAATAGGTTTAAGATTATACATTAACGACAAAAGACAGCATTGAGTTTTTGAAGCACACATTATGTACTTACATTACATCCAAAAAATATTTATGGAAGATGGATGATCGAGAAAGAGACCTGTTGGAAAGATTCGATAGAAAAGCTTACATTTGACAATGCCAGCGTGGAAGCACACCTACTCAGAAATAAAAAAGAAGATATTATCTTATCCTGCAGGATTTGTGTATATGGAGATCGTATTTTGATCTTCAAACATTCAAGACCAATGTTCATCGACACCTCCTTTCCCTTCCTCCCTAATTTCCTATCGCTCGCGATGTGACTTATCATTAAAAAGGCTATAACAAACCCCTTGAGCGCGTGTGCAGAATAAAAAAAGGAAAGTTTAAAAACCATTTCCTCTCTTAACTACCATATAATTCTGTGGCCGTATCGAATTAGCACCCAACTGTTATGCAATTTAAATGACATGCAATACAGTTCTTTTTTAATCAAAAAAGAAGTACAAAATGCATAAACGAATTTGACAGTTAAAAAAAATGAAAAAAAATATAATACCATGTAATATTTTATCACATCACACATTTATTTTGCGATGTCTACGTTTGGTTTTATTAAAATAACTCGCTTTTTATCACTAACCATGACAATTCATCCTCGTTAACGCTGCACGAATTGGATGACAGGCAAGCAAAGATTTCTTTGCCATAGCTTTGGAACTGAATGGAAACAAAACAAAAAAAAAAGGGTTCCATTTTGATGAGTTTTGTTTAAATATGTACTTTGACATTTTGTTAAAAAAAAAAACCCTATCCAATGCATATGTTGAGCTGAATCAAATTCACAAACTCAAACAGAGTGGGGTTTCCACTTTTTATTGCATGCCACCAACGAATTGATTGAAACTCAAATAAATAAATAGAACTCTGTGTGCAGTGCATATCAAAACAACCTCAAATAAAATAATTGCAAAATTTGGCGCCTGCCTCTTCGTATTTCTGCGTTGGGAACATTTCTGGATATTAATCAAAATATACAAGGAATTGTTTAATCGTTATTGAATATATTATACGTAATAACTTCACCATAGCTGGCTCGAAGGGTAAATACACCCATAACGTGCTGATCGGTACTTTTAATATTTTTAAATTGCGATTAAAGGTGCTTTAAGGCACGTTATGCATTGTTAAAAACAAAAAACCAAACATGACGTTACGATTATTAAGAAGTCGAAAAAGTGGGGCATACAGTTCTGCAGTCTCTCTGTCTGCAGCTGGATTGATTTGATTTAAACTTGGTACACAGTATTCTTACGAAACTTTGAAAAAGTGAAAGAAACAGGTGTGATTCTTCATTTTTTAAGCTGGTAATTTTAAAGTGATTAATTAAGATTCGTTTAATTTTTCCTTTATAATTTGTTTGTTTGTTTTTATTTCAAACCTCAAGTCTCTAGACCACAACTGTGACACATTTGAGTAATTTCTTACGACCCCGTCGTACACTTTATTTCTTGTTGGTTTAGTTGATTTGTTGCACTTTTTTTGTAGATTGAAACATCGAACTTTTGGATTAAATTCAGCTCCCAAAGTGTTGGGAAACACAGCTCGAATACCTTAGTTTGCATGTTTTGGATTGTGTTTTATCGACTTTTTATGGTTTCCATGCATTATTTTGTAGCTTTTTGTAGAATTTCAGTTTACTTTGGATTGGGGTTGCCTGCAAGAGTAAAGTAATGAAGTTAAGGTCGGTGTCCTGAAACTTTTTTGTTTGAAATGTCACAGAGTTGACTAATGTTAATGTTTCTTTTGGGCGTAGTATGAAACTGTTAATCTAAATTTATTCTTTAAGGGATGAAACTCAATTCGAAGCAAAAAGTTTTAATCTTTGTTTGATTATAATTTACCCTAGAATAGAAATTTGTATTAACTTAATGGGGAATTTATCTCTTGTGCTTTGTGCATGCAGCACCGTACTTGTAGATGTAGAAGAAGTAAAACTTCTGAAAACAATTAGGATAAAGAGACTTGGAGGAAAGAGGAGATCTCAAAAGGAAACAACAATTCGTTATTCGGAATGTATAAATGGGACATATTAAACAGCATACTCGAGGTGTCCATATACCAGAAATCATTTTCAAATAAAAATGGCAAACAATTATCTTTTTTAAAATAGAGTCAATTTTATGGGAATTAATATAATTTATCAGTATTATACTTCTATACTTGATAGTTATATACCTAAAAAAACACCCTTTACAAAGTGCAATTTGTTTTTGCGCGTATATTTAAATTAATTGTCTGGTGACTGGCAAGTTCATAACCAAATGTTGCAATCACTTTGCAATGATTTTATTTTTGTTTTAGGAACCGATGTATAAACATTTTCAAAACTTTAAACTCAAAGAAATGAAACCATTAGGTCTTGAGAAAGTAATCACGACCAGTGAAAGAAAAATCTAAAGAAGAAGATAAATGTATTTGCAAAACGTTGTACGATACAAAGAATAAAATTTTGCAATATCTAGGAGCAATTGAAAACTTAAATTATCTTTTCCGACAAGGAAACGGCTTTCACTCAGAAATAGACATAACAAGAAAAAAATAAGAAGAAAAGGGATATCATACATGCCCTCTCCGAACCCTGACCGAATCGTCTGTACACTTGAAGGCAATCATGTCATCGGATCGCATTCGGATGGATTGAAGCCTTTCCTGCCTTATGCAATTCAAATATAGCGCCATTTCGTCAAATAATTAGGGAAGATTCTATTATATCGAGAGTTTTCTACAGACATCATATTTTCGGGTTAGATCCAACCAGAGTTTAAGAAGTCTATTTCTTCTTCACATTGCCTATGACGGAACCTCAATAGATTATTTATTTTGCAACTTTTTGATTGCGTAATACTCGTCATTTAAATATCGCTGAATGTGTGGATAAATTGAAAATTTATACGATCAATTGTATAATTTGGTCAGTTTTAAAGTGGATGATTAGTATTCGCATTGGGATTGGGTAACAACTATTTGGGATAAAGGATACAAAACCGGGCGGATAGGTGTCCTTGTTTCAATTTTATGGCTTTCCAACCACCTGCAGGCTGTTTCGTCGGGTTTATTTGCGTTCAGGATGTGAAAATAATCACCAAATTTGTTAATTATTATCTCTTTGATTGGGTTTTATTTTTTAGTGGCGGCCATGAATGTTCATAGCCATGCACAGATTGGAATTTAGATGATAGAATTTCATTTGCAATTCTAACTACCAGGAGTGTCAGCACATTAACACGTTACTGAATTAATGTATAATAATTATTGCCTGGAACACATTTTTGAAATACCACACCGTTAGCGAGTTATGAAAGTACATTCCTTATTGATTAAATTGCTTTCAGTTTTTTTGTTAGCTAGTAGCTTTATATTAAAAAATGTTTAAGCACAGAAATTAATTTCACAACGTTAAACAAGTCAATTTAATAAAGTAATATTATTTTCAATTATTTTGACTATCTTTAACAATATATTTACTATAAGCAACTTTAACGTTCCCAACACGTTAACAATATGTTTTTAATATTTCTAATTTCCTCAAAAACACTGGCTGCACAAAAGCAAACTTGCGATGTATAATATTCTTTCTGCGTCTAACTATGTAGCTCCCTTTGGAATTCAAGGAATTAAATGCAAAGTTTGTTATATCAAATACCATCAAATTACAAAAGCACGAAGAAAATGTCATAATGCACTTACCATAATTCTCCAAAAACCACACCTACAGAATGGAGCTCGAATCTTATTTAATTTTATTTAAGGGAAACCCTAACCGTAGTAAACAACAATACTTTGGTTTTACTTTATAGCAGACGACGCGACGACGACAATGAAACGAGACCTTTTCAAAAGCAATAACGTAGTTGAACAGCAGTAAGTGTTGCTTAACCAAAGAAAATGGCGTCTTCGAAATATAATAATAATAATTATTATTAGGGAAGTCAGTACATAATGTGCTCTTTGTGGAGGAGTTAAGATGGTCGGTCGTTTGTATCCTAAGGCAAGCAGCTATGCATGAAAGATTATCTTGTAATCTTATTACTCCTTCCTCAGGCATTTTGTATCTTTCAAATTTTACATTCAATGATTATATTTGTTGAAGAGAATAATTTAAAAGCATTGCATACATATAGGTAAGATAGTAAAAGTTGAGAAATTCAATTTCTAAACCTTTCACAGCAACATCAGGTGTCAGAATGCAGCCATCTTATTTCGATACTTTTTCACTCGCTTTCAATGACGTGTAACATTGTGCATTTTTTTTTTTTTTTTTTTTTGAGATTCTAGTATTCGCTGATAAAATAATTTTCTTTTAAACTATTCATAGCGTTCGAATTTAAATACGAGTCATCAGCTCAGCCAAAAAGTATGAAACACACAAAAGCAACGAACGCGCATCATCACCTTGCCTAATATCCAATCAAAAAATTACGTGGCTCTTCGACGCATTATGAAGGCACCTCGTACACCTATATATGTATATACATAATGTTTCGGGCATTAATATTACAATGATATTAACAGCTTAGCTCCTCGTACGCTTTTCATAGCGTAAAATTGTAATTTTATAAACTTTGCTTCTCATCGTTTCGCCATTCACTTTTACCTTTTTTACTTGCGAAGGAACTAGGTAAAAGGCAAGTTATGCATTCGTAAAAAAACTACTTGTTAACTATGTAAATAGAAGCTGGGCCAAAAGAAATCACCCTATTGGAAGATGCACTTATTTTGCAAATGGCCGCCAATGTCAAATCTGTTTTGACATTTGTGGACTAGACAGATGTAGAATACAAGTGAACAAGCCATGGAGCGATATACTCCCGCGGAATAATTGTGACTATTTGCCGTCCGACACCGACTGCGCCAACACTGCGCCGTTTGGCCACCAACCTTGAAGAGTATGGGACCACACGAGACGTTGCCAAGAGTGGCCGGCCCCGGAGCGCCCGTTGTGCCGAGAATATCGCCGCTGTTGACGAGAATGTCGAGATGTCTTCGGAAACATCGACCAGACGCCTCGCCGTGCCTCGCAATTAGCCACCAGCCGGTCGGCCCTAAGGCGAATTTTGGTCGTCAAAGACTTGCGAATGTTCCCGTACAAAGTCATGTCCGTGCATCAGCTGCTGCCTGTCGACCGCCATACGCGTGTTAACTACGCCCAAGAAATCCTCAATCTCGAGGACGAAGTGGACGATTATTCGACCAAAACCCTAATGAGCGATGAGGCTCATTTCCACCTCAGCGGGTACGTGAACAAGCACAACTATCGCTTCTGATTTTTTTTTTTCGATTAGATTAGATAGATATTTATTGTAGCGAAATATTCTTATACATAACAAAATGGATTAAATATCATTAAAGCTTGACAAAAAGCCGTCTGCCTGATTGACTATACATTTTTTGTTTTCTTAAACGTTGTATAACATTTTTAAATTATAATAACAAAATATACAAGTTAAGCTATACAATAAGTGCTTTTCAAAAACCACCTCTATGGATTTTATCCCTTTAATTTAAAGCTAATTTGCAATAATTGAAAAGACTGATAACATCCATATCGTTGAGTAAAACCACAACTTGATCCTCCGACAAAAAGTCTCTTCCAAAAACGTCTCTTTTTTTATTCTCTCAGGGTGGGACATCTTCCGACGAAATGTATTATATCCTCTCGTTCATTTAGATTGCAAATATCACAAATAATCGGTAGATCATTTCTATGGGGAATAAAATTTAAGTTTAGAAGCTCCCCGCGTAGCTTAACCATTGTTGAAATTCGTTCGATGCTGTTTTCATCCCTGAAGTAGTTTTTATCCCCCAAGTTATAGTTAAGTTTGTTATAAACTTGTATGTACAGTGACCCAGCTGCTTCAGCTTCAAACTCCTCTCTCCAACGTTCATCCACCTTTTGAATTATCTCATAGAATTGGCTCTTACAACTTCCGGTTGCACCGTTATTGATGTTAAACACCACACCGCATCCTTCCGCCAGTTCTCTCCACTCCTCGTACGTCGTACCAGCTGCTCTTATCTTGTAAGGCTTTAAGAGCTACAATTTTCGGTAGCCGTTTTTCTTGCATGTGAAGGACTTTATCCAAGTAGTCTGCTTGTAGCTTTAGAGTCTTGACGAATAACTATAGCTTCTGTTGCACCGAAAATCCACAAGTAATGCACAAGGAGCCATTACACCCGCTCAAAGTTACTGCATGGTGCGCTGTTCACGCTGGAGGGCTCATCGGACCATTTTTTTTCGTGAACGCCGTGCCGCTGGTCAAACGACAACAGTGGACGGTGCGCGCTACAGGGCCATGTTAACAGAGTTTTTTCTGCCGCAATTAGACGAATTAGGACTGGAGGACATGTGGTTCCAACAGGACGGAGCTACGGCACGCACTGCGCGAGCCACAACCGATATTCTGAAGGCGGCGTTCCCGGGTCGCTTTATCTCTCGTTTTGGCGATTTGCACTGGCCCGCAAGATCGCCCAATTTAACCGTTCCAGACTTTTTTTGTGGGGTTTTTTGAAGTCCCGTGTTTACGTGAACAGGCCCGAGACCCAAGAAGCCAACATGGACAACATTCGATACGAGTGCGAGAATCTGTCGCCCGAAGTTCTCGCCGTAGTGATGAAAAATGCCATAAAACGAGCCCGCATGGCAATCAATATTGTGACGGCGCCCATTTGGCCGATATCATCTTCTCGACTTGACTTGAAAATTCTAAAGGTTCAAATAAACATAATCAAAAAACAGAATCGAAGTTTTTCAAACAACCAACCAGCCAAACAACATCGGATGGCTTCTTTTGGCCCATACCTTGTATATGTTTTGGTTGGAGTAGATTTTTCAGGAAAAGTCTTAAAACGGTACGTTCCATAGGACCGGTTTTTTTAAATCAGATTTTCTCGTAAGCCACTTGACGGATTTCGATGAAATCTTTAATGTTATAGCCTTTTTATAAACGAAATAACATAAATTCTTGAATTTTTCAAAAAAAAGTTTTTTTGAGATTAAAAAAAAATAATTTTTTTTTTTAATTTTTGGTTTTTTTCTAAAACGGTTTGATCAATTAATTTTAAATTTTATTTTCCTGATAAAAACTACAAAGTGCTAAGAGTTGGCATACTCAAAACAAAATTGAAATGTGTTTTCGAAAAGTCTGGGTCGGACGATTTTGAAATTTTTCAAAAATTCCTTAAAATTCAAAACAGTAAAAGAAAACAGATTGCTTGCTTCATTTTTTCCTAAAAACGCTTTAGCTAGTGATTTTTAAGTGATAAATAAAATTTCATATAAATACAAATTTCCAGCCTCAGGACCACTGTCACATATAATAGCGGGTTCGTCATACATTTTATTTTAATTGTATATGCAACTTTGTATACCCTTTCGCCAGATTTCTCATGAAACAAGCTCGGGGGAGGGAGGTACGGCCACAAAAAATGGGTGACGGATCATCATCGACACTGGGACTGGACTCTGAGTTTATAGGGAACATCACTTTTATAATAACTTGCTCATAAACTCGAATTAAAAACAAATAAAAAGCATGAATGTAAGTGGAAATCTGGTAAAAGGAAATCAGTAGTTATGACCCATTGAGATCATGATGAGCATAAAGCACTAGCCAGTGAAGCACTTGAGTATTGAAGTAATAGCTGGAACTTTTGATTTGTAAACTAATTTCTTAAAATTGTAGAGGAGTTAGTGCAATGTTTAGAGTAAGTGAACAGTTGATTTTGCAGAAATAAAGGCAGACGGATGTAGAATATAATAACAATATTTAAAAACAAGTTAAACTGAGGTTATTTTTTAAGAGGTGTTTGTATTTGTGACAACACCTAGCTACCAACGGTTCAATAAAACAAACAGCTTATTAACACGCCCTTGAAATACTTAACTTTTTGATCTTTAACAATAAAAAATGATAAATAATTTTGTATGAATGTTATTTTTGTAGTCACTTGATAAAATTTTAAATTAAGTTTGCCAAGATGTCACTTAAAACGTTCTTCCAAAAGTGTACCTAAAAGCTGTATACGTTCTGCTATGAACCTCAACTACACCAGAATTGTGGCAGAGGTTTCTTTTGATAAAAAAAACATAAAGGGATTCATAGTGATAACATTAGGGATGAGTTAATTTAATCTATCAGAAATTTGGATGTGGTCTATTAACTAATTAGATTTACTCAGCAATGTGCTGATGTGTGCATTCTTGGTCGTTGAAACTGAATTTTATAATGGGCTCCATCAAAAGCTTATTTAATTAAACAAAATGCCAATCATGCGTGTAATGCTATGCGAATAAATCCGATATACTACAATGCTGAAATATAGATCAATCAAGTTGGAAAATAATGAATTTAAAAATTCAAAGCCTATGTTTGAGTCATAAATAAATTAAATTAGGAAATTAGACATTGAATTGAAACAACTATTTGCCTCTTTGCAACATCCCATCACCGAAATCCACAATTAGCACCATCAGACAAATTCATCGTTATTTTAATTGCATGTATTTTGTAATAGAAAAGTAGACGATCCATCCTGGTTCGGGGTCTTCGAAAAACTTTTATCCTCTTGTAAAACGCCTTTGTGTATGCTAATGGGAAAAGGGAATAAAAATTAAACTTAGCGAAGTAAAATTGAATCCAAACTCTCGTAATGAAGGTTGCCAGCTTAATTTTTTGAAGAAAAATTTGAATTGCAAATTAAGGAAAAGACCAGAAAGGTTAAAATCCATCCGACGCCGTCATTGGAATTTTTTTTTTGTTAAATTCAGTAAATGTTCTTTGTTTTCCTTTTTTGTTGCATTTATACGTTTTTTTTTTGTGAAACCCGTTTTCTTTAAAAGAAAATAATGTTTTTAATTACTTTTAAAACATCCAGAACTTTCGTTCGCTCCTTAAAATCTATTGCATATCTAAGTGTGCAGGTATGTATTTTTTTTGTATGGATTTTTAATCCTTGCCTTTTTCCTGGCACTCTATAATGGCCAAGTGATTTCTTTTCTTTGAAGTTAATGTTTTGAAAGGAATTATCTCAGCTGTTTCATAAAAAAGTTAAGACATTACGATAAGTGTATAGAATATTAGGTAATTATTCTTTTAAAAAATTTCAGCAATTGGTCAAAGCGAAAGTAATTTATTTTGATTGCATGCCTTGTTCAGGAAACGGACAGTCCTCTGTCTATCCTTTGATTGGAAAGTAGGTACTTGTGGAGGCAATTAGTAAGGATAAGCGATTTATTCATAACCATTTTGTCGCATGGAAGAAGATGACGAGATCTTTGATCCTTTTATTTGATAGTTCCTCCAGGTCTTCATGAAAAGCTTCATCTAGGGACATTGACACGGTAAATTAACTACAGTCTCCTTCTCTGTCTCATTTCAAGAAGAATTTTAACAATACTAGTGGAGATGTTCAGAGGATTAAGAAAATTCGCCAAGAAACTAATATCTTTGATGACGTCAATCGTTTTTTCGCTTTTTAGATGTTCCATCGGTATCGACGGCATAAAATATCATCGGCAAGACTTGCTAGTTGCTTCACTTGGAAACACTTGAAACGTTCTTATAAATACAACCAAAATGAATGCACGGTTTATTTGGTTGAACACATTCCTGAAATTCAGGGTTACTTTACCTAAGAGACTCCGACACACGCACTTTTACTGCTCGTAGTATGCTACAGGCAATAATTTCTTTTGAACATTTCTTTTAGTTAAACGAATGTTTAAAATATTCATCATTGGAATAGTAAGCCACAAAGATGAGTCTATATTAGAAGGGGTCATATCTCTCGCAAGGAGAGAAACCGAGAATGTCTTCAACAAGAAGTTATCTGTTTTGTTGGACCAATTGTATAAGACCTCTTTGGAATAATATCGTATGTACCCTGACTCTTGTGTTTCGTTCAATAAAAGGACAAATCTAGGACACTGCCCCTCAAATACCCGACTCTTTTCCATTCGATATAGAGCAACGTTGGACCACACAGCTCACCCCGGAAAAGTACGAAAGGTCGACAAAAAAATGTCGACTAATGTTTGATCGACAAAAAAAAATAGTGTGCACGACTGGGTCGTACGAACTTGATCTAATGTGTTAAAATGGGGCTTGAGATTTTCGGAAAAAAGCAATGAAAAAATCATATGAAATTTTATTAATCACTTAAAAATCAATAGTTAGAACGTTTTTTTGGAGAAAATGAAGGAAGCCATCAGATTTCGTTTGCTTTTCTAAAATTTTAGGAATTTTTTTTTTCAAAATCGTTCGACCATTTTTTTTCAAAAAACGGTTTTTTTTTTAAAACTTTTCGAAAACATATTCCAAATTTTTTGTTGAGTATGCCAACTTCTAGAATTTTGCAGTTTTTATCAGAAAATAAAATTTAAAAAAAATTGATTAAAATATTTTTGGAAAAAACAAAAAAATTAAAAAAAATTCAAACTTTTTTTTAAAAAAACTCAAACAAACTTTTTTTGAAAAATTTAAGAATTTTTATTATTTCGTTTATAATAGGGCTTCTTAATTAAAAATTTCATCGAAATTCGTCAAGTGGCTTACGAGAAAATCGGATTTTAAAAAACTGGTCCTGTTGGAGGTACCGTTAAAAGTCTTTTCCTGAAAATCTATTTCAACCAAAACATAAAGTTTGCACATTAAACACTATTCTGTAAGGTATTAAGTGTAACATATTCCTTAGTGTAACATGACATAATAGTAAATTAACGCCATCTGTCAGTGAATATGAGCAATGTAAATTAACAAAAACTCCATGTTGCTTTGAAAAGAAAATGAATAAAGATGGCCACTTCCGATTTGTAAAGAATTAAGAAAAGGTGTGTTTTAATTTTGCTCTAAAAAAGTATATCTTATAATTCAGAAAATTTTATTAAAATCGTAGTTCATAGGAGCCGTTTTTGAGAAAAACTAATTTTTCACTAAAAATCGTATGGCAGGTAGGTACCGTTAGTTTTAAAGCTAGAATGCTAATTCCAAAAACCCCTCGGTAGGACGTCATAATAATACTATTTACCAAGTTTGAAGCAAATCGGTACAGCCGTTTAGGCTGTAGGTGCCGATACAAACGGACGGACAGACAGACAGACAGAATTGTCGTGCCTACTTTTTTCGACTTCTCTATCATCGTAATGTCATGTTTGATTGTTAGAATTTTTTTTTGAAGTGAAACTTCTTTAGAATCGTTGTGATTTCAAACCGGATGCAACGAAAAAACGACATGTAAGAGACACAAATACAAAAATGTGTAGGATGAAGCCAGGAAAGAATGAGACAGAAATATAGGTACATACTATTTTTCTGACGGAAGTAACGCTCAGTATTCCAATATGGCGACACCGATGACTCGCATTAGCTCACCGTGTGCACGAACGAGTGAGAATATGAATACTATAATCTTACTCATTCATGCACGTGCTCCATGGCATTTGTTTGTTTTGATCAGTGTAGGGATGGGCAAGTAAAAAATATATCGATATTTATCGTATCGATATTCTTTAACAGTATCGATAATTATCGGGTGAAAAAAATCAATATATCGATATATCGTCAGTTTTCTCATGATTATTCATACATATTAAAAAAGCATTCAAAATTCGTAAAAAGAATAGACATGAAGAAAACAGTATGTTTTTTTTAAATGTTGTTTTGGCTAAAAATACAAATAACGGACATCTCTGTTTATAAAGGACTGCATTTAATAAATTAAAATGCGGAACATAAACACAAGAGTTTGAACTTCTTTGCTCGGAAACTGTGTTATGTTTCATCGTATGCATTTTATTTTAAGTTGCATGAATGAATTAAATTGGGGAAAAGCGCACTGCGACCTTAAAGATCTATTGTGAAAGAGAACGAATGAAAAAAAAATTATGACACAGTATTTTATATTCTAGCTCTCATTTTCTCCTATCATACGTTTTGCCTCTCACTCAGGTCTACTAAGCATTATGTTAAACAAAAGCGAGTGGGCAGGCGCGTTGGTACGATTAAGTTAGTATGTTAGTTAATATAGGTACGTGATTTGAATGCTGTCTAACAAGAAAAGCTTTACAAAAGGTTTCAATAAACTTAATTCAAGAAGAATGTAAAATTCAAACGAATGCATAACAAAAGTATTTATAAAAAATTGGCATTCAAAAAATTATTTAAATTTTAAAAAAGTATCCTGAATTTTTGAAAATAGTCAGTTTTCGAATATTTTTTTTGACTTGTTTTAAATAGTGGCGTCCTGGAGTTCATACTTTAAAAGGGAGTCAAAAGGACGCAAAGTATGTCGGTACGCCTGTATGCTTGAATATGTGTTGAAACTTTTGTATTTGTACAGATACGTGTTGAAAGCATTTAGTGATACATAACATAATGTTTGAAAGTAATCCGAAAACTGGTGCTGGGTGGCTGAGTATTTCATCTCATTCTCTCGTTAATTAGGTATACTAACTTCTTTGAAGTTTCACTTCAACCGAGTGTGAATTACGCACACACATTTTTACTTGCGATTATAGGTACTATAAGGCAAGTTATGGATTCGTGCAGAAAAAAAAATTTGAGATAACAATCACACATGACATTACGATGATGGAGAAGTCGAAAAAAGTGGGTCTGGAAATTCCGTCCGTCTGTCTGTCTGTCTGTCTGTCTGTCTGTCTGTCTGTCTGTCTGTCTGTCTGTTCGCGCCTCTGGAGGCTGAACGGGTGGGCCGATTTGCTTCAAATTTGGTATTTAGGATTTATTTGGCCGTCCCTCGGAACGTATTTTTTATTTTTGCTCTAGGTCCAAAAATAACGGCACCTGCCATACAATCCTGAAGACAAAAATTGATTTTCTCAAAAACGGCTCTAACGATTTTGATAAAACTTTCAGAATGCTATTTTTGCAAGACAGTCTATCTTTTGGTCAGAAATTTTTTTTCAAAATTTGTCTAATAACGGTACCTCTCATAGAACCAGTATTTTCAAATCAAATTATTTCGTAAACTGTACATTCGATTTCAATAAAATTTGGCCACAGGAAGTCATTCATAATTTTATTAATATGTCATTTCAAAATTTTCAAAAAATTTGTTTTTTGATTTTTTATAATTTTTTCAAAAAAATTTTTGGTTTTCGAAATATGTTGGAAACGGGTACATTGATTTTTTTTTAAATTATTTTTCAAATGTAAACTACAGATTGCCATATATTTGCATACTCAAATAAATTTCAAAATATTTTTTGAAAAAGTTTTTCAAAAATAACCTTTTTTAAAAAAAACTGGTCGAACGATTTTCAATATTTTTTTTTTCTAGATTGACGTATAGCTTTGAAATTTTATTGCATACTTAGTTTTTCCGAGAAAACTCTTAAACTAATTTAAAAAATAAAAGAATTTTCGAAATTATTTATTTTTTTTTTAATATCCATATATGCAGCCACTACGCAATTGCTTATCATAAGAGCAAGTTCGTGCGACCCAGTCGTGCATTTTATTTTTTTTCTGCGCGTGGCTTGGTTGTATATTGGTTGTGCCTCGGCTAAATTTTGGGTGTGTCTCGGCTGTGTAACTGTTGTGTTTTTGCTGTGCCCTCACTACTTTAATTCTCGGCTGTCTCATCTGTGTCTCGTCTCAATCTCGGCTGTGGTTCTACTGTGGTACTCAGCTGTACCTCAGTTGGAACAAGGCTGCGCGTCGGCTGTCACCTGGTTGCGTCTCGGCTATATATTTTGACTGTTTCTCGAATGTGTGTTTCAAATTGATGTTTATTTCTTATGTTTATGTTTCTTTAGTAATCAAACAATGGTTTAATAATTCATCAAAGTGCGTATTATATTCTTAAAACAAAATTCCGTTAAATACAGGATTTTGTTTTACAAAACTTTTCCTCACTTCGACCCAAACCCATTATATTCAAATCTTTTATGCAAGAATAACTTGGCGAGGTCATTTTTATTAGGGCTGTACAAAGTTTGAAAAAAAAAATCACACAATTAAAATGGAGGGCTTTTTTTATTCCCTTTATAGCTATGCTGTAAAAGCAGCGTAGTACAAACAACAGTGCTTCTTTTGTTTGCTGAAAATATTCCCTTATGTGTATCCATGCCCAGTAGCAAACCTCAGTTTTATGATAATATAAGGCTTTGTGGCATTTTTCACAATGAAAATAGTATTCAAAATAACCATGATTAATAGTACGCGAAAAAAAATCTTGTTGTTACTAGAAACACATTATTTTTCCCATTGTTATAAAAAAAGTACTTTAATTTCAAATCCTTGAATCCACCATACTCTGCTGTTGTCCAGTTTAACTTTAATTGATTTTTTGTTTCCCCTCACAAATAAATTGAAACCACCATAGTTATTCACGGTAATAGCTTTTTATTGTATTTTAATATACCAGCATTAAATAAAATCCCCTTAAGCTCTCAAATGCTCCAAATAGTCCTTTTTGATTTGTTATTTTTGTTTGCTAAGCAATTTTTATTTAGAATTCAATTTAAATATTTTTTTTTTATAAATTCCTAACGACATCTACTCCGGGATGAGCTAAGCAATAAAACAATTATTATCTTCGACGAAACATCTCCATATCTTGCTAAGACGGCAAACTGGAGCAGGCACAAAACAAAAATTTTAAACAAAGAAGGCATTAAAGCAATAATTCAATTAAGAGACAGCCGTATCATTTTTCGTCGCTCTATGCTCCAGGAGGAGTTAAAGTGTTGCTGCCAACAGCAGCTCTTGGAAAACAAGAAGAAACCCTTACACCAGAAAGATGAAAGTATTCTAAAATACCGTCACCACAGTTTGGTCGGGAACCATTTAATATTTATTCATATACACTTGCACACGAGTACACACCCACACACCTTAATAAGTCAAAAAAGTTAATATACTTAATGTTTCACTCTCAAAAAGTCATGTTACGAGTACATGGGGCGACGGCTCAGACATTGATATCAAACAATAGCTGTGAGCACCCGGACGATGATGTTAACGGACGGAAAATTGTGAGATGGCAAACACATACATTTTGACTGTATAGTAAGGTCTACATACACTCACCACACCATCCTTTATTGAAGAGTTCAATTCATTTCTCGGCATCGTGGATTTAGTGGAGCAAACGAATTGGAGTGGAACCAGCACCATCAATAAATTATTCTAGGCTTAAGCTGTTACACCATTGCATTGGTTGAAAGGAGTAAATGTTAAATCAGGTGAATTGAGAGGACGAATAATTTACCCAAACTTAATTAACTCGAAATGCTATAGTAACCCCATTGTTGTACTAGAAGTACCTATCAGTATTTCAGCTTAACGATACACAAAAGATTACGTTATGGCTGAGTGCTCATGCTGTTCAGAATACTTTGACAAGGTACATGCAGATGCAAATCGGAATACTTTCTTTGTTCCTTGGTTCACCTTTCAAAAAGGAATCCTTGCACACATTAAGATTAGCACAGAAAAACGAAAACAAGTCTCACACATTCAGACAGACATCACAGAAAAATACAAAATTAAATTCAATGTACACAAGTCTACGATCATAGTAGCAACGTTAAAGAGCTTCACTTCAAAATGCCATATTAGTATCAACCAGGCTCACGGCATACAAAAGTGTAGGTGTTTGAAATGATGTCCACAAAGGACATATAAAATGCACTTCGGTAAAAAATATTTTTGTCGTTGTTGTCAGTCGGAATGAAATGTATTTCTGTCTGTTTCTGTTGTAAAGACGACAAGGACTGTTTCCGCTGTTGAATTTCAGAACTAAGTTGATTTGAAATGTGTTCAATGTTGCCACCACGGACCAATAAGATACAGACCGCCAACTCACTGTAATGGTTTCTCTTTTTGCCTACAAGCTAAAAATCAGCTGATATGCCATTTATTTTGAGAGTGTGACGCTCTCCCTTGCTTTTAAAACCCATTTAGCAAACACACCTACAA
This sequence comes from Platycheirus albimanus, assembly GCA_916050605.2. Taxonomy (NCBI): domain Eukaryota; kingdom Metazoa; phylum Arthropoda; class Insecta; order Diptera; family Syrphidae; genus Platycheirus; species Platycheirus albimanus. The sequence continues at coordinate 5,314,057 of OU696696.1, read as the reverse complement.
AATAAATGGCATACGCAGGTATTGTTGCCATTACAAAATGCACAGAGAGAGATGTACACGTATTCACAGACTGAAAAAAATATTTCGAGGGTGTTTCAGGCAAGAGGAGTACGAGTTGGCGGTATATTGGTCCGTGGTTGCCACTATGTAAATTTTATAACTTGTGATTATAGGTAGGTAAGTTGTGGATGTGCACCTAAAATAAAATGCACGACTGGGTCGCACGTACTTGCTCTGTTGGTGCAATAGTACGATGAAAACAAACTTTTCGATCAATAAGAACAATTCATTTTTGAAAAATTTGGTAAAAACCAAAAAAATTTGGCTAAAACTGGAAAAGTCGATATACGGGAGCTAACGTAAAGAAACCTTTAATATTTAAAATAAGACGTTATCTTTTGGGTGTTATAAATGATACAAATGTTCACTTATGGCCAAATTAATAATACTGTTAAAAGCAATTTCCGCTATTATCATGTATAGCCAAAAACTAAAAATGCAGTTTTGTTTGAAGTATTCTATGTATGTTACATAAAAAGTTTTATAAAAATCGGGGGAGCCTTTTTTGAGTAAATTAGAAAAAATGAAAAAATTGGCCAAAATCTAGTGGCTCTTTGTATTGGAGCCACCATTTGAAAAAGAGAAAATGAAAAAAATCAATGCCATCTGATAGGAAGCTGTAAGGAACTATACCAAACAAAGTTTGAGTGAATTCGATGCAACCGTTGACAACTTATGGCTATTTGAAAAAAAGCCGTTAAGAGCAGATCTCCGTTATTTGCATTTTTAGCCAAAAACTAAAAACGCAGTTCTCTTCAAAACACTAGAAGAATAAAACACACAAAGTTTAATCAAAATCGTTAGAGCCATTTTCGAGAAAATTAGAAAAACCAACAAAAGTTGGCTAAAACTCAACGGCTCGTTGTATGGAAGCCACCGTTTAGAAAGGCTTCAGTGAAAAATTTACTAAGCCATCCTATAGAACACTATGAAAAACTATGTCAAACAAAGTTTGAGTTGATTCAATCAAGCCGTTGAGAATTTATGGCTATTTGAAAAAAAGCCGTTAAAACCTGATTTTCGTTACGACCATTTGAGGCAAAAACAAAAAACGCAGTTTTGTTAGAAATGCTTAAAGTTAGCTAAATTTTAAATTTAATCAAAATCGTTAGAGCCGTTTTCGAGAAAATCCAAATTGAAAAAAACAGTTACTTGAAAGGTACCAGTTTGAACCGGGCTAAAACAAAATAAAAAAAACCTCGACAACCGTTTTTCTTCAAACTGCTATATACCAAGTTTGAAGAAAATCCGTCAAGCCGTTTAGGCTGTAGCATGACGTGAAAAAGCGCACATCCGCACATCCGCACAGACAGACCGACGGACGGTATGGAGAAAACCACTTTTTTGGGCTTCTCTATCATCGTAATGTCATGTTTGATTAAAACCTCGATTTTTTTTTTTCTGCACGAAACCAATACTTGCCCTATAGAGCAAGTAAAAATTGAGATAACAATCACACTCTTGACATTATCTACGATGATGAAAGGGTCGAAAAAGTGACAAAAATATACTCAAGCTCGAGAATATGTCTTTTGGTGAATTAATATTCCGATGAGGATCATCCACTGCTCTGCTATGCTCTTCTTAATTTATTCTTTCCTAGTCTATTTTTTTAATAATTTAAAAACCAAACTCGACTTCAGTCCTAGTGGAATCAGGATGAATTTGGCATGTTCCGTTAGAATGGAGTCTGAAAACAGAAAAATTCAACCAAGACAAACTTTGTAATTGAAATTTCAAAATTATTGTTTGACAACCCAACGTAGGTACACAGCTTATTGTTTCCCCTCATTGAACTGTTGACACCAGCACCTGTGTGGGTGTATCTGTATGTGGCTGTGCTCTGTAGCTGAATTTTCCACTATATTCAACTTCAACAGGATGTGGTGCCCAAGGAACATAGAAAGCTATTATGTGATGGCATGTTTCTGTTGGGTTTAATTTCCGTCTACTATGTGCGGAAGGAATCATCCCTTAAGGACTTTATTCTGCTACATGTATAGTGTGATATACAGGTGCATTAATTGCAGGCAGTGCCAGACCAGCTAGAGTCCAGTGCATTGTGGAATTATTGATAACTCTGGAAGTATGCAACATGTAATTGTGAATATGTAGGTGCAAAATGTGAAAGGCTTACAGACTTTCGCCTGTGGAAAGTTTTTATCACATACAATTCAAAGAAACATTATTTTCACAGAAGTTGATGGAAAAGTTTTTGACATTATTCTTTAAAACGTAGTTGAGTCTTGAGTGTAAGGGAAATTCATTAGGATAATCATTAGTAGTTAGCTGATGTGCTTATAAATAAATTATCTTTGACTAAAAAAGTATAAGGAATCAAAGCTGTCAATTCTGTTTTAGAAAAGAAAAGCTTTGAACAAATAAAATTATCTAGAGATGCAATTTTATATCAACGTCGAGTGCCAAAGGAAATAAAGTTTTAAGTAACCCAATAAAAAAGAATTTAATTATAAAATTAAAGTTCTTTGAGAGTGTTAGAAGAAGATAACTGAACTTGAATAGAACCATTTTTGAGAAGAGTTCAGTGTGGATTTTGGGCGTGTTTAATTATAATTTTTTGTTCTTAGTAAAATAGAGTCCTTTTAAGTTAATTAAAACCCAACTATGGGAAAACACAGTGATAAAAAGATTTACAGAGGAAGACATTTTTAGAACTACCAGTAGATACAAAAGCAGAGGCAGGTGATGCTCTAAAGTGTAATGTAAGCTATTTATTAGAAAGAAGATGTTTTTTGAGCATGTTTAAGTAGATACGTTTAAGTAGATACGTTGAAGTACGTTGTATTTAGAAATGTTCTTTTTCTTGTAATTCTAAATTTCAAAAACAAGATTTTTTTTTTATTAAAACAGAGCTTAAAACTATAAAATTCAGTCGAATTTTGTTGTTAAATTTTACAGCTTCAACTACATAGAACTTTATAGAAAAGGTGTAAGTATAAATACATAATATTTGATGGGTTCCGGGTATCAAAGATAAGCACCTTTATATTGAAAATATGAGCTCTACACATAAATCATAGTAGAAGATGGTAGAAGACGGTAGAAGACGATAATTTTGCATGATAACCAACCCTTAACCTCCCAACCAGCACTGCAACGACCCAACCAAACACCCACAATTTTTCATGAAATTGGGTAAAAGAAAAAAAGTTTTATCCGGTTTTAAGACATCTTATTGTTTTTGATAGTTTTAACGTACCTCAATAGTTGAGTGATGCTTTTTTAACAAGCTGTTATAAACAGGTATTCTATTGATTTTTACTTGCGATTATAGGTACTATAAGGCAAGTTATGCATTCGTAAAAAAAAAAATAAAGTGCACGACTGGGTCGTACGAACTTGCTCTAATGTGTTAAAATGGTTTTGGGTGCTTGAGATTTTGGGAAAAAAGCGTTGAAAAAATCATATGAAATCTTATAAATCACTTTAAAATTAATACCTAAAACGTTTTTTGGAGAAAATGAAGTAAGCCATCAGGTTTCTTTTACGTTTTTGAATTTTGACGAAAATTTTTTTTCAAAATCGTTGGACCAGTTTTTTCAAAAAACAGTTTTTTTTGAAAAACTTTTCGAAAATATATTCCAAATTTTTTTGAGTATGCCAACTTCTAGCACTTTGTAGTTTTTATCATAAAAATGAAATTAAAAAAATATAGATTAAACCGTTTTTGAAAAAAACAAAAGTTAAAACAAAATTTTGAAACTTTTTTTAAAAACTCAAAAAAACATTTTTTGGAAAATTTAAGAATTTATATTATTTTGTTTATAAAAGGGCTTCTACATTAAAAATTTCATCGAAATCCGTCAAGTGTCTTACGAGAAAATTGGATTTCAAAAAACCGGTCCTATCGGAGGTACCATTATAAGACTTTTCCTGAAAAATCTATTCCAACTAAAACATAAAGTTTGCACAGAAAACATCACTCAGAAAGCTTTATCAAAATCGTAGGAGCCGTTTTTGAGAAAATTTAATTTTTCACAAAAAATCGTATGGCAGGTACCGTTAGTTTTGGAGCTAGGATGCTAATTCCAAAAACACCTCTGTAAGACGTCATAATAATACTATGTACCAAGTTTGAAGCAAATCGGTCCAGCCGTTTAGGCTGTAGGTATTTATACAGACAGACATACGGACAGACAGACAGACAGACAGACAGACAAACAGACAGACAGACAGACAGACAGACAGAATTGTCGGACCCACTTTTTTCGACTTATCTATCATCGTAATGTCATGCTTGATTGTTAGAATTTTTTTTTTTTTTACGAATACATAACTTGCCTTATAGTACCTATAATCACAAGTAAAAAGAATATTGTAAAAGATAGATAATTAATTAAATCGTTAAAAACTCAAGCAAACACCTTGAAGTTACCAGCATCTCAAATAGTAAGGGTACTTCCATGCCTGGACTTTGTATATAATTATGCTGTCAAGTAGCGGAAACTAGTGGAATAGGAAAAGTTCCTTCGTCAATCCCACGTCTTCATTCTAGTTTCTTTCCAAACGGCTAGATCAAAAATTGGCATGGTTAACTACCAAAGCATAATGGTCTTCCAACAGGCCTGAAGTTTCATTATTCGAGACATTTTATCGGCATTTTATGAAGTTATAATTTATAAATGATAATTACAGGTTGAACTCCGAAAACTTTAAGAACTAAAATAAAAAAATATTTGGGAATCTTTTGTTGCCAAAAAGTGTAAACCAAAGGCCAAAAGTTAATTTTCACAGTGTTAGAATCAAAATAAATACCCATGCCATAGACCAACTATTTTGAGTGCACCCGACTGCTTAAAACGTCATTTTGTACGTTGTGAATCGATAACTCAAAATTAAAAATGTTTACCTTCTGTGCCTGTAAAGCCCTCATGATCGATTCGACTCCATTTCCGTCCCCAAAGTTAATAGTTTTGTGTCTGGGTACCTGATTGAGGATGGCTGCAGAAAGTATTCTATTTAACTATCGAAATGTCAATGCCACATTACTATCCTATACAATATAAAAGGAAATCGAAAAACAGTTTTGCTTCCTCCCATCTTCTCTGTTCTCATATCTTCATGACATTCCTTATAACAGAGATGGGCTGCATAACAAAAAGTGAAGGACAAAATAGAATGTCAGTGTAAAAAAAGCTCCTCTAAGCTCTAAGAAGTGCTCAACTATCTAACACGAAATAACCCCACCTTTGGTACGGGTGGTGTGACACACGGTTGGCTACGCGTCATTGTGAATGGTCATCCAAAAATGTTGGAGGATGCACTACCATTAGGTTCCTCTTAGAACAAGCAGTGGTGATGCTTATGGCAAAGCAGCGATATTTGAAACTCGGAGATCTGCGGTTCTGCTGTGAATGAAAAATCGGAATGGACGATTCATCCCAGTTCTAGACAATACGACCGACGCGACGTCCAACTCAGTTATTGCTTGTATTACGTTTGGTCCAGTCCACACCAGCTATGCGGTGGAACCACTGGAGCACTCTTCTTTTTTGTGATGCTTCCTCTTGAATTCTATATAACGTGGGGAGGTGAACAGTTGTGTAGCAAGTTGCATCTAAGCTTTAATTAAAAAATAAATACAGTTTTTTGTTTCTTGAATTGTTTACAGTCAATTAAGATGTGAATAATTGTTAGCACGATAAAAGGGTTAACCAGGTCAAGTTCGATAACATCTCGAATGGTTTTACCTATATAATTTCTTCAGCATTGGTTTCCGTTGTACCATTGAACAGTTGTAGTTGTGATACTTACGAGTACTGGGGCATCTAATTGACTGTTTATTGCTAGCCAATGAACATTATAACGACAATGGTATGTTATTAATTTCTATAGCAAATAAAAATAGCAATTATAGAACGGGAGAAGTGATTTTTTTTTTTTAAATTGTAGTTAGATTATTTGCATTCGATGTGTAAGAATTGGTGAAAGAGATTTTTTTTTTAAGTTTTTAATCTACACTAAAAATGTTGAGATAGGCAAGTAATACATTTTAAGCACCCAACTTATCTCAAACCATTTTATTCCAATACCCCGAAAATTATATTCAGATAAAAAACAACTGTGGACTTAGACAACTAAATCTTATCGCAAATGGCAGTTAAACAAGTTTTAATTATTTATTTATTTTTTTTATTCTATCTCAAGGCCGCTGTCCAGAGCAAAAGGATGCACTTCTACTTAAGATTATCGAGATAGAGGTTACTTAATCTCTCCTACGCGAACTTACATTAAAGCTTTCTAAGGTTTTTGTTTTTCAAATTTGTTTTTCAAGCGGATTCTTCCATACGAACCTTTCCTACACCTGCCTACAGTGGTGTGATTGTTGTTAGCCGTTTCCTGATGATCTAATAAGTCCTAACCAACTGAAAACATTTTTACCGATTATTTCGTTATCTTTAAGCTCCAAATAAAACGTTGTATAAAATGTACAGCAAGTTTTTTTTTTAAAACAGAATATATTCTTTTTGATACTTCCTAAAATGTTTATTCTATGGTTCTGTTTATAAAATGGTTATCCCGTAGATAACGGGTTCCCAAATTCATAAACCCAATAAACAATAAATTGATTAAAGGACATGAAAGGCTTTTTCAACTGCATTTTCCTATTTGCATAACCACTCAGTGAAGGAAGCGTATTTTCGTACCAAGGGTTTGTTTGAACGAAATTCCCTTTACTAGCCTGAAAAAAAAAACAATTTTTCTATTCATTTTAGAGTCACTGTTAACAGATAATAGGCCACATGGATGTGAAAATGCATGGTCAATTGTGCTGGGGTTTGTTTAAAACGTTATATTTTGTTCACATTTTGTTATCGAATATCGAATGGTTTTTTCTTCCTAAAATGTTGGATTAACTCCCTCTCACAAATATTATTTGACAGGATAATTTACACGACTGAGTGGCTTGAACCTCCTAATAAGGTAGATAAAGTTATGGGCTATGTATTTTGAAAACAAAAAAACTTAAAAATCATTTAGAAAAATCTTAAAATTTCAAAATGTTTATCTGAGAAAAAAACTTGGTTGCCTGTGAAGTGGATTTACGGACGATAATTTTACGTGATAACCAGTTCAAAAAACAGTTCATGTGTAGGTTGTATCTCTCTATCCACCAAATATCCAATCCCACCTACAACCACCCACCATTTTTGAATTTTTGTTCTCACCCCTTCCCCCCAAACATCAACCTTCAACCACCACATACAATCCCCAACCAACCACCCACCATTTTTGACAATTTTTCCTCTGCCGGACACAACATCCCCCCCCCTCACCCCAATACCACCACCACTTGCAAAAAACAACCACCCAACACCCTCCCCTCCCACTTTATCGACTTTCTAGGCTATCAAAGCAGATATATAACGTGACTGTGACACTTTTTCGTACGTGCTGCGTGCTGCCCATGTCAAAAAGTATTCAAAATCGTTTGACCATCAGAAAAATTAAAAAAAATATAAATATTTTAAATTTAAAAAAGTTTGGCAAAACCGCAGTAAAATTTTAGTTATGAAATAGTTTATTTATAAATTTTTTGTATTGAAATCGGTTGTGTAGTCTAATAGAAAATCTGATTTGAAACATCGTTTCTATGAGAGGTATCGTTACAGGACAGATTCTGAAAACCTCATTCAGACCAGGAGGCAGATTCATTCTTCACGCTACTTCATTTCAAGAAAATCGGTCTATTGTAGTTTTTTAAGCCAGGGATCAGGTTTTCAGCATTCACAACTCACACACCATACCAATGCATAAAAGAAAGAGGTTTGGATTTCATGTAAAGGTCTGAAAAACTAATGTTTTCATAGTTTAAAATCTTAAAGCTAGGTTTTTTTTTGAGCATCTTTTGTGCATTTTGATTTCTGTGTTCCATGTTTGCGTTTAACACCATCAGTTTGCCTTTCTCCTGTTCGTAGAGTTTATAACACTGGACAACAGGGGCGAACGCAGGAAATTTTTTCGGGGGGGGGGGGGGGTTTTAAAAAAATATATTAAATATAAACGAACAATTTGTTTTTAATATTTGTAAGTTTTTTTTACTCTGTATGTATGTATTTACATATACATAAAACTAAATACATAAATTTTTAGTTATGATCAATATTTTATAAAATAAAATCAATGCGCCTTGGAACTTTTGCCATTATATTTATAACGTCCTCATAGTCAACCTCAATATCCCTATAGATGTTCAGCAACATCAAACCGTTCAGTCGCTCCTCGCCGGTTTTTCCTCGTAGATAAGTTTTTAATCTGCGTAGAAATTAAAAGGATCGCTCGCTTGAAGCCACGGATACCGGAAGTGTCGCACCGATCTGCATAAAACAATGAACTGTTTTATATAAGGACGAATCGCAAACATTTAAGGTGTCTATAAAGTTGTTGGGCCGTTTTACGTTTGGCATACTCAAGCAATGTCTGAAACCATAGTTAATTTAACAATGAAATACATATCAAGAAAATAAAAGAAATACATTCTTACCTGCGCCACATCTTCATTTCGGCTAGAAAATCATCTAAGCCTACTTTTATATCATCTGGCCATTCTTGGGAAAACACCTCAACAGTCCTTTTTATTTCGTCCTCTTTAAGTTTGCAACATTTTTCTGGCAATATATTTTGAATTTTGGAAAGCAGCTCACGATGGTCGAGAAATCTATTTTTCAATTGCGTCAATAAATGGTCCAAAAAAGGAACATAGATAGACCGACGAAAATATTCTTCAGGACCACCTTCGTAATTATCCCTGTTCCTCTGTTTTGCGACATTTCGTGGGACTACCAACTGCAAATCCATTTTTTCCGCAATTTCTTTGGCTGCAGCAAATATGCTACCGAACCTTACTTCGGAATTCTGTCGCATTTCAGCAATTTCTTCATATAGGTGGTTTGCATATTCTATGCAGCAGCTTAGATCGCATTCTTTTTTTTGCAAAAATTCACTAAGGTTTTTCATAAGGCTAAAAATTGGCTTGATTACTGTTAGTGAAATAATGAACTGGGCATTGTGTATTGCTGTAAGTAAAGTGGGAGCGGTTCGGAAGCCCGTTTTTTAAAATCCCGTTTTTTATAATCCCGCAAAAAAAAAATTGAAATCCCGATTCTAAAGTACCGCTTTTTTAAAATCCCGCTTTTAATAATCCTGTTTAAACAGGATCCCGTTTCTCGTGAGCCCGCTTTTTAAAATCCCGTTTAATCCCGCTTAGCCCGTTTCGTATTTTGGTAAATACAAACTTATTGAAAATTTAGCTAAAGAAAACATAGTTGTTAAAACAGAAATTGAAAAAATTAAAAATGGAGCTGAAAAGCTTTTCAAAAAAATTACTGTTTTGAAATCTAGAGCAATATCTAAAATAATTAAAGATAGAAAATCAATGACTAAAACAGATTTTTTGCGCCGTATAGCTCACAACATAAAACTTTAATCTTAATATTTCGAAAAAAATATCTAAAATCTTGAAACCTCATTTTTGTTATGTTCTATGTTCTTTATATTTTTATTTGGTAAGTTACAAAATCAATAAAAAAAACTTCTCCAAATATTTTTTTTTTTTTTTTGTTTTCTTTTTGTCTCCTTTCATACGACATAACGCCCATGAACATTATGTCACCTCATCATCATCAGCATTGGGCTGTAAAATAAATTCAATCACGCTTTTGGAATTAACACAAGGTGTTTTATTTTAAAAATCGCGGCGATTTTTAAAATAAAACACCTTGTGTTGATTCCAAAAGCGGGCTTATAAAAACGGGAATTTAATAAACGGGATGGTAAAAAACAGGATTTTAAAAAGCGGGATTTTATAAAAACGGGATTTTTAAAAACAGTATTTTAAAAAACGGGATTTTAAAGACAGGATTTTAAAAAACAGGATTCTGAAAAACGGGCTCCCGAACCCAACCCAAGTAAAGTATGCGGTTTAACTCCATCAGTTTTCAAATTTTTTTCGTCCAGGATCTCTAAAGAGCAGCAGATATATTCATATACGTCAAAAAACAAACCCAAGGAGTCTAAATGCTCAACCCAACGGGTTTCACAAAATCTTAAAAGCCGGGTTTTGTTTTGCTTTTGGACAAGACGCATGTATTTGGTCTTTTAAAATTAGAGCTGCTTTGTTTGAGAGTCTGAATAAATTGACAACCTCTTTAATAGCCCCAATGCAATTTCGTATTGGTGGGATATTACAGGCGTGAGTAATGGCCAAATTCAAGTTATGGTTCGCGCAGTGGACGTAAATCGCTTGTGGATATAATTCCCTTACTTTGGCAGCACAGCCGTTGAATTTTCCACTCATTGCACGCGCCCCATCATAGCATGAACAGTCAAAAACGATAACATTAATACTTAATCATTCTAGCCAATTATTGACACTTACCTTGTCCCCTCATATTAGCTAGATTAAGGCCCATATCCTTAATTGCAGACAGCAACGTACTTGCTAGTCCTTTTCCAGTTACGTCTTCAACCGGGATAAAGCACAAAAAGTCTTCGCGAATAAAATATTTATGGTCGATTGTATCAACATAACGAGCGCATATTGAAAACTGTTCAACCCCACTGATATCCGTGCTTTCGTCAGCAATAGCAGAGAAGTATCCAGATTTGTTGATACGTTGGACAATTTTCATTGTTATAATTTTTCCTGCAGCATCAATTATTTCGTTTTGAATGCGATAGCTTACAATCTGGCGTTTGCCCCCGAACTATTTAAATGATCTGCCAAAACTTTATCACCACTTTCAATTGCGTAACGCAGTAACGCCCTAAAATTTCCGTCGTTTTCTTCTGGCTGCTTATCAATTGATACAAGGCCGTATTCTCGATGTCTTCTTAAAGCTATACCTTGCCTGCCACACAAAAAAAACAGCTCGTATGATAGGAATCAACTTTTTTCTGTTTTCGAGTTGTTGTACTTTCCGGCTCGTGTCAAGTTCGCTGACTACATCAAGCCTTCGATTTTCGAAAATTGACGTAAAATTTTGTCCATCCTCTATAGCCTCTTTGTGATAACTTTTGTTTTGGTGTTCTCTAAATTTTTCAAGGGCTTTTTTCCACATCCGAAACGCAGTCAGTACTAATATATTTGTGTCCTGATGAGACCCTTTCCCGACGGACTTTAATGCAAAAACAACACAATATCGGCAGTAAGCACCGTCTTCTGCTGCAGAATACGTCAACCACACAAAAGAGCGCAACCAAGAGTGCTGAAATTTTAAATTTCTTTGGCCAGATATCGGAAAATTAAAATCTAAATCAGGAACCCAACAATGAACAAGAACTTCATATTTTTCACTGTCGTTTAATTGCTTCCGACAAAAATTTGCAATGTCGTTTACATAATTCTATGGATAAGATAATAAATATGTATTGTTACACGTTATGATTTTTAAGTTTGTGCCCATATGAGATTATGAAAATTTTTTTTTTTTTTTCAAAATATGTGCACCTATGTGCCTTTATTCATACAAAAATAAAAAAAATATCTAAACATGAAACCAAAAGATTTTTTCTTTTACGCACTTATATTACGTTAATATAACGTTAATCACAATATTGCACACCTCTTCCGTGTGTATTGTTCAAAATTAATTTCAATTTAAACAGTTCCGTTAAAAAAGGCAATTAGAAATACACATGAGCACGAAACAGCACCACAGGGGAAACAAAACTAATATTTTCTTATATTGAACTTACATTACGGTTTCCACTGTTTTGTGACACCTCAGGTTTTTGTTTTTTTGTGGGGGGACCTTCTCCAGACAATTTGTTTAAATCCCCAATACTTGAAACTGTAGGTGTAGCACTGTTTTTACTCGCTGCTGGTTTAAAAAACTTTAGTATTGAATTACTCATTTTTTTCACAATAACTTTTAATTTATTTTAATAAACAACCGATTTTATGTAGGAATCAAAAGAAAATCGACCTCACAGTTCAAATTACAATTTCATTTTAATTTTCATGTGTATTATGCTTATACAATACAAAAGTATACTCTTTCCTAGTTGCCGTTGTCGATCCCGTTCTTATACGTAGGGACTGGCTTTTAGTACGTGTGATGCAAGTTTTCATTTTCGTAGATTTCGGTCGCAACTGCCGTTAGTTTTGGAGCGACCGATGCAATGTGTTTACAAGTAAGAAGGGAAGTGAATTTTCGTAGATTTCGGTCGCAACTACCGCTAGTTTTGGAGCGACCGATGGGATGATTTTGCAAGTAAAAAGGGAAGTGAATTTTCGTATATTTCGGTCGCAGGTCCCGTTGTTTACGACCCAACACTAATTCCACATCGACATATCAAATTTACTTATAGCGAGTTTCATACAAGAAAAGAATTGCTCTTTCTGTCAAAAGAATTTATCTTCTTCACTTTTGCAAGTTTCATTCCAAAACAAGAGCAATTCTAGATGAATTCTCAACACGAAAGAATTGATCTCTGATGGGTTAGATTGTGTATTTGGAAAGATTTTTTCACTGACAGAATGAAAATTTCAAATAAATTTTATATTTCCAGGTTTATTTTTTTTTAATGAATGGTTATTTTTTCATTTCACATATTTCGGGGGGGGGTTTCAACCCCCAAAACCCCCCCCCCCTGCGTTCGCCCCTGCTGGACAACATTTCGAAAGCCCATCGTAATTAAGAGAACACCTCAAAAAAACTTCCAATGACTTCCTGTCAACTTCATATAACACAACTTGATTTGAAAATAAAAGCTCTTTAAAGAGCGTTTAAAATAAACACGGAAAGAATTGAAAAATCACCAATTGCGAAATATTCAGTTGCAACTTACAAAACATGTTTTTTTGTAAATCACGGCGCTTTGATTCGAAACTGATAGAACAATTGGCAATTTAACTTTCAATTCATCTCAAATTACAACAATTCCTAAGTTGAGATTTACAATTAAAAGTTATAATTCAAGCTTGTGCCCTTCAAAGTAAATTACAACCTTTTTGTCGCAATTTACTACTTCAAAGGAATAATTCCATTTATACTTTTTACCAATCTGGATTTGCTAAAATTTTTTCGTGATTTACAATCACTGAGTATTAAATTCAACTCAAGTGTGTCTGACAGCTACGTCGAAGGTCCGGAGTTCGATCCCTGCCTCCAACTAATAATTATCTTCTTTTTTTTTTTGGTACTGTCTCTTTTGAGGAAATGTAAAATCCTCGAAAAATAAATCTGGTTAATATTAAAAGTGGATCTTAGTAAGCCATTCGGATTCAGCGGGAAATGATATTCCACCAGAATATCAACGCACATACAGGAATCGTTCATAATATAAGTCATTAGGCCCTGGCCCCGCTTGTGTCTCCAATAATGCCTTTTTTGTAGTTCTATTATGCGTACATAGGGAGTACAAGGTTGAATTTCAACTACACATTATTATACAATTTATAATTTAGCGTCCAAAATAAGACGACTATATTTTTCTCGCCAATAAAATATAATCTAAATTCAAAACACCCCGAAAATGTAACTCATATTCAGGTTGCTTCTTATTATTAATTTTTCACCATGGCCTAGTAGATGTGTGCTAGATTAGTATGCACAGAGGGTCACGAGTTCGATTCCTAGAATCAACCAAGTAAGTAAAAGTTACATTTTTCAATAAATAATAATACATATATGCATTTCAATAAAAGTTGCTTCCTCCCAAAGCGATATAATGTTACAAATTGCAAATTGGGGTTGCAATTTACGACTTTACCAGTAGTTTTTTCAAAAACAGATTTTTTATTCAAAACAAAAAGATTGAAATCTACGACTCGTTTTTGCAATTTACAACCGAGTATATATAAAATTGATACTCAGTGGGATCAATTTGCGATTTGCGAATGGTAATGTTTTGCTTCTCTCGATCGAATTATTGATACTAAAAGATGTTGAAATATGATTATAGAGTATCAATATCTTCGTTTCGCAAATTTTCTAAAATTGCAAATAGAAAGTATAGATTTATTATTTTCCAATCCAAGGTACAAACCTGGATTCATTTGACGTGATTTGCAGCTTATTTTTCGTGATCTGATCTAAGAATTCTTTCCGTGAAGTAAAAGCTTTCATTAATATAAATATACCGCACTTAAAGCAACTGAAAGCAACACTATACGCTTCATAAAAGTAATAACAATAACAACAACTATTATTTGCATGCTTCAATACAGCTCCCATATATTTATACTTAATTCCTCTTTATTGTTGAATTGCTGTTGTTAGAGGTGTTCTTTTTTGCTTGCTATTCTTTTGTTGCCGAATAAGCACAAAAACTGCTTCTGCCAAAAAAAGTCCTCTTTTTGTTCCATTTTCTGTAATCCTCCCAGTCCTTGTTACAAACAAAAAAGGACGGTGACGACAAGAATCAAGGCGCAAAATGCTTTTGCTAAGTAATGCGAAAAATAGAATGCTGATATAATGGAAGGGAAGGAACAATATCTATTTATACGTGTATATTATAGATACATTCTCATATCACATCCTTAACCTTACATTATATGCGATTTATATCAGGCATCCAGACACCAACTCTTTGTTTCTGGTGTTTTATTATTTTTGGGTATTCGGCTCATTTTCTTCGTCTTACGTTGTAGGATCAAAATATTTTCCAGAAAAAAAAAAGCAATCAGCTCAATTTCAATTTAAGCAGCTCAACTTATGAAGAGTATCTCAAGGTTATTAATTTACTTCCATTTTTTTTTTTTTATGAAAGCCTTATAAAAAGCATTTCTAATATTAACGCGTTTTGCAGCTGTACGTAGACAATCAATTTAAATACCAAACTGCTTTTTTAAAGGAAATAGGTGTTTTTTGAAATCAAACTATTTGTGATGAATCTACGACGACATTAATAATATCTATTTCAGATACAATCTTTTAATGACTGGCTATAGGACTGAAGTCTTGGGTTTCAGTTGTTTTTGAATGAAGTATTTGAAAAGATATTAATAATAACGAATATAATAAATTATTGGTGTTTCTCACGAGCAATTAGAGCGAAAAAGGCTTTTATTTTTATAGTAACTGAATAACTGAATCTCATCCTACTTTTAAGACCTATTTCAAAGAAATTGGTAAAAGCAGCCCACGTTGAATTACTTTCGATTCACACTTTTTTCTGATTGCATAATTTTGAAGATGTGCATTACGCATCTTAAGGTGTATTTTCAATTTCCTCCCAGACAAGAAATATATCCAACAAAAGAGGAAATTCCAGAGCAATTCACTTGGTAGCGTACTCCTTTCTATTTGACATATCGGTTTATGTTATGCCTTTTTATCAAGGAAATCAGAATCAATTTTTTACTAGGCTCACTTTGATTTTTTAAATTTGACTGAGCCAGAGTTTTCTTGCACATTTTACGCTCCATTTGCTAATTTAATTATTGTTGTTGGTTGTGCTAGATCATGCATATTATAGTTGGAATTATGTTAGAAACTATGGTCCTTTGTTCAGTAATTCCATTAAAATTAATACAAATGACCATTAAGAGTATTTTTACCAAAGTTCAAATAATAGAAATTGTTTTCTGCATCCCAATGTTGGCCACGTTAAGAAATAAATTTATACAGCTGTATAGTGGGAACTGTATAACTTTATTTCTTTCAAACTTCAGAAGAACCATGGAAGACCAAGATAAATGTAAAAAGTTTTGAAATTTGATTACCAAGGATGTGGGTCTAAATGTTATTGAATATGATGGAAAATACATGATATCTTTGGTGCATTGTTTCGGTTTTATAGGCTTATATTTATAAGGCTTTATATTTTTTGTAGTACATTACCAGAAGTTGATTTAAGTAAAACAGGCACGAAATTGCAGAGTCAATAAAATTTTCACAGAATTAAAAAACGATCTTCAAATAAATCAGTATATTAACTAAACATGCTACGGAATTTCGTGTTCCTATTAGAGTATATAAACGAAGATTAGATTTTTCGAAAGCAAAGTATATATAGGCTAAAGCATCCTTGCAACCCTTAATGGCAACAGAGTGCAATAATTTCCCACGAAATAAAATTCAATACACTATACAGGGTGATTCACCAGCGTTGTGCCAAAAAGCTAGAGCGTGTAGGTTAAGTTGAGACAAGAAAAAAATCGTATGGGAGGGGGGTCTATTCCCCTCCGTTTAGCCGGGAGGGGCAATTTTCTGAAAAATTGACTTATATTGTAAAAAAAAATATTTAAAATCAACGGGTTCGTTTACAACACCGTGTTATACCTTTTTGGAAAGCCAAAAACTTCACCTTTTATTTTGTTTTTAAATTAAATTGTTTTAACGAATAGTTTAAAAAATATAAATTTTCAAACTCAAAATTTTGAAAAAAAATTTGAAAAAAAAATTTTAAAACTAATTTTTTTCAAAATTTTACGTAATTAAGTATAATTTTTGTTCTCAGAATTCAACGCTTCCATTAATCTTTAATCCAAAACTGAAAATCGTATGGCTCTACGACTTTTTCTTGCCAAGGTATTCAAAAATAACCGAACCTACTTCTTCACAAAAACACGAAAAAATTGGCTAAATGGCCACTTGTGCCATCCCGTAAGGCTAGGTTTTCTTGTTTTTGTGAAGAAGTAGGTTCGGTTATTTTTGAATACACAACGAGCTTCTTTATTGCTTTGAATTTCAATGCAAAAAAGCTCGTTGTGTTTTTTTTTTTTTTTTTTAATTTACGCGCAATCAAGGGGTTAACATGAATTAACACAGTGCGAGCGGTTAGGAAAGTAGGATAGGAGATAAAAGGAGATATCGATGCACATTGGTTTTGAACGTCTGAATATCACAATGGGAGGGTAAAGCATTCCACATTCTTGTTGTGCGGCTAAAAAAAGAGTCTCTATACTTAACAGTACGTCCGAAGTTTGGCTCGAGGGTAAATTGATGGGCATTCCTAGCGATGCGAGTGTTACGGGGAAATTGTTTAAGGGGAGGAATGCATCTGGCTATTTCGCTGGAGCACTGTTTGTGGAAGTAGCGATAAAACAAGGATAGACAAGAAACATTAGATTTAGGAAACTTAAGCATTTTGCGGCATTTTTGGCGACGTCAAATATGTGATCGTTCCACAAGAGGTGGTTCGTAATACACATACCTAGAACGCAAAGCTAGTGGCATAGGGGGTAGGTTATACTTTAACGACAGAAGACAGCATTGAGTTTTTGAAGCATTAAATTCCACACGGTTGACAATTCTCCATTGTACAATGCTGTCCAGATCGGAATTTAATGAGCTTATCATACGCTGCCGTTGAAGTTCCACGTCCGAAGAACATGGACGTGAATCTGGAAATGAATATGAGAAGCTGAGAGTACTGTCGTAAGCAAAACAATTTAGTGGATTAGAAGTATAAGACAAGAGATCATTAATAAAAATAAGAAAGAGTGTCGGAGACAAAACAGAGCCTTGGGGTACACCAGCATTTATTTTGTGGGTAGCAGACTGAAAACCGTCTAAAACAACGCAATGGCTGCAATATAAGAAGAAAGGCCTAATAAGATATAAGACTTCACTAAACGACTCAGACGATTTTAAAGTATTAAGCCTTATTAGGCGAGAAAAGTTTAAGAGTCTCAAAAATTCTTAAAAGGAAATACAGTAATTCAAATCCAATATCCGCCGAGAAGAAAAGGGATTTGAGGATTTGTTCATTGTTTATCTTAGTTCCACCGGTTTTCCATGAATTTAATAAAAACTTCGGAAGAGGCAGCAGATGAAGATCCCGATTTGTTGGACGAAGAGGATGACCAAACATAAACATATATCTAATAAGATCACAAATTAATTTGTTTGTATTTGAATTTGTTTTATGTTTTATGAATTAAACTCAGATTTTTGTATGCAAAGATTTTTTCCATGAGATAATTATCACCTAAAATCTCAAACCACTGTACCACCTTTCTTTCCTATCTTTCTATTCCTTCTCTTTCCTCGCTCGCACATGTTAATTCATTATAAAGGTATTAATATCCCTTTGAGTGCGAGTGCATTATAAAAAAAAAAAAAAAAAAAAAAAAAAAAAAAAAAAAAAAAACTTTATTTCAACAAGTTACAAAAAAACCCTTGGCTCTAAGGGGACAAGTCATCCAAAAACCCGGTAAGTACCAATTTTTTTTTTTGTCAGATGCCTTATGCCATTACAAACAACCGTTTTAATGACTGTTTTGCATCATTAATCTTTCTAAAAAAGAATATCTAGATAATGAAACAAGTTTTCAAAATTCAATCTCATTTTGTGACTTAACCCCTTTCTACCTGGCACCAAAGATTTGTAGACATTATTATCTTTTCAATAGTGATCAGCAAAAGCCTACTTAAGTTTTCTAAACCTCAAGGCAAGGGAAAGCTTGTATGGGAGCTTGTGCCAGAAGTAAAAAGTTTTTCGCCAAAACTCAATCACTTTATTAATATTCTTTGTAATGAAAGCTACACCTTACACTTCCCCAATTTAAATAAAATTATCAGCAGTGAAAATGAGATTGATGTCAGCCAATACAAGATGTTCACTACGGAACTTAAATGGGAATTTAAAAAACGATTTTAGGAAAATTGAAAATGTGAAATGAATAATTAATAATAATTGTTTTCGGGAGTAATAAAGCTACTTGATTTCCAAGAAAACTCAGTTCTAAAATACAAACATTCGGAAGTTTCCAGTGAAGAGTTCTGGATAAAATGTGTGTGTAGTATTAACTGACTGAGCACAATGGTGTAGCTGCAGAGTAGTACGTAGCAATGTCAAAGTTAATGTCAACAAAAAGTAGCAAATAAAGCAGGATGCACGAAACGAATTCAATAAGTAGCACTGAGATTGAACTCAAACAAAGATCATTGTCTGCCATTTTGATTTATTGTTGCTTCGCAGCGCAGCACATTCGTGAAGTTGGAGTCGAATCGAGTCGAGCTTTGAAACTTCTTACTTTGTTTGGTTCAACATATAACTATTTGTAAAGCCACATTTGCGAAGATGAATTTCATTAAGAATAAATTTCGATATCGACTTACTGATGAACAGCTATAGGATTTAATGTCAATATTGTTGTGCGGACCACGATGGTCATTTCATTCCTTAAAACTGTACCCAAGCGAAACTAATTGGTGACCCCTCTGTATGGCTTATTTCCATTGAAAGAAATTGTAACGACTAATTCCTTAAAGTTACTCATTTTGTTCTTTTGATCTCTTCGCTTTGTGTGACTTGAGTTAAGATTTCAGCAATCAGTAGGGTTGTGGTCGGATTAGGTAAAAATGCAGTAAAAACTTTAACTATAATTTATTTTGAGAAATTATATGTATAATTTGCACTTTGTGTTCATTGCGAAGATTTTTTTAGTTTTATCCACATTTATTTAGGTATTATTTAGTTCTGAACTTCGTCAATAGCATCGATATTTGTCTTATCTACTTTACATATAATGTCTTCTCTCACAAATCAAGTGTTTGTGAACTTCTTCCATAGATGGCGCACCAAACGTTCCTCTTATTGGGAGTGCTATAGATTATAAATACAATATGACCTACGGTAGTTAGCATTTTTAATTTCCCTGCTTTCTCTAAAATCAAAACATGATTAAATACTTAAAAAAACATAACCGAGAGCTACAGTACGTTTGCAACGATCTGTTGGATACCCTATTCTCTATATTTTTGTATATGTATGTATATGATGTTTCAGTTTCAGAAACAAAATTCTTCTAAAGCAGACAGAAAAAAATTCAATAACATTAATTTTGTGTGGTGTGATGTTCAATTAGTGCTGGCACAATAAAAAAAGGTGTGCGCGAAGCCCAAAGTTACGCCTTTTTTATTGCCAATGCAATTAGTATAAGCTAAGTGACATTCAATTTTATTCTTGCAGATTGATTTGAACAAAACAAGACAAAACTTACATGTTTAAAAATTAGATTTTGAATTGAAATAGCGATTATGGGTGTTTTAAACAATTCTTATACAACACTCTGCTACGTATCGAAGGAATATAAATTTAAGTGTTCATCTTTTTACTTCAAAACTGCGACCGATAGTTAAAAAACGTTAAAAAATTAATGCATTATACGACTTTTGACAGAAACGCTCCTTATAAGTGGGCGTGTCTTAAAAATTTGAAGCACTAACTGAGCTTTGATCATTAGCCAGTATTTAGGCATATGTGTAAAACTACAGCTGAATCGAGTAGTCCTTAAACAATCTTACCTAAACAAAGGTATTTTATCAAAATCACGCCTTTAAAAGTGGGCGTGTTGAAAAAATGTATACAAGAAAATGTAGAGATATATTTTTTCAAATAACGAACGGAAGGAAAAGGTTTAAATTGAATATTGAAAGTATCTTAAATTTTTGAGACTACGTTTTTTGTTCTTTCATGCAGAGTGTGCGTAAACCACGCCCAAAATTCAAAAATTTCTTTGCATACACAAACTTTTTAGTTTCTGTTAAGAGACGCAAAATTTTGGCTTGCGGATTCATTATAATTACCGTTTATTTACAAAAACAATTTTTTTATACTTTCTTATGAAAAGTGGGCGTCAGCCACGCCCAAATTGAAATTTTTTGATTTCATACACAAGATGTTTATGTGCCAGTAATACCCACAAAATTTAATGTTTTTCGCTTTAATATAACAATTGTTATTTTATAAAAACAATATTGATGGTTTTGTATGAAAAATGGGCGTCAGCCACGCCCAAACTGAAATATTTTTATTTCATTGGAAGAAGGTTTACCTAAAGCTATAACGTGTGCAAAATTTAAGCGTTATGCTTCTATCGTAACTGTACAAAAAACATAATTTAATTTTACCAAATTGAGGTTGTTCATCAAAAATGGTGATTGTGGGCGTGTTTGTGGGCAGTTCAAGAACTTAGCCTTACTCTTGAACCAAAGATTATACATACCAAAGTCCAGCTTTCTAGCTCAAAAATTGCGACATCTAGAGAGTAAACATACGGACGGAAGGACCGACGGACGGACATGGCTAAATCGACTAGGCTTTTGATTCTGAGTCAGAATATATGTACTTTTCTATACCTAACGGTATTATTTCTCTATGTTACAAACTCCACACCAAATACAATATACCCATTCTATGGAATAGGGTATAAAAAGTTTACCCGACGGAAAACAATATACTAAGCAAACAAGAAAAAACTTTTCTAAAAATACAAAACTAACCACAACACACCTGCTGAATTACATATAGGTAGTACTTAACCATAATGAAGAAGCGGCCAATACATGAAATTATGCAAGCCACTTAAATACAACACACCCCCAATATTATGCTACACAGCTGAGACTTGCAAATTTAGCCAACGTCCCTTCCTGAACACATAACGACAAGCACCCACACCTCTTCTCAATATAAAACTTACCGTCAATATTGGTATCCAATTATCTTCGGCAGCAAAATGTATTCTTGTGCTCGACTGAACAATCTTTCGGTCAGTAATCCATAACCAATGCAAATAGTAAGTTTACATTTTAAGCCTTATTTTCGTGATAAATGTATAACTATCCACTGGACTCTCACAAAAGAATTATAAAATTATATCAATCCAATCTAGTGTGTGCTCATTAAAAAGGGCAAGAAGGTAGTATGGTACCATTATGTTGGTTGGAAAAGCTATTACACAATCCCTTCTATTTTTTGAAACCTTTATCTTAACACCGGCTACTTTTCACGTAGCATTTTTCACTGCAACCATAAATTCACAAAACCACATATTCACAAGAGTACCCATTAAGAAGACGATGTTTTTTTTTATTGCATTGGAATCGATTAACAGCGGCTTTGGCTCACATCTAGTGGCCAACATTCATTGATTTCGATTTTCGAACATCGAACATTTAAAACAAACAAAATGTTTTTGTTCCAAAGTAAATATTTGTTTCGTATTTTCCGCGTTGTAAGAGCCGCCAGCAAAACGTGTCTATGTGAATGCAATGGTATCTCGAGAAAAACTAGGAAAATCATTCAAATAAACAGAGCTTCAGACTTCTGAAACCACCAAGTTCTAAAAAAATACAGCCAAAGCTTTCTTAATCGGAACATTGTGTAAAAGCTAGAGAGAATGGCAATGTTAAATTGAAAAACAACCCCTAAATTGGCAGAGGTGCTGTTCATGCAAGTTTATCTGAAGCAAAATGAACAAATAAAAGCTTGTTTAGTGGGATGGAAACAGTTTTATAATGGTAGGGTTAAATAACTATATGGTACTATTAGCTTTAACAAAGTAAGTTATAGTGAAAACTAACCAGAGAGCCAACAGCTAGAAAAAAGAGAGAATTTAAATTTTCTAATTGCTTTTAGTAAGCAATTGGATGTCTCTGTTGTGAGTGAAAATGTGAAGCTGGCTGAAGCGTTAGAGGTGCATTATTGAGGATGAGGTGAAGCTTTACACTATATTCGAAGGTTGTCCCATGACATTTTTTATAATTTCATCTCCTTGTTTTTGTCGTTCTTCTTTTCTAGTTTTGTATGTGTCGACAAGAAGTGTAGTTGGGCATAACAATCAAAAGGGGGATGGAAGGTTGGTGTGTATTTTAGGGGTTGTTCCTTTCCTGTGACAGTTTTGCTTATTCTGAACACACTCAAACCACCTCTATGTAATAATATAAGAGCGCTATAATATAATTGTGGCAGAGACAGCAAGACTTGTTTTTAAGGAAAAGTGACCTAAAATTAAAAAAAAAAAAAAATTACACACAAAATAAAGACTAATAATTTGAAAATGAGATTTATTTACGAGTAGGCTGAGCTTACTCTAAAAATTATAAACTCTAATAAAACTCTATAAAGCGGTGACTGTTAGTATAGATTTAATCCCGGATAGTTGATGCCAACATTGCAGTTATACCCCGTAGAAGGATTTTTCGTTGTTTTTGGAATATTCCTTTCCAAATAATCTTTACTAATAAGGGGACACCGTGTCTACTTAGAAACAAGTACAAGTTTGAAGCATATTGACCTAGCCGCTTAGGATGTATCCACCATCATCGATATCTCATGTTTGATTAGGTACTTAATAACATACCAAAAATTACTGCAAAGAATTATAGGAGTATCTAGTACATTTTACTGCATGTAAGAATCACCTTCTGTGACAAAAAATTAATTTTAAATTTGGATACACTTAAAAACATCTATTCCCAAATATCTATGAATTTCGTTTTTATTTTTATCGGAGTCTTCATTTTAAATACCACGGCACGAGGCAGTTTTAATGACGCATAAGATACAAACGTCTTCGTGCTCGTGGTGGTAATTCTATTAAAGGTGGTTATTACACGTATTAAAATGTTGGCTTAGCAAAGGCGTTGAGTTTAATATCTTGTTACAAAAATTATGTCTGTTTTATTGTTAATTTGTAAGAATTCGATTGAACGAGTTAATATCCATAATACCATTGGCCTTCCGTATCTTCATAGAAACCCATAAAGTTACATTCAATTTAATATCGCAATAAACTTTTAAATTGTTTATTATGTGAAAATGGCTTTAATTCAGTTGACTGGGCTGTCTACACTTCTTCCTAGAACATTACCTTGTGAATTAAAAATGTTTTGTTTTTCAAATAAATGGCAACATTTAGCAGCCCACAAGCAAATTGAAACTAGCAATGGCTTCTTTTACTTATTTATATTCTTCCTTGGTTTGTTCTAGAAAGGTCTCTCAAACAGATTTCAGGCTTTTTTGGTTTGAAAAACAAAGGAAGCCATTGAAATATATGCCCGCAGTGCATGACAAAAGAAAACCATCATCATAAAAACCAGCTTGAATAGTATTTTAATGAAGTTAAGGCAATATTTTCAATATCAATCGGAAACTTATCCGCAAACCGCCACACCAGTTTTCGAATTGAAAAGAAGGTGACGAAAAGATAAGGCGTCTTTTATCCTATCTTTCATACCAACCATAATAAAAAGGGAAAACTTAACAACTAACTATAGTTGCATTTCCTAAGAAGGAAACGATTCGTTTTTTGACTCGTTTTCGTTTCCTTTTGTCTCATAAGTCTTTTCCATGAATTTCGTAATGTCAAGAGTGACGATGAACTTTTTGATGACGCTAGATACTTATTTTACCGAAAATTAAAAAATAAAAAAAAAAATTGTCACGGTTGGGTCTTATGTCGTTTTGGCTTTATATGTATATCATTGGGGTGTACATGTATATATGTAATCGTCGATGGCCTTGAACTAAGGGAACTGGTTATGTCATAAACAAACCTAGAAACCAACAATTAACAAAAAATACACACCAAAAATAATATCTATTTATCCATCTTAGAGTTCTTGGTAACTAATGGGACATCAATCTCACCGAAAAGAATAACACGGGTTTCTATTCCATATGCCTCATAGGGATGTTATCTGTTTTGCGATTCTTCGCACGTAATTTGATCTTAATGAGTGGGGTATTTTGGAAAGGTCAGGAGAGATGTTTCTGCCATTGTGTTGTCTGTTAACTATCATGTTGTGCTCTAATTTGAACTAGGGTTGGAAAGTTAAGACTTAAGACATTTTGTTAATTGAAGTAGTTAATATAGTATTTTCCTAACGTGAAATACAAACGGTAATGTAATAGGGTAAAAGTTTTGATCTTATATTAGGTTAACAGATGCTTGAATGTAAATCCATATGAGGGTAAATGTGTAAAAAGTAGAGTGAAAATAGTAAAAATTCAAAATTCTGCTAATGGAAGTTTTGGAAAAAGCATATTTTTGAAAAATCAGAAATAAAATTTACAAAAGTCGTATATGTATAAACCTTCAAAACATGCCTATTCGTCTTTCCAACTTCAACAATATCACAATTTTTTCAGCTATAGTCCTTTGGCTGGCGAATTTCTTGTCCAATTAAACCGGTTTAGTATAACCATTATTTTGTATTATGCATCCTTCTACTGACAATGCTTTGAAGAACCGTTTATGATGCGTTCCAAGATATCTTCATTCTCATTTCCTTCCAGAAGACAGCATAAGCAATCTACATCTTATTTAATATCTGTTTTACAAAGCTCAAACACTTTCCTTTGGTTCTTTAAATACTTTCAACTTATAGCAAATTTTCTTCCGTAAAGGGATATTTGTATGATACTTTTATAAGTCATATCGCCGCTTTCTTTAATGTCGCCTTTTTTGGTGAATCTGTTTTCTAATTCTAGGTAGAGTTTTTAAATTAGGTATTTTACTTAGAAACACCTATAGACTTAATTCTATATTATTTATTTAATTATTTATTAAATTAAATATTAAAAAACGAAAATTGATTCGAACTGCACATCCAAACTTTAACCTTGTTTGAATACCTCTTAAGGCCTTCAAGTTTTAAGTCAAGGTCAAATAGAATTGTTTTTTTTTCTATGGGTTTTCCTAGGAGTGCG
Source organism: Platycheirus albimanus (assembly GCA_916050605.2). NCBI lineage: Eukaryota > Metazoa > Arthropoda > Insecta > Diptera > Syrphidae > Platycheirus > Platycheirus albimanus. The sequence continues at coordinate 5,288,584 of OU696696.1, read as the reverse complement.
TGATTTTTTTTCAAATCCTTTTTACTGTGATTTGGGTTTTTATGTTCGAGATTGAATACAATAAAAAGTCAATACAAAATTTTATTTCCTTTCCAAAACCGAAAGGACACTTATCGTATACCCGATAACTTTTTTATAAATTGGTCATAGAATATACCCTTTTAAGATTCCCACAAAGCATTACAATTGATTTGTGTGTTTCAAAAACACTCATTCTTCATGCAAATAAGAAAATAATATGCTCAAAACCCAGAAAGTACTTAAAAAGATTTATATCTATGTCCTTTAACTCGTTATCCCTGCATGCATCCTTACTTGATTTACATCATTGTCAAAAAGCTATCTCTAGAATATGGGCAAAGACCAACAAAAAATACAAGTCGAACTCACTCAAAAAAACATCCCTTTGTCTATTCATATCTATTGGGGAAGAAAATCGAATATATTTTTTCCAGGAATTACCAATTTTTTGTGTGTGTGTCTTTTTCCAATTCAGAGAAAATTTGCATTTTTTTTTTGGGATAGCAATGATTTGTACTTTTCCTTCTTTTTTCTTTTAGAAAAAACAATCGAAATATAAAAAAAAAAAAAAAATAAAAGGCATGGGACCAAATAAAGTTGATGGGGGGTAGCCAAGGTTATACATATATGGGAGAATGTGCTGGTTTTCGCAGCGTGTCTTTTTTCAGCACAAATGGAAAACAATTGAATTTGACAGCAATTTTTGATGAAATCAGGACTCAATTAAGTGGGCGTCGGCACATATCTAATAACAAGTTCATCGGGAGAATCATTTGAAATCGATTTTCTATAAAAACAAGTGATTGCAGCCGTTGGCGTTTTTGTTTATAAATTGACGCATGATTAATGTAATGCCATTTACACAAACCAATGCGAAATATACTCTGACGACAGACATGTGTTTGAATTAAATTTACAGCTATTTCTATTGTTGTTATTGTTAGAAGCCTCAATACAATAAGCGATATAATATATAAAGGATATTTGAATATTTGAAAATTAAGTAGAGTTGTGGAAATTCTTTAAGGACATTGGGCTTAAGATTTTTCAAAATTTGCACCTGAATTGATAAAATTAAACTCCAAGATTCAACAAGACTGGGAAAGAAATTGTCTTGTGTCCTTTGTTCCTTCAAGATATTATACAGATTATAAAAAATCTGAGTCCCTTGACTTACTTAAAGTGGCGCAGTCACTCCATTGTGAACTACGGCCTCGCTCAACATAACCGCTCGCCAGCCAGTCCGGTGACTGGCCACTTGCATCCAGTTACGCAGGCCAAGTTGGTTAAGGATATCCTCTGTTTGATCGTACCAGCTTATATGAGGTGTTCCAGTACTACGTCGGCCCTCAGGGTTGGAAATGAAGACCCGGCGTGGCGGGGTGGTGCGTTTTCGTTCATACGATCCACATTCCCCAGCCATCTAAGCCGCTGTATTTTCTGCTTTCCGACCAGGGCAATGTTGATGTTCTGTACTTCGTTATTACCTGAAGAATATCACAAAGCCGCTTTTTATCAAATTGTGTCAAGTTCCACGCAAGCAGGACAGTATTGTCGAGGGTCTATAAAGCGTCTCCTTTGTCCTTTGAGAGAGGTTTTTACTGCTAAGATGTTTTCCAATCCCGAAGCTACAGAGACTTGCAAGAGTTTTTCTTCGACTGATCTCTTCCCTGACATTATTTTAAAAGCAGACCCCAAATAGACAAAGTCCCTGATTATTTCAAAGTTACAGTTTTATCCAAGCCTTAGGAGATGTTCCGTCTAGAGGATAGCATGTTCTTTATTTTATCTTCATTTACAGCCATACCCCCATTCTCGCCGCCTACACTTCAACACTTGCTAATTCTCCACTGAAAGCTTTTATCGTTTTGTCGATGATATACATATCATCTATTATCTACTTAGCCAATTAATTGATTTGATTTATAAAAATCCTACCGATGGTATTGGTATTGACATGCGAGTTGCGAACGATTTCCTTTAAGGGATGTGGAAGAGGTTACATGACAGCGCGTCTTCAGCTTGTCTTAAGCTTTTCTTGACACACAAAAGAATCATTGGTGTTCTTATTAGCCTGGTCGGAGCAGCTGGAGTTCTCCAAAGTCGTCCTCCACATTTGTACGAGTTAAGCAGGGATGCCGAATGTTACATGTGACATGGCTCTTTATAGCTCGTTCCTCTCCCTATTCACGTTCAATTATTGATTGATTGTTCCAACTTTCTATCAATACAAAACCAACCCCCTTTTTGACCATGAAAATTAAAAAGGATCCCAGGAAAACTTATGAACTGTCCCTTAATATAAGCGTATTCTTTGACGAACCAAAAGAACCCAAGTCGACTAGATATCTCCCAGTGCCATAAAGTCAAGAGTCAAAAAGAAAAGAAAAACTCTCGGAAAGGGAGGCTGGAAACATGCTCTTTTTAAACGCCAACATAATATATGCGGCATAGTTCAATATGTATTACCCCGTGGCGTAGTGCTTAGTGTGTCGGACTGCTACGCCGAAGGTTCAGGGTTCGATCCCTGACGTTGCCACCTTAAGTTTTTTTCCGGGGTACTGCCTCTTGCGAGGAAGTGACAAATCCTCCAAGAGTAATTAATGTCATGGAAAGTGCTTCTCTGTTAGCCGTTCGGATTCGGCGGTAAATTGTAGGTCCCTTCCATTCCTGCAGAATATCAACGCACACACAGGAGTGGTTGAGAGTGTAAGTCACAGGCCCCGGCCCCGCCTGGAGCTGTGTGCCAACAATTTATTTATTTTTATTTTTGAAGTGAAACTTCTTTAGAATCGTTGTGATTTCAAACCGGATGCAACGGAAAAAACGACAGGTAAGAGACACAAATACAAAAATGCGTAGGATGAAGCCAGGAAAGAATGAGACAGAAATATACATACTATTTTATATTATCGGTCTCTCCTCTTTGTCCCATACTTCGTAGCGTCCCCACTTCCATCTTCTAAGCATAGTCGCCTGTAATTTGTGAGCCAGAGCGAGAGAGCAGATGTCGGTGTGTATGTATATTGCACACTGTTTAATATGTGCTTGTATTTGAGCATTTAACGTGTGTCAGTGTAAGTGAAAACAACGTGAGCTACTGTACACTGTATGCGGCTGCGTAATACAGCTTTTTAGTAAGATGTCAGCGTGGTGTGATATTATTGAAGTGAAACTTCTTTAATATCGGGGTAATTTGAAACTCGACGAAACGGAAATGCAACATGACACTTTTAAGCAAATATGTAAATCAATTAAAAAAAAAATATATCGCAACAAGTCTGAGAGAGAACGAATGAAAAAAAAATTATGACACAGTATTTTATATTCTAGCTCTCATTTTCTCCTATCATACGTTTTGCCTCTCACTCAGGTCTACTAAGCATTATGTTAAACAAAAGCGAGATAGCAGGCGCGTTGGTACGATTAAGTTAGTATGTTAGTTAATATAGGTACGTGATTTGAATGCTGTCTAACAAGAAAAGCTCTACAAAAGGTTTCAATAAACTTAATTCAAGATTAATGTAAAATTCAAACAAATACATAACAAAAGTATTTATAAAAAATTGGCATTCAAAAAATTATTTAAATTTTAAAAAAGTATCCTGAATTTTTGAAAATAGTCAGTTTTCGAATATTTTTTTGACCTGTTTTAAATAGTGGCGTCCTGGAGTTCATACTTTAAAAGGGAGTCAAAAGGACGCAAAGTATGTCGGTACGTCTGTATGCTTGAATATGTGTTGAAACTTTTGTATTTGTACAGATACGTGTTGAAAGCATTTAGTCATACATAACATAAGGTTTGAAAGTAATCCGAAAACTGGTGCTGGGTGGCTGAGTATTTCATCTCATTCTCTCCTAAATTAGGTATTCCAACTTCTTTGAAGTTTCACTTCAACCGAGTGTGAATTACGCACACACATTTTTTTAGTTCAAAATAATACCTTCAACACCCTTAAGCTTTATCGAACTTAGTGTCGTTTGACTTTACTCACCCCACAATCCAAGGTGAGGAAGCAGTATGGAAATTAGTATCGTTTATCTACACAGCGACCACCATCAAGGACCTCTAAGGGAAATATAATGAAATATGTCTACATTTCATTTGATTTATTTAGCAATATGGATTGGGTATCATTCTCTTAAAGACCACGGAACAGATATGTATATCATACCTGTTAACGTATCGAAGGAATCAAGGCATTGTGGAACAAATTAAGCATGGATCGAGGCTGAACTTAAAAAAGCATCAAGTGCACCCCTTTGAAGTATCAGAGTAAGTAATTTATAAATCAAATTATAGTTTTTATAAAAGCCGGAAATACTACTTCAAGCCTCTCTTGAGATTCCCTTCTATTAAATTAGTTCTGCACTGTTCTACATTCTCCTGTTTATACATAGGTACATAAGTGGAGCAGAAAATTAAATGTCTGCTTGGCTGAATTATTCACTGCCTTGGATTATAGCGATGTAACTGCTGAGTTCTGCTTAATTTTGCATGCTTCACTTGTTGACGGAAAAAGACTCCCGGATCTTCCTATTCCAATGTAATATCATTTCCTTATGGCAGGGCGTTGTTGTTGGAGTTTTTGTTACTGTTCTTCCTGAAATGCAATTTCAAAGCACACAAAACGAGTAGGAAATCCTTCAAAGAAATCATAAAACACAAGCTTTGCCAATTTGCTTTCCTATGATGTTCGCTTCCTTTGCTGATGTTACTGGAATAAAAGAGGAGGAGAAAAAAAAACATAAGGAGCTGCTTTGGCAGGCACTGGGATGGTAGAATACACTAGACGCTACAGTAATAGGAAAAGGAATCGTGCCTTCCGCTCTCTGCACAGACGTTTCTCTAATAATAATAAGTGTTCTTGCTTTCGGTACGGAATCAAATATTTCACGGTTGTTATGTTTAACATAAGTAATCACAGGTGACTGACGATGACGACGTCATTTCAGGGATGACAGTTGGGGAGGATAGTTTAGTATGATTTTATTATATTGTTACGTTTCCCTGCGATGTGAAAATAGTAGTTGTTCATCTTCTCCTTTCGTTGAATCCTTTTGATGTGGGCTGAGTATATTTAAGGTTATTAAAGAAAAAAATCCTCGTTCAGCAATTTAGAGGGAACTCCACATCGAGGAATTACATGCTTTTTTGGTGGTGAACTTAAACCACACGAAATTAAAGTCATGATAAGTGATTATGAAATATAAGTCCACTTTGGACACACAACTGAAAAAGTGAGCAATACTGCAAGCCCAAAGTAGTATCAATCAAAATAGTTTAGCAATTTCCAGATACCCATATGAGGCTGTTATAATTTTGTGTACGCTCGCATATTTATGGTAATGGCGGACAATAATTTCAATGTAAACAAAGCAGAACAACTTAATAACTTAGTTGTCTGGCCATGACATGACATTACTCCTGGATTGATGCTATTGCCTTTACTGCCGCAACACCTCGTCCATTAAAATTTTAATGCGTTTGGTTTAAGACAAAGGACGAATTTGAAAGTGGAAGGCACTTATACACGTTAAGGTAAAAGAAACACAACTTCAAAGAACATGCAAAACGGTGGGTGATAAAAAACGTGTGTGAAACTATGCAGCGAGTTAAAAGGCTGAATTGTAATCTTCAGAGACCGGTGTTTCTCTACTACAGAAGCACTTAAACGAAAAGCTGCAGTACACCAAACTTTATATATGTTTGTCGTAAAAAAACGTGTGAGTTTTATAATCGGCTGTGTATAATTATCCTCAAAGCATTACATTATATCCTTTGTCACTTTGTAGGTCTTTTTCCCTTCAAGGACTCTTTATTCCAATCCAATCTGTGGAGAAAAGAGTTTATTTTTTGTGACCTTCATCAACTCTAGAACAATTTTCTGTTAAAACACGCCCCTGAATTATATCCAAAATGATTTCCATGTGCCGTACAACTAAGAAACACCCTATATGATAAGACATATTCAATAATGGTGGGTTGAAATCGAATACAGCAATATGTGTGTGATGTATTGACAAAATTCTTTTTTCATTTGAAAGACTTATGTATGCCATTCCCATTATATATGAAATATAACATTGTTCAAATGCAAGCATCGGCTTCCTACGTTGGCACAGATCAGAGTCATCTTTAGTTTTTATTGATTCTTCCGTATAGACCCCGCTGAATTTGAGCAATGGACTGTATTGTGTTCACCTTAAGGGCATCAGTGGGTTTTGGATAATTGGCATAAAATAATCAACTCAAAGAAACCCTACAAACAAAAAACTGGCGCTGGTCAAATTGCATGACCTTGTTGACAGATTCACGTCACCTCTTCGAAACATAACCTTACTTTCAAAACGATCATGCAGTATGTCAATGGTGATTTCAGCTGTGTTGCACGTAGCGCTAGCGCCGCACTGATCTGCTGGAACCACATGTCATCTAAGTCCGTATAGTTCAATTTGGACGACAAGAAATTGGTTATCATCGTTTTGTAGTGCCCGCCATTGCCAATAATAACTTCACCAACGTCGTTTTCCAAAAATTACGGACCAATGACGCCAAGGGCCCGCCGGGCGTTGTCATCTGGTAGACCTCATGTGGGTTTGATGTCAGCCCATATATGCCAATTTTGACTATTACCAGAGCCATTATTTAAAAAATGAGTCTCGTCGCTGAATATGATTTTTCGGCCAAAATTGGCTCAGTCAGTCTTATCATTTCGACGTGGTTTTCTATGTTTTACTTGACAAATAAACAACAGACAAGAAACTATCCGCGACAATTGGTCCTTTAAGTCTAAGCCTGAGTGAAAAAGAGGGGTTAACAAAAGTCTGGTTACGACGAGCACATTATCTTGCAACTTAGCAGTGCACTTTATCTTATCGTATAATAAACTCCTTACTTGGCAAATCCTGTTTCAACTTTCAAGTATATATTTTGATTAGATTTTGTATCGACCTGAAGGAAAGAAACATCTTTACGTCCTTGAACCAACAACCAATGTTGCCAAGGAGCATTGCAGTAAGCTGTTATTCAGTGAAGGATTTAAAATTTTTTAATTGTGTGTTGCTTTGGTTTGGGCGTAGGAAAATGTAATATTTTTATATTGAAGTTCTGAAAATAGGATGGAAAGAATAATAGAAGTATTATTCACTCGCAAGTAATTCCTATGGTTTGGAAAAAGAGAACAAAATTGCCATTCAACCAAAATAGATAGGTACTCCAGCAAATTTCGTACTTATAGGTATGTGAACACACACCACCCCGGGTGACTGAAAAGATAGGTATACACATTTTTCGTTCTCGAAACGCAGACCAAACAAGACACACAATACGCATGGAAACAAAAATATACAAACATTTTCAGTTCGATGAATAGAACAGATGGACTCAACATGGACTTGGACATGGATACAGACAGGCCAGCATAATGAAGCATGTAATTCCAAGCTGCTTTATGTTTTTGTTGAAATATTATTTCGAATAGATGAAGTTTGCTATTTTGTATCTGTTAGTGTGAGCCTTAATACATAACATGATCCTATTTTCTTCCTTGATATACTCATCCTATTTCTGTTGGCGTAGTACTAAAACAGTAAATAAAAGAGGCGAAGACGTGATCAAATGGCTAGAAGAAACGAATCTTAGATTTGCAAATTCCTTTTTTAAGAAAAAAGACAAGCGGAAATGGACATGGATGTCACCTGACAGGAAAACGAAAAATGAAATAGATCTTATTCTGACAAATAAATTAAAAACTATCACGGATGTAACAGTACTAAACAATGTTAAATTTGATTCCAACCACAGACTTTTGAGAGCAAAAATCATCATCAATCATAAAACACTAAAAAGAAACAATCAGAGCCTTTGCATCCCTAGATTAGTGACAGCAGAAAATATTGATAAATACAACGACATTTTAAAAAGAGAAATAAGTCTGAATATCAATATAGTCGAAATCGGCCAAGATATTCAAACAGCATATGACAAACTAGAAAATGAAGAATTCATCAAAAATATCGATAATGACAACGAACGCTTTCAAGGATGACAAAATTTCAGATGACACCAAATCACTCATTTGAAGGCGAGAGCAACTAAGGAATAAAGAAGAAGTCACAGTTCAAGAACAAAACGAATTAAAATATCTGAGAAAAACTATAAAGGAAAACACAAAAAAAGACATTCAATTTGTTAATGAGAAATCTATAAAGGAAATACTATGTAAGACCAAATCAATTAAAAAGACTAAGACTTTTTTAAGCAAAGGAAAAGACTGGATTATATCCATGAAAGACAAAAATAAAGACATAACGCATAGAAAAGACATCAATGAAATCGCTACTTTATTTTTCGAACAACTTTTTAAATCAACAAGACAGGATTCTGATGAACCAACAGCTATGACTTCAACGCATAATTTTAATTTAAATAACCCACTTCTCACGAAAAGTTATATAGAACAATCTATTGATGACTTAAAAAAAGAGAAATGCACAGGAAATGATGGTATTGCAGCTGAGATGATAATATATGGAAAGAAATCATTGTCTTCAACATTAATTTCGTTGTTTAACAATATCTTGACCACACAAAAAATAGCAAAACAATGGAAACAGACTACAATAACTCTTATTCACAAAAAAGGACAAAAAGAAGACATAAATAACTACACACCAATTAGTAATATTTCGTCAATCTACAAACTTTTTTCGAAAATAATGTATAAATTAATTAAAGAGACGCTAAATAAAAATCAACCCAGAGAACAAGCAGGATTTCGAGAAGGATATTCAACAACAGACCACCTACAAACCATGAATCAGCTGATAGAAAAATTCAATGAATTCAAAAAACCCCTGTTCTTTTTATACCCTATTCCAGCGCTGCCCAACCCCAGGCCCGCGGGCCCAAATGTGGCCCGCGAACAATGCACTCTGATAACTTCTCTAGGTGCTGCGAAAATGTGCTTAAAAAATATCTGACCCTTAGCACTCAAAGATAATTGTTATTGTTGTTTTGTGTGTTAGGTTTTCACATTTATTCACAGCCACGATTTTAAATGATATAATAATAAAAAAAACATCAAATGGGTTTTGGGATAGGTGACGGGTGATACATACGAAAGATTTCCTCTCTGCTACCAACTACCAACAAATATTTTATATAATGCGTGCGCAGATTCTAGCTGTCAGTTTATAGTCCAGTCGACGGGTAGGTACTTTTAGGTGGAAAAAGGTCAAAAGTTAACGAAACTTGGAGGTTTTGTTCAAGGGTAGTAAGCTAACATTTTTCTAAGTTTTTGACCTCGAAGGCCCTGTGCTAAAATATGGAGGGAGGGAAAACTGGAAATTTTTCGACGTTGCTCCGGTTTTCCCTCAATAACTTTTTTTCCTTACGTGCTATGGCAAAAAAATGTTTAGTTTTTTGTAGAACATAACATTTCCTACAATTTTGTTAATACAATCATTTTGGTATGTCAATTTGTTACCGTGAAATGGTACTTCAAAATTCGTCAAAAAATGCCAAACAATGAACAATTTGGCCTTATTTTTTCGGAAATACCCAAATAATTATGATTTTTTTGTAATTATTGTTTCTCGGTAAAATCACCAACTTTCTACACCCCCCAACCCATCCCCGCTTGCCCAGCAGGTGTCAGGCCATACACATTATTATTGTCATCCCGACGTAATTTTAATTTATTTTTTTGTTCTTAGTACAGTGGGCGGGTAGAAAGAGGTCGGAAGTTTATGAAAAACATTTGAAAAGGTTTTGGACTACGACGGCCTTGTGGAAAAAGAGGAGGAGTGGGAAATTCAAAATTCTCGACCTTGCTCCGGTTTTCCCTCAATAACTGTTTTTTCTTACGTTTTACGGCAAAAGCTTCAAAGACTTTTTTGTAGTTTGCGTTAAATTTACTACAATCTTGTTGGTACAAAAATTGGTGTGTGTCATTTCGTTACCGAGATACGGAATAAAAGGAGGGGAAACTGAAAATTTTTCGACCTTGCTCCGGTTTTTAATTAATAACTTTTTTTCTTTACTTCTTACAGGAAAAGCACATTCCATTTGGAGGGTAAAAAAATTGTTGTATGTCAATTTTTTTTGCCAAAAAATGAAAAAAGAAGAGGAGGGTGGGACTGCAAAATTTTTGACATTGGTCCGGGTTTTTCCTCAATAACTTTTTTCTCTTATGTCCTAAGGAAAAAATTTTGTTGAGTTTTTTGTAGAACGTTAAATTTCCTACAATTGCAATAGTTCAAATATGGTTGTTTGTCAATTCGTAAGGAAAACATGATGTTTCGAAGAACAGCAATGTCAAGAAATGCAGAACTATATTTCTTCGTGGCCCTACGTCCTGGCTCCCAAATCAACTAACTCCCAATGAACCAATTCCCACCGAATATGGGACTTGGTTCATGTGAACTAACTCCCATATTTTTAAGGAACTATGTCCCAAATGTAGAATGAACTTAGTCCCATAAATATGAATTAAATCCCAAGAGTTGAGTATTGTTGGTTTTTCCCACGTCAACGGCCTTGGCTCTGATAAAGCATCGCTTCCCAATAGATCAGCGAAATCAAGCATCATTGCGCGTGGTTAGTAGTAAGATGGAGGACCGTCAAACTAATAACTGCGAGCTGTTGGCATTTGTTTGTGTGTTCTTCTATCTTCTGTTCTGTCTGTCTCTCTCTGTCGTATTACTGTGTGTTGTCTTGAGCCGAAGGCCTAAGTTGCCAGTGCTTGTAAGTGTGTCTACTTCGTTCGATTCATCGACGGAGTTGTTGTAATAATAATAATAATAATAAATGATTTTCCCAAATGAACTAACTCCCATTCGTTAGAAAATAAAACAAAAATTAATGCTTTGGAATGAAAAAAATATAAAATTTTTAATGGAATTTTTAACAAAGTAAAAAATTGAAACTTAAGTAACCTAACAGAGTGACGAATAAAATAAAATTCGTGCAGTGTTTGGAAAATTATTTTGGTAAAAAATCGCTGCGTGGGCGTGGGTGCGGCGTAGGCGCGGCGTGACCGGGCCCCCCTGCGCCACGCGTCAAGCGCCCTTGCTCATTTTTTTTCATATAATTTTTGTTCCCTTTAAATTGTTTGGCATGCGATTTTTTACCAAAATAATTTTCCAAACACTGCAGCCTGCACGAATTTTATTTTATTCGTCACTCTGTTAGGTTACTTAAGTTTCAATTCTTTATTAAAAATTAAATTTCTTACAGGTTTATCCTATTTTGCCTACAAACATTCAGCACGAAAACAGCGCCACTTCTTCTTTGTGCATAATATGAACTAACTCATACTGGTTGATGGGTTGGGCCTAGTTCATTGGGAATAAGTTCGTAATGAACTATGTCCCAACTGAATTTTCTCCTAATATTATGAACTAAATCCCACTACAAAATTTGGTAGGAGTTAGTTCATTTTGCCTCGTGGGAGTTAGTTGATTTGGGAGCTAGGACGTAGGGCCTTTCTTCGTATATAACCGAATAATCATTAAATGAAAAATGACCTGTTTTTTGAAGCGCCATATCTCGGTAACGAATTGACATACAAAGATGTTGGTAATAACATAATAGTAGGAAATGTTATGCTCTACAAAAGTAGACGATTTTTCTGCCATAGGACGTAAGGAAAAAAAGTCATTGAGAGAAAACCGGAGCATTGTCGAAAAATTTGCAGTTGCTTCCCCCCCTCTTTTAGCACAGGGCCATCGAGGTCAAAAACTTAGCAAAATGCTTGTTAACCACCCCTGAACGAAATCCCCAAGTTTCATTAACTTTTGACCTTTTCCCATCTTAGCTCACTTTTTCCGACCTGTAGTCTTTAGTTATTGAGGGTGATCGTGATTTTAGATACAAATACTGCAGTTTTTTTAAACACCTTCCTCAAAAATAAAACTGTACGTACAAAAATTCTTCCATTGTCCTTTGTGAAGTTTTGGATCGACGTATGTTTGTGAAAAGGTTTTTTCAAATCTGAATTTAATAAAAAATAAGTACCGCACATCTATTAACCAGCAACATACATCAGATTTATTGTTATTGTCAGCATTTGATCTCGCACCGATCATAGATAAATTAATAAAACAAAAACAATGTCAGAAATCGCATTGATTACCTACTTTTATTATTTTTTTATTGTTACGTTTTTATTAAATACATACATTACATTAGTGTTCCTTTTTTATCAGAGATGCTTTTTAATTTATTATTTTAATAAATGACGAATAGAATTTTTTTTCTTTTTGCACAAAACAAGCTATATTGGCCCGCCAGTGATTTTGTTGCCGTCAATTTGGCCCAAGAGATAAAAAGGTTGGGCAGCTTTGCCCTATTCCATAGAATGGGTATATTGTATTTGGTGTGGAGTTTGTAACATAGAGAAATAATACCGTTAGGTATAGAAAAGTATATATATTCTGACTCAGAATCAAAAGCTTAGTCGATTTAGCCATGTCCGTCCGTCCGTCCGTCCGTCCGTCCGTCCGTCCGTCCGTCCGTATGTATACTCTCTAGAGGTCGCAATTTTTGAGCTAGAAAGCTGAAATTTGGTATATATAATCTTTGGTTCAAGAGTAAGGCTAAGTTCTTGAACCGGTAAAATCCGCCCACAAACACGCCCACAACCGCCATTTTTGTTGAACAACCTCAATTTAATAAAATTAAATTATGTTTTTTGTACAGTTACGATAAAAGCATAACGCTAAAATTTTGCACACGTAAGCTTTAGGTAAACTTTCTTCCAATTAAATAAAAATATTTCAGTTTGGGCGTGGCTTACGCCTATTTTTCATACAAAACCATCAATAGTGTTTTTATAAAATAACAATTGTTATATTAAAGCGAAAAACATTAAATTTTGTGGGTCTTACTGGCACATAAACATCTTGTGTATGAAATCAAAAAAATTGATTTTGGGAGTGGCTGACGCCCACTTTTCATTAGAAACTATAAAAAAATTGTTTTTGTAAATAAACGGTATTTATAATGAATCTGCAAGCCAAAATTTTGCGTCTCTTAATAGAAACTAAAAGGTTTGTGTGTGAAAAGAAATTTTTGAATTTTGGGCGTGGATTACGCCTACTTTTCATGAAAGAACGAAAAACGCAGCCTTAAGAATTTAAGGCATTTCCAATGTTTAATTTAAACCTTTTTCCTTCCGTTCGTTATTTGAAAAATATATCTCTACATTTTCTTTTGTAAATTTTTTCAATACGCCCACTTTTAAAGGCGTGATTTTGGTAAAATACCTTTGTTCAGGTAAGATTGTTTAAAAACTACTCGATTCAGCTGTAGTCTTACACATATGCCTAAATACTGATCAAAGCGCAGTTAGTGCTTAAAATTTTTAGACACGCCCACTTTTAAGGGGCGTTTCCGTCAAAAGTCGTATAATGCATTAATTTTTTTAACGTTTTTTAACTATCGGTCGCAGTTTTGAAGTAAACAGATGAACACTTGGATTTATATTCCATGGTTACGTAGCAGAGTGTGGTCCAAGAATTGTTAAAAAAAACACACATAATCGCTATTTCCATTCCAAATCTAATATTTAAAAATTTAAGATTTGTCTTGTTTTGTTCAAATCGATCTGCAAGAATAAAATTGAATGTCACTGAGCTCATAACAATTGCCTTGGCAATAAAACGTTTTAACTTTGGGCGTGGCGCACTCCTTTTTTTTATTACGCCAGCACTAATTGAACATCACACCGCATAAAATTAATGTTATTGAATTTTTTTCTGTCTGCTAAAGAAGAATTTTGTTTCTGAAACATCGGCTGTTTGCGGGAGGCAGACGCATGCACATACAAAAATATGGGGAATAGGGTATCCAACAGTTCGTTGCAAACGTACTGTAGCTCTTGCTTATGTTTATTTATTGACTTCAGTAAGGCTTTTGACTCTGTGGAACATGACGTAATATGGACAGCTCTTAAAAATCAAGGTATTATCGAGACATTTAAAAACATCTATGAAGACAGCTCAGCTAAAATCAAAACTGAAAAACTTGGTAGAGAGTTTAAAGTAAAAAGGGGAAAGGAGACCCAATGTCACCACCATTGTTCTCTGCTGTACAAGAGGATATATTTAGAAAGCTTAATTGGAAGGACCGATATGGAATAAACATTTGGGGACAAAATTTAAACAACTTGCGATTCGCCGACGACATTGTTCTTATTTCGACAAAAGCAAAACATCAAGAATTTATGCTTAAAGATTTGACTTCCATTTGCAAATTATATGGACTCTCCATCAACACATCAAAAACAAAAGCCATGACAAACCATACAAAAATAGACATAATGTTTGAAAACGAAGAAATTGATTATGTTGAAGATTATATTTACTTAGGACTGCTAAAATCATTCAAGGATCAGGAGAAAAAAGAAGTCGATAGGCGTATCACTAACAGTTGGAAGCAATTCTGGAACATGAAGCAAATACTGCAAGCAAATATAAATAACGACGCCCGAAAATATATTCTTGACTCTGCAATTTTACCCGTGATGACTTATGGACTTCAAACACTCGGATTGACTTCTTACCTGTCTGAAAAGTTAAGGACGTGCCAAACAAAAATGGAAAGAAAACTTCTTAAGATTAGAACAAGCCAAAGGATAAGAAACGAAGATATAAGACAGCAAACAGGAATAACTGACGTGTTAAAAAGAGCTAAAGGACTAAAATGGAGCTGGGCAGGTCATATTTCCAGAATACAAGATCAAAGATGGACAAAAATAATAACCAAATGGACTCCAGAAAATCCAAGACCAGTCGGACGACCAAAAAAGAGATGGGCTGATGATTTGACAAAGCAAAGACGAAACTGGTATAATGAAGCAAAAGACAGAGTGCTATGGACTGTGTTGGGGGAGGCTTATGCCAGATAACAAAAATTTCAGACATAATATGTAAATACAATCAAAATTTAAATTTCGAAAAAAAACATATGTATATATCTATATCAATAATTCAAATTAATTATTTAAACATTTTTTTCTATTAATTAATATGTATACTATTGTAATATTTATGTTAATACATTTGTTACAATGTTTTAAATGTTTGACGATTGTAAGACAATGTATAAAATCAAAGGTTAATAAAAAAGCTTGTAATAATAATAATAATAATAAGTACTAAAACAGTACTAAAACAGTACGATTTTATCCGAATCTGAAATGGCAGATATTGCCAAAACTTTGTATATTCCCAAAAATAACAACTATTCCTGTATTCCCTAGTTTCCCTGTGCTTTAATTTTCTAAAAACAATTTTTAAATAATATCCTACCCCATTTAATACCATTGGTTTGTTAAAAGTAAGAATCCTGACAGATTAACTCACACATAGCAAAGAGATCAAAAGCACAAAATGAGTCAATATGTAATTAGTCGTTACAATTTCTTTCTATGGATATAAAATATGCACCCATGGAAAAATCCTTTTGTGAGAAATTGAAATTTTGAAATCGTTAAGACTCTGGCAATATCAAAATCCACAATCCGTATGGATTTCAAGCCCCACATACTGCAGTGAACAATATTTCCTGGAAAATTGATGCATTATGTAACCCTTAGTCTTAAGCCTGCATATTTCGGTTTCGAAAAATTAAATCTGTGGTTAGGTTTTCTTCAAGAAAAAAAAAAAAATTCGTAGTAGCTTATAAACAGCTTGTTATTTTCAAAAGAATTCTGGTATTTATTAGTCTATTAAAATTTAGAGCTTTTGAGCTTAAAATTTAATTTACTCTGCAATTTCCTGTGTGTTTTAGTTAAATTGACTTTTGGTGATGTACTACAAATATAAAACCTTAAAAAGTTTTTCAGTTTGCCACAAGATATACCTATACAACCGAAACAATACACCAAAGCTATCATGTATGATGGAAAGTTTTAATAACATTTACACCCACATCCTTGATAATAAAATTTCGAAACTTTTTACATTTATCTTGGTCTTTCGTGGTCGTTCTTAAGTTTTGAAAAGGCATAAAGTTATAGAGCTGTATGTAGGTGGGATAACGTGGCAAACATTGGGAAGCAGAAAACAATTTCTATTATTTGAACTTTCGTAAAAACACTCTCAATGGTCATTTGTATTAAGTTTAATGGAATTAATGAACAAAGGACGAAAGTTTCTAGCTCAATTGTAATCAGTTCATGCATGACCTAGCGCAACCAATAACAATTATCAAAATTAGTTCAAATGGAGCGAACAATGTGCAAGAAAACTCTGGATCAGTCAAATTTAAGAAATCAAAGGTAGCCTGGTAAAAGTTTGGTTCTTGTTTCTTAAAATAAAAAGGCAGAACATAAATTGATTTATTGAATGGAAACAAAACATGCTACCATTTGAACTGTGCTGAAATGTTTTCTTTAGTTTCATAAATATCTCGAGGAGAAGGAAATTAAAAAGTGACGTACAATGCACAGCAATAAAATCTGCAGATGGAAAGAGTGGGTATTATATTTCTCAATGTAGTTTGCTTTCCCAAATTACTTTCGTGAAACAGATCCTTAGACAGAGGTGCACGTATTGAAATAAAACTGAAATTACTTAATTAGCATGTGTGATTTATATCGAGCTTATAAACATAAAATATTGTAAAAGTATCAGAATTGTGTTCAAGTTGGTTGATTGAGTTTCGAGATGTTGTCAACCTTTTGAAAGATAAAATTTAAATAAAGAAAAAAAGGGCACTATAAATAAAACCATTGTTAGTTTTATGATTGAGCATCACGTCCAATTGATAAAACTTTATTATCGAAATCAATGTTATTAAGTGGAAAAGTTGCGCACGTTACACCCATTTTACGGTGAAAATGGTGGACACTGGAAGTCGTACCACATGTTCCATACATAGCACGGGACTTTTTCAAACAAACAAAAACTTAATGCACACACACAGCTTGTTTTATTTTGTTTAAAAAACTACCCGTCGTCATTTAATAACCCTTTATAAGCGGCTGAACCCGTTAATTTTCTTTCAAAATACATCAGCATTAACTTCGCACTCAATTTTCGAGCCATCTGTAAGGATACTTAAACTTGTATCGAAAACTTTTGCATCGTTTTCCCAATATGTTTTGTAAGGGAAACCCTTACAGGACCTCAGAGTTGGATTGCAGTAATCATTAGGGTTCAGAGCTTAATTATGTATTATAAATTTCTCATGTCACTAAAACCAAATTGCGTCCAGACTTACAGTTAATACATACGGCCAATATTTTGCTAACGGCAATAGAGAGTTTTTTTTTTTTTAAAGACTTAAGTAATTATTTTATTCAAAAAAAAATTAAGTTTATTTTTCTGCAAAAAAAAAAACAAAGTAACAGAAACAAACATCATCATCTTTTGAAAATAAAAAGATTTAATGGAGATAAGAATACAATCTTATTTTCTCAAGTCCAATTTCATTTACAGGTTTAAAAAAAAACTATAAATTCTGGTCCAGTGAATTCACTCCATTAAGTTAATTAATGGCGTTAGTAGTAATTCGAAAAATGAAGATGAATGCTTTTGTTTCAAATCCTTTGAGGATAAAAATGTTTTGTCCCTTATTTTATGTAACGTAACGCTCCCATGATAGAACACGTATACAATTTTGAGGTTTTAGGTTTTGCTACCCAAACAAATATTTTTAAAAAAGGAACATCTGGCGATGGCTTTTGTTTTAAAACTCCACCAAGGGAAGCAGCTATTGTTGTTACTTACGAGGTATGTAATGTATATAGTTATACGATGACATCTTTAATTGGCCCAGCGCTGTCAATAAAAGCATGAGTCCTCTTTTATCAACCATGACCATGGAATTCTACAACCATTTCGTATAGAGGAAAAAAAACTCTTAATTTTGCTGAATAAAATGTGGCGCAGTGTGTGGAATTTCCGAAAATGTGGCCTCCTCTCTTAGGGTGCGTATAGCAGAGAAGGACTCTTCACGCAAACTATTTTAATCTTCTTTTGATATAATTTTAAGGAATTGTATTTTTAGATTGCTTTGGAATTTTTGAATTTGGTGACTATGCCCTTGAGACTTTGGTATGTTGGAGTAAAAAAAAAAGGAAGGACGCAGCTTGAGTGTGGCCCAACTTCGTGATTCTCAAAAATATTCTTGTGTTAGGAGAGAGGCTAGATGACTAGATTTTCAATGAAATATTGTAGTGCTTTGTCACCCAGATCAACGACGAGGAAGAAGAAATGCTTTAAGTTTTGAGTTAAAACGAGCAGAGTTTAGATACAATTGCACAGTTGATAACAGATCGCATCCCTGCGTTCGTTGTCTGAGAGCATTTTGCTATATTGAAGTTAACGCCTGGAATGTGCTGAAATGACTTCACCATCGAGTCACTGCATTCATTGCTTTCTGACAAAACACCAGCATCACGACAATTTCCATTGAAGGGAGTGATTATCCACATCGGTTGCAATTTAAAATTTGAGATACAAAATTTGCTCAAGTATAGGTTCAAATATTATAGGTGGGTCGGTAGGTCGATCAGGGGATTAGGGGTTGAATGGGTTTTAAGAAAATTGGGCAAAGAACTAGGAAGCAATCTTAAATAATAATTTATATTACAAATTATAGTTTATCTTTTAAATACGTCACCGTACCCATCGGGGCTTTAGTGATCACACGGTTCTGTCCACCCGATCAGGGAATACGGAACGGACATGAGTGTTGCTTTCAAGATACTAATTTCACTATTTTTTTTTTCAGGCGTGGAAACTAGAAAGAAGATGGGCTCGATTAATGCAATGCATATCATTTGTGTCGATGCGTCAAAATGCTGGCAGTTATTTGCTGCTCTTTCATCGATTGCTTCGGTAATATTGCGTCGGCATGTAAGTACGTTCAAATCGTAACGGAGCGCCTTAGTTCCATTGGGTGCAATTTAGCCATACTGCGGAATCAACAACAACAATTTCCACCATTTTAATTGTTATTGTTGCTTCCCATGGTATTCTAGAGCTTAGTTTTTGTCGATAGATGGCGCACCTCAAGTGGTAGTAGGTACTATAGTTTATATATACAATGCTTGAGTTTAGAGAATTCGATCAGAGTACAAATGGATGATACCATAAATATGTGATGAAATACATAGCTCCAATAGAACACCTTATAAACACGCCCTTGAAATACCTAACTTTTTGAACTTTAACAATAAAAAATAATAAATAATTTTGTATTCATGTTATTTTTTGTATTCACTTGATAACGTTTATAAAATCTTAAATTAAGTTCCCGAAAACGTCACTTAAAACTTTCTTCCAGAAATGTACCTAAAAGCTCTTCTTTCTACTATGAAAATCAACTACACCAGCGTTGTGGCAGAGGATCTTTTGATAACATGCATTCAGGGCTTCTTGGTGATAATATTAGGACTGAAATAATTAAATCTATCAGGAATGGTCTATTAACTAATTAGATTTACTCAGCATTGTGCTGATGTGTACATTCTTGGTCGTTGAAACTGTATAAGTGGAATTTTATAATGGGTTCCATTAAACGCTTATTTAATTCAACAAAATACCAACCATGCGTGTATTGCTATGCGAATAAACCCGATACTCCAATGCTGAAATAGAAATCAATCAAGTCGAAATTAATTTAAAAATTCATCCTAAAAAGCAAATAAGCCCGACAAAACAGTTTCCAAAGGTAAACTAGACATTGAATTGAAGTTGAAACAACTATTTGCCTCTTTGCACCATCCCATCACCAAAATCCACAATTAGCATCTTTAGACAGATTCGTCGTTATTTTAATGACATGTATTTTTTAATAGAAAAGTTGACGATCCATTGGGGTCTTCGAAAAACTTATATCCTCTCGTAAAACTCCTCTGTGTATGCTAATGGGAAAAGGGAATAAAAATTAAACTTAGCAAAGTCAAATTGAATCCGAACTCTCGTAATGAAGGTTGGCTGTTTAATTTTTTTTTTAAAGAACAAATTAAATTGCTAATGGAGAACGGGAGGCCCAGAAAGATTAAAACCCATCTGAAACCGACGATGATCGGATCAAAACCAGCAAGCTTTATTCTTCTTATTAGCTATTGGGAAGCAAAATAAGGATTTCGCTAAGAAAATTTTTGTTAAATTCAGTAAATGTCCTTTTTTAATTTGCGAATTTTTCTGTTGTTGTTACATTTATTCGTGTCTTTTTTTAATAAACCCGTTGCTTTTTAGAGATAATAATATAGTTAATTACTTTCAAAACTTCTTGGGATTTTTGTTCGCTCATTAAAATCTTTAGAATTAGTGTGCAGGTTTATCATATTTATACATTTCTCATTCCTTGGCTTTTGCCTGCGCTATTAGGGCCAAGTGATTTATTTTCTTTGATGTAAATGTTTTGAAAGAAATTATCTAAGCTTTTTCGAAAAAAAAAGTTAAGGCATTATGATAAGTGCCTGTAATATACATTTTGTTCTTTTAACAAATTACAGCTATTAGCAAAATATATTTATTCCGATTGCATGTCTTATTTTAAATATGTTGTAAACGATTTTATTTCTTATCACAAGAAAGTGTTGGAAATATCAAAAGGGAATGAATATGAAGCTTGATCACATTTGCAACAGGAATGAAGCAGCTTAAACGAATTTCCTCAAAAAATTTACCATAGATGTAGTAATTCCCAAAGATGAGTCAATTAGATTAGGGCGTATCTCTCGCAACGTGACTGCGAATAAGCTTCAACAAAAAGTTATTTAACCTGTTTATTTTAGCCGCATTATATTTGTTGGAATAGTAAAGTGTGTACCCCGACTCTGGTGGTGTTCTGTGCAATAAAATGCCGGTTCTTGGATTCTGCCCCTCAAACACTCGAATGTGATAAACGTTGCTCCACACTGGCCATGGCTTTTGTCTCAGCTATATCTCAGATGTATTTCTGCCATATCTCGGCTGTATCTTGATTGTGTCTCGGCTAAGCTAAGGGTGTGTCTCATCTTTGTATTTGTTGTGTCTTTGCTGTGCCTCTACTACTGTGAGTTGCGTCTCGGCTATATCTCAGCTGTGTATCTACTAAGCTCTGCGTTTGTCTCGGCTGTGGCTTATATGTTGTGTCTTGGCTTATCTGTTGTTGCTCTAATCTGAAATTGCTGTATTTTTGCTGCGTCTCGGATGATCTAGGCAACGTCTGGGCTGTGGTTTGGCTGTGCCGCGACTAAGTGTAGGGTGTATCTGTTGCTCTAATGTTAACACCGGTCACCAATAAGCATTGTATATATAAACTATATTACTATCACCTGAGGTGCGCCATCTATCGACGAAAAACTTTTTTTTTTTTTTTATAATGCACTCGCACTCAAAGGGATATTAATACCTTTATAATGAATTAACATGCGCGAGCGAGGAAAAAGAAAAAAAAGAAAGATAGGAAAGAAAGGTGGTACAGTGGTTTGAGATTTTAGGTGATAATTATCTCATTGAAATTCCACGGGTGGCGTCCAGTTGAAACTTGGGAAATAAATAAAAATTGCTGCCCTCGGCTGGGTTTGAAGTTTGAACGCACAGCTCTCAGGTTGAGCAACCGAGCACTATATCCACTGTACCATTGCCACCCGCTAAGCTCGAGAATACCATGGGAAGCAACAACAACAATTAAAATGGTGGAAATTGTTGTTGTTGCTTCCCATGGTATTCTAGAGCTTAGTTTTTCGTCGATAGATGGCGCACCTCAGGTGGGAATACTATAGTTTATATATACAATGCTATAAGATCTGTGGGTTTTGTGTCTCAGCTATATCTCAGTTGTATTTCTGACGTGTCTAGGCTGTATCTTGATTGTGTCTCCGCTAAGCTAAGGGTGTGTATCGGCTTTGTATTTGTTTTATCTTTGCTATATTTTGGCTGTCTCTGGGTTGCTCCCTGGCTTTATCTCCAGTTGTGTATCTGCTAAGTTCTGTTTGTGTCTCGGCTGTGGTTTATCTGTTGTGTTTTAGCTGTGCCTCTTTCTTTCTTTTTTTGGTTCACGACTGTACCTCCGCTGTTTCTAGACAGTGTTTCTGCTGTGTCTTGCATGAGTCTTTACTTTATCTCAGCTCTGTTGCTCTGCTGTGTATCTAGTGTTTCTTGGCTGTGTCTATCTGGTATGGCCCTATGGTAGGGCTGTATCTCAGCTTTATATCTGCTTGGCTGTCTTAGTTGTGTCTTGGCTGTGTCTCTGCTGTTGCTCTGATGTGGATCTGCTGTATGCTGTAATTCGGCTGTGTCTCGGCTGGTCTTGAGGCTGTCTCTCGGCTATGTGTAGGCTGTATTTTGTCTGGGTCTCGGCCGTGGTTGGGAGTTTCTTGTCTACGTCTTGGGTATGTCTCCTGCTGCTCTGATGTTGAATAACTGTATCCTGCCTGTGTTTCCGTTGTGTCTCAGCTGTTTATTCGCTGAGTCTGTGTTTCCCTCTGTTGTGTCTCATGTGTTTTTGGCAGTGTCTCTGGTATGGCTTTGCTGTTTGGCTGTTTTCCGGCTTTATCACTGTTGTGTCTCTGATGCATCTGGGCTGTGTCTCAGCTATTACTTTTTGTGTCTCTGCTAAATCTCAATTCTGTTTCTGCGGTGCCTCGGATGTTGTTTGGTTGTGCCTCGGCTGAGTTTAAGCTGTGGCATGTCTTAGCTGTATCTTGGTTTTATCTAGGCTGGGTTTCGTCTATATCTTAGCTGTATTTCTGCTGTGTCTTGGTTGGTATCGGCTGTGGCTCTGCAGTCTCAGGGATGTTTATCAGCTTTGTTTTTGTTGTGTCTCTGGTGTTGCTCTGATTTGTGAAGTGCTGTTGTACATATCTGTGCTGTGTTTTTGCTGTGTCTTGGCCAGTCTTTGATGTTTCTCGGCTCTGTATCGGCTGTCTCTCAAATGTGTCTCTGGTATGCCTGCTGAATAGATGTTTCTCGATTTTATCACTTTATGCTGTGTTTCGGTTGTGTTTTAGAAAATTTCAAAGCTTTATATTGATTTTAAGTAGGAGCATCTCTAGCGATAAAGATGCAGTTTTATTTTAAACCTAATGCTCAGGCCATAGAAAACGCTTTGGAAATGGTCATAATTGCTGGAATTCTTCTTAAAAAACACCATTGGCTACTGTCTGAATATGGCAGCAGATAATACCGTCAACGCTAAGGATAGCCGTCAAAGAAGATCTACGCCTGTTTCACTTTTCAAAAGTCTCTGTTTTAACAAAGAATTCGGGAACCATATCGATAAATACATTACCTATTGTAGAACCACACTCTAAACAACGTTTTCAAAACTAACTACCTACATCGTGGGGGAAACGCTTGCCGAACCTTAAAACAACATAGTGCCTTATAACTTTAATTCATATGAATGCAACCTTAAAGCAGGAGAGATTATTGGGAAATGTGGCTCAGTGACTGAAATAACGAGAATCCGAAATTCTCGAAACATGCAACCTTAGATATATAGTCAACAACATTAACTTCAGGTTGCTGGGAGGATTTACCACATGGAAGAAGATAATGCACGAACAAAATTGTTTATGGCAGTTTTGAAAAAAAAAAAAAAAAAAAATTATGTGTGCAAAGTTTAGAGCAAGGCTTTACGTGCCGTTACTGAAAGGCATAAATGGCAAACAGACATTATTTTCTGACCCTCCTTTTTCGACTTCCTATCATCGTAATGTCATGTTTGAGCATTACCTAAAACTGTTTTTATTGTACAAATGCCTAAATTGCCTAAGAAAAAACCACTGATTAGCGAACAATCTTTTTAATCAACATGGTAGCCTTAATATATCATATCTTTAAACCTTAAAAACATTACACAAGTCCTTAATGATTAATGAGAATGAAGCATTTCGATTTACGTGCTGTTTTAATAATCTCAAATGTTCCAAAAATAACAACAACCTTTTGAAGGGATAATGACAATCAAGTTTATTAGGGAATTTAGTCCTCTATTGAATATTCTTGTAAATATTTAAATTACAGAATTCTAGATAACTACACGTAAAAGGCCATAAGGTTAAACAAACTCAGAAAACGTGACAACCAAGGACATACTATTTTGGTATTATACAATAAAATAAAAAGACATACAAGGCATACTCAGTGCATACTAATTGGGAATGTAAAAGGATATTAAATATTAAATAGACCATCAACCAAGCAATCCATTTATTCCGACCAAGCATACATGAGTTTCCCATCCATGCTTATTAATATTTAAATTCGAAGAAATGAAATTCATATTCACTTTCGGGCTTAATATTTTTAATACAACCGCTGATACTGACAAATACTTTATTTTAAAGGTAATTGCACCAACTTTTACCATGATACAATCAAAATTTAAACTTTCTGTCGTGAAGTGTATTTGTATACCTTTTAACAAAATGCTGGGGTTTTATATTTTTCTGGATATTGCAAGCAAATCTGAAAGCATTAGTGCTGGAGGACTTAACACAATATTTGACGTTTCAAACAAAAAGTTGTCACATTCCAACTTTCAGAATCCCCAATTCAATCTCATTATTTACTCTTGTGAACAATTTCAATCCGAATTGCATTGATAAAAAAACATTTGTGTCTTCCAGAAATAGCGTTAAATTTCGATGTGGGAATGATACAAATAAAAGCTTAAAAAGGTTTATAAGGGTGTTTTTTTAGGGGCTTACACATTTTATTTGGTGGCACTGTTTTCGCTTACAGCCATTTTTAAATCTGCGATTTGATTTGATTGATCTTTGATTAGTTTTCCATTTCACCATGAATTAACTGACGCCTGAACAACGCATAGAAATTGTGCCGATTTTTTTTTTTTTTTTTTTGAAAAACAGAAAGATATGTTCTTGAAACTCATTGTGCACTGCGTCCATTTTATGGTGGACACACTCCTCCTTCAGAGCAATTAATGCGATTAACGAAAGAAGCTATTTAACAGCGCTAGATTTTTTTGGGGGTATGTGAAGACGACTAAGGCTTTGGCCACACAATGAGCGACGAGCGACTAAGCGAATGAACGACGAGTCGCTGAGCGACGCAAAAACATTAAAGCACATAAAATTGTATGTAGGTGGCCACATAAACCCTGAGCGACTTGCGATTTTTTTAAGCGACAGAACGACGTCGCTCTGCAATCAAATCTGTTTTAATTTTTCAGCCGATCGCTGAGCGACGAAGTGAGAAGATTTACAAAATAAATACAAAAAAGTTTTATTTCAGTTGTTCAAAGCCGTCCAGTGCTATGGCAAGACACCCAGAATAATATAAAGAAAACTTGGTCGTCTGTAAAGTCGGTTTACAGAGGATAATTTTACGTGATAACCAATTCATAACTCTTCTACCACCAACCCACTACCCACCATTTTTGGTTTTTTTTTTGCTCACCCCTTACCCCCCACCGTCCCACATACAACCGCCAACCAACCACCCACCGTTTTTGAAAAATTTGACAAATTAAAGATCAACCTAATTAGCAGTAGTTGCAACGCCCGCCGCGGAGCGCTAGTAGATCTATAAATATAAACTCGAATTTCAAATAAAAAGCTACGAAAACCACACTTGACGATGTCATTTTGCAACTAATCGCTCAGCGACGACGTTCAGTAAATGGTCACCCATCGCTCAGGTTCGTCGCTCAGCGACACGTCGCTCAATCGCTCAGTCGCTCGTCGCTCATTGCGTGGTATCGCCGCGTTATTGCCGATATGCGGTTACAAATGTGTTTTATAACATTTTATAGTTTTATGTCTCTTAAAAAACCACCCTTTGCATAAAAAAGAAAACCTGACATGATTCTTCATAATGTTTTCATTTCCCAAAGCTCATGAATATTAAATAATAATCCAACTGAAACATTAGATGTATCAAAATGATAAATAGCTGAAACATTTTTTTTGATTTACAAGATGTGCTGACAACACCCACCTTTATCATAATATAATACCTTTACCGCCCTTTGAATGTCAAGCGATTTGTCTTCACTAAAATAAACAGATTAAAGCGTCCGTATTTTGATCCTTTCATGCTGCTTTCTATTTCTTTAGTTGACCCATGAACGCACCTATCAAATTTGGGGACACAATAACGGCACAGGGTTTTGCTTTTTGGAGCTTTTCCATTGCATAAGGTTCTATCGAAGAGTGGAACGCAGGAGTGAAATCAACAATAAAAGATGTGTTTGAATACTTTTCAGCCTCCTTTTTTTCTCATATTCCAACAACAATATGAAAGTGAAAAATATGTTGATATTTCCTTAACAAATTTTGTTATGTTGGATGTATACAAACTAACTTGAGTCCTTTGTAATACTTGCCTGTGATGACGATTTTTTTCGTGATGATGGCAGTCTAAGTGTTATCTGAGTTATCATCATCTCTTTGATAACTATCTTATGTACTTTCATCTGCCTAATAAATAGAAAAAGGTTATACAATCCTATCACTCAATACCACTACTTAATAAGTAGTTATTCATCCACCTCACCGACCTTTATCTAAGGTGTCTTCCATGTTCAACATTTTCTGAGGAGATACCTAAATGAGCATTTAATCTACCCACTCCAGACTTGGTAACCTGGTTTAGTGGAGCAAACCAACTGGAAACCTTGATTACGAGAAGAAACAATATCACCCTTCATAATTCTAGACTTAGGAATGGTTGAAGTGGACACTATTGGGTGAGCAGAGCGAGTGTTTAATAAGGTGAAATGAGAAGAGGAATAAATTATAAAAACTATCTTATCCTGGAGGCTTGTCCTTTTTTGCGACATAACCTCTCCTCTGACTGTTAATGGATGGTGAATGTCGAAAAATCAGTCAGGTAAAGGGTTTCCAATAAAGGGTGTTATTTTGAAAAGCCCGTTATTTCGGTAGTTGTCACTTTTGAAGCCGTAATTTTTTGACATTTGACAAGTAGAAAATACGTTATTCAAAATGAAACGATATACGCTTCAACAACGCATTGAAATTATAAAAATTCACTTTAAAAATGGTGAAAATTTGGCAGAGACAGATTGTATTACTAAAACATTTTTTGGTAGTCGTGAAGCACCTTGTCGGACTGCAATTCAGAAATTGGTGGTTGGGACAAGTTAGCGATGTGAAAAATAAAAGTGCATGATTCCCGGGAAAAACTAAGAATATTGCTGCTGTAGCCAAAAGTGTTCAAAAAAACCCAGGTTTGTCCATTCCTCGTCGTTCTTTGGAATTGGACATTTCACAAACGTCATTACACCGTATTTTGCATATAAACTTGGGGTATAAGGTTCAGTTAACACAATAACTAAAGCTGGCCGATCATCAACAACGTCTTGTCCTTGCTCATTGGGTCCTGAAACCCAAGATTTATTGTTGAAAAGCGTCTTCATCCTCAACGAGTAACTGTTTGGTGCGGTTAATGGGCCGGCGGCGGGGTCATTGGACCTTACTTTTACGAAAATGAGGCTAGAGCAACAGCTACGGTGAATGGATAGCGCTATCGAGGGATGATTAATAATTTTTTATGAATAGGGTGGTATTAATCTGGACAACGTTATGCTCAGCCGTTTCTGAGAAAACCCAATCTGTTAAAACCATAAACTACAATATATGAATTTTGAAGAATATCCGTTCAAATAAATGTCTGGCATGTGTCAAGGACTGTCGACTATAATAAAGAATAGGGGACTCAAAATTGTGATTTCGAATTCTTTGGTGACTGCACCTGGACTTCTCACTTTCGTCATTGCTACTTCGCACTATCCATAAATATTCGAACATATAGGTTTCTTGAATTGCTCCTTACCTCAGTGCCAATCACATAAGATTTCGTAGTTGTCTATGGAATTATTTTTCAAAATCAACAACCACAATATGCAATTCCCCTAAGGAATTCCCTTGTTTTTCCATAATAATCCTAATACTCTGGATTGTACTATGTAACTCAATAATTATTGACAAGTGTATATATTGTGATGTGGTAGGATTATTTCAGGATATCTTTCGTGTAAAGGGCTAACCATAATTGAAGAATGGGTACTTACACGCCTCAAAAAGTAGAAATACATGCGATTTGTATACCCAACCCAAAATGACTTTTTGATAAGTTTCGGCAAGTTTCGTTCACTTTTGTTTCCGAACATAATGTACGCTTTCAGTAGTACCTACATTAGGAACATACGAAAATCGGACATTTTCTTTTTCTAAAGGCTATTCTCCTTCTTTTTTTTTCTTATTATTTCTAAAAGCTATTATGGCCAACTGATGTATTCAACAGATCGAAAAGAAATGTTTCGTTCGGTTTCGACACTTGCTTCCTTTTTCTTTCGCGTATTATGGTTTAAGGCTTTCACTATTTCTCTGTCTCCTCCTAACGACCAATAAATTATTTTCTAAGAATAACATTAATTCAAATAAATGTTGACAAGCAGCAGTGTGAATCATCTTTTTGATGGCATACACCCTTTGGCCATTGTGTGGAGGGACGTTCCATTCAGATTCTGACCCCGAAACATACGAGCTTTTACGCAGTTGCGTTTAATTCTCTTATCCAGGAAACGCCTCTTCATGTCCTGAGGGTCGCGCCTGTGGTTATTTCTTTTGATAGCTTTGAGTGATTTCATTAATCATGTTCTTCAAATATATGTTACCTAATTCAAACAAATTAATTAAATTGCTTTTGGAAATGTCTAAACTGTATTATAAAAGATGGGAATGCTTGGAAGTCGAAGAAAATACACATTTCTGATGGCATTAATGTTGAAAAGAAATTTGGTATTGACTTTTTTCCATACCTTGGTTTTCATTACATCTTAAATATAACATGAACACGTTTTCAAATTAAACTTTCACGAAACTGAAAAACTTTAAAAAACAAAAAACTTTCAAAGGACTTATTAACGTGATTATTGGATATGTTGAATCAGTAAAAAAGTATCGGTAAGGGAATCTGAGTGACATCACATTCCCAGTCTATGGAAAAAAAGTTTCCGTAGTCAGAAATATAGCTATGTCTATTCACAGCACGATTGGGATTTGGGAGTTTCAAGAGAAAATACTTAACATAAGTTTCACAGTGAACTCATTGAAGTTATAACAAAGGCAATAAGAAGAGGACGTTTTTTACTTGCGATTATAGTACTATAAGGCAATTTATGCATTCGTCGAAAAAAAAAAAGTTTTGAGATAACAATCAAACATGACATTACGATGATAGCGAAGACGAAAAAAGATGGTCTAAAAATTCTGTCCGTCTGTATGTCTGTCTGTCTGTCTATCTGTCTGTCTGTCTGTCTATCTGTCGGCCTGTATGTATAGACACTTACATCCCAAACGTGTGGGCCGAATTGCTTCAAACTTGGTATATAGAGTTTTTTAGGTATTGTACAGAGGGGAAATTGAAATTTTTTTTAGCTCAAATAATAACGGTACATGCCATATAACCGTTACGTTAAGGCTTATTTTTATCGAAAACAGCTCTAACGATTTTTATTTAAAAAATTAGTGTAACTTTTTAGGTACGAGTAATCATATGGCTGAAATTAAAGTTTTAAACAATGTCTAACAACCGTACTTTCCATAGGCCCGTTTTGTTTGCTTTTGACTATCTCGAAAACAGTTCAACCGATACTTTCAAAATTTTACAAATATAGGTACAGGGTGATTCACGAGCGTTGTGCCAAAAAGCTAGAGCGTGTAGGTTAAGTTGAGACAAGAAAACAATCGTATAGGAGGGGGGTCTATTCCTCTCCGTTTAGCCGGGAGGGGCAATTTTCTGAAAAATTGACTTGTTTTGTAAAAAAAAATATTAAAAATCAACGACTTCGTTTGCAACACCGTGGTATACCTTTTTGGAAAGCCAAACACTTCTTCTTTCATTTCGTTTTTAAATAAAATTGTTTCAACGAATAGTTTAAGAAACATAAATTTTCAAACTCAAAATTCTGAAAAAAAATTTGAAAAAATTTTAAAACTAATTTTTTTCAAAATTTTACGTAATTAAGTTTAATTTTTGTTCTCAGAATTCAACGCTCGCATTAATCTTTAATCCAACACTGAAAACCGTATGGCTCTACGACTTTTTGTTGCCAAGGTATTCAAAAATAACCGAACCTACTTCTTCACAAAAACACGAAAAAGTTGGCTAAATGATCACTTGTGCCATCCCGTAAGGCTAGGTTTTCTTGTTTTTGCGAAGAAGTAGGTTCGGTTATTTTTGAATATCTTGGTAACAAAAAGTCTTAGAGCCATACGGTTTTTTGAAATTTGAAAAAAATTAGTTTTAAAATTATTTTTTCAAATTTTATTCAAAATTTTGAGTTTGAAAATTTATGTTTTTTGAACTATTCGTTAAAACAATTTAATTTAAACCTGAAATAAAAGAAGAAGTTTTTGGCTTTCCAAAAAGGTATAACACGATGTTGTAAACGAAGCCGTTGATTTTTAATATTTTTTTTAACAAAATAAGTAAATTTTTCAGAAAATTGCCCCTCCTGGCTAAACGGGGGGGAATAAACCCCCCCCTCCCATACGATTTTTTTTCTTGTCTCAACTCAACCTACACGTTCTAGCTTTTTGGCACAACGCTCGTGAATCACCCTGTATAGGTGAAGGTAGCCTTATTTATACTGCATACCGATATTTAAAAAAAAAAATATTTTTTTGTATTTTTAAAAGCATTTTTAAAAACAAAATTTAAAAAATAATATTTTGAAACAGCTTGTTAATTTTTTTTCAAAAATTATAAGTAAATGTATTTTCTGAATACCTATGAACTGGTTTTTTTTAATAAAAAAAAAAAAAAGAAATTTAAAGTTTTCAAAAAAAAAAATATTTCCTCAAAAACCGCCCTAGTATTTTTTTTTTTTTTAGAATTTTGAAAAATTTAAATTTAAAATTTCAAGCCCCAGACCGCTATCACACAAAAGAGCGAGTTCGTGCTTCCCAGTCGTCGAAAATAAAATTCCTGCGTAAAGCAAACTATTAATGATGTAGTTAGCACTGCTCGTATATTTAAATATACACGAGAACTTCACTTGGGTATCAAAAAAAAAAAAAAAAATTTAAATCAAATCAAATCCTTACATTATCAAAATAAAATGATCTAGCCACAAACTACATATTCAAACGAAGCGTAAGTATAATTCTCATATCTGGACAGGTGCTCATGTAACACATTTGCGTCTCCTAAATAAATAAAATGCACGACTGGGTCGCACGAACTTGCTCTTATGATAAGCAATTGCGTAGTGGGTGGCTGCATATATGGATATTAAAAAAAATTAAATAATTTCGAAAATTCTTTTATTTTTTAAATTAGTTTAAGAGTTTTCTCGGAAAAACTAAGTATGCAATAAAATTTCAAAGCTATACGGCAATCTAGGAAAAAAAAATATTGAAAATCGTTCGACCAGTTTTTTTTTAAAGGTTATTTTTGAAAAACTTTTTCAAAAAATATTTTGAAATTTATTTGAGTATGCAAATATATGGCAATCTGTAGTTTACATTTGAAAATTAATTAAAAAAAAAAATCAATATACCCGTTTCCAACATATTTCGAAAACCAAAAATTTTTTTGAAAAAATTATAAAAAATCAAAAAAAAAAGTTTTTGAAAATTTTGAAATAACCTATTAATACAATTAGGAATGACTTCCTGTGGACAAAATTTTATTGAAATCGAATGTATAGTTTACGAGAAAATTTTATTTGAAAATACTGGTTTTATGAGAGGCCGTTATTAGAAAAATTTTGAAAAAAAAATTCTAACCAAAAGATAGATTGTCTTGCAAAAATAGCATTTTGAAAGTTTTATCAAAATCGTTAGAGCCGTCTTTGAGAAAATTAATTTTTGTCTTCAAGATTGTATGGCAGGTGCCGTTATTTTTGGACCTAGAGCAAAAATAAAAAATACGTTCCGAGGGACGGCCAAATAAATTCTAAATACCAAATTCGAAGCAAATCGGCCCACCAGTTCAGCCTCCAGAGGCGCGAACAGACATACAGACAGACAGACAGACGGACGGAATTGTTATCTCAAATTTTTACTTGCGATTATAGGTACTATAAGGCAAGTTATGCATTCGTCGAAAAAAAAAGTTTTGAGATAACAATCAAACATGACATTACGATGATAGCGAAGACGAAAAAAGATGGTCTACAAATTCTGTCCGTCTGTATGTCTGTCTGTCTGTCTGTCTGTCTGTCTGTCTGTCTGTCTGTATGTATGTATAGAGACCTACAGCCCAAACGGGTGGGCCGAATTGCTTCAAACTTGGTATATAGACTTTTTTAGGTATTGTACAGAGGGGAAATTGAAATTTTTTTTTTAGCTCAAAAAATAACGGTACCTGCCATACAACCGTTACGTTAAAGCTTATTTTTCTCAAAAACGGCTCTAACGATTTCGATTTAAAAAAATCAGTGTTGGTTTTTAGGTACGACCAATCATATGGCTGAAAAAAAAATTTTAAAAAATGGCTAAGAACGGTACTTTCCATAGGACCGTTTTTTTTTGCTTTCGACTAACTCGAAAACGACTCAACCGATTCTTTCGAAATTTCACACACATATAGCTGTAGGTAGCTCAATTTGTATTGCATACCAATATTTTTGAAAAATATTTTTTTGTATTTTTAAAAGCATTTTTAAAAAAAAATTTAAAAAATTAATATTTTGAAAACTGCTTATTAAATTTTTTTCTAAAAATTTTAAATAAATATATTTGCTGAATACCTATAAATTGGCGTTTTTAAATTTTTTTTAAAAATTTTGTTCAAAAAGTTTTTCAAAAAAAACTTTTTTTCTCAAAAACCGCTCCACAGATTTTTATAAATTTATTCTCATAAATTCAAATTTACCCAAGAAATAAAATGGCGTACTTTTTTTTCAGCTCAAATTAGTTTAAGTATTTATTTAAGAATTTTGAAAAATTTATTTTTATCAAAATCTCAAACCCTTAGACCACTGTCACACATTAGAGCAAGTTCGTGCGACCAAGTCGTGCATTTTATTTTTTCTGCACGAATCCATAACTTGCCTTATAGTACCTATAATCGCAAGTAAAAAGAGCCTTAAAATTGATAGCTGAAAGGACTATGTGGATGTAATTTTTTCAGTTGAATGTCGCCGTACTGCCTCAGCTTGTTTTATAGGAACTTCTATATACAGAGCTCCAGCAAAATAGTCAGATGAATTCATCCCCGTATAATATGCATCGCTAGGAATGCCCATCAATTTACCCTCGAGCTTAACTTCGGACGTACTGTTATAAGTATAAGAACTCTTTTTATAGCCGCACTACTAGAATGTGGAATGATTTGCCCAGCTCAATTTTTCCCTCCCATTATGACATTCAAAACCAATGTGCATCGTTGTCTTCTTTTATCTATAATCCAACCTTCCTGAACGCTCACACTGTGTTATACTTCATAAAAGGGTATAAAGAACCCTTGAGTGCGGGTAAATTAACAGCTGTGTCTTTCTGTAACCAAATATACTCCTGCGAATAATTCGTCAACTGCAAATAAAACTGTGAACACACTAAGCAGCAAACTCAATCAAATGTGCACCCGCCTGTCATCGCACGATTGTATTTCATGTTTAAAATGTTTTCCCTATGTTTGAGCTGAGATTGTAATCTGTAATCGACGTCAGCATCATTTGTTGCCAAGTTG
This sequence comes from Platycheirus albimanus, assembly GCA_916050605.2. Taxonomy (NCBI): domain Eukaryota; kingdom Metazoa; phylum Arthropoda; class Insecta; order Diptera; family Syrphidae; genus Platycheirus; species Platycheirus albimanus. The sequence continues at coordinate 5,254,921 of OU696696.1, read as the reverse complement.
CCTCGGTGTCTCCCCCACAGCCCTCATATGCTCAATTTTAATTGTGAAACTATGGAGTGGTGTACAGTGATTGTGGGACACGTCAATGCCACTGCATCGGCACTAGGATCATTACAATGCCATGCCCAAAAACAGGGCAGCAGGTTGGTTCGGACCATTGCAATGGTGCCGTCCAATAATCAAAAAATTAAACAATAGTTTTGCTTCCTTCTATCGCCACTGTACGCAATACAAGAGAGCCATACTTCGATGGTCAACACCGAACATAAAAGAAGCAAATGGAAGGACAGTGAAAAATTGTTCCTTGAGTGCTGAACTGTGATCAGCACAACAAAAAAATCCCTTTGCCTCTGACGGTGCGTGTTGTAGCACTTGACTCGAACTGCCCTAGTCCTTGGCATTGGGTGTTGGCGACATACCGAGGCATAGCGAGGTGAAGTGATATATTCGAGTCTATATTCGTATCACTAAATGTCTGCGGTTCTGCTGCTGTGGTTTCTGAGAAATGGAAAGTGTACGATGCACATCCCAATTGTACGAGAACATGGTGGGCGCCTTGGATTTGAACTGGTATGGTGGAACCATCCTTTCAACTTTTAATGCTGATTTCGGTAACCTGCTCTTCAATTTTGTATTGCATAAAAAGGTGATGGTTGTAGGAAGCTTCTGACCTTGGTTAAAAATTTAAGTTCAATTCTTGTTAGGTAATGTGGAATTGGATATTGTTTGCAAATACAAGAAATAAGTAAGTGTGTAGTAGTGAAAACAATATGCATGATATGCCACCAAGGTTAGATGTGGTTCTATAAGATCTCAAATGTCTTTATCTTTGTAAATGGGTTGGGGTCAAAATTCTGGGTGCATAAAAATTCTGTTTTTCATAAATCTGTTTAAAGCAATTCTGCAAATAATAAAATAAGAGCGAGTTATAAGTATATTAATATTGACCAAATAAAAATACTCAAACAACTTCTTACATATGTAGGTCTTTATTCTTCGAAATCCAAATCAGAAGTGAGTACAAAAATATTCTTACAAGCTAGGTTTAAACAAGTTATGCTGTTGCTATGCGAGAGCTTTTAATTAGAGAGAAATAACATATTTAAGAGAATACAAGTATAATAATATAAAGAATAATTACTATTTACTACAGGCTAGAGATTAGATTGCTCATCAAGATTTGATGCTCTTTATTACGGTGATATTGATGAGTGGATGTTTGGTGTATGTAATTGCAGCTTCTTGCGGGACAGCTCTCTTATATTTATGATGAAGTGATGGCTTATGTGGGTGTTACAGTGGGGCACGTAACTAGCGCGCACTTTTTAACATTTTCCAAACGATTATTTTATTATTTGCAGAATTTAACTGCGACGGTATTCATCGAAACTTCTTGTTGGCAACATCTTCTTGAACATGCAACGGGAATTAATGAGATTATTCGTAATATAGATCTCTCTCTTTTTTAATAAATTATAAAAGAAATTATTTGAAGTTTTTGTTTCTTAGTATAAATTAACAGAATTTTGAAAAGCAGAGTTTTGTTTTCCAGAATAAAAAAAAAAAAACAGAATTTTGAAAAACATATTAAATCAAACAACACAAAAGGAAACAGAATTATAAGAAACAGAATTTTAGAAACAGAATTTTGACTGGATCCCTTTGTAATATACATCCTTTAACTGGTTTCCACTCTTCCATTTGTAAAAGTATTTTTGCTTTATAATTGCCAATGAACATAAATTGTTAACGGTAAGTGTGTCATAAAAAAAAAAAAAAAAAAAAAAAAAAAAAAAAAAAAAAAAAAAAAAAATTATTAATGAAAGAAGTCGTGCTATACATTTTTCCAAGAATCTGCAATTTAAATAAGAAATAAATAATGCATTTATTGCTCTCATTTGAAACATTATCTATCATTCCTTAAAGGACTTGAAACAGACGAATAAACGGTTGTGTAGCATTTTTATCTAATGACATCTACACTTCTACAACCGGAGTGACCATAGAATGTGCCTAAATCGGATCAAGAGTTCTCTGTTTGTATTTGTTAGAAAGGCACGAGTAGAGACAAAACAGAAGTACAATAGCACACATAATCACTTTTCGAACAGAAGGCTCTGTATCAGTTTTGTCCTTGCTATTTCGTTAATTGTGTTCTCAAATCTCTGCTGCATAATTTCAACAATGTTTGTGCTTAGAAAAGGATGAAATCTTATATAATCTTTTCAGGACTTAAACTATTCGTCTGAGTGTTGGTTTCAATTTCACTTTTGGACATCTGCAGACTGCAGAGCCAAAGTATTTTGCAGTGTCTATCCGTTCTGAACAATAATGATTTTCTATCATGCTTCATGCCAATTTAAAAAGTTTTAATGTGGGAAATACATTTCACCAAAAAATATGGCTACTTCTCTCTCCATCCAATCCTTTCGGGCTTTTGACTTTAGCAGTCACCACGTTCTACGAATTTTCATTGAAATCCTGTTTAAGCGGCTTTTTTTCAAATGGTCTAATAGAAATGACAGACGTCTTATATCCATTAGAATCCAAATTTATTGACTATTTTCGAAAAACGGCTTCAACGTCAACCGAAAATTCTAAAAGTGTACTTCCGCCATTTAAAATCAGGAGTCTATTGTTCTCCCAATAACACCAGCGGATTTCTTTTTTTTTTGTCAAAAGTTTGGCTAATTTAAAATTTATTTTTTCAAGTGCACATCTCAGCGACAATAACTCCCAGTTCATACCCCATGTGGTGTATCTCAGGGTAACTCCAGAAGTTGGCAGTATCTGGCAGTAAGAACATTTTACTCTGCGGTTATAACCAAATCCAGCTAGAAGGACAAAAGCAACAACCGGAAGTCAGTAACCAAGCTGTCAAAGATTGTTTGGTTTTCATTTTGTTTTATGTCGCCAAGGTGACGGGGATTTAAGGCAAATGGTATTCCTTTCGATAAACAAATCTGCAGCTGGTTCGGGTAAGCATTAAATGCCAATGTCGTCGTCTAGACAATGCTGTGTGATGCTTTAGGTAAACGCACTCAGATGCTCAATGCAATGTCTGGCTCCAGATACTTTCATCGTCGTCGTATTGGTATAGTTTATTGTTCGAGTATGCTCGGAGCGGAATTATTTTTTCCTTTTATTTTATCGTGGGCGGCTGTATCTTTTATATTTTTTTAATTTTATTGTTTTATTATTGAATGGAACACATTATGCTTTCTGCATTTTCGTTTTCAGTCATTGCATTTGTATGGGCACTTTCGTGGGATAAATGTTTGCATGACTCTGCTTATGTTGTGAATTAAGTATATTTCAGTGAGACCAAACGAAACGATTTAAATATTTATATATATTGTACAAAAACAATGGAATTTGTCATTTACATTTTTAATTCGGTTAAATGGAGCGAACATGTTTAATTGGTCACATGAATTTACATTTTTAATAAGAAGAAGTTGTTGGTGTGAGAATTTATTTGTTTGCATTGAAGAAAACTCAAAACAGCTGGTTATTAAATTTAATCAGAGATAATTATTATATTGGGTCAGAAATTTTCATCAGTTTTGCAAAATTAATCCGTCCAAGCTTCTTAAACTATTCTCTTCCACGCTTCTGTATCTGCTTCAATCAAATGATGCACAAACAGAGATTGTAAAACAAAAGATTACACTAGAGGTAGACATAATATATCGGAGATGGAGACTAAAAGGATATCTTACTTCTTACCTTCTTCCATTTTGACGAGTTTCTCAATAAGCTTCATGTGAACATAATAACTCATTTGCTAAGTCTAAGAATTGTTGTGTGGCAATTGCGACTTTTTGTGAAATAGCTATTTATATCCCTTCTGTGTTAAATTACATTTTCACTTGGTATCACTGCTTGTGAATGTCATCATATTAGTTTTATTTATTATTGTTCTTAAAGCTTAAATTCCAAATACAAGACACTTCCCTCAGATGTATGCTTTCACAGATATTTTGTAAAATCAAGGCGGCCAGTTAAATTCACTATATCCTAAAGAAGAATTTTCAAATACTAAAAACACAATTTTTCATTGAAACAATCTTTCCATCGGGCCATTCCAGTGCAGAACACTTCGGTGTCCTTTAAATTTATCACTTTAATGTTCACAATCACAAGCACATCCTTGTCGACCGGAAAATCAAAATATGCATTTCTAAATCCGACTGAATTAAATCCTAAGTGACACAAACGAAAGACCGAACATAAATCACACAGAAAAGAATTATTTCTAAAGGAGATTGGATATACCAACCACCATAACTTCTGGAACACAATTTCCAGACTTCCTCCTTCGGCAACTGAATGAATTGGACACGTATTTTTCTTGCTTTACTTAACTCACACAAGCTTAAGCAACTTGAGTTTGCAAATACGAGGAAGGAAAACGAGATTAAAAGGATGTGCTTTTATTTTCTAGAGCATCGTTGGTGCGGGGCGTATTAACTTCTGTGTTTTATGTTTGCGTTTAACATTACTTAATTATTTTTTTTTTTGCTCGAAGAGTCATGAATGCTGGACATAAGAAAAAGTTATGGTAAAGGATTTTCCAATAAGAAGTGATATTTTGATGATCACTTTTGAAGCTGACATTTGATAAGTAGAAACTACGCCATTAATAAAAATGGAATGATACACGCTTCAACAACGCTGTATCGAATCGCATGAGTCCTGGTAACTCTGCATTCGATGGTCACATATGTATAAGAAGGTATAATAAAACGTAAATAAAATTTAACGTTAGAACTTAACGAAAGAGTGCTTGTTCTGCGAACAAGCACGAGTGAGTGTGAGAGTTAGTCTTAAGCAGGATTTTGAACCGAGAAGGAATAAATGTGCTAAGTAGTTTTTTTTTTCATAATATTTTTTCCACTCTAAATTATCGTGTTTTATTTCTTTCCACATATTTATTAATTGATCTCGATTATACAGTCCATTTGAGCTACGATACAAACGCATTGAAATCATTAAAATTCACTATAAAAATGGTGAAAATTTGGCAGAGGTGGTTCGCAAAACTAAAACATTTTTTTGTCGTCGTTCGTGTAGCACCATGTCGGACCGCAATTCAGAAAATGGTGGAGAAGTTTGAGTTGTTGGGACAAGTTAGCGATAAGAAGACTAAAACCAGATTGCGCTATCAAAAGATGATTAATAATTTTGTATGGGCGGAAGTGGATGGTATTGATCTGGACAACGTTTACTTTTAACAAGACGGCGCTACGTGACACACAAGCAACGAAACCACCGATCTTTTACGGTAAAAGTTTCCGGACCGTGTTATCTCTCGAAGAAGTAATCAAAATCGGCCACCGAGATCATGTGGTTTAACACCTTGCGACTTCTTTCTTTGGAGCCATGTAAAAGATTAGGTCTACGCCAACAGCCCAGCGTCGTCGATGCAATATTAATGACAGCATACTTTCCTCTTTACATTGAAAAAAACATCCCATCATTTATCTAAAAAAATGCCATTTTTCTTTGAATATCAAAATATCACCTAACAGCTCACACTGGAAAACCTGTATTTGAAATGTGAGTGATCTTATCTAAATAATTTTGTTAGTTTAATCATTTTTTTTACAAATTAGGGTAGGTATCTAAGATTGAGAAAACTTAATTATTCAACGAAAAAAAAATCTAACAATCAAATCACGATGATAGAGACGCCCAAAAAAGTGGGTCCGACAATTCTGTCCGTCTGTCTGTCCGTCCGTGTGTCTGTATGTTTGTATAGTTCCTACAGCCTAAACGGCTGGATCGATTTCCTTCAAACTTGGTACATAGTATTATTATGACGTCCTATAGAGAGGGTTTTTTGAAACTAACGGTACCTGCCATACGATTTTTAGTGAAAAATTAATTTTTCTCAAAAACGGCTATTACGATTTAAATAAAACTTTCCGAATAGTGTTTCCTGTGCAAACTTTATGTTTTGGATCAAATTGATTTTTTAGGAAAAGTCTTATAACAGTACCTCTCATAGGACCGGTTTTTTAAATCAGATTTTCTCGTAAGCCACTCGACGGATTTCGATGAAATTTTTAATTTAGAAGCCCTTTTAAAGACAATAAAATAATTTTCTTAGATTTTTGAAAAAAAGTTTTTTTGAGTTTTCAAACGGTTCAAGCACTTTTTTTTTAATTTCATTTTTCTGATAAAAAACTACAAAATGCTAGAAGTTGGCATACTCAAAAAAAAAAAAAAAATTGGAATATATTTTGGAAAAGTTTTTCAAAAAAAACTGTTTTTTGAAAAAAACTCGTCGAACAATTTTTCTTCATTTTTTTCAAAAAACGTTGTAACTATTGATTTTTAAGTGATCAATAAAATTTCATATACTTAGTTTTTTCCCCGCTTTTTTTTAAATCTCAAACCCCAAGTCCAATGTCTCACATTAGAGCAAGTTTGTCGGACCCAGTCGTGCAATTTATTTCTTCTATGAAGCGACCTGTCTTTATTATTAGTAAGTCTATGGTATAACGAAGGCTGAAACCTTTATTTAATCTTGATTTCAAGAAAATTTTATAATTATGTTCCCAACCTCGCAACTATTTTAAATCGAATAGTGAGTCCAAGCAGGGAAGCAGAGTACCGCACCTTTACCCACATCACTTTCTATGTATTTCCGTCATTCTTTCTTTTTTCAGTCTTTCTTTCTGTCTTTTTTCTGTCATTCTGTTTTTCCATTGTTCTGTCTTTCTTTTTTAAGAATAAGTAAGGAAATAAGACATATCTTTATAAATTTGTATGTGGTCCTTAATTTGATCTTCGTTACTGTGCTTTTGCAAAATTTTACTATAACATAATAGGCATGATCGATCATACTGCCAAAGCAGTATTCCATGCCGTACTGTTTATTCAATCGGGCACTACATCGAATATTAGAGTTGGTGTCGAAAAACTTAAAACTTTTGAATAGTTAAAGTTAGCAATAAAAAACCAACCGTTTTTTGTATATCTTATATATTTTTTTTTATTCATCAAACAGAGAAATTATTTCCTTACAGACTATAATAGAATTAATACAATATTAATACAAAATGTAGACTTTTATAATATTAATTAAGATAGACAACAATATCTACAAAAAAAAAATTCAATATTTAATAGTTTGAGAGTTCACAATGTTTGATACATATTTTGTAAATAGGTACATAAAAATTTCCCAAAATATTAATTCTACTACAAACACAGTTGAACAATATCGGTGACCGGTACATCATTTTAAAGTTACACATTTAGTTTAAAGTTTGGACACATTTGAATGAAGAGAGTTTTGTCGAACTCCTGATCGTTCGTTACAAGTAAACGTAGTCTGCAAACAAAAGAAATAACGAAAAAAAGAAAACTATCGGGAAAGCATTGTTGAATAATAAAAAAAAGTAATGGCTCTACATGACTGCCCTGAGGTACACCAGATGGAAGATGGAACACTGATATTTTCAGGAATGTTTTGAATTTTTGTATAACAATTCAGAGGTTGAGAGTGAAATTACAATGAAAATATGTTTAAATGTATAAACATTAAACATACTATGGTTAACCCGAACAAACTATTTCCCAGATACAAATTCATGTTGAAACTCTGATATATAACTTTTTAATTGAAAAGAAAGTTTTTATACACAATTATTACAACCAATTTGGGCAGAACAAAGATCTAACTTATAGGTCTATAATAGGTTGTACTCGTATATACATAGTTTTATTTTATTCTTAAGTTTTATGTAATAACATTTTTAAGCTACAATTAGTTTTGTTAAATTTAATTAAAAACAATGTTCTGGCATTATCATGTAGCTCAACGCTCAAAGCCGACTCCATCTTTATTTTAAAGAAAAGTCACCAGTAAACCAGCCATTTTAAAATGCATTCCATCACTTAGATCCGTATATTGATTGTTATTGGTACGTGTATTTTCTGCAATCATAACATACGGATGGACAAAATTAGTGATATCGTTATGTTACTTATTATATTATTAAAATAAATTAAATTTTTCAAATGGGTAATTATGTTTATTAAAGAGTTTTGAGCTAAATCAGCCGAAAAAACATACCTTAATCGTCATTATGATGCTTTCGATCCGACATTGGATGTGTTTTGTTCCATCTGTTGCATTACATTTAGTTCCATCCACTTAACGCAAGTATGACGGAGGCGATCACAAGGAAAGTTGACTTTCACTGGAAGTAATGTTATGGTTCTTAGTTTGGCGCAAGTCTGAGAGCAGCCTAGAAATAAAGGGATGATCCTAAAATAATGCTATAATAAAAAAATAAAACGCTATAGTAAAAATCAGAAAAATTAAGAAAAATGCAAATTCGATGCTGACCGAAGATTTAATCATTTGTAGAGGATGAGAGAGTTAAGTAGTTTCAAATTAAAGTCACGCTTTGACACACATTTTGTTACAAGAGTGAGCAGAAAGATATAACGTAGAGAAGAGAAAACAGAGCAAAAACTGTACAAAGAAAGACAAGAACCTGAGATTTCTGGATAAAATCACTTAAGAAAAATCACTGTACGTAAGGCTTTTGTAGATTTTGGCGTTTGGTTGGGTAACTAAAATGAATCTGCAGATCTCTTATTCATCTTTCATCAATTCCAAAAAATTTACTAATTATTATCTTAACTTCACTGTCAAAGTCAACTCTCGGCGTACATTTCAATAACATTCAATAATGCATATAGACAAACAAATATTGTGCTCCCAATGTAACGATTCGGGGAGCTTTAAAAAGTCGATATAAAAGAATATGATGATGATGCTGATGATGAAAGAAAGAAAAGTAGCTGCTAACTTTTCCAACTAATTGTAAGTCATGATAACTTTATTTCAAACTTTTCTTTAATGATGGCAGTTGAATTGAATAATAATTATTTTCCAGTTTCCACTGTCCATTCAAAAAATAATAATCAATGCCTTCGAAATTAAGCTTTTTCATAAAATGAGGGATACAATTTTGTTCGCAAGCTGATTTCCATCAGAACTGAAATGCACTGGATAGTTTAACTAACATATTCATATAATGAATGCCATCGACACAGGAAGTATTTTAGGAAACTGTTTTTTGGCATCTTAGGAGCACTTACAAAGCTTAAGATGATTTTGAAGCAATTTTATAGTGTTCTTATACGTTAAACCACGGCTAGGGCAGATATTTGAATTATATTAATAGAAAATATTAAAATTGCACGGTTTTCATTTAAGACCTACTTTCGGAATCGAAACAGATTCACCTTCGAAAAAAAAACTTTCTTTAAAAAAAGTAAATAAAAACGCATATACTCGTATATCTATTACATAAAGTGGTTTTCGCTGTTATAAAGTTCTACAAGTTTGAAAAAATAACCTTTCCGCAAATAATTCACCAATCTTGCATCATGTTTCTCATAATACCAATCTATTGACTTTATTTTAATGTTTGATCTCAATGAAAGGACATGACTTTTTCTGCTAATGATATTGATATAGATAGAAACTATTGAAATAAAACTGAACAAACAATAATTGTTATTGTTATTGAACTAACATAGTAATGTAACAAATCATATAATTCCATGGACGTCGAATAATAGAGACATAATCAATATAAAGAACAATGAAGAATAATAAAAGGATAATGGCTTTGGCTGGATAATGGTAGCTGTTTGAAAGAAGTTTATAAAAGTGTATAAGACAAGTTAAGTTCTTTTAGTCATTATTGTAACTTTTATTATATAAGAATCAATTGATAGGGCAAAAACATCAGACTTCTGAGGAGCGTTGGTTGATTGCTTTTTTTAAATCCTAAAGTGTAAGTAATAGTCTGATTCTTTATGTAGCCTGAGGGGCTAAACCCCTTACATAAATAATTTGTTTTTCTCATTGAAAGTTGGTGGTTTACTTATTTTTATTCCTTTCCATACTAACTCTCAATATAAGTATGCATTTGGTCAGTGGAATAATGTATGTTAAGGTGCTATACATCCTGGGTATAGCACCTTAACATAATGTCCTTGGTTATCACCTTTTCTTATGTGATAGTCCGTATGGTTTTAAGGGTCAGGGCTAATCATTTATGGGCATTAAAGTATATTTGATTATGTTAATATTTTGCCACGGAAAATTGCTTATAGCTTATCCTCTAATTAAATTTTTCCTCAAAAGGGTTTCACTTTTGTTTTTGGAAAATTAAAGTTAAAATTAAACATCGCACGTAGTTTGTTAAAGGTAATTTTGAAACTGAAATATTAAAGGACTCTGTTCTATTTTGTTAGTTCTTGGATAAAACTCTTCGATAAGTCATTACTCAAAAGAATTACAGTCCGAAATTACAAAATGTATTTTAGTAAAAGAAGAAGTGGCTTATTATATGACTAGCAAAAAGTGCCCGGCGTTGTCCGGGCACCCGAGTTAAGTCTTTTCATGAAATATCTTTTAAATGAAATTAAAAACCAAGAAATAATTGACGCATTATATGTGACGCATGGTATGCCGCCTTATTCATCTACCATCTACCATTACCCATTTACCATTGGCATCCATCCACAATCCTACATCCTATCCATCTACCAACCTATCCATCTACCATCCCATCCATCCACCATCTACAGGTGGCGTTATGTGACGGTCGGATGGCGACTACATTGTGTTCCTGGCCTATATGTATAGAGCAGCTGCTGTACAAACAGCGAATAAGAAAAAAAGGAAAAGGAGAAACGTCAAAAATATTTGAGAAATATAAAATTTCTCATGATAAATCTAAGAGGTATGTTCAAATATTATTAAATTAAACCTATTTAAAATAATTTATTTTTTAATTTAAATAGCCTATAACCTGGCCAGTGAATGGGGGAAGATCTTGGAATAAACTGCATTGCGAGGTAAGTGGTGTGTCGTCAGTTTATCTGCCATATACAGACAAACCGACACACAAACAAAATTACTCTTTTACTCTTACTCTTCCCAGCGTTTAAACTCGCAGTTCGAAATTTTATTGGATGATTGTACTTTTGTGGGTCAAACCACATTGTTTCTATATGGTGTATACATTTATACAAAAATTAATTTCGTTTATATACCCACTGTTAGATTGAATTTTTAACTGTGAACGTTTAAGATAAGCTTTCCATGATTTCAAACTATTTTTAAAGATCATATAAAATGTTATCAAACCACAAAGATGTTGAAATTATAAATATTTGGAGGAGCTTGCAGCAGCGGATATTTTAATAAATTCAGAAAAGTTTTCTTACCTTACATTATCAACATAGAACTTTTCTAATAAAAAAAAAAGAATACAGGGTTAACAGGAAATTCAAATTTTTAAAGCAACCCTATAAGCTATCTGCTTTAATTTTTAAACTTTACAGTATGCAGTTAGATTATTTGCACTTCCTAAACAAGACAAACAATCGAATAAATTTTTTTTTTTTTTTTTTTTTGTTAATAGCTGTAATTTGTTCCAAGAATAAATTATTGTTTTGCCGGGCAATTATCTTAATGTCCTAACGTTTTTCTTTGAAAGAAGTAATAATTTTTAAAACTTTTTAATTCAAGAAAAGATATCATAAGGCCCTGAGAAAAGAGACAATGAAAGGAAACCCATAAAAAGGGATAACCGCATATAAACGCAAACTTTTTTAAAATGCATGGAAAAAATGTTTAATTTTTAAGGAAATCCTTATTACATTCACTTAAAAAAAATTCGATTTAACAGAAAAAGGCAATAATGAAAGAGAGAACAAAATCATAAGACCAAGTTACATAACATTTCCAAATTGAGTGGATTAAAGTGATGCTGTATCCTAAATGACAAAAATAGTGATTGTCATCGGATCGTTGTCAGATAGATTTGAACCAATTCCAATTTAAAACAAGCTCATTTCATTAATAATAAAGCAAATAACTAACATACCAATCACGAAGACTTTGTAGCACCATCTGTTTAGGAGCGGATACATTTCGAATCAGAAAAGTTAAATTTGTATTCCCTCTGCCTATTATCATGCGCTGATGAGTGCCACTGAAGGCACAAAGTTTTTCAAATACCCCAATGGACTATTTATTAACCAACTTTTCAATAGCAAAATAGCCACTTCTTATTAAAATAGCCAAAAGTTGGGAAGCCTCGCGGCACGAAATCGCTGATGATGCTGATTATCATAAAAAAGAATTAAGAATATAAATTCTAAATAAACGCTTTACTTAAATAATCAGGTAAATGCGAGTCCTCATTATAAGATAAATATTTGGTTTTTAAAAAAACAATTCAACCAGAGCTACATTAAATGTAGACAAAAGTAGGTCGTAGTACTAAACGGGAAGTGAAATACGAAAAGTATCCTAATATAATTCTGAAATGAAAACAAAATGAAGTGCACGATTGGATCTGACGAACTTGTTCTAATATGTGACGGTGCAGCGTGCAGGTTACAGTGGTAACATTGAGTGGGTTGGGTTGTTGAGTATGTATCCATTATGGATTATTTAAGAAAAGGAAAACTAATAACGAAGAAAACAAGGGCTGTTATCATGAACGCCTTTAAACCTCAGCTAGAAAATGCCGTCCCAGAGTTTAGAGGTCAGTGCAAGAAAAATATTCAAAGAACATTCAAACGTAAAAGGACCGTCTGAATCTTTAGTATGTAGGATTCTTAAGGTGTTTCTTAGTTTTATGAAAGATATGAATGACTGCACAATATTTTTATTTAGTAGGTAAACCTCGATGAAACTTAAAACAATTACTATTGATAACTAATAATAAAAAATCTTGTCTTGTTACTTTAATTAAAATTGCTTTAAAACAATATCATGACTCCTTGAATTTAAACAAAAGCTCCACAAATACCCTTAACATCTAAGGGCAGACACCGTCTGCGTCTATTGGATAAGCTCATTTCATAAGATCTTATGCTTTTTTGAAATACTTTCAAACTTTAAGTGGGGATAAAAGAAAATGTCGATACAAAATTACTTATTAATAATAAGTTATTATCAATCAATCAAGACAATAAAATTCAGTAAAAGCGAATGAAGTCAAACTTTTCGCTTGGATGGATCTTTAACTTAGGGGTTCTTTATTTTTATCTGCTTTAGGTATCTAAAGGAAAACCATACATACAGCGATGCGCTATTGGGAAAAATTTTGTCTGCAAAGATTGTGTACCTTTCGAAGTGGAAAGTATAATATTTAGAAAAAAAAATTAACGAATAAAAGTTCAGGCGTACATATTTAAGAATATTTAGTTTTTGAGCAAACAGTCATGTTACTAACGTTCATAACTCGAAGAAGGCTTGTTCAAAGTTTTTTAAAGCCCATTAGTTAATAAATAAAATGACCTTCCGGTTAGCATAAATTTCCTGTAAGGTATTCTGGATAATTGCTTGGGTAGATTAGATATACATAAATGTTTCAACATATATATTTTTATATTTCGCCCCCTTCCAATTATCTTGACAGTTAGTACCAAATCTTACAGTTTTTATTGTTGAATTTGTATAAATGATATTCCAAACTCAGTTCAGCAGTAGTTATAAGAGTACTTTGTTTAACAACATCACAATGATTCTAATAAAGTAATACCAAACTTCAAACGTTTGTAGACGTTTTGAAAAAGAAAAGGTTTTAACTTACTTTTGTATTCTTAAGTTAACAAACAATTTTTTATTCCTCTTTGAGTGTACCCAAATAAATCTTTTGAAACGTCAACAAAAGCTGTGTTAAGTGGTTTTCAAAAGTTGCATGTTCTTACATCTTGTTCACCTTGTTTCCAATGTGAAAACTTTTTTATTATTTAACTACATTCCATGTAAGAAGCATTAAAGAAAATTAATTCACTCAAACTCTAAATCCACAACCACACCGCAAACATTAAAATTCTCCTTTTCCGTGCAAATACAAAAACTCAAATAGAATAAAAAAAAATAGTAAAAACTAGCTATGTTTTTAAATTTAAATTTCACATTTTTAACACTTGAATTTATGTAGAGTAGATGGAAAAAATGCCAATTTCCAAATTTCCAACAGGAAAAAAATTGTTGTCGAACGAAAATGTTTTCATTCCTTTTTGTTCTTTATTTTAACTCAAAGGAGGAAAAGAATTTCAAACATTCTTAAATCGGAGTCATAGGTTATGAAGCAAAGTGAAAAAGAACGGAATCGCTTTATACTGACGCTGTAAAAGTCTGTATATAGCAATAGTTCTCACATAACTCTCCGGCAAAAAAAAAACCCTTTAATTGAATAAAAATAACGTATACTATATTTACTCATCATATTCTCATAATTCAAGGGTGCTCCAAATTGCTAGTAGATTTGCACTTTCTTATGACCAGATTTTAGGATTCGTCACTTCCTTGCCAGAGGCAGTACTCCCAAAGTCATAGATCGAACCCAGAACATTCGGCGTGACATTCCAATCAAATGACCACTACGCCAGGGGATACTCCTCTTTTATGGTGGCATGGTGGGCGGCCGGCGGCAGCGGTGGAACGAAACCTTGTATAAATGTATATCCATTAGATGAGTACTGGAATGGTTACTAACATCCAGTGTTAATTAAAACCAATTTCAATAATAAGACCATAAGTTCCACGTGGTTTTTGTTATATCAGACACTTGATGGCACATTGGCAACTCTTGCTTTCAATAGAACCAAACAAAATGTATTAAATTATCTTGGTTGAATTGGACAAGTACTTTTCATATTCCCAAAAATTTTAAGGGCATATGTTGAGTTAATACTCAGATATTTAACTTTGCAAAATTTGTATTCGATGCCTATAAGATAATCGAAACCAATCGTCAGTACTTTAATAAATGATTAGTGTATCGTAGCTCAAATGGATTGTATAATCGAGATCAATTAATAAATATGTGGAAAGAAATAAAACACGATAATTTATAGTGGAAAAATATTATAAAAAACCACTTAGCACATTTATTCCTTCACAGTTCAAAATCCTGCTTAAGAATAACTCTCATTCGTGTTTGTTCGCAGAACAAGCACTCTTTCGTTAAGTTCTTACGTTAACTTTTATTTACGTTTAATTGTGACCATCGAATGCAGAGTTGCCAGGACTCATGCGATTCGATACAATTAGTGTGAAATTCAAAAGTTCGGGGGAGTTTTCATTAATTTATTCATTTACATATTTTGTTTGTCCTTAGTCCTTACTCATTAAGTTAAAAAAGAAAAAAAATTAATGTCTGAACTTATTCATTTCAACTGTTTTAATGCAAAATGACCCCACAAAATTACGAAAATAATTCACAAGCATCAAATCATTGACTTTGCATATTTAAATTGCGCAGACAAATGAAAAACCTTCACGAAATTGCAATTTCATTTAAAAAAATAACTTTTTTTTCAATATTCGTCATCAATGGCTTCTCTCTGGATAGATGGAACGAGAAGTGAATTAAGAGCTTACAAAAAAATCTATCCATCCACGATACCATTGTTAACAATTAATTGAGTTGCTCAACGAATTAACTCAATGAACTAATTAATTGTATTAATTCAAACTAATTAATTTCATTGAATTTTAATTAATATTCTTGTTACACATGAATGATCTCATTATGTATATAGGCGAGTAGGTTTATATTATGAATTAAAGAGGTGCAAGGGAAGTAGGCTCCTACCGTCCAAGTTCCCTTAAACGAAAAGAAAAGCATTAAATTACGATGATTTAAAATGGAATAACGTTAAATGATTGTAATGAAAATGCAACCCATTAGTGTCTCACATAGTAATGTGTACAAATTAAATAACTTCTGTTCTGTTCCTATGAAATCTAATGAAGCAGTTAGCTTTTTAAGTTTTACAATTCAATCTGCTCTATACGAAATAAATAAAAGGTTATGTTCAACTGTTTTTTTTTTTTTTAAGTGTTTGATATCGGGGTTATTTGAAACTCGACGAAACGGAAATGCGCCATGACTTTTTTAAGCAAATAAATCAAACAAAATAATATAATCGCAACAAGCCTAAGAAAGAACGATATAAAAAAAACCTTGACTCAGTATTTTATTTTCTAGCTCTCATTTTCTCCCATGCTACGTAGCCTCTCACTCTGGTCTACTAAGCATTGTACATTATCTCAAGCTAAAGCGAGTGTGCAGGCGCGTAAGTTAGTATGTTTGTTAATATACGTGATTTAGACTATAGAGCCTTAAGTTGCCAGCACTGTTTTCATTGACATCCATTTTGTCATCCGTCATGTAATTTTTTTTAAATATGCTTTGCCGTTTCATCATAAATTGACTGACGCCATTGTATATACATTTTTATAGTAATTTCATGGAACATTTTATTTTAGTTCTGAACGTCGTCAATGGCGGAGCTAGTATTGTCTTATCTACTTTACATCAAATGTCTTCTATTGTTGTTTTGGCTTCCCATAGCAGTTAAGACAAAAACCACTAAAATTACTCTCCAATCAAAGCTTGTGAACGTCGTCCATAGATGGCACACAAAACGTTCCGCTTTTTGGGAATACTATAGATTTTAAATACAATGCTGACGCCTAAACAACGCATGCAAATTGTGCAGATTTATTTAAAAAAAATTTGTCTTCGTGCTGATCACGGTTTTCTCAAAAATTACCGATAAACGACCCCAAATTCTGCAAAGAGTGCACGAAAATTGGATCTCAAATTGGACTTCATCCATCAAGAAATGGCGAGTAATTATCTTTCTAATACCTAAATAAAATTTTGTGTCTATCAACTCAATTTATTTGTTTTTATTTTATTTTATTTTATTTTATAGTTCTATGCCTTTTAAAAAAGCCTTTATAATGCCTAAGCGTCCTTTTTCGATTTAATCTTTCTTTTGCACAACCTAACCATCCAGTGTGAGTATCTGTCGATCCTATTCAAATAAAATCTTTTGTGATAGACTACTTTTAATAAGCTAATAGAACTCACACAAAAAGTTTGATCAAAAAATCCTATTTCAATTTTGTGTTAAAGCTTATCGAATTTTATTAGGATTTGTATAACTCTTCTATTTCGTCACATTTTACAATTGAGTTCTATGATTTCCTTTTGTAGATGTTGCGGTACCTTCAACAAATCTAAAATGATAGATTTGCTAATACGATTTTACAAATCACTCACTTTTACCATTTTGTGACACAATTGTATGTATACAAAACCAAAAACGAATATTGGAAATATTTTCTGCCAAATTCGATTCAATGTGTGTATTTTTCTGATTTAGTCTGGCAATGAAAAGATGGGGTGAAATAAGAGCATAGCTTACTTGAATGGATTTTGCACACAGAATGGCAGATTTCCAATCCATTCGATTGCAAACTCATAGACTACAAAATTTTGACTACGTAGATGCTGAAGAAGAATTCGAGTAGTGTATATTTTCGTAATACCAGTCAAAGAGACAGGGACATGGGACACACAAATAAGAGGGAACAAAGTTGTGGTGTTGTACAAAAGACCAAGCAGCAGCCGTATTGCGTTTCCTCGTACGTTTGGTCGATTCAAAAACATTATATCTAGCCAAGTGCACCACTAGGAGAAAGAAGCTCTCACTAAAATTAATGTAGCTTATATCTATATGGCTTACAAGAGGAAGAGATTCAATTCGATTCTAGCCAAAAGTACGACAATAAACGGAAGGCAGTGGCTAGGTGCTCCCAGCAATCGATGGTTTGTTGGATGATTTCGTTTGTCGTTGATTCAAGAAAAACAATATGCAAATAAATTGTCAGCGAGTGATTGGCTGACGTTTTGATTTTAGATTTTCATTTTATTTTGAACTAGCTGACCCGGCGAACTTCGTTCCACCAAAATTCATTAATGTATTGAAAATAATAATTCTTTCACACGCATTTAGTAAAAATCTGATATTTTTAAATTACAACTTCATTTTTATTTATGTGTAGTGTAAAGTGTATAGATTATATAAGAAAAAAAAACAAAACAGAGAGCTAGACTACGTTTGAAATGAATGACATAACTTGAACATTTAAGAAACAGATTTTGAATGTAAAAGGCGGTTACATATGGCCGTTTTTAACTATTCTGGCACCTCACCCAGCTATGTTTCCAAAGAATACAAAAAATTAAATTTATAAAAATATGGGTTTTATTAACGAACGAAAAAAAAACTACTTGACGTTTAGTAAAGTAGGTAAATTAAATGTTCAAAATATGTTTTTTTCTTCTTTTTGGCAAAGTGGGCGTAACACACAAGCTAATAAGTTCGGACTAAAAGGGATAGGTAAACACATATTTGGGCTTGTGGCTTTATCATAAGTAACATTTATTTGAAAAAAATAATTTTTATAAATTTTATAGTTTCTAAAGAAAATTGGGCGACAGCCACACCCAAAATCATTTTTTTTTCTTTCTTACACAAGCTGTTTTCATACAACAAATACCCACAAAATTGAAGGTTTTTCGATCGAATATATTTTATAAAAATAATATTGATGATTTTGTATGAAAAGTGGGCGGCAGCAACCCCCCAAATTCAAATAATTTATATTCAATTTGGAAAACTTTTACCGATATCTTGTGTGTACAAATTTAAGCACTTTGCTTTGATCACAAAAACATAATTTAATATTGCCAAATATTTATTTCATTTAATATTTTTGAATAGAAATGGCGATTTTCGGCTGGATTGTTGGCCGATTTTATCGGTTCAATTTCATTTATTAATAATTATCTTTTACTAAAGACCATAACAGTCTTTAGCAGTCAAAGTTTATAATAAACATTCCCAGCAATGCAATAAAAAAAATTATAATTGAAATTAGTTAACATTATTACTAGTTTACATTGTTTTTTAGAAATTAAGAAAAAAGTACCACAGCAAAAACTAAACAAGAGCCAAGTGTTTCAAGAGTTCGTCGCTGAAGTTGTTCCTGGAAAACAATCCCCGTATATGAAGAGAGGCAAATGATTCCCTTTTGTTGGATATAATGAACGAAAAAACATTACGAAAGTTTTTAATATCTTTTTTGTAATGATGTTACCCCAAAAATGTCGCCTTAATAAGCTCGCATAGATGTTTTAAAATTTAAGAAGATACACATAAAAGTTCTGTGCATTCTTGAAATACCCTTAGGTTCTTTGTAAGTTCAATTACAATAAAATATCACCGACACACCTCAAGGCAATTATATTCGTCGAATTGCCATAATAATTTCTGTTTGCTTTACTAAAAGACTTATAATTGGTGGAAATGCTGGAAGCTGATATCATTAAGAGTAAATGGACTCTTGATGAAATTATCTATTATTGAAATTATTATAGAGGATAAAATATCATTGGAATTTATATGCAAGATCCCGAAAAGTAAAAGAAGGTAAAAATCAACAGTTAAATTGCAATTAAAGATAATCTTTGCATTAATAAAATTAATCAAAATATTTTATTGTGTTTTTATATGAAAATTGTGTCAACAAATAACACTTCAACTCACAAATTGAAGGTGTAACTTTCTCTTATTTAACATAGTTTAAATGCTAATATAAATTAGCTGCCTAACTATCCTTTGCAAGAAAAAAAAAAGTAAAGCTAGTCTCCTCTTGAGTCTGTCAAAGTAGACAGTTATTAAAGGCAAGAATACCATTTAATTCTGTCACATCTTAACGAACGAGGAATATTTGCAAAAGAAAATTGAATTGAGTTTAATATGTAATCAGATCACGTTTCAAATATTCATTCCTAAGTACCTACACGAGTGTGCAATATAAATGTCATTCAAAGTGTCACATACTCGTATATATTCCAAGTCATACCACAACTTTATACATTCATCCATAGATACTGAAGAATTTACTGCTTTACATAAAATTAAAAACGAAACTGTTTCATCAGCTTCAACCCCCAAAAGTTTGTAAATAACAACACCGGATTCAAAATAAGACGATTACAATATTATGTCGGGTTGGAAGAACACTTTAATTTCCCAGATACAAAAATAATGTGGTGTAGAGGCTCTTAACTGTTGTATTTGAAGAGTCTAGGGATCTGGACCAACCAATACCAACCCCATTTTATAGCCTTAACTACAACTTTACGCCAACCCACGCCCAGAGCCAAACTTAATTCGTTTCAAGCCAAAAAGGCTTTAATCCTCCAAGCACCGCACCGGTCTGAAAATCTGGTTAAATAAATTTACGAGAGAAATAAGGATTTATTTAAGTATTTTTATTTGTTTTACTTACAAACGACAGGACCTGCTACTTGCTCTAATTAAAGTCAACAGGAAGGATAAAGTGAAGAAATTTAAATGCACGAAATTAAAATTAAGTGATGGCTTAAGGGTTTTTTTTTTTTTTGATAAAGACGGTAAAAGAAAAAGGAAGCGTTATAGAATTTCTACGTTGCTGTCATAAAACTCTGGAAAATGTTAATGCATTATAGGTAGACATGCATTGTATAATATGTTTTAATTTAGAGTACTTTTCGAGCGATCAAGGAGTAGCTTCCAAGGAAACAAAATGTAATCTGCTCTCAAAGTGGACATCTACAATAAATTTGCATGAAAATGCTTTTAATTTAGTTTGCTGGTGTCATTTCATACTATAGGCACTGTGCTCTGCTGGTATTATAGAACGACAAAAATCAAGTCTCCTCCTCTCAGCAATAAAATGGAATTTTCTTTGAAATACAATTTTGAATTATTTTTTTCTTTGAGTTGTAAGTGGAGAGCAAAATGTTTACTTATAGATTTTGGTTGAGGGCTTCAAATTGGGAAGCAAAGAATGAAGTTTAATTTTGCTTTGAAATATTTAGTATCTAAGTTGGCATGAATATGTTAACACAAAGTGTAGCTGTGTACGGTGCCGAACCTGGGAATTTTGCCGTCCTAGGCAAATTGTTATTTTGCCGCCCAAAAAAAAAATAAATAAAAAAAAAAAAAAAACAACTAAGACAACAATATTTACATAGAGCTTTATTTAGTAATAACTAATAAGTCCGGTCAAAATAGACATTTCGGTTTGCAAAAATTCGCATAAAGCTGAAAATTGATACAGACGTTGGGAACACCATTTCAAAAAAACTAAGCAACATCCCCATCGATCCGACTGGTGCGTTAGAAGTTATTCAAGGTCAAAAGGTCAAATAAACTATTTTTACAATTTTTCTGGTAAACAGTAGGTTTTATCATAAAAATACATGACACAAAGTTGTAGACCATGAAATTATCTACAAAACTTGTTAATATCATTTTTTTGTAAGAATAACAATTTCGGAGATATCGTGATTTTAAAACTTGAAGGAGTCACGTTCTTCATGATATGTATATGCCACATGCATAAATTTAGTCCAGTCGACAGGTTGGAAAAGTGGGTGGAAGGTGGAAAAAGGTCAGAAGCTAATGAAACTATCAGATATTGTTCAAGGACAGTTAATAAATGTTTTACGAAGTCTTGGACCTCGAGGGCCGTCAAATTTCCTACAATCTTGTTGGTACCAAAATGTTTGTATGTTTATTCTTTACCGAGATATAGCTCTTCGAAAAACATGTAATTTTTCAGAATTTGCTAAAAAAAATTCCAAAAAATTCAGCTTATAGACGAAAACTAATGCGAGGTTTTTGTATTACGAGATTTTCATACCACGTTTTTGAGAAACTATTAAACAGCACAAATCGTAGTAGGAAAATCTCGTAATACAAACACCTCGCACTAGTTTTCGTCTATAAGAAGAAATAAGCTGAATTTTTTTGAATTTTCTTAGCAAATTCTGAAAAATTATCTGTTTTTCGAAGAGCTATACCTCGGTAAAGAATAAACATACAAAAATTTTGGTACTAACAAGATTGTAAGAAATTTGACGTTCTACTATAAAATGGAAATTTTTTTGCTATAGAACGTAAGGAAAATAAGTTACTGAGGAAAAACCGTTGCAAGGTTGAAAATTTTGCAGTAACCCCTCCCCCCCCCCCCCACCTCTTTTCCATAGGGCCCTCGAGGTCCAAGACTTTGTAAAACATTTATTAACTATCCTTGAACAATATCTGATAGTTTCATTAGCTTCCGACCTTTTTCCACCTTCCACCCACTTTTCCAACCTGTTGACTGGACTAAATTTATGCATGTGGCTTATATGAGCATATCATGAAAAACGTGACTCCTTCAAGTTTTAAAATCACGATATCCTCGAAATAGTTATTCTTACAAGAAAATGATATTAACAAGTTTTGTAGATAATTTCATGGTCTACAACTTTGCCTTATGTATTTTTTTGATAAAACCTACCAGAAAAAATGTAAAAACCATTTATTTGACCTATTGACCTTGAATAACTTCTAACGCACCAGTCGGATCAATGGGGATGTTGCTTAATTTATTTGAAATGGTGTTCCTAACTTCTGTACCAATTTTCAGCTTTATGCGAATTTTTGCAAACCTAGCACTATTTTTTTGTCTATTTTGACCGGACTATAAAGGCTTTCGACGAAATAATGTTTTTTTTACAATTTCGAACCTAAAATGCTGCTCGGCGCGATTTCATTTTTGAAAAGCTCGTAACGATTTCTTCTTCTTCTTCTTCAAAGCGATTGAGCATTTTTTTTTTCAATACAGATAGTTGCAAGACCGTTTAATTTTTCTTGGGTCATTGTTGAGCGCAGATGGGTTTTTATAAGCTTCAGTCTCGAGAAGCTAGCTTCACCTGTAGCAACACTTCAGGAAACGTTAATAGTATCTTAAATGCCGTCAGAATCTTTGGACATAGTTAAGTAAGAAGTGAGAAGCTGAATTTTAAAATTGACAAAGGTTTAAATTTCATTCAGGAGATCTTTCGCTATAATATCCTTTTGTACTTCGTTGTCAAGTTTTGCAGTTAATATTGTTTTAAGTAGTTCGCAGTCTTTCAACTTCGCCTTCTTTGAAGTATCGCAAGGAAAACTTGGCTGAGAAATTTATATTGTGCAAAGCGCTCATCGAGAGAAAATAACGTAACATCAATAACGTAAAAAAAGGATTCAGCTCCAAATTTCAATTTTGGATCGATGGCTTTAAGAGACTGTTCAGATTGATAACGACGGCTACGTAGGCTCATAGAATCGGACACAATAAAATCCACTATAATGTTCATTTTTGTAGCAATGTTAAAAGCATTCTTGTATAATGTTTCCTCATAGGAACGGTTTATCTGAAAGTACTGCTGGAGTTTATCTTAATGCTGTAAACAGGTAAATAAGTCATTGATTTTTGTTGAAGTAGTTTTGAAAGAATATTTATTTTGCATAAAAACTCGTTCCAGATTACCGTTGACAATACAAACTGGAATTTGTGTATGCGTTTAACCTTCTTTACTTTTCAAATGGTTGTACTGAATTTTCCGCTTAAGTCAAAGAGCCGCCCTCCTAGGAGTGCCGCCCTAGGCAATTGCCTGTTTTGCCTACAGGCAGGTTCGGCACCGGCTGTGTACCCTCTTTTTTTTACTTTACTTGGTGCACTTTGATGATAATCGACAGAAAAACTCCCGGTGCTTATAGTGCATTCCATATTGCATTTTCTATATCAAATGCTTCTCTAAAAACAATAGCTTACATTATTAATAATTTTATTTATTACCTTATTTTTCGCATTACCCTGTGTACAGCGGAAAAATCTTACTGCTGAGAAGGCATTTCCTTTATGCGTTTTTACTTGCGATTATAGGTACTATAAGGCAAGTTATGCATTCGTCGAAAAAAAAAGTTTTGAGATAACAATCAAACGATGATAGGGAAGACGAAAAAAGATGGTCTAAAAATTCTGTCCGTCTGTATGTCTGTCTGTCTGTATGTAGACCTACAGCCCAAACGGGTGCGCGGAATTGCTTCAAACTTGGTATATAGACTTTTTTAGGTATTGTACAGAGGGGAAATTGAAATTTTTTTTTTAGCTCAAAAAATAACGGTACCTGCCATACAATCGTTATTTTAAAGCTTATTTTTCTCAAAAACGGCTCTAACGATTTTTATTTAAGAAAATCAGTGTTGCTTTTTTAGGTACGACCAATCATATGGCTGAAAAAAAAGTTTTAAAAAATGGCTAAGAACGGTACTTTCCATAGGACCGTTTTTTTTTGCTTTCGACTAACTCGAAAACGACTATACCGATTCTTTCGTAATTTCACACACATATAGCTGTAGGTAGCTCAATTTGTATTGCATACCAATATTTTTTGAAAAATATTTTTTTGTGTTTTTAAAAGGATTTTTTAAAAAAAAATTTTAAAAATTCATATTTTGAAAACTGCTTATTAAATTTTTTTCTAAAAATTTTAAATAAATGTATTTGCTAAATACCTATGAACTGGAGTTTTTGAATTTTTTTTTGAAAATTTTTTTCAAAAAGTTTTTCAAAAAAAACTTTTTTTCTCAAAAACCGCTATACAGATTTTTATAAATTTATTCTCATAAATTCAAATTTATAAAAGAAATAAAATGGTGTACTTTTTTTTCAGCTCAAATTAGTTTAAGTAATTATTTAATAATTTTGAAAAACTTATTTTTATCAAAATCTCAAGCCCCAAGACCACTGTCACACATTAGAGCAAGTTCGTGCGACCCAGTCGTGCATTTTATTTCAAACGCAGGGCTTCTGTGTGTTGACAAATAATGCCATTTCTTTTTTTAAGTTTTGGTTGCCTGATTTATTATGCTTGCCTTGTGCATTTTTAATAGAATTTTCTTGAAGCCTCTCTTCCTACAAACAGAATTCATATGGATTTGGTACAGTTTCTTAATGTTTTACTTATAACAAAATCGTTAGAAGCCCCTTTAATGCGAAATTGTTTCAATAGAAAACTGTTCCTATTGCTGGGAAGCTCTTTCTTGATTTTTCATAGTTGGACTAGAAAATAGAAGTTAATTTTGGTTCATGGTAGATAAAACGGTTTTTATGATTACTATCTTCATTTAATGAATTTTAAGGCTAAACATATTTTTTTATCAAGAAAACTCATAATTTTAAAATTTGTATGGCAAAGAAAAATTACATGTTTACAAACAACTTTCTTTCATCATTCATTTTTAATTAAATTCATTATGTTATAGTTAATATAAATAATATGGGCAAGTGCGAGTCGGACTCGCGCACGAAGGGTTCCGTACCATTATCTATAAAAACGGCCAAAAAATCACGTTCTTCAATATTTATTTTATTCAATAAAACATTTGCTGAAATTTCTAATTGTAACAGGCGATCAGGATTAGCAGAAGCAAACGAACTGATAGTTTATTTAGGAAAGATCGCGCCAAAAATGATCTTTTTTGTGTGAGTGAAGGAAAAGTAGCAAATCAGCAAAAAGAAGAACAAACAGAGACAGCTATGCATGTAAATTCAAGAATTTTAGAAATCCGTAAAGAAGAAAAGAGCCAACAATACCGACTTCTTGTTCTTTATTTGACATTCGTTTTGTTTTCCATTTTGTTTTCCGCTCGGATTCGAATTCGAACACGAAAAGAAGAAAACTTGGCTTTAAAAGAATACATAGGTTGCCTCTTTTCTTTTAAAAGAATTCCTGGAATTTACATTTAGGGAAAGCTGTTTGTGTGAGTGAAGGAAAAGTCGCAAATCAGCAAAAAGAAGAACTAACAGAGACAGTTATATTTGTAAATTTCAGACTTCCAGAATTTTCTAAAGAAGAAAAGAGACAGGTGATGGACGGACAAACATGGCAAAAACGAGCAAAAAATTACGTTTGTTGTATGGGAGCCCCCATAAATTTTTTATTTTATTTCGTTTTTAGTATTTGTTGTTATAGCGAACACAATAATAACGGGTGATTTTTTAGCTGGTTTGGTTTTGGCAACACTGGTTTTGACAGCTGACGTGTGTTTAGTACCATGTGTCACTGTCAAACAGCTTCAGTTTGGTTTGCAATTTAACCATGGATCGTCTTACAAATGAACAACGCTTGCAAAGTATTGAATTTTACTATCAAAATTCGTGCTCGGTTCGAAATGTTCATATCGAATGTTTTTATCGAAAAGTTGTGTTCAGCGATGAGGCTTATTTTTGGTTGAATGGGTACATAAGCAAAATTGCCGCATTTGGAGTGAAGATCAGCCAGAAGCATTGCAACAGCTACCAATGCATCCCGAAAAAGCCATTGTTTGGTGCGGTTTATGGGCCGGCGGCATTATTGGGCCATATTTCTTCAAAGATGATGCGAATCGCAGCGTTACTGTAAATGGTGAACGCTACCGAGTGATGATAACAAACTTTTTTTTGCCCGAAATGGAAGTTCTTGACTTGCATGATATGTGGTTTCAACAAAACGGTGCCACATGCCACACAGCACGCGAAACAATGGCGCAATTGCGAGGCGAGTTTGGTGAACAGTTAATTTCACGTTTCGGGCCGGTCAATTGGCCGCCTAGATCGTGCGATTTGACACCATTAGACTATTTTTTGTGGGGGTATGTCAAGGCTTATGTCTATAGGGACAAGCCCGCTTCGATTGACGCACTGAAAGCCAACATCCATGCATTCATTCGTGAGATACCGGCCGATATGTGTGAAAGAGTATGCAAAAATTGGACTCAGCGGATGGGCTACCTGAGACGCAGCCGCGGTCAACATTTGCATGAAATTATCTTTAAACATTAAATTGCAAGGTTAAAACTATCGATTCAAATAAATATTTCATTCATTTTTTCGAATTTTTTGTGTTTTTTTTTTTTTTTAAAGTTCTAAACCTCTTAAAAAATCACCCGTTACTAGATTTCCCTTTGTTTACGTATGTTCTCATAAAACAATTCCTGTGTATAACGATGCTACTATGTACTCTGATAATTGTTTTGTGGTTGAAAGATTAAATAGTTTAAAATATATTGGCATAATTCTCGTTGAAGAACTTTGTCCGAATGAGCATACTTCTTCTCTAAAGCAAATTTCTGAACAACGTTTCAAAAGACAATTTTATCATATCACTTTAAATTGCCAGCTACCCATCATAAGGGCAATATACAATCGGTTAATTCAATCTAAATCAATAAGTATATGGTTTGTCGTTTTGCTGGGAAGGTAAGTAATATTCTATTTTTGTCAATCAAAAACATGCTTAAAGGATTATGTATTTTATAAATAGGAAAAAAAGTAAATATTTTTAATAGATACTGTTTGCTAGGTGCCTAGAATAGATGCTTCACATCGAAATGGAAAATGTAATTCCCCTAAATCCCCATCCACACCAAACCTCAACCACCAACTCAACACCCCTAACGCCGACCAAACACCCACCATTTTTGATAATTTTGTCCTCCACCCCCCAACCTTCCTTCTCCGAACCCCCACAACCACCACCAACCATACCCAACACCTTCCCCTCGCACTTTGAAAAATTGTATCGACTTTGTTTTTTTTTTCTATGCTATTAAACATTTGATTGGCCGGATGGTGTCCCGAGCGTCATGCCATTTTTCGTCTCGAAATACGATCAATTTTACTGCCAAGGTGCGCCAATATAGATGTGTCATCTCAAAAAATTTAAATTCTTCCCCTCAGGCATTGATACAATCTTATAAGTCATCTGATAGGAATTCAAAAATAAAACTGCTCCACTAGCATGATTCCTTTATTTATAAAGTACATGGTTCTTATGAAATTATTATTCCATATTAATAAACAAAACATTAGAAGCATGTGCATCATCCTTAGTAATTAAAAACTCATACAAATAAGATCATCACACCAAGCTCTTAATTAATTTTAGTTTTTTAATAATAATGTTGGCCAACAGAAAAACAATTACTGATGTATGTACTCGTTCTTGTCTTGTGCTCTGTGCACCTGAAACGAAAAACATTAATCCATTAAATATCGCGTGGAATTTCGAGAAGTATTGATTTTATGTTTCTATTTTCCAGCGTCAGCAATATTGAACAGGCAACTTACTTTCTTTAAAATATTAATAATAATTGTGGTCCCGAATATATTTTTTCTATTCCACAATCAATTCAATTATTTAAGAAATAATGTTTTTCTAATAAAAGAACTGAATTCTGAATCACAATTTTCTCTAAGTCAACTCCAGTGGGATCTATTAGGTTTTTAAACGAATAAACCAGGTAGATAAAAAAGTGTCGTCTTCTATTCATTGATTGCATTCACGGCAATATTTTAACTAGGCATAAAAAAAGTAGTTTAATTAGTTTACCAAATTCACGAGGTTATGCTAGGAAAGAGCAGCAGTACAGAAAACATAATGAACATTGATTTTAAATTGAAACTTTTGGATTTTACGAACAGATTATTACTCGACATGAGGCCGATTGCTCTCTCAATTTTATTTGCGGCTTTATCGTTGATGTCAATATAGCCAAAATGATGCAATTGCCCATTGCTAGATGATAATTATCCGATTGAATGGGTACTTTATTCGGGTTTTTGCTGCTGCCGAAGCGAATACCACAAACTTTAACATGGATCCAATTATACCAATACTTTTAGCTATTTAGCGTGAAGTTAGCCTGTGGTTATTGGATGCAATGATTTGCATAGGAGGAACGGTTTTGTTCAACCAAGTGGTAACTTTATACAAGTATTTTTTTTTTTTTTTTTTGTATTTGTAAGTTTAATTACTTGAAGAGAATCAAATTTATCTTGAAATTGTCAAACTTGGATGGATAGAGCCCAATATTCCACACAATACACAAACAAAGATGTTGGCAAAATCAAATATAAGTTCGAGGATAAGATTAATTCATCATACTATACATTTTGACAACTTCTTTCTTATAAGTAAATTAAATAGACATTGAATACAGCCGCTACTGTGCTGTGCAGAGTCTGCGTTGACATGGGATTTAAAAGATTTTTTCTTAATAATAAAATTGATTGCCATATTCTCCAACTTGGGTAAGTGTGCTTATTTTTTACGAGTAAATTGTATGATATATTATTTTTCCTTTTACTGAGAAAAGCAATTCAACTGATTTACCACGTGTTCTTAATTGGTTGAGTTATATTGACTGAAATGTTGATATAGTGAATGTTGGCAAAATGAATTTCTACCAAAATATGTATATTTGTATATGTTGGTTGGAAATTATTCCCGTTAGTTCGAAAAATGTTTTTATTTAATTTCTGAGAACTCATCCAATAGACAAAAAATATTCGTTATCATATACATCATCATCATGTTTCATCACATACGATTCTCATAGTTAATGGCTGCACCGATTTGCTTCAAACTCGGTACACAGTATTATTACATCGTCCTGCGGAGCGCGGAGGGGTAAGCCTTCTAGCTCTAAAACTAGGGGTACCTCAATGAAAACATCATTTTTCTCATAAATGGCTACTACGATTTTGATAAAACTTTCTGAATGGTGTTTTTGGTGTAAACTTTATGTTTTGGTATAAATAGATTTTTCAGGAAAAGTCTTAGGTTGGACCGGTTTTGCAAATCCTATTTTCTCGTAAACCACTTGACGGATTTCGATAAAAACTTTAATTTAACAGCGCTTTTATAAACAAACTAATAGTTATCCCTAAATTTAACAAACATTTTTTTTTTATTATTTTAAGAAAAAAGTTATTTTTTTTTAAATATTTAAAATGATAAGAACTACAAATAGCTAAATGTTGACACACACTATACAAAATGTGTAACAAATTAGAAAAGTTTATCAAACATAAAAAAATTTCGAAAAAATTGGTCAAATGGTTTTTAAATTGTTTTCCTTAAAATTCAAAGCAGTAAAAGAAATCAGATGCTTCGTTCATTTTTCCTAAGAAACGTTTTAGGTAGTGATTCATAAGTGAATAATGAAATTTCATATGTTTTTTTCTCAAAATCTCAAGCCGGCAGACCACTGTCACACATTAGCTGGGTGCAACCCAGCCGTGCACTTTTCTTTATGTCAATCAGGTATTTTTTGATTTCTGAAAAACTTTCAAAAACGACTTACGAGGTTACGAAGTTTAACCGTCGATATGTGTCTGTCAAATGCCCAAAACAAATTGTTTCGCTCTCTTAATTGCAAAAAGGAACTCTAAAATTGCTTGTCCAAGCCACAGGCATACAACTAGTACGCTCCTTGCCTAAAGTATTATACTCACACGGTATATGTAAGTATAGTGTATTTCTCTGCCTGTGCATTTTATTTTATTTGTGTAACTGGTTCCCATTTTAAATGCACTATATTCATAGTAAAATGCACATCAAGCTTGTAAAAAAAAATTGAAGCCATAAAGAGTTGGCGGTCTGTATTGTACGTCTGTGGCTCAAGCCTCAAAATGTGGTATACTGAAGCAAGTAAATTTTACACAAAATTTAAACGAAAGATTCGAAAGGGTCGAAATACTATATGGTCAAAATTCTGTTTACAAAATACTGTAATTCAAAATTCTGTATTTAGAAATTATGTTTGGTGAAAATTCTTTAGGTATGTTTGTAGAGACGACAGCAAGTTAGCGTCTCTTAAAAATTAAAAATTAAAAATTTTGTTTTTCTTGTTCTTTACATACCAAGGTCTTTATTAAATGAGCCATTGCATAAGTAATTGCAACAAATGCTGGTTGTACTCGCACATGCTAAGCTGTGGTACCTATTGTAAAAAACAGAATTTCATACTAACAGCATTTTTGATAGGGAGCGGGTCATAATACCGGTTGTCAAAATTCTGTATGACCAAAATTCTGGTTTTTTTTTTTGTTGAAAATACTGTATTACTAAAATTCTGTGTTTCAGATTACTGTACTTCAAAATCCTGTATGCCAAAAATCTGTTTATCCAAAATGCTGTTAGTAAAAAATTCTGTTTTTTTTTACAATACCACAGCTAAGCATGTGCGAGTACAACCAGCATTTGTTGCAATTAATTATGTAATGGCTCATTTAATGACCTTAGTATGTTAAGAACAAGAAAAACAAAATTTTAAAGAGAAAGAGACGTATAAGTACGCTAACTTGTTGTCGTCTCTAGATACATAAGTGTATGAATCCATACTTAAAAGAGGTTAAAATCTTAATTGATTCGAATATTTAATATATTGAGGTTTAAGTGCAGAAAAAAATGTCTGAACGTGTAGCTGTTGTTTTTGTTTTTGTTGCTGTTGATTGTTTTAATGTTGTTCATATCATTCATTTTGATGTTCTGTATTTCAAAATTCTGTATTTAAACAAAATTTGTTTTGATAATGTACAAAAGTGCGCACTTTTGTACATTATCAAAACAAATTTTGTTTAAATACAGAATCTTGCAATACAGAATTTTGAAATACAGAATTTTGTGTAAGCAGAATTTTGAATTACAGTATTTTGAAATACAGTATTTTGTAAACAGAATTTTGACCATACAGTATTTCGACCCCAACAATTTTTGATAAACTGATATTTGGCATACAGGATTTTCAAAAAAAAAAAAAAACAGAATTTTGGTCGTACAGAATTTTGACAACCGGTATTATGCCCCGCTCCCAATTTCGAATTCCATTTCGGCACTATGATGACCCACCCCTCCCCAATATAAAACTTACTCTCATTATGTTGAAAATGGTTTCCATTACAATTCTAGTTTTATATACATATAATTCGCTTTTGCATCTCTTGGCTTGTTATAAATAAACAATGCGAAATGTTAAACTTAAATTCTACACTTTTTTTATGTTTTGTTTACTTTTTTTATTTCGTAAGATACATATATCATGACCTTGGACCAAATTCTCACACTACATTTATTTCGATCAAACAAAAACTTGAGTGCATGCACATGCGAGGCTTCTGGTACCATCCCCGTTGTATGGGGACGAATAAAAGGATAATAATCCCGCATTTTCACTTTTCACTTTTATCTTATCAGCAGCTATCTTTTTCGTATAGCTGACATTTGAAGAAATGACAAATCAATACATTATTTTATGTTTTTCATGTCCGCCCGAATCCTTATCAATTTGCTGGAGCTTTCTTTTCCTCCTTTTCATCGGAGTAAATTGTTGCAGGTCCATGCTTTCTAAGCAACCCCTTCCTTGTTTTTGTTTCTATTTCTCTCGAACAATGCACAAACCGAAAAGAACAATGTCATAACCATCAACAAACCAGAAAAGACAATATAACATAAGAACAAAGCTATAACAAATAAGAAATAAAGAAACATTTAAAGGCTATTTAAAGGATGTTTTTCACGTTTTAAAGGATTTCCGCGCTTCGAGAGCTTATAAATAAACCGACTATGAATAGAGTGCAATGATATTCTGAGAAAAACTAGGACAATTATTATCCGAACATGAAAAGCTTTGGATTGATGAAAGCCCAGCACAAAAAAGGCGATGCTAAAGCTTTTTTGCATTTTAACATTGAGTTTGGGTTTGAGAGAGAGAGTTGTACTGACAAGTAAATTGAGAAACAAGAATCAACCCCCAGATTTGAAAAGGCGCTATTTAATGGCCAGCAAAAGCTTTTGTGTTTGATGATAACAGCATTGTGTAATAGAGTATATTTCATATAGTATTTCCTCCCATGGGACAGAATTTTGTTTTCGTGTGACTTTCCGTTTGTTGGGCTAGTAATCCAATATCTCCAATTAGCATAAATGACATACCCTTCCATCCTCATCTCAATATTACTCGTACTCGTAGGTGTATGCAATGATAACAATGGCATGATAATTAAGGCTTGTAGAGTCGGTTTTGTTTTATAGCGCTGGATCAGTTACTTTTAGTTTCCCAGACCTAGAGGAAAGAATGACACTATTCGGTTTTAATGAGCGTTTAAAAAAGAAGACATGATGACTATAGAAGCTCCTGATGTTACGAATTCCAATGTCGTTCAATGCCATGGCACTTATGATTTATTTCTTTTTCCTCTTTTTATCATTCTTCTACTTCTTCTCGTTTCTGGTATAGGAACTGTTGTTTAGCATTGAATTGGGGATTTTTGGTTTGGATAGAACCGGCCAGAGAAAGCAGATGGTTGAGCCACATGTTGATATCGACATGAACCCTGAAAGAAGAAACATTCCGAAAAAAAAGATAGTGTTTCTATAGATTTTAGTATTTTCTTTCCATTCACACTATGAACCCAAGTATTTATCATTTTTGTTGATAGCTCGTGACCCTACAACGTACAAAAGTAATGGTTTCGAGATAACCCACTACCAAACAAAACAAGAACAACGAATTTCGGTTCCGCACGTAGAATGTCCGGACCTTAAACAGACCAAGTGCAGCAGGACAATAAGTGGAAGCCCAAAATGGTGTCAAAGCCGACATCACAGCCATCCAAGAAGTGCGATGGCATGGTGAAGACGCATAGAGGGTGACAAACTGTGACATCTATTACAGCAAGTGCTACAGGATAAGAAAACAGTGGTTTTTTGGATGCGGCTTTATGATGAGAGGAAGACTTAGGTAAGAAGTGTATTATAGGGTTTTATAGCATAAGCGAACGTGTTATCGCAATCCGCGTTAAGTCCAAATTCAATACCATCTCGCTTATCTGCGTCCACGCCCCCACTCAGTGAAAAGATAACACAGCTAAAGAAGAGTTCTACAATCTTCTCGAGAAGACGAAGTACAACACTAAGATTCATTCTTGGTGACTTTAACGAGAAAATCAGAAAGAATTGTAGCCCTCAAGACAAGATTTCCGGTAACGGGATCAGATTAATTAATTTTGCTGCGGGCCGAAGCATCATCATAGCTAGCACTTTTTTCCACAGTATAAGTATACACAAGCTAACTTGTAAAAAACCGTCAATCAAACTGATCATATTATTGTGATGTCATGCATGTCCGCACTCTCCAAGGGGCCATAACAGACATAGTCAGCACGGATCTCCATTAGACCGCAGTATCAAGCAGCTAATATGAGAAAATTTGATGTCGGGATGCAAGCCCGACACCTGCTGATTTGAGTAAAAGCCATTAAAACTTCCAACTTTTTCAAAGTCTTTAAAGGTTGCCTTCTGAACAGTGGCGTAGCTATCATAGGGCCAGGTGATAATGAAATAAGAAAAAAAAAAATAAAATAAAATAAATTAAAAAAAAAAATTCTTGTGAGCAGGCTCGAGCATCAAGTTTCAAGTCTCGAGCCTGCTCACAAGATTATTTTTTTCAATTTTTTTTTCCCAAATCAACATCACCAATTATAGAACTCCTTATTTAACAGTTTCAACACATGCGCCAAGGGTCCTCGATAAGCATGTGCTGTTTGTTATTGTTATTTCAGTTATTTGGTAGTTTGGATGAGTACGCCCGTAGCACTATTGGAACAGCGATAAGCTCACGTGCTTGACGGTCGTGATATCAATTCGCCAATTCCACCCATCAACTTTATAATTAAGTTTTCATTCGCTATTGCCTTGCATCAGTTCTCATTTATGATATCTGTGGCGATGTTTTCAACTTTCTGGGGTCTGGGACGTACTACAATAGTTGACGCTAGATGTGTCGCTGACTGTTGTAATTCGTAATTCCCTACTACCAGCCTTATACCATCAAGTATCACCACTAATGCTATGATTTCTATTCCGCACATCCATCCATCTGGCACAAAATTCTGCTAGAACTCACTTTCCCTAAAAAAATTTCCGATGACAAAATATGTATGATATAGGTTGCAGCACAACAGTAACCGTATAATCTATGATAGCTCTCAACATGATCGACAACAAATAATAAACAACGTTTTTCTAAACTCAAGTTCAAATTGACAAATGAGCTACTATAGAAACTATAATATCTTCTTATGGGTTAATATTGATTTAACCGCATCATTACCAAACTGTTTTATGGTTCTTTTTTGTTGAGCTTCCTGTAATCTTTACTAAACATTGACAAGCAATGTAGGAAAATCTCAGTAAGTACTCCGAATTTCAAAAAATTTGATAGTTAACAAATGAAAATTATGGAAAGAAAAAAGGAACGTAGCGGTGCAGCCAAGCGGAAACAACGTCAAGAAAGGGTAGAAAGTAAAAAAAATTGACCAATCTAAACAGCTTTTTCACGAAACCGCTTTCTTCTACAGTTCCTTCTACAGCCGAAATATCGGTCGAAAGTGACAAGTGTTCATTCATTGATAGCGTGGACACAGCTGTGTTAATTAATAAATCGACTTGAGTAGAACAGGATCCAATAACTACCATCAATGTCACTGCTGAAAATGACGCTTCCGTGCAACCTACAGTAGAGGAATCATTCATTTCTACATCTTCAAAAGTTCTTGAAATTTCAAATGACTTGGGAAAGTGCATGAACAAGAAATTGAACGATAACGAAAAACTGCTGATTCTTGACAAGGGACCTTTGAAACCACCGGGACCTTTTCCGTAGGACCCCCACCAAGACAACATGAGCTTTTCAGAAACGTATTACAGCTACTGTTTCATACAATTTCTGTTACTTCAGCTGCAGCAGAAAGATCTTTCAGTAAACTGAAGATTATAAAAAATTATTTAAGAAACAGCATTCGACAAGATCGCCTCCGCCATTTATCGTTAATTACAATAGAAAATGAGGCGGCATCAAACTTGGATTTGAGTGAAATTATAGACGAATTCGCAATTTGGACGTGGAATTCTGTTAAAATCGTTTTTTTTTTGAAGTTAATTAAATCTCATCTGTATAATAAATATTCTATATTGTCATGTGCGTCGTTGTTTATTTACTCCCTTTTTCTTCTATTAAACACATGGAGATTCTAATTGAGACCACGTATGGATTTAGCCTACTAGGGCTAAGTTCAACTCATTGTTTCCTATTCTTATTCCTATCAATAATTTTGAAGGCCAATTTAAGTTCAAACTACGCGGAAAGAGGGTTAGAAGGGCCCGATTCTTTCCCTATGCACCAGGGCCCTTGTCCCCCTAGCTACGCCACTGCTTCTGAACGCTACCATGTTTCTTCATTTGAGATCAAAAATAAGCCTCCCCAAAAGCATTTCTTTCTTTAATTTACAATAAAGACATCAAAGAATAATCTGCCTTTTTGAAACAATTTCTAGTTTAGTAAAACATTTCCAATCACCAATCAGATATAATACTCCTGCTACTAAAACTTAATCTCCTATTCTATCAACATGTGCTTTTGTTTCCAACATAATTAGATTGGGTAAAATTTTGAGATTTTTAAGGTTCAGCTAGATACTTCACCGCAGTTTTTTCACTCTATCAAACAGTACCTGTGTCATATGCTTCGGCTAGCATCAACTCTAAGCTGTGTTAACTACCGTGAGATATGAATATACGTTTTATTACAAAACCGTACTCAATATTTTCTCGTAGCAACTCTCGAAAAGTTTTGGTTTAATTTAATTTTTTCTTCCCCTCGAAAAAAACATCTATACATATAATAAAATTGTAACGGGTCGATGTCTGTACATTGAAGATATAGATGCAAAACTAATATGGGGAGTCTCTATTAGACCCACAGAAGCAAAAACAACCGTTTTTAGAATTTTTGTCTGTCTGTCTGTCTGTCTGTCTGTCTGTCTGTCTGTCTGTCTGTATGTTTGTACGCGCATCACGCAAAAACTACTGCATGGAATTGAATGCGGTTTTCGCAGACATATTGGTAGTACGCCAACTTAAAATATAGGCTACATTTTATCGCAGGAAAATATATAATTCTGGTTGTTTTTTTAATATTGCTATAATGGAACGTTATTCAATGAACTTAACGCAAAATTAAAAGATTTTAAGGAAGTTAGCGTCTCACATACATAATGGCGCTGGAAATCATAAAAAAAGCACCACACTTACCTACATATACATGAATAGAAATAATTTAGTCGTTCTGAATAGAAGTTACATCAAAAACATCATAGATGGCGCTATTTACCACCATATAGACAATGTCTCATTCAGCGAAAGCAGAAATCGAAAAATAATGTAAGCATAAAGAACGGTGAACGAGCAATACTAACGCCCAGAACTGATGAAGCGGAGATGCCATAAATAGCAGTATCGGGGCGTATCATCGTCTTGAAAGTGGGCATTCCAATTAGGTATATTGCTTCAGAACTTAAATCTCCAACTTTGCCATTTAAACCGTTATGATACTTCGAAATATTATTATACAGAAACCAAAAATCTCACAGCTGTAGAGTTGGTAAGGTATGTAGCTTTCATACCACGCATACCCCCTATTTTGAACCGGTTGTGCAAAAACAAAAATATACTGAGATACCTACTTTATTCTAAAATCCACGCGTACGAAGTAGCGGGCAAAAGCTAGTGTTAAATAAAAATAAAAGCATGTTTTTCAGAACTATATTAATTTATTGCTTTGAAATCATGTCAAGGATAACGACATGTTTATCAGAAATGAACGTTTATAAAACACCACGCGAATTTCAACTAAACCCAAAAGTTCTTGTTTGTATCATTGAAAGCGGATTAAAAAACTTAACGAACCAAGGGAAAAGGTAAAAATATATTATTTCTTTTTGGGTTTATTTCCTGCACCTTATAGGTTTTGGAAATGGTTGTTCAAACTTTTAGTTCGTGCTTCTGTGCAAAAAGAATATATATATTTACGTACATGTGTACGTCTAACTACTAGAGTAGTTTTCAGACCAAAGTACATAATCTGGTATAAGTTTGCTGGTTTAAAGGAGGACACTCAATGCCATTAAACCATTAAGTGCTATCAAGGAAATAAATGTGATAAATTTAAAGTGGCTTCACAAAGTTAGGAAAGTTAATTAAAACAATCGTTTGAATTGGCAAGGGATGTTGGCTTGAGGGATAGAGAAATTTACGTTAACGTCATATTAACACATAATCCCAAATCTCTATTCGTTCTCCAAAATGATGTTATTAAGATAAGTTAAAGATTTTTCAACTAATGATTATAACATGATTGTGGTCAATGGGGCATCAAAGTTGGACAAGGACATTAAGTGTTGAGGCAGAGAAACAGGAACATCTTCTTCAAATGGAAACACTTTGGGTTGGATGTATTTTACTTCGTAAGTTTCTAATGATGTTCAATTTTTCTTCATTATTATTAGTTACCGTCCGAAATCATGAGATATTTAGAATAACCAAGGCATCTATTGAGGACACCGTTTTATAACATAGATTCAACTTTTAAGCGGAAAAGTCAAAGGAGGCACTAAGTTTTTTCTTCATCCTTGTTGTCATCCGAGAGGGACCCCGTTTAAGACAAAGCATTTCAGTTTTTTTTTTAAAACTCACATAATTCCATTTTTTTTTTCTTTACAACTCTTTTAATCAAAGGAACTTTAAAACTTCGTATTCAAAAAGTCAAAAGTAAAAAAAACAAAGGTGCGACTCAAAAGCATTTTGAAACAACATCATCCTTTCCTTATCAGGAAATCTTTGAAATTCAATATACTGCCTTGAACAGAACACAAAAGCTTCAACGACAATAAGCCTTTTATTATAAACATTCCTTGTAAGGTGTGCTACCATTATCATGAAGTAACAAAAGTTGTATTTAAGGACCAAAATATGTAATCTTATTTTAGATTCAATAAAATTAAATATGATTTTCAAGTACCTAAGCTTTTCGAAAAAAAACGGGATTTTGATTATACTTTTTAGGTGGCTATACCTTGCAACCAAAATAAAATAAGAAAAGTAAATAAAGTTGTGTTTAAAATATATTAAGGTTTGTAACGAAGTTACACATTTCCTTCATTGCCATCGACAGCCGCCCCCGATCACCACGATGCTTTTGTAATAAAAACCATCCAAAAGACGATAGCCGCTTCTAATCATCAAGAGCACATTACCAGCCAATAATCATCATCACCGACTGCCGCCCCCCAATCACCATGATGAGTGCATCAGCCAGTGCCCATCATCATCGACCGCCACCGACCACCGCCGCCGCCGACCGCCACCGATCACCGTCACAATCACCACGAAGATTTTTCTACAACGTTAAGTGTATATTAGAGACCAGCCAGTGACGCAACACAACCATTGTCCTCTATGGGAGCAAAACCGACCACCCCTCCGCCACGCACCACTGATTTTGTACTACCATCTACCAACCAACTCCGAACACGTATATGATAGTCACCAGCAGAAACATCCAACAAGCAGAAGGAATTATTTTAGTACAAGTATTTTAAGTCTTTAATGTTATAATTCACACTTCCTTAGTACTGAAATATTTCATAAGTATAAGCAGAATTTGTATGGAGAATCAGACTCAAACTCCCAGCCATTGGTATACGATTCTATTTAATAGAATACCGGGAATACGAGATCTCGAAGGTACGCTGCGGGGAATACCAGCAGAAACCTTATTACATTTTGAAGTAAAGGCATTAGGCCATCAGTTTCTTGTAGTGGGATAGCTGCAGTTGTAAGCTTCACCACAGACCAAATTTAGTAGGGTTCTAATATTGTCGTAGAGCGCTTCCTATCAAGGAATCTCTACAGGCCAAGTCAGATTATTGTCGTGGAGCGCTTCCTTTCAGGAATCTCTACAGACCAAATCGGATTCTTGTCGTGGAGGGAACTCCACAGAGCAAATGAGTTGGAATCGTTTCTTGTCGTTGGGTAAACCCTACAGGCCAAACTAGTGAAGCTATTATTGATTAATACTATATTATACGTTGAATTATTAATTTAGTTTTATTGTTAAGTCCGTATATGAAGTAAAATGTTAAGAATATTTTGGTAAATAAAAAAAACATTGTTATTTCGTAGTTCAACACCCTTCAACCCTGAGTTTTCGCTTTCTTTGGGAAAAACCCTGGACTTCGACGAGCCTACCTCAGCCTAAGTATAAAAAAGCACACAGGTTCATTATTTAAAGCCGGCAACTTTAAAGGAATGGAAGATCCGGCGGCCCTGGGTGGTACTGTCCTTTACTAATTTTTTAAGCAACGATAATTTTTAGAGCCTTAAATCTACACCCGTAAAAAAACCAACTGATGTAGGTGCTCAAAATCCATGACCATAGACAGCGTGGTTTTCTGCTCTAGGCTCATTTCTTGATGAATTGCTAACAACCGAAATTGCCGTATGGGACAACGCATCAACTCACACGAGTCTCATCGGGTTACAGGGAATGCTCAAAAAGTTACCTTTGGGTGTGGATTTGGACAGGCCGTTGGTGTCATTCGTTCGTACTTTATCGAAAACGTCGTTGGTGGAGGCTGTTATCGTGAATGGCGATGCGCTACCGAACGATGATAACCATTTTTATGTGGCCTAAATTGAACCGAATAGAACTAGGCGACTTGTGGTTACAGCTACGTGCTACACACCGGGTATCAAGATTAACATTCTGCAAGAAAGAGGTTATCTCTCGCAGAGGTGACGTGAACTGGCCACTAAGATCACAAATTTCATATGGTTTTTTCAGCTTTTCATTAATCCCAAGATTACTCTTATACTCATAAATATAAGAAAAAGTTTGTGAGAACCTTTCTGCACTTTGGTTATTGGCTTTGCGAATTTTTATTTGCACTTCTATAGTATATTAAAAAATATATCTCTTATAGCACACCAAAGTAAAAAGAGTCAACAACAAATAGAGTCAAATAGCTAGTAATTTTCATGGTACATATAAGAGAAAAAAAAAAACAGGATATAACACAACACTAAGCATGACTCTTAAGCTACTGAGTCGAGGATGCAGAAAGCCACTTCCGAGCTCAAAACTTTTTCTCTCCCAGAACCACCATCATGGTCCCCAATATATAGTTGTAGACTGACGTAGAATAAATAATGTGTTTTAAACATTTATGAACAAAATCCAACTTTGCATGTCCTGCTTAACGCTCATGTCTCCTCATAAACATTGCTATGTTAGATTTAAAATTTTCCTAACCCGCATCCCCTTAAGGGTACATTGGGATGAGAGATTTGAGATTGTTGGAACAAAGTTTTCAAAAGTTTTATCATGGCATTTCCCAATAGGTGCATAGAATTGTATGTTTATCAATCCCATTCCAATATGGTGTCCCCATTGAACGTTCGTACCAACCTACTATGAGTGGTACATGAACACATGTTATACCTGCAATTCCTGTCTGTTAATTATCTAAATAGGATTTCACTTAGAATTTGCATTTCATCGTGTTGTTTTACTGGAATAAAGGCAATATAGCGAATTCTGACAGTTATTCCCAGAGTGAGAATCGTCCTTTCAAGCTTAGGAGGAGAAGTTTACAACGCATGAAACAAAGAGGTATAAAAACGTTTCTTTAAGTTTCAACAATCTCGCAGGATTTGTGCAGGGATTTCAAAATTATTTGCGTTTAGCATGCAATGGTAAACAGGAATACTAATTTCATAATGCTCTTTGGTGTCAGCTTAATAGAGTGCACTAGAGTTCACTAATTTATGGTTTTCATGGATGGTTCTGGTTTTCTACTTTACCCGAAAAAAAAGCAAAGAATAAAAATGAAGCTTACAAGGAGATGGTAAATTTTTAGTGCTTAGCACAACATGTACAGATTTAATGAGGAAACCATTCAACGAACTGGGGGATGAAGTTTTCTAAATCTCGCGAATACATTACAAGAGCGATGAAATTTAATACAATTTATTTTGTGGCCAACTTCAGAGATGGGAACCAATCTTAAACCGATAGAAACTCGACAACCATCTTCTCAATACTTCCAAAGTCAAAACTGGTCAATTGCTGCCAATAAGAGTTGAAACTTCTTAATGTTTCAAACCAGATCCCCTTTTCTGGGTCTAAGGGCACATGTGTGGTAGATGGGAGAAAAGTGGCAGAGAAAATAAACTAAGTCGGTTCATCACTCTAGAGTCTAAACAAGCCAAACAGTATCCTCGATACTTTACCACTAGAGCAGGAGAACATATAATTTTCTCAAATCCGCTAACGGCAGATCGTCCTTGATAAGCACTTGTCGAGTATCGATGAATCTACAGGTAAGACCTTTCAAAAAAGAACATATAGTACTGTTACTCAAACTGAAAAGCCTCAACTATCCTTGTTGGTTCTAATCCTAAGTAGAATAGGCATCGGCAAATTTGACTAATGCATTCGATGTCAGGACGAAATGCCAAATGCCTTTTTTCTTTTGCACGTAATTTGAAACTAATAAATGAACTATTATGTTACGGTCAGGAGAAATATTACCGCCACGTTGTGCTGTGTGAAACGAAGCAACGTGTTAAGCTAATATTACAGGGTCATAGAAATCTGTCATTGTAATGACATTCTGCCGTCACAAGAAATTTAGTCATTGTAACTTCAGTTTATTGTCATTTTTCACAGTGTCAGCGAAGATCATACAAAATGCAATGACGGGCAGAGCATGTCGATATGATTTTTGGCATTTGGTGTCATTGTCATGACATGCAAAATACTGGCGATCAAAACTAAGGAAGTTGATGGTGACCTAAAACCGCGATGGCAGAAGTCATTTTTCGCAATGACGATTACACGACATTCGAATAAATTGAGTTATCCTGACTGAAAACTTGACGAAAATCTTTGATCTTAAAAAGAATAATATAATTCCAATTACAGCAATTAAAAGAAAAGTAAAAATGTCAAGAAAAATTACACCGGAGATGGCGATTTTCGCAACATGTTATATTGGAGGAGGGCACAGCCAAGGAGACGACCGACGCCCGGGAACCAAAGACCACCACGAAGAGTTTGTTCTGTGTTGTCCAAAAAATTGTTGGTACGTCGTGATACAGAAGGGTACTTCTTCTTCTTGCGAAGCAAATATTATTCTGGAGAGCTTTCAGTACGTGAAGAATTTATAGACGCAATTATTATTCGCCAATCGTTCACGAAGAAGTTGTTTTTACGGACTTTATTGAAGTAAATTTAATTTGAAAGTTTTTGTGACGTTAAGTCAAAATGCGTTTCACCCAAGTACAACTAGAAATGAGCTCATCTGTTAGATGCTGTTGCAAACTTTTAAGACGCTAAATTTAGGTCGATAATTACCGAGACTTATTAAAATTACAGCGTGAATACGTACTAAGAATTCTTATATTTTTAGGGGAATTTGTTTAAATGTATGTTTACCAAAAAACTTGTCATTGTGTCCTATCAACAATGACAGGGTGATTTGAAATGACAATTTTCGATGACCGACAAACAATTCTTGCCGTCATGTCAGTGCAATGACAGCATTTTACGATGGCGTTCACACGACATGACTAATTGATAGATAACTGTGTCATTATGACGTCAGAATGTCATTGCAATGACAGATTTCGATGATCGTGTTATACTAGCTTTATAATGTGAATTGGTCCTGACGAGATACGAGGTTAGATATTCTTTTAGTTGAGACTTATTTAAACAAACTTCTTATTAAGGATACTATAGGGCATATTATGTATTCGTAAAAAATTGAACAACAACAACATCTGTGGATGCATTTAGTTGTAAGCATTTAAATAATGAAGTTTATAGAAGTTTCAGTATTGGTAATGACCGCTGCTAATCATCGTGTGATCAGTTTAATGGAATGACCCTTTGAGTTTTCAAAGTTATCAAGCAGAGCAACATAAATGCCATTTTTTGGTTTAATTCGTTGAATTACTGAAGTGGAATTCTTTCGAGGAATCCTTGTCCATCGTCAGTTAGGTAATTAATTTATTAAAAGTCTTAAGGTAAGAAACATGGGTTCCATCAACATCATCAAGGGATACCTACACTCTAAAATGAGAGGAAGTTCGCCCTTAATGCACCTACAGAATTTTAATTAAGAAGGAAAAGGAAAAAGTGTATGTCACTGTCACTGTTGATATTTACGGTCCTGTGTTTTCAAAGTCTTTAAAGTTTTCTTCGGGAGTTTGTCTTTGAGTTTATTTTTTCATAATTTCATTTTATGCTGTTGGCATTCAAATAATGGTCCCCGAGCCCTTCTATGAAAATATTATTATGGTGTATACTTATTAGGTTTACGTTGGGATGCAATGCAGAGCCAGAGCCTGCTGTTGGCTTGAAATGTCGGACAAAGTCTTATTAAAATTATAATAATTACATGTTTAAGAAGACTAGAAACTGGGAAAGGATATCGTGACAATTTATGTCAAGAGGGATGTTTGGACATCTAAGTGGGTATAATCCAGAGGTTGTGATCCTTTTGACTAGTTTTTACTTAAATATTCAGAATCTAACAAAAACAATTAGTTTTTGCTTTGTGTCGGTGATTTTAGATCATAAATTACCTTTGTCATTAAAATCTACCTTTTATTAGGTGTAATAGAGAACTTGTCATTTATGGTGGGGTTGATGAAAAAGATTAAAAGAAAGTAATACTGTTATCCAATGGACATTCAGCTCATTGATTTGACTATTTTGGTCTTTAATACCACTACCTATTCTGTCTGGTAAATTTCAATTCAATTTAAATCACATTTATTAGTTAATGAAAAAACTGCATTTTATCCACAATTTAGTTAGATATTCTGAAGTTTTCGATTTTAATTCACTTAAGTTGACTTTCTTAATGCGAATTTGTCTCGACTGAAAAAATTTTGGTACAGTAAATGATGCTTATAAGAAACTCCAAAATTCCACAAGTTTTGTTTCTTTTAAGCGTGTGTTTCTTATATCGGAACAACCAATTTATGAAACAAGTTGCTTATAAAAAGCATGCAAGGATGTATAAGAAACAGAAGTTTCTTATAAAAATATTCTTC
This sequence comes from Platycheirus albimanus, assembly GCA_916050605.2. Taxonomy (NCBI): domain Eukaryota; kingdom Metazoa; phylum Arthropoda; class Insecta; order Diptera; family Syrphidae; genus Platycheirus; species Platycheirus albimanus. Next base: position 5,210,342 of record OU696696.1, on the reverse strand, counting down.
CAGAAAAAAAAATTTAAAATATTATGGAAATGCATATGTACATGATTTTCCTAAGGGTGTGTTCACATTTAAGGAACATTTAGATGGGAATTTTCATGTATCATAAAAAGTTTCTTATACACATCCAATTTTACAGACAAATTAAGAATCGATGTTGTTAAAAAGTTCATTACATCGGTGTGTTTCTTATAAGCGTGTTTCTTGTAAGCGTCATTTACTTTTAGTTCTTTTCTTGATTGTAAAATCCCCAATATGTTGAGTCTAGAGAATCTTAAATCATATTAAATCAAATTCTTAAAAAAACATATAGGTACAAGAGCTACGTTTCCAACGAACTTTTGGATACCCTATTACAACAAGAAATCGCTTCTGACAAAATATTTGGTATACCAAATTTTTCTTACAAAAATTCACGTCCTAAGTAGGTGTTTGATTAAAACTTGTCCAGTGTCATGGTTCACAGAAAAGGCAAAATACATTTTTGTAAATTCATTCTGTGTGGCCTTAATTTGTGACAAGTTTTTTTTTTCTTTGTGTATAAAAAGTTGGAGTTCGTCTTTATCTAACAGGCGAAAATACAATAACATTAATTTAGGGTATCCGCGATCGATAGCTAGCAAAACATTCGAACATTAATGCAGATTATGACTTTGAACGGGAACTCCTAAACAAGTGGGCGCGTTACACAAATTTGCTAAAAATATATCAACCACTAATTGTTGGTCAATTTTTAAGTAAATTCAGAAAACTTTTGCGATGTTTTTAAACAATTTACCCCGAATGAAGGCATTTTACAAAAATCACGCCCTTAAAGTAGGCGTAGTACTGTTACCTTTAATTTTTGAAACTACATATTATTTTTTTGTTATTTTATGAAAAGTGGGCGTCAGCCACGCCCGAAATCAAATTGTTTTCCTTCTTAAACAAGACGTTTTCGTACAACTAATACCCACAAAATTTAAGGTATTTCACTCGAGTATAAAAATATCGTTAGGTATTTTATAAAAACAATATTGATCGGTTTTGTGGCTGGAGAAACCCCCAAATTCAAACATTTATATTTCAATATGAACAAGAAGGAACACAGAACAGACAAATTTCATTTTAATATAAGATCAAGTACATAGAAATTTTCAAAGTCCACAAAGAATGATTTAAGGTTTAATATCTCAAATGTTGGAGAATCCAAATTTAAATGTCTATTCATCATAAAAAAGTCTCATGATGGACAGATTGTTTTTAATACTTTGCATTTAGTTAGTACATTTTTATCTCATCGTACTATGCAACTTCCGAATGTCGTTTAACACTACAAAAATTTTGTTTCGAATGTATTTGATTGTTATGAACTCCTTTTTTCAAATTATCCTTCAGTTCAGTGGCGTAGATAGGGGGGGGGGGTCAGGGGGATATATCCCCCCATTGAAATCGATAATTGTTCAACATAACCAGACCAGTCATGCCAAGTAAGTTAAAGAAACGCACTCTGAAATTTAGTACCTACTTCTTACGTGAATTAAGTTTTATAGTACTCACAGGATTCCTAGAGGCATTGTCAATTATTATACATTCTATAACTATATTTTACGGGGAAAATACAAAGTCAACTTCATCTGAAAGAAATTGTTATTTATTTAATCTTTTGAATTTCTTTTTTTATATCGATTTTTAAAAAGTATTTTTTTACGTCTCACCAATTGATAATAGGTAAATGTGCAAGAAAAAGAGCTTCCATCCAGCTTTCCATCAATTTATTAAAATTTTAAAAATGAAGTGCACGACTGGGTCGGACAAACTTGCTCTAATGTGAGACAGTGGTCTTGGCGTTTGAGATTTTGGAAAAAAAGCAGGGTAAAAACTAAGTTTGTATATGAAATTTTATTGATCACTTAAAAATCAATAGGTAAAACATTTTCTGGAAAAAATGAAGTAAGCCATATGATTTTGTTAATTGTGAAGAATTTTATGAAATTTTTGTTTTAAAATCGTTCGACCAGTTTTTTCAAAAAATAGTTTTTTTTGAAAAACTTTTCCAAAATAAATTCCAATGTTTTTTAAAGTATGCCAACTTCTAACACTTTTTAGTTTTTATCAGAAAAATAAAATTTAAAAAAAAATAGCTTGGACCGTTTTTGAAAAAAAAAATTTTTTTTTAATAACTCAAAAAAACTTTTTTTCAAAAATTTAAAAAATTATATTATTTCGTCTTCTACATTAAAAATTTCATCGAAATCCATCAAGTGGCTTACGAGAAAATCTGATTTTGAAAAACCGGTCCTATGGGAGGTACCGTTATAAGACTTTTCCTGGAAAATCTATTCCAACCAAAACATAAAGTTTGCACAGAAAACACTATTCAGAAAGTTTTATCAAAATTGTAGGAGCCGTTTTTGAGAAAAATTAACTTTTCACTAAAAATCGTATGGTAGGAACCGTTATTTTTGGATCTAGAATGCAAATTCCAAACGCCCCTCTGTAGGACGTCATAATAATACTATGTACAAAGTTTGAAGGAAATCGGTCTAGCCGTTTCGGCTGCAGGTAACTATACAGACAGACAGACACACGGACGGACAGACAGACAGACAGACAGACAGACAGAATTTTTGGACCCACTTTTTTCGAATTCTCTCATCCTAATGTCATGTTTAATTGTTAGAATATTTTTACGAATGCATAACTTGCCCTATAGTACCTATAATCGCAAGTAAAAATGAGCGAACTAGATCCACCCCCCCCCCCCCCCATAGCGAAAAGCTATCTACGCCACTGCTTCAGTTCAACCTTGTCTAAGTTCAATACTTACTTCTACTTATAGTCAAAGCAAAAATCCTCGTTATACCTAATACTGCACCATGGTACAAAACTATTGCAACTGCGGAGCCATATCAGCCACTATCGGAAGATCATTTTATAGTTGTGCAGTGATTTCTATATTAATTGAGTTTTATATAGCCATTGTAAATATTATTTTGCACAATTAAGTCCATAGTAATTAATTGACCCACTTTTCTACTTCCAAATTGGAAGCATTGTTTGTTGCTCTTGGTGCTTTCTGTATGCTGTGGTACTATTCTTTTCAAAATGTTGTTTGCTTAAAACATTTTTCAAGATACCATCGTTATAATGCCACATACTTGGTATAATAGAACAATAGCTTTAATATTTAAGGTATTTATAAACAGAAACGGTAAGTTGCTTTAGGATAAGGAATAGGTATATACAACCAACACACACACCGCAAAGCACCGAAATCTTCTTATAGTACAAACATACATTTAACAAAACAAGATAAAGTGGTAGTTCCACTAAAAGTTCTGTTTTTATCCATCTTGTGTGTTTTGTGGCTTATTTGTCCCTATTCTAGAAGTCCCTTTTTCACTCACACAGGGTGGTCTGTTGCTTGAATTTTTAAAAGCTTTATTATCATCTCCCTTGGGGTATGTTTAATGAATTGTGTTTAAGGGTTTCTAGTATGCCTTAAGCTTAAGCGCTTAAGCCAATGAGTTATTCCCCCTTCCCAACCAGCCTAAATTTTCACTCAAAAAACTTAGCTGTTGGCAAACATTTTTGCAAGCTCGTGAAAATAGACAATTAATCTTTACTCTTTAGTCCTCGACATATCCGATGGCTGACTACCATTCAATATGTCATGAATGATTTTCCACGTGAGATCAATATCTCTTCTTTTTTCTGTCGTTCGTTTGAGATTGAATATTTGCCCAATCTGGGGAGGGGCAGAACAAATAATAAGGAAAATACTTACCAAATAAACTTAGAGAAGAATTGCGTTCCATAACCCTTTATGGAACGCAATTCTTCTCTAAGTTTATTTGAGAGTGAGTAGTGTTTATTTCAGACAAAGATCTCGAATTAAATTCACTAATAAATATTAAGATTGTAATTCAAGTGTATTCTTTGTACATTACATATCACTTAACAACATGGAAGGATTAAATATTTGTATAAGTTGGTATGCTATTGAAATGTTTTTGCTGTAAATTTATTGATGAATAGCTACTTTGTATGGGAAAATACCGCAGCAGCAGATGCGACCGCACACACTTTACTCAAAATTGCGATAAAATAAAAACCGAAAAGCCTGTGGCTAGGTGTCTACTCCTGCTTTTTATATAAACGTTTTATTTGTTGCTGCTCGTAGTTTGGTGTGGTATGTGGAACTCAAGCGAAATAACCTTTAAATCACTTAAATTAACCAATCTCAATCATAAATTCAAACCAAATGCATCCCTTGATAGCTATAAAAATCATTCTTTGCTCCCAGAGGATGGAGTGGAGTGCATTAACAATTTTCAGATTAATTAATTGATATGCGGATTTTTCACACACGTGTGTTCATTATAATGACAAGAGATTATAATTGATAAAATTTCAAGCAGTTATATTGACTTCTTCCCTATAAAGAGATTTGAATGATCCATAATAGTTCACTGTTTGAAAATATTGTATCAATTCTGCGGAATTTATTTCAAAATATTCGTAATGTGAAAAGAGGCAAATATTGAACACCACTTGAATAAATTGCATTCATTTATTTGATAGTACACGTTTATTTTTTTGGAAATGAGGGGCTTGAAGTGGATATCCTCGTACTGGAAAGGCAAATCATAAAGTGGAAACTGCTTTTAATGTCTTAGATGAGATACCATACAGCTCATTTCAAACCTTGTTTTCTAGCATTTTATGCTGAATAGTATTATTTTATCAGTAGGAATCTAGAACAAATTCAACCATTTCGATAAGCAAGTTTGCATTTATTTAATCATTTACAAAACTTCTTCAGCAATTTTGGAATTCTGACAATCCAATGGAAAATTATTGAGAGCATTACATTTTTTTTAAATACCTATTACTGTTTACTATTTGAAATTTTTCAGGTTATCTATTGACTTACTCTTCTTCCAAGTTTTGCTGGCAATTAGTCTGGGGGAAATGGAAAATCTAACTCCTTACTTACATTCTTACAATACACACTTAGGCATGGAAACCCATCTTAGAGTGATGTTTCCATTGACGATTTTGAAATGTTTAAGAGGAGAACACAACTGCCGTTGAAAGAACCTTTTTCAACGAAATAAAGCATTGAAACCGTCTGTCGAAGATTTATGGGACAATGCGCAGTTGAGAACTTAATATTATCATAATACAGTAGACACTTATTAAAGTGACTTTCTGTAAGTATAATGCAGTATTAATTTGTTCGCGTTTTTATTTTTTAAGTTAAATCCTTTGAATCATTACAAAAATAAAGCGCACTACTGGGTGGCACGAACTTGCTCTAAAGTGTTACAGTGATCTTGGGGCTTGAGATTTTGGAATAAAAGCAGTGAAGAAATGATATGAATTTTTATTAATCAGTTAAAAGGCACTACTAAAAACGTTTTTTTGGAGAAAATAATTTTTTTTACTGTTTTGAATTTTAAAGAAATTTTTATCCAACATCGTCGGAATAGTTTTTTTTTTTCGAAAATGGGAGACGTACGAATGGCCAACAAAAAAAATGTTGACTGGATAAATACAAATTTCATCGCCCGTTTAAATGTCGACTGGAAATTGATTGACAAAAAAAAAGTAGACAGTTTAAAATCCAGACTATGAAAATGCCGATTGAAAAAGTGTCAGTAAAAATGTCGACTTTTATCTTGATAAAAATTGTAGTTCCTTTGTTTGCATCGACGATTTAAATTTTATAATTATTTTTAAATCATAGTAGTAGGGCCCCAACATTGATCGAAAATGATATCCATATATGCATACGGCACCGCATGCATGTGAACATAATTCACTTTGGCACTGTATGTCGACCTGTTTGAGAGTTGATATTTTTAAAATCGACTTTATATGAGTCGACATTTTGATCAGGCGGTATTTTTACGAATCGACTTTTCGATAGTCGACATCATGACGATCGATTTTTTCAAATCGACATTTTAAAAGTCGGCAAATCGGACAAAACCCTTTTAAAACATATTCCCATTTTTTATTGGAGTATTCAAACATCACAAAACAAAAATTTCAAACATTTTGAACAAAGAAAAACAAATAACTATTTTAAATAATAAACTCAAAAAAAATTGAAATCCGTTAAGTAGCTTACGAGAAAATCTGATATGAAAAAATCAGTCCTATGGAAGGTAACGTTACAAGATTTTTCCTGGAATATGTATCCCTTCCACCTACCATCGTATTGGAGGTACCGGTAGTGTTAGAGCTACAATGCTAATTCCAAAAACCCCTCTGTAGGACGTTATAATAATGCTGTGAACCAAGTTTGAAGTTAATCGGTTTAGCCAGACAGACAGAATTGTCCGACCCACTTATCGACTTCCTTATTATCGATATATTATGTTTGATTGTTAGAATTTTTTTTTAAGAATTCATAATTTGCTATAATCACAAGTAAAAACTTAAATAAAAGAAAAATAATTTTATTTTAATTATGGGTAAAATTATTGCGAAAAATCATTTAAAAAACAAGTCACTTTTTAAATCTTTAAAAGATCCTAATATTTGAAACTGAATTATAATAGAGAAATACGTAAGTATTGTTGAACAAACATACAAACAGCATTCAATTTTTAATTGAAATAATCCGAAAACATCAATTTGTAAGCGCTCGAGATGTATTTTGCGCAAAAAGTCCTCAACCTGAATATTAAAGCAAAACGATTTAATGGTTTTTAAAATATTATCATATTTACATACACTCTGATCCCATCGGCTATCAATATCTGAACACAAAGTTTCCAAACTCAATTGGAACGGAATTTTCGATCGTCGAACCATTAAATTAACCATCATTATAAAAAACCAAAAATCAAATAGGTGTTTCATTGCAATTGCAATCCATAGCCAGTCAATTCTACCAGTTGAAAAATATTTCAAACAAGATAAGTGAATATTGCCAAGAATTATAAGTATGGAAAGATAGATTGAATAAAACTGTTCAATTTGCATCATTGCATTGAATTCATTGATGATCTTGAAAATGTCCGTGTAAATCGCTGAATATTTGTCCAGTTCATTAGAAAAATCACACAGAACTTGCATTTGACGATATTTTGACAATGTATAAAAGCTGGTTCCATTCAATCGTTTTACAAAAGATTTCAAATGGCTTCCAATATTCTCATATAATCCTGAAGCAGTTATAAAAATCAAGCAGAGAAAATCTTGGATCACAAAAACTCCAAACCAAATGAACATTCTTAAGATAATTTCAACAATATTGGCATAATCCATTTTCGGCATAAACACTGATAGAAAGCTTAATGTTGTTAGGAAAATCGTGCTTGCAGTCCGCACCGCAATAAGTATTTGGAGTGAGACGCCGAATATTTTCGAATCACCGGTGATTGATTGAATGCGTATGATGATGTCCATGGATTTATTAAGGGCCTTGATGAATTTTTTTCTACGAATCATTTGAGACCCTTTAGACACAAACGAGAAAGAAAAAAGTAATATCAGCTGAGCGAGGGAAAGTTCCTTGAAATATGGTGTTAATAAATCGTCTATAAAATACGGCGACAGTAAGATGTATCCAATAGAAGCTGTAAGTCTGCTTATAACGCTATACAATTGCAGCTTGGATGAACTTTTAAAGCGACCATGGCTCGTAATATCAAAATTAACCATTCCAAATACTTTGGCGTTAAAAAAGAAATACTTGATTAATTTTAAAGAAGAAGCTTTGATCTGAATTGGTCTTGACATTGTGTTGTCGAGTGAGAAGTAGTTTCAACAAAACTGTTATAACATGCTAAAATGTTTTGATGAAAGCAATAGGGACAACAATTTACTAAATTGATATCACTGTCAGCGGTCAATCATTGCAAATAGTTGATTGAAATAATACGCAAACAATTTGCAATTTACTAAGTGCAATATTCAGTTCAAGAGTGTGTCAAAGGAAGCACTTCAGAAATTCATTCATCCATACCTAAGATTCTAAGTTGGTATCAGAACTAGTTTTGTGGATATGTACTATAGTATAGCCACCACAGTAGAAATATTGAACTAAGAATTGGTTTAATTTTAAGTTTGGAAAGAAACTAGACAGTACTTTAATGACACTCTTGAAATGAATGTTGCAATTAGTAAATTGCAAATTGTTTGCGTATTATTTCAATCAACTATTTGCAATGATTGACCGCTGACAGTGATATCAATTTAGTAAATTGTTGTCCCTATTGCTTTCATCAAAACATTTAAGCATGGTATAACAGTTTTGTTGAAACTACTTCTCATTCGACAACACAATGTCAAGACCAATTCAGATCAAATTAATAAAGTATTTCTTTTTTAACGCCAAAGTATTTGGAATGGTTGATTTTGGTATTACGAGCCATGGTCGCTTTAAAAGTTCATCCAAGGTGCAATTATATAGCGTTATAAGCAGACTTTCAGCTTCTATTGGATACATCTTACTGTTGCCGTATTTTATAGACGATTTATTAACACCATATTTCAAGGAACTTTCCTTCGTTCGGCTGATATTACTTTTATCCTTCTCGTTTGTGTCCAAAGGGTCTCAAGTGATTCATAGAAAGAAATTCATCAAGGCCCTTAATAAGTCCATGGACATCATCATACGCATTCAATCAATCACCGGTGATTCGAAAATATTCGGCGTCTTACTCCAAATACTTATTGCGGTGCGGACTGCAAGTACGATTTTCCTAACCACAACAGGGTTTCTATCAATGTTTATGCTGAAAACGGATTATGCCAACATAGTTGAACTTATCTTAAGAATGTTCCTTTGGTTTGGAGTTTTTGTGATCCAAGATTTTCTCTGCTTGATTTTTATAACTGCTTCAGGATTATATGAGAATATTGGAAGCCATTTGAAATCTTTTGTCCAACGTTTGAATGGAACCAACTTTTATACATTGTCAAAATATCGTCAAATGCAAGTTCTGTGTGATTTTTCTGACGAACTGGACAAATATTCAACGATTTACACGGACATTTTCAAGATCATCAGTGAATTCAATTCAATGATGCAAATTGAACTGTTGTTTTCAGTCTATCTTCCTATATTTATAATTCTTGGCAATATTCACTTAGTTTCTTTGAAATATTTTTCAACTGGGAGAATTGAATGGTTCTGGATTGTAATTGGAATAAAACACCTATGGGATTTTTGGTTTTTTATAATGATGGTTAATTTAATGGTTCGACGATCGAAAATTCCGTTTCAATTGAGTTTGGAAACTTTGTGTTCAGATATTGATAGCCGATGGGATCAGAGTGTAAATATGATAACATTTTAAATTTATTTATAAAAACCTTTAAATCGTTTGCTTTAATATTCAGGTTGAGGACTTTTTGCGCAAAATACATCTCGAGCGCTTACAAATTGATGTTTTTGGATTATTTCAATTAAAAATCAAATGCTGTTTGTTTGTTTGTTCAACAATACTTACGTATTTCTCTATTATAATTCAGTTTAAAATATTGGGATCTTTTAAAGATTTAAGAAGTGACCTGTGATTTTTTTCTTTTATTTTAGTTTTTGCTTGTGATTATAGGTAGCAACTGGACAGTACTTCTAATGGGACAACACAAGGAAGCTTGGAATAGTTTAGTTAGTGCTATAATACATTAACAAATACAACAAACTTGTTCTTACACTAGATATTTGCTTGTTTTTGAAACAAAAAAATTTTTTTACATGCGATTATTGGCACTACAAGGCAAGTTATGAATTCCTAAAAAAAAATCATAACAATCAAACATAACATTAAGATGATGGGGAGGTTGAAAAAGAAATAAATTGCACGACTGAGTCGTACGAACTTGCTCTAATGTGTTAAAATGGTCTTGGGTGCTTGAGATTTTCTGAAAAAAGCGTTGAAAAAATCATATGAAATTTTATAAATCACTTTAAAATCAATACCTTAAACGTTTTTTGGAGAAAATGAAGTAAACCATCAGGTTTCTTTTAAATTTTTGAATTTTGACGAATTTTTTTTTTTCAAAATCGTTGGACCAGTTTTTTCAAAAAACAGTTTTTTTTTGAAAAACTTTTCGAAAATATATTCCAATTTTTTTTTTGAATATGCCAACTTCTAGCACTTTGTAGTTTTTATCTGAAAAATAAAATTAAAAAAAAATATAGATGAAACCGTTTTTGGAAAAAATAAAAGTTAAAAAAAAATTTTGAAACTTTTTTTAAAAACTCAAAAAAACATTTTTTTGGAAAATTTCAGAATTAATGTTTCCTTTATAAAAGATCCTCTACATTAAAAATTTCATCGAAATCCGTCAAGTGGCTTACGAGAAAATCGGATTTCAAAAAACCGGTCCTGTGGGAGGTACCGTTATAAGACTTTTCTTGAAAAATCTATTCCAACCAAAACATGAATTTTGCACAGAAAACATCATTCAGAAAGTCTTATCAAAGTCGTAGGAGCCGTTTTTTGAGACGTTTGGACGTCATTATAATACTATGTACCAAGTTTGAAGCAAATCGGTCCAAACGCTTAGGCTGTAGGTAACTATACAGACAGACACACGGACAGATAGACAGACAGACAGAATTGTCGGACCCACTTTTTTCGACTTCTCTATCATCGTAATGTCATGTTTGATTGTAAGAATTTTTTTTTACGAATGCATAACTTGCCTTATAGTACATATAATCGCAAGTAAAAATGGATCGGAAAAATGCTTCGAACTTAGTACACAGTATTCTTGCAAAGTTGGGGGTGTCAAACGTAAAGTGTATGTAATGCTTATATGTTAACCTCTCAATCCAAGATACCAACAAAAATGCTGTCCTCTGTGATATATTACAATGCCTTCATACTAACGCAGCCGTGCGATTTGCATTCAAAATACCTTGGGTCTTACAGGCATATAGCTAAAATTTAAAAAAAAAATCAAATTTTTGCGGAAAATGAGTCTTTCGAAAGAATTACTTGAAAGAATCATTTCCCACAAAAATGTTTCCCACGATTTTGATGACACTTTCTGAATAGGGTTTTTCTTGTCAAGTGAATCTTTTTTTTTTAATCAGATTTTCTCGTTAGACACTTCACGGAATTCAGTGATTTTTGTATATCGAAATAGTGCACCTCTGTAAAGCGTAATAAACCACCAAAATTTAACAAAGACTACTCTTAAAAGTGACCTATGAGAAGTTCAATATATTTTGTTTTTGGCGAAATTCAACGAAAAATGTTTCTGTTGCAATGTGCCTGTGAAAGTCAATTATTTTTCTGAACAATTTACCATTCTTCTGTGTGTTTCTCACACTTTGGCACTAATTTAAATTGATTATGAATTTTGATATGGCTTTGATACATATAATAATCGCGCAAAAAAATTCCAGGAAAACGTCGAGGTGTGTAAAGTCTTAAGTGTATATAAAAAGACTATATTTAGAACATCCGGAGGTGTAAACTAAGCTGTACAAATGGTTCTTGGAACTACGAAGAAAAAATCGGTCGGTTAATGGATTGATTTCAAAATAGAAGGCAGTTTCAATTTGGAAAAAATTGATGGAAGCAGGTTTGGCTTCGTTGAAGGTGAAGGCTGATTTGAAAAAAAAATTTATGTTTTTTGTTCTTCTTTAAACTGTTGAATAATTAAATGATAGAAATTAAATTTACAATCAAATTTAGTGTTGCTACCTAAACATTTTAAAACTCCGCCTTGAAATAGTGAACAATTTCGATATACTGAACAGGCTTGTTTTTATTAGTTCACTTTATCGAGCGTCTACTGTATTTATAAAGATGGAAGATGGAAAAAATTAAATTCCATAAGACTTAAGTGAGTCAATTAAAATGTATCAAGAGATTAGTTCAGATCGTTCTGTTGAATTTCATTTCCAATTATTTTCTGTCACACCCTCAATTTGGCACTTAATGGATTGTTTTCGGGTTTAATTTTATTGCTAACTGTTGAATTTCTATTATTTGAATTATTATTTCTTACAGTGCTAACTTAACGAAAACTTACATTAATCTATTACTTAATATCTATATTTTTCTCTTTCTTACTAAGCATATTGTTCAGTCTAATTGTAAAGTAATTTTCAATTTTCTATTAAAACTTCACTTGCGATTCAACCTCCATTTGAGTAAGTTACCTCTCTTTATAATAAATCTTGAATAATTATTGAACTTTGGGTTTTTATTGAATCGAATTTTACTTCATGGTGCCGAAACCCGGGAATCAAGACGTGAGATACAATAATTGTTGTGTAAGAATATTTTTTTTATATCGAAATGGAGAACGCAAGTCGTGCAGCGTATAGGGGACAAGTAACTCGTGTTGTTAATAGTGCACTCGAATATTTGCGAACTCTTGACTCGAATCCTTTGTCCACGAACGAAGAAAATTTAGAGAACGTTGAAGAAGAACTCCTAGTGTATCTTAATCGTGTAAAAGTAGCTCATGAAGGGCTTATAAAGGCTAATAACGAGTTTGTTTCTAGTTCTAATTCTAATCTCGATACTGCAACTAGAGATATGGAGCAAGTAGTCGAGTATGAGGATAAAGCCACCTCCCTTATCACGCGGTTGAATCAACGGCTCGAACGGTTAAATCGTTTAAGAAATCCTAACAGTTCGGAAACAGCTAACGTTAACGTTACAAATACTTCTCTATTACGCGATCGTATTAACGGAGTAAGGTTACCCAAGCTGCCTTTAAAATCATTTTCTGGGGATTTTAAGGAATGGCTTCCTTTTTGGGAGCAATTTAAAACTACGGTACATGATAGTGAACTTCTATCTGGGACAGATAAATTTAATTATCTCCAGTCAGTGTTGAAAGGCAAAGCCGCTGATGTAATTGCCGGGTTTACACCGAGTGGTAATTGCTATGATGGTGCTTTAGCTCTTTTACAAGAGGAATTCGGGAATGCAGATAAATTAATCGATAAAAATATGCACGCTCTAATGTCTATTTCATTGCTAAAATCAAAAAATGATATTCGTGGTCTAAGAAACATTTATAATACGGTAACCTCGTCTATACGATCGTTGACGGCTCTCGGTATTCCTTCGAGTAATTATTCTATAATGCTTAAGACCAAATTACTGAGTAGTTTACCTAATGAACTTCGTGCAAATTATTTTCGGACTCAGGGTCATAGTTCTACCGATGAATCACATGATTTAAATCAAGAAAACGGTAATAATGTGTCGTCAGAAAGTGAATGCTCCTTTATGTTTGATGGTGACAAACAGCTAACGGGCCTTCTTAAATTCATCAAAAGAGAAATTATAGCTCTTGAAAATTCGGTTGATGAAAAAGAAGAAGCCAATAATCAGAGAAAGCAAACGAATTATATATCCACTGCAACTGGCTTACTTACAACGTCTAACACTCCCGCATCATGTTTTTTTTTGTAAGTCGGTCGCACATCATACAAGAGAATGTGATAACCAGTTGACTGTAGCACAACGAAAAATTTTACTTAAACGAGACAATCGATGCTATCGTTGCACTTTAAAAGGGCATTCTTCTAAACGTTGTTTTGTTAAAAACCTTAAATGTGGTGCTTGCGGGGGAAGACATGCAAAGTCGATGTGCGATCCAGATTATCGAAAACTGGTGCCGAAAGCGAACGGTAATGTCGATAGTGCGAGTAGCCGAAAATCATTAAGTTTATATGCGTCGATGAATAAAGCCAATCCATCAAATGTTTTTTTACAAACGGCATCGGTATTCGCGTTAAATAAAAATAAAGAGCTGAGCATTTACGTAAGATTAATCATTGATGGTGGTAGTCAAATCACTTTTATTAAAGAATCGCTCGTGGAAAAACTCTGTTTACCGGTTGTTGGCTCGCGAAATATTAATGTAATTCCGTTCGGAACTGATAACAAACAATCAACGTCGGAAAAAAATTATAAAATTGTGGAATTATATTTAAAAAGTCAATACGGTGAAAAAATGATAAAAATAAACGCGGTTGTTGTCCCTTCAATATGTGTCGATGTCTTAAGCATTCCATCGGAAAGATGTGTCGAAAATTATAATCTTGTCCTTGCTGATGGTCGTCCCTTTGATTGCCATCCAGATGAAGGCATATCTGTTTTAATCGGAGCGGATAATTACTGGCGCGTTGTTTCAGAAAGTACAATCCGCATTAATGACACTCTAATGGCGATTGATACATTATTCGGGTGGACGCTGCAAGGTCCAGCAAACAATATGTTTACTAGTTGTCAGTCATCGTACGCGAATAGTTTACTAATTGGCTCGTTTGATGAAAAAACGTTATGGGACCTTGAATCGATAGGCATTACACCAATTCAAAACGAATATAATTCTTTTACTGAAGATTATATCGAAAAATGCATCGTAAAAAAATCCACTCGATACGAGGCTAGTTTGCCATGGAAAGACGAGTACAGTGTTTTGAACAGTAACCGCGCCGGTGCTTTTTCGCGCTTCCAATCGTTAGTTAAACGTCTCTCCAGATCACCCGCAGATCTACTACGGTATGACAGTGCGATAAGAGAACTCATTTTAAGCAGCGTAGCTGAGATTGTGGAAGACGAGTCTGCAGCAGAACAACTTCGTACTTACTACCTACCTCATCGAGGTGTATATCGTGAAGACAAGGAAACTACGAAGCTTCGAGTTGTTTACGACGCCTCTGCACATGCAGAAGATTGTGTATCGCTCAATGACTGCCTAAAATCTGGTTCTAATTTACTGCCTGATTTACTAATGATTGTTCTTAATTTCAGAATCGGTTTAATTGCTTTGGTTGCAGACATTGAAAAGGCCTTTCATCAAGTTGCTCTGTCTAAAAGGGATCGCGATTCTCATCGGTTCTTTTGGTTTAGAAGCAAAATTGATGACACCAGCTATCTACCTGAACCAGCAGTTTTTAGAATGAAACGTGTAACGTTCGGCGTAACATCGAGCCCTTTCATACTAGCAGCTACTCTCAGAAAACATTTTAAGTCGGAATCGCAAAATCATAGCGAGATTTGCCAAGTCTTGGAGTCAAGCTACTACGTCGACGATTTTGTGATGAGTGTTGATGATGAAGATTTCGCCTACAAGGTCTACAATCAATCGATGAGCATTTTGAACCGAACTTCGATGAAATTGCGCAAATGGAATAGCAGCCATAAGTCTATAAGAGAATCGTTCAACGAAATACCACCTGATCGGCAGAAGATTCTGGGAATCATGTGGTACATTCACACAGATGAGCTATGTGTGGACATCGAGACGGTGTTAAATTCAAGCGTTTTTTTGAAAACGAAACCAACGAAGCGGATAATATTGCAGGTAATATCTCGCTTTTATGATCCCTTGGGCCTTTTAAGCCCATTTATTATTAATTTTAAAATATTATTTCAAATGATTTGGAAACGAAAAATAGCTTGGGATGAAGAGCTCCCGGATGACATTTTAAAAGCTTTTTATTCTTTGTATGATGGTATTGCTGTTCTGAAGGAAATTTCTATTCCGAGATGTATTTTCCAAGGCAAAGATATCCAGAGCCGAGACCTTCATATTTTTGCAGACGCAAGTAAGAGTGGTTACGGAGCAGTAGCTTATGTAAGAGCTTCAAACGATAAGAGTGAGACGACTGTACGGTTTCTTTGTGCTAAAAATAGGGTTTCACCTTTGAAAGAAATCGATAAATCTTCAGAATTATCTCTTCCGAGACTGGAACTTACTGCAGCACTCATCGCAGCAAGGCTTTGCTCATATCTTTTGAATAATCTCAGGGTATCTTTTAATAACGTTTGGCTTTGGAGTGATTCCAAGATCACTCTGTTTTGGATTACAAATGTGTCAAATAAGAAGTGGAAGCCCTATGTCGAACATAGGGTGGCTGAAATTAAAAAACTAACAGCTGGATTTCAGTGGAGCCATTGTCCTGGAAGGGATAATCCCGCGGATTTGCTAACTCGAGGTGTGACTTCACCAACCTTAGCAAGTTCTGAATCTTGGCTGCAAGGACCTACTTGGTTGCGTAGCGAATCCAAATCTTGGCCCATGGAAAATGTTCTGAATTACAACATTTCTAACTCATTGCTTTCTCTTCAGGTAACAATTGATAATCCGAAAGTAAACGAAACCTTACCTGTTGAACCTTTGGAAGCGCTTTTACCAGCTGAGAACTATAGCACTTGGATTAAACTTCTCAGAGTGACGTCATTGGTAGCTCGTGCCATACCTCGTTTGAGGAAAAGGTTCTCTGGATCGAAATTTCAAATAACACCTAACGATGAACTGAGACTTGAAGCAAGAGGCCATGTGATAACTGCAGTTGAGTTACAAAGGGCTGAGGATTATTGGATTACATACGCCCAGCAATATGAATTTCCTGAAGAAATTGAGGCGATAAAAAAAGGTAGGAAAGTTAATAATTCTTCTGATATATATACTCTTAATCCTATGTTTGAAAATGGTGTACTTCGAGTTCATAGTCGACTTGGAGACTGTAACGAAGAAGATATTACAGCTTTTCCAATTATCTTACCAAAAAAGTCTCATATCACTAAGCTTATTGTGTTGCATGCTCATAAGCAAATGTTGCACAGTGGTACAGGTACTACGTTTGCAGAGTTAAGGAGGAAATTTTGGATCGTTAGAGGCAGACAGCTGGTTAAATCAGTTATTCAGAAATGCGAGGTTTGCAAAAGACTTCACCAGGATCGGAACCGATAGCTCCTCTTCCAAGAGAACGGATGCTGACCTCAAAGCCATTCGAGATGACGGGTATAGATTACGCTGGCCCCTTGTATATCAAAAATCCTGCTGACAATGGTTCACCATCGAAAACGTACATTCTGCTGTTGACTTGTGGTGCCATCAGAGCTGTGCACTTGGAGCTGGTGACGGACTTAACGACAGAATGCTGTGTGCTGGCTCTAAGACGTTTTTTTGCTAGGAGAGGCAAACCTAGAATAATTTATTCCGACAACGCCAAGACCTTTAAGTGCGCGTCAAAGGAATTAAAGGTTTTGAACGATATAGTGGGATCCGAGTTGGTACAAGGTTTTGCGAATAACGAAGGTATCCGATGGAAGTTCATAGCTGAAAGAGCAGCCTGGTGGGGAGGTTTCTGGGAACGCCTTGTTCGTAGCGTAAAGGTAGTGCTGAAGCTAACTATTGGACGAGCAGTGCTTAACTTTGAAGAGCTTCGAACACTTCTGGTCGAAGTTGAAAGCGTTGTTAATGCCAGACCTTTAACTTATATTTCTGATGATCCTAAGGACATTAGTCCCCTTACGCCTTCTCATTTTTTAACTGGTTTTCATTTTTCCTTAGATATGCCACGTTTCGATGAGGGGGAAACCAGTCATAATCTTCGAGTTAAATGGGACGCTAGACTGAAAACGTTGAAAGCTTTTTGGAAACGTTGGAAGCTTGAATATCTTCAACAACTTCGATCTCTTCACCAATATAAGATTGGAGGTTCCACGAAGATACAAACAAATGATGTCATCATTTTACATGATTCATCCGTATCCAAGCTGTTTTGGAAACTAGCAGTAGTAGAAGAGGTGTATCCTGGTCGCGATGGAAAAATTCGTGCTTGTATTATCAGATTAGCCGATGGAACAAGGCTACGACGCCCAGTGCAATTATTATATAACCTTGAAATTGTATAACTTTAATTTTGAAATTTTATAACTTATTTTTTGTGGTGCGGAGGATGTTGAATTTCTATTATTTGAATTATTATTTCTTACAGTGCTAACTTAACGAAAACTTACATTAATCTATTACTTAATATCTATATTTTTCTCTTTCTTACTAAGCATATTGTTCAGTCTAATTGTAAAGTAATTTTCAATTTTCTATTAAAACTTCACTTGCGATTCAACCTCCATTTGAGTAAGTTACCTCTCTTTATAATAAATCTTGAATAATTATTGAACTTTGGGTTTTTATTGAATCGAATTTTACTACATCATAGAAATGCCGAATTCGAAATGGTATTATATTTGATATACTGGCTGAGTAGATTGTAATTCAATGGCCTCTTCCGAGAGAAAGAGAACATGTCTAGACAATTAATCGAAAATAATTATATTGGAATTTAAGTGGAAAGTGTTTTTCATTGAATGTGTGTTATTATGCAAAAAAAAGGAAGAACTTAAAATCATGTTAACTTACATGGCATTAATGTTACCAAAAACATAATATAGCTTATTAAAAAAAAGCAAAGTTGCCCGAAATTTCCCAATGCAATTTTGTTGGATGTTTTGCAGAAGCGACTTTAATATTTAAGGGAAATATTAGTTTTAAGTTCTCATTCTATTAGACTAAAATTGAATGAAATAATTTTTATTTTGCTTTAGGAAGAAAAAAATGTTAGAAAATTAAATGACTTCAGTTCTAAGTTGAATTATTTCAAGACATTCCCAGGTATCTATGTCGCTCTTAATGTTTATATTTATTTAATGAATCTAAGTAATTACGTTTAAAACTTTAACATTCAAGAAAATATTTTAAACAAGGCAAGGCAATTAAGGACTCGTTAAAGTAAAATGAAGGTACCTGCACATTAATGCAGTCTATTTTACGAAGTGAAGGAAACAAAATACACGGAGAAAGTTTGAAAGCAATCAACTCTAATTATTTATATTTCTTAATGGAAACGGATAATTGCTGGAAAACCTAAATATCACCTTGATCCACAATAGAAACAACCAGCATAAATATATGTGAATACATTTATTCAAATAGAAAGAATTTAACTGAAAAATCTGAAAATCTAAATAACACTTAACAGTTTGTCAACACATTGGTGGTGTTTGAGGAACTCCAGTCTTTTGGAACTTTGCCTCTCATTAGCAAATCACACATAACTTTTTCTTCGTCATATATATGTTTGTAACTATGCTTCCGAGTTCCGTTTAAATTTTATCATTAATTTCAAAGTGTGACTTAATTTGCATAGTGATAATTCGTGATAATTCATAACCTAATAATTGAAATTTTGTTTTATGAATAAAACCATATCATTAGATTTTTCAAGTTATAACTAAATAGATTAGTTGGTTAGTATTTATGCTGCCGCATGTTTAAAAATGCACAAAATCCCTCATCATCGATCGTAATTTATTTCGAATCCCACCCGCCTGAAATCGAGAAAACAAAAGTCCTAAGAAAAACAGACAGTAAAACAATTCATTTAAAAGCACATCCTCAAAGCGAACGACGCGTCGGGTACCATCAACATCCTTTCAATTTATAAACCTATACATACATGCGAGTATTAGTTGCTTATCCCTAGTTTAAATGAGAATCTTTAATATTCCACCATCGAGAAGTCATGTGTCATGAATTGAGAGTTTTTGCGATTTTATATAATATATCGATCTTAAGGTTCTAGGACGACAAAGATAAGGGATGTCGGATGTGGAGTTGTAAGAAAGCAAATCCATGCGTTCGGAAGCCGTTTCCCTTTTCCTATACTACACACCCATCACATCTTACCATTATCTATGTTGGATTGTAGGTGTCTTCTGTTCAATATATCTATGCGGAAATATCGTAATGAGCATTTCACCCCTCCAGTCATTTCTTGGTATCCCGATTTTGTGAAGCAAACGAACTGGAAACCTGAAGAGTGAAAAAATACAAAAGCACCTCCCATTATCCTGGGTTTAAGCATGTATACCATTGGATAAGAAGGGCGAGTGTTAAATCAGGTGAAATGAGAAGAGAAATAAATTACGCAAACTTACTTATCCCGAAGGCTTGTCTTTTTTGTTTGCGATAGACTGTCACTGCGTTGCTTGGCTCCCTTATCCTTTCATGACACAATGATTTCAGCTTCATAAAAAAAACCAAAAAAAAAAAGCTAAAATACCAACGATGTTGCTGAGTATTCATGCGGATCAGAACCCTTTGAAAATTTAGATGAAAATGCAAATCGGAATTCTTTGTTTGTCCGTTCATTCAACTTTTGAACAAAATTCGAAGAGAAACCCAGAAGCCCTGTTCTGAAATAAAACCACAAATAAATTAAAGGTCAGAACAGAATAAAAGTATTTTAAGTATCAAAATTAAGAAGAGATTAGAAGACAGAATGGAGCCTTGGGGGACACCACCATTTATTTCTTGAATGGGAGAATGGGCAGTCAAATAAAACGCAAATTCAATGGTTTTTCCCATGAGGGTTGGTTTTGTAACATCGGAAACTTACTTATCTCATCTATTTAGCCTCATTACAGAAGAATTTTGTATACACTATTCAATAGAATGGGTATTTTGTATTTGGTGTGAAGTTTGTAACATAGAGAAATAATACGGTAAGGTATAGAAAAGCATATATATTCTGACTCAGAACCAAAAGCCGAGTCGATTAAGCCATGTCCGTCCGTCTTTCCGACCGAATGTATACTCTCGAGAGGTCGCAATTTTAGAGCTAGGAACCTGAAATTTGGTAAATATTATCTTCGGTTCAAGAGTAACGATAAGTTCTCGAACCGGTAAAATCCACCTAAAAACACGCCCACTATCGCCATTTTTGTTAAACAACCTAAATCTAGTCTTATATTTGTTTGCTAATTTTTTTTCAATACGCCCACTTTTTAGGGCATGAGTTTTATAAAATACCTTTATTCAGATAAGATCGTTAAGAAACTACTCGATTCATCTGTAGTTTTACGCATATTTCTAAAAATTGACTAACGATCAAGTGCTTTAAATGTTGTTTACAAACTTTTAGGACACGCGCACTATTAAGGGGCGTTTCGTAATATGAATTGATTTTTTAACGTTTTTTAACTATCGGTCGCAGTTTTGAAGTGAGAAGATGAACACTTCGGTTTGTGTTCCTTGGTTACGTAGCAGAGTTTAAATTAGTTTTATTTTAAAGAAAACAAACAAACAAAAATAGTACAGAAGATCAGTGTGTGGTTCAAGAATTGTTAAATACACCCATAATCGCTATTTCCATTCGAAATCTACTTTTCATGTGAAACATCTACTGGCGCACCTAGTCGGAAAAATCGATCGTAATCGTCACGAAAAATGGCATGACCGGCCAATATAATCTTTGATATACCATAAAGAAATAAACAATGTCGATAACTGACATAAATGTTGGGTAGTTTGCTTGGTGGTTGTTGGTGGGGGTAACTAGTTTGGGATATTTGGTGAGGGGAGGGTAACATTTGTCAAAAAATGGTGGATGATTGGTGGGTGGTTGTAGGTGGGCTGGGTGGTGGTGGCTTATGTGGATTTGGCGGAGTGGGGTCTGGGGTTGTTGGTTGGAGGGAAAAATTGATAAAAATGGTGGGTGGTTGCTTGTAGCACTGCTGGGTGGTTACTGGTGGGAGGATTTGGTTTGGGGTGATAGGCATAGGCCTATTTGCATAGGCCTATAGTCATAGGCCCATGGTCATGGGCCAATAATAGTCACAGGCCTATAGTCATAGGTATTGGCAAAGGCATAGGCCTATAAGAGTAGGCTTTTAAGCGAAGGCCAATGAGCATAGGCCTATGAGTATAGGCCTATAAGCATAGGCCTATTAAGCATAGGCCTATAACCAGAGGCCTAAGCATAGGCCTATAAGCATAGGCCTATAAAGCATAGGCCTATAAGCTAGGCCTATAAAGCATAGGCCTATAAGCTAGGCCTATAAGCATTATCCTATTAGCATAGGCCTATAAGAATACTTCAAATTATGACATTGATAAAACATCACTTCCCGATCGATTAGCGAAATCAAGCATCACTGCGTGGTTAGCGGTTGGATGGAGGACCGTATACAACAACAAACCACGCAGCTGTTGACTGTTGACATATATGTTGTTCTCTCTTATGTTTTGTCCGTCTGAGCCTATGGTCGTTGTCCCCGTGCCTGACAAAAAAGAAAATAAAGAATCGTTCATTTAATTTTAGATGAATATTATAGATGACAAAAAAAAAACGACTTCAAAATGAACTTACTGACTTGTGAATGGGAATTTTACAAAGTATCAAAGCTGTAATGCCAGGTTTCTTGCAGTTACAGAAATATCTAAGTACTGCTTGGGAGATACCATGATGGTGGGTCTTCAATATCGAGCAAACTAACGATAAATGTTGCTGTTTCTTTGTCGTATCGATATCGTTGAAAAAAATCTTTATCATTTAACTCGAATGGATCGAACCCTGCCTTATATATTTTCTTTGTCTGGCTGGTGGCACAATTTCATACAACAAATCTGTCTTCCAGAAATAAAAAATTTTCTTCAACTTCCACATCTATTGACATTTTGCTAAAATTGTATTTCCAGAATTAATTATTAGTTCCAAGGTTTTTTTTGTATCAACTTACTAATGGCAGACAAAAGTGCCTACCTATACGTTTTTCAATTATTTTATGACTTGTAGTAGTTTAAAAGTACCTAACCACTTTTAAAGTTAGAATCCAGGTTAAGTCCTAATCATAGGTATAAATACATTCATGAATAGCTTTAGATCCAGGTTTGGTTGATCACAACTTAGCAGCAGTTTCAGATACGTCTATTAATACAGCCCATTCTGTAATACTAATTTTAATCAAATAAAATGCACGACTGGGTCGCACGAACTTGCTCTAATGAGCGACAGTGGTTTAGGGGCTTGAGATTTTGATACAAATAAAATTTTCAAAATTCTTAAATAAATACTTAAACTAATTTGAGCTGAAAAAAAAGTACGCCATTTTATTTCTTGGATAAATTAGAATTTATGAGAATAAATTTCTAAAAATCTGTGGAGCGGTTTTTGAGAAAAAAAGTTTTTTTTGAAAAACTTTTTGAAAAAAATTTTCAAAAAAAATTCAAAAACTCCAGTTCATAGGTATTCAGCAAATACATTTATTTAAAATTTTTAGAAAAAAATTTAATAAGCAGTTTTCAAAATATGTATTAATTTTAAATTTTTTTTTTTTAAATGCTTTTAAAAATACAAAAAAAAATATTTTTCAAAAATATTGGTATGGAATACAAATTGAGCTACCTACAGGAATATGTGTGTGAAATTTCGTAAGAATCTGTTGAGTCGTTTTCGAGATTAGAATAAGCTTTAACGTAACGGTTGTATGACAGGTACCGTTATTTTTTGATCTAAAAAAAAAAAATTTCAATTTCCCCTCTGTACAATACCTAAAAAAGTGTATATATCAAGTTTGAAGCATTTCGGCCCACTCGTTTGGGCTGTAGGTGTCTATACATACAGACAGACAGACAGACAGACAGACAGACATACAGACGGACAGAATTTTTAGACCATCTTTTTTCGTCTTCGCTATTATCGTAATGTCATGTTTGATTGTTATCTCAAAACTTTTTTTTTCGACGAATGCATAACTTGCCTTATAGTACCTATAATCGCAAGTAAAAAATAAGAATAAGTTTCACATCTGCCGGGTGTCCCGTGACGGGCAATTTTTTTTAAATTCAAGTTTTGTTTTGTTTTGTTTAAATCGATCTGCAAACTTAAAATCTAATGTCACTGAGCTCATAGATTATTGTTCTGGCAGTAAAAAGTCTCAAATTTTGGCTTTTTTTTATTGCGCCAGCTGTATTTGAACATCTCCCGCACAAAATTAATGATATTGAATTTTTTCCTGTCTGCTAAAAAAGAGTTTATCTAAAATAACACTGTGGTCCGACGTGACTATATAGAGGCGATAATACCGAATAACGGAAAGCTCACAGAAAAAAGCTGGTGTCATACAAATGTTCCAAGGATATTTTTTTGTGCCAAAGGTTTTCCATAAAGAACTGATTTTATATAATTTATTATATTCCGGTTTTTTTTTGTGAATGCAGGACGATTTCAACGAAATAGTTTTTCCAAGAAAAAGATTTAAAATTTTTTTTTTTCAAATAAGTTGGTGTTTTTTTTTCAAAATACATATACTTAAATTATTAAGAATTAAAACAAATTTTTAAAAGGTACAGCAAGTACCTATATAATTCATTTCATAGAATTTTGCGAAAAATTGGCTAAATCCAAATAAAAATCAAAGAGAAAAGATCTTAAGGTACTTTTCATAGTAAAACGCTTTGTGTATAGGTTCATCAATTAATTTTACTTATTACGTGGCATTTTCTTTTTCTCCACTATGCCTATTATATTTGTTACACTTTTGTTATGGAACACGTAAACATGGAAAAATTTATATCTTATGTATTACTGTGTCATCATTTATTTTCTAACTTGTATGTTCTCTGCGTTTTAGTAAATTCTTTTCTTAATAAAATGTCAATTCATACAAATGCCTACATCTCGTATAGTGAGGAGTCTTTTTTTTATGACAAGCACTCTACCATCACTTTGTGGACGTGTCATTCCGATCCGAAACCAGAAATATAATAGAAATAAGACAATCCTCAATTCGATTATCGAACAAAGAATTCATTCATGTGGTAATTATGGATATGGTTGTATTGACGACTTCCATTGATTTTATTATACCCATGTGCCCTCACTACATCTTTAACCAAATTAAATAAGAAAATTGTCTTTGACAATAACTCCAAAGCTTAAACACTGGACAAACATGCACACATGTCCTGATTGTCTTCTACTTATTTGGAAAAAAGCTAACATTGGAATTTAGTAAATGAGTTCCCATTTTATAGTAAGTGTATAGGAACGTTTTCCAATTAAAGTTTCAAGTCACTTCCTGACGCTGAATGCCATGCTAGCCACTATAATAGAGGGTTTTAATCATAAAAATAATACTTAAAACGTCTGAATGCAACCAACATCCACTCTTTGCATTATCTTACGGAACTCTCCCAATAAGTTTGATGCTTAATGTTGCTTTCAAAGTGTGCCACGGTACAAGCTAAAGATAAATACCATTTTGTTTGCCAATTGTTGCCAATCAAGTCGATATTCAGGTGTCCATGGCAGAAACACTATTGATTATAATTAATTTCCGCTGGCCCTGGCCCACTAAAGCATCAAAGTAAAAGAAAAAGAAAAGGCACACTCCAGTCACCTTGATAGTGCATCCGCAATCAATTTCAAAAACGTTTACATAGGGAGCCCCTGCGCCACCGGATCAACATGGATATCTACTTAAGCACTATAGCTCAACATTGGATCGGTGCCCTCTCCCTAATATTTTAGAATCGCTTCAATTTGAGTCCCCAAAGTTAACAATGTTGGAATTCCAAATTATAGAACACTGTAATTCCATTCGTCCGTGGGGAGAATGGCATCACTGTGCTGACATCAGACACATTGTAATGCAATGTTAAATTAAAAGGGTGGAAGAGCGGAGGGTATTGTTGATATGCAATATTGAGAGAAATTAGCGGAAGCACTTTGCATCCTCCAGTCTTCACTGTACGCACACTGACACCACGGAAACAGCGAAATAACTAACGTCACATCGAAGATGAAACTAGTAAAGACCGGATGAAAAAAGTTTCGCGAAGTGCTCACAAAAACAACTTGTCCCATCCCGAGGTATAGTATGGTGTGGAATTATACACGACCCATAGTGATGTTAGCCTAAATGAAATCGCGGATGCACATCCATCTACTACTTTGCATCCACAGTTCCAATGGATATGAATGGCTAATTTCTCTAAGCTCTCTTGATGAAAGCAAAATTAACGATATACATATTCCAGTTGGTTAATGACATCACTTAACTTAGATTTAAACTAACTAACCGGATACATACTATTCTCTGACTGAATGCTCGAAAAAAGGAAGTCTTACCAATTTCTTGATAGATAATACTTGTTCTCCAATACCAAAATCCAATTCACGGACTTTAAATTTGTAGTCTCACACACGAGGTTATCGAATTAGCATGATTTAATCCTTGGGATCATTATGATATCAATCCACATGTAATACATGTAGCTTTATGGTCCAATAAGTTCAGCTCATTGCACAATAATAACATTCATCTCCAAGCAGAATCAATACTTCAAGGTCTATTAAAACATTTTGTGATACAAATTAAGCATCAAAAAAGGAACGCTAGCACACATTTATCTTTCTGAATAACTGCAATTTAAACAAACTGCCAATGCATAGATTGACCTAATCGATTTCATTGAATAAATGAACTGTATCTCTAGGAAGGACCATTGAATGTTCACAAATTGCATCGAGTCGTATCTGTAATAGTTTGCAGTATACTTGAGACATTTACGGAGCACACATCTCCACTTTGATAGCAAAACGGGAAAAGTCATCCTATCGTTCTCGTCCTTGCCATTTGATAATTTGCTGGAAAATTTCTTAAGAAATGAGAACTTAATAGATTCGACTTCAACAATTAGTCTGTGTTCTTTTCAACTTCACTAACAAAAATAAACCATGACAGTTTGCCTGTGCAGTCTTTCTCTTTTTAACAAAAATGAGTTTCCGTTACGTTTCATGTAGCAAAACTACAGATGGTTACATTTTGTATAGCAATGCATAAAATTAATGAAACTTAATTCATCAAGTACCTAATGATGCCAGTCTGAAAGTTTTCAATTTTATTTTAATTTTCTCTAGAAATACTTCCATGGCCTTAGACTTTCAAAAATGTAATCGATTTTTTTTTTTATGAATTTTTGAGAAGTTTTTTCAATGGTTCTTTTTAAAAAAGTCTTTTTTTCGATAAGATGATTTCTTTCCGGAATTTCAAAGTTAAATTTTATTCGGATATCGAACAATATAAAAAGATTCATCCACTGCAATAGAGATTTTGTTTCAAGAGTTTAAAATATTATTCAAAAACTTTCATGCCACAGATGATTTATCTGTGAAAGTTTTTTTTTTCTCACGAAACTTAAATATTGTCCAAAGGAGAAGTTTTGCATTGTTTATGTGTAAAAAAAGATGAAATAATGTAGAATAAATATATATTCTTTTGGGATGAGGGTATAGTTTTAAAATAAAGAATGTAATACGATCGTTACGCATTTGCCACAATTCAACTATTATGGTTAAGAGAATTATTCCCAAAGTTTAATTGTGATGTGACTCCAAATAAATTTACGGAAAATGAAACCGTTTGGGCCCAAGTTTTAAAATTTCCTAAGTTGCGTATAGCCAAAACAAAATGCAAAGAAATTTTGTATGGATTAGCTTGAGAATTCAGTCATTTATATTTAGGGCATGGCAAGAAAATGATCAACTACATAGTATTTACAAACAATGTCTTATAAAGTAATAAAAACACCAAAATGCCTTTTCTTTATTTAAATCTTTAAGAATTACTTGATATGTATAGCATTCGCACATTTAATTAACACAATAGCAAATAAGTTTAACCGAAAAGCAAATAAGTTTAACCCAAACGCAAATATATTTAACCCTTTAACAAATTTATTTAACCAAAAAACAAATAAGTTTAACCCAAACACAAATATATTTAACCCTTTAGCAAATGACTTTAACCCAAAAACAAATATATTAACCCTAAAAGCAAATGCATTTAACCTTTTAACAAATATATTTAAACTAATTACAAAAGCTTTGAAATCATAGGATATTTTTTTCTGAATATAGCTTGTAATGCTCCCGTATATCGGTTTTTCCAGTTTTGTCTTAAATTTTTTAGTTTTCACCAAATTTTTCAAAAATGAGTTTTTCTTATGCTTGAATTTTTTTCATAATCATCGTGCTATTGCACCCACAGAGCAAGTACGTGTGACACAGTCGTGCTACGAATTGCATACTCAAATTTTTGCCACCTTACTCCCCAATGCTTAACCCTATAGAAAAATCTTTTTCGAAAATGAAAGGACATGTATGACAACTTTTAAGTGAGCTAAGCAGAGACCAAAACTTGGTTGCTGTTATTGAACAAAGCTTGCAGCAAATTACACAAACTATGTAATGGATATGGTTCTCCTCATTCCAAAGGCAGCGAATGAAGAAGTAATTTTCTAAAAATATGTGTTTAATTATTTTTCAAAAGGAAAATTACAAGTTTTGATGTACAATAATTATAAAATGAAATAAATTTTCTTTTCAAAGCCATCTTCTATTGGTTTAAATATATTTGTTAATTTTTTCAATTTTGCCCAATGAAAAAAAAAGTTTGCTAAGAAACAAAATATCAAATTTTCTTAAAGTGACTTATGGCTAAGCGCATTACAAGCTATTTTCAGAAAAAAATATCCTATGATTTCAAAGCTTTTGTTATTAGTTTAAATATATTTGTTAAAAGGTTAAATGCATTTGAGTTTAGGGTAAATATATTTGCTTTTGGGTTAAAGTAATTTGCTAAAGGGTTAAATATATTTGTGTTTGGGTTAAACTTATTTGTTTTTTGGTTAAATAAATTTGTTAAAGGGTTAAATATATTTGCGTTTTGGTTAAACTAATTTCCTTTTGGGTTAAACTTATTTGCTATTGGGTTAACTAAATGTGCGAATGCTATATAATGAAGGGTATTTTTTTTAGAGGTATAGAACTTTAATTTGATAGCACCTTTTTAATGACAGCAATTTTGTCATTTGCGATGTGATTTGCAGTTTCATCATATTTTATGTGTGTCTTATTTCATGTTATAGTTCTATGTCTCTAAAAAATACACCCTTTACATGTTTGAACGTACTCGCTTAATACATTAATTAAACATATTGTATGAAAGTAAAGAAGTTCAGTTTTGAGAAATGTAGAGGGAAAAGTGGTATTCTCACCCTCCGGGTATGGTTTTGCTTTAGTGTATATTCTAGCTGTATTGGAATTGTAGTCCTGTAAATATCGAAATTCTTTTTATTATTATAAAATAATGTATACTAAACAAAATACTCATAACTTTCGATAACATTCAATGTAAACATGGGAGTTCAGCTTCATACTTGTAAATTGACAAATTAATTTAATAAAATTTGAATTAATGTTTTATTTTCTCGTTAGCTATGGTCTTATTATAAATAAAAGTAAATTCCTATATTTTAAGGAAGCTCACGCAGCATAGAAATGTGTACCAATAAATAACGGTGATTAAAAAAGTCAACATAATTTAGCGTTAACTAATGTTCTTGAATTAACTGAATTATCGTGATGAAACCGACGAATTAGATGAAATTCCTTTGCTGAGTAATGTGTTTGAGTCTTTTCATAATAAGGTTCTCTATCACCTTATGAAACTGCTTTAGCTGATGTTCTTTTCTAATAGAACATGAGGTTTTAAGATGAACATTAATGTGTCTTCCGTTTCCGTGGAATTGGCAATGATTGAGGTAAACATTTTCTTTAAATTATATCTCATGAAAAGAGATTTATACTTATATGCAGCAGTCATGAACGCAGGAGGAGCACTTTAAATGACGACGATAGTCCTTATCAATTTCTATTTATGTCTAAGCTCAACCGGTTATGAATACGTTACACAAATACCTGACTCTTGCGTGTGCATAATCGCTTCCTTTACCACAACATAAACGGTATTATAAGATGCCTCGTATCGTGTCAAGAAATTAATTGGTGTTTAATTAAATTCCAAGGAAAACAAGGAAGTGAATCCATTAAGATAACAGAGATGAATCTCTGATGGTAGATACCAATAATTCTACAAACCAATGAATTATTCATTTTGTTCGTTTAATTATTATATTTTACTGAATTCCAATTGCTTTGAAAAATCTTCTATATAAACCTCAAGCCATTAAGGAATCACCATTACATCCATTAAAATTGGCTGTTTAGTGCAGTTAACACGATGGCGGCGGGATCACGACCGACGTTATCCAGAGTGACAGAATCTAGAACGGACAAAATCTATAAAAAAAAAGATTTTGTCTATTCTAGATTTCTTTTTCTAAATTTTGGATTTTCGAGATTAAGTATTATAAATTTTCGGTTTTCTGTATTTTCCTAATTCTAGATTTTCTCTTTATAGATTTGTTTACTTTAGATTTTTTTTTCTAGATATCGTGGTAAGCCCGCTGGCGACATTATCGAGACTTATTTCTTTGGAAATGAGCCATGATGATTGATTTTCTGTTTCCAAAAATTAATCACCTTAACATCCACGACATTTGGTTCCAACAAGACGACGCGACGCTGTATGGAAAACAGCGCTCTTAACTATCAACTGATTGCAAAATCAATTTGGTGACAACTTTATTTCCGGAAGTGGTCCTGTTAACTGGCCCCCTCGTTCGTGTGACTTAAAGCCTCTTGATTACTTTTAAAGTTTAAAAAAATACAATAAAAGTTCAAATTTTAATACACCCACTTTATAAAGTGTATACCTACGTATAAAAACTATGGGAATATAAAACAAAATCCTGATTAAGATGTTAGAAAAAAAAATTAAAGGAATAATGAAATAAAGCCGACCAAAAGCAAATATTCAACGAGTACTCTGAATATCACAATACAGAATACAAAAGGGGTTAGTGTGTGCAATATAATCCATAATAATTGGAATTTAACGGGGCTCTTGGCTTATATGACATATAGATACACGACACAGACAGACAATTTGTATGTATGGGTACGATAACGATTGAACGGTAAATCCTTGCCTCTGCTGAATTGTTGGCTTATTAAAGTATGTGAATGAATTCCAAAGCCAAATTATGGAATAGGGGATCTATCCAGAGAATTGGAACGAAATAATGAAGATTATTTTTATGTTGTATCACCATACACGAGTGTGTGGTAGTAAAAAGGAGATTAAGGTTAGAAATGAAATCACCATAAAGTAGAAGTTCAATATAGTTTACGTGCCGTTATGTGCTTCTATGTGTATAGTCAATGTGGTTATTTGGTTTCATGTACATAGGTATGGATTTTTAGCTGGTTTCATATTTTTAAAGCAGATTTAAAATTGCATTAAAAATAAGCCATAAATGCTGATTAAAGTCTGATTTGCCGAAGGTTATTTTGCATAATATCCCATGCTATTGCAGATTTGTATGTCCTTGCACTATTCGCTCTTACTTATTATGATTATTTTGAAGCTTTATTTTGTTCCCTGACGAAAAGAATATGCGTTAGCCCTTGGCCATCATCATGATTAAATACGATGTAAACGTGGTGTCGTTAGACCATAATAATAAATGGGGAATTAATTGTGATTTTTTATTAAAAACATCAATGTTGGGGAGGAATTGCCGGTGGTAAAGCGTATTGAAGAATTTAAATAAATATTAAATACAGCCGCTACTGTATTGTAATGTTATGACATGCTATATTTTAAGAATTTTCGTTAATAACGAAATTGAGTCCCACGAGTTTAAAGCCAAGAGCCATGAGGTATTTTCCTTAATAAAAACCATTTAACGAGAAAATTATAAATTCCGGACTGGGAAAAGCAATCAAGCTGACTTCTCATGTAGCACGCATTTATTCGTTATGCGTTGACAAATACAATTTACAAACAATTTTAATATTAAATATTTGCGAGATGAATTCCAACGAAAAGTTATTTTGTTTTGTTGAAGCAAAATATAAAATATGAATTAAATCGTTGTTTTACCTGTAGATTGGCTGGGTTAATTTCATTTCTGTTTCATGAGCTGACTCAAAAATCATTTATTTTTTCATCAGAATAAAAAACAACGAATGTCAAAGTATAAATTAATATGGGTTACCCTTTCTCTAGAACCTAAAACACATCTGCACACTTTCACGGACAGCGGCAACGTTATCGAAAGATCTTCCGTTTCTTCGATATACGGTTGCTGATTGATCGTTTCTAAACCAGTGGGCTCAAATTTATGCACCACACTGTTAATAGTCCTTTCAGTACGACGACGGTTATATGACGACCGTTGACTAGTTTGTCATTTGCGATTTTTTAGCTGGTTTGGTTTTGGCAACACTGGTTTTGACAGCTGACGTGTGTTTAGTACCTTGTGTCACTGTCAAACAGCTTCAGTTTGGTTTGCAATTTAACCATGGATCGTCTTACAAATGAACAACGCTTGCAAATTATTGAATTTTACTATCAAAATTCGTGCTCGGTTCGAAATGTCGAAATATCGAAAAATTGTGTTCAGCGATGAGGCTCATTTTTGGTTGAATGGGTACGTAAATAAGCAAAATTGCCGCATTTGGAGTGAAGATCAGCCAGAAGCATTGCAACAGCTACCAATGCATCCCGAAAAAGCCACTATTTGGTGCGGTTTATGGGCCGGCGGCATTATTGGGCCATATTTCTTCAAAGATGATGCGAATCGCAGCGTTACTGTCAATGGTGAACGCTACATAGCGATGATAAACTTTTTTTTGCCCGAAATGGAAGTTCTTGACTTGCATGATATGTGGTTTCAACAAGACGGTGCCACATGCCACACAGCACGCGAAACAATGGCGCAATTGCGAGGCGAGTTTGGTGAACAGTTAATTTCACGTTTCGGGCCGGTCAATTGGCCGCCTAGATCGTGCGATTTGACACCATTAGACTATTTTTTGTGGGGATATGTCAAGGCTAATGTCTATAGGGACAAGCCCGCTTCGATTGACGCACTGGAAGCCAACATCCATGCATTCATTCGTGAGATACCGGCCGATATGTGTGAAAGAGTATGCCAAAATTGGACTCAGCGGATGGGCTACCTGAGACGCAGCCGCGGTCAACATTTGCATGAAATTATCTTTAAACATTAAATTGCAAGGTTCAAACTATCGATTCAAATAAATATTTCATTCATTTTTTCGAATTTTTTGTGTTTTTTTTTTTTTTTAAAGTTCTAAACCTCTTAAAAAATCACCCGTTACCTGTCCATGGCGAATTGGCATGATAAATAAATGACAGCCAATTTGACAGTAGATGTGTGTTCTAAGCCAAAACCTTTAAAGTGCAGTTTTTTTAGAAATATTCAAAATATATCGTATTTAAGAAAAATTGGCAAAGTCTTTTAATGGAAAACTACGTTTGATTTCTGCAAGATTTCAGAATAGATATAAGAACTTGTAAGAATAACTTGTGTACAGATCCCACCAACACGCAAAAGAAGTGTAATATTAAAAAAACTAAATCCTATATAATGAGACGTCGTTTGACCTAACACAAAAGATGGAGGCTACGAAGCAATGCAAAATTGAAGGGGAAGATAAAAGGAAACATTGCATTTATGTAAGTATGTATTCTATCTCGTCTTACGCAACATGAATATGATTGCATCTTTTAGGTGTCGGCTTTTCGTTTCATTGTATTTCAAATCACAAAATCGTCGCTAAAGATATAATTTCAATTCTTCTACCATTACCTGTTAAAAAAATTTCGCCAAATGAATGAGCGTATAACACAAAAAGTTAAAAGAACTAATACTAAACAAAGGGGAAATTTTATCTAACACGTTGTTTTCTTTCTTTTACTGAACATCTGAAATATTTGGCTGTAGCCAGTGTTGGATAGTTAGGCGTAACTTTGAAATTTTAATTAGTTACATGTAACTAATGTAACTTATGTAACTAATGTAACCATTGTAACTAAATGTAACTAATTGTAACTAAATGTAACTAACTATAAGTATTAGAATTTGTCAAATACAAAAACTCAAATTTTATGTTAAATTGAAATTTAGAAGTTCCCTCCACAAACCCGATCGAATGACGATTGACTACACTGTTTTAGGGCAAAGCTGGATGATTGATGAATTGCCGTCAGGCCAGCTGCCAGCTGTGGCAACGGCAACCTGGCAAGGAATATGTTTTTAAATTACTATTTCTCTGCAAACAAAAATTAATAATATAATAATACTATATGTGCCTGATGAAAAGCAAATCTAATAAAATATTATATTCTTGGAGCATACAATAGAAAAAAAAAATTATTGTATGATCCAAGAATATAACATTTTGTTAGATTTCCTTTTCATCAGGAACATAGTAATTTCAATATGTATTCCTTGCCAGGTTGTCGTTGCCCTTGGTAATAAAAAAATTTCGTCAATAGTCGATTGGGATTCAGGATGAAATGTGATTTTTTTAATTTTTTTATTATTAAGTGAGAGATAGTTTTATATAGTTACAGTTAGTTACATTTAGTTACATTAGTTACATTTGTTACGCCAAATATTGGGCGTAACTAATTCATATTAGTTACGCGTAACTAAACGAGTAACTTACTTCATGTAACTTACTTGCCAACACTGGCTGTACCTCAAGCATTAAACAAATTAATAAAAAAAATCTATACATAAATATTTGTTTGCACATTCTACTATAATGTTCTGGCACAAAAAAATTATATTTATAATTTTTTTTTATAAGTTCTGAACACGTTCCATCTGTACGAAAAAAGCACTTACTAGTTGCAGAAGAAGCATTAAGTTACCGAAGGAGTATGAAGCCAGTGGGAGTTAGTCACCACCGCACCACACATAGAATATGATGCTTTCAATGAGCACATAGAATGCATAGGTGGTACCTTCCTGGACTGGTGGATGTGTGCCTGGCAATATTTGATCTAGGAGCTTATACTCAGGAGTCATGACACATAGAATATGCTATAAGGTAGGTACCTCATTCACCTTAGAACTTATTGACGATTCACTATGCGACGTGTGTGATTCTAGCACATTGGTATGCCACCTCGTTCTTATAGAAGAGATGAAAATATTCATCTTTGAATCGTTTTGATTGGAATATTTATTCTTATTTTATTTCGAAATGATTTTCCTACATAAACCTGACAGCTTTTTATGTTATACCTTACGATTCGGCGAAATACAATTTATCTGTCTTTAACATGGTGATTGGAACGCTGCAGTCACGTATGCAATTGACATGAACGTAAGGGAGAAAATATTTTCAAACTTGGTGTTGTATACTATACAACACCAAGTTTGAAAATATTCGATTTGTTGTGGATACCTATACAATGTATAGGTATCCACAACAAATCGACTTTTGTATACAAATCTTCCATAATTCAAAAATTTAACGTAGATAATATCGACTGTTAGTTACTAAATATAATAAGGGAATTAGATACATTTTCTTCATAAATCAAGGTATTCAAGTTATAAATGGAATACCTCAATCTATTGTTTTGTGGGATCCATTGATGGTAAGTAAAAAATATTTTACCAAAAATTTCTTGTTAAAAATAAATCTCAGCTCGCTCTGGTTCCTACTGGATAACCGAACATGAACTCACGAAGAGCCTTGGATACATAGAATCTAAAAGCTGTTTGTCTGAGTTAAATTCTTGGAAACTAAGGAGCAAAAAGAATCGTTGTGACGATTCAATCCCAAAACGATTTATTCGTATTTCGTAAGATTTTTGGACACCCTTTATTAACAATACTAACAAAGTGATTCTAATACATTTACAAATCTTGCAATTTTTTAAAAGTCGGTTATGTAGCTTAACGTGTTTTAGAATGAAATTGTTCAATCTTTGTTTGTAAACTGAACTTCTGAAACCTTCGAAATGTCACAAAACTATGTCTGAAATCTCATCTGCTAAAAGTCACCATCACTGAAAGCTGCAGCCTAACCCTTACAGCAAACTTTTGTTTTTCGCTATTTCTTGCTTTAGACAAAATTTTCAAATGTTCTTCCTAAAAAGCGTACGGGAACTTGTTGCAAGTTTTCAAAAGTTAAATCGTACTATTAGCAATTAGTGCACACTGGCGGTGTCCCTGTGTAATGTTCCAATGTTCCATATAAGAAGAACATGAGTACACATTAGTGTTACACAATACACGGCATCTGTGTCTGTGTCTGCGTTTTTGTTATCCAAAAAGGATTCTGTTTAGAATTTGCATTTTGCTGTTCTAAAGAGTTTGAAATCCGTAATCGTACTAACGTTCACCTGAGGAAGTGGCGATGTACCTATAGTTTTGCTCATTTTGTATCGTTTGATTGGAGGAGACTATAGAAATATTTTGTTAAATTTCTGAATCCGGAAGATACTCGTATGTGAATAGAAAATCGAAATCATTTGTGTTGAACATTCAACAAGGAAAAGGAACAGGAAAAGGTTTAGTGCTCTCTTCGGAGGCAGGTATACACGAGAAGAGTGCAAAGTGCACTAAAACATGTCGTTGCTGTACCATCTGCATCTGGGTTTCTAATTCACAGAATCATTAAGTGAAACAATGAGTCAACATGAAACTCATAATTGGAAGAATTTCTAATGTTCACCACATGTAGGTACAGAGGAAATAAGGACGCAATACAACTTGGAGGAGCTGTTATTTAATGGCTATGAGGATTTTATTTTTTGCTGTACTGTAAAATTTCTGGAATGAAATACGGGTTATGTTGAAAATATCAAGAGGTTCAAATGATTGCCCGGAGTAAGATGCAATCACAAAACAAAACCTCAACGTTCTGTCAGGTCATGTTCAGCTCTCGTTATATCAAAATAGTTTCCCCATGATTTTCACCTCATTTTGTTTTGAAAAAGAACACAAAGGTTAGGTTGTAAGGTATTGTGATTTGGTAAAACTGCATTACCTCCCTCGAATCTCAATGGCTTCATTGTACTCCAAGGGATCAGGTAGGGATTAAAGGGTAGGAATAAGGGGGATAGACTGAAAGAACCGAAGTTCTGGATGAATTCTTTAGTGGAAAATACCGTCCACTAGTTGAAGAAATTTTGCTTGGTTCGGTAGTTGATCTTTTTTCAGAAATCATGGAATTAGAGGCTTTTGATAAAATTTACTTTTTTTTATGATAAACTAGAAATATTGAATATAAAACAACAACTCACAACTTAATGTATCGTTTTTCCAACGAAGTTAATTAAAATTTTTATCGATAAATCAAACACTTGCCGCCAACAAATAACAATATCATTTGCAATTAGATGTATCCACCATTAACTTATTATAGCTAGCATAAACAAGGCACCAAACTCCACCCTTAATAAATTTGCTACAGATTGCCCGCGAAAACACAACCCTTTCATATAAAACCAAAGTAAATATTTGCGTCATCCTGCTTCAAACATAGAATTGCAAACATGACTTCGATTACTTGGGTAAATAGTGTTCCACAAAGAGAGTATTAACCATAAATTATATATTTATTTACCCATACCAGGAGATATTTACAGGGTGTCCACAGCTATGTTTGTATAGAGCAGTAGAAATCGATATTGAAATCGAAAAGTATTATGTAGTTCTGATTTGTTGGTTTACTGTATGTACCATAGTAAGGATAGTGTGAATCAAAATTTGCAACAATCGAAAAACTTGTGCTCGCTGCAAATTTTTTAGCATGTGATAAAATTTAAGATAACAAAATAAAAACAAACAAAAAAAAAGCAAAATAATATTTTACCAAATAAAGTAAAGCTAAATAAGGAAATGCAATATAAATAAAATGCACGACTGGGTCGCACGTACCCACAATAGCTAAGAACGGTACCGTCCATAGGACCTATATTTGTATTTTTAAAAGCAGTTCTTAAATTTTTTTTTTTTATAATTTAATAATTTCAAAAAAGTTCTTTTTTTTTAATTTCTAAGAAACCGCTCGACAGATTTTGATAATTTTATTCTCATAAAGTGAAATTTAAAAAATATCATATCTTTTAGCCATTTCGCAGATTTCTGATCTTTTCTTTCGAACCTTTGTCTTTTGTATCTCTGTCTTCAAAATCGCACTCACAGGTCCAAGGAAAAACAATTGTGCAATTAGGCTTCAGATGTAAAAAATGACTTATAATAACACAGTAGGACACTATGTGTGGGCTATAGCCCACTAAAGTACATTCTGCTTTGCAGTTAGGGGTTAGGCTACAAAATACAGACTGCCGTAAAAAAATTTGTTGTGTATATAATAGGCTTAATGTATTTATAGGTTCTTACCAAATAAAACATTTTTTTTTTCGTCCATAGGTCTTTATTTATATTCTTTCTTCGTTAGATTTTTTTTTTCTTTTTAATAATAAAATTTTTGTTTGTAAATTGTTTAAACTATTTTTTTTTCACTTCCTCCTTATATATGTACAAATACATTGTTGGGCATGATTTTAATTTGATTAAACACTTAGTTTACAGAATATTTAGTTCTGATGAAAAAAAAAAAAAAAAAATTAAATTACATACATAATTCCAAATTTCAGTTGCAACAGCTTAAGTAGCCGCCTCAAAAATCATCATCTTGGAGGAATGCACATACACAATGGCGTACAAACGCGCATTAGAAGAAGCTCGCTTGATCGAACCAGTCATTCCAAGATCGACTGCTGCCGATAAAATAAAAGCTTGCCTCAAATCATCAAATCTGGGCGCTTTGCATTGCTAACCACAAAAAGCGAGCGAGCAATTTTGGCGGCTTAAACTTTATAATATTCAGATGCCTGATTAACAACCTCGCGTCACGACGAGACTAGAGCGTCGCGAATATCGCTGTCACTTTTTCTCGTTCTGAAAAATGGTTGGCTTATTTACAATGACGAGAGTTTTTTTGACAAGTAGTTTTTTTGACATGTGGTTTCATTGCGTTTTGAGCTAGAGAAGAAAGCGGTTGTGAGAAAGAAATAAACAAACATTTAATTATGAAGAATATGCAAGTGAGAAAAATATTGTCGTTAACTATTGTGGGCTATGATAGCCCTTAAAAAATAAAAAAAAAAGGCAAAAGTGAATAGAAGAAGATGGTGGGTGCGACCAAGTTTTCAATCGCGACATCAGATTGGTTTTTACGAAACTTCTTTCGAAAATATTAAAAATATGGATCCGAAAATAAAACGATTTCAGGTGCAACAAGACCAAAAGATATATTTGCATTTACTTCTGGTTCTGAGCTGGCAATGGACTGCTTTGGTAGAAATTGTTGATCAGGAACCCTATCCGATGAGTAAAATGAATGCCTTTGGGAATAATCGCAGTAAGGGCGGTTAAAACTAAAAGACTTGCGCCGAGGCCTGTTGCTGTCTTTAGTTTTTCCTTCAACTTACCTGAGACATTACATTATAAATGGAATGCGTCCGTCCAAATAAGAACCAATTTACATAGCTATGATCACGGGAATTAGTATATAGCTAATTAGTTATTTATAATTTTTTAAGGCTATCGGCGTGGAATGATTTCCTTTTATTTTGTGACAACACTTGTTCGTTTTCATAAAACTTACACTTTTACTGTATTCTCATATTGAATTTATAATGCTAATATGCTAGAACATATACAATAAATTGACAGATAAAAGAGTAAAACAAAAATACAAAACGAGACAACTTCGCCACAGAAAGCATGTGGCGCTACTGCGGTCATAATTCACACTAAATGTCTAGGAAATTTAACAGATAAACTAACAAAATGAATTTTACTTAATGAATTTTCAATAAAATACTATATTCCCTACATTTTCCACCAATATATTGCACAATTAAAGGAATATTTAGGTAAGGTTTTATTGCCAGCAACAAATAAATACACGTGTGTACAAACCACAGAATTTGATTTTATTCCACTATTCACTTAAAGGGGGCACCCTATTAACACGATTCCATCGTAACTAAAAAGTGAAGCGTTGAGAATGAGAAGGGGTCAAGTGACATTTTTGATGTTTTGAGCTATTAGCATTTAAAGTTTTACGTTTATAACTTTTTTTTCTGCAATAGAGAAGAACTAATAAGAAATCCATTAAAAACAAAAAAATGTAAAATTTTTAGTATATCAACCAATTTTATTTAAATTCATCAGAACTTGGTATTTTACAAGAAAATCAGTACTTGACCCCTTTATGCGAAAATGAATTTATATTTAATTTTTATGAAAGAGGGGTCAAGTTAGTTGGGTTTCTTAAATTTTGGTTTTAGGTTTTTTGTTGTCCGGAATCTCAGATAAGGCCTTGGGATGTTTTCTTAAAATACTTTTAAAAAGCAAGGCATTTTTCGAATTAATATCAAGCTTATAAAACGAACTTAAGATCTCTGTTCTCTTGTCGAAATCAATGTTGTCTGAACAGCCGAAACGACAGTCTCTATTTGGTCCTCAAAGATTTCCTGAAGCAACCGTTTTTTCTTCTATTACTAGGCCTTTCCTGGTAATGTATTCTTTACCTTGCTCACTTAGTAGCGCAACCTTGCGCTGCTTCCATTTATAAGGCGTTCTTAACTTTTTCTTGGTAACTTGTGGCGATTTGTTTTCCGTAGTAAGTATAACATTACTTCTTACCACTTCAATGTTCTGCATTAAAGATGCTGATCCAATAATATTATCACTGTCACTGCTGGTCTCTGACAACATATCGTCATCGACATTGTCTGGAACATATTCGTCGCTGTCACTAGCAGAAAAATCAGTTTCCATATCACTGCATTCATTATTGTTTGATTCTGCATAGGTTTCGACGTTTGCAAGTCTTGTTTCCATTCCTACAAAAACTTACGATCATAAAATATATGTACAGCTACGGAAAGTGTAACTTGAAACTTACTTTCAGTCACTGGAAGTTCATGTTTTATTTTACTCTTTTCTTTCTTCTCTTGATTTTCTTTAAAAACTTTGTACAGCAACTTCCCTCTTTGCAACATTTGTATCTGAGCTTTTATTCTAAATGCAAAATAGATAGAGCATGATCTTCAAACCCAAACAAAACTCGAGTCAGACCTACCTTCCGTAGCACTGCTTTTTTCGCACTCAATAATAAAAGTTTAAGCAAATAAACAAAATCTGCTTAAAAAAAAAGTCTTCACAAAACGAAAATCCAATGCAAACTGAAGAATAATCACCAAACACTTATAGACAAAACAAACGGTTTATAAACGTTTTTTCAATCTAGTTGCACTGTAATATCAGTTATTTTTTGAAAACCACACAACAGAACGATAAAAATATACTTAAATACAATCTTTGTATGCTTGTATTGCATAAAGTGAACAGGTGTGGTATATTATTTTTTGGCTTTTATTGCACTTAACACCTTCATGCAAAAACAAAATTTAATTAAAAATGCGTTCTCAACTCATAGAGGTGTTAAGTGATCTTAACCCCTTCTTGCTGAAAAAAACTTCAAAACAATCGTGTAGTTAACCCCTTTATCTAAAGCTAACTTTGTAAGTAAGAACAATAGAGACATGAGAATTAGACAAAAATTTAAATTGTCGCTTAACACCTTTGTTAGTATAAAAAAAGCAAAAAATCGAAAAATGTCACTTGACCCCTTCTCATTCTCAACGCTTCAAGTGTCACGTCGTCATCTCGTGCGTAATTTATTAAACTTTTTGGAAATTCAACGCGTTATATCGCGACAAGAATCGGTATATTAATGTTGTTGCTTCCCATGGTATTCTAGAGCTTAGTTTTTTTGTCGATAGATGGCGCACCTCAAGTGGTAATACTATAGTTTATAAATGCAATTTCAAAACTAAACAATTGAACGTGCTTGGTGATAAGAAAACGTATGAGTAATGTGATTCACGTGACGACACTCAAAGGAAAATTCAAATATGAGTCAGTTCTCATTCCGAGGATTCCAATTGTCCCAACGGATATGCCCCTTGAGTTTAAACAAATTCAGTTCCCAATTCATATTACCTTCACCATGACGATGACAAATCACAATTCCAATATAATGACTATTTATGGCCTCAACTTAGAAAATCCAAGATTTTCTCATGGTCAGTATTGTACGTGGCATTTTCACGTGTCGGCAAATCATCCGCTTTATTTGTTCTTGTGCCTGATGGACTAAAGACGTTTGAAATCGAAGGATAAATATGGTGGAATTATTGGAATCCTCGGAATCAAAAGAATATCACTTTTGTATTTCCCTTTTAAAGTTGAAGCAACAACACATTCACATTGTTCAACAACTTTTTTACTGAAAGTCTGGTACCATTGCAAAGTCGAGGTTGATTAATATTGCGTAGAATTATTATCAGCGCGCCGACTTTCAATGGTAGATAATGTGGTGGTAACCCAGGTAAATCGAAAGAATTCAAAAATTCAGTGGGAAAATTCACCGCATCATCTTGATTCATAGCTGTGTCGATTGATTTACATGCAAGAAATTGAGTTGGTATTTTATTCAAAATTTCAGTGTTGATATCATTAACGTGTTTATTTTTTCCAGCCAACATTGTTCGGTCACTCAACCAATCATGATTATTGAATTGTTGTGCTATATTTGGGAACACACTTTCAATCAATTCTTATCTTGATTGAGCAATTCGACAAAAATTGCTTGGTAGTGTTATTAAGCCAGTTGAGTTATCAACTTGCAATTTACCATTTCCAATATCTAACAACTGTTTCCAAAATTCAGCTGATGTTGGATCATTTTGTAACTGAACGCGCACATTTGTTGTAAGGGTGAGTTTTTTCACATGCCTCCACAAATAGGATGATTTCAAACATGAATTCAATTCATCAGCAGCTGTAGATCGAGAAATAACAGGCAACTTTTGGCGAAAATCACCTGCTAACAATATTAAGGCACCACCGAAAATCCGTTGATTCCCACGGAGGTCTTGAAACGTTCTATCTAAAGCTTCCAAAGAATTTTTGTGAGCCATCGTACATTCCCAAAACGATTATACCACGTTTCTGTAAAACTTTTGCAATACCTGAGTTCTTAGAAATTTTACATGCTGGTGTTTCAGTTGCATGCATGTTCAATGGCAACTTAAGTGCAGAATGTGCAGTACGTCCACCTTCCAGTAAAGTTGCTGCAATTCCAGAAGAAGCGAGTGCTAATAAAATTCGGGTTACTGATCGTATGGTCGCTAGAAGTAGTGAAATCAGAAATGTTTTTCCAGTTCCACCAGGTGCGTCTATGAAAAATATTCCATTCCTTTCATAACGAACAGCATACATTATTGTATCATATGCAAGTTTCTGTTCAATGTTTAATTTTGGAACATTTGACCGCACAAATGCATCTAATTCGGCACAATCATAATTTAATTTACGCAGCATTTCAGTGTTGACAAAATATTTTGTCGAACGATTAGGTGCTATCATTCCCAGCTGTGATAATGCTTTGTTGCCAATCGACATACAAAAATGTCTTCAATCAAATTAAGAGCTTCTTTGTGAATTTCCGGACTTAAATTTGGATTCGAAGTAATGACACGTAATCTATTTAGAATATCATCTGATAGTTCATCTCGATGGTTTTGCCATGATTCAAACGGATTTGAAGGTGAACATGTTGAAAATTTTATTGCAAATAATGTTCGAAATTGATGTGGATGTGCCGATATCGTGTATAATTCCAATGCGTATCATTTTCCAATAAATTTACCAATTGACAGGCTTCTCGATATGTCGTACACACTTGCCCATTAACAGAGAAAGAGAGAGAAGCGAAAGAAAGTCGATATTTTTGTAGTGCTAAAGTATTTATTTATTTATTATTTAAAGTTAAAAATAAAAAGTATTTTAAATTTCAAAGTGATTATTAATACAGTCGCTTTGCATATAAAGTGAAGAATTCTGATCACAGCTCAAAAAGGTAGGAGAATTTAAGTTTTTAAAATTCTATACCACAAAATCTGCGTTAACGGTTGATGCTCTATGCAACCTAAGAGGAAAGCTTCAGAATTATCTCCGGTAAATTCACCATCTACAAAAAAGTCTTTGCCTGAAAATATTTCACAAATGGCTGCAAATTCTTTACAAGCTAATGAAGTAAGATCAATAATAGATGATTGTTTAAACGTGCACTTGAAAAATATTGCCACAAAAGATGACGTCTCAGCCATTTTAACCGACATACAGCTACTACGGTCTGAAAATATCCAACTATCTGAACGTCTGTTGGCAATGGAAAATTATTGTGAAACTCTTGAGAAGCAACTTGAAGTTCTATCGAAAAAATCCAACGAGAAATCTGTTGTGATGCATTT
The DNA here is from genome assembly GCA_916050605.2 of Platycheirus albimanus. Taxonomy (NCBI): domain Eukaryota; kingdom Metazoa; phylum Arthropoda; class Insecta; order Diptera; family Syrphidae; genus Platycheirus; species Platycheirus albimanus. Next base: position 5,166,639 of record OU696696.1, on the reverse strand, counting down.
TGCATCAGACAACAAGGCAAACAGGGTTGAGTTCGCTAAACAAACTTGTTTGGGCCTTCTTGACCTGAACGATAATGCGGAAATATCTCTGGACAACACAAATGAATTTTTTAATCGGCACAATAACAAAACAACGATCGTACTTAATTTTAAGAGCGAAGAAACGGCAAAAAAAATTATTGAAGCCGCACCGAAATTAAAAGGAACAGGCATTTTTGTGCACAGAGATCAATCTGTTCTCTTTCGTCAAAAAAGGAGAGCACTGAACGAGATAAAAAGTAAACTTCTAGCAATCAATTCTACAGCAAAGATTTTTGTTAAAGGAAATAAACTGCAAATTGACAAATTTATCTTCCACTACGAATCATTGCGAGGACTGCAAATAAAAACAAAAGATGAAATTGCATATGTCAATCAGACGTTTGGTGAAAATGCAATGTGCTTTTTTGACAGCAGCAAACTAAACTCCCAAGCAACAACAGCGCCACCTATGAGCCAATACACAAACCACCACAATGGAGCTGGAACCAGCTATAATAGTCGTATGAACACATAGGACAGAGTTGCCGTCTGCCAAAATAGTTTCAATTTTCAATTTAAAATTTTTTCTTATAACGTTTCGGGTTTAAAAAACAAGTTACTAATGCCTGAATTTTTTAAATTAATCTCGAACTATGATATCATAATTTTATTAGAAACTTTTTTAGAAGAAGGTAAAGAACTGCAATATCTTAAATATTTAGAAAACTATAACGTAAAATGCATCCCAGCAATAAGAAACAGTAGACTAGGAAGAGCAAGTGGGGGAATACTTTGTGGTTACAAAAGAAACAGGTCAATTAATAACATATGTTTTAAATATAATGGAAACAAACTTACAATTGATATTTCTTGTGACTCAAAACATTTTATAATTGTTCCAATATATTTAAACTTTAATAACTGGAATTCAGACTATGAGGACCTACAGAATTATCTCTTAAATAACAATCAGGACAATATAATGATAATTGGCGATTTAAACGGCCGCATAAGCAATTTCCAAAACTCTCCTTTTTTGAATAGTGGACAATTTTCTCACGAAAGGAGCTCACTAGACGAAAGTCTGAATAGTAAAGGAAAGATGTTAATTGACATGTTCGAGGATTTTGGTTTCTTTGTTTTGAATGGAGTTTCAATTTTAGATGTTAAGGGAAATTATACTTTTATATCCTCACAAGGATGCTCTACGATTGATTATTGCCTGGTAAGGGGTGATTGGCTTAGTATTGCTAAGAATTTTCAAGTATTTCCTGCCAATTTTTCATCGCATCTTCCAATTATAGTTTTCTGTGAATACCTTACCGAAGACCTGCAAGCCCATACTCAAGATACTATGATTACATATAAACTTAAATGGTTTGAGAGCAAAGTATTGGAGTATAAACAAAACTTAAGGCGAACATTTAATCCTGCCAACTTGCAGCTGTCCGAATCGGTAGAAGTTGCAACGAATTCAGTTTTTGAAATAATACGGCAATCTGCTAGCCAAAGATCTTATGTTACGTCAACTTTAATAAATTCTAAATGGTACGACAGTGAGTGTATGCAAAGTAGGAAAAAATCTTTCACGTTCCTAAAACTGTTCAGGGAATCTAATAATAATGCTTTTAAGCAACTTTATTTGCAACAAAATAAAATTTATAAGGATCTATGCAGTCATAAAAAACAAATCTACCTAAGAAAAGCAGCCCAAAATCTTCTCTGTTGTAAGGATTCCAAAGCATTCTGGCACAATGTAAATATTTTAGGAGATCGTTGCAAATCTGGACCTTCGAGTATCAGTGTAGATCAGCTTGCTTTATATTTTGAAAAGCTTCTATTGCCAGACCCAGACCAAAATTATGTCAGATTTGAATTCCAATATACTTATATACCTGAGTTGGATTGCCCTATTTCGATGTTTGAGATGCAAGCAGCGCTTGACAAAATGAAAAACAATAAGGCTGCTGGGGCAGATGGCATTCCAATCGAATTCTACAAGAATGCAACCCCTGAATTTCTCGGTTATATTTTAGATCTTTTGAATAGAATGTTCAGCGAGGAAACATTTCCGAGTAGTTTCCGTTTGGCAAGTATAACTGCCATCTTTAAAAAAGGTGACCCAACTCAACCAGAAAACTACAGAGGCATTGCAGTGTTAAGCTCTATGAGAAAACTTTTTGCTAAGATTTTATACATCCGGCTCTCGAAATGGGTGGAAGATAATAACATAATAAGTTGTTTTCAAGCTGGTTTTCGGGCAAACCTTTCCACGGTAGACCAAATTTTTGCACTTACTAGCATTGCAAGACGATTTATGGACAAAAAAAAACCCTTATATGCCATTTTTATTGATTTCAAAGCTGCTTTTGATACTATTAATAGAAGATCACTGTTACATAAGCTAGGAATGATTGGGGTATCTACAAAATTCATTCGGATTTATGAACAACTCCTATTAAATATGTCTGTGATGGTGTGTAGTGGGAAAAGTCAATCACAACCTTTTAGATCGGAAACAGGTGTACCACAGGGTTGCGTTTTAAGCCCTTTAATGTTTTCACTGTATATTAACGACATAGAGAATCATATACCAGGAGGAGTTTTCTTTGGAGATATTCATATAAAACTCTTGTTGTATGCTGATGACCTCGTTATTCTAACTGATAACCCAGTGACGCTACAGCTTCAAATTAATAAACTGAAAACTTTTTGCGACACATGGGATCTTAAAATAAATGTTACAAAAACAAAAATCATGGTTTTTAAATCCCAATATCGATCTAATGCTTCAATTCGGAACTGGGTTTTGGACGGGTCCAATATAGAAGTGGTAAATGAGATCAAGTATCTTGGATTTGTCTTCTCTCACAACTTAGGTATTAGAAGTCATATTAATCAAAAAATCACTGTTGCCAAAACAGCAATTAACATGATGTGGTCGTCATTTTTTTCGAAGTCCTATGTAGATCCAATATCTAAATATAAAGTTTTCAACGCTACGATAAACAGTTGTTTCTCATATGGTAACGAAGTTTACGGGTATCAGCGAATGGAAGAGTTCGATAGGATACAAACATACTTTTTTAAACGTATTTTTAGATTACCGTCGAACACCCCCAACTATGCTATTTTTGTGGAGTCAGGTTTACCGCCAATCTTCTTAAAAAATCTTAAGACCAATGCAGACTATCTGGTAAGAGTTATGCAAAGACCCGATAACAATTTACAAAAGAGAATACTGCTTATTTCGCTTCGTTGTGGGTATTCTCCGTTCAGAAATTGGCAAGAACTAGCGGTGGCTCATAATATTTCATTGGATCTGAGGGCCAACAATTGTTTAGAGTGGAAAAACATTCTGTATGATTGCATTGCAACTATAGATCAACACATATATCAGACACATTTGGATAGGGCAAGGGAATCTATTTCTAGAACTACTTATAGAAGTCTCAACCTGAACTTGGGTGAGAACAACTATTTTAGGGATGACCTTTCTGTGTCGGATATGAGTATGATCTTTAAAGCCAGAACCGAAACTCTAGATATCAATTTCAGACCACATCGAAACGACATTAATCCTATTTGTTCATTATGCAATTCGAACCAAAATGAAGACATTGTTCACTTCCTTGGGGTTTGTCCTATTTTGCAGGAAATAAGAAGACTTTACTTCAATAAGAGTTTTCTGACGTTGGAAGAATGTGTCAGTGTGTTAAATGGAGAAAAGGGCTGGAAATTGCTTGTTCGCTATATTTCGTATGCAAAAAAATATAGAAATGAGTATTTGAACTTATCTTTATAGTCTTGTACCCCACTCTACACAAATTTTGTTTTAGCTAAACTAAAAGCCTGTTTCAAAAAATAGTTTCAGAGTGCTTCCCAAGCATCTGTTCTTCTCTTCTATTTTTTTGTTTTTTTTTGTTTGTTTTAGCTAAACTAAAAGCCTAATCATTACATATTGTATTTATATTGCAGTTCATTTACATCTTACTTTTTATTTCACTATCTAAAACCGATGTTTATATAGATTAAAATATTACCAAAAATAAAAATGTATACTGTACCTTTCTTGCAAATATTTTGTAATTCTTTAATTTTGTATTTTGTAATAACTTTTTCGTTATAACTTTTTATTTATATAACATATTAGGAATTTTTTTATCTCTCTTTAAGATTAAATTTAGTTGTCAAACGGCAGACGGCTTACATGCCATGCTTTAAATTCTGTAAGAAAACCGTTTTTTTTGTATCTTTTAAATATCAATAAAGATGTTATCTATCTATCTATCTATCTATCTATCTATTAACAGTTTTTAAATAATTGAAAAATGTCGGCCCGCGAACGTCAATCAACAGCAAACGCAAAAAAAAACATTCATCTTGTTTATGATGAACTGTGTAAACTCGTCCCAAAACATCTGTTGAAAAAATATCTGGATGACCATTAACTGGTTTCCCTTGCTTGCGCGTTTGAAAAGACTTTGATGAATTGTTCCAAGTAAAATACTTCGTTACCTCAGAATATAGCAAAGTTTTTGCAAAAGCATCAGTTCCACACATCTCAAAAAAGGCAGTCAATGTTGTTTTTGATGGTTCTTGTGCTCTTTGCCTTGCGTTTTCGAGCGTAAGACAAACACGTTGTCCATTCTCAAGATGAACTGCTAAATGAACAACAGCTGGATGTCTATCATGTAGTGGAAATGATAAAACTCGCCATACTGCTTCATTGGTGCCGTGACATAAGGCCATGTGTCATAAGGCCATATTTCGAATTATGGCCTTATGACGCTTTTGTAAAGCGTCATAAGACCATATTCGAACATATGGCCTTACGACGCTTTCAAAAGCGTCATAAGACCATTATGGCTGTATGTCACTTTGTTAAGTTTGATTTCGAGTGGAACTTTGATTTAAAAAAAATAATAGCTTAAAATTCGCGCGAATTTTAAGCTATTATTTTTTTTAAATCAAAGTCATGTCAATATGATAATTAAAGTTAAAAGAATTTGCAATTACATTTTTTTCCTAAGTTCTTCACTGTTTGGATGCTTATGTGGAGCACTTGATTTTGGTATGCGCACAAGAGTTTGGTTTTGAAAGTCAACAATAGCACTAGCATTACACGTTTTATTGTAGCAGATGTAATGTCTACTTATTTTAGAACTATATTTGAAACGATAGAGATGTTTGGTTTCAGGAAAATAAAGAATATTACTGCCTCTTCTTAAACCTTCACAAAATTCAAAATTATATATCACGTCACTTGAATTTTCCATTTTGCACACTAAACAACGCGTTCCACTCGAAATCAAACTTAACAATGAAAAACGGGCAATTTGTTTCTTCGGATCATTGAAAAATGATCATTCCTTTTTAATATTACAACGGTAAGAACAGGTTATTGTTGTTCTCAATTGGTTTTTTTTAATATGCCCCTATGTCACAAAAGTATATGGCCTTATGACACTTTGGTAAAGCGTCATAAGGCCATATGTTCGAATATGGTCTTAAGACGCTTTACAAAAGCGTCATAAGGCCATAATTCGAAATATGGCCTTATGACACATGGCCTTATGTCACGGCACCTGCTTCATTGCTGCTAACATATCTGCCCAATTGATATTGTTTAATTTCATCGTTTTTGTTTTCAACACCAAATACAGCCATATCACTTCCATTGTTTATGTATGTATTTACAAAAATATATTTTATGGATTTTACTGAATTGCAATCAGTGTTGGCAAGTAAGTTACATGAAGTAAGTTACTCGTTTAGTTACGCGTAACTAATATGAATTAGTTACGCCCAATATTTGGCGTAACTAATGTAACTAATGTAACTAAATGTAACTAACTGTAACTAAATAAATTTAACTCTAACTTAATAATAAAAAATAAAAAAAAATCACATTTCATCCTGAATTCCAATCGACTATTGACAAAATTCTTTTATTAGCAAGGCAACGGCAACCTGGCAAGGAATACATATTGAAATTACTGTATTCCTGAGGAAAAGGAAATCTAATAAAATATTATATTCTTGGAGCATACAAAAGATTTTTACTTACATTTAAAGTTTTCCCCTCTTTCTTGAGATTCTTGGACATTTCTTTGTTTATTTTGATTTATTTTTGTATGGTAAATTCAGATTTGATCTCAGATTTGGTCTCAAATTTCAGATTTGGCTCGCCCAAAGGAAATCAAACGAGATCTATTTTGTTTTATTATTTAAATTTTTTTTTTTGCAGAAATATAGTAATTGAAAAACGTATTCCTTGCCAGGTTGCCGTTGCCACAGATGGCAGCTGGCCCGACGGCAATATCAATCATCCAGCTTTGCCCTAATACAGTGTAGTCAAACGTCATTCGATCGGGTTTGTGGACGGAAGTTCTAAATTTCAATTTAACATAAAATGTGAGTTTTTGCATTTGAAAAATTCTATTAGTTATAGTTAGTTACATTTAGTTACAATTAGTTACATTTAGTTACATTAGTTACATTAGTTACATAAGTTACATTAGTTACGTGTAACTAATTAAAATTTCAAAGTTACGCGTAACTATCCAACACTGATTGCAATACTCTACATTTATATGGGCTTTGAAAGTTTTTGACAGCAATGGTGAATACTGCACAATCCAACGGTTGTCTATTGTTACATCTTCATTTCTAATTTTCAATGTTACAGATCTTTCATTTTCATTAGTTGAACGACGACGATATAAAGGGTATCCATCGTGATAGTATCAGAAATTAATGCGCGTGGATAATTTTTGCAACACTACTTCCCATCAATAATGCATGGAGATGTTGGTTTTAAATTGCCACATGGACCATGAATCATATTTTTTGTGACAATATCAAATAATATTGGATCAATTGTTTCATCGGGTATTTCAGCCGATATTACTGTCTATTTGGTCACTTGTTATTTTATGTACTAACCAAATTAGAATGTGAGCATAAGGTAAGCCCCGCTTTTGCCATTCAATAGAATACATCCAGTTTTTAACTTCACCAATTACTAATTTCTGTTTAAATACGCGAGCTGTGATATCATGACCATCAAATTGAGACTGACCTGGCAACAAATTGTCTTTGATTTCACTCCATTGTGGATTACACGTGAATGTGATGAAAAAATCAGGTCGTCCGTCACGTCGAACATATGCCATACCGTCCTGCGAATATTGCGTACATGTATCGCGGACTTCCAGTGTATGACGATGGTAAAATTACCATTTCACCAATATTATTGACTTTACCATCGTTATTGATGGCATCACGGAAATGAATATATTCTTCAGAACGCAATTTGTTCTGATTAAAATGTAGTTTCCATGACTCACGAATCATTATTCGATGACTGTAAAAGTTCATAGCGCTGAATTTTTTGGTTCCCTCTAAATCTAAAAAAAAATAACGTATGCATTTTTACATATCAAACAATCAAAAAATTTGTTTATGACAACAAATGTAACTTACCAGTACTTGGATTAATCATTTTTATATTAAAATGATAACCATCCTCTCTGTATGGGAATAAAAAAGGATATTGCAATGCATCGTAGCAACGATTCGTTTCACATATGCGATCCAACTTATTATTTCGACGATGAAGAACAATGTCCCGTGATTGGTGTTGATCGCCGACAATAACAATCGCTACATCATTAATAGTTGGAGCATTGAATCGTCTCACATGTTGACCTTCTGGTACTTTCTAACAGCATGAATAACAATTTTATGGTTATCACTTCGCATACGATCGAGTGCAACTTTTAAAAGTCTCACTAATTCATTGTGCTCATGGAACATTTTCTGTAACTCGCCAATTATCTCCCTTCTCATATTTCTTGCTATAGTGCATCTTTGATTAATTTGGTGCCATCATTGTTGCCCATAAAATAAATTTGAAGGAACTTGTAACTTTGATCGCCATATGGTAGAAGTGAGCCAGCTAAATGATACATTTGTCCTTGAATCTGTATGGTATATTGATTCAGTATTAAAAAAATTCGTTCAATAATAATTACAATACAACGATGAATTTACCTTGAAAGTGGGCATAAATTTATCATGAATAATTGTATCGGCACCAAATTAAGTCATTTGAAAACACGAATTGTATGCTTGAACATTCTCTAGAAAACGCTTCGAAATTGGTGTGACTCCATTTACTAATAAATTTAATTCTTCTGGTGGCGGAATTAGTTCAGGCAGCTTTGCTTTCCCACTAGCACAGCTTTACAATATTTACACAGGACATCCATTTCAATAATTAAAACTGATTTGTGTGCACTGTAGTCAATGTTATGGTCGTATGAAAAAGCAACATCTTGTAAATTGAAATTAATATCTCTTCGTAATTGCCGTGAACGTACCATACTTGCCATACGTTCTCGATTCACTATATTTCGCTGTTTTAATTGTTCTGAACTTTCAGATCTTCTACCGCTTGCCACATTTCCCGCATGACGATCTCGCCGACCTATGTATGTTAGTACGTCATGGTTGACATTTTTTTAAAAACCTAATAAATAAATGAAATAATCATCAATAAGTTTATCATATTAAATTATTATAATTATTATTCCAAAATAAATAAAATAATACTACATATGTACAAATCGTGGATTGGTTTTAAAGTAATTTAATTTTTAATAAATATTTATAATTTTTTTCTTTTTATTTAAATAGAAGTATGGAATGATTTATCCTTCAAAGCCATTGTTTTTGTACTACAATTAATTGCTATTTCACCGTTGGTTATCATAACCACCAATAATTCCAAATCTATTTCTTATAAATAAAGAGTTTTGTGATTTGAAAAAAATTATTTCAGTTGAAAAGTTAATTCTTAAAAGTTATAAATGCTATTTACGTTTAAATTTAAAGATTGTATCGCCCTTGATACCAGCGGTACCAATTATTCTTTGGATCCTTTTCTTTCTTTCTCTCCTTTCGAGCGCCAATGATCGATTTGATAAAATATTTTTAAGCGTAGATGGACCCAACCTTTGTCCTACAATTTTTCCAGATAAACCGTCATCTGAAATTAAACTGCCATTTGAATCTGGTTCAATTCAAAGAATAATATAATCATTGAAACCAAAAATAAATTGTACGTACCTATCGAAATCGAACTTGTCTCGTCTTCTTTACGTCTTGTTTTCCAGACGCACTTTCATCAGATATCAAACTGAAATCGAAATCATCGTCATCCCAGTCTAGAAATCGAAGTAATCCAATCAACGTTCTTATTACACTGAGAATTATAAAAAAAATATACATATAATATATAATATACCAGACAATGCGATGTCACTTTACTTAATTGGCGAAGATGCTTTGATTGACGACGATTCTAATGGTCCATTAGTTGAAGATAATTCCTTTGATTATATTTTTTTTAATTTTCCCTTTCCGCAATTAATTTTTTAACGACTTCTTTAATGTGATCTTCTTTGATCTTTTTGGAATCATTTATTTTTTCTTCCATTCTTAAATATACAAAATTGAATTCATAAATTTATAACATTAAGTACAAACATTTATAAGATCTATTTAAAATAAATGCACAATTTTTAAAAATAAATTAAGAAAACAATTTTACTTACGTTGTAGACCACTTGCGTCTGAGCCTGAAAAATAAATTAAGAAAAAAAAAACAATCAACTAATCAAGAAAATTTGAACCAAAAGTAACATCACCTTTAAAGAGAATTCGTTACTGAAGAAATTTTATCGAATACAGCAATTGCGTTGAAACAGGCACCTGTGGATTTCTCAGTGAATGAAGCGTCTTCAGCGGCTGATATGTATCAATCAATCGATGGACAAGAATCGTCGCAGTTCAGGTCGTCGTCTCCTAAAAGAAATGCAGTGATGCCAAGCCAATCGGGCGACCATTTTGTGCCGATTTTCACAACGGCGCGGCGCCGCGCCGTCTGGCTATTCAGCTGCACTGTTGCAAATTCTGTCCAGAATCAGATATCACCACATTACTCTGGCCGTATTATTGCAATGCCGTCTGCAACTTAACCAATAGTGCCATACATACTGCACCGAGGTACCAACGGGGTGTTCTATATAATGCTGCACCGATGGAACATCAAAGTGTCCCATTCAGTCAGGCTGGTATCATCAGAGGGCTAAGAGACAACAAAATGCAACATGCTCTGTCTGGACATCACTTTTCTTCGTTGTTGGATTTCCTCAAGTCTATTAGAACATACGATTTTAAATGCTCTACTCCAACAGTAAAATCTGATCATCCGATTCGCAGAGTATCTGCCGAAAGAACACCAGAAAACAACACCCGACCGAAGAAGTTGAATCTGCGATGTTACAACTGCAAACAAATTAGGTCATCGTTTGATTGAGTGCTCCAAGCCGCAGAAGAAAGATAGCTGCGCTAAGTGTCATCGTCTTGGGCATACCGCTGCTGTCTGCGAAAGTCAACGAAAGGACACACCAACAAAATTAAACTCGTCGAAGCAGAATCACTTCAAATTGTCACCAAGATATTTATGCTCAACGAGCAACGACAACGACACTCATGAGGTTGAGGCTCTCATCGACCCTGGCAGCGTTTGTTCGTTAATCGCCATTTCTAGTATTCAACCAGGCGGCGCTGATAAAATCCTTCAGAGATTCGCTGGAGGGGAGTTTATCTGTAAAAATAAAATAAGTTGCAAAATGAAATTAGATGCTCACGAGTTTGAAGCGGTGATGTATATGTGGTCGATGATCATACATATGATTGGACAGGATGTTCTTCTTTGTACCGACATACTTTGCCATAAGAACAACAGAATACTTATTGAGAGAGGAAATGCCGAATTGAACAATCCGAACTCCGAAGCAAACATTTATTCTGAGCTAAGCGAAAATCAATATGAAAAGCCAAATAATATTCTGACGTCTTTCGCAATGTGTATTGCTAATTCGATTGCTGAGTTAGGAAGATGTACTCGTAATTTCATGAAAATGAAAATTCAGTTGACATCGGATATATGTAGATGTACCCTTCCAGCTGCGCCCGTATCGAATTCCGTTTGCAAAAAGAGAGACAGTCACGAAAATCATTGACGAGCTACTGAGGTATAATATTATTCGGGACAGTGATTCTCCTTATTTGTCACCAGTAGTTCTAGTGCCGAAAAAGAATGGGGAGGATCGTCTTTGCGTCGATTTTCGGAAGCTAAATTCCATGACAGTCAAGCATAGCTTCCCGATGCCGGTGGTTGAAGAAATATTTTCACGACTAGCAGGTAGTAAATATTTTACCACCATTGATTTACTGTCGGGCTACCACCAGATAGAGATCGAAGAGGAATGTAAGAAATATACGGCATTTAGCACTTTCGATGCAACGATGCAATTTTCGAATATAATTGCATGCCGTACGGTGTTGTAGATGGACCCTTTGTTTTTCAAAGCATGGTCAACAAAATTCTTACAAATAAAAGATTAAACCAATTGATGCGATGAGCTTTATCGATGATATCATAGTTCCTAGCAATACGATCGAGGAAGGACTCGATAGGTTGACCAAATTCCTAGAAATCATTCGTTAAAGTAGGCTAACAATAAAGATTGACAAGTGCAGGTTTTTGGAAACGGATATCGTGTTTTTGGATCATCTTATTGACTAAAAATTGTATTCGCCCTGGAAAAGAAAAGTGTCATCTATAGTTGATTTTCGAAAACTTGCAAACGTACATGAAGTTCGAAGATTCCTTAGCCTAACTGGGTATTTTTGAAAGTTTGTTCAAAACTATGCCGCTATATCTCGCCCACTGACGCATCTTCTCTGTAAGAAGGCTGATTTTAAATGGGAAGAAGAACAGAATAGAGCATTTGAGGAACTAAAAACGATTTTTAGTTCTGATGTTGTGCTAGACATCTACAATCCAGAACGTATCCATGAGGTTCATACGGATATGCGAGTAGCATTGGTCTAGTAGGCATTCTGATCCAGTCGAATGATGGAAAGTTTTTCCGGCCCGTATTTTATCAAAGCCGCCATTGCACAGAGTTTGAGCAGAAATTCCATAGCCATGAACTGGATGTTTTGGCAATAGTTGAGACACTGGAGTGATTTCGAATCTACTTGCTTGGGAAACCATTCACCGTGGTTACGGATTGTGCTACTGTAACGACCACGAAACAGAACAAAGAGTTGGTGACACGTATATAGCTCGTTGGTGGCTCATATTACAAGAATTTGACTTCAAAATGGAGCACCGAAATGCTGACCGAATGCGACACTTTGACGCACTCAGTCGTGCACCACTGGGTGACGCAAAGGAACCAGAAATCGTTCGACGTAGCGTGATGAAAATTGAAATGAACAATAATGACTTCGTGAATCGTGACTACAATGCAAATGAGAGACCCAAAAATAGCAGAGATTGTCCAGATACTCAGGGGCGAAACAACAGAACAGCGGACACAATTATCACGGGAATATACTATAATGAAGCACCGTTTGTACCGACGAGTAGATGATTGCAACAGGTTGGTTATACCTAAGGCTATCCGCTGGCGCATAGTTATGTATGAACATGATGACAAAATGACCATTTTGGGATCGAGAAGACGATGCAGCGGATCCAAAGACATTTCTGATTCTCGAAGATGAGGAATTATGTCAAGGAGTATATCGCAGCCTGCATAAATTGTCAGTATAATAAGTAGTGTACTGGTGGAAGAACTTCGAGTGAGATCTACGTGTGGGACACTCTTCATTTACGCTCCGCAGAAAAAAACAAAAAATGTTGTGTATCATGCAGCTTTAATTGAATAAAAATATATAACGGGACGAAGTCCGTTGGCGCAGCTTGTTTTTTCATACAAAAGCCATAGCTAGGAGGTGTAGTCGGGTTCGAGTCCCACCGGCTGGCTGTCTTATTTTTTTTTTCTTTTTTTTTTTAAATTTCTTATTGCGGTTCATAATCCTACTAATATTATAAATGTGAAAGTTACGATGTTTGGATGTTTGTTGCTAATTAACGCCAGAACGGCTAAACGGATCTGTATAAAATTTGACACAGAGATAGCTTACTGTCTGGAATAGCAGATAGGCTATTTTTTATCCCGGCAAAATGTACGGTTTCCGTGGGATAGATTTGTTTTAATTTTTGAAATTACACCAGAATGGCTGAACGGATCTGGATGAAATTTGGCACAGAACTAGATTATAATCTGGTATAGCACATAGGTTTCTTTTTATCACGGTTAAATGTAGGTATTAAATTATAAAGCTATAAGAGAAGAAGAAGCTAGATTACGATAGACTATACTCCTCAAGCTACAGTCTACTTCTTGATCAGCTGAAACGCGAGCGAAGCCGCGGGTAAAGGCTAGTTATTAATAAGCTGACTTATAATATGGATACTGTTCAGATGGTTAATGCATTGGCTCAGTTGGGATATATAGAACCAAAGGTAAAAAGAACGAAGTTTATATTGTGTTGATTTTTATAAGCATCCTTACTTCGCTGAGGCTTAATGCAAGAACAAAGTTTAGATATTAGAAAAGAAGCAAAACTAAGAATCTCGTTTGAGTTGGAACCTACTGTTCCGAAAGTGGTTCCCTCAAAATGATCTTCTGGCACATTGAAAACTCAAATTGTTTATAACTCAAGGTAGCACATCGCAGCAGTGGCGATTCCTCTCAGTTGGCTAGGTTGGCTGCGCCAACCCAAAAATAAATAAATACAATTCATATTAAAAGTATCATGAAATAATATTTTGTGTACAAAATACAAACCTGATTGAGTTTTCTTAAAACCCATGTGTTTACCTAATTACAACAAAACATTTTTCATTCAAATAGAACTCACCGCAGCAAACTCATGACATTTTACTCCCATTCAAAATAGCCATGGAAATAGCGCATTCACATTCTAATTCAAATCGTATCCAAACTCCCCTTACCCTTCGTGTGCTGCTTCATTCCACCTTTAATGCATAAAATCGATGCTCAAAATAATAGCCATACTGCGAATGGCGAGTCAAAGGAAAACAAAATAAAACTTAGCCAGCAATCGCATCATTGGCAACGCACACGCAGGGTTGAAAATGTAAACCTAGAAAAGGAAGCAGATTGCCAGGAAAATCTAAATAGGTTTGCAAAAAGTATTAAGTACTAAGTAGGGTCTACATTAAAATGAAATGCACGAATTTGTCGCACATACCTACTTGATCTGAGGGTGCCATAGATGGTTTTTGAGCAATAAAAACTACTCTTTGTTGTATAAAATATTCAACTAAGTTCAAAATATTTGTTTAAGAAGTGTTTATTTCCCGCATTTCGAGCATATTGACAGTGTTATAAGATACGTCAATTTTACCGTTATTTTCGTTATACGAAGACGAGTAATTGAATTAATTTGCTTCTATACATCAGATGTCCGTTACTTGAATTAAGCCCAAACATAAGAACAGTTTAGAAATCAAGAAAATTCTACCAACAAATACACACAAAGGGCTTAACACGATATCTAGAAAAAAAAAATTAGAGCAACAAAATCTAGAAAAAAAATACTTAGAATTGGGAAAATCCAGAAAACCGAAAATCTAGAATACTTAATTTCGAAAATACAAAATCTAGAAAAAGAAATCTAGAATGGACAAAATCTAGAATTATTAATATTAATACTAGATTTAGAATCCCTCTAAATTAAAAAGAAAATCTAGAATACTTTTTTTCTAGATTCTAGACTCCATCTTTTCTAGATTTTATCTTTCTATATTTTTTTTTTATAGATGTTGATGTTGTCCTTTCTTAATTCTGACACTCTGGATAACGTCGCGTCGTCGTGATCCCGCCCACACAGTACATACAAATTGCCTAAACCATTTTTAAATTTTTTTTCTAAAACTCAAAGGTTCGATATGTGCTAGCTACAATTAAGCAACCGTTACTCCTTAAAACATAGGTGCGATCTTGTGGGTGCTATGAAAGATATATACTTTAGGAAGTGCGAACTATTTCGTTAATGTGGTTGTCCACTTGAATAAAACCTTTGAAACCTGTTTTCCGTAAATATCATTTGTAGCCGAAAACTAACAAATTGAAGTTTTTTTTTCTATGTAACAAAGTTGAATAAAAATCGTTCAAGCCTTTTTTGAGCAAATTAGAAATAAAATGCACGACTGGGTCGCACGAACTTGCTTTAATGTTTGACAATGGTATAGGGGCTTGAGATTTTGATAAAAATAAATTTTTCAAAATTCTTAAATAAATATTTTAAGTAATTTGAGCTGAAAAAAGTACGCCATTTTATTTCTTGGATGAATTTGAACTGATTAGAATAAATTTATGAAAATCTATGGAGCTGTTTTTGAGAAAAAAAAGTATAAAAGTTTTTCATACAAATGAAAAAAAATTAAAAATTCGTTTTTAAACGTAAATTTGCTTCTTTTTGCTTTACTTTTGGATCCTTGGTGTAGCCAACCTAATATTGGAGACCAGGAATCGCCACTGCATCGCAGAGGCTTAATACCATGTTGTTCTAATAGCCATTCCAATAATGTTTTTGGTTATTTTTCATCGGGTTTTAGGTCAAAAATGTGTTAAAAAACAAAAAAAAGTCTTTTCTTTTTTGTACGACGCGACGTTTCGTCCATGTTTATGGACATCATCAGGTAAAAAGTACTTACGTGAACCCAGTCTTAAATGTTCCGAGATGGCATTATGCAACTCCAGGAACTCAAAATGATATTCTGGACCTTTCAATCAGTTGGCAAGAAGTAGGTCTAACACTTAATCGCATGAAAGATGGCAAAAGCATCTGGAACTGATGGGATACCGGTGGAATTTTATAAATATGGAACGAACGACTTGAAAAACTGTCTAACGCGACTATTTAACAATATAATGGATTATGGTAGCCCCCCGGAGCAGTTCCACGACTCAATTCTTTTCCCGATTTTCAAAAAAGGTTGCTTATCTGATCCAACAAACTATAGAGGCATATCCTTTTTGAATGCGACACATAAAATTTTCACTGCGATTTTACAAAAGTGTCTTGTAACGTGGGTTAGCACCAAACAACCTACTGAAGGAGTTCCAAGCAGGGTTTCGACCGGGCTACTCAACAATGGACAACATATTTGTTTTGAGGATCATGGCAGAATACTTCCTTGAACAAAGCCAAAAGCTGTATGTTTTCTTTGTCGAATTTAAGGCCGCCTTCGATACAGTCGACAGAAGTGCCTTACTTTATAAGCTGTATAACTTGGGATTATCTCAAAAATTTGGTCGTACTCTGCAGGATCTCTATGAAAAAACTAACGCTTTGGTATGGAATGGCGAAGAACTATCGAACAAGTTTGAAACAAGGTCGGGGCTAAGACAGGGATGTACATTAAGCCCTATGTTATTTTCGCTCTTTATTGAGGACATATAGTTGATGATTTACCTGGTGGAGTAAGATTTGCGGGAGTGCTAATTAAGGCCCTCCTTTTTGCAGATGACATTATTGTCATGTTCGCATATTCATCCACATCTTTACAACTCATGATTAACTAGGTTGTATGAATACTGCAGTTTATGGGGACTCATCGTTAATTTAGAAAAGTCGAAGGTGATGGTTTTCAAAAAAGGGGGAGGAAGAAATGCAGCTAACGAAAAATGGACTTATAACAGCGCCAATATTGAGGTAGTAAGCGAATATAAATTCCTAAGAGTACATTTTTCAAAAAACCTTAGTATGGAACGTCATACCTAAAAGAAAAATTGGAAAAAGCAAAAATAGCTCTAAACATAACCTGGAGAAGATATGCTTCTTGAATAAAAACATAGCCCACAGCAGTAAGTTTAAGGTATTTGAAGCAGTGTCTGAGTCTATTCTCTTCTATGGGGCGCTAGTCTGGGGTGGTAAGAAGTACAATACTGTGGAGAAACTATTAACGTTCTATGTAAAGAGGACATTTTGCCTGGCGCAGAACACTCCAAACTATGAGATCATGTTGGAAACGGCGCTGTCTCCCTTATTCGTCAAGACTCTAAAGCTTCAAGCAGACTACTTGGATAAAGTCCTTCACATGCAAGAAAAACGGCTACCGAAAATTGTAGCTCTTAAAGCCTTACAAGATAAGAGCAGCTGGTACGAGGAGTGGAGAGAACTGGCGGAAGGATGCGGTGTGGTGTTTAACATCAATAACGGTGCAACCGGAAGTTGTAAGAGCCAATTCTATGAGATAATTCAAAAGGTGGATGAACGTTGCAGAGAGGAGTTTGAAGCTGAAGCAGCTGGGTCACTGTACATACAAGTTTATAACAAACTTAACTATAACTTGGGGGATAAAAACTACTTCAGGGATGAAAACAGCATCGAACGAATTTCAACAATGGTTAAGCTACGCGGGGAGCTTCTAAACTTAAATTTTATTCCTCATAGAAATGATCTACCGATTATTTGTGATATTTGCAATCTAAATGAACGAGAGGATATAATACATTTCGTCGGAAGATGTCCCACCCTGAGAGAATCAAGAAGAGACGTTTTTAGAAGAGACTTTTTGTCAGAGGATCAAGTTGTGGTTTTACTCAACGATGTGGATGTTATCAGTCATTTCAATTATTATTGCAAATTAGCTTTAAATTACAGGGATAAAATCCATAGAGGTGGTTTTTGAAAAGCACTTATTGTATAGCTTAACTTGTATATTTTGTTATTATAATTTAAAAATGTTACAACGTTTAAGAAAAAAAAATTTATAGTCAATCAGGCAGACGGCTTTTTGTCAAGCTTTAATGATATTTAATCCATTTCGTTATGTATAAGAATATTTTGCTAAAATAAATATCTAATCTAAATCTAAAAATCATCAGGTAAAAAGTTTAGGCATTGAAAAATACAAAAAAAAATCAATTTAACAACAGAAATTCAAAATAAACCATATTTTAAAACATTAAAAAGCGCAGTTATTTCTACCGGTGACACAAAGTAGAATTGACACTTAACCACCACAAGTCTCATTCTCATCTTCATTCCAATAATTCCGATCAATTTGCAATTACAGAAGGAATTGTTAAACTGGGCTATTTATTGATAGGCAACCATCGAATTGTGACGGAAATAGATTTCTAGAAAGTTCTTTGGAACCCAAGCTATGTGTTGAGGAGCTATTTCGAAATTCTCAAGACTGTATATTATGTCAGCCGTTATCAGCGAGAGAAAGTGTCTTCGCGGTGCCCATTTCAAGTTTTTCAAAAAAAAAAAAATTGTTTGGATGTTAAAAGAGTTTTGGGATTAGTTTTGTGTATGTGTAGTCAAAGGATTATTTAGACTTTTATTAATGTGTCTGTTGATTTTAAAGAGAAAACCTGGATTCAGACTTGAAATTAATATGCATTAAATTAATTTGGAAACCATTTTGTGTTGTTGTGGGTGCTTATCAGTTATTTTGGTATCGTTTCTCCCTGATATTAATACCTAATATCAAGTTAAAAGTGCATAGTTGCATAGTTCGTTTTTTAATCATTTTAAAAGCCTTTTAAAGACTTTGTAACCATCCAATGTTAATTTATCAACCTAACCCTTTTTACAACACTCACGACCGTGCCAACTATACCTAGGTTGGTCCTGGCAAGAGAGTAGAGTTGAACTCCAGAAAAGGAAAGGTAGGAAAGCTAGGAATAAATTCTCTTGGAAGGACTTCCTATATAGCTCTTTAAATAAGGACTTTCGACAGCCTAGCTTATTTAGGGATATCTTAACTTAATTAAGTAGAGCCGAACTTCGTCCTTGCACAGAAGTGAGAGATTCCCTTGGGAAAAGGTTTCAAAGTGATATTGGTTATCCGGAGGACTTATTCGCTATTGCATCTTGTGATATCATCATTTCTAATTCATCTTCTGTGTTGTGCAGCCGCTTATCTTAACCATTTTTATTCACAATTTTTCACTGATGCACTGCGGCAATCAGTTCGTTGTACTGCAGATTCGTTGTCAACTTTGGATACTACGTAAGAAAATCTCAAATAGCTTCCGTTGTTCACAAAACCTCAAACTGAAGCCATGGACGTACCCTAAGTTATATTTATACCTATACATTGTTAGGCCTGTAAAAAGTACCAGGAAATAGCTTTAAAACATATAGTTTCGAAAGATCAGTCAAAATTTTACGGTACCTGAAACCCTTGATACACATTTATATTGTATTTTCTCTATTTTGTGGACATGGACACTCTCTAAATTTGAAATAGGCTCCGAACTCGACGGGGCTGCTGTGTCCATTTTCCAGTCCTTTAAAAACTCACGATTCGAAGTTTTGCTTCTGTTCTTAAAACTAATCTTTCTTCTTGCATTAACTCTCATCGAGGTAAGGACGTTATTAATAAAAGTCATAGAAATATAAAAGAAGTTCTTTATATCTTTTAATTTTATACATTCTGACTGGGCCCAACCATCATAGTATCTGAACAATATCCTTATCTAAGGAAAGCCCCTTGATATAATGAAAAGTAATAATAAAAAATAAATTAAAAAAATAAAGGGCAGCTGCTGGGACTCGAACCCGGCCCCAATTCCCAGCCTTGACTTTTTTGCTTGAAAAAATATATCTGAATTTGACATTTCAAAATTTATGAAATAATTCGCAGATTTTTTTTCGTCGCCGTACGAACGGCACCAACCTCCAAAAAGTACTATTTGTATTTATTTATTTATATTAGATTTTAAGTAAAATTATTTATTCCATTGCCAAACTAAAGCATACATTTTTTCATACAAAAGCCATAGCTAGAAGGTGTAGTCGGGTTCGAGTCCCACCGGCTGTCTTATTTTTTTTTTCTTTTTTTTTTTTAAATTTCTTATTGCGGTTCATAATAATAATATGGATACTGTTCAGATGGTTAATGCATTGGTTCAGTTGGGATATATAGAATCAAAGGTAAAAAGAACGAAGTTTATATTGTTTTGATTTTTTATAAGCATCCTTACTTCGCTGAGGCTTAATGCACGAACAAAGTTTAGATATTAGAAAAGAAGCAAATCTAAGAATCTCGTTTGAGTTGGTACCTACTGTTCCGAAAGTGGTTCCCTCAAGATGATCTTCTGGCACATTGAAAACTCAAATTGTTTATAACTCAAGGTAGCCTTAATACCATGTTGTTTTAATAGCCATTCCAATAATGTTTTTGGTTATTTTTCAACGGGCTTTATGTCAAAAATGCGTTAAGAAACAAAACAAAGTCTTTTCTTTTTTGTACGACGTTTCGTCCATGTTTATGGACATCATCAGGTGAAAAATTTAGGCATTGAAAAATTTAAAAATTCAATCAATTTAACAACAGAAATACAAAAAAAACCATATTTTAAACCTTCCTTAATTATACGTTAAAAAGCTCAAAGTTATTTCTACCGGTGACACAAAGTATAGAATTGACACTTAACCACCACAAGTCATTCTCATCTTCATTCCAATAATTCTGATCAATTTGCAATTACAGAAGGAATTGTTAAACTGGGCTATGGATTGATAGGCAACCATCGAAATGTGACGGAAATAGATTTCTAAGAAGTTCTTTGGAACCCAAGCTATGTGCTTAAGAGCTATTTCGAAATTCTCAAGGCTGTGTATTACTAGGGGCGTTCAATATATTCTCGGTTCGGAGTGAAGCTGTGGTTACATAAATTGACTTATTTATCAAGTAATACTATTATTTTATTGCATTCATGTAAAATTTCATATAAATGTGATTATTATTTCGCGTTTCATCTCTAGTTAAACAGAATAATAATGGCAACTGAGACGATGATGGTGAAAATTGAGCATCGCGCTGTAATTAAATTTCTCACTAAGCAAGGAAAAAGTCAAAAAACTATTCATGAAGAGATGGTGGCTGTTTACCAGGGTTCCGCACCTTCATTATCAACTGTGCAAAAGTGGTCAAGTGAGTTCAAGAGAGGCAGTTTAGAGCATTGACCGGCTACTGCTTGTACGGGAGAAAGCATCAAAGAAGTCGAAAAACTTGTTCTTGAGGATGCCCGAATAAAGGTGAAAATGATGGCAGATATCACCAAGCTTTTGAACTGGTACCATTCAGACCATTCTTCATGACCATCTTAACCTTTCAAAGGTCAGTGCAAGGTGGGTGCCACGAATGCTCACATATATATGTTGTCCGGCTGCAAGTACAACAGCGCTTTAACTCCTCCTGGAGCATAGGGCAGCAACAAGATCCTTCCACCTATCACGATTCGCCGCAACTGACCTCAGCTGTGGCCACGATTGAGTACCTTGAGACCGAGCTTCTTTCAAAACTGATGACCTCCAAGTTGTTTTTGGTCTCCCAACGCGTCTATTACCCTGGGGATTCCATTGGACGGATTCTTTTGCTATATTGTCATCAGGTTTCCTCAGTGTATGGCCTATCCAACGCCACTTCCGTTGCATGATGTCTACGTCCAATTTTTTCTGTCCGGTCCTATTCCACAGCTCAACGTTAGATATGGTTTGCGGCCACCGGATCTTCAAAATAGAGCGCAGACAACGGTTAACGAAAGCTTGTAGTCTGCTCGAGATGTTGGCAGAGCATTTCCATGTTTCAGAAGCATATAACAGCACTGATTTGACGTTGGATTCGAAGAGTTTCAACTTGGTGCGTAGCGATATTTTGCTAGAGTTCCACACAGGAGAAAGGATTCCAAATGCACTACGGGCTTTGTTTATTCTACTGTTAACATCCAGGTCCGTTCCGCCATCGAGTGCTATAAAACTTCCCAGATAATTAAACTGCTAGACCTCCTCTATGGTCCCCTGCCTTAGAATAACTTGTGTGCTTTGGCCCGTGGTCATTACTTTGGTCTTATTTGTGTTAATCCTTAAGCCAGCCACTTCTCCATTCAAATGCAGCGTATTATCACATCTGATTTAAGCCTGCCGTGTTGTTTGCCAAGAGACATATATCGTCAGCATAATCTATGTGGCTAAGCTTGTCAAACAGACTCCATTGGATACCATGTCTTTCATTTGTACCCACCGTGGCAGTCATCACATCGTCAATCGCCAGCAAAAACAGAATTGGTGACAAGACATCTCCTTGTCTCACTCCTTGACGCACATCGAAGGAGTCGGAAAGCTGTCCATTGTGCAAAACAAAACACCTTGCGTTGTTGTACGATTCTTTAATAACAGCGACAATTTTCTCAGGGATGCCTCTCGCAATAAGCGATCTCCAAATGCACTCACGATTGACCCGATCAAACGCCTTCTCAAAATCTACAAACATTAGGTACAGCGGTGATTGGTACTCAGATGATTGCTCGAGTATGATTCGCAAGGTGTTGATGTGGTCGACGCACGATCGGCCACTGCGAAACCCCGCTTGGTGCCTATTGAGGGTAGACTCGATCCTGGACTTAATCCTCTCGAGAATAATAGTTGCCATTAACTTCGGAAAAACGGACAGAACTGTGATACCGCGCCAGTTATTACAGTTTTTGAGGTTTCCTTTCTTTGGTAACTTCACAATAACTCCATCCTTCCAGTCCCTTGGGTAAGTTTCACTCTCCCAGACAGCCTGCACAAGTTTAAGCAAAATACGGGAAGCTGCCTCAGGGTCTGCTTTTAGGAATTCTGCGGGAATACCATCAAGTCCAGCTGCTTTGTTATTCTTTAGAAGATGTATCGCATTACATATCTCTGCACTTGTTGGGGGACTGGTGTCAATACCCCTAGAAGATCTACGCATGTTGTTCAATTGTGGATTCAATTCTGCATTGTGGTCATCATTTAGCAGCGCACAAAAGTGCTCCTTCCATCTTTGTAGCTGATCTTCTATCGTCACTAAAAGGTTGCCGTTCAAATCTAACACGGGATGGTTAGTGTTAGTGCTACTGCGCTGTCCTACAATGACCTTAGTGATTTTATACAGCTCCCTTGCGTCCCCTCTTCCTGCAGCATGTTCCGCATTTTCCGCAAGTTTGTCCACCCTTGCCCTCTTGTCACGTCTCACACACCGCTGCACTGTCTTATGAGATGCTCTATACTCGTTTCGTAGAACCAATTTCCGCTGAGCATCACTTTCTGAATTGATTCTAATTTTAAGTGTTCTTCGATATGTGATTTTGTCCCAGGTGTCTTGGGATATCCAGGAATCTCTAGCTCTTGTCTGTCTTGGTATAGTTTCAGTTCCAGCTTCCATGTAAGCGCTCTTTATTTGGCCCCACAAAGCATCTACCGATAAGCCAGCATTTTGTATGTTCGATGCTTTGTCGCCGAGTGTGGTGGCGAAATTACGACGTACATTAGGGTCATTTAGAACGCTTGTGTTGAATCTTGGTCTCCTTGCTATACCCTCTGAGCGACGCTGTACAGCAGCTGTTCGTAAGCGAAGCAAACCCAGTAGCAAGTGATGGTCACTACCTGCATCAGCCTTTCTTTCGTTACGAACATCGCACAGTGACTTCCTCCATTTCTGCTGTATAATGAAGTGATCGATTTGATTTTTGGTTCGACCATCAGGAGATTCCCAGGTGATTTTGTGGCAGGTCTTGTGCGGAAATAAAGAACCCCCAATCACAAGTTGACGAGCGTTGCAGAAGTCGACAAGCATATCACCATTTTCGTTACGTTGACCTAAGCCATGCTTACCCATAACTCGTTCGAGGCCTACGTTATCAGAACCAATTTTGGCATTAAAGTCCCCCATGATGATAATAATATCGCCCCCTGGAACACCGTTGAACACCGAATTCAGATGAGTATAAAAAGAGGTCTTTTCGTCCGCTGAAGCCTCATTCGTTGGAGCGTAGCATTGAATAATGGTGACTTTTCTGATTTTTGAGCTAAACCTCGCCGTCATAAGCCTCGCCGAAATCGGTTTCCAGGATATAAGACTTTTGGTAGCTTCTTTAGTCAGCATGATGCCCACACCGTTGAGTCTTGGACCTCTGTCTGCCTCCTCTTCGCCAGAGTACAACATTCTCGTTTGGCCCGATTCTGCAGTATATTCAGCTCCTCTTCCTCTCCATTTCGTTTCACTCAATCCCAGAATGCTGATGTTATGCCGAAGCATTTCACGCTCTACCTGTTCGTACCTACCTGGTGCGTACAGGGAACAAACGTTCCATGCTCCAATCTTCGTTCGTGTTTTGTAGCCAAAAGTCCGTTTTGTTGAATCTGAAGGATTTCTTAATCTTGTTTCTGATTCATTATTGATAGCATCACGATTGCCATTGTTGTATGAAAGATGCCGCACCCCCAAATCCGATGTGCGGTTTACTACAGTCGGAGGGACTGTAGAAGGATTTACCAAAGCTGGGTTACCTCTTGGGGAATTATTACCGTTCGTTGTCATATTTCATAAAAAATACATTCTCGCTCCACTACCGTGTTTTCCCGGTTGCGGTTAATAACACGTACCTGTATAACATATTAACTACATTATACACACAAGCCTTCGATTCGACAGGCACACTACGCCTTTTTGGATGGTCGAATACATACAGATATAGGCCGCCCACTATGGGAAACAGACGCCTTTTGCAGCCGCCCACTATGGATACAGACGCTGCTTGCTGTTGCCGTTGGCCTTGCAGGATAGGCTCGTCCGCCACCAGACTTTCATACCGTTGACCGCCATATGCAGTTCCTCCGCTTTTAGGGAGCTTTTAGTACTACCCAAGGACAAGATCGTGCCCTGACCAGCAATGCTGGATTGTTTGCTTATACCGGCAGCCATTCGGTCCCCTTGTGCGTTAGCTTTACCCGCTCTCTACCGCGAGGAGGTGCACATAGGGATTTTCCTTTCATTGAGCCTAGGACCACCGAGCAGGTGGCGTTTCCTAGCGCTCTCCAGTACTTTTAGAGAGCTAAGCTAGAATGCTCACAGCGCCTCAGAAAAAAGTGAGAATCGCATGCTGTAGAGAGCTTTTGGAGATGTGTAGTGAGAACGCGGACGGTGTTATGGTTTATGGATCGAATTGTTACTGGGGACGAAACATGGGTTCACCACTATGACCCTGAAAGCAAAAAAGAGTCCATGCAGTGGCATAAAAAAGGAACAGACCCCCCGAAGAAGTTCAAAGTCACTACGTCTGCCGGGAAGCTCATGGCCACAGTTTTTTGGGACTCAAAGGGATTCTTGCTTATTGAGTACAAAAAAAAAGGTGAAAATATCAACGGCACATCCTACGCTTCCACTTCACATAATTTGGGGGAGGAAATTAAAAAGAAAAGACGGGGTAAACTCGCAGCGGGTGTGTTGCTTCTTCATGACAACGCTCCTGTTCACAAGGCGCGAGTTTCCAAGGCTGCTGCGTGAGATTGTGGTTTTGAAGAAATCCAACATCCACCCTATAGTCCAGACCTTGCCCTTAGTGATTATTTCTTGTTTCTGGATTTGAAGAAATGTCTTCGTGGAAAAAGATTTTCGGATGATGAAGAACTCAAGTCGGCAATAAATGGGTATTTTGCAGGGAAAGAGGAAATTTATTTTTTTGAGGGTTTAAAAAAGCTTATCTCAAGATGTAACAAATGCATTGATGTAAGGGGAGATTATATTGAAAAACAAAAACAATTTAAATTGAATTCGCATTTTCCTTCATATCGATACCGAGAATATATTGAACGTATGTCAGCCGTTATCAGCGAGAGAAAGTGTCTTCGCGGTGCCCATTTCAAGTTTTTCAAAAAAAAAATTGTTTGGTTGTTATAAGAGTTTTGGGATTAGTTTTGTGTATGATTTATTTTGTAGTCAAAGGATTATTTAGACTTTTATTAATGTGTCTGATGTTGATTTTAAAGAGAAAACCTGATTAAGACTTGAAATTAATATGCATTAAATTAATTTGGAAACCATTTTGTATTGTTGTGGGTGCTTATCAGTTATTTTGGTATCGTTTCTCCCTGATATTAATACCTAATATCAAGTTAAAAGTGCATAGTTGCATAGTTCGTTTCTTAATCATTTTAAAAGCCTTTTAAAGACTTTGTAACCATCCAATGTTAATTTATCAACCTAACCCTTTTTACAACACTCACGACCGTGCCAACTATACCTAGGTTGGTCCTGGCAAGAGAGTAGAGTTGAACTCCAGAAAAGGAAAGGTAGGAAAGCTAGGAATAAATTCTCTTGGAAGGACTTCCTATATAGCTCTTTAAATAAGGACTTTCGACAGCCTAGCTTATTTAGGGATATCTTAACTTAATTAAGTAGAGCCGAACTTCGTCCTTGCACAGAAGTGAGAGATTCCCTTGGGAAAAGGTTTCAAAGTGATATTGGTTATCCGGAGGACTTATTCGCTATTGCATCTTGTGATATCATCATTTCTAATTCATCTTCTGTGTTGTGCAGCCGCTTATCTTAACCATTTTTATTCACAATTTTTCACTGATGCACTGCGGCAATCAGTTCGTTGTACTGCAGATTCGTTGTCAACTTTGGATACTACGTAAGAAAATCTCAAATAGCTTCCGTTGTTCACAAAACCTCAAACTGAAGCCATGGACGTACCCTAAGTTATATTTATACCTATACATTGTTAGGCCTGTAAAAAGTACCAGGAAATAGCTTTAAAACATATAGTTTCGAAAGATCAGTCAAAATTTTACGGTACCTGAAACCCTTGATACACATTTATATTGTATTTTCTCTATTTTGTGGACATGGACACTCTCTAAATTTGAAATAGGCTCCGAACTCGACGGGGCTGCTGTGTTCATTTTCCAGTCCTTTAAAAACTCACGATTCGAAGTTTTGCTTCTGTTCTTAAAACTAATCTTTCTTCTTGCATTAACTCTCATCGAGGTAAGGACGTTATTAATAAAAGTCATAGAAATATAAAAGAAGTTCTTTATATCTTTTAATTTTATACATTCTGACTGGGCCCAACCATCATAGTATCTGAACAATATCCTTATCTAAGGAAAGCCCCTTGATATAATGAAAAGTAATAATAAAAAATAAATTAAAAAAATAAAGGGCAGCTGCTGGGACTCGAACCCGGCCCCAATTCCCAGCCTTGACTTTTTTGCTTGAAAAAATATATCTGAATTTGACATTTCAAAATTTATGAAATAATTCGCAGATTTTTTTTCGTCGCCGTACGAACGGCACCAACCTCCAAAAAGTACTATTTGTATTTATTTATTTATATTAGATTTTAAGTAAAATTATTTATTCCATTGCCAAACTAAAGCATACATTTTTTCATACAAAAGCCATAGCTAGAAGGTGTAGTCGGGTTCGAGTCCCACCGGCTGTCTTATTTTTTTTTTCTTTTTTTTTTTTAAATTTCTTATTGCGGTTCATAATTATTAATAAGCTGACTTATAATATGGATACTGTTCAGATGGTTAATGCATTGGCTCAGTTGGGATATATAGAATCAAAGGTAAAAAGAACGAAGTTTATATTGTGTTGATTTTTTATAAGCATCCTTACTTCGCTGAGGCTTAATGCACGAACAAAGTTTAGATATTAGAAAAGAAGCAAATCTAAGAATCTCGTTTGAGTTGGTACCTACTGTTCCGAAAGTGGTTCCCTCAAGATGATCTTCTGGCACATTGAAAACTCAAATTGTTTATAACTCAAGGTAGCCTTAATACCATGTTGTTTTAATAGCCATTCCAATAATGTTTTTGGTTATTTTTCAACGGGCTTTATGTCAAAAATGCGTTAAGAAACAAAACAAAGTCTTTTCTTTTTTGTACGACGTTTCGTCCATGTTTATGGACATCATCAGGTGAAAAATTTAGGGATTGAAAAATTTAAAAATTCAATCAATTTAACAACAGAAATACAAAAAAAACCATATTTTAAACCTTCCTTAATTATACGTTAAAAAGCTCAAAGTTATTTCTACCGGTGACACAAAGTATAGAATTGACACTTAACCACCACAAGTCATTCTCATCTTCATTCCAATAATTCTGATCAATTTGCAATTACAGAAGGAATTGTTAAACTGGGCTATGGATTGATAGGCAACCATCGAAATGTGACGGAAATAGATTTCTACTAAGTTCTTTGGAACCCAAGCTATGTGCTTAAGAGCTATTTCGAAATTCTCAAGGCTGTGTATTACTAGGGGCGTTCAATATATTCTCGGTTCGGAGTGAAGCTGTGGTTACATAAATTGACTTATTTATCAAGTAATACTATTATTTTATTGCATTCATGTAAAATTTCATATAAATGTGATTATTATTTCGCGTTTCATCTCTAGTTAAACAGAATAATAATGGCAACTGAGACGATGATGGTGAAAATTGAGCATCGCGCTGTAATTAAATTTCTCACTAAGCAAGGAAAAAGTCAAAAAACTATTCATGAAGAGATGGTGGCTGTTTACCAGGGTTCCGCACCTTCATTATCAACTGTGCAAAAGTGGTCAAGTGAGTTCAAGAGAGGCAGTTTAGAGCATTGACCGGCTACTGCTTGTACGGGAGAAAGCATCAAAGAAGTCGAAAAACTTGTTCTTGAGGATGCCCGAATAAAGGTGAAAATGATGGCAGATATCACCAAGCTTTTGAACTGGTACCATTCAGACCATTCTTCATGACCATCTTAACCTTTCAAAGGTCAGTGCAAGGTGGGTGCCACGAATGCTCACAGCGCCTCAGAAAAAAGTGAGAATCGCATGCTGTAGAGAGCTTTTGGAGATGTGTAGTGAGAACGCGGACGGTTTTATGGTTTATGGATCGAATTGTTACTGGGGACGAAACATGGGTTCACCACTATGACCCTGAAAGCAAAAAAGAGTCCATGCAGTGGCATAAAAAAGGAACAGACCCCCCGAAGAAGTTCAAAGTCACTACGTCTGCCGGGAAGCTCATGGCCACAGTTTTTTGGGACTCAAAAGGATTCTTGCTTATTGAGTACAAAAAAAAGGTGAAACCATCAACGGCACATCCTACGCTTCCACTTCGCATAATTTGCGGGAGAAAATTTGTTGAAAATGTATTATTAAGCAAACCCTTTTTGTCACCACTGTACTCTACACTTCTTGTTGGTACATAACTATAGAAGACTTTCTTTATATACCAACTTATATGATAGCCATATGATGATTAATATGTTGAATAAAATTACCACTACTTGCTGTTCATCTTCTCAGACAAACGGTCCATCTTTTCATTCCACTTAAGTTTAACAGGTTATGGGCCCAGTTAACCCAAAACGAGTTTAATTTTTTTTTTCTTCTTCTACTAAAAAAATTTAGCAAACAAAATTTCACGAAAAATATTAATTTATTTTGAGATCGTGTTGGATATTTTTTTTTAATTTTTTTTTGAAGATGGATAGTGATAGTGCTAAGATTGAGAAATTGCAATGCTCAGAACAGTGGAACATTTGGAAGTTCCAAGTGAAAATAATTCTCAATGCTAGCGATTTGTTCGAGGTAGCAAATGGAGATGAGGAAATTCCACCAGACACTGAAGCTGTAAAGTTGAAGCAATGGCGCATCAAAGATCGAAAGGCTCAGAAAATAATAGCAACATCTGTTGGACAACAGCCGTTGATTCACATTATGCATTGTACGACGTCTAGTGACATGTGGAACAAACTTTGTTCAGTGTACGAGCAAAAATCGAGTGCAAGTATAAGTTTACTTCAACAGCGTTTTTATAGTTTTCAAAAAGATCCAACAGACGACATAGCTACGCACATGAACAAATTAGAAAGCTTAGTGCAACAGTTAGGAGATGTTGGAGAAGTGGTCTCTCAATCCATGTTGATTGCAAAAATTTTAATGACTCTACCGAGTCGTTTTTCTCATTTTTTTTCTGCTTGGGAATCCACAGACATTAAATCCCGAACAATTGAAAATCTGAGGTCACGTCTTATCATGGAAGAAACGAGGTTGAGCGCAATTGACCACGTGACATCAACTTCAGCATCCATTGAGGAAGGTAGTGCTCTTGTCGCACGCAAAGCACATGGACAAAAGATTAACCAAGATACCCGGGGGAAGAAGAAACGTCCAGGTAAGTGCTTTGCATGTAATCAGTACGGGCATTGGAAATCTGATTGTCCAAATAAAAACAAAAAATTAAATTATGCGAACAAAGAAGAGAGTAGTGATTGCGATGCTTTGGTTTGTGCTTCAGTAAATTCTAATGCGGTAGTTGGAGCGAATGACTGGGTATTAGACTCTGGTGCAAGTGAACATATGACTTCTCGAAGAGAATGGTTCAGCGAATACATACAACTTGAGGAGCCGGTTCCGATAACAATAGGGAATGGAAGTAAAATTCTGATGGCACGTGGCAAAGGTTCGATCAAAATTTTAGCTTTCAATGATCAGGAATGGGTTGAAAAGAAACTCATTGACGTGTATTTTGTCCCTGACGTTAAAATAAACCCTTTTTCTTCTGGTAGTGCTCTGGACAAAAATTACAGTCTTACTTCAACAAAAGATAAATGTAAAATTACAAAGTCTAATGGTGTTGTTGTTGCTGTAGGAATTCGATCAGGTCGTTTGTTTAAGATGTTGTTCAAGGTACCACAAACGTTACATTCAGCTTGCATTTCACTAAAGGCGGAATCATTGAAAATATGGCATGAGCGGCTTGGCCACATGTGTGTTGGTCAAATAAGAAGTTTTCTTAAATCCAATGAAATTCAATTTACTGATGATTCACACTTCTTCTGTGATGCTTGCGCTGTTGGAAAAATGCACAGATCCCCCTTTCCAAAAAGCAGTTCTCGCGCAAAGGAAGCAGGTGAATTGGTACATACAGACCTGTGTGGCCCAATGCAAACGTTATCAATTGCTGGATCGAAATATTTTTGTCTGTTCAAAGACGACTACTCAAATTTTAGGGTCGTTTACTTTATTAACGAAAAATCGCAGGTTTCTGCGATGATTGAAAAGTACATTAACTTTGTACATACTCAGATTGGCCGTCATATTAAATTTCTTAGATCTGATAATGGTTTAGAGTTCAAAAATAAGGAAGTCGAGGCATTACTTCAACGCCATGGAATCTGCCACCAGACATCTGTTCCCTACACACCACAGCAAAATGGTAGGGCAGAGCGAGATATGCGGTTTATAGTCGAAACAGCAAGAACAATGCTTCACGCGAAGAATTTGCCACTCAGACTTTGGGCTGAAGCAATTAATACGGCTGTCTTCCTAATAAACAGATTCGGGCCAAGTCCTGAGAAGTTAAAAACCCCTTTTGAATTATACTATAATCAAAAAATTTCTTTTCAGAATTTGAAAATTTTTGGAAGCGAAGTTTTTATACATATCCCAAAGGAAAAAAGACGAAAATTGGATAAAAAGTCAGAACCAGGAGTTTTTGTTGGATATCCTGACAATGTTAAAGGTTTCCGTATATGGCTTGAAAAATCTAACAAAATAGAAATATCAAGAGATGTTTTATTCAAAGAATTTTCAGTTGTAGATGCAGATTCGAATCGCCTTCATGTAATGAAGGAGAATGATGTTGGAGTTGGAAGTCTGAAAAACGAGTTGTTTTTTGAAACAGGAAATACAATTGCAGGTCCGAAGCCAGTTAGAAAAGCACGTGTTACTGTCGATGTTGCTGAGTCCAGTAAATACCGAGAAAAGCTTCGAAGTCATTCTGAAAATATTTCAACACAGGCAAGTAATATACATGAAGATGCTGTGCCAGATGAAACAACAAGAAACTACCGAGAAAAGCTTCGTAGTCATTCCTCGAAACCAAGTACTGGATTTTACACTAATGCTTTTGAAGGATATGCATTTATTTGTAGTTCTTTCGAGCCAGAAACATTTAAAGATGCTCAAGAATCAGATGAAGCAGATGACTGGAATAAGGCTATGGATGATGAGATGGAATCTCATCGGATTAATAAAACATGGGAGCTTGTTGAACTACCCCCTAATCGGAAGATCATCAAAAACAAATGGGTATATAAAGCAAAGCTATCATCAGAAAATACAGTCGAAAGATACAAAGCACGTCTTGTTGCTAAAGGGTTTAATCAAGAAGAAGGAATCGATTATGCAGAAACCTTTAGCCCCGTTGCGAAGTTCACATCGATTCGCACAATTTTCGCTATTGCTGCCAGTCAATGCTTAACACTTTACCAATTCGACGTAAAGACTGCCTTTCTTAATGGCGAGCTAGACGAAGAAATCTTTATGTGCCAGCCTCAAGGATACGACGATGGATCAGGTCGGGTTTGTAAGCTTATTAAAAGCTTATACGGACTGAAACAAGCCTCCAGATGTTGGAATACAAGATTCACAAGTTTATTGGCCGGTTTTGGGTTTAGCATCTCTAAAGCTGATCCGTGTGTCTTCGTGCTACAACTCAAAGAAAGAATCGTGTATCTTGCAGTCTATATTGATGACGGTTTGCTTGCTGTCCAAAATACACATGATATGGAGTACGTTAAAAGTTTTTTGACTCAACATTTCGAGGTTAAACTTTTTAAAGCAAATTACTATCTTGGACTTCAAATTTTTCATCATAAAGATGGTGGATACTTTGTTAATCAGGCGAATTATGTCGACAGAGTGCTTCGTAAATTTAACATGTCAGATTCATGTCCAGTGTCTACACCTAGTGAACTTGGAAGCAGATCTGTAATTGTAACAGAAAGATTATCATCTGTGACCAGATTTCCGTATCGTGAAGCAGTAGGTAGCCTCATGTATTTAGCTATTGGAACCAGAGCTGACATTTCGTATGCAGTGGGAGTAGTAAGCCGGTTTTTGGATATACCAAGTGTTCATGACATTAAAGCCGTCAAACGAATTTTTAAATATTTAAATAACACTAAAAATTTTGGTATATTATTTAAACCAAATGTTAATCTTAAATTTTCTATTTATAGCGATGCTGATTTTGCCGCAGATTATTCGACAAGACGTTCAACGAGTGGACAAGTTTGTCTTCTTGGAGGTAGTCCCATTTCTTGGTCTTCGAAAAGACAACGATGTACAGCATTGAGTACAACCGAAGCAGAGTATGTAGCTGCATCGGAAGCAGTCAAAGAGTTGATGTGGCTTGATGCGCTCATACACGATCTGCTGGTCCCTCAAATCATCAAACCAACGCTTTATATCGACAACCAAAGCGCTCTTAAACTAGTGAAGAACCCCGAATTCCATGCAAGAACTAAACATATAGATGTCCGTGTTCATTTTATACGAGAGAAGTTCAACGAGGACCGTTTTGAGATTTCTTTTGTGCCATCAAACGACCAATTAGCTGATGCTTTTACAAAGCCACTCGCAACAGTCAAATTTGAACTATTCCGTAATAACATCAATATATTAAATTTATAATTACATAATTTTGTTTGCAATATAATAATAAGTGGGAGTGTTGAAAATGTATTATTAAGCAAACCCTTTTTGTCACCACTGTACTCTACACTTCTTGTTGGTACATAACTATAGAAGACTTTCTTTATATACCAACTTATATGATAGCCATATGATGATTAATATGTTGAATAAAATTACCACTACTTGCTGTTCATCTTCTCAGACAAACGGTCCATCTTTTCATTCCACTTAAGTTTAACAAAATTAAAAAGAAAAGACGGGGTAAACTCGCAGCGGGTGTGTTGCTTCTTCATGACAACGCTCCTGTTCACAAGGCGCGAGTTTCCAAGGCTGCTGCGTGAGATTGTGGTTTTGAAGAAATCCAACATCCACCCTATTGCCCTTAGTGATTATTTCTTGTTTCTGGATTTGAAGAAATGTCTTCGTGGAAAAAGATTTTCGGATGATGAAGAACTCAAGTCGGCAATAAATGGGTATTTTGCAGGGAAAGAGGAAATTTATTGTTTTGAGGGTTTAAAAAAGCTTATCTCAAGGTGTAACAAATGCATTGATGTAAGGGGAGATTATATTGAAAAACAAAAACAATTTAAATTGAATTCGCATTTTCCTTCATATCGATACCGAGAATATATTGAACGTATGTCAGCCGTTATCAGCGAGAGAAAGTGTCTTCGCGGTGCCCATTTCAAGTTTTTCAAAAAAAAAAAAATTGTTTGGTTGTTATAAGAGTTTTGGGATTAGTTTTGTGTATGATTTATTTTGTAGTCAAAGGATTATTTAGACTTTTATTAATGTGTCTGATGTTGATTTTAAAGAGAAAACCTGGGGTGGAATCGGCTAAGGTGATTTGTGATATGTGATAGTCACAATATACAAATTTCGTCTGGCTAAGGTGATTGTCACATGTGACAATCACATTTTTGTGACTTTTTCTTGTGACAGCTATTTAGGTGTCACTTGCATACAAAAATAATAATAAATAAAAAATAAACCTCTGACGCTGACTTATAAAACAAAATTATTTGCTTTTGCTGTCAAAGATTTGTCAAAGATCTATACTAATGTTGTTTTCGATTGGGAGAAATTAGTTTCTCCTCATGATTAAAGTAAAAATAAAAACAATAAAAAAAAAAAAAAAACAGAAATGAACATTTTTTTAATTGAGATATTTTTCTGAAACGCGTATATGTTGTGAGCAATCACGTGAAGTGACAACTAAATTAATCTTTTCTAAATAAATACATAATTGTCACGTCCCTTAATGTAAATTATATATTAAAATTGTTCGAATTGTTTAATTTGAAATACAAAATATATAGAAACTATGACGTTCGTATATATGCGCCTTCAGACCGCATATTTCATAAAAAGCAGAAGAAGTAAGACTCGCAAAACACAACTCCGAAGAGAAACGATTTGTCTTCGGAGTTCTCTCCAATTGCCCAACGGAAAATGACATAATGAAAATAAACAAAATTCCGGTGATCACATTATGCAGACGCACAAAATTATTTTATCACATGTGATTGTCAGAAATGTGACAATCACAAATCACATTAGCCGATTCCACCCCTGATTAAGACTTGAAATTAATATGCATTAAATTAATTTGGAAACCATTTTGTATTGTTGTGGGTGCTTATCAGTTATTTTGGTATCGTTTCTCCCTGATATTAATACCTAATATCAAGTTAAAAGTGCATAGTTGCATAGTTCGTTTCTTAATCATTTTAAAAGCCTTTTAAAGACTTTGTAACCATCCAATGTTAATTTATCAACCTAACCCTTTTTACAACACTCACGACCGTGCCAACTATACCTAGGTTGGTCCTGGCAAGAGAGTAGAGTTGAACTCCAGAAAAGGAAAGGTAGGAAGGCTAGGAATAAATTCTCTTGGAAGGACTTCCTATATATAGCTCTTTAAATAAGGACTTTCGACAGCCTAGCTTATTTAGGGATATCTTAACTTAATTAAGTAGAGCCGAACTTCGTCCTTGCACAGAAGTGAGTGATTCCCTTGGGAAAAGGTTTCAAAGTGATATTGGTTATCCGGAGGACTTATTCGCTATTGCATCTTGTGATATCATCATTTCTAATTCATCTTCTGTGTTGTGCAGCCGCTTATCTTAACCATTTTTATTCACAATTTTTCACTGATGCACTGCGGCAATCAGTTCGTTGTACTGCAGATTCGTTGTCAACTTTGGATACTACGTAAGAAAATCTCAAATAGCTTCCGTTGTTCACAAAACCTCAAACTGAAGCCATGGACGTACCCTAAGTTATATTTATACCTATACATTGTTAGGCCTGTAAAAAGTACCAGGAAATAGCTTTAAAACATATAGTTTCGAAAGATCAGTCAAAATTTTACGGTACCTGAAACCCTTGATACACATTTATATTGTATTTTCTCTATTTTGTGGACATGGACACTCTCTAAATTTGAAATAGGCTCCGAACTCGACGGGGCTGCTGTGTCCATTTTCCAGTCCTTTAAAAACTCACGATTCGAAGTTTTGCTTCTGTTCTTAAAACTAATCTTTCTTCTTGCATTAACTCTCATCGAGGTAAGGACGTTATTAATAAAAGTCATAGAAATATAAAAGAAGTTCTTTATATCTTTTAATTTTATACATTCTGACTGGGCCCAACCATCATAGTATCTGAACAATATCCTTATCTAAGGAAAGCCCCTTGATATAATGAAAAGTAATAATAAAAAATAAATTAAAAAAATAAAGGGCAGCTGCTGGGACTCGAACCCGGCCCCAATTCCCAGCCTTGACTTTTTTGTACGACGTTTCGTCCATGTTTATGGACATCATCAGGTGAAAAATTTAGGCATTGAAAAATTTAAAAATTCAATCAATTTAACAACAGAAATACAAA
This sequence comes from Platycheirus albimanus, assembly GCA_916050605.2. Lineage (NCBI taxonomy): Eukaryota > Metazoa > Arthropoda > Insecta > Diptera > Syrphidae > Platycheirus > Platycheirus albimanus. The sequence continues at coordinate 5,130,460 of OU696696.1, read as the reverse complement.
AAAAAACCATATTTTAAACCTTCCTTAATTATACGTTAAAAAGCTCAAAGTTATTTCTACCGGTGACACAAAGTATAGAATTGACACTTAACCACCACAAGTCATTCTCATCTTCATTCCAATAATTCTGATCAATTTGCAATTACAGAAGGAATTGTTAAACTGGGCTATGGATTGATAGGCAACCATCGAAATGTGACGGAAATAGATTTCTACTAAGTTCTTTGGAACCCAAGCTATGTGCTTAAGAGCTATTTCGAAATTCTCAAGGCTGTGTATTACTAGGGGCGTTCAATATATTCTCGGTTCGGAGTGAAGCTGTGGTTACATAAATTGACTTATTTATCAAGTAATACTATTATTTTATTGCATTCATGTAAAATTTCATATAAATGTGATTATTATTTCGCGTTTCATCTCTAGTTAAACAGAATAATAATGGCAACTGAGACGATGATGGTGAAAATTGAGCATCGCGCTGTAAATAAATTTCTCACTAAGCAAGGAAAAAGTCAAAAAACTATTCATGAAGAGATGGTGGCTGTTTACCAGGGTTCCGCACCTTCATTATCAACTGTGCAAAAGTGGTCAAGTGAGTTCAAGAGAGGCAGTTTAGAGCATTGACCGGCTACTGCTTGTACGGGAGAAAGCATCAAAGAAGTCGAAAAACTTGTTCTTGAGGATGCCCGAATAAGGTTGAAAATGATGGCAGATATCACCAAGCTTTTGAACTGGTACCATTCAGACCATTCTTCATGACCATCTTAACCGTTCAAAGGTCAGTGCAAGGTGGGTGCCACGAATGCTCACAGCGCCTCAGAAAAAAGTGAGAATCGCATGCTGTAGAGAGCTTTTGGAGATGTGTAGTGAGAACGCGGACGGTGTTATGGTTTATGCTTTTGAACTGGTACCATTCAGACCATTCTTCATGGCCATCTTAACCTTTCAAAGGTCAGTGCAAGGTGGGTGCCACGATAATGCTCACAGCGCCTCAGAAAAAAGTGAGAATCGCATGCTGTAGAGAGCTTTTGGAGATGTGTAGTGAGAACGCGGACGGTGTTATGGTTTATGGATCGAATTGTTACTGGGGACGAAACATGGGTTCACCACTATGACCCTGAAAGCAAAAAAGAGTCCATGCAGTGGCATAAAAAAGGAACAGACCCCCCGAAGAAGTTCAAGGTCACTACGTCTGCCGGGAAGCTCATGGCCACAGTTTTTTGGGACTCACAGGTATTCTTGCTTATTGAGTACAAAAAAAAAGGTGAAACCATCAACGGCACATCCTACGCTTCCACTTCGCATAATTTGCGGGAGGAAATTAAAAAGAAAAGACGGGGTAAACTCGCAGCGGGTGTGTTGCTTCTTCATGACAACGCTCCTGTTCACAAGGCGCGAGTTTCCAAGGCTGCTGCGTGAGATTGTGGTTTTGAAGAAATCCAACATCCACCCTATAGTCCAGACCTTGCCCTTAGTGATTATTTCTTGTTTCTGGATTTGAAGAAATGTCTTCGTGGAAAAAGATTTTCGGATGATGAAGAACTCAAGTCGGCAATAAATGGGTATTTTGCAGGGAAAGAGGAAATTTATTGTTTTGAGGGTTTAAAAAAGCTTATCTCAAGGTGTAACAAATGCATTGATGTAAGGGGAGATTATATTGAAAAACAAAAACAATTTAAATTGAATTCGCATTTTCCTTCATATCGATACCGAGAATATATTGAACGTATGTCAGCCGTTATCAGCGAGAGAAAGTGTCTTCGCGGTGCCCATTTCAAGTTTTTCAAAAAAAAAAAAATTGTTTGGTTGTTATAAGAGTTTTGGGATTAGTTTTGTGTATGATTTATTTTGTAGTCAAAGGATTATTTAGACTTTTATTAATGTGTCTGATGTTGATTTTAAAGAGAAAACCTGGGGTGGAATCGGCTAAGGTGATTTGTGATATGTGATAGTCACAATATACAAATTTCGTCTGGCTAAGGTGATTGTCACATGTGACAATCACATTTTTGTGACTTTTTCTTGTGACAGCTATTTAGGTGTCACTTGCATACAAAAATAATAATAAATAAAAAATAAACCTCTGACGCTGACTTATAAAACAAAATTATTTGCTTTTGCTGTCAAAGATTTGTCAAAGATCTATACTAATGTTGTTTTCGATTGGGAGAAATTAGTTTCTCCTCATGATTAAAGTAAAAATAAAAACAATAAAAAAAAAAAAAAAACAGAAATGAACATTTTTTTAATTGAGATATTTTTCTGAAACGCGTATATGTTGTGAGCAATCACGTGAAGTGACAACTAAATTAATCTTTTCTAAATAAATACATAATTGTCACGTCCCTTAATGTAAATTATATATTAAAATTGTTCGAATTGTTTAATTTGAAATACAAAATATATAGAAACTATGACGTTCGTATATATGCGCCTTCAGACCGCATATTTCATAAAAAGCAGAAGAAGTAAGACTCGCAAAACACAACTCCGAAGAGAAACGATTTGTCTTCGGAGTTCTCTCCAATTGCCCAACGGAAAATGACATAATGAAAATAAACAAAATTCCGGTGATCACATTATGCAGACGCACAAAATTATTTTATCACATGTGATTGTCAGAAATGTGACAATCACAAATCACATTAGCCGATTCCACCCCTGATTAAGACTTGAAATTAATATGCATTAAATTAATTTGGAAACCATTTTGTATTGTTGTGGGTGCTTATCAGTTATTTTGGTATCGTTTCTCCCTGATATTAATACCTAATATCAAGTTAAAAGTGCATAGTTGCATAGTTCGTTTCTTAATCATTTTAAAAGCCTTTTAAAGACTTTGTAACCATCCAATGTTAATTTATCAACCTAACCCTTTTTACAACACTCACGACCGTGCCAACTATACCTAGGTTGGTCCTGGCAAGAGAGTAGAGTTGAACTCCAGAAAAGGAAAGGTAGGAAGGCTAGGAATAAATTCTCTTGGAAGGACTTCCTATATATAGCTCTTTAAATAAGGACTTTCGACAGCCTAGCTTATTTAGGGATATCTTAACTTAATTAAGTAGAGCCGAACTTCGTCCTTGCACAGAAGTGAGTGATTCCCTTGGGAAAAGGTTTCAAAGTGATATTGGTTATCCGGAGGACTTATTCGCTATTGCATCTTGTGATATCATCATTTCTAATTCATCTTCTGTGTTGTGCAGCCGCTTATCTTAACCATTTTTATTCACAATTTTTCACTGATGCACTGCGGCAATCAGTTCGTTGTACTGCAGATTCGTTGTCAACTTTGGATACTACGTAAGAAAATCTCAAATAGCTTCCGTTGTTCACAAAACCTCAAACTGAAGCCATGGACGTACCCTAAGTTATATTTATACCTATACATTGTTAGGCCTGTAAAAAGTACCAGGAAATAGCTTTAAAACATATAGTTTCGAAAGATCAGTCAAAATTTTACGGTACCTGAAACCCTTGATACACATTTATATTGTATTTTCTCTATTTTGTGGACATGGACACTCTCTAAATTTGAAATAGGCTCCGAACTCGACGGGGCTGCTGTGTCCATTTTCCAGTCCTTTAAAAACTCACGATTCGAAGTTTTGCTTCTGTTCTTAAAACTAATCTTTCTTCTTGCATTAACTCTCATCGAGGTAAGGACGTTATTAATAAAAGTCATAGAAATATAAAAGAAGTTCTTTATATCTTTTAATTTTATACATTCTGACTGGGCCCAACCATCATAGTATCTGAACAATATCCTTATCTAAGGAAAGCCCCTTGATATAATGAAAAGTAATAATAAAAAATAAATTAAAAAAATAAAGGGCAGCTGCTGGGACTCGAACCCGGCCCCAATTCCCAGCCTTGACTTTTTTGCTTGAAAAAATATATCTGAATTTGACATTTCAAAATTTATGAAATAATTCGCAGATTTTTTTTCGTCGCCGTACGAACGGCACCAACCTCCAAAAAGTACTATTTGTATTTATTTATTTATATTAGATTTTAAGTAAAATTATTTATTCCATTGCCAAACTAAAGCATACATTTTTTCATACAAAAGCCATAGCTAGAAGGTGTAGTCGGGTTCGAGTCCCACCGGCTGTCTTATTTTTTTTTTCTTTTTTTTTTTTAAATTTCTTATTGCGGTTCATAATAATAATATGGATACTGTTCAGATGGTTAATGCATTGGTTCAGTTGGGATATATAGAATCAAAGGTAAAAAGAACGAAGTTTATATTGTTTTGATTTTTTATAAGCATCCTTACTTCGCTGAGGCTTAATGCACGAACAAAGTTTAGATATTAGAAAAGAAGCAAATCTAAGAATCTCGTTTGAGTTGGTACCTACTGTTCCGAAAGTGGTTCCCTCAAGATGATCTTCTGGCACATTGAAAACTCAAATTGTTTATAACTCAAGGTAGCCTTAATACCATGTTGTTTTAATAGCCATTCCAATAATGTTTTTGGTTATTTTTCAACGGGCTTTATGTCAAAAATGCGTTAAGAAACAAAACAAAGTCTTTTCTTTTTTGTACGACGTTTCGTCCATGTTTATGGACATCATCAGGTGAAAAATTTAGGCATTGAAAAATTTAAAAATTCAATCAATTTAACAACAGAAATACAAAAAAAACCATATTTTAAACCTTCCTTAATTATACGTTAAAAAGCTCAAAGTTATTTCTACCGGTGACACAAAGTATAGAATTGACACTTAACCACCACAAGTCATTCTCATCTTCATTCCAATAATTCTGATCAATTTGCAATTACAGAAGGAATTGTTAAACTGGGCTATGGATTGATAGGCAACCATCGAAATGTGAAGGAAATAGATTTCTAGGAAGTTCTTTGGAACCCAAGCTATGTGCTTAAGAGCTATTTCGAAATTCTCAAGGCTGTGTATTACTAGGGGCGTTCAATATATTCTCGGTTCGGAGTGAAGCTGTGGTTACATAAATTGACTTATTTATCAAGTAATACTATTATTTTATTGCATTCATGTAAAATTTCATATAAATGTGATTATTATTTCGCGTTTCATCTCTAGTTAAACAGAATAATAATGGCAACTGAGACGATGATGGTGAAAATTGAGCATCGCGCTGTAATTAAATTTCTCACTAAGCAAGGAAAAAGTCAAAAAACTATTCATGAAGAGATGGTGGCTGTTTACCAGGGTTCCGCACCTTCATTATCAACTGTGCAAAAGTGGTCAAGTGAGTTCAAGAGAGGCAGTTTAGAGCATTGACCGGCTACTGCTTGTACGGGAGAAAGCATCAAAGAAGTCGAAAAACTTGTTCTTGAGGATGCCCGAATAAAGGTGAAAATGATGGCAGATATCACCAAGCTTTTGAACTGGTACCATTCAGACCATTCTTCATGACCATCTTAACCTTTCAAAGGTCAGTGCAAGGTGGGTGCCACGAATGCTCACAGCGCCTCAGAAAAAAGTGAGAATCGCATGCTGTAGAGAGCTTTTGGAGATGTGTAGTGAGAACGCGGACGGTTTTATGGTTTATGGATCGAATTGTTACTGGGGACGAAACATGGGTTCACCACTATGACCCTGAAAGCAAAAAAGAGTCCATGCAGTGGCATAAAAAAGGAACAGACCCCCCGAAGAAGTTCAAAGTCACTACGTCTGCCGGGAAGCTCATGGCCACAGTTTTTTGGGACTCAAAGGGATTCTTGCTTATTGAGTACAAAAAAAAAGGTGAAACCATCAACGGCACATCCTACGCTTCCACTTCGCATAATTTGCGGGAGGAAATTAAAAAGAAAAGACGGGGTAAACTCGCAGCGGGTGTGTTGCTTCTTCATGACAACGCTCCTGTTCACAAGGCGCGAGTTTCCAAGGCTGCTGCGTGAGATTGTGGTTTTGAAGAAATCCAACATCCACCCTATAGTCCAGACCTTGCCCTTAGTGATTATTTCTTGTTTCTGGATTTGAAAAAATGTCTTCGTGGAAAAAGATTTTCGGATGATGAAGAACTCAAGTCGGCAATAAATGGGTATTTTGCAGGGAAAGAGGAAATTTATTTTTTTGAGGGTTTAAAAAAGCTTATCTCAAGATGTAACAAATGCATTGATGTAAGGGGAGATTATATTGAAAAACAAAAACAATTTAAATTGAATTCGCATTTTCCTTCATATCGATACCGAGAATATATTGAACGTATGTCAGCCGTTATCAGCGAGAGAAAGTGTCTTCGCGGTGCCCATTTCAAGTTTTTCAAAAAAAAAAAAATTGTTTGGTTGTTATAAGAGTTTTGGGATTAGTTTTGTGTATGATTTATTTTGTAGTCAAAGGATTATTTAGACTTTTATTAATGTGTCTGATGTTGATTTTAAAGAGAAAACCTGATTAAGACTTGAAATTAATATGCATTAAATTAATTTGGAAACCATTTTGTATTGTTGTGGGTGCTTATCAGTTATTTTGGTATCGTTTCTCCCTGATATTAATACCTAATATCAAGTTAAAAGTGCATAGTTGCATAGTTCGTTTCTTAATCATTTTAAAAGCCTTTTAAAGACTTTGTAACCATCCAATGTTAATTTATCAACCTAACCCTTTTTACAACACTCACGACCGTGCCAACTATACCTAGGTTGGTCCTGGCAAGAGAGTAGAGTTGAACTCCAGAAAAGGAAAGGTAGGAAAGCTAGGAATAAATTCTCTTGGAAGGACTTCCTATATAGCTCTTTAAATAAGGACTTTCGACAGCCTAGCTTATTTAGGGATATCTTAACTTAATTAGGTAAGTAGAGCCGAACTTCGTCCTTGCACAGAAGTGAGTTCCCTTGGGAAAAGGTTTCAAAGTGATATTGGTTATCCGGAGGACTTATTCGCTATTGCATCTTGTGATATCATCATTTCTAATTCATCTTCTGTGTTGTGCAGCCGCTTATCTTAACCATTTTTATTCACAATTTTTCACTGATGCACTGCGGCAATCAGTTCGTTGTACTGCAGATTCGTTGTCAACTTTGGATACTACGTAAGAAAATCTCAAATAGCTTCCGTTGTTCACAAAACCTCAAACTGAAGCCATGGACGTACCCTAAGTTATATTTATACCTATACATTGTTAGGCCTGTAAAAAGTACCAGGAAATAGCTTTAAAACATATAGTTTCGAAAGATCAGTCAAAATTTTACGGTACCTGAAACCCTTGACACACATTTATATTGTATTTTCTCTATTTTGTGGACATGGACACTCTCTAAATTTGAAATAGGCTCCGAACTCGACGGGGCTGCTGGGTCCATTTTCCAGTCCTTTAAAAACTCACGATTCGAAGTTTTGCTTCTGTTCTTCAAACTAATCTTTCTTCTTGCATTAACTCTCATCGAGGTAAGGACGTTATTAATAAAAGTCATAGAAATATAAAAGAAGTTCTTTATATCTTTTAATTTTATACATTCTGACTGGGCCCAACCATCATAGTATCTGAACAATATCCTTCTCTAAGGAAAGCACCTTGATATAATGAAAAGTAATAATAAAAAATAAATTAAAAAAATAAAGGGCAGCTGCTGGGACTCGAACCCGGCCCCAATTCCCAGCCTTGACTTTTTGCTTGAAAAAATATATCTGAATTTGACATTTCAAAATTTATGAAATAATTCGCAGATTTTTTTTCGTCGCCGTACGAACGGCACCAACCTCCAAAAAGTACTATTTGTATTTATTTATTTATATTAGATTTTAAGTAAAATTATTTATTCCATTGCCAAACTAAAGCATACATTTTTTCATACAAAAGCCATAGCTAGAAGGTGTAGTCGGGTTCGAGTCCCACCGGCTGTCTTATTTTTTTTTTCTTTTTTTTTTTAAATTTCTTATTGCGGTTCATAATAATAATATGGATACTGTTCAGATGGTTAATGCATTGGTTCAGTTGGGATATATAGAATCAAAGGTAAAAAGAACGAAGTTTATATTGTTTTGATTTTTTATAAGCATCCTTACTTCGCTGAGGCTTAATGCACGAACAAAGTTTAGATATTAGAAAAGAAGCAAATCTAAGAATCTCGTTTGAGTTGGTACCTACTGTTCCGAAAGTGGTTCCCTCAAGATGATCTTCTGGCACATTGAAAACTCAAATTGTTTATAACTCAAGGTAGCCTTAATACCATGTTGTTTTAATAGCCATTCCAATAATGTTTTTGGTTATTTTTCAACGGGCTTTATGTCAAAAATGCGTTAAGAAACAAAACAAAGTCTTTTCTTTTTTGTACGACGTTTCGTCCATGTTTATGGACATCATCAGGTGAAAAATTTAGGCATTGAAAAATTTAAAAATTCAATCAATTTAACAACAGAAATACAAAAAAAAAACATATTTTAAACCTTCCTTAATTATACGTTAAAAAGCTCAAAGTTATTTCTACCGGTGACACAAAGTATAGAATTGACACTTAACCACCACAAGTCATTCTCATCTTCATTCCAATAATTCTGATCAATTTGCAATTACAGAAGGAATTGTTAAACTGGGCTATGGATTGATAGGCAACCATCGAAATGTGACGGAAATAGATTTCTAGGAAGTTCTTTGGAACCCAAGCTATGCTTAAGAGCTATTTCGAAATTCTCAAGGCTGTGTATTACTAGGGGCGTTCAATATATTCTCGGTTCGGAGTGAAGCTGTGGTTACATAAATTGACTTATTTATCAAGTAATACTATTATTTTATTGCATTCATGTAAAATTTCATATAAATGTGATTATTATTTCGCGTTTCATCTCTAGTTAAACAGAATAATAATGGCAACTGAGACGATGATGGTGAAAATTGAGCATCGCGCTGTAATTAAATTTCTCACTAAGCAAGGAAAAAGTCAAAAAACTATTCATGAAGAGATGGTGGCTGTTTACCAGGGTTCCGCACCTTCATTATCAACTGTGCAAAAGTGGTCAAGTGAGTTCAAGAGAGGCAGTTTAGAGCATTGACCGGCTACTGCTTGTACGGGAGAAAGCATCAAAGAAGTCGAAAAACTTGTTCTTGAGGATGCCCGAATAAAGGTGAAAATGATGGCAGATATCACCAAGCTTTTGAACTGGTACCATTCAGACCATTCTTCATGACCATCTTAACCTTTCAAAGGTCAGTGCAAGGTGGGTGCCACGAATGCTCACAGCTTCTCAAAAAAAAAGTGAGAATCGCATGCTGTAGAGAGCTTTTGGAGATGTGTAGTGAGAACGCGGACGGTGTTATGGTTTATGGATCGAATTGTTACTGGGGACGAAACATGGGTTCACCACTATGACCCTGAAAGCAAAAAAGAGTCCATGCAGTGGCATAAAAAAGGAACAGACCCCCCGAAGAAGTTCAAAGTCACTACGTCTGCCGGGAAGCTCATGGCCACAGTTTTTTGGGACTCAAAGGGATTCTTGCTTATTGAGTACAAAAAAAAAGGTGAAACCATCAACGGCACATCCTACGCTTCCACTTCGCATAATTTGCGGGAGGAAATTAAAAAGAAAAGACGGGGTAAACTCGCAGCGGGTGTGTTGCTTCTTCATGACAACGCTCCTGTTCACAAGGCGCGAGTTTCCAAGGCTGCTGCGTGAGATTGTGGTTTTGAAGAAATCCAACATCCACCCTATAGTCCAGACCTAGCCCTTAGTGATTATTTCTTGTTTCTGGATTTGAAGAAATGTCTTCGTGGAAAAAGATTTTCGGATGATGAAGAACTCAAGTCGGCAATAAATGGGTATTTTGCAGGGAAAGAGGAAATTTATTTTTTTGAGGGTTTAAAAAAGCTTATCTCAAGATGTAACAAATGCATTGATGTAAGGGGAGATTATATTGAAAAACAAAAACAATTTAAATTGAATTCGCATTTTCCTTCATATCGATACCGAGAATATATTGAACGTATGTCAGCCGTTATCAGCGAGAGAAAGTGTCTTCGCGGTGCCCATTTCAAGTTTTTCAAAAAAAAAAAATTGTTGGTTGTTATAAGAGTTTTGGGATTAGTTTTGTGTATGATTTATTTTGTAGTCAAAGGATTATTTAGACTTTTATTAATGTGTCTGATGTTGATTTTAAAGAGAAAACCTGATTAAGACTTGAAATTAATATGCATTAAATTAATTTGGAAACCATTTTGTATTGTTGTGGGTGCTTATCAGTTATTTTGGTATCGTTTCTCCCTGATATTAATACCTAATATCAAGTTAAAAGTGCATAGTTGCATAGTTCGTTTCTTAATCATTTTAAAAGCCTTTTAAAGACTTTGTAACCATCCAATGTTAATTTATCAACCTAACCCTTTTTACAACACTCACGACCGTGCCAACTATACCTAGGTTGGTCCTGGCAAGAGAGTAGAGTTGAACTCCAGAAAAGGAAAGGTAGGAAAGCTAGGAATAAATTCTCTTGGAAGGACTTCCTATATAGCTCTTTAAATAAGGACTTTCGACAGCCTAGCTTATTTAGGGATATCTTAACTTAATTAAGTAGAGCCGAACTTCGTCCTTGCACAGAAGTGAGAGATTCCCTTGGGAAAAGGTTTCAAAGTGATATTGGTTATCCGGAGGACTTATTCGCTATTGCATCTTGTGATATCATCATTTCTAATTCATCTTCTGTGTTGTGCAGCCGCTTATCTTAACCATTTTTATTCACAATTTTTCACTGATGCACTGCGGCAATCAGTTCGTTGTACTGCAGATTCGTTGTCAACTTTGGATACTACGTAAGAAAATCTCAAATAGCTTCCGTTGTTCACAAAACCTCAAACTGAAGCCATGGACGTACCCTAAGTTATATTTATACCTATACATTGTTAGGCCTGTAAAAAGTACCAGGAAATAGCTTTAAAACATATAGTTTCGAAAGATCAGTCAAAATTTTACGGTACCTGAAACCCTTGATACACATTTATATTGTATTTTCTCTATTTTGTGGACATGGACACTCTCTAAATTTGAAATAGGCTCCGAACTCGACGGGGCTGCTGTGTCCATTTTCCAGTCCTTTAAAAACTCACGATTCGAAGTTTTGCTTCTGTTCTTAAAACTAATCTTTCTTCTTGCATTAACTCTCATCGAGGTAAGGACGTTATTAATAAAAGTCATAGAAATATAAAAGAAGTTCTTTATATCTTTTAATTTTATACATTCTGACTGGGCCCAACCATCATAGTATCTGAACAATATCCTTATCTAAGGAAAGCCCCTTGATATAATGAAAAGTAATAATAAAAAATAAATTAAAAAAATAAAGGGCAGCTGCTGGGACTCGAACCCGGCCCCAATTCCCAGCCTTGACTTTTTTGCTTGAAAAAATATATCTGAATTTGACATTTCAAAATTTATGAAATAATTCGCAGATTTTTTTTCGTCGCCGTACGAACGGCACCAACCTCCAAAAAGTACTATTTGTATTTATTTATTTATATTAGATTTTAAGTAGAATTATTTATTCCATTGCCAAACTAAAGCATACATTTTTTCATACAAAAGCCATAGCTAGAAGGTGTAGTCGGGTTCGAGTCCCACCGGCTGTCTTATTTTTTTTTTCTTTTTTTTTTAATTTCTTATTGCGGTTCATAATTATTAATAAGCTGACTTATAATATGGATACTGTTCAGATGGTTAATGCATTGGCTCAGTTGGGATATATAGAATCAAAGGTAAAAAGAACGAAGTTTATATTGTGTTGATTTTTTATAAGCATCCTTACTTCGCTGAGGCTTAATGCACGAACAAAGTTTAGATATTAGAAAAGAAGCAAATCTAAGAATCTCGTTTGAGTTGGTACCTACTGTTCCGAAAGTGGTTCCCTCAAGATGATCTTCTGGCACATTGAAAACTCAAATTGCTTATAACTCAAGGTAGCCTTAATACCATGTTGTTTTAATAGCCATTCCAATAATGTTTTTGGTTATTTTTCAACGGGCTTTATGTCAAAAATGCGTTAAGAAACAAAACAAAGTCTTTTCTTTTTTGTACGACGTTTCGTCCATGTTTATGGACATCATCAGGTGAAAAGTTTAGGCATTGAAAAATTTAAAAATTCAATCAATTTAACAACAGAAATACAAAAAAAAACATATTTTAAACCTTCCTAAATTATACGTTAAAAAGCTCAAAGTTATTTCTACCGGTGACACAAAGTATAGAATTGACACTTAACCACCACAAGTCATTCTCATCTTCATTCCAATAATTCTGATCAATTTGCAATTACAGAAGGAATTGTTAAACTGGGCTATGGATTGATAGGCAACCATCGAAATGTGACGGAAATAGATTTCTAGGAAGTTCTTTGGAACCCAAGCTATGTGCTTAAGAACTATTTCGAAATTCTCAAGGCTGTGTATTACTAGGGGCGTTCAATATATTCTCGGTTCGGAGTGAAGCTGTGGTTACATAAATTGACTTATTTATCAAGTAATACTATTATTTTATTGCATTCATGTAAAATTTCATATAAATGTGATTATTATTTCGCGTTTCATCTCTAGTTAAACAGAATAATAATGGCAACTGAGACGATGATGGTGAAAATTGAGCATCGCGCTGTAATTAAATTTCTCACTAAGCAAGGAAAAAGTCAAAAAACTATTCATGAAGAGATGGTGGCTGTTTACCAGGGTTCCGCACCTTCATTATCAACTGTGCAAAAGTGGTCAAGTGAGTTCAAGAGAGGCAGTTTAGAGCATTGACCGGCTACTGCTTGTACGGAAGAAAGCATCAAAGAAGTCGAAAAACTTTTTCTTGAGGATGCCCGAATAAAGGTGAAAATGATGGCAGATATCACCAAGCTTTTGAACTGGTACCATTCAGACCATTCTTCATGACCATCTTAACCGTTCAAAGGTCAGTGCAAGGTGGGTGCCACGAATGCTCACAGCGCCTCAGAAAAAAGTGAGAATCGCATGCTGTAGAGAGCTTTTGGAGATGTGTAGTGAGAACGCGGACGGTTTTATGGTTTATGGATCGAATTGTTACTGGGGACGAAACATGGGTTCACCACTATGACCCTGAAAGCAAAAAAGAGTCCATGCAGTGGCATAAAAAAGGAACAGACCCCCCGAAGAAGTTCAAAGTCACTACGTCTGCCGGGAAGCTCATGGCCACAGTTTTTTGGGACTCAAAGGGATTCTTGCTTATTGAGTACAAAAAAAAAGGTGAAACCATCAACGGCACATCCTACGCTTCCACTTCGCATAATTTGCGGGAGGAAATTAAAAAGAAAAGACGGGGTAAACTCGCAGCGGGTGTGTTGCTTCTTCATGACAACGCTCCTGTTCACAAGGCGCGAGTTTCCAAGGCTGCTGCGTGAGATTGTGGTTTTGAAGAAATCCAACATCCACCCTATAGTCCAGACCTAGCCCTTAGTGATTATTTCTTGTTTCTGGATTTGAAGAAATGTCTTCGTGGAAAAAGATTTTCGGATGATGAAGAACTCAAGTCGGCAATAAATGGGTATTTTGCAGGGAAAGAGGAAATTTATTTTTTTGAGGGTTTAAAAAAGCTTATCTCAAGATGTAACAAATGCATTGATGTAAGGGGAGATTATATTGAAAAACAAAAACAATTTAAATTGAATTCGCATTTTCCTTCATATCGATACCGAGAATATATTGAACGTATGTCAGCCGTTATCAGCGAGAGAAAGTGTCTTCGCGGTGCCCATTTCAAGTTTTTCAAAAAAAAAAAAATTGTTTGGTTGTTATAAGAGTTTTGGGATTAGTTTTGTGTATGATTTATTTTGTAGTCAAAGGATTATTTAGACTTTTATTAATGTGTCTGATGTTGATTTTAAAGAGAAAACCTGATTAAGACTTGAAATTAATATGCATTAAATTAATTTGGAAACCATTTTGTATTGTTGTGGGTGCTTATCAGTTATTTTGGTATCGTTTCTCCCTGATATTAATACCTAATATCAAGTTAAAAGTGCATAGTTGCATAGTTCGTTTCTTAATCATTTTAAAAGCCTTTTAAAGACTTTGTAACCATCCAATGTTAATTTATCAACCTAACCCTTTTTACAACACTCACGACCGTGCCAACTATACCTAGGTTGGTCCTGGCAAGAGAGTAGAGTTGAACTCCAGAAAAGGAAAGGTAGGAAAGCTAGGAATAAATTCTCTTGGAAGGACTTCCTATATAGCTCTTTAAATAAGGACTTTCGACAGCCTAGCTTATTTAGGGATATCTTAACTTAATTAGGTAAGTAGAGCCGAACTTCGTCCTTGCACAGAAGTGAGTGATTCCCTTGGGAAAAGGTTTCAAAGTGATATTGGTTATCCGGAGGACTTATTCGCTATTGCATCTTGTGATATCATCATTTCTAATTCATCTTCTGTGTTGTGCAGCCGCTTATCTTAACCATTTTTATTCACAATTTTTCACTGATGCACTGCGGCAATCAGTTCGTTGTACTGCAGATTCGTTGTCAACTTTGGATACTACGTAAGAAAATCTCAAATAGCTTCCGTTGTTCACAAAACCTCAAACTGAAGCCATGGACGTACCCTAAGTTATATTTATACCTATACATTGTTAGGCCTGTAAAAAGTACCAGGAAATAGCTTTAAAACATATAGTTTCGAAAGATCAGTCAAAATTTTACGGTACCTGAAACCCTTGACACACATTTATATTGTATTTTCTCTATTTTGTGGACATGGACACTCTCTAAATTTGAAATAGGCTCCGAACTCGACGGGGCTGCTGGGTCCATTTTCCAGTCCTTTAAAAACTCACGATTCGAAGTTTTGCTTCTGTTCTTCAAACTAATCTTTCTTCTTGCATTAACTCTCATCGAGGTAAGGACGTTATTAATAAAAGTCATAGAAATATAAAAGAAGTTCTTTATATCTTTTAATTTTATACATTCTGACTGGGCCCAACCATCATAGTATCTGAACAATATCCTTCTCTAAGGAAAGCACCTTGATATAATGAAAAGTAATAATAAAAAATAAATTAAAAAAATAAAGGGCAGCTGCTGGGACTCGAACCCGGCCCCAATTCCCAGCCTTGACTTTTTGCTTGAAAAAATATATCTGAATTTGACATTTCAAAATTTATGAAATAATTCGCAGATTTTTTTTCGTCGCCGTACGAACGGCACCAACCTCCAAAAAGTACTATTTGTATTTATTTATTTATATTAGATTTTAAGTAAAATTATTTATTCCATTGCCAAACTAAAGCATACATTTTTTCATACAAAAGCCATAGCTAGAAGGTGTAGTCGGGTTCGAGTCCCACCGGCTGTCTTATTTTTTTTTTCTTTTTTTTTTTTAAATTTCTTATTGCGGTTCATAATAATAATATGGATACTGTTCAGATGGTTAATGCATTGGTTCAGTTGGGATATATAGAATCAAAGGTAAAAAGAACGAAGTTTATATTGTTTTGATTTTTTATAAGCATCCTTACTTCGCTGAGGCTTAATGCACGAACAAAGTTTAGATATTAGAAAAGAAGCAAATCTAAGAATCTCGTTTGAGTTGGTACCTACTGTTCCGAAAGTGGTTCCCTCAAGATGATCTTCTGGCACATTGAAAACTCAAATTGTTTATAACTCAAGGTAGCCTTAATACCATGTTGTTTTAATAGCCATTCCAATAATGTTTTTGGTTATTTTTCAACGGGCTTTATGTCAAAAATGCGTTAAGAAACAAAACAAAGTCTTTTCTTTTTTGTACGACGTTTCGTCCATGTTTATGGACATCATCAGGTGAAAAATTTAGGCATTGAAAAATTTAAAAATTCAATCAATTTAACAACAGAAATACAAAAAAAAAACATATTTTAAACCTTCCTTAATTATACGTTAAAAAGCTCAAAGTTATTTCTACCGGTGACACAAAGTATAGAATTGACACTTAACCACCACAAGTCATTCTCATCTTCATTCCAATAATTCTGATCAATTTGCAATTACAGAAGGAATTGTTAAACTGGGCTATGGATTGATAGGCAACCATCGAAATGTGACGGAAATAGATTTCTAGGAAGTTCTTTGGAACCCAAGCTATGCTTAAGAGCTATTTCGAAATTCTCAAGGCTGTGTATTACTAGGGGCGTTCAATATATTCTCGGTTCGGAGTGAAGCTGTGGTTACATAAATTGACTTATTTATCAAGTAATACTATTATTTTATTGCATTCATGTAAAATTTCATATAAATGTGATTATTATTTCGCGTTTCATCTCTAGTTAAACAGAATAATAATGGCAACTGAGACGATGATGGTGAAAATTGAGCATCGCGCTGTAATTAAATTTCTCACTAAGCAAGGAAAAAGTCAAAAAACTATTCATGAAGAGATGGTGGCTGTTTACCAGGGTTCCGCACCTTCATTATCAACTGTGCAAAAGTGGTCAAGTGAGTTCAAGAGAGGCAGTTTAGAGCATTGACCGGCTACTGCTTGTACGGGAGAAAGCATCAAAGAAGTCGAAAAACTTGTTCTTGAGGATGCCCGAATAAAGGTGAAAATGATGGCAGATATCACCAAGCTTTTGAACTGGTACCATTCAGACCATTCTTCATGACCATCTTAACCTTTCAAAGGTCAGTGCAAGGTGGGTGCCACGAATGCTCACAGCGCCTCAAAAAAAAAGTGAGAATCGCATGCTGTAGAGAGCTTTTGGAGATGTGTAGTGAGAACGCGGACGGTGTTATGGTTTATGGATCGAATTGTTACTGGGGACGAAACATGGGTTCACCACTATGACCCTGAAAGCAAAAAAGAGTCCATGCAGTGGCATAAAAAAGGAACAGACCCCCCGAAGAAGTTCAAAGTCACTACGTCTGCCGGGAAGCTCATGCACTGAACCAAAAAGGTACATGGTTTCTATGTAAATATTCCTGTTTTTAATGTAACTCTACATTCAAAACGGTCCAATTACCGCGTTCATGTGATTTACGTACAAGTGTATGAATCTTTTCATATCAGCATGAACGACTCATGTAAATTATGATTGTGACATACAAAGTATGAACCTGATAACCATAAATCGCATGTTTGAATATGTAAAATATATGAATGCATTTCATAAAATGCATAGAAAGCAGGAATATATTCATATATTCTATGACACTTATTCCTAAAGTTTTATGAACATTCATTAACATTATGCAAGCCTTTCATGAATAAAATTAGCATTTCATTGTTTTTTATGAATATATTCATAAAACGTATGAACGATTCATAACTTTTGTGACAGCTATTCATAAAATCTAATATTTGTGTCTGTGCTTGTATGAATGCAGTCATTAAACATGTGTAAGTGTTTCATAAAAAATATGAATCAAGCATTATTTTTATGAATATTTAGCCATAAAATGTATCCATTCTTCCTAACTTTTACGTAATCCATTCATAAAACCTGTGCTCCCTTTTCTTCGCTTTTATGAACGTATTCATTATAACTATGTTACCGATTCATGAAAAATATGATTCATTCATGATGTTTATGAACATTTAGCCATAAAACGTATAAATTGTTCATAACTTGTATGTATTGCATTCATAAAACCTATGATTTTATTCATGAATTGTATGAATACATTCATTTAAGCTATGTAAGCGTTTCATGAATAATATGAGTCATTCATTATTTACATGAACATTTAGATATAAAACGTATGAATTGTTCATAACTTTTATTTATTGCATTCATAAAACCTATGATTTTTTCTTCAATTGTATGAACGCATTCATTTAAACTATGTAAACGTTTCATGAAAAATACGAGTCATTCATTATTTACATGAACATTTAGCCATAAAACGTTTGAATTTTTCATAACTTTTATGTATTGCGTTCATAAAACCTACGATTTTTGCTTCAATTGTATAAATGCATTCATTAAAACTTTGTAAGCGTTTCATGAAAAATATGAGTCATTCATCATTTACATGAACATATATCCATAAAACGTATGAATTGTTCATAATTTTTATGTATTTCATTCATAAAACCTATTATTTGTTTCTTCGATTATATGAACGCATTCATTTAAATTAGGTATGCTTTTCATGAAAAATATGAATTATTTATTATTTTTTTAAATATTTACCCATAAAACGTTTGAAAGTTTTCGTAACTTTTATGAAATCAATTTACAAAACATATATTTGTTTCACTTTGATGAATACTGCATTAAAATTATGTAAAATTTAATGAATATTTATTGGTGCATGATTTAAAGGTTGGTTATAGCTTTTCCAATAAAATTTGAGGAGTTTAAGGTCAAACCAGCACAAAGAAAATATTACATTAAGAGGGGGAATTGACCCACCTCATACTATGTTTGTCTTGGTTTGCTGTTACTACTCCAGTTATATTGGAGAAGCTATTTAACCCTTATGTAATGCAGGAATCAATTATTCATGAAATTTTACTAGTTTCAATGAAAAAAAATGTGAAGTAAAATTTTATAGGCTCTACAAATCCAATTAATGAAAGTTATAAGAAATGGCATAAGCTGTATGCAAAATTAATGTTTTATGGCTAAATATTTATCAAAAATAATTAAAAATTTATATTCTCAATGAATAGGTACTTAATGAATGCGTTTTACCTGAATATAGGTATGTCCTTGAAGTTTAAGGGAAAAATTGGAATCATCTAAAATTGAATGAAGAAAATCATATTTTTCATTAAGGATCATAAGTGTTCAAGTTTGACTGTATTTGTTTTAAGAAATTAGGAATATATTTAACTTACTTATGTATCTCAAATACTAATTATTACTATACGTTTCATCTTTGATCTTAAATCCATATATCGAGTTCTGTTCCTAGACCTGAAACTTCCAACTTTCTTAAATAATTTAAGTTCAATTAAGAAACAATTTGTTTTTATCAAAAATTAAGAAATTGAATTTTATTAATTTAACGATACACAAACAAAACTTTGTACGAAAATATACTTATACATATAAGTACTAATACTATGACATTAGAGATTAAACACATCAAAAAATTAAAGACCAGCTTCACGTTGCACATCAGATTGAGTTTCTCCACAACTATAATGAATTAAAAGAAAAAAACATTAAAACTATCGAAACACATTAATTTCAGTTTATTATTTTCTGGATATAAGGATCTAACGATATTTAGACTATTTTCTAGTCCTGACACTTCAAACTTCTTTAAACAATTTAAATTCAATTAAGAAACAATGAACATTTCAATATCAAAAAAGAAATCATTAAGTGTCAAGAAGAATTTAACCCACAAGAAAAAATCATGGATATAATAGTTGGAATAAAAGGAATAAAATAAATTAAAAATTTCTCACCAAGTTTTCAAAGCTTCTGTTAGCAGAAACATTTTGGGAGACTTGTTTTTAGAAAATTCCATTTCATAAAAGTGATGCTCAATGAACGTCCATATTTGTGAGCAAGCTAAGGGATACTCTAAGTTAAAAAGGTTGAAGATTTTGAAGCAAATATCCAAAGCTCGTAGAAAGTTTGAAAACATAAATTTAATGCCATCCAGGTAAACGTAAAAGCTTGACATTTTTTCAAAGTTCTTATCCCCAATGGCAAGAATGAATGGCTGTATGTTTTCTGATTTTCTTTTCAAAAAACTGACATGGTCATCAAGCTCTTGTACGCTCGACCCGACGAACATAAAAGCCTCTTGTGAGCTTTTAATTGTGAACCTTATTGTGCTGCTCCTGCCAGAGTTATCTTTACGGCTGGCCTTTTGGGTTGGTACCAAATATCCGTGAAGACACCAAAACAATTTAACTGCCGCAGTATCTATAAATAAAATATTCTAAGCTATTGTGGATACAAATTAAAAAATAATTTATTAAAATTATTGGCGTTTTTATAACTACATATTAACTGTTTTGTATGAGGCGATCACCAAGTTCACAAGAAAAAATAAATTGAAGGTAATAAATGTATGGAAGAATGGAATTAATAAAAAATCAGAGCATTAAATTTAATAATAAAGAGCCATCACCTTAGCCAATTACGCTCTTAAAATAAAATATTTTTTCAAAACCTTTTTTTGCTTTTCACTGAGAACAAAACTAAAGAAAAAAAAATTTAAAAGTTTACCTGTTTTAATATCGGTTGAATTTATTTTTTCCAATATATTTGTTAAATTCTTGTCTCGCAGGTGATTCTCATCCAGCAAGAATTTATGTAGTTTTCCGGCTTGCTCTGCCCACTTTATCAGAACTCCTGAGCAATTGGGAAACAGTACTCCAAAATCCTTGTCAATCTAAAGTTTATATGATAAAAGTTTTAAAGTTCAAACTTCCTTAAACTCAAAGTAAATGTTTAGCTAGTGGATAAAATGTTGAAAATAAATATTACCAGGCGGTACCCCCCTGGTTTTTTATAATCCGGCCATTCAGTAAGAATATTGTCAAGCGTTGTCTCTTTAGTGATATGGTTAAGTCTGTATTGAACACAGGCTTGCCAGCAGCTGTCGAATTCCGCAACCGACAGGTTGTCATATTGCAAGCTTCTAAGACATTCATCCGCATCAGATTCCGGAGGCGAACAATTTTAATTGGTGCATAGAATGCATTTTAGTATAAGCAATCGATTAATTTCAATAAGTACTATCAAAAACATTAAGTGGTGGAGAAAAGACACTTACCAAATTCTCTCACATCCTTTTTCTTTGTTTTTCCAGCTTTGATCACATCATCATCAGGAAGGATAGATCTTTTTACACCCAATTTAGTGCTTGATTTTAAATTACAAAATTTTGTGTATAATTTTCCCCTTTTCTCCGTGCGGTAAAACTCGATTTTTTCCCCTTTGAATCTTTGCAATATCGCCTCCTCCAGGGAATAGCTTGTATTCAAATTCATATGAAGACTGTTTTCTATGTAGTAATTACATATTAAAGTTATCAATGCTTGCCGATGAATGTCCTGAATCCTAGAGTTTTCTTCATAGTATTTTGATATTTGTTTTCCCTTGAAGGAGTTCAATATTGAACAGAGAGATATACAAGGTAAAGGCAAATCTTCCTTTATTGTTGGCGAGGGTGAGGACGAAATTGCTTGGGAGAATGACACTACTTCGGAATTTCCTTTCAAGGAAATGATGTCTATTTCCTCATATCCAATACCTAGTGAGGTCTTCCACTCACCTAACTTGTGTTCGAACAACGCCAGATCCCCAACACAGCTGTTTTCGAAAAGTCGAGGAAAATGCTTTTCCTTAATAATTTTTAGCACATCAATCGTTATGCGTTGAGCTGTTTAAGAGTCGATAAAAATAGTCTCATTTTTTAACGATAATTTTACTTATTTTCACACTTACATTTGAAAAGCTCATTTAAGTGTTCTAGATTCCAGGACCGCAATAGTTCTTTTACTGCAGCATGGGGGTCATCTACGATTGGACGTGAACATAATTGAAAATATACATTTTTACCACCTTCCTCACTAGACGGTAATTCCAAATATGTTTCCAAATCGTTAAGGCTATCATTAGGATCCATTCTAAAATTCTATTTTTGAAAATACTCATATTTATAAAAAAAATTAACAAAGAATGTACAATAATTGTATATCCCCCTTTGTTTCGCTTCTCAGTCATACTAACTTTGTATTAATTTACCAAATAGTACTATCATTAAGAGGCTTCAATTTAAGATGTGTGTATTGGATTCATTCCTTTAGGTTAACTGGCTGCGCACAATACACCAGCAGCACGAGCACTTAGCAATGCCAAAGTTAAATTACGTAAATCGTATTGCAGAGTCGCTGAAGTACAAGTCGACTCAACTTGAACTTCAGGAACCTGCTGCGCTGCAAAACAACAAACCAAAATGGCAGACATGATTTTTGTTTGAGTTCAGTGCTACACATTGTATTCGTGTATCCTGCTTTGTGAGCTACTTTTTTGACATTGCTGCGTGCTACTGCTGCTGCTACACCATTGTGCCAGCCAGTAAGTTGCATAGAAGTTATGAGGCGAAATATATTTCGGAGCAAAATAGACAAATGTTAATACTTTGCTCATAACTTCCAGACGCCGCCTCCTACAGGAACAATTTATATACACATTGATTAACATTTGAAGCCGTTATATCCGATAAATACTTCCGTATTGACTAGAGTGAAAAGCCTATCACAATTATTTTTTGATCTACCAAAAAGTCAAAATATAAAATGTTTCCTGAATAAAAGTTTTGTTTTTTTTTATTTATTGGAAACCCAATTTTTAATATTTCTTAGATTAGTGTCAAATTATTAAATATAAAATTGGCAACTCTTTAACATCTTTAAAATATATATATTAAATATAAAAATAGTACACACTAATAAAACATTAAGTATGTATGTAAGTAGAAAACAAGTTATATCAACAGGATCGCTTAACCGTTCTTCAGTCCTTTTATTTATCTCACATTAAAAAAAAATCTTTTAAAATGTTTTGGAGGTGAAGATATTAAATACTGTAGCTTTAGGGAGGTTTCACAATAATTGAAAGAAACAATCGTACAAAATGAAAAATAGAACCTAGTTTAAATAAAAACTTGGCTTAAGCGAATACCCATCTTTAGATTGAAAGATAAGGCTTTTTATTCTGACATACATTAAGTTAAGATACAGTATTAAAATCTCATACCGACTGATGAACAGTTACGCAAAATCCTTTTCTATTGTAAAGAGTAATCATTTATTCGGATCATAGTTCTGCCTTTAGCAGTTTTAATAGATGTTAATGGGGGCCCAACGATATCATCGGTATTAAAAATGAAATATTCTCCCAAAACAGAAGGATTTATGGCATAAGCTGTAAAATGAGGATCGTAAAGTACTTCTTTCACTTCCTGACAGAAAAGAAACATTTTTTTTAGATGTTGGACTAAACAAACTATAACACAAATTTTATAATCATTAAAGAACTTGGACACATAAAAACCTGGTTGAAATTTAGCTCCGTTGATAAGTGCCTTACTGAAGTATGTTAAGGTTTCCTGCTGCACACCCATCTTTTTGCTTATTATAGAAGACAGATTACTTGTTATTTCATCCTTTTTAAAAGTTTCGGCCATTCCATCTCCATCATTATTATTTAAAATTGTGTTTGCGTAGATAAGTTGAAATTTTCTTGCCAATGTTAAGCAAATATTTTTTCGGGAAGTTATAGCACGTGAGTAAATCTTAAAACTTTTGTGTTTGGCCTCATATTTAAAGCACCAAAAATGTCTAGGTGGGCCTGATTGCTTTAAAATCGTAGGATAATGGGTTAAAATATGAAACTTTGGTTTTAAACTATCTTTGAAAAGCAATTTATACTGCTCGTGGTGTGTTTGTATTTTATTCTTCAAATAAGAAATTGAAGAGTCGTTAATTTCAAAACATAGCGTTAAATTAATTATTTCTATTAAATTCAGGAGAAAATTCCAAACTTCATCTTCTAATGGAACTAGATCTCCAATCATAATTGGAAGGTATTTAACAAAAGTGAGCATTTCTCTTGCAGACATCCGTAAATGCCGCTTTTGAAGATGTGTTAGAGATATTTCCTTTGATATATTACCTATTTCATGTGGACCATATTCAAATGTTTGTTTTCGTTTGTTTAAAACATCTAAGGAAAAATATTTCTTTATTTGTATAAAATTTAACAAAACATGGCAAAGATCATAGTGACATATGCCCTCAAACAAGTCATGCATTATGTCAACGCTATAATTTTGAACGGCGTGAAATGAAGGAATAGCATTCAATGAACAACTAGTTGCTATGCCAGTTTCTTGGTTGTCATTTCTGGTGATATCCGCATCATAATTACTTATGCTTCGCATTTTATCTGGGTCTTCAATACTCGTAGTTTTACATTGATCTTTGTCTAATCGACAAAACCTACAAAATACACCAGAAAACGACTTATTAAAACCCAGTAACGTATTGAGGCCTAAATTGTCACCTAAAACTAGGCCTAAAATAAAATGAATGCGGTATGATTTACCATCAGATGCTTCAATCTGAAGACCTTCTTCTTCAAGAAATCTCAGTTCTTTTACTAAAGGGTCTAAACATTTACTGTTTCCAAATTTTTTCATATCTCTTGTTTTTATTACAGCTGCTAAGAATACATTTTCCAGTTTAGACTCCTTAAACGGCATACACGCAAAGGAATAATAAAAATTACATACTGAATGAACAGAAGAATGGGATCCAAGAGGATTATTTATTTCGAAGTCATCGCCGTATAAGAAATACGGAATCAATAACTTGTTTGGGTACATTTTGATCTTTTCCTTCCATAATTCGCCATTAATAAAGTTTCTAATTCTATCACTTTTATTCAACATTTCCATGTTTTGTAACATGCTTGAGAGAAAATTGTTTTTCTCGAACAAAAGTTTGAACTGTGATCGTAGTGGAAGAACGACCCCTCTGGTTAAATTTTCGTCCAGACATAACTCTCCAGAACGAAAAACCATATTTATTTCATTATTTATTTCAAACTCACAAACGTCATCCATGTATCCATTCTTTTTAAGTTTTTGTAACAAGAGATAGTCGGATGCACAATCCTCAAACGGTTTCTTACAAGAACTAATTATACTTGAAATTTCGTTCAAAGCTGCATGATCATGACAAAGTCTACTTTTAGAAAAACTATCAAAGATTTCGAGTAATGGCTCGATTATAAGTGTGGATACACTTTTTTGGATATTAACTACATCTTTTCGAGAAAAATTATCGTTGGAGTGTAACGATAAAGAAAATTTAAATGCATTGTCAAGCAAATTTTTGATTTCAACGTTGAAATTGTCTTTTTTGTTGTGAACTTGACTTGTTGCAGACGATGACGATGGCAAAGATGATGACGGTGGCAATGATGATGAGGATGGCAAGGGCGATGACGATGGCAATGATGATGAAGGTGGAAGGCCTAGTTTTGCTTCGATTAAATTAAGCTTTCTATTTGATTCTTCAACATTCATTGGCGAATGCGACCGTAACATATGTTTTTTATAACTAGAGGAGTTACTAAATAATAAGTTACAATCGATGCAACGATACGAACTATTATAATTAAGCTCGTGTCGTTTTTTTAAATGATGCATTAGCAATGCTATGTTGCTACATTTAGCTTGGCAAATGAAGCAAATCATATTGACGAAGCTCGTCTGAAAATGTTTTAATTATATGTATAAGATAAAAAATTATATTTGTTAAGGTTTATTCTTATTTTTTTAGTTCTCGATACAGAACTTACTAATTCCAAATCAATCCAGTTACAGGCTCCTCAAAATTCAAAACGGCCAACTCGGTGAAAAATGTTTAATATAACCTATAGGATTAAAGAAATATATATAGCTAGAGATTTTAAATGTTTTTATCTTTTGCGACTTTTGCATCGGATCCTTTAATTGTTCCAATTCAATTTGTTTTAAAACAATTAAATGCATTATAAAGTAAAACATAAGGGAGAGCTACAGTACGTTTGCAACGAACTATTGGATACGCTATTCACTATTTTTACTTGCGATTATAGGTACTTTAAGGTAAGTTATGCATTCGTCGAAAAAAAAAGTTTTTAGATAACAATCAAACATGACATTACGATGATAGCGAAGACGAAAAATTCTGTCCGTCTGTATATCTGTCTGTCTGTCTGTATGTATAGACACCTACAGCCCAAACGAGTGGGCCGAATTGCTTCAAACTAGGTATATAGAGTTTTTTAGGTATTGTACAGAGGGGAATTGAGATTTTTTTTAGCTCAAAAAATAACGGTACTTGCCATATAACCGTTACGTAAAAGCTTATTTTTCTCAAAAACGGCTCTAATGACTTCAACTTAAAATAAAATGCACGACTGGGTCGAACGAACTTGCTCTAATGTGTGAGTGGTCTAGGGGCTTGAGATTTTGGTAAAAATAATTTTTTCAAAATTCTTTAATTAATACTTAAACTAATTTCAGCTGAAAAAAAAGTACGCCATTTTATTTCTTGGATAAATTTGAATTTATGAGAATAAATTTATAAAAATCTGTGGAGCGGTTTTTGAGAAAAAAAGTTTATTTGAAAAACTTTTAACTTTAAACTTTTTGAAAAAAATGTCAAAAAAAAAATTCAAGAACGCCATTTCATAGGTATTCAGCGAATACATTTATTCATAATTTTTAGAAAAAAATTTAATTTCTAGATAGTCGAAAGCAAATGATAGGTGTTACCATATTTATGTGAACGGTATATTTGAAAAAGGACGTGTCGTATCATCAAGCTGACAAAAACACAATATGGAATCAACATATGGGGAAAATATTTAAAAACGAAAGCAATGACCAACCACACAAAAATAGAAATCACATTAGATGGCGAAAAGATTGAATATGTAGAGGATTACATCTATCATGGACAATTAAAATCATTCAAGGACCAAGAAAATAAGGAAATAAACAGACGAATCACGAACAGTTGGAAACAATTCTGGAACGTACATCAAATAATGGAATCAAATTTAAGTAGCAACACAAGAAAATAATATATATATATAATAATAGCCATTATGGATGTATTTATTTAACAATTCTTGACCCACATATAAAAACCGAAATGTTCGTCTTCCTACTTTAAAACTGCAACCGATTGTTAGAAAACATTAGAAAAATAATGCCTATTACGACTTTAAAAGGAAACTCCCCTTAAAAGTGGACTTGTCCTAAAAATTGGTAAAAAAAAATCTTATCTTACCCACTACCATCGAATCACCAAACAACAATATAAACAATACAAATTACACCCCACACACTTTTTTTGCAACCTCTTAAAAAATACACATCAATTTATTGTTATTGATGTGTATTTTTTAAGAATCCTCGCCTATATCTAAATAAACAACAGATCTAATAGAAATAAAATGCACGACTGCACTAATATGTGGACAGTGTTCTGGGGGCTTGAGATGTTGATAAAAATAAATTTTTCAAAATTCTTAAATAAATACTTAAACTAATTTGAGCTGAAAAAAGGAGACCATTTTATTTCTTGGATAAATTTGAATTTATGAGAATTTATAAAAATCTGTTTAGCGGTTTTTGAGAAAAAAAAGTTTTTTTTGAAAAAATTTAAAAAAAAAATTTCAAAAACGCCAGTTCATAGGTATTCAGCAAATACATTTACATATTTATAATTTTTAGAAAAAAATTTAATTAGCAGTTTCCAAAATAATAATTTTTAAAATTTGTTAAAATTGTTAAAACAAAAATGGTATGGAGTTCAAATTGAGTTTCCTACAACTATATAGGTACCTATGTGTGAAATTTCGAAAGAATCGGTTGTGTCCTTTTCTAGATAGTCGAAAGCAAAAAAAAACCGTCCTATGGAAAGTACCGTTCTTAGACATTTTTTAAAACTTTTTTTCAGCCATATGATTGGTCGTACCTAAAAAGCAACACTGATTTTTTTTAACCAAAATCGTAAGAGTCGTTTTTGAGAAAAATAAGCTTTAACGTAACGGTTATATGGCAAGTACCTATACCGTTATTTTTTGAGCTAAAAAAAAATTGAATTTCCACTCTGTACAATAACTAAAAGTTTGAAGCGATTCGGCCCACCCATTTCGGCTGTAGGTAACACATAAATACAGACAGACAGACAAACAGACGGACAGAGTTTTTAGACCATCTTTCTTGTCTTCGCTATCATCGTTATGTCATGTTTGATTGTTATCTCACAACTATTTTTTCGAAGAATGCATAACTTGCCTTATTGGACCTATAAATCGCAAGTAAAAAACAAGTACTAGGTATATAAACACATCATCGATGGATGATGATCTTTAAGAAAAATACATATCCCTACCAAACACAGCCACATTTCTAGGCGTGCGGTGAGGACAGGGCAGACCTTTCTTCCCTGATCTTACTGCACGATTGGAAATTTGGCCCTCGATCTAATCACCAGCTCAGCGCAATCCAAAATATTATCTCATATCATTTACCCTTTTCGCAATGTACATAACAAGCAATAAACCCAATATTGTGTCAAGGGCTTTCTCCTATTCTTATGATTAAAATTCTTCAATGGAACTTAAATGGTTTTTTAATAACTATCACGAGCTGCAAATTTTAATTAAAGACCAAAATCCATCAATCATATCACTTTAAGAAACTCTAATCCCATACAATCATGACTAACAAATGTTCAAACTATTCCCCCAAACAATACAAAACCTATGTCCACAACCTACCCTCAAACATCACTGCCAAACAAGGAACAAACCTCCTCATTCATTAATCATTAGCCCACAATCAAATCCAAATATATTCCAATCTTTCTGCAATAGCAATCAAAATAGAACTAAAAATTAAAATAATAATAAGCATATACATATATTCCCCCCGATCAAACTTTTAAATCACTAGACTTAGAAAATATTGTCAATAGTATACAAACCCCTATTTTATTAACTGGCGATTTTAATTGCTGGAGCCCCCTATGAGAAAAGCCGTCCAGCAATACTACAGGGAGAATAGTCAAAAACTTTGCATCTAACTCCAACTTAATACCTATTACTTAATGATGGGAGTGTAACCCATTTTTCAACCCACAATTCATTTATTCATTTAGACCTCACCTTTACATCCCCGTACTGTTCCTAATTTCATCTTGGTTTGTATATTTACTGACTTATATTGCAGTAATCAGTATCCAATTTTATCAAAAATAACGCTAGACCCAGTCCACGCCAGAACGAAACACCACCCAAAATATCTCTGGGACAAAGCAAACTGGAACCTTTTCAATTCAAACGTTTATTCTTTAATTCCTACCAGCGCTATATCTGCAAACATCAATCAGGAAGTAGCTCGAATCCTAAGAACATTCAATCTGCTGCTAACACTTCAGTACCACAATCCCACCCAAGAAATACAAAATCACACGTTCCTTAGTTGAACGCCGACATAAGCATTTTAAGAACCGATAAACAAAACGTTTGGAAAACATTCTAAAGACATCCAACTAATAACAACCTTATCCTACATATATCGTAAAGCAAATGCACTGTTTCGTAGTCAGTAAAATTAAATATTAGTTTTAGAAAAAAAAAGTTATGGAAATATTTAGAACTCTTTGTTTGCTACCGGGAACTCCAATTTTTTATAACATTTTGCTAACTTCACAGGACTCTTAAAATGTGTCAACAAACGAGACAATTATATTTTCAGACAGCCTGTTCAACACTGTCTGCTGTAAACAGCATTAACAAAAACACAGCAATAATACAATTAATAAGAGATAAACTCATCATAGAAATAGTGTTAAATAGTAAATATTAGTTTTATAAATGATGATGAAAACTATTTTAGATTTTAACAAATATTTTGAAAAATTTTCATATACCTGCAGTTTCAAGATTTTTTTTTGAGACAAAATAATGTTGAAACTTCTCCTATATGACTTATTTTTGAAATATATGTTAAAATTGAAAATGGTTTGCAGCATTATTAAGATAACTAATATTGTGACTCAAAACCATTTGAATCTCCAAAATCAAGCTATTAATTTTGCAATGACAGCGTTTTGTAAGTACCAATTCCTTAAAAAAGTTTCCAATTTGAAGAAATTTCATGTAATTGGTACTTACAAAACGCTGTCATTGCAAAACTAATAGCTTGATTTTGAAGATTCAAATGGTTTTGAGTCACAATATTAGTTGTCTAAATAATGCTGTAAACCATTTTCAATTTTAACAAATATTTCAAAAAAAAGTCATATAGGAGATGTTTCAAGATTTTTTTTTTGAGACAAAATAATGTTGAAACTTCTCCTATATGACTTATTTTTGAAATATTTGTTAAAAATGAAAATGGTTTGCAGCATTATTAAGATAACTAATATTATGACCCAAAACCATTTGAATCTCCAAAATCAAGCTATTAATTTTGCAATGACAGCGTTTTGTAAGTACCAATTTCTTAAAAAAGTTTCCAATTTGAAGAAATTTCATGTAATTGGTACTTACAAAACGCTGTCATTGCAAAACTAATTCCTTGATTTTGAAGATTCAAATGGTTTTGAGTCACAATATTAGTTGTCTAAATAATGCTGTAAACCATTTTTAATTTTAACAAATATTTCAAAAAAAAGTCATATAGGAGATGTTTCAAGATTTTTTTTTGAGACAAAATAATGTTGAAACTTCTCCTATATGACTTATTTTTGAAATATTTGTTAAAAATGAAAATGGTTTGCAGCATTATTAAGATAACTAATATTATGACTCAAAACCATTTGAATCTTCAAAATCAAGCTAATAATTTTGCAATGACAGCGTTTTGTAAGTACCAATTCCTTAAAAAAGTTTCCAATTTGAAGAAATTTCATGTAATTGGTACTTACAAAACGCTGTCATTGCAAAACTAATAGCTTGATTTTGAAGATTCAAATGGTTTTGAGTCATAATATTAGTTGTCTAAATAATGCTGCAAACCATTTTCAATTTTAACAAATATTTCAAAAAAAAGTCATATAGGAGATGTTTCAAGATTTTTTTTTTGAGACAAAATAATGTTGAAACTTCTCCTATATGACTTATTTTTGAAATATTTGTTAAAAATGAAAATGGTTTGCAGCATTATTAAGATAACTAATATTATGACCCAAAACCATTTGAATCTCCAAAATCAAGCTATTAATTTTGCAATGACAGCGTTTTGTAAGTACCAATTTCTTAAAAAAGTTTCCAATTTGAAGAAATTTCATGTAATTGGTACTTACAAAACGCTGTCATTGCAAAACTAATTCCTTGATTTTGAAGATTCAAATGGTTTTGAGTCACAATATTAGTTGTCTAAATAATGCTGTAAACCATTTTCAATTTTAACAAATATTTCAAAAAAAAGTCATATAGGAGATGTTTCAAGATTTTTTTTTTTGAGACAAAATAATGTTGAAACTTCTCCTATATGACTTATTTTTGAAATATTTGTTAAAAATGAAAATGGTTTGCAGCATTATTAAGATAACTAATATTATGACTCAAAACCATTTGAATCTCCAAAATCAAGCTAATAATTTTGCAATGACAGCGTTTTGTAAGTACCAATTCCTTAAAAAAGTTTCCAATTTGAAGAAATTTCATGTAATTGGTACTTACAAAACGCTGTCATTGCAAAACTAATAGCTTGATTTTGAAGATTCAAATGGTTTTGAGTCATAATATTAGTTGTCTAAATAATGCTGCAAACCATTTTCAATTTTAACAAATATTTCAAAAAAAAGTCATATAGGAGATGTTTCAAGATTTTTTTTTTTGAGACAAAATAATGTTGAAACTTCTCCTATATGACTTATTTTTGAAATATTTGTTAAAAATGAAAATGGTTTGCAGCATTATTAAGATAACTAATATTATGACTCAAAACCATTTGAATCTCCAAAATCAAGCTATTAATTTTGCAATGACAGCGTTTTGTAAGTACGTGTAAGTAAGTGTAATTCTTATAGGAGATGTTTCAAGATTTTTTTTTCCAATTTGAAGAAATTTCATGTAATTGGTACACAAAATAAGCTGTCATTTCAAAACTACTTATTTGATTTTAACAATAAAATAAAGAAATAAAAGTAAGGCTACGAGAAGGGAGGGGAGCATTTAACCAATTTTGTTTGTTTTTTTGTAGAAGTAGGTTCAGTAATTTCTGAATAGCTTTGCAACAAAAAGTCCTAAGCTATACGGTTTTCAGTGTTTGACTAAAGGGCCAGTTATAGCGACACGGAAAACCAAACCGAAAAAATTTTCAGAAGGAAAATTTTATGTTCTGATTCGATTTTTAAGACAGATGCTACACTGATCGATGGCAATCAATGCAGATAATGTTTTTTGTTCATCATAATTTTAATTGAACAAATACTTTTTTTTTAAATTGTAATTCTTTCTTTTTCTTGTAAACGTATCACAGAAAATAAATAATTACATACATATTTAACAAAAAGTACAAGTTCAATTAATATTTTTATTTGCAAAAAAAATCTCTGAATTGGTTGCTATCGATCAGTGTAGCATTTGTGCTTTAAATCGAACCATAACATGTTAAATTTTACTTTTGAACATTTTTTCAGTTTGGTTTTCCGAATTATAATATTTTTTTAATTTGTTCATATAATAATTTTACAAACAAATACCTACTTCTTGTTAAAAATGTAAGATTTTTTTTATTTTTCTTTTACACGTACCTAACAGAAAAATGATTTAATACATTTTTAACAAAATGTACAAATGGCCAGTTATAGCGATACGGAAAACCAAACCCAAAAATTTTCAAATGGAAAATTTGGTATATGTATAATCAGATTTAAAACACAAATGCTACTTTGATCGATGGCAACCAACTCAGAAAATTTATTTTGCAAATAAAAATTTGAATTGCACTTGTACTTTTTGTTAAAAATGTATTTAATCATTTTTCTGTTGTAGGTACGTATAAAAGAAAAATAAAAAAATACATTTTTAACAAAAAGTATTTGTTCAATTACCTAAAATTATAATTAACAAAAAACATTCCCTGCATTGATTGTATTCGATCAGTTTAGCATTTGTCGTAAAAAGCGAATCAGAACATAGGTACATAGGTACAAAATTTTCCATTTGAAAATTGTTCCGGTTTGGTTTTCCGAATCGCTATAACTGGCCCCTAAGACTTATAAGAGCATTTGACAAAGAAAGGAAAACTTTATTATACGTAAAATATTGAAAAACTATAGGTAAAATCAAAAAATGTCATTTCCATATAAAAATCTTACTTAGTTATTCCAAATTACGTTTTATTATTATGCAGGCGACAATATACGTATGTATTAAAATATTTTTATTATTGTCTTTTATTTTAATTTTTGATTTACAAAAAAACACTTCAAACAGTTTTAATAGCACAGCACAGGAAGAAAGCACAATCACGAATGATTTAACGCAAATGCAATCGAAGCAATCGAAATTTACACAAATGTAGCGTTTTTTACATGAAAATTACGCATACATTCATGCAAAGTATGTATCGTCTTCTTATTCGCCTTTTTCACAATCTAAAACTCACCACACTTAAAATGCCGCCTGCACTGTGCACGATTAGACCCTGTTTAGATGTTTGAGAACAGACTTGATGTCGCAAGAAATACAAAATATGTAGACTTTTATTAAAAGCGGCAGGTAGTCTTATTATTTGATTCTACTAGATATATTTAATTTTGCGATTTTTCTAAGCGCTCGCTGGCGCGATGCGCTCCTTCGAACATTATTCAGTCGTCAAGTAGCTATTCGGTCCAAAATATACCAAAAATGTGGGAATCTAGAAAATGTCAGTAGTTTTTACCCGCTTTAGGATACGAACGCACTTGCATTTTTAAGTCTTTTCAGATAAAAAAATCATTGTTTGACAATTATTTACTTGAAAGAAATCGGACAACAATGTGTGTGATAGCTGACAATTGTGTTATCTTGCAAATAATTGTCAGAAAATGTATTTGACATAAGATCATAAATTGTTAGGTATTTGATAATCATGTAAACGCAAAATATATTGTCAGGCCTGCCGTTGTCTGACGTTTGTGACAATGAACAAATTTTAAGATGTACTTTCAATGTTTGACAATTATCTACCAATTCGCTGACAATAATAATTGTGTGCTTATACGTTTGGGAGAAAATCTACCAATCTCACAATTTACAGGAAGGTAGTATTCAGCGAAATATCTGACAATAAATTGATTTTGAGGGGATTTTTTTAATTGCTCCTGCAGGTGGCGCAGCGGTCGCAATTTTCAAAAACTCTAATTTATGGACATAATTTAACGGGACCTTCACTGGCGGATAGCTGGAGTTGTAAGGAGTAACTAAGATTATTTAAGTTACCCCTCCAGGAGGCGCTGTGATCGCATTCTTAAAATATTTTTATTTGTAGATCGATTTTGACAGGACTTCCGCAGGTAGATACCTGAAGTTCTAAATTTAATAATTTTGTTAACTTCCCCGAAGTGGTGCTGGAGATAGAAATAAATTGTTATTTGAAATCATTTTAAAGTTTCGTTTTATTTTAACATATCATTTAAACAAAAGAAAAAATATTGTATCTTCGATAAAGGTATTTTATAATTAGCAAGTAATACAAGAAAAACATAAGAAAATCATAAACAGAACCCAGAAACAATAAAATGAACGACTGAGTCGGACGAACTTGCTCTAATGTGTGACAGTGGTCTTGTGATTTAAAATTTTGGAAAAAGCAGGGTAAGCATGATATGAAATCTTTACTGAAGACTTAAAAATCAGTAGTTAAAACGGTTTTTTGGGAAAAATGAAGTAAGCCAACTGATTTCGTTTATTGTTTTGAATTTTAAGAATTTTTTTTTACAAAATCTTGAGTATGCTTACTTTTAGCACTTTGTAGTTATTATCAGTTAAATAAAATTTAAAAAAAACTGAATTAAACTGTTTTTGAAAAAAACCAATATAAAAAAAAATTCAATTTTTTTAAAACTCAAAAAAACTTTTTTTGAAAAATTTATATTATTTCGTAAATAAAATGCCTTCTACATTAAAAATTTCATCGAAATTACTTTAAGTGGCTTACGAGAAAGTCTGATTACGAAAAACCGGTCTTATGGGAGGTACCATTATAAGACTCTCCTCAAAAATCTATTCCAACCAGAACATACAATTTGCACAGAAAAAACTATTCAGAAATTTATCAAAATCGTAGCAGCCATTTTTGAGAAAAATTAATTTTTCACTAAAAATCGTATGGCAGATAGGTACCTACCGTTAGTTTTAGAACTAGAATGCTAATTCCAAAAACCCCTCTATAGGACATCATGATAATAGCTTCGTTCGCGTAACAAAATCAAACAGTTTGCATTCGATTTCATATGTTTACATTAACACAAAATGACAATGACATTAAAACTCATAAATGTTCTATTTTTGCGAATTAAAAGCCCTACAATCGAAATCGCAAGTGTGTTCTTAGCCTTGGAAATGTGTCAATTAAATCAATAGCAAATATTTTGTAAATAAAAAATAATTATTCAATATTGTCTGAAATTAAATTTCAGACACTCCCAAACCACCTTAAAACATTCACCACCCAAGTGTGGGCACTCCCATTAATAACACGCAAAAAAATCACGAATGAATGGCAAATGCAAAACGCAAAAGGCGAAATGCAATCGAAGCAATCGAGATTTTCAAAAATGTAGCGTCCAAATAAATAACTTTACATAAAAACTATGCATATATTCATGCAAAGTACGCATCTGGGCATAGTCAAAGTTTTTTGCATGAATAAGTTCGTGTTATTTATTACTGAAAACTTTATATCTATGTAACGAGCAAACGTTGTGTGTATAATATGTATGTAGGTTATTTTGCATTCATGTTTTCATTTCCCTTTATCACAATCTAAAATTCACCACACTTAACATGCCTTCCGCACTGGTCACGATATGAGGCGTTCAGAATAATAGTGGAATAAGTGCAAAGAAGCATTGTATACTCGTATATAAACTATAGTATTCCCACTTGAGGTGCGCCATCTATCGACGAAAAACTTAGCTCTAGAATACCATGGGAAGCAACAACAACAATTTCCACCATTTTAATTGTTGTTGCTTCCCATGGTATTCTAGAGCTTAGTTTTTCGTCGATAGATGGCGCAGCTCAGGTGGTAGTACTATAGTTTATATATACAATGAAAAAAGCTTAATTCTAGATATTTGCAATTTAATAAAAAGACGTCAAGGATATTCAGGGAAAATAAAAAAACTTTATGTTTATTATTATGTAAATGAACATTAGTGTTGCTAATATTTTGTTTTGACAGGTATTATACAAATTATAATACTTTAATTGTTAAAATCGTAAATCTTGATTTTTTTTAAAGTGGTTTTAGACAACTATTGAGTAGTGATTGACTATTGAGTAGAATTATCTCCTAATGAAAGTAAAATAGTAATGCTTTTACAAAAAAAATTTCTTGACAATATGTTTTGTCGATCAGTAAAGCAAGAACGCATTTTTGATGTAGCAAGAAATAGAAAACATGAAGACTTGTGTTACAATCAATCGCAGACTCATTTCATGCCATGAGATTTATTTAATTTTGTAATTTTTCTCGGTTCAAAATATAACAAATCATTTTTTTATAATTATTTGTAAGAAATCTGACAGCCATGTGTGGCTGACAATATTGAGTAATCTTGCAATTTATTGTCAGAAAATGTATCTGACATAGCTTCATAAATTAGAAAATATTCGACAATCGTGTAAACGCATAATTTATTGTAAAGCCTACCAATTTCTTACAACTTTCAGGCCAAAATTTAATTTAAAAAATCCCTCTGTAGGATATCATAATAATACTATGTACTAAGTTTGAAACAAATCGGTCCAGCCGTTTAGGCCGTAGGTGCAGATACAAAGAAGCAGAATTGTGGGACCCACTTTTTTTGACTTCTCTATCATCGTAATGTCATGTTTGATTGTTAGAATTAATAACAATTGTTTCATTTTAACTTGCGTCAACAGGATCGCCCGAAAAACGAAATAAATGTCAATCAATGAAATTCAAACTCATAAATGTTCTATTTTTGCGAATTAAAAGCCCTACAATCGAAATCGCAAGTGTGTTCTTAGTCTTTAAAATGTGTAAATTAAATCAATAGCAAATATTTGTAAATAAAAAATAATTATTCAATATTGTCTGAAATTAAATTTCAGACACTCCCAAACCACCTTAAAACATTCACCACCCAAGTGTGGGCACTCCCATTAATAACACGCAAAAAAATCACGAATGAATGTCAAATGCAAAACGCAAAAGGCGAAAGGCAATCGAAGCAATCGAGATTTTCAAAAATGTAGCGTCCAAATAAATAACTTTACATAAAAACTATGCATATGCATATATTCATGCAAAGTACGCATCTGGGCATAGTCAAAGTTTTTTGCATGAATAAGAACGTGTTATTTATTACTGAAAACTTTATATCTATGTAACGATCAAACGTTGTGTGTATAATATGTATGTGTATGTAAGAAAATTATTTTGCATTCATGTTTTCATTTCCCTATATCAATCTAAAATTCACCACACTTAACATGCCTTCCGCACTGGTCACGATATGAGGCGTTCAGAATAATAGTGGAATAAGTGCAAAAAAGCTTAATTCTAGACATTTGCAATTTAATAAAAAGACGTCAAGGATACTCAGGGAAAATAAAAAAAACTTTATGTTTATTATTATGTAAATGAACATTAGTGTTGCTAATATTTTTTTTTTTGACAGGTATTATACAAATTATAATACTTTCATTGTTAAAGATAAAAGTCGATTTTTCATATAATGCGATACATCAATATTGAAATGTGGCACTTCCTAGATCACGAATATGAATTTTTGAAGTCGCTAGGTCGCTTAGTTTAGCCGCTAGTCAAGTTTAAACATGTCAACTTTGATGCCTCTAGCACGTCTAGTTTAGCCGCAAATCGTGTTTAAAGATAAAAGTCGATTTTTCATATAATGCGATACATCAATTGAAAGGTGGCATTTCCTAGATCACGAATATGCATTTTAGAAGTCGCTAGGTCGCTTAGTTTAACCGCAAGTTAAGTTGCGATTTTTTTTGAAAAACTTTTCGATAATAGCTATACTCCAAATTTTTTTTTAAAAGTATGCCAACAGCTAGCAATTTAAAGTGCTTATCAGAAAACAAAAATTTTGAGCAAACTGTTTTTGAAAAAACCAAAATAGTTGGTTGAGCAATAGCAGTCGCAGCGAAACCCTTCCTTCTCTCAACGCCTCAACCACTTGTTTGCCAAACACTGCGCCGTCGACGAGTTCTCTTGTCCTCATCATCATGGCTGAGGCTGTCCACCACACACGCTGCCAAATAGGTAAGCCATCGTGGCAACTTCAACTACCTATTTCCAAAAATTCTTTTTCTGACATTATTTTTTTATAAAGAATTTTGTGTAAGCAAACCAAACAAAAACCAAGCAGCTAGAGTTTTCCACCTCAAACAAATAAAAAAAAAAAAAAAAAACAAGAAACTGACAGCCACTTTGCTGTCGGTAGTCAGTCAGTGTGATAGCAAAACTGCTCACTGACCCGATTTCGAGTAATTTTCACTGACGCCACTTGCCAGTGTCGTGTGCTGTGCCAGTGAAGAATGTGTCAGTGTAGTGTGATAGTTAGTTTTTCAGGCGTCAGTTCACTGACCGACTCGGAGTTTTGGGACACACTTGCACAAGCCTGCCAGTAGGTGTGATAACCTTTTTTTCTCAACGGACCACTGACGAGCAATTGCTTCACTGGCGTAAAAATCACGTCAGTTTTCGTGACGTCACTGCCTGCCAGTGGTCAGTGAAATCACTGTCAGTGTGATATAGCCCTTACTCTTAGCTTTTTAGATTTCTTAATCGTACTTAAGGTAGTTCCACACTATCCCACAGTGTAGTACGACATGTCAAAAAAAGTGTGAAGAAAATGTGTGATGGTTTTACATTCAATCCTAAAAAATATTTCAGATCTAAACACATGTCAAATCGTATGAGAACTGCGCTGTCATATTCTGTACCCACACTATTATACACTTGTTTCATTACACATTTTTGACAAGTCGTATTACACTGTGGGATAGTGTGGAACTACCTTTAGTTGTTATTTAAATCGGAAGTGCGATCACAAGCGTGTAATAACAATTGTTTCATTTTAACTTGCAGCTTTAAAATAAATGTCAGTCTGTAGCGTCGGAGTTCTTAATGCCATGACCGGTCATTCGCATTGAAACTCATAAATGTTCTATTTCTTGCAACTTAAAAGCACCGCAATAGAAATCGTAAGTATGTTTTGTGTCTTTAAAATTTGTCAACTATTATCACCAGCAAATATTTTTATATAAATGTAGGTAGCTACCTAGGTAATTATTCAATTGGCTCAAATTATATTTAAGGCACCCAAACCTTTGTAGAACATTCACCAGCCAGTGTGAGCACTCCCATTAAATAACACACAGAAAGCAAGAACAATAAAAACGAATGAATTACAAAACGCAAAAGACGAAAAGCCAATCGAAGCATTCGAAACTTTCGAAAATGTAGCGTCCAAATAACGAGACTTAAATAATTTTACATAAGAATTAATTATGCATACATGCAAAGTATGCTTCTATTCATAGGCAAAGTTTTTTTTTTGTTGTATGGATGAGTGAGTAGATTATTTTGCATTTGTGTTTGTATTTCCTTTTTCACAATCTAAAATTCACCACAGTTAGCATGCC
The DNA here is from genome assembly GCA_916050605.2 of Platycheirus albimanus. Taxonomy (NCBI): domain Eukaryota; kingdom Metazoa; phylum Arthropoda; class Insecta; order Diptera; family Syrphidae; genus Platycheirus; species Platycheirus albimanus. The sequence continues at coordinate 5,091,170 of OU696696.1, read as the reverse complement.
TCCTCCGCGCTCCGCCTGCACTTGGTATTGGTACGATTTCCAAGAACCAAGACCCCGGATGGAGCACATATTAAATTGAGAAGATTTATCCCATTAATTAAGCCGTTTACCGTAATGAGAATTAAATAGCAAGATTCACAAAAAATATTTGTTGTGTATTGTGTTGACGTTTTGTTTTTCGGGAATAATTATAAAAATATTCACAGCGTGACCAAAATTTTTCGAGATGGACAGCTCTAAACTCTACAATCTTAATATACCTACTCTATGCGATTCTGTCCCAGAACATTCCATATCACGATATTTGCGTTAATCTCACCAAAAACCCGAATATGGGGTAGACAAAAATCCTCCAGGAAAAGCCACAGCTCTGGAACTTGCCTTGCTTGAATCTCTACTTACCTGTGGTTCCCGACAAGATTTCTACATCAACGGCCGGTTCAAGAAGATATATATACATTATGTACATACCTACATTAAAAAGTGTTGAAACTACAAGGTCAGTTTGTTTTAATTTTTGTGTTTCTTCCTTTTTAATGGTGAATTTTTTTCTTTTTAGTCCAAGTACCTAGTTAGCGACAATCGGCACTCATCATCCTCTTGTTCGCTGAAACAAATACACGGTGTCCGGTACGACCGAGGTCTCCAAGAAAAGATCGCTATTCACGCAAAGAATCGCCCTCCTCACATAAACATCGGCATTTCCAAGAAATCGCTCTTGGCCCCGGTCGTGGTATAAACAAATAGGTACTAGGGGTAAAGAAAGAAATTTTTATTCATAGACATTTATTCACTTCTGATTTTTTTTTACAGCAAATCTCCAATAACTACAACGATAGCATAACATGAAAAAGAAGTATAAGATGAAACCTCCGACGGGGTGAGACTGGACGACATAAGGAATATGTACGCCCGGATTTAAAAAAAAATATTTTAATAAAAATGATTACGTAATTGAACAAATTGAATTAATAACTTTATTTTTGTTATGTTTAATTAGTTGAAATAGTGTTAAAACTAAATCACAATATTAGTTTTATAAATGATGCTGAAAACCATTTTAAATTTGAACACATATTTCCAAAAAAATGTATATGTAGGTATACCTATCAGACGTTTCGAGATTGTTTTTTTGAAGAAATGATGTTGAAACGTCTCGCATATGCTTTTTTTTAAATGTTTGTTTGAATTAAAAATTGGTTTCAGAATCATTTAGATAATCAATATATTATGACTGAGAAACGTTTCGCTATTTGAAAGCAAGCAATCGCCACGGATACTGCTGAGTTATAGAATAATGAGCCGAAATTCGTTGAAGATGAAGTTTTTCCATCGCGACTCCGCGACATGTCTTATTCAAAACACAATGGCATGGCTATATTTTAGAGTCATAAACTGTATGATCGATGGTTGTTCTAATGATTTTTTGTTCCTAAAAACTATTGTAAGCGCAAATTTCGTCTATGATAGCTGATGTATGAACCATTCATGGCTCAGTCAGATTTATCTCTATTAAAAAAAAATTGTTTACGTTTCAAAAGTAGCTATGAACGGTCATTGTTTTAAAATCTATTTTCATGAACAAAAATTGTCTGCTGCTATAACTTTCGTTTATGGCCGCTGATTTTAGTTTTATGAACGATTCATGATTTAATTTCCGATTGATAATTTAATTTCAAGCACATAGAATTTAGGAATACATACATTCATTTTGATGTGAAACATCTATTGGCACACCTAGGCAGTAAAATCGATTGTAATTCTAACGAAAAATGGCATGACGATTGATAAAAAATTTCAAAGTGGAAAGTGTTGGCTGGTTGGTGTTTGTAGGTTGGTTGGTCGTTCTCGTTTGGTGGGGGTGGGGTGGTAGTGGTGGAGGGGTGGGTGGTAGTGGAGGAGGAGTATAGGGGGCTATGGGGAGGCGAACAATTGTCAAAAATTGCGGATGCTTGGTTGTTGGTTGTAGGTAGGCTGGGTGGTTGGAGAGGGGGGTGGGGTTGTGGAAAAAATTGTCAAAAATGGCGGGTAGGTGGTTGTAGGGACAAATTGACTAAAATGGTGGGTGGTTGGTTGTTGGTGGGGTGTGTGGTTATTGGTGGGGGGTTGGTGTGGTAGTGGTGTGTGGGGAAGTTGGTGATGAAAAAATGACGAAAATGGTGGGTGGTTTGTTGTAGGTGGTTCATGGTGGGGGATTTGTTTTGCGCTGGGGGGGGGGGGCAAAATTGACAAACATTCTGGGTGGTTGGTTATGTGGGGGTGGTGTGTGGGGAAGTTGGTGAGGAAAATATGACAAAGATATTGGGTGGTTGTTAATAGGTGGATAGGTGAGGTGGTTACTGGTGAAGGGAGTTGGTTTCTGCTGGGTGGATGTGGGGTGAGGAAAAATTGACAAAAATGGTGGGTGGTTTTTTGGTGGTTGTAGGTTATGTTGGTGAGGGCGGTATGGTTTTTGAGGAGGGCGTTGGGGGTGGGTGAGACAAAAATTTACAAACATGGTTTGTAGTTGGTTGGGAGTTGGCGGTTGGGGTTGCGGGTTGGTAGGGGAAAATATTGACAAAAATGGTGTGTGGTTGGTTGTACGTAGGGTAGGTGGTTGCTGCTTCGTTGGTTTGGTGCGGGGCGATGACGAGGAAAAAATTATCAAAAATTGTCAGTTTGGTTGTTGTAGGGTGAGTGTGTGGTGGTGGTGGTGAGGGGAAAATGGTTTAAGGGGGAGGGGGAAATTGATAAAAATGGAAGATGGTTGGTGGTTGCAGTTGGATTGGGTGGGTACTGGTGTTGGGGTGGGGATTTTGTGTGGAGGAAGGGGAGTAGGGACAAAGTTGTCAAAAATGGTGGATGGTTGTTTGGTAGCTGTGTTTGGCTGGGTGCATGACGGTGGTGGGGGGATTTGATGGGTGGGTTCAGGAAAATTTTGTTCCTATTTATAAATGAATATAATCTGTAATAATTGTTATTACATATAATAAAACAATAAGACAAATTATATTGATTTTATTAACGAAACACCAAATTATTAAAAATTATTTCACTCCATATTTTCCTTGATGGTTTTGAAAAATTATGACTTTTAATGTAAACTTGAATGTTTCACATTTTTTTTATGAAAAAGTATACATCATCTGGACCTTAGGGTTCCATTGCACCATTTCACAAATGTAATGCATGTGTTCCTAAATTTTATGAATTAGTGATAAAGAAAAGAAATCAGAATGAGCATGAACCGTTCATAGTCGTCTATGATCGTTCATAAAAACTAAAATTAGCAATCATAGATGTAATTTATCCATACTATCTTTTTTAGGAACGAATATTCATAAAAACTATCACCGATCATAGATTTTATGACACATAAAAATTAAATCTTCTATGAAAATCGGTCAATATTGCTCTATGATCGCCGTTCATAGATTTTATGTACAATATTTTTTTCAGTGTGGCCACAGTTTTTTGGGACTCAAAGGGATTCTTGCTTATTGAGTACAAAAAAAAAGGTGAAACCATCAACGGCACATCCTACGCTTCCACTTCGCATAATTTGCGGGAGGAAATTAAAAAGAAAAGACGGGGTAAACTCGCAGCGGGTGTGTTGCTTCTTCATGACAACGCTCCTGTTCACAAGGCGCGAGTTTCCAAGGCTGCTGCGTGAGATTGTGGTTTTGAAGAAATCCAACATCCACCCTATAGTCCAGACCTAGCCCTTAGTGATTATTTCTTGTTTCTGGATTTGAAGAAATGTCTTCGTGGAAAAAGATTTTCGGATGATGAAGAACTCAAGTCGGCAATAAATGGGTATTTTGCAGGGAAAGAGGAAATTTATTTTTTTGAGGGTTTAAAAAAGCTTATCTCAAGATGTAACAAATGCATTGATGTAAGGGGAGATTATATTGAAAAACAAAAACAATTTAAATTGAATTCGCATTTTCCTTCATATCGATACCGAGAATATATTGAACGTATGTCAGCCGTTATCAGCGAGAGAAAGTGTCTTCGCGGTGCCCATTTCAAGTTTTTCAAAAAAAAAAAAATTGTTTGGTTGTTATAAGAGTTTTGGGATTAGTTTTGTGTATGATTTATTTTGTAGTCAAAGGATTATTTAGACTTTTATTAATGTGTCTGATGTTGATTTTAAAGAGAAAACCTGATTAAGACTTGAAATTAATATGCATTAAATTAATTTGGAAACCATTTTGTATTGTTGTGGGTGCTTATCAGTTATTTTGGTATCGTTTCTCCCTGATATTAATACCTAATATCAAGTTAAAAGTGCATAGTTGCATAGTTCGTTTCTTAATCATTTTAAAAGCCTTTTAAAGACTTTGTAACCATCCAATGTTAATTTATCAACCTAACCCTTTTTACAACACTCACGACCGTGCCAACTATACCTAGGTTGGTCCTGGCAAGAGAGTAGAGTTGAACTCCAGAAAAGGAAAGGTAGGAAAGCTAGGAATAAATTCTCTTGGAAGGACTTCCTATATAGCTCTTTAAATAAGGACTTTCGACAGCCTAGCTTATTTAGGGATATCTTAACTTAATTAAGTAGAGCCGAACTTCGTCCTTGCACAGAAGTGAGAGATTCCCTTGGGAAAAGGTTTCAAAGTGATATTGGTTATCCGGAGGACTTATTCGCTATTGCATCTTGTGATATCATCATTTCTAATTCATCTTCTGTGTTGTGCAGCCGCTTATCTTAACCATTTTTATTCACAATTTTTCACTGATGCACTGCGGCAATCAGTTCGTTGTACTGCAGATTCGTTGTCAACTTTGGATACTACGTAAGAAAATCTCAAATAGCTTCCGTTGTTCACAAAACCTCAAACTGAAGCCATGGACGTACCCTAAGTTATATTTATACCTATACATTGTTAGGCCTGTAAAAAGTACCAGGAAATAGCTTTAAAACATATAGTTTCGAAAGATCAGTCAAAATTTTACGGTACCTGAAACCCTTGATACACATTTATATTGTATTTTCTCTATTTTGTGGACATGGACACTCTCTAAATTTGAAATAGGCTCCGAACTCGACGGGGCTGCTGTGTCCATTTTCCAGTCCTTTAAAAACTCACGATTCGAAGTTTTGCTTCTGTTCTTAAAACTAATCTTTCTTCTTGCATTAACTCTCATCGAGGTAAGGACGTTATTAATAAAAGTCATAGAAATATAAAAGAAGTTCTTTATATCTTTTAATTTTATACATTCTGACTGGGCCCAACCATCATAGTATCTGAACAATATCCTTATCTAAGGAAAGCCCCTTGATATAATGAAAAGTAATAATAAAAAATAAATTAAAAAAATAAAGGGCAGCTGCTGGGACTCGAACCCGGCCCCAATTCCCAGCCTTGACATTTTTGCTTGAAAAAATATATCTGAATTTGACATTTCAAAATTTATGAAATAATTCTTGGAACATTTAAGACTGGGTTCAAGTAAGTACTTTTTACCTGATGATGTCCATAAACATGGACGAAACGTCCGTCGTACAAAAAAGAAAAGACTTTGTTTTGTTTCTTAACGCATTTTTGACCTAAAGCCCGATGAAAAATAACCAAAAACATTATTGGAATGGCTATTAGAACAACATGGTATTAAGCCTCTGATGTGCTACCTTGAGTTATAAACAATTTGAGTTTTCAATGTGCCAGAAGATCATTTTGAGGGAACCACTTTCGGAACAGTAGGTACCAACTCAAACGAGATTCTTAGTTTTGCTTCTTTTCTAATATCTAAACTTTGTTCTTGCATTAAGCCTCAGCGAAGTAAGGATGCTTATAAAAAATCAACACAATATAAACTTCGTTCTTTTTACCTTTGATTCTATATATCCCAACTGAGCCAATGCATTAACCATCTGAACAGTATCCATATGATAAGTCAGCTTATTAATAATTATGAACCGCAATAAGAAATTTAAAAAAAAAAAAAAGAAAAAAAAATAAGACAGCCGGTGGGACTCGAACCCGACTACACCTTCTAGCTATGGCTTTTGTATGAAAAAATGTATGCTTTAGTTTGGCAATGGAATAAATAATTTTACTTAAAATCTAATATAAATAAATAAATACAAATAGTACTTTTTGGAGGTTGGTGCCGTTCGTACGGCGACGAAAAAAAATCTGCGAATTATTTCATAAATTTTGAAATGTCAAATTCAGATATATTTTTTCAAGCAAAAAAGTCAAGGCTGGGAATTGGGGCCGGGTTCGAGTCCCAGCAGCTGCCCTTTATTTTTTTAATTTATTTTTTATTATTACTTTTCATTATATCAAGGGGCTTTCCTTAGATAAGGATATTGTTCAGATACTATGATGGTTGGGCCCAGTCAGAATGTATAAAATTAAAAGATATAAAGAACTTCTTTTATATTTCTATGACTTTTATTAATAACGTCCTTACCTCGATGAGAGTTAATGCAATAAGAAAGATTAGTTTTAAGAACAGAAGCAAAACTTCGAATCGCGAGTTTTTAAAGGACTGATGGAAAATGGACACAGCAGCCCCGTCGAGTTCGGAACCTATTTCAAATTTAGAGTGTCCATGTCCACAAAATAGAGAAAATACAATATAAATGTGTATTAGGCGTTTCAGGTAAAATTTTGATTGATCTTTCGAAACTATTGTGTTTTAAAGCTATTTCCTGCTACTATACGCATAGGCCTGTACGCATAGGCCTATAAGCAGGCCTATAAGCATATTCCTATAAGCATATAGGCCTATAAGCAAAGGCCTATGAGCATAAGCTTTAAAGCATAGGCCTATAATCATAGGCCTATACGCATAGGCCTTTAAGCATAGGCCTATAAGCATAGGCCTTTAACGTAGGTCTATAAGCATAGGCCTATAAGCATACGCATGCATGCGAAAATTTAGATACTATACAATTATACTTCCCGAACGATCAATGAAATCAAACATCACTGCGCGTGTTTATTGGTTGGATGGAGGACCGTACAACAACAAATCACGTAGCTGTTGACTGTTGTTTGGGAGATATCATGAACCTTGTTCTTCCAATATCTAGCAAATTTATAATAAATTTTGCTTTTTCTTTGTCGAATCGATATCGTTGAAAAAAATCTTTATCATATAACTCGAATCGATTGAACTCTGCCTTATACAATTTCCTTTGTCTGGCTGCTGGCAGAAATTCATACAACAAATCTATATCTTCCAGAATTAAAAAATCTCCTTCCATGTTCACATCTATTGACATTTTGCTAAAATTGTATTTCCAGAATTTATTATTTGTTCCAAGGTATTTGTTTTTTTATATCGACTAATGCCAGACAAAAGTACCTATCTATACGTTTTTCAATTATTGTATGACATTGTAACAGTTAAAAAGTAACTTAAACGCTACATCAGCCACTTTTAAAGTTAGACCCTAGGTTAAGTCCTAATCATAGGTTTAAAAGCGTTTATAAATAGCTGAAACTCCAGGTTTCGGTGATCACAACGTTGATCAGCAGTTTAGGATACATACGTCTTTGAATACAGCTCATTCTGTTATTCTAATTACATATAATCAAAAAAAAAAAAAAAAATAAGAATAAGTTTCACATCTTCTGGGTGTCCCGTGACGGCAAACTTTTTTTTATTTTATGGGGTGATATTATTTTAAGGATAATTCAGTACGAGTTCATATAGGTACATACTCATACCTACATATATCAAAAAACTATTTTATCACCAAAAATTAAAATAAGTACCATTAAGGCTTAAAGTTTGATTTAACTAAAAAATAGTAATTGAGCTCAGCAAGTATTTTTTACTAAAAAAAGTAAGATTTTTTTTTTGTTCGTTTCCCGAAAACCGAATTATGACAATTGTTATTTTTATAGTCTAGGTAACAAATGAAAAAATACAAGACTTTTAATTGCATTCCATAAGGCTATCCCTACACGAATAAACTATTTTGCAATTCCAGTTTCAAACTCGTGTTAAATCGATTGCATTTTAGCTGAATAGTGTTCTTTCAATTACATGCGCAACCTTAACGAGTTGATTCCATGCGATCAAATTGACTACGGTTTGAAACTGGGATACCAAATTTTTGACTCAAGTGCGAACGTGCGGGGCTAAGGTGTTTTTTTTTTTTTTTGTTTTTTTTTTTTTTTTTTTTGAAAAATGCATTGAGTTGGCTTTAAGCGTAAAACTTTCTATTAAACAAAATATGGTGGTTTTATCCCCCCTGCCCTACAGTACAAAATTAGTGGGATTTTATTTCGAATCCGGTGGGGTTTCATGTATTTCATCTGGCATTATTGTTTCAACCGTCGCGTCATGACTATTAAATGGTGAATAATTAGTGGTGCTAAGATAAAATAAATGAATAAAGAGTCTGAACTTATATAAAAGTGAATTTGATTTATAAAGATAGAAGTGGTGATTTAAAAGTAAGGGGAAAATAAGTTTTATTTTCAAACCCAAGACAAAAACATTACAGTGGTGTCAGAAGTGAAATAAAACTTAAGTGTATAATTCGTTTGAACAAATAGAAGAATAGAAGAAAATGTCTAACGTGTTAAGAGTAAAATGTCTTCAACTCCAATTCACATTATAATTCTCGTTTCCGTTACAGACAATATGATGCGGCAGAAACCATTTTCCTGACCTAAACATAATATCTCACTCATTAATAACGCATTTAGTTCAAAGAAACAGAAAATATCAGAATACATCCTTCAGAAGCAACTAAAACAACCTTACTTTTCACATGGACGACCAACGGGACGAAATTGATGTTTCATTAAGGAAAGGATATCAATAGACCTTCCAGTTTCTTAAATGTGTGTTTATTTCTGTTTATAACATGACATGGTTATTAACGACAAACTTATTCTCAAAGCTTGTTTCATGTAAGATAAGTTTCTTAGCAGTTTAAGTCAATCAAGGATAACACACACACATCCTCTTAGACTACCGCTAATTAAAAACGAAACAAACAACATTGCTAAGTGTGTAACATTAAGCGAAGGATATTGTACAAAACCAACACCACACAACCCCTAAATAATTTCATTTAATATTGCGGTGTTGCAATAAAGCGCCATCGTGGTTTGCTGTTTTACTTACACCAGCCATTAGCATCGCGGAATTCTCCATTTTGTGCCCTACAATAAAATGCCAAGGATTCAATGTGGGACATAATAATTCTGAAACAACTAAATAAAAACTTTCCTTCTCAAAATATTAAGATAATCTTTGGAAAGTTTTACGTAGTCTTAATAACGGTGCCTGGTTTTTGTTTTCGTTGATTTCCTTTGCTTGGATGCTGGCTTTCGGTGTGGATTACGTCTTGCGATAGTGAATTTTATAGATAGACCAATCGAACTCATTTCCCGTCTCGAATTTCATAGTGATGCTTTTCTTTTCCTTGGTTACCCTTGTTATTCCGTGTCCTAGTTCTACAGGCGGAAACTCACGTATATCACTGACTACAAAAGTTTCAGTTACTTTTTTTTTCAAACCAAGTCGGCTCAAAAGATCTTTTGGAAAGAAAAACAAAACTTAACCAAGCCAATAATAAGGTCTTTTTAGAATATTAAACAATAATAACAGTGTAAGGATATACGTACGACGCCGACGGTATTGCACATGTGCGACATTTTTTTGTATGTTCATATTACATTTTAATTGAGGAAACAAATCTTTTGGATCAAAGTTTCCCCAGCCTTGCACTGTTTCTTAAAATAAGTAGGTACCCTTTTCCTTAGAGAATAAAACTTATGTACATATTTTATCATATTTAACTGCGCTCTGTGCGACTGCGGAGAGCATTAAAGTATTCCTTTAATTATTCCCTGTAAGCAAGCTAAAACACAAAATTATTTTAAATTTGTACAATTGAATGCGAATGAGGAATTGTTTTTTGTCCACCTTTTCAGAAGGACTAAAGGACGATTCCGAGCTATAACCGAACGAGACAGAACTGTCTAGACAATGAGACAAGGACTAATATGAAATGCAAATTTTCTGCAAATACCTTTTTCGATAATTACCAGACGCCATTATTGTGTATACACACGTGTGCACATGTACCACTTATGGTAATTTTCATGGCAGATGAGGAAACCCTCAACGTTTTCTACACGCTGTGCTGTGCAGTTAGCTTTATTGCGGCAATGGCGTGATGAAACTTTTGATGACTTTGCTTCAACAATGGCTGCCCGATAGAACATTTTAAAACTAAACATGCAGAGTGGTATGGTGGCATGTTGATTCGGGTAGCTAAAGTTGGATTATGTCCTTATTGCTGAAATGTTTTAATTCTGCATCAGTGTACGAGTCTGAGGATTAACTATTTCTTTTCCTCATATGGTAAAGCATAGCCATTATGGCTTTGTTATGTCTCAGAGTGTTTATTTTAAATTTTGTTGGAGTTTTAACATTATAAAATGCTATTTCGCTCTTACATTATAATAGAGACTTTAACTGAATTTCATGTTCTAAAAAAGCTACCTACCGTAAAGGAAAGTTATCAAATTACAATGTAATTTTGTATGAATTTTTAAGAAATATCTGTTCGAAACTAAAATATTTGTTTTGTTTGTATGTTATTGACTTGGCCAGGAGCATGTAATACAGGCATTACCTAGCGTTTTGAACATCGCCATTACGAGAATGTCCATATTGAAGATGTAATCGATACTTAGTAATGCGGCTGCATTCCTAGGAAGTCTACCACGGATCATATCCTCACTTTGCTTCTGATCCTGGAAAAAAATTCAGAATTTAACTTCAACACCCGCCCATTCATGGGGAAGAACTGTATCATGTTATGGCCAGGTATAGAACTTCTGCTAAACGGATACGTAAATATACAAGGTGGGCAAAAGGAAATCACCTTATTGGAAGATGCTCTGATGTTTGCAAACGCCAATGTAAAATCTGTTTTGGCATTTGTGGACTAGACAGATGCAGAATACAAAGTGAAAAAGTCATGGAGCGATACATGAACCGACATGCACCGATATTTTGAAGGCGGCGTTCCCGGGTCGCCTCATTTCTCGTTTCGGCGATTTGCACTGGCCCTTGCGGGCCCGTTTTAACCGTTTTAGACTTTTTTGTGGGGTTTTTTGAAGTCCCATGTTTACGTGAACAATCCCGAGACTCTGGAAGCGCTCAAGGATATATAACTTTTGACACGAGTGAGAGAATCTGTCGCCCGAAGTTATCCACTGAAGTGATGAAAAATGCCATATAAAACGAGCAATCAATTGCGACGGCGCGGCGGCGCCCATTTGGCCGATATCATCTTCTCGACTTGACCAATACAAATTCAAATAAACATAATCAAACAACAGAATCGAAGTTTTTTATTTAGAAAAAAAAGCGCCAAACAACATCGGATGGACGACTTCTTTTGACCCACCCTGTATATCAGTATGGGGACGACGCGACGGCGGCGGCGATGTTGGAGAATGCTGCTGTGCTGAAACTTTCGAGACCAACGGATTATTAAAACAAGGTGGTATGTTTTAATATTATGCTTTAAAAAGTAATACGTGATATGAAGAGAGCAATATCCGTTGCATTTACTACCATGATCAGCATTAATCAGAATGCGACTGTTTATAGAGGAGGATTAAGTAAAGGGTGTTTTTTTAGAGGTATAGGACTGAAATGGAATAAAACAGAAACGATTTTTCTAAATTGACATGAAATTTACTTTATTCGAAAGATAATCTTCTGGAATTATAATTTAAATATGATTTCTCTGTTAAAACTGCCACGGCTGGCTCGTACGTAGTCTAATCTGAAGGTCCGATTTTCGATGACTTTTTCCAACATTTGAGTCCGTATATCGGCAATAAAGCGGCAAATGTTGTCCTCCAGGTGGTCAATCGTTTCGGGTTTATCGGCGTAAATACATATCCCCACAAAAAATAGTCAAGAGGCGGCGTTTAATCGCACGATCTTGGAGCCTAAATCACAGGGCCAAAACGCGAAATTATGCGCTCACCGAATGTTTCCTTAAACAAAACAATTGTGGCACGAGCTGTGTGACATGTTGCGCCGTCTTGCTAAAACCACAGCTCCTGCACATCATGGTTGTTCAATTGATGAAAGAAAAAGTTAGTAATCATGGCTCTAAAGCGGTCACCATTGACTGTAACGTTCTGGCCAGCATCGTTTTTAAAGAAGTACCGACCAATTATTCCACCAACCAAAGAATTCACTCGACACCTGACAAAATGCCCGCCAATTATATTAATGTTGCCAACTTAAAGTTCTATACCTCTTAAAAAAAAAACACCAGTTATATGATGCAGCAGCATAGACCATAGACCATCTCCCAGGCAGATAAAAAGATGCTTGCAGAATTCAAAAAAAAAGTTCTGCTTGTGTCCTGTCAACGAAACTGAAAACATCTGTCAGAGAAGATACAACGATTGTCGTCCATTCCATACGTGCTATACAGCGGCACTAGTTATAAAAATTCTATTCGACTATTGTGATGTAAAACGGATGGATATGAACGGGCCAGCTCGTAAGGTATTCAAACTCCATGACATAGGGAGTTGAAAGACAGGGTAGACATTCATGATCTTTGATAGATCATAACTGTTGGAAAAAATTGATAAAGTCTTAATACGTCTCTTGCAAAGGTATTTGTTTCAGACTGTCTTAGCAAACCCATATAAGGTAAGGTAGATTAGTAGGGTGATAGTTGATAATGTGCCCATCAATATTGATTTATTCATGATATGGTCTCGCTGGGGTTGGCTCCATAACAATGGACATATGTTGAAGGCCAATACATTTTCGATGAATTGAAGTTATTTAATCAGTTTTTTACCCGTTAATTTCGACATTCTTTCTAGCATTGTCCTAAAAAAATATTGTTCTCTACATAGAACGTGTGGTTTGTCTATTTGCACATCCTCGTTTACGTATCCTCTGCAGTTGTATAGAATGAGGGCAGGGCTAATAAAATTCACAAACGTGTATTGTTTTTATGTGTACTCAAATTCGCTTGTTGTTTTAACCGAGAACTTTTGTTCTAACACCAATAAAACGCTTTATTGTATTTTCGTATAAATAACATTGAGTTTTCGAAGTCTTAACAGCTGTTTAACTGAAAGTTAAGACCATGTTCACATAGTTAATATTAAAAAGGCTATTCGAGATTATAGCGACATTGTATTTTTCTACTTACATTGGACATCTTGATTTTAGGAGGACCATCAAGGGATAAATGTACCTTACCGTTAATTTACAACGAAAACAGATGAAAAATATACTTCTCTATTCTGGGGGATACTTAAGTTGCGAGATATATAGACTTACTTTTTCTTTAATATATGTTGTTCTGAAACTATGTATTATGTATTGTAATCTGGGCTGTGTCTCAAAACATTGCATTCTCTCTGCCAAATTTACAATGTGTACAAATATGTAAATGAATATAATTACTTTAATAAAATGTATTGCACTTTCGAATAATAAAATTCCCATTTCTCGACAAATCAAATCAAAATGAAAAACATCGAAATATTCTGTCACCTTAAATTTCAGTCTTTCCAAACCCCGAGTAGAAAATCTTTAACTCCAAAACTCACACATCAAAGGACGAAAACAGAAAGACTTACATACGTTAATGTAAGCCGTCGGCATCGTAGAGAACCTTATAAATGAAAACATCTTTTTATTCTGTAAGAGATGACATCCTTTTAATTCCCCTCTCCCCTACTGCCAAACATGAAACTCCGAACCGTCACTCACCAGCAATTACTTATATAATAACCTTTACAACCGTGAAATATTTTTGAATCTGCTACGAAAGCGCAAAAAAATTTATTGGACATTTTTTTTTTTTTTGTCGGAAAGGGTTGGAGCCGTAATTCCTGTTTCTATGATCCTAGTACTTTTCCAGAGCAGTTAAAAAAAATCTAATTGCATTTCATCTTCTACTTGTATCCTGGTTTCCTTTCTTCAAGCACGCAGCAAAAAAAAAAAAGAAGAAAAACCATAGACAAGCAAATCAGCAAAGCTTGTATTTCAATTCATCAAAAGGATTTCGCCTTCCCTTTCAATGTCCTTTGAAATTGCATTTGAGGAAGAATTACAAGAAAATGCATTGGCAAAGGAAACATAGGAATATCTAGGAGCTTATTTTCCGTCAACAAGTCGAGCATGCAAAATTAAATGGAACTTGGCAGTGCCATTGGAATAGAGCAAAGCAGACAGCTTTCAGCTAGGCAGACATCCAATTTTCTACTTCACTTAGATAAACTAGAGCAGCAGAGGGAAGGGAATCTCAAGAGAGATACGACTTTAAAGAAGTATGAGGCAGTTTCTCGATTCTTTTATATTTGTCCCTTTATAAACGTTTTTCGGGTCAATACTGATAAATAGTATTGACTGTCAAAAGACGCAAAAATTTGTTTTAAAAATATGTTTCCATGAAAAAGGACACAATGTGTTGACATGTTTGAGGTTTAAGATCAATGTTTTGAAGTCCTCTGAGTAATTATTATATACCCTGTTGGTTTTCTAGTCGGGTCTGCCCATCAATATCAACAATAGACTGAATAGTGTATAAATATTTTCACCAAACAGTTCCTAGTCAATGAAAGTTTTGAGTCCTTTGTAATCGGCAATAATGCAAGAAAACATTTGGTTAACCAATCTCCTCGAGGTAAATAATGTTAATCCGCAATTGCAATTGCACATGGGCTCTCTGGTACAATTTATTCTGATGCAATTTATTTGCCACAATTCTATTAAAATTGATTAAAGTGAATTCACCACAAATCAACTTTAACGGATCAAATAAAGATATTCCCAAACTCTGCGGTCGTGATGGTTATGTCGACGCTGACCCGAGGTTCTTGGCTACTCAAACTACATTCAGTTAAAATGTCAATTTCAGTTTTGGCGATGAGACCGCTGTCAATTAAAGGATATAATTGAATGACGCCATTTGAGAAGGATGACAATAGCACTGGCAACTGGTGATGGTGACCCATCTCTTTATTATTAATTTTGTATTATTTGTGCTTGTATAAAACCATCGCCAGTCTTTTGTCGTGGCTTAAAAGATTTAATTATATTCATTAATTTACTCCTTAGAAGAATAATCCGAATGAAAAAAGGATTGGAGAAATTTTGTGTTGAAAATATTAAACAAATATTCTTCTAAGTGGAATGAATCCTGAAGAATCATGGTTGATATCCGTGACATATATGCCAATTATCTTGAACCCCATGCTTTAAGTATGGGTGCGAGGAATAATTCTTTCGAGAAATTGATATCCGTTGTTTGTTGATTAATAATTTGAAGTTAAAGAAGGTGTGGTTCATCCACATTATAAAGGGACATAACAAATTGAGATATATATGCACAAAATTTAAATTTAAGAGTAGCAGAATCATACAAATTACAAACAAGCTTATATTTACCGTCCGGAGTTTCCTTCAAGTAATTTTGTTTATAGAGCTGGTCGTTGAATTTTTTGTTTTCAGCTAACTTTTTGATATCGGCATTTATATGATGCCCCTATAGTTGCTTCATTGAAATATACTTGTTCAACTGTATTGCAGGACAACGGAAAAGGAAAGGTTTGTGATGAAAACAGTGTTAAACATTATAAGAGTATTAATTACTCTTATAATGTTTAACATGACTAATTAGATAACATGACGGAATTGTATGTTTAAGAAACTATTTGGCAAGCTTAGAGATGTTTGTAATCCTCTTGATTTTTTTCTTTTTAAAATTCACATTCCTACTTAAAAGATTGATGGCAGAAATGAACGATTTTATTCGCATTGATGTCCATGAATCTACCTTTTATGAAATTTAAAAAAGGTATTTTTGTGTGTTAAGGTTTAGAAAAACACCCCCTAGGATGTAGTTCATTTTTTGGAACCCTCAATGATTCCAGAGTTTTATATTTATGCTCCAACTGCCATTTATAGCCCACTCAAAAATATATTCGTTGAGCTCCTATTTTAAATACCCACAACAGTTTTAGAACAGTCTATTTCATGGTTAGAATGTACGAATCTACCTCTCATAAAGGTTTTTTTCCGTAAACTTTTCTTTCCGTTGGAACAAGGGAAGTTATTTATAATCTTATTGCCATAGCATTTAAATATTCTCAAAAACGTTTTCATTTTTACTTGCTATATAGGGCAAGTGTTGGTTTCGTGCAAAAAAATCGAGGTTTTAATCAAACATTACGATGATAGAGAAACCCAAAAAAGTGGTATTGGCTAAAAATGCAAATAACGGAGATCTGCTCTTAACGGCTTTTTTCAAAGGCCATAAGTTGTCAACGGTTAAATCGAATTCGCTCAAACTTTGTTTGGTGTAGTTCCTTACAGCTTCCTATCAGAAGGCTTTGCACTTGTTTCAGTTTCTCTTTTTTAAATGGTGGCTCCCTTACAAAGAGCCATTAGGTTTTGGCCATTTTTTTCGTTTTTTTCTAATTTACTCAAAAGAGGCACCCCCGATTTTTATAAAATTATGTGTGTATTTTTAGTTTTTGGCTAAACTCATGATAATATCGGAAATAGGTTATAACAGATTTATTAATTTGGCCATAAGTGGACATTTATATATCATTTATAGCACCCAAAAGATGACATCTAAATTTCAAATATAAAAGGTTTCTTAACGTTAGCTCCCGTATATCGGTTTTTCCAGTTTTAGACAACATTTTTTAGTTTTTACCAATTTGTTCAAAATTGAGTTGTTTTTATTATTCGGAAAGTTCGTTTTCATCCTACTATTGCACCCACAGAGCAAGTACGTGCGACCCAGTCGTGCGTTTTATTTTTTTTTTTTATTTTTATAATTTTCTAAAAAAAATTTGGTTTTCGAAATATTTCGGGAACGGGTCAATAGAATTTTTTAAATTATTTTCCTGAATGTGAATATATGACAAATCATCATATACATATACATATTCACATACATAGGTACCTACTCAAACGAATTTCAAAATATTTGTTCGAAAAGTTCTTCAAAAATACATTAAAAAAAAAATTGGTCGCTAGATTTTTAATATTTCTTTCCTAGATAAATATTAATCATTGAATATTATTGCATACTTGTTTTTCTAAGAAAACTCTTAAAATCTTAAAAAATAAAATGCCAGACTGAGTCGCACGAACTTGCCCTAATGTGTGACATTGGTCTAGGGGCTTGAGATTATGATACAAATAAGTTTTTAAAAATTCTTAAATAAATACTTAAACTAATTTGAGCTCACTGAACCAAATCCTTACGTAAATATAATTAAAAAATTCGTTGAGCCAATTAAATTTTAATTAATTTTCAGCCGATGAAAAATGTAATTGTCCCAACGAAAGGGCCTTCATACGTTGATGAAGAGCTTCATCAAATAACAAAAACTGTCATAATTTTACGAAATTCTTTCATTAAAGTTTTTGAACAATAATTAACGATTTTCTACATCAATTTATGAATGTTTTTTCATTAAGTAACGTATAATTTAATAAAACTACAATTTTTTACGTTGCGCCAATTTTTTTTCATTGACCAATGCAAAATTTTGTATTGGGCTAATTAAATTTTACATTATTTAACGCAGACAATTAATTGATTTATGTTATTTTTCATTAGTTGACGTACTTTTTGATTAACTGATGCAAGATACTTTCGTAAACTAATAATTTTTCTTCGTTAATTTATTAATATTTTCATGAATCAACGTAAAATATTTTCGTAAGCTAACGAAATTTTTTATTAAATTTACGAATATTTTCATAAGTCAACGTAAAATATATCCGTTAGCTAACGAAATGTTTCGTTTATTTTATGAATATTTTCATAAGTCAACGTAAAATATATTCGTTAGCTAACGAAATTTTTCGTTTAATTTATTAATATTTTCATAAATCAACGTAAAATATGTTCGTTAGCTAACGAAATTTTTCATTTAATTTATGAATATTTTCCTAAGTCAACGTAAAATATATTCGTTGGCTAACGAAATTTTTCGTTTAATTTATGAATATTTTCATAAGTCAACGTAAAATATATTCGTTAGCTAACGAAATTTTTCGTTTAATTTATGAATATTTTCATAAATCAACGTAAAATATATTCGTTAGCTAACGAAAATTTTCGTTAAATTTATTAATATTTTCATAAATCAACGTAAAATATATTCGTTAGCTAACGAAATTTTTCATTTAATTTATGAACAATTTCATAAATTAACGTAAAATGTATGCGTTAGCTAATTATTCTTTTCATTCAATTTTCTTTCCTAAATTTTGGAATAAAAACTTGAAATTCAAAAAAAAGTGAAGTGAAGCGAAGCGAAGCGAAGTAACCAATTAAAATAAAAAAAAAAGCATTTGTTTTAGTAATTTCAAACTTTTAATATAAAGTCTAAAATCATTACAATTCATTGCCCAGTAAGGCATTTCTTTGATTTGGTTTGTTACATTTAATTTTGTAGATATATCCTTGCATGAAATTATAAAAATTTGTACACGGTAAGAGATATTCTAGGTTAAAAACATGAAATCTCTTAAATAATACATCAACCCCTCTTAAAAAGGAGGTAAAGGTGTACCTTATCCCATCAAAATAAACGAGAAATTCCCTTAGGGATTTTATATCCTCGCCAATCCCTATGAGGAGGGGCTGAATATTGTTTCCTCTCGATTGTATGTGCTCTTCTATTTCTTGGTGACATTTGCAGCAGAACATAAATGCTTCCTGCGAGTCTTTGATCGTATATTTAATTGTTGTTTTTTTTTGGTGCTTTTATCCTTCAGGACAGTTTTCTGCGTGGGAATCAGGTACCCATGCATCAAATTCATCAGCACCACGTCTTAAGAATCTGAAAAAAAACAGATGAAGAAAAACAAACAAAAAAGTTAGAATATTTTAAAAAACAAAAATTGTTTAGACAAAATATAACAAACTAAGGAAATGGTACTTACTTTCTTCGATTTTCTCATTAGTCCAGTCCTCAAGAAGGTGAACCATACGCCTGTCTTTAATGTTTTGGTCCTTAGCCAAAAAACTACCAATTTTTGGCCTATGATCCGCCCATGTATCTAAAAGGGAAGTCGCCGTTGGATGCAGCACTTTAAAGTCGAAGTTGATCTGTTTTTGAAGAAAATATAATAAAATAATTAAAATATGCATATTAAAATACAATTTGCTTGTATTTATATATAAATAATAAAAATAAACGCATATTAAAATACAATTTGCTTTTATTACCAGTCGAAAACCAAGTGGCTTCTTATAGCCCGGCCATTTTTCCAGGGCGTCTGATGTTGATGCACAGGACTTAATTTCTATGAGGCGAAAGTTCGAGTATGCCTGCCAATACCTATCGTATTCTTCCGCATTTAGGTTGTCGAATTTAATCGACCTGATAGCTTCGTCTGCGTTTGGTTCTGGATCTTGAAATACAAAGAATTGAAAGTTATAATTTTATTATTTATTATATTTGTATATGCAGCCGTTACCTAGTTGTTTTTTAGGAGCATCTATAGAAATTGACCTAGGCGACTGCCGAAAAAGTTTCTTGTTGTTCGAATATTTATTGTAGATTCGACCCCTGGACGACGTTCTGTAGTAATCCTGAACACAAATTATAAAAACAGAAAAATGTTAATAGAGGAGGATATATTAAATGAATATAGAAAATATTTGTATAAATAGAAAAAATAATTACAAAACTTTCAGTTGGAAATCTTTCCACAATTTCTTTTTCGATTCTCCGACTATCCATGAGGGAGAAAATACATTGAAAATACATTTTGCTTACCTTGTTTTTTGCTGTACTGGGTAACTTTTTTGTTTTTTGTTGTGATTCGGGTATCAAATGAAAGATAGTTAGAATATCTTTAATCCTATGTAAAAAACTTTTTTCAAAATATCTTCTATTTCGAAAAAATCAACCATAAACTTAAAAAAAAAAAACATTTTTGATTGACATTCGGCAGCCAATATCTCGAAAAAACCAGTGATGACCTATACTTTTTTTGTTAAATTGTATATGAAATTAAAGGTAAGCAATTAAGGATTGCAATGGTGCAAAAAAAAAAATAGGTTATCACTGGTTTCTTTAAGATATTGGCTGTCAAAGTCAATCGAAAATGTTGTTTTTCAAACAAGTTCTAGTTTGTTCTATTCTTAACACAAGGTATTTTGAAAAAATGATTTTCACATGAAATGAAAGATATTTTCAAGATCTTTCATATGATACCTCAATCATCATTTTACGTGCTATACTTTTCGAAATAAACGTATTTATTTGCAAAAAAGTCAGATTTTTCGTATTTGCTTTTGGAGATCAACTTCAAATCCAAAAATCTCGGATTAACCTTAAAATATCGATACAATATTTTGCACACATAACCATCATTAAAATACTTTTCACTTTATACCACACTTGTATGTGTACACTCCATTACGAATATGAGCACACCCCATGTCTGCCCAGAACCAAGTTTTACCATGTTTTTTTGTGTTTTTGTGGTTAAAATCAAGCTTTTTATGATGCTTTGTTACTATATTATACATCAAATTAAAGGTTATTAACTGAAAGTTACAGTGGTTTGAAAAAAAGGACAGGTCATCACTGGTTTTTTCGAGATATTGGCTGCCGAATGTCATTCAAAAATGTTTTTTTTTTTTTAAGTTTATGGTTGATTTTTTCGAAATATAAGATATTTTGAAAAAAGTTTCTTACATAGGATTAAAGATATTCTAACTATCTTTCATTTGATACCCGAATCATTATCCTATGCGCGATATTTTCGGAAAAATACGTAATTATTTGCAAAAAAGTCCGATTTTTTCCATTTCCTATGTCCAACTTCAAGCTCAAATATCACGAAATCGCCAAAGCCAAATTCAAAAATATTTTGCAGATAGATGGAACTGAATACAAGCTTTTATTGGGTACTACTCTCATATGTGTACGCCCTGGGCCCAGGCTCCATACAAAAATGGGTCATCTCCTTTAAATTTATGAGAATAAATTTAGAAAAATCTTTTTTTTTTTTTTGAAAAACTTTTTGAAAACATTTTTCAAAAAAAAAATCCAAAACGCCAGTTCATAGGTATTCAGCAAATACATTTATTTATAATTTTTGAAAAAAGTTTACTTGGCAGTTTCCAAAATATTAATTTTTTAAATCTTTTTTTAAAAAATGCTTTTAAAAATGCAAACAAAAAAATTTATAAAAATATTGATATGTAGTAAAAATTGGACTACCTCTGCATACATATATATGTGTGTGTATGAAATTTCGAAAGTATCGGTTGAGTCATTTTTGAGATAGGTAGTCGAAAGCAAAAAACCGTCTTGAAAGTACCGTT
Organism: Platycheirus albimanus; assembly: GCA_916050605.2. Taxonomy (NCBI): domain Eukaryota; kingdom Metazoa; phylum Arthropoda; class Insecta; order Diptera; family Syrphidae; genus Platycheirus; species Platycheirus albimanus. Next base: position 5,069,827 of record OU696696.1, on the reverse strand, counting down.
CTTAGATGTTTTTTAAAACTTTTTTTTAGCCATATGAGTAGTCGTACCTAAAAAGCAACACTGATTTTTTGAAATCGAAATCAGTAGAGTCGTTTTTGAGAAAAATAAGCTTTATCATAACTGTTATATCGCAGGTACCGTTATTTTTTGAGCTAACAAACATTTCAATTTCCCCTCTGTACAATACCTAAAAAACTCTATACACGAAATTTGATGCAAATCGGTCCAGCCGTTTAGGCTGTAGGTAACTATACAGACAGACAGATATACGGACAGACAGACAGACAGATAAACAGACATACAGACGTAGAGAATTTTCAGATCATCTTTTTTCGTCTTCGCTATCATCGTAATGTTAAGTTTGATTGTTACCTCAGAACTTTTTTTTCGACGATTGAATAACTTACTTATAATCGCAAGTAAAATCAAAATTAAAGATTTTCTTAAATAATTATTGTTCGCAAAATATAAGTTAACATCAAGCAAATGAGCAAGTTCGCGTGACCCAGTCGTGCATTTTATTTCGTTTCTTATTTTGTTTTCAAACTCTCCAAGTCTAACATCAAAGCAAATTTTGTTTGACCTACTTTACTTTAGTTTAAGAGCGATAATCTGCTCTTACTCAAGTAGATATCCCGTGCAGATTTCTAGGCAAATTTGATGTTAGTACTTGCGAAGTCTTCAATAAGAAAACTTTTTCATAGACTACAGTTGTTCTAATAATGTCAAAGTCACCAACTGACTTTGACTTAAATGTCTTGATGTTTTTCTTTTTGGGTCATGTTTGTATTAAGTTTGACTCGTAGAATCATAAACCAATGAAAACTCTGATCAAAATGAATGGACACTCATAAAAATATATTTAAATAATGAATTTCTATAAAACCTCGGAATTTAAGTTATAGGCAAGGAGAGAGGTACAAATGTACTATGAAGCTATGACACGTAAATTATATAACTTATTAAATATGCCCCTATGACATCAAACATTAAAATTAACCCACTCATATTGTCACACAAACAGTTTGGTTTAAAATTACTTCTCTAAAATAAGCTTGTTTAATCAAAATTCAAGAGTTTTTTGGACACTATTAAAGTGCATCAGCTGCAGTTTAAAGTTCAGGAACTGAACTTCTTTTTTTTTGTGTAGGAACTTCATCACAGGAAAATCATCTTAGTAACAGGGATATAATTCCCAAGTACATAAGCGCCAATGTGCACACACTATCCGCCATGTACAGGAAATTCGACAAACTGAAGTTTACAAATATCGTGTAAGCACTTGATGATCCAACTAATGGGCACTTTCATGATGTTGATTTAGTAAACGTCAACGTCTTCATCAGCTTCGTCAACATCATCTTCTTCCACAATCACTGATGAACCAACAATTCCTTGAAGAAGCGTATACTCTCCTGCATCCTTAACAGTTGTTTCTATAATTCTCGTAATTACAACGAGCAAAAACCTTTTGAAAATAAACAAAGTTTTGAATTTATTAGTTCCTCTGCCCTCCTAGGTCATATATTTGGAAGCAAAACTTATACCATATGAGTTATTTAGGTTCATATAGATATACCTTAGGTAAACACCTCCTAAACGGATTATCTGGTTTCCTAAATTTGCAATTAAATCTCACCACGAATACATCTTGTAGGGAAACTAATTAAATGTGTATGCATGCTTTCGCTCCTGTCATGAATTGAAATTCCCAGGTGGCCATGTTGCAACAATTTTTTTTATAAAAAATTAAATTATACCATCTATTATGGCATGAGCTGAGCATCTCGATTGTTCCTGATGTATCCCTCAAAGCTCAAAACTATAAGGGAAGTATAGAGGGCTTGAAATGATTTTCTGGAATTTGTTACCATCTGTGTGTAATCAATCATCAAGCGGTTTGAAATCCTAACGAACGTCTGTATCTGCTTTCTACCTCTTGGCAACTAATTTAGTTTTTGAAGACATAAGAACTTTTGATGAAAAGATGATTACTGCACCGGAATTTGTCGTAGCGTAAATTGCTGATACCTTTATTATATGATGTGGGTCCGTTTGCATTCTTTATAATATTGTTAAGGGTCAGTTGTACAATCGATTTCCGAGGATTAAATAAAGTTGACCTACGGATCAAACATTTTAAAACGGAGTTCTGTGCTGATACGCTATTGTACATTTGGTACTAAGTTACATAATTATTGTGAAAGTGCTTTTACAAAATGCTTTTACAAAATGTATCCTGGGTTTCTGGATGTTTTATTGTGAGAAATTGTATATTTGTTTCACAACAAGTTAATTTATGGTATTTTCGTTTGGCGAATGAATCTTAATTCAATAATGGTTTTGAATTAAGTCCACGTACGTTTTCAGGAAAAAAATGTAATAAGTAATTATGCTTTCCAAAAAAGGAACAAAATAAATCAACTAAATGTTTTCCTTAATTGAACACAAAAACTTTTCCAACGCAAAAATGTACTCGACTTGTCCATAAAAATACACATAATATTTTAAAGGTTTTCCATGCTTTAATGCCCATCCAGCTTTCAGCCCGCTTGAAAGTTCGTTAGTGGGTTTGTGCGTCGCGTCGTCGCTTTTCACAATGATATGAGTTCGAAGACAGAAATGTGTGATTTTCTTTTTCACTAAAATGAGTTTCCCTTTGAAGAGTGCCTAGCCAGGTATTATGATATTGTACCTGCTGTTCATTTTGTAGCTGAACAACCATTATACTCTTTGAATGGTATGTGACAAACACAGTTGTATTAAAAAAGGAATGCGCTTGACTGAACATAAAAACAGGGTGGAAATTTGCAAAGCACAAAATTGAACGAACCCTTAATCAATTTTAATACAAAACGACAGTATTTTTTTTTTTTTACAGAATCGTATTGAGTAATGTTTCAAAAAACATAACACAAAGGCTCTACCCGAAATTCTTTTAAGAAAACTAGTATTCAAAAAACATTATTATTATTCAATAAAAGTTGTATAAAAATATACAAAGAAATATTTCACTGAACTTTATGGTTGATCCATATTTTCCACAACGCAACAATGACGACTTCAACGCGCACAAAAGAGGTTTTTTCTCCTAACTATCCCTCCCCAAAGTTCCCGGTTATTGAATAGCCCCCCCCCCCCTCCTTTTACAACCCCTTTCCATTATTTGGAGGTATGGTGATTGCACCGGTCAAGCCATTACTTCAATACAATTGATCTGAAACCATTTCTTAGAAGATTTCATCGTGCGTTTGTTGTAACTGTCTTGCTAGAAGACTTATTTTACCGTCACTTAATAGTTAACGTTTTGCAGCAAGTCCTTCATCTTAAAATTCCACACAGGTATGATTCTCCATACCACCATTTACAAGTTGTATCGATCCTAACTTCGAAAAGCAAGCCCAAACCATTTGTTTTGAACTACTCCAATATGTTTATGAGCTGTAATACTTAGTTTCAGACTGCCATGCTGAATTTTCTGGGTTTTATTCCCGACTCCACCTTTTTTTTTTATGTGAAACTTCTTTAGAATCGTTGTGATTTCAAACCTGATGCAGGAAAAAACGACAGGTAAGAGACACAAATACTAAAATGTGTAGGATGAAGCCATTAAAGAATGAGACAGAAATATACATACTATTTTTCTGACGGAAGTAACGCTCAGTATTCCAATATGGCGGCACCGATGACTCGCATTAGCTCACCGTGTGCACGAACGAGTGAGAATATAAATACTATAATCTTACTCATTCATGCACGTGCTCCATGGCATTTGTTTGTTTTGATCAATGTAGGGATGGGCAAGTAAAAAATATATCGATATTTATCGTATCGATATTCTTTAACAGTATCGATAATTATCGGGTGAAAAAATTAATATATCGATATATCGTCAGTTTTCTCATGATTATTCATACATATTACGAAAGCATTCAAAATTCGTAAAAAAGAATACATGAAGAAAGCAGTATGTTTTTTTTTTAAATGTTGTTTTGGCTAAAAATACAAATAACGGACATCTCTGTTTATAAACGACTGAATTTAATAAATTAAAATGCGGAACATAAACACAAGAGTTTTAATTTCTTTGCTCGGAAACTGTGTTATGTTTCATCGTATGCATTTTATTTTAACTTGCATGAATGAATTAAATTGGGGAAGAACGCACTGCGACCTTAAAGATCTATTATGCCCCTTTTAGAGCTGGATGAGGATACTCGTTCTACAGCACTTCCTTCAAATTGGTTTCTTTTAGGAAGGTTAGTATTTGAGGTATTTTTAAAGAAGGTAATCTGCCCTTATTTATCTGGTAACTACTACCCAGGTTTTTTAGTCTTTTGTGCATTAGTGCACCACATCCACCTAATATGTGGTCCGATGTTTCTTCTTCTTCATCGCAAAATCTGCATGCTGCCCTGCTTGATAGCCCTAAGATATATTTAGGTGTCTTTTTAGTTTGCAGTGCCCTGTGAGGAAGCCCGTTATGATTCTTAGGCTGTTTCTGTATAAGTTAATGCAGGCTGTAAATCGTTCTTGTTTGTAGTTTCCCAGTAACATTTTTGCCTTTATTAGCTTGGGGAGTTCTTTCCAGTGGTTGGATCTCTTAGACTCTTCGTTTGTTTAAGTTAAAATTTAATCATTTCAGTGATATTATGTCCATAATCGTCAAAGAAGTTTTACTTCAATCGCGCGTAAAGGTTACACGCACACATTTTTTTTCGATAGAAAAATTTTAAATTTAAAAAATTGGAGCTAAATTCGGGAGAAAGTACCTTAAGTTCTACATAGAGTTATATTTTAAATTCTGTTTTTGAAAAAAAATTTAGTTGTGAAAATTTTCATTATTATAATAGCTGCGTGGGAAAAATTGATTTTATTTACAACGTAACAGAAAAGGCAAACTTTTAACTTCGTTTAATATTTTTAACTAATACAAAATACAAGTTTCTTAAATTTATTGAAATACTTTTACCATGTCTAGACTTAAACATAAAACGCAAGTATCGATAAATAAAAAATTGCTTTATTCTGGATTGTAAACTTGTTGTCTGCACCATTTGAAGTGATTGAAAAAGTTTTCTTCAGTATACCGAAAAAAAAACTCAAATACTTTATTGTTGGTTGAAAGGAATTCAATATAGAACCATTTATATTTCTCATCATTACATTTTGAGATACAAAAAGTTCTTGAAAAACTTGGATTCGCAAAAGCTGCAGATACCTATTAGTATTACTGGAGTCCGTCTCCGTAGTCCTCAAAGTTTCTTGCAGTCAATTGAACATTAATTTTTTTTTTTAACTTTTAAATTTAGTTTAAACTCATTGGTTGGCGTATAATGAAAAACTCCAGCTAATCCGATTCCGACTTCCTGCCGCGCAGGAAATGCAAATCGAAAAATAAAATATAGAAATCCTTTCTTTCAAACATACTTTGCCATTTTGTTTTTGCATGCAGTTAAAATAAACCTGCTTCTCTATTCTAACCTAGTAATTCTCGACTGAAAAGGTAAAACATCTTAAGTCAACTTAAGATGATTTGCTTTTTGTTAATGGATCTTGTTACGATTTCATAGGAGCATAGATCTGTCTCATACGTATTCTTCTATCTAATTCCTTTTTCTTTTTATTAAGGAAACAATTTTATCTTATGTAGGAAAATATTGTATTCTGACACAGTGTAAAATATCTTAAGTCCAGATAAGATGTTGTGTTGAATCGAATAAAAAAAATTAAACAGACTTTAGATGATTTACTCTTTGAAAGCTTGTTATGATTGTAAAAAGGTAAAACATATTAAGTTGACTTAAGATACTTTCCCACACGCAAACCAAAAAAAAATTCAAAAAAGTTTTTTGGAAAGCATCTTTTTACAGTTTTTTTGCTCTCCTGAAAAACGTTAAGAATAGACTTAAGATGATTTACCTTTCTTGTAGAGAATTATTAAAGTGCAGGACGAGGTCACACAATATTCACAATTTGTTTGAATAACTAACAATAACAACTATTTAAGTTTTTTGAAGTTTTTTAAGAAGCTGAAGAACACTACAATAAATCAGTAGCAGAAACTCTCGAAAAGAAAACTCCTTGGCTTCTCCATTGCCAGACTTTCAGCAGAAATTGACGACATCAATGTACGCTTTCAGTTCGTCAGCTTCGTATATTTCCATCACATTTCAATACCTAGTAGATATGTTGAGAAGGATTTTTGATATTCTGTTAGCAGTTTTGAAAAGAATGCGTGTGCTTTAGTTTCACCGGCTATCGTCTGGCTTAGGACGACGGTACCAAAATCTGTTCCCGATGAGTCATCTACCAACGCGACCTTGGAATTAGCAATAGGATAAACCAAAAGAGTGGCTTCTCAAAGTGCTTCTTTAGTCAATCCATTTAATCAATCGTTGTCTTAACGAGGTTTTTAAGATTGTCTTCGATTGTAGCTGCATTTGGAACAATTTTTCGGTAGAAGTTTGGTATTGCTATGAATCTCTGTCTGCGACTTTACTTGGCAAAGGCTAACAAGATGACTTAAAAATTTAACATCTAATTTTCCTCACACGCACTTCGCCAAGTTGATTGCCAGTCCGATTAAACGTAGACTAGTGAAGATGATTCAAAGACAACTTTCATGCTCTTCATTTGATTTGTAGGCACACTTGATAAATGATTTACATAGTGCATAAAGGTTTTTGCGAACAGAACCATGTTTTTCAAAATAAATCTGCACGATTTGCATGAGTTGTTCAGGCGTCAGTTGATTTACAATGAAATGGCGAACCAAACTTAAGATAAATCACATGGCACATGACAAAATGGCTGACAACGAAAACAGTGCATCTTAGATCTTAATATTCTACATTTCCTAAAAACACCCTTATAAAGTAAGTTTTGAGCAACAATGAATATACGAGGGGCGTTTAATATATTCTCGGTATCGGGGTGAAGCTGTGGTTATATATATAAATTGACTTATTTATCAAGTAATACTATTATTTTATTGCATTCATGTAAAATTTCATATAAATGTGATTATTATTTCGCGTTTCATCTCTAGTTAAACAGAATAATAATGGCAACTGAGACGATGATGGTGAAAATTGAGCATCGCGCTGTAATTAAATTTCTCACTAAGCAAGGAAAAAGTCAAAAAACTATTCATGAAGAGATGGTGGCTGTTTACCAGGGTTCCGCACCTTCATTATCAACTGTGCAAAAGTGGTCAAATGAGTTCAAGAGAGGCAGTTTAGAGCATTGACCGGCTACTGCTTGTACGGGAGAAAGCATCAAAGAAGTCGAAAAACTTGTTCTTGAGGATGCCCGAATAAAGGTGAAAATGATGGCAGATATCACCAAGCTTTTGAACTGGTACCATTCAGACCATTCTTCATGACCATCTTAACCTTTCAAAGGTCAGTGCAAGGTGGGTGCCACGAATGCTCACAGCGCCTCAGAAAAAAGTGAGAATCGCATGCTGTAGAGAGCTTTTGGAGATGTGTAGTGAGAACGCGGACGGTGTTATGGTTTATGGATCGAATCGTTACTGGGGACGAAACATGGGTTCACCACTATGACCCTGAAAGCAAAAAAGAGTCCATGCAGTGGCATAAAAAAGGAACAGACCCCCCGAAGAAGTTCAAAGTCACTACGTCTGCCGGGAAGCTCATGGCCACAGTTTTTTGGGACTCAAAGGGATTCTTGCTTATTGAGTACAAAAAAAAAGGTGAAACCATCAACGGCACATCCTACGCTTCCACTTCGCATAATTTGCGGGAGGAAATTAAAAAGAAAAGACGGGGTAAACTCGCAGCGGGTGTGTTGCTTCTTCATGACAACGCTCCTGTTCACAAGGCGCGAGTTTCCAAGGCTGCTGCGTGAGATTGTGGTTTTGAAGAAATCCAACATCCACCCTATAGTCCAGACCTTGCCCGTAGTGATTATTTCTTGTTTCTGGATTTGAAGAAATGTCTTCGTGGAAAAAGATTTTCGGATGATGAAGAACTCAAGTCGGCAATAAATGGGTATTTTGCAGGGAAAGAGGAAATTTATTTTTTTGAGGGTTTAAAAAAGCTTATCTCAAGATGTAACAAATGCATTGATGTAAGGGGAGATTATATTGAAAAACAAAAACAATTTAAATTGAATTCGCATTTTCCTTCATATCGATACCGAGAATATATTGAACGTATGTCAGCCGTTATCAGCGAGAGAAAGTGTCTTCGCGGTGCCCATTTCAAGTTTTTCAAAAAAAAAAAATTGTTTGGTTGTTATAAGAGTTTTGGGATTAGTTTTGTGTATGATTTATTTTGTAGTCAAAGGATTATTTAGACTTTTATTTATGTGTCTGATGTTGATATTAAAGAGAAAACCTGATTAAGACTTGAAATTAATATGCATTAAATTAATTTGGAAACCATTTTGTATTGTTGTGGGTGCTTATCAGTTATTTTGGTATCGTTTCTCCCTGATATTAATACCTAATATCAAGTTAAAAGTGCATAGTTGCATAGTTCGTTTCTTAATCATTTTAAAAGCCTTTTAAAGACTTTGTAACCATCCAATGTTAATTTATCAACCTAACCCTTTTTACAACACTCACGACCGTGCCAACTATACCTAGGTTGGTCCTGGCAAGAGAGTAGAGTTGAACTCCAGAAAAGGAAAGGTAGGAAAGCTAGGAATAAATTCTCTTGGAAGGACTTCCTATATAGCTCTTTAAATAAGGACTTTCGACAGCCTAGCTTATTTAGGGATATCTTAACTTAATTAGGTAAGTAGAGCCGAACTTCGTCCTTGCACAGAAGTGAGTGATTCCCTTGGGAAAAGGTTTCAAAGTGATATTGGTTATCCGGAGGACTTATTCGCTATTGCATCTTGTGATATCATCATTTCTAATTCATCTTCTGTGTTGTGCAGCCGCTTATCTTAACCATTTTTATTCACAATTTTTCACTGATGCACTGCGGCAATCAGTTCGTTGTACTGCAGATTCGTTGTCAACTTTGGATACTACGTAAGAAAATCTCAAATAGCTTCCGTTGTTCACAAAACCTCAAACTGAAGCCATGGACGTACCCTAAGTTATATTTATACCTATACATTGTTAGGCCTGTAAAAAGTACCAGGAAATAGCTTTAAAACATATAGTTTCGAAAGATCAGTCAAAATTTTACGGTACCTGAAACCCTTGACACACATTTATATTGTATTTTCTCTATTTTGTGGACATGGACACTCTCTAAATTTGAAATAGGCTCCGAACTCGACGGGGCTGCTGGGTCCATTTTCCAGTCCTTTAAAAACTCACGATTCGAAGTTTTGCTTCTGTTCTTCAAACTAATCTTTCTTCTTGCATTAACTCTCATCGAGGTAAGGACGTTATTAATAAAAGTCATAGAAATATAAAAGAAGTTCTTTATATCTTTTAATTTTATACATTCTGACTGGGCCCAACCATCATAGTATCTGAACAATATCCTTCTCTAAGGAAAGCACCTTGATATAATGAAAAGTAATAATAAAAAATAAATTAAAAAAATAAAGGGCAGCTGCTGGGACTCGAACCCGGCCCCAATTCCCAGCCTTGACTTTTTGCTTGAAAAAATATATCTGAATTTGACATTTCAAAATTTATGAAATAATTCGCAGATTTTTTTTCGTCGCCGTACGAACGGCACCAACCTCCAAAAAGTACTATTTGTATTTATTTATTTATATTAGATTTTAAGTAAAATTATTTATTCCATTGCCAAACTAAAGCATACATTTTTTCATACAAAAGCCATAGCTAGAAGGTGTAGTCGGGTTCGAGTCCCACCGGCTGTCTTATTTTTTTTTTCTTTTTTTTTTTTAAATTTCTTATTGCGGTTCATAATAATAATATGGATACTGTTCAGATGGTTAATGCATTGGTTCAGTTGGGATATATAGAATCAAAGGTAAAAAGAACGAAGTTTATATTGTTTTGATTTTTTATAAGCATCCTTACTTCGCTGAGGCTTAATGCACGAACAAAGTTTAGATATTAGAAAAGAAGCAAATCTAAGAATCTCGTTTGAGTTGGTACCTACTGTTCCGAAAGTGGTTCCCTCAAGATGATCTTCTGGCACATTGAAAACTCAAATTGTTTATAACTCAAGGTAGCCTTAATACCATGTTGTTTTAATAGCCATTCCAATAATGTTTTTGGTTATTTTTCAACGGGCTTTATGTCAAAAATGCGTTAAGAAACAAAACAAAGTCTTTTCTTTTTTGTACGACGTTTCGTCCATGTTTATGGACATCATCAGGTGAAAAATTTAGGCATTGAAAAATTTAAAAATTCAATCAATTTAACAACAGAAATACAAAAAAAAACATATTTTAAACCTTCCTTAATTATACGTTAAAAAGCTCAAAGTTATTTCTACCGGTGACACAAAGTATAGAATTGACACTTAACCACCACAAGTCATTCTCATCTTCATTCCAATAATTCTGATCAATTTGCAATTACAGAAGGAATTGTTAAACTGGGCTATGGATTGATAGGCAACCATCGAAATGTGACGGAAATAGATTTCTAGGAAGTTCTTTGGAACCCAAGCTATGCTTAAGAGCTATTTCGAAATTCTCAAGGCTGTGTATTACTAGGGGCGTTCAATATATTCTCGGTTCGGAGTGAAGCTGTGGTTACATAAATTGACTTATTTATCAAGTAATACTATTATTTTATTGCATTCATGTAAAATTTCATATAAATGTGATTATTATTTCGCGTTTCATCTCTAGTTAAACAGAATAATAATGGCAACTGAGACGATGATGGTGAAAATTGAGCATCGCGCTGTAATTAAATTTCTCACTAAGCAAGGAAAAAGTCAAAAAACTATTCATGAAGAGATGGTGGCTGTTTACCAGGGTTCCGCACCTTCATTATCAACTGTGCAAAAGTGGTCAAGTGAGTTCAAGAGAGGCAGTTTAGAGCATTGACCGGCTACTGCTTGTACGGAAGAAAGCATCAAAGAAGTCGAAAAACTTTTTCTTGAGGATGCCCGAATAAAGGTGAAAATGATGGCAGATATCACCAAGCTTTTGAACTGGTACCATTCAGACCATTCTTCATGACCATCTTAACCGTTCAAAGGTCAGTGCAAGGTGGGTGCCACGAATGCTCACAGCGCCTCAGAAAAAAGTGAGAATCGCATGCTGTAGAGAGCTTTTGGAGATGTGTAGTGAGAACGCGGACGGTGTTATGGTTTATGGATCGAATTGTTACTGGGGACGAAACATGGGTTCACCACTATGACCCTGAAAGCAAACAAGAGTCCATGCAGTGGCATAAAAAAGGAACAGACCCCCCGAAGAAGTTCAAAGTCACTCCGTCTGCCAGAAAGCTCATGGCCACAGTTTTTTGGGACTCAAAGGGAATCTTGCTCATTGAGTACAAAAAAAAAGGTGAAACCATCAACGCCACATCCTACGCTTCCACTTTGCATAATTTGCGGGAGGAAATTAAAAAGAAAAGACGGGGTAAGCACGCAGCGGGTGTGTTGCTTCTTCATGACAACGCTCCTGTTTACACGGCGCGAGTTTCCAAGGCTGCTGTGCGAGATTGTGGTTTCGAAGAAATCCAACATCCACCCTATAGTCCAGACCTTGCCCCTAGTGATTATTTCCTGTTTCCGGATTTGAAAAAATGTCTTCGTGGAAAAAGATTTTCGGATGATGAAGGACTCAAGTCGGCAATAAATGGGTATTTTGCAGGGAAAGAGGAAATTTATTTTTTTGAGGGTTTAAAAAAACTTATTTCAAGATGTAACAAATGCATTGATGTTAAGGGAGATTATATTGAAAAATAAAAATAATTTAAATTGAATTCGTATTTCCCTTAATATCGATACCGAGAATATATTGAACGCCCCTCGTAAATGAACTTTATTTTTAGGAGATTTTTGTCATACGTGACATTACACTTTTTACTTTTCAAATAACAAAGTTTTTTTTAAATAAATGTTCCTCTAAACTAAAAAAAAAAACCTTTAGTAACTCCCAATATCGAACAAATTTGAAAAAATGCCATTTATTTTTAAAACTATTAAATCTTTAAACATATTTCTGAAAGTATCCGAGCATCTGAAACTGGACCAGAATCAACAACGTAGATACAATAGCGGAAAAAAGTCTCAGACAAAATCCGTTATTAAGTTCAAATAGACCGAAGAGGTTGAATTTAAATGATTCAAGTCTGAGTTGGTTTATAAATCTGTCAACCTGCAAATACAGTTATATTGTTCTATCTTAAAGTAAAGAAATAGTAGGTTATACTCACACTTCTGTCCCATCTGCTATCAACACCAAACCATAAGCCTTCCAAACAAATTCTATTAGGGATTTGAGAGTTCCGTTTCATTGAATCTATAACCAATATTACAAGGACAATATCCCAAAACTGTTTAACACTGAAAGTTAAAACCTGCCAGTCCATGTGTCCCGTTGTGATGAAAGTTGCAAAAGTGTAGTGCATATTACCCACAATGGTCAAACTCAAACTATAAAACGTAAAAAACAGATGAATCTGGAAGAGATTGTGAAACTCATTGATGACTTTGAAAACATCTCTGTAAATCGCAGCACAACTATCCAGCTCCTCGGAAAAACTACACAACAGTTGCATTTGATGAAATTTCGACCTTGGTCGCCTTTCAACACGATCAATCCGTTTCGCAAATGTATTCAGATGATTTCCAATATTCAAATACAATCCAGAGGCAGTGATATAACCCAAACAGAAAACGTCGTACATCATATAAGCTCCAAACCAAAGAAAGTACGCCAGTAAATACATCAATCGCGTGGAGAAAAATTGATAATTTCTTCCAATTTGTAACGTTGCAAATTCCATTAGCAAACCAAAGATGTTTAAAATGCGATTAAAAATCATAACGTAGAATACACATCCGTATATTTTTGAATCTCCGGTTTTCCGAGTTGTCCTTTGGATGATGTTGATGGTTCTGTTAAAGATTCTGATGAATCGTTTGCCTTGAATTATTTTAAATAATTCACACAAGAGTGAAAATGCAATAATAAAAATAAATTGAATAAACCAAACTGTCTTCGAGTAAGTTGGAACTTTTTTTAAAAACGGAGGCATCAACAAAGTATAAATGATATGTGCCGTGAGTCGAAATGCAAATGAATAGACTTGCAGCTTAGGTGAAGACTTAAACCGTCCACGACGCGTTATCGTAAACTGAACTAGTCCTAGAACTTTGGCTAGCAAAAGCAAAAGATTAAGGCACGCAAAGGGTAGCTTATTAGATGTCCTTAATATTTTAAGCATTTTTTCTGAATGCGACAGGTCTGATGTAATGGAAGGAAGTATTCGAAATATTAACCAGTTGTAGATTTGCAGTCATTGAAAGCAAAAAATCTTCACAAACTGAGTCAATAAACATTTTAATTATAATATATCAACAGAACTTGAAACACTTAAAATAATGAAAGCAAATTATTTGCTACAATCCCATGCAAACTGACATTTAAAACAATACTTTGTGAAATGTATGGACATGGTCTTGGACAGTCAACATATTAATTCGGTTTCAAAGTATGAGTATCTTGTGGAGAACTGAACAGTTTTCTTATAATTCCTATTCTTTCATCAATTCCATTTATTGGACTGAAATAAGTATAGTAAAAATTATAAAATAATTATTTATAAATACACCAAATTAATCGTAAATATTAAAATAAATATATACATATATACTATATACTAAAAAAAAGAAATTGTTTAGTTTCATTATCTTTTTGATAATCTCATAATCTTATGGTTTTTTATAAATAAATGTTTAACAATCAAATTTTCTGATACAAAATGTTGTGAACCGTTTTCTAAATCATAGCATTCTTGCTTGGATATAACAAAAGCTCTAAGGTGCACAGCAATACTCAAGAAGTAATAGAGCTATACTTATTATTATCGTACGACTTTTAATTATCTTTCGGACCGTAGTATAACTACTGGCTGCTTTTGTCCCTTATTTAAGTCACTTGAGACAAGCCATAGAACTATTCGATTTTCTCGTGGTGTTGTTGCTTCCTCTGAGAGCTCACTTTGATTTGTATGGATTCGCAGGTACAAAACTGGTTTACTTACTCTCACTCCTGTTAAGTCTGATTTATATTTATCATTTTGCGTGTTTTAAAAACTTGGAAGTGTTTTTGTTTGCTCTTTCTATTGACAGCGGTCAACGTCTTTCCGTTACCAAGTTTGTGTCAATAATAATCAATTCGAATAATAAAAAGTGTTTTTTATGAGGTATAGAGCATCAAGTTGGCAGCACTGTTTTCATTGGCAGCCATTTTGTCATCTGCCATTATGGTTCATCTGTAGCTTGGTTCGCCATTTGATAGACGACGAAAAATGTTGTTTATCGCTGAAGCTCATTATTAGTTGATGGGCTACGTCAATAAACAAAACTGCCGCATTATGAGTGTATAAAATCATCAAGCCATTGTTAAGATGCCCTTACACAGTGGCGTGGCTACGTTGGAGCTAGACGGGACTCCCAAGCTCAGGAGGCCCCACGAACTCTGACTTTCAAATTATAAGTTATAGATAAACTAAATATCCGACTATCATATAATAACTAGAGATCATGCTTTATAGAGGTAAGTTTTCCTTTGTACATGACATCGCTTAATGAATATAATTGTTTTATGTCCAATAAAGCAAAATAAAAACTTTTTTATTTATGTACTTACTTGTTTTATTCTTTAATACCAATACCAATATTAATAAATTTATACTATTATTCATTCCTAAACTCTGCGTGTGAGTTGGCCTCCAAGTTAATGCGCTTCATTACCGCTTGACTATTTTCCGTTTTAGGTATTCAATCTAACTTATTTTTTAATAAAAAGCGTTGATGAGTGTTATTATTATAGACTTTTAGTAAATTGGTTTGAAAAGAGGAAAATAATGTAATTTTCTACACCAACATACAAATATGACTGCTTGAGAAAACTGAATAAATTTTTATTAAAATTTAAACAGACCGACTTTGTTTATTGAAAATTGAAATTCGAAGGCTGTCAAGACACCACATAGTCCACAACATGCATTGAAACTGAATTTGGAATTTTAATATTTTTTGAACATGGTTACAAACAATGTTTTGAACGTTAAAAAAGAACTTACGAGAAAGTCAATTCTACTGTAATTAATTATGCACAGCGCCGGATCTAGGATTTGTTCAAGGGGGGGGGGGGGGGGTATGTGCCATAATCCAGATTGATTTGATAATTTTTCTATTTCAATAAACGACAGCGGAGAACCTGCTAATGTTGTTCATAAAAAGTTAAAAGGCTGTATGCTTATTTGTGACTCTGTCCGATATTTTGATTGCACATTTAACTTTTACTCACCGATATACAAAATCATAACTAATCCATAGAACAGCTCTAGTGAAATAGCTTAGTAGTACACAACAAAAAAATTTTTTCATTTTTACTTGCTCTATAGGGCAAGTATTAGTTTCGTGTAGAAAAAAAATCGAGGTTTTAATCAAACATGACATTACGATGATAGAGAAGCCCAAAAAAGTGGTTTTCGCCATACCGTCCGTGCGTCGCCGTCGGTCTGTCTGTGCGGTTGTGTTGATGTGCACTTTTTTACGTCATGGTACAGCCTAAACGGCTTGACAGATTTTCTTCAAATTTGGTTTTGTTTCGTTTTAGCCCAGCTCAAACTGGTACCTTTAATGTAACGATTTTTTTCATTTTGAATTTGCTCGAAAACGACTTTAACGATTTTGATTAAACTCAGAATTTAACTTACCTAAATGGTCGTAACGAAAATCAGGTTTAAACGGCTTTTTTTAAATGGCCATAAGTTGGCAACGACTTGATTGAACTGACTCAAACTTCGTTTGGCATCGTTCTTTATAGTGTTCTATAGGATGGTTTTGTAAATTTTTCAGTGAAGGCTTTCTAAATGGTAGCTCCCATACAACGAGCCGTTCAGTTTTAGCCAACTTTTTTTTCTAACGGTTTTGATTAAACTTTGTGTGTTATATATTTTTTTAGTGTTCTTGACAGAACTGCGCTTTTTGTTTTTGGCAAAAAATGCTAATAATGGAGATCTGGTCTTAACGTCTTTTTTTCAAGTGGCAATAAGTTGTCAAGGGTTGTATCGAATTCAAACCTAGCGCCTTCACGTTCTCTTTTTTGTTTCGTCTACGTCACGAACACACACCACCCTTGCATTTTTGTTATGTTTTGCGCTCTACGTCAAGGAAACGCACATGCCAAATGGGAAGGTCCTATCTGGTTTGTCGTCAACTCTTGAACTATGCTTAACTAGCTGCGCAAAATGGTGAAGCTGCAGCAGTAGCACTTAGCGCCGGAGTAAATGTCAAAAAAAGTAGCTCACTAAGTAGCATTCACGAATGGTGTTGCACTGAACTCAAACAAAAATCGTGTCCACCATTTCGTTTGTTGTTGTTTTCCATTGCAGCACGTTCGTGAAGTTCAAATTCAGTCGACTTCAACTTCAGCTACTTTCTGTGCTGCAGCTGCTACTTTACATTGTAGCCGTGCAATACGATTAACGAACATTTAAATTTGACATGCTACGTACTACAGCTGCAGCTTCACCATTGTGCGCAACTAATTACGACGAACAGATGATGGTTCACTCTTTGTTTATATACAAGACCGCACTACGTGGAACTGCACTACAATAATTGAAATGCACGTATTCTTTGTATGAAATCATATGAAATAAGTCGCCCTACACTACATTTGAGCTGCATTTTAGTGACAGTAAACGGTTGGTAGTCTACCGAACTATTGCAGAGCCGTTTGCAGTACCAAAAAAAGGGATTTTTCCTACATTTGCGACTCTCTTTTACTCTTACTCTTACTTCTTTTTTTGCTCATCTTTTAATTTTGCGCCCTGCTGAAGGGCACCGAATTAGTTTATCATTTTCAAAAGTTGAAGACTTTTTTTTTACTTTCGTTTCTTTCTTCATCTTCCAATTTTGCGCCCCCATGAGGGGCGACGAATTTGTTTAAAGGGCGACGAAAGTGGTTCATTACATATTTCTTTCATATTTGGAACAAGAAATAAATAAACATTGCATTACTTTGGCGCCCTGATGTTCAAATGTTGAATACCTACTCTTTTTTTTTTGCTCTCCTATATTTCTTCATCTTCCATTTGGCGCCCCCCAAGGCCAGGCGCCCAGGGCAAGTGCCCCCCTTTGCCCCCCTAGATGCGGCGCTGATTATGCGTAACGATTAACGGCTAACAATATGGTCGTACAGTTTAATAATTTGCGAATGAAGTTTGATATATGGTTTGTTTGAGTAAAAATGCTGCTCATATAAGTCTTTTCAAGAGCAAGGTCTCTAATTACCACGTTTTTCAATGTCATGTCTGTAAATGACCACCTTTTTCACGCTACAACATTTAGCTTTAAGACCTCGACTTAAATTTCAAAAGTACAAGAACTTCTAATGTAAATTTACAAATTTGTTTTACAAGTTCCAAAAAGCCAGGTGTTTTCACCCCTTAATCTCTGACGTGCATATATTTGTTGCTAATAAAAATTAAATACTGAATTTTAACTCAATTTGCTCAATTTTATTTCGTTTTTCATAAAAAAAAGTTTAAATCTAATTGAATCAAATGGTGGTTTCCCATACCGAACATGTACATTTGATTCTCCTTGTTTCTTAAGTCAAAAAGAATATCTTCATCTCGCGGCATAAAAAACTGACTATACCTTTCTTTTTGCAGATTTCTTCACGACAATCACTCATCCCCACCACCAGTCAGTGGAGGTGCCATGCCGCAGTAATGTTCGTTCCGAGAAATTCTTAAGTAAAAACACATTTTGAAGAAGGATTTTCTTTTTGTGTGTGGATTTTATCTTTCCTGCTTGAATTGAAAAGAATTATATTGGCATGTTTCTTTAAAATGTTGAATTTGATCCCTTTTTGATAGTATAACTGGAGCAGAAAAGCCTTTCAAACATTACATTGTAATACATCTTTTAACGCATTACGGTCAAATCTATTGATTTATCTGTTATTTAAGATTATGAATTTAAGGTTTAAATCAAGGTATATAATATTTTCTGTTTATTTTTTTTATGAGAAAATCAATTTGGGATAGAATAGTCTTCGAAGGTATTTATGCTCATTTAATGTGAAATTGTGTCTCAAATAAGTTATAAATTTCTTCTAAATTTTGTTAAAAATAAAAATCTGCGTGAGTTTCCTATATTTATTCATCTAAATATTAAGTTAAACTTGTCTCCTGTTAATATTTTTGATCAAATTTTAATGTAATTCAATCTACATACTTAACCATCACCCTAAAGATGCTTAGCAACCACTACCTTAAAATAAAAATGCTTGCAAGTACTTAAATATGTATCATATCATTGCTTTTATTTGTGTGTTTGTTTCTTTGATCAATAAAAGACATCATGATGATAGAGGCCACCGCCACTTATAGCGATCGCAGAAAATTTCAATTCGTTTTGATATGTTCAACATAGTTCAAAAAACATCTGCATTGTTAGTAGAGTATTTGGATGCACAAATACGATTGCTTATGTATTTTCATTAGTTTTTTTTTTTTTTTTTTTTTTTTTTAATTTTGGTAGGTATTGAGTCTACGAATTCAAAAAAAAAATTCAAAACTTAAAAATTATAAGGTCACAGAACTTTTTTTAGATTTTCTTAAAAATATTTGTAAGAACCACGAACTACATAATGTACATTTTTATCACAATTCGTGAGCACTGAGGGGTTATTAATACCCTTGACATGAGTTAACACAATGCGAAGGGAGATGCCAATGAACATTGGTTTTAAATGTTTCTAAATCACAAAGCAGACGGGAAAAATTGATCTGAGGAAAGCATTCCACATATTGGAAGTGCGGCTAAGAAATGAGACTCTCTATACTAAACATACGTACCTGTAAAGGTTAAGCTTAAGGGAAAATTGATGGGCATTCCTAGCTGTTTTGGTGTTACAGGGAAATTGCAGGGAAGGAATGGATAAGTAGTCAAAAAGAAAAGGTGATAAATGCTTCGGCAATTCTACCAATTTTGTATAAGGATCTTTTTTTAATTCTATCGAGGAGGCGCAAATGTGTTACAGCAGCACCTGCTAGATCCACAAAAGGTGGTTCGTATAATAGGTATACACAACACACAGAACGGATCCTTTAGGCATATTTAAGGCTTTTCATATATCAAGCGCAATAATCTTATTTTAAAAGACATGATGAGGTGTATTACAAAAATCGTGTTATGAAAGATATTGAAAAGCTGACTGATTGTGTATGGTATATTTTTCGACAAACAAGTAATAACAACAAAAATGATTTTCAAGACAATAAACTCTCATTATTATGTTCTCTGAATATAATAAAGCAGCTGACTCTTGAGCCACTTGTAAAAATATTCTTGGATAGACTTTTTTTTGTGGACGTTGACGATGGAAATCAAAACTATTTGCATCTGCTCAATTTGTTTGAACTATTTGTTTCAATAAAAAAAAAAAATACTTAATTGTATTACCTTTAAAAAGATAATACTTACTTTTAAAATTGGCTGTATATTGTGAATTCCATAGCAAAGATTAAATATATTTTTAACATTATCATTTTTTCAACCTTTTTTTATTCGTCAATTATAAGTTTAATTGATTGATGAAAATAATTAATATTATTCTTCCTTTAATAGTGAAATTTTGTCGAAAAATAAAAACACTTAAACAAAAATAAATTTTGACGGAAATACTAGTTTCGGTGAAATATTTGTTTTTTTAACATTCGTTTGTTTGTTTTTATTTAAATTTTTTTTTTGCAAAGAACGCAATCAATAACATTGGATAAGATTATAATTGCAATTCCACAATTCCTCAAAGTTATATTAGAAAAAATACACATTTTTATTTTAAAAGCTAAATAATTGGTTGATTTCAATGAAATTTGTTTTCTGATAAACTTAAAATCCTTTGAAGCATTTAATTTTAAGCTCTCAAAATTGAAATATTTTGATGGTCATTTCTGTTATTTTTCGACCACTTTCCATGAAAATGTATTTTTGTTTAAGCTTTAATAATTGACTGACTGACCACAGACGGGCATTGTTTTCCATTCAGTCTCTGTGATATTTCATATCCCAAACGCAGCCAATGTTGCACATGCACATAAATGAACAAAAAAGTCAATATCCAACTGAAATGAATTTATTTCTTTTTCGTGCATTGCTATATGTGCCAAAAAAGCCACCCATATGCATATACAAATGAAATTGAATTCTTGATTTGTGCATAGAAATGAAACACAGGCGAATGCTCCGCAGGATACCTATTCAATTGTATTGTAGCATGCCACAAACGAATTGAAATTTAACCAATAACCCAGAACAAAAAGAACTTTGGTGGACATAGTTAGTCTTTTAGACAGAAATGAAATAATTTTGAAATTGGTGGAAACGTTTTGATACATTTCTTGTAGATAGCAAAAATAATGCTTTCAGGCAGTCAATGTATACACCCGTGCCCCATCATAATTGGCTAGATGATAAACGACAAGGATCCTCCGTCCGTAAATAGGTTCGTTGGTTTGTAATTATTTTTATTCGGAAACCCGAACTTGGGCGTAGTTCATTTCTCTCTTGAAATGAGGACACACATTCTTCCTAATTATCACAGCTCTAAGTGATTTTGGCAGTTAACCTTCTTATAATATCAACACATCGAAGTCTTTTGCTATTTTCGGAAGTTGGGTTTTGTTTTATTTGCTTTTGATTGGAAATGGGTACAAGAAAAGGCTTGGACTTTAAAATATTTGCGTTGAAACTTTTTGTTTAGAACGTCAATAACTTGAATTTGTGTCAAACCTTAACTTTTGTATGCTTCCAAAGTTTTATAAAAGTGCCCGACCCCAGTTATTGTTTAATCAGGTACATTTTGAATCCCCTGTTCAGAGCAGAATATTTGCATAAGTAAATTTTTTTTTTTTTTTTATGATTTCCAAAAAATCTCATTACCCAAACCATGATTGCATGCGTACTTGTCCCCTTATAACTCATTTTCGATAATAACGAAACGATTCATGTAGAAAAAATTAAATTAAAAAGAGTGGAAAATAAATTAAAAAAATACATATAATTAAAAAGCTGCTCGTGCAATTGTATTAAAAGGGTTAAGCACAATAATGAAAATTATGCAAATAAATTTTTTTTCTGATTTACTAATTGATGGCCATAACTGGGTTAACTGATGTACGATGGTCGAAATAATGAATTACTTGTTTGATGCTTCATGTACGAGTATTTGTACCTTTTTAAAAACTCAATTAGTATGCAATCGGGCGAGTCCTTCGTGTTTTCAGTTTCGGAATATTATATCCTGGGTGTCACAAGTCCTTCGGTTGCTTGACCTCGTTTTGATTTCATTAACATTCACTGTTGAATGTATTTTAGCTTTGTTTCAAATTATATCTAGTCTCACAAACATTTCTAGTCGCTAGTCGGTGGGTGCAATTAATGGGTGCTCAAAATAAACTCGCAAAAATTACAAACTGAAAACTGAAAAAAGTTAACAAAAAAGTATCAACTGCTGCTTTTTAATTAATTAGAAGGTACTTTGCCAGATGATATCTGCCCGGTCACAACTTTGCATCCTTTCATCGTAAATCAGCTAGGTACTTTGAAGTTTCAATTTCGTTCGGTTCAGTGATGTCCATTAATAATGATTGCCATTTAAAAGTGTTTTATTGAACTGTAAAACAAAGCAATGTTATCATTTTTTAAGATATTGCCAAAAAGAATTAAACATTTCCATTAATCCCTTTCTTTTGCAAAATAGATGTTATTGCCTTGGTACTATTTTTTTATTTCATTTTACAATTCACAATCCCTTTTTATTTTGTATTATTTTTTTTATTTCATTTTTTCAGAGAAAGTTTTCTTCACTTGTCCGTTTTTAATATAACACTAAATTAATGTTGCTCATTCCAGTGCATTTCACTTAAGTTTCTGCTACCAAGGGAAAGGTTAGAATAATTATTAATTAATATAAATTCAGCCCTAATCTTGACCCAAACCTTATCACTCTTTCCATATATCTGCCTTGCGCCAGATTAACGCTCATTTTGAAGCCATATGCCACGTCAACTAGGCTCGTAGAATTGATTACTTAAAACCCTAGGGTTTTCCAAAGTAGTAATGGCAGCCATTAAAATACCGTCAATGTTAATTATATTATTTGATAAGGATAGCTCTTCCAAAAGATGATGGTTACAATTACAAACTCTTTTTCGTGTTCGTTCTCTAAAAGAAACTATCAGGAGAACTTTATGTTGATAAAAAAAAACGCACTTTAAAAACCCTCTTCAACACTTCAGTTCTATTTAACCGAAAAGCTATATGCCAAAAACCAATTATAACCAAATAAAAATGTGTGGTTTTATGAAGCCACGATGCAAGTGAAACTTTTTTTTCGTATAAGCAGATAATGTATTTTTGGTTTTTCCTTTGTAGACGGATACATTTGACTCACAAGTTGTATCGTTGTTCATCAAGAACAGTGAACAACAACATTTACATCAATACACTGATCAAAACGCACAAATACCGCGGGGCGCGCTTAAATGAGTGTGAGAATATAAATGCTACACGGTCAGCTGATGAGGGACATTGGCGGCCGGCGCGGCGCTCGCCGAAATATTGCGACATGCGACAGATGGTCCTACAAAAAAGTCTCACTTAAAAAATAGAACAATAGAACGCCGCAGGGATAAATTGTAGACCAAAATAAATTAAAAAATTACGGGAACAAATAAGCTTCCTCATTACAGTTGCTTTAATGAAAGTGGATCATTTAAAATATTCAAGTCGATATTTTGGTCCTTTACTTAATCCTAGAACTAATATTTAAAATACCACTTTTGGAAATGAAGGTGTTTCTGTTTATTAGTGTTTATTCGTTTAAGGTCAGCTAATGAAAATAAGACGCGAAACCCAAAAAGTAAATACCTTGAACACTTATTTTTAGTGAAGACAAATATATAGCTTAATATTTTGGAAGAAGTGAATAGAGGGTTGTTCTTGCGAAGGCCACACCCCACACATTGTTTAAAAAAAAATGGTTCCACATTTATCATTTTGACAGGTAATTTGATTAATCCATGAATCATGGGTTTGTTAAATTACAACATTTTTAATAATAATTCCAGCTTTAAAGGACATAACTAATATCCTCAAAACTATATATATATTTTTTTTTTTGGATTTGTTATTCCAAGAAGATTTTGGTTTTATGTTGAATTGAGATTGATGAGGAGCTTACACACATTTCATTTTGGAAAAACCACATCTTTTTCATTTTAATTCCTTTCACTTTGTTAATTTCACACATCTTCTACCTTCAGGTTAGCCCAGAAGGTGATCCTAAAAAGTTTGGTTGCCCAAGAAGAAAAACATATATATACCCTGGTCCCTAAGGTAAGGGGTTGTTCACGGGACAGCTTACATTAAAAAACAACTTGTTTTGAAAAACTCATCTTCTTTGGATACGAATTTTGGTTGGTGCAGGAAAACAAGTCCCCGGCGGGTAAATCCAACGGGGGATTCAGCTCCTACTAAGTGGTAGATGGCAGATGAATTTTTTCTTCGGCTTGTACTCATTTTAGAAATAAATAATTTTGCTTCTAAAAATTCAGCTCTCTTTTTTATGAAAATAAAACAATATTTGGGGTTTTTCTTGTAAAGCCAATCTCTTGGTTGGACACATAATAAGACACAAAAAAAAAACAAACACTTTGGTAGAAAGCACAAAAACGTTTTCAAAATAGAAAACGACTTGTATTATTACAAAAAATACTTTTTTTAATAATATAAGTGACGACAAACTTTTCACTGAAAAAAAAAATGTGGCGCAGAAATGTCCTGGTAGTCATTTGGGGTAAAGTTGATGGTTTAATAAATTGCTGCTGGTGAACGGAAAGATGCAGCTGACTATGACAAAGCAAAACATTTCCCTCATAAATTTTATTTTGGACACATTCATGGTTCTGTAGGTGCAGCAAGTACCCTCATCGTCATTCTTCTCCTGGTGTACATAAAATGTTTAAGTAAGTGAAACTGTATTGCATTTTTTGTGTGTAAGCATGTTTTATAAAAATAACTAGGTTCCTTTTTGAAGCTGTATATTATATTAACTAAGGAAAAAACTGACAAAACAGATGTGTCATGCTTGAAAACAAAAATGAACGACTGCTCTCATGATGGCTAGTTTTGTCAACGAAGAAATTTAGAGGAATGACAATATAAGGGTCTGTGGGAATAAACTAAGAACGAGTCCTTAAGCACAGTATGTTGGACAAGTATTCTACAAATGCAACAAGAAAAAAGAATTTCGTTCGACAAAAATCAAGTGCACCACTGCACTGGCACTGGGTTGCACAACTTGCTCTGTTGGTGCAATGGCTAGAAAATAACTCGGGGCATGTATAATGTACATATTTAGCGACAAAGCGGATTTGGCCAAAGCTTATGATCCAAAATGATCTGAGGCTTTGATCTCACACATTACGGCACATTAGCTCCAATATGAAGGTGTCGTTACTGGATAATGTCTCATTGGTAGACACACCAAGAGACTTGGCGTACTCGCAAATGACTTTCGCAGAAGCTGTATGGATGAGGAAGAAGAGGAAACAACTACTGTTTTTTTTTAATAAAATCCTTCTTTGGTGACATTTAAGAACTGATGAATTTGCACATCAATTTTCTTGCACGCTTCGTATAAAGCTCAAATTGGTTCAAAGTGTTTTAGTTTTAATAGGATAACACCTCAAACTTTGAAATATCACAAGAGGCCTTTTGTGGACCTTTCTCGCTGGCAGCAACCTTAACCTTACTTAACCTCTTTCAATATAATGTATACACTTGTTGTGCTTAAAGTTCTAATATAATATTGCTTGGCTACCGTTTTAAAGTGAGATTTCATGCTTTCTTTGATGAGAGATACTTTCCAACTCAGAGAGTGTCAGTAGAAAGAAAGGTACACTCAAAAATATTACACACCATAACTGTCTTGGGGCTATAAATTCAAAAGAACACAGTTGAAGTGATTCAAGTCAAACTTTTTGCCTGGTTCTAACTTTAACCGTGAGCTTCTCTATTTTTGCCTTGCCACACTGCTTTAGTAAGGGATCAGACATACAACTACTTAAGAAAAAATGATTCTTTGACTGTGCTGTTGCTATTCCAACGTTGTATAAGTATAATTTGGGCGTCTTGAAGTGGTTGTGGTCATATAAGAAAAAATAAAATTCAAGAGTATCCTTAGATACTTTTTGTATCAAAATTTATGTTGCAAGGATATACATTATGTAGATACATATAAAGGAGAAGGAGTAGGTATGTATATTTGGAAGAAAAAATTGTGGTGGTAACATTATACTAGGGAGATTAAATTCATATAGGATACCAAAAAATGTCTTTCAAGTCAAAGGCGTGATTTTTGAAATTGCTTAGAAATGTTTGATTTCAACACTCAAATGTTCATTTTTGAATAGTGTTAGGTAGGTTATGCTTACTGAAAGCTGTGCTTAAAGTTAAGAGCACTTTGTTTCATAATATAAATCTGAATATGTATATTTAAATGTTAAATCAATTCGCATATACTTCAAAAACTCTAAAAATGATTTTTAGACAATCAAACATAACATAACGATGATAGAAGCCGAAAAAAGTGGGCCCGACAAATATATCTGTCTGTCCGTCTGTCTGTCTGTTTGTCTGTCTGTCTGTCTGTTTCTACCGGCAACTCTAGCCTTAGCGGCTAGACCGATTTGCTTCAAACTTGGATCATAGTATTATTATGACGTCCTACAGTAGGAATTAGCATTCTAGGTCTAAAACTAACGGTACCTGTGGTACGATTTTTAATGAAAAACTGACTTTTCTCAAAAACCGCTCCTATGATTTTGATAAAACTTCCTGAATGGTGTTTTTTGTGAAAACTTTATGTTTCGGTTGAAACAGATTTCTCAGGAAATCGGTACCTCCCATAGGACATTTTGAAATCAGATTTTCTCGTAAACCACTCGACGGATTTCGATAAAATTTTATAAACGAAATAACATAAATTCTTAATTTTTTCAAATAGTTTTTTTTGAGATTTAAAAAACAAAGATATACATTTTTTCTTTTAAATGTTTGGTTTTTTTTTCAAAAACGGTTTGATCAATTTTTTTTTAATTTTATTTTCCTGATAAAAAATTCAAAGTGCAAAAGTTGGCATGCTCAAAAAAAATTTGGAATATTTTTTGCGAAACGTTTTTTGAAAAACAGCTCCGACAATTTTAAAATTTTTTAAAATTAAAAACAGTGAAAGAAAACGACTTAGCTAGTGATTTTTAAGTGATTAATAAAATTTCATATGATTTTGTCCCTGCTTTTTTCGCAAATTCATGCGACCCGTTTGTGCACTTTATTTATTTCATTCCTGGATTAATTTTTCTACAAAATTCAATTTGACCAATTTTGTACACAACTTTCCCGATCTGCTTGATAATTAAGCAATTTAAATCAATGAAACATCCCATCTCCTGTTGCGAGTGCAATGTACTTAAAATAAATTAAGTTCACCAAAAACAAGGATCAAAAGGGAAACACGAAGTAAAACGATTCAATAAACATGCATCTATAGAATAGATGAAGCGAAATTCGTGTGAAATACCAACACCACTGCTTCGGTTCTCGTGTCAGACACAGAAAATGTCCTTTCAATTGGTACACAAACATGTGTACCCAACCCACACACAAACTCAAATATATGTATAGGTATCCTAATTCAAACAAAAAATTAGTTGGTCAAACGAAATTCAAAAGGATTTTTTTGAGTGCAAGAAGCCAGAAGCCTGTGTCACAAATTAAAGTCCCACAAATTGAAACATATTTGAACTTTTAAGAAAAACTTTTTGAAGTGAAACTTCTTAAGAATCGTTGTGATTTCAAACCGGATGCAACGAAAAAACGACATGTAAGAGACACAAATACGAAAATGTGTAGGATGAAGCCAGGAAAGAATGAGACAGAAATATACATCCTATTTTTCTGACGGAAGTAACGCTCAGTATTCCAATATGGCGGCACCGATGACTCGCATTAGCTCACCGTGTGCACGAACGAGTGAGAATATAAATACTATAATCTTACTCATTCATGCACGTGCTGCATGGCATTTGTTTGTTTTGATCAATGTAGGGATGGGCAAGTAAAAAATATATCGATATTTATCGTATCGATATTCTTTAACAGTATCGATAATTATCGGGTGAAAAAAATCAATATATCGATATATCGTCAGTTTTCTCATGGTTATTCATACATATTATTACGAAAGCATTCAAAATTCGTAAAAAAGAATGGACATGAAGAAAACAGTATGTTTTTTTTTTAATGTTATTTTGGCTAAAAATACAAATAACGGACATCTCTGTTTATAAACGACTGAATTTAATAAATTAAAATGCCGAACATAAACACAAGAGTTTGAACTTCTTTGCTCGGAAACTGTGTTATGTTTCATTGTATGCATTTTATTTTAAGTTGCATGGATGAATGAAATTGGGGAAAAGCGCACTGCGACCTTAAAGATCTATTGTGCCCCTTTTAGAGCTGGATGAGGATACTTGTCCTACAGCACTTCCTCCAAATTGGTTTCTTTTAGGAAGGTTAGTATTTGAGGTATTTTTAAAGAAGGTAATCTGCCCTTATTTATCTGGTAACTCGTAACTACCCAGGTTTTTGAAGTGAAACTTCTTTAGAATCGTTGTGATTTCAAACCGGCTGCAACGGAAAAAACGACAGGTAAGAGACACAAATACAAAAATGCGAAGGATGAAGCCAGGAAATTATGAGACAGAAATATACATACTATTTTATATTATCGGTCTCTCCTCTTTGTCCCATACTTCGTAGCGTCCCCACTCCCGTCTTCTAAGCATAGTCGCCTGTAATTTGTGAGCCAGAGCGAGAGAGCAGATGTCGGTGTGTATGTATATTGCACACTGTTTAATACGTGCTTGTATTTGAGCATTTAACGTGTGTTAGTGTATGTGAAAACTACGTGAGCTACAACTGTACACTGTATGCGGCTGCGTATTACAGCTTTTTAGTAAGATGTCAGCGTGGTGTGTTATTATTGAAGTGAAACTTCTTTAATATCGGGGTAATTTGAAACTCGACGAAACGGAAATGCAACATGACACTTTTAAGCAAATATGTAAATCAATTAAAAAAAAAATATATCGCAACAAGTCTGAGAGAGAACGAATGAAAAAAAAATTATGAAAAATATTATATTCTAGCTCTCATTTTCTCCTATCATACGTTTTGCCTCTCGCTCAGGTCTACTAAACATTATGTTAAACAAAAGCGAGTGAGCAGGTGCGTTGGTACGATTAAGTTAGTATGTTAGTTAATATAGGTACGTGATTTGAATGCTGTCTAACAAGAAAAGCTTTACAAAAGGTTTCAATAAATTTAATTCAAGAAGAATGTAAAATTCAAACAAATACATAACAAAAGTATTTATAAAAAATTGGCATTCAAAAAATCCGAAAACTGGTGCTGGATGGCTGAGTATTTCATCTCATTCTCTCGTAAATTAGGTATACCAACTTCTTTGAAGTTTCACTTCAACCGAGTGTGAATTACGCACACACATTTTTTTTTTAAGGTTACAATCATATAGAGTCATATCATATAAGTTTCACAAGTCACCACTACACTCGTTGTTCTTAGAAGAATGAGGCGTAAATGGGTGCAAAATTTCTAAGCTAGAAGTCCCTCACCATTTGTTTAAAGGCAAGTCTGTACGTTGGCTACAGTGTCTAACCAGAAAATAGGTGTGTTGACAAAACAGCACACAGCAAGTTTTATCGAAACTGTTGGATCCGTTTTTGATAAAATTAAACTTCTCGGTAACAATTTTGTTGCAGGTACGGAAAAAACTATCTGCATACATGAGGACAGTAGAATCTTTAAAACAGGAACGTGTAGCTAATTGTGTCAAACATTTGCATTGGGATTACTTTGCTGAATTTATCATTCGCTGCGTGTAGAGAATTTTACATACATCGAGGAATTACAAAGTATACCCTGCTTTGGGCAAAATGGGATTTTGCACTGGATTTGAATCTGAATGTGACAACAATTTCAGTTTCAGAGCCTGGGCAAGCTCGAATTATTAAAAACTTATTGAAGATTGATGTGACTTCAGAAAATGCGTTTAAACAGTAGCTGATAATATAATAGGCTCTGCTAATGTCCTTCTGTATAAAAGGCGGATTAAAATGGGGCTACGAGACATATTTCAAACAATTTGAGGAAGAGATATTTCTAAGCGATAAATTATCCTTCAACACAAAATAAAAGGAGGGACAGGTAATTACTATTAAAACATAAGAAAATTCAAAAATTCTATTCCTTATGCTGATTGACGTGAATTAGAGAACAACGCACTGAAAAAGAAAACACACCGCACAAACTAAATGGGTATCACTGGGTCATCTTTGTCAACTGAAAAGGTTTGAATTTCAAATTAAAACGGTCGAAATTAGGTAAGTTTTCAGAAGGACACAAATTCTTTATTTACAGTTTTAAAAGTTAAACATACATTTTTCTGATTAAATTGAAAGGTTTTTCGGCCCTTTATTTTTTAGGTGTATTTCTTTTTTTTGTACCTAACCTTTGCATTTAAAAACCTGAGTCCATAAAAGTTAATAAAGCTCAGCGGTGAGAAGATATAATATTTTAAACGCACTGAGTTCCTAGAACAAACACAAAGGATGTTTTTAATAATTTTCAGTTGATACAAAGAAAGAAGGAGATGCAGATGAAGCTCTGAATTTTATTTAGATCCCTTGGCTTTGAGACTATGACAACAAAAAATGTTTAAAACAGGTTGTTAAATAAGAAAAAGTGGTATTTGCCGGGCTATTTATTCCTTTTCAAATATTTATTTTAGGATTTCAAACGCCAGAATAGAAATTGACGTAAATAATTTATATTTTAAAACTCTTTTGGGTATTTTTTTTGGAAGAGAAAATTGCTAAGAGCCAAAAAGTAAAATTTAATTCTTTTATTTTTAAAATGTTTGCAAGAAAAGCCTTTGTTGGAATTTGTGTTGTTATAATTCTGCAGAAATATTAAAATTCATAACCATAACCTTATTTTACTCAAAATTTTACGTTTTTCAACCATATATCAAACGAAACCCTTTGTCGATTTTGTATAACAGTTTAATCAAACTTTCTTTCAAAATCATTATTTGGAACAATTTTTTTTGTGACTCATTTGCTCACTTAAAGGGTTATTACTACCCTCAATACAGTACGAACTACCGACCAATTGCACTATAACATCTTTTCTCCACTGGTCCACTGGCGATATGATGAAACCGTGGAACAAATCTTTACATCGTTTTGGAGAAAGTGATATAATTGCCCTGGATATTTCAAAAGTATTTGATAGAGTTTGGCATCAAGCTCTTTTATCGCAAATGCGTGCATTTGGTATCGACGAACCCCTTCTTCTACGGAATAGAAGTTGCCCTTCGGATTCGAATAAATTTTGACAATTTCCTGTATGATTTCCATATAATAAATGCTGGTGTGCACTCCGTTTTGACTTCGACTCTCTTCCTCATTTTTATATCAACGATCTTTTGTCTAAGACTTCTAATCCACTTAATTGTCTTGCTGACGAAAGTAATCTCAGCTTCTCATTTTTTACTTGCTCTATAGGGCAAGTATTGGTTTCGTGCAGAAAAAAAAAATCGAGGTTTTAATCAAACATGACATTACGATGATAGAGAAGCCCAAAAAAGTGGTTTTCGCCATACCGTCCGTCGGTCTGTCTGTGCGTCTGTGCGTCTGTGCCAGTGTTGGCAAGTAAGTTACATGAAGTAAGTTACTCGTTTAGTTACGCGTAACTAATATGAATTAGTTACGCCCAATATTTGGCGTAACTAATGTAACAAATGTAACTAATGTAACTAACTGTAACTAACTGTAACTAACAAACTGTAACAAAACTAGCTCTAACTTAATAATACAAAATTAAAAAAATCACATTTCATCCTGAATCCCAATCGACTATTGACGAATTTGTTTTATTACCAAGGGCAACGGCAACCTGGCAAGGAATACAGAATTGAAATTACTATGTTCCTGATGAAAAGGAAATCTAATAAAATGTTATATTCTTGGAGCATACAATATATTTTTACTTACATTAAAATGTTTCAGATTTGGCTCGCCCAAAGGAAATCAAACGAGATCTATTTTGTTTTATTTTAAAGGTTAGGTTAAAAGTATATCCAGTCGCCAGACAAGCACCTTCGTCGACAGTTTTTTAATTTGACAATGGTGAAGCTTGTGATACTCTGGCGGCAGTGCTGCGTGAAAATGGAAATTTCTAAATAGGTATGATATATCGTACCAACAAAATGTGCAATTGAAACGTGTCAGAAATGTCAGAGACAAACTGCTAAGAAAACCAAACAAATCTGGTGAGAAAACAAAATCTTCTTTTAAGGACAAGAAAGCAATCAACCAATATTTATGTAATACGAGTATTTGGCTTGTTTTCACGGCTACAGGCGACGGTAAATTCATGCATTTGTAAGCCCCACAGTAGTCACCTGCGCCGGTGAATCCGCTCATATTGTAAACCCTTCATTAATGTCAAATAAGAAAGAGAAAAGACAAAGAGAACTACAAAATCCACACTCCCTTCCTTTCCTATTTTGAATTACTGGGCAGCACTTACTTTTCTGTCAATGTCAACAAAAAAAAAAATTAAATTAAATTAAATTAAAGCATAATGTGAATTGAATATTTAACATTATGTGATTTTCATTTGGTACGTCAGATCATATTTTTTTTGCTGTCAGATATAATCTGAAATGTCAATGTCAAAAAAAAAATAAAATTAAATTAAATTAAAGCTTAATGTGAATTGAATATTTAACATTATGTGATTTTCATTTGGTACGTCAGATCATATTTTTTGCTGTCAGATAAAATCTGTAATCAAAACCTGTTTTTCCTTTGGTCACAGATCGTATTTTTTTCATTTCTGATTAATCTCAGTTCAAATCTTTGATATTTAATCTGAGATCAAATCTGTATTTACCCAAAAAAAAAATCATTACAATAAACAAAGAAATGTCCAAGAATGTCAAGAAAGAAGAGAAAATCTATTGTATGCTCCGAGAATATAATATTTTATTAGATTTGCTTTTCATCAGGCACATATAGTGTTATTATATTATTAATTTTTTTTTTTGCAGAAAAATAGTAATTTAAAAATGTATTCCTTGCCAGGCTGCCGTTGCCACAGCTGGCAACTGGCCCGACGGCAATTCATCAATCATCCAGCTTTGCCCTAAAATAGTGTAGTCAATCGTCATTCGATCGGGTTTGTGGACGGAACTTCTAAATTTCAATTTAACATAAAATTTAAGTTTTTGTATTTGACAAATTCTATTACTTATAGTTAGTTACATTTAGTTACAATTAGTTACATTTAGTTACAACGGTTACATTAGTTACATAAGTTACATTAGTTACATGTAACTAATTAAAATTTCAAAGTTACGCGTAACTATCCAACACTGGTCTGTGCGGATGTGCGGATGTGCGGATGTGCGGATGTGCGCTTTTTCACGTCATGCTACAGCCTAAACGGCTTGACGGATTTTCTTAAAACTTGGTATATAGCAGTTTGAAGAAAAACCGTTGTCGAAGTTTTTTTTATTTCGTTTTAGCCCGGCTCAAACTGGTACCTTTCAAGTAACGGTTTTTTTCAATTTGGATTTTCTCGAAAACGGCTCTAACGATTTTAATTAAACTCAAAATTTAGCTAACTTTATGTATTTCGAACAAAACTGCGTTTTTTGTTTTTGGCTCAAATGGCCGTAACGAAAATCAGGTTTTAACGGGTTTTTTTCAAATAGCCATAAGTTCACAACGGCTTGATTGAATCGACTCAAACTTCGTTTGACATAGTTTTTCATAGTTTTCTATAGGATTGTTAAGTAAACTTTTCACTGAAGCCTTTCTAAATGGTAGCTCCCATACAACGAGCCGTTGAGTTTTAGCCAACTTTTTTTGGTTTTTTCTAATTTGCTCGAAAATGGCTCTAACGATTTTGTTTAAACTTTGTGTGTAATATTCTTTTAGTGTTCTTAAGAGAACTGCGTTTTTAGTTTTTGGCTAAAAATGCAAATAACGGAAATCTGGTCTTGACGTCTTTTTTCAAATTGCCATAAGTTGTCAACGGTTGTATCGAATTCAAAAAAACTTTGTTTGGTATAGTTCCTTACAACTCTCTATCAGATGGCATTGCATTTTTTTCAGTTTATCTTATTTAAATGGTGGCTCCCATACAAAGAGCCACTAGGTTTTGGCCAATTTTTTTAGTATTTTCTAATTTACTCAAAAAAGGCTCTACCGATTTTTATTAAACTTTGTATTGAATATACATAGAATGTTTTGAAGAAAACTGCGTTTTAGTTTTTGGCTACAAATGATAATAACGGAAATTTGTTTTAACAATTTTATTAATTTGGCCATAATCGGACATTTATATCATTTATAGCACCCAAAAGATGACATCTAAATTTTAAAAATTCAAAGGTTTCTTAACGTAAGCTCCCGCTCGGGTTTTCCAGTTTTAACCAAAATTTTGTAGTTTTCCCCAAATTTTTCAAACAGGAGTTCTTCATATTGCTCGAAAACTTTGTTTTCATCGTACTATTGCACCCACAGAGCAAGTACGTGCGACCCAGTCGTGCATTTTATTTATTTTCAGATTTACATCCATGTTTTCTTCGTATTTAGAACTGCAATGGCAGCGTATGATACAATCATAGAACTCCGATCTTGAGAGCACTGTTCAATGGGGAATTATCAAAGACGTGGAATTTAGTGCTTCAAGAACTACAGTCTTTGATGGAAGTCTCATATTGTTTGCCATTACCCATAGCTGAGCATAATTTAAGTCCTCATTAATTCTGGCAAAAGAATCTTCCTTCAATCCACTTGAGCGAGTGATATATAAATCAAAACATCATTCATATGAACTTAAAAATCTTCAACAATATTAGTTAGATCGTTTATAAAAGTGAAAATAAAAGCTGTCCTTAATAAGAGCCTTGTGGCACACTTCGTCTTCTACCATATAGTTACCCAAAAGATGTAGAGATGCCATCAAATAATTTTAAAACACTTTTTGGTTTTGAAAGAGGACAGAAATTAGAATAAACGAAAGCCTTAGACAAACTAGCAGTACATAAGACTAATGTTATCAGCATCTACAGTAAAACGTTACAACAATACTGTGTAATTTTGATTGCAATTTTGAAATTAGTGGATAAATGATATAAAT
This sequence comes from Platycheirus albimanus, assembly GCA_916050605.2. Classification (NCBI taxonomy): domain Eukaryota; kingdom Metazoa; phylum Arthropoda; class Insecta; order Diptera; family Syrphidae; genus Platycheirus; species Platycheirus albimanus. The sequence continues at coordinate 5,035,343 of OU696696.1, read as the reverse complement.
GAAGCTTTTCAATTGCTTGTACTTATGTAAATTATTTTCTCGAAGATCTTTGACAAGTAATGTAATACAATATTATGGGTCTTAAATTAAATGGACTACGAAGATAGGCTTTTTTGGAATTGGAACCAATTTCGCAGATATTCATATTCACGGATTAGGAAAGAGACTTCTGTAAACACAAAAATTCACTAAACTTACAATGAATGCAAGAATTATGGCTCAAATAAGTTTTATAAGTTAGGTCCGATAGCATACAATTTGATCCTTCAAGTTGCTTTAAAATCTTAAAAATCAACCATACAAATGCTACGATTATATGTACCAACAGTACTCATATGAAGGTCTATTTAGTTGAATTCACATATGTAAATAATTTGGTGCGAAATTCCCAAGCTACAAAAAAAAATTAATGAGATTACAATTTCAAAGACAAAGTGAATTCACCAACTATTCAGTGTCCAAAAAAAAAGTCTGTTGATTCATTCATTTAACTTATTGCGTATCCTTCTTTGCAGTATGGCAATAATAATTTGTAAAAGCCTTGTCACACGTAATCCCAGTCATGGACGACTATAATGTCCTGCGTTGTAAAGCCAACACTGCTTCTATTCCTGTGTGTTATTACCTCTTGGCAAATGGTTTTTCGTAACAAATTGTCCATTCAAATAAATGTTACACAAAGAATGTCCTTTTTAGATGGCAAACACGCTACGGGCATTGCGTGGTCCGTGGACGTGCCATTCAGATTTTATCCCCCGAACAGAACATGCTCAACACAATCCTTAACTCGATTGTTCTGTTCTACAAATACATACCTACTTCCTACATACTTGTGTTTTGAGAGTCGTGCATGTGATATTTATGGATGTATTGATGCCTTTCAGTGACTTTATTACTCATGTGCCGCAATTATATCTTTATGAAATGAGTCCATTTGTAGGGAAATTGTTTGTGACAAGGACCTGAAAGAGCCTGGAACTGAGTTCTCTAAAGTAATTGATTGAGTGAAGGTTTTTTAATTGGAAATGACTTCGATTTTGAAAACAATAGCTGTAACTAAATAAATACTAAAAACTTGTAAACGACTCGTGTGTGTGAGCATTTTCCAATTTAACTTTAAAGTGACTGGTGAACTTGAGAAAGATTAGGTTCTTAGGGATTAGGGAAATATACACCTAATACCTAAAGACCAACATAGCAGGACAGCCGAAAATAACGTCAAAAGCTAAAGAACAAGTTACTTTAAATTCACATCACGTTTTGGAATCTAAAGAGGGAAAAGCTGAAAATGGTTTTCGAAGTGAGTCGACCTAACGATGTAATGAAGGTAATATAAATAAAACGCACGACTGGGTCGCACAAACTTGCTCTGTGGGTGCAATAGTACGATGAAGAACTCATGTTCAAAAAAAATGGAAAAAACTAAAAAAGTTTGGCTAAAACTGGAAAACACGATATACAGAAGTTTACGTTTAGAAACCTTTAATATATCTAATTTAGAAGTCATCTTTTGGGTGCTTATAAATAATATAAATGTCCGCTTATGGTCAAATTAATAAAATTTTTAAAACAAATTTCCGTTATTATCATTTGTAGCCAAAAACTAAAACGCAGTTTTCTTCAAAACATTCTATGTATATTCAATACAAAGTTTAATAAAAATCGGTTAAGCCTTTTTTGAGTAAATTAGAAAAAACTAAAAAATTGGCCAAAACCTAATGGCTCTTTGTACGGGAGGGAGCCACCATTTAAATAAGAGAAACTGAAAAAAATAGTGGATTGCCATCTGCGATAGCAACTATACCAAACAAAATTTGTTTGAAATGGATGCAACCGTTGAAAACCTTATGGCCATTTGAAAAAAAGACGTTTAAACCTGATTTTCGTTACGATAATTTAAGCCAAAAACAAAAAAAGGTATTTTGTTAGAAATATCTTACTTAAGTTAAATTCTGAGTTTAACCAAATTCGTTAGAACCATTTTCGAGCAAATCCAAAATGAAAAAAACCGTTACATGAAAGGTACCAGTTTGAGCCGGGCTAAAACGAAACAAAAAAAATCTTGACAACCGTTTTTCTTCAACTGCTATATACCAAGTTTGAAGAAAATCCGTCAAGCCGTTTAGGATGTAGCATGACGTGAAAAAGCGCACATCCGCACACCCGCACAGACGCACAGAGAGACCGACGGACGGTATGGCGAAAACCACTTTTTTGGGCTTCTCTATCATCGTAATGTCATGTTTGATTAAAACCTCGATTTGTTTTCTGCACGAAACCAATACTTTCCCATAGGACAAGTAAAAAGATGGTGTTGGTTAAAGCAGATACCTTCCTTTCTGACTCTATCTGTATCATCTTTCCTTAATTTTGTTTTTAAATTGAATGCTTGCATTGAATTTCAACAGATATCTTGTATAATACAAAACTGATTCGGCTTGGTAAGACCATTTATAACTCCAAAGCGGCTGAACTGATTTTAATGATCCCAGTTTCTTCGCGATTTGTCAAAACATTTTTTTTTTTTTATTGCACAAACGTTGCTTTCTTCGGAAATGCCATATTATAACATTTGGAAGAATTCATCGAAAATATTTCAACGTCGTAAATAAGGTGATGTAGTTCGTGGTCATCCAGCTGACTATTCTACTGATGCTTTAGGTCGGTATTTAAGCAGTTCATCCGAAGAATGGTGAATTCTTCTATTAGCTGTTGTTGATGGTGAATGTTTGTGGTGGGCCAATATAATTTGAGTCACTACGAATTGCTGATGGTAAATTAGTGTCTTAAACAATGGCGCACAAGCTCGTTGGAAGCAACTAATCGAACACTGAAGGATAAGTGCAATGACTCGACATTTTTTCAAGGTATAGTGATTCTGAAAACTTCTTACGAACACTGCCAGTCATTCCAAGAATAACTGCTAACAAAAGAACAAAAGATGAGAACATCATTGCTAACCACGAAAATGACAAATGGTTAAGTTAGACAACGATTTTGGTGGTTTACAATAATTCTGTTTACAACTTTGGGCGTGGCACACGCCTCTTTTATTGCGCTAGCCCTAGCAGTTATTGCACATCGGCCACACAAAATTAATGTTATTGAATTTTTTCCTGTCTTCGAAGAAGAATTTAGTTTCTTAAACTTTAACAGCGTCTGGCTGCGGGAGGGGAACGCATACACACACAAAAATATGGGGAATAGGGAATCCTACAGTTCGTTGAAAACGGAATGTAGCTCTCGCTTATGTTTTTTTTTTAATTTTGTCAGATTTGTAAATTTAGAAACGTTATTTGTTAAATTCGGGGGAGGGGGTATTTTTGTATATTCCAATGAAGAACTTAAAAAAAATACAGTGTTCTTTCTTCTATTTCATTGCCTAATGATTGTAGAAAGAAAAAGATACTTTCCCTAGAATTATCCAATGCTATCTCAAGAAAATCGATTGATTTTTCGTTAATATAAGCACACCCTAATAATCCCACACATTCTAGAGATGTATTTTCTGACCAAGTCAAATTAATGACTCCACTTAAATACGACATAATCAAAAAGCATTATTTAACTTCTTCAAGTGTTGTATGCCAGAGCTTGCATTACCTAGAACAGGATGATAGCTTTCCAATGACAATTCCTGATAATAACATATGCCATCAATTTAACATATCTCCATAATATTGTGTGTATTTTTTTTTTTTTTTTTTTAAAGTTAAAGAAGGATATCTGTACCTATAAGAATGGTAGTTGATATGTATATGGAACGGGTATCCCTAAAACCTCGAGGATATTGTTATTAATCTTCATGTGATATATGCTCCGCTTTAGTCAGGTCATTACACAAATTCCATTTCTATGAAGAATCAATCCTTCACGGTTTATTAAAATGTTTTCTGATAAAATCGAAGCGTCGAAAAAGATACATTAACAAAGATCCATCTTTCCGTCGAATTGCATTTTCAACAAAATCCCAACAAATTGACTCACTCTATTACTTGCTTTGAATATAACATACTCTGTCTTTCCAGGAAGGGACTCGAAATTGGGGAAGGGGAATATGGATTGGGGTTTTAGTGTCTAATGACAACAGGGAGCGACCATTGAATGAAGGAACACATATTTTATGGAGTGGTTATAGAATAGTTCCTAGAGCACTTTCCCTTGTGTACTGTTACAAAATGCAGTACACTTTGGTTGGTTTGCCTTTAGATATTTTACTTTATAATCTCTGCTGCATTAGTCTAACGAAATGTGAAATGAGGGATGGAAAGGGATCAAATCTAATGTTAACAATTTCAACAAAATATGTTTGCTGTTGTTCCTGCAAACCCAGTGCACAGGGTGCAGGTGCAGTGTATGTCCTTAGCTAATATATTTCAAACATGCTTTCTTATTCGATACAAGAAGTTTCCATTTTGAATACAGATAATGAAGGTTACCGAAGTTCCGAATGTCGATTGGTTGGTAGTTCTCAATTTCATTTTCTCTGGAATTTCTGAAATTTTGCCAGAACTACCCTTCATGTCTTGGACTATATCAGGATCCCAGCAAGCGCATTCAATTGCACATTTTCAAAACATATTTCTTGTAGCTTTATTGAATCCAACCAACACTTGGGTGGGGGACTAGTTAAAGCTATCATAAAATTTGTCATTTAACATTTTGTTCAATGATTTTGAGACGATCCAGCAAACGGAATGGTTTTTATTCGAAACCAAAATGAAGCTAATGGATATAATTTTATTATTTCATAGATTAAAATCGATTTCCATGAACAGCTTATTCTTGTTTCTAGTATTTCGAGTACGTGCAGTATGCTTATAATTGTGTTCGATAATGTCTTATTCGTATAAATGTGTGTTATCAGTTATCAGTCAGTCGACATTGGGTTTTTTATCTGTAAAATTCTCTATTCAATTATGACCAATTCAATGATTCGTAAAACTAATTTCTCTGAAAAGTAATAAAACGAACCGCCGCCGCGCCGCCTCCATGGTTTGCGTTTCAATAATGTATATCAAAGATATAGATATAACTGACACCTGATGAGGTTTTTGAGGTTTTGAGACTTATGTTTTTTTTTTTATTATTATGTCTAGCTATCATATACAAGGTGGGCAAAAAGAAATCACCCTATTAGAAGATGCTCTCATTTTTGCAAATGGCCGTCAATGTCAAATCTGTTTTGACATTTGTGGACTAGACAGATGCAGAATACAAAGCTAAAAAGCCATGGAGCTATACATGAACCGACATGAACCGATATTCTGAAGGGGGCGTTCCCGGGTCGCCTCATCTCTCGTTTTGGCAATTTGCACTGGCCCGCAAGATCGCCCGATTTAACCGTTTCAGACTTTTTTTGTGTTGTTTTTTGAAGTCCCGTGTTTACGTGAACAAGCCCGAGACTCTGAAAGCAATCGCCGGAAGTTCTCGCTGAAGTGATGAAAAATGCCATAAAACGAGCCAGACGGCGCCTATTTGGCCGATATCATCTTCTCGACTTGACCAATACAATTGTAAAGGTTCAAATAAACATAATCAAAAAACAGAATCGAAGTTTTTCATTTAGAAAAAAAAGAGAGCCAAACAAAATCGGATGGATGACTTCTTTTGGCCCACCCTGTATTTGAATACAATTTTGTTCAAAGTTTTTTTTTTAGAACAGAACTAGCTACGCGAGTAAAAAACTGAATTTTTTTTCGGTACAAAGGACGATATTGGAAGATTGTCCATTAAAATGCAGACCTTGTTTTTGAGAGTTTAAAATAATATTCAAAAAGTTTTGTTTCCGACTGTGATTTCTCTACTGCAACTTTCTTTCGTTTAATAAAAGGAGATGGCCCATTTTTGGGCCCAGTGCGTCCACTAATGAATCTAGTATCAAATGAAAGGTGATATTAAGGACATTATGTGGGTGAAATATTTTTAAAATCGTTCGTGGGGTTTTTGAGATATTTGAGCTTGAAGTTGACTAATTCAGAAGCAGAATTTCACTTATTTTTCCGACAAAACTGCTTATATTTTCCGATGTAAGATACATAGAGAAATAAATCTGGTATCAAATGAAAGGTATTTTGTTAACCTTTTCATTGTATTAAAAATTATTTTTGTACATATCCTATATTCTCCAATATTTTGTTTTAAGTTCTTAGAAATCAAGTTTTTTGTTCTTACTTTTTAAACGTCAATATCTTAAAAAGATCGGCAGTGATTCCTAATTTCTTAACATCATTATAAAGATTATTTATTTACCTTTAATTTGATATATAATTTAGTGCCCTTTATTAAATACAAACTTAGTTTTGAACTAACTTACACTAAAAAGCATATTTACATGCACTATAAGCTATGCACTTTTTTGTTTATCGTTATTTTTTATAATTTATTAACCAAAAATAGCAAAACATGTATTATTTATTACTTACTTTAAGCCCGATAAACAACATTTATATTGATGACAATCTAGGTGATGTTATTTAAGAAAACATGCATCATGCTACTTCGAAAATATAGTCCATGTAAAAAACTTAGCGTTTTCTTTTTATTTTTGTAAATGTAAATATGATTCGATTAAGCCTCTCTTCTTTTGTTTAAGATAATAAACATGATCTGATAATGCCTCTCGTACAATATAACGTGACACTTTGGTATTGAGAGTTCCCACGCGCCTTTTAATTGCAGGTGTAAGCTCCGCTAAATTAAATAGTTTATTGTGTTCCCATATTGAAGAAAAAATTAAACAGCTTAAACTAAAAAGCATTATTTATTACGTATTAAGTTACGATGCATTGTATGTAAATATATAAAGTGCGTAAAAAAAAGTGAAAATGAATAGTGGTCAATGTGTTAATTGTAGAATACATTTACAACAAAATATTTTGCAAGTTCGTAGGATTGAAATGCTTTCAAATCCGCGTCGATCAATTTTAGTTAATTGGATATCTCCAGAACAAGTAAGTCGTTGTTTTTTTTTATAAAAAGTGAAAAGATCAGTTTTTTAGCATACTAAGAATAAATTATAGATAGTATATCAATGTTTTTAATTTACAAAAACCGTATTTTTTCTATACTTATAGTAGCTGCTAATTTTTTTTTTTTAAAGCAAAATAAAAACAAATCCAAACACATACTCAGTATTTCTTTTTTTTATGTTTTGCTAATAAAATGAGAAAATTAATAAATAATAAAATTAATAAAAAAATTAATAAAATTAATAAAAATAAAAATTGAGTACGAAAAAAATAGGATAACGTGTAGTAGATCTGCAAATTCCTTATATCCTTTCCTGTTTTATTTGTATTAATTATTATTTAAGATATCTGATTCCGACTTCATATGTTTTAATTGCTTTCGGATTTTGGAAAGAATCACTTTAACAAGTAATCCAATACGAGAATATGGTCACATTAGAATTTGCTTGTGCTGTGGACTTTCGTTAAGATCTCGTAGATCACGAAACGTACCACAAGAATGCATGGAAAGAACTTTTTTATTGCAATGGATTCCAAACAATCAGGTAAATGTATAACATTTGTTAAAACTAAAATCCTTATGCTTATTATAAAATATATTAGCACCTTAATTTAACAAAAGTCTGTTCTCCCTGTTGGCTGCGTGCTAATAGGGCTGCAAACAGAAGTCGGGTGCATGATGCTAATCGACAAGATGATTTGCTTCCTGTTGCAAGGGAAAATATCGTTCAAGAACCTGAACAGAATGCATTGCCAGCACAGCCAAAAGTAAATTCAGCTGTTTACAAAAGAGTTGCATCAACAGAAAGACGATGCGTGTTTGCCGATTGCCAAAGGAGTGAACGGTTTCGATTTCCACAGGAAATAAGAGAAAGGTTATTAATTGACCACAAATTATATCTGCCGGAAAGTACCAGAATATGTAACTTCCATCTTACATCGGGTGATTGGATAAATCTCGTAGAAGGTAATGCTTTAAGTGACTTTACTGGAGAGCAAATGGATGAAATGATGTCAACACTTACTGACATTGCCTTAAAGCCAGTTGATTTTAATAACATAGGTAGTATGAATCCTTTTTTATGCCATTATTGGATAGGTAGGAGCTCAGAGCAGTTTACAGAACTGCACAGCTTTGTTCCCGCATTGAAAAGTATTGAACTATTTACTTTTTTATCAAAATTAAGATCCGGTGATAGCGATCGTAGGCTTTCATCCCTTTTAAACGTCCCTCGCGCAACACTAGAACGATACTTGTCTACAGCTAGGAGCAGTTTGTTAAATTATTTTGTGCCCTTTAACTTAGGTCTGGAACATATGTCTATTCAGAACGTAGCTAGTCGAAACAATATGATTCCAAATGGACTTTTTGGCAACACACAGTTAAATGAAAATGACCAACCAGCCATTATCATATGTGACGGAACTTATGTTTACCTCCAAAAAAGTTCAAATTATAGTTTCCAAAAAGCAACATATAGTCTGCATAAGTTTCAGAATTTAGTCAAACCCTTTATGATGACATGCTGTGACGGCTATATAATAGACGTATACGGACCTCATGCAGCAATTGATTCTGATGCAACAATTATTAAAAATCTTTTTAGAGATGAATATGGGAACATGAGGCGTTTTGTTAGAGAAAATGATGTTTTTATCCTAGACAGAGGTTTCAGGGATGCTATTTCAAGCCTAGAATCTTATGGGTACAAAGCTCACATGCCTGAAACTGTTCTGGAAGGGAATAATCAGCTGACAACAGCTCAAGCTAACAAGACAAGATGTGTTACAATGGTAAGATGGGTTGTGGAAGTTGTCAATGGACGCTTTAAAAGAGATTTTAAAGTATTCCGCCAAAACTTTTTTAATTTAGCTACTCCTCACTTAATGGATGATTTTAAAATTGCAGCTGCAATCCTTAATAAGTTCCATCCTCTGTTAGAAGACAATACAGATGCCAGCGTTTTACTGGAGTTGGCTTTGAGTAGATTAAATACTCCCAACCATTTAGGCGATTTTGTTAAGGAAAATAACTTAAATATAACTAGGGCAGTATTTCGTAGAATTAACGGACACATTCCAAGCTTAAATAACTTTCCTTTGCTTGATTTGACAGAGCTTCGTAAAATATCATTGGGAAATTATCAAATCAAACAAGCTCGCTCTTATTGTGGGGAACATCTTAAAAGCAATGGAAGTTATATAATAGAAGTTTGTGAAAATGTATTAAGAATTAATTCTACACATCAAAGCCTGGTTGGAAACAATTATTTACTTAGAGGTCGCATTAAATCTCGACACATCAGTGGGAAAATATATTTTACATACATCCTTGTCAGTAATGAATCTGATGTAGCCAATAGTTGCAACGCAATAGAAGCGTACTATTGCAATTGTCTTGTAGGAATGAGAACTGTTGGTTGCTGCGCTCATGTTATGAGTATTTTGTGGTACTTAGGATTTGCTCGTCACCAACAGCTTTATTTTTAAATACTATTTTAATAGACAATGAAGTTGAAGGAGAATAAATCTGAAATAATACTTAATATTATAATTAATGTAGGACGTAGGTTATTAAGTGTGTAATTAAACCAAAATGAATTATAAAAATCTATTATTTCAATGCAATAACTCCATTTCGCATTTAATATAAGTTAAAAGTTATGTCTCATTTTAATAAAAATCATTTAGTTTTAAACCTTTTTGTACATATAAATATTGAAAAACTAAAGACTATAAGTTATTACATCTACATAATTATGTGTCTTTTATAAACTTCTTCTGAAAATAAAAAGAAAACGGTAAGTTATTTACATGGACTATATTTTCGAAGTAGCATGATGCATGTTTTCTTAAATAACATCACCTAGATTGTCATCAATATAAATGTTGTTTATCGGGCTTAAAGTAAGTAATAAATAATACATGTTTTGCTATTTTTGGTTAAGAAATTATAAAAAATAACGATAAACAAAAAAGTGCATAGCTTATAGTGCATGTAAATATGCTTTTTAGTGTAAGTTAGTTCAAAACTAAGTTTGTATTTAATAAAGGGCACTAAATTATATATCAAATTAAAGGTAAATAAATAATCTTTATAATGATGTTAAAAAATTAGGAATCACTGCCGATCTTTTTAAGATATTGACGTTTAAAAAGTAAGAACAAAAAACTTCATTTCTAAGAACTTAAAACAAAATATTGGAGAATATAGGATATGTACAAAAATAATTTTTAATACGATGAAAAGGTTAACAAAATACCTTTCATTTGATACCAGATTTATTTCTCTATGTATCTTACATCGGAAAATATAAGCAGTTTTGTCGGAAAAATAAGTGAAATTCTGCTTCTGAATTAGTCAACTTCAAGCTCAAATATCTCAAAAACCCCACGAACGATTTTAAAAATATTTCACCCACATAATGTCCTTAATATCACCTTTCATTTGATACTAGATTCATTAGTGGACGCACTGGGCCCAGGTTCCCTAGGAAAATGGGCCATCTCCTTTTCCAGTATTTTATATTTCCATATTTCGTGGTTAGCAAAGGAATAAATGCAGCAGAATAAATAAGTGTTATCGGATGGTAAGACTTAGAAACTAAAAAGTTTGTAAGAAGGTATTTCTTGAACGAGCTCAGTTTTGTTTAAATACTTGGAAAATCAAAGTAGAGATTCAAACTCCGAAAGAAATAATGCCTTCATATAAATGAAAAAGTAATGTTTTTTTTTTCAAAAATATGTTTTGGAAAGGACCTACAATTAACTGCCGGATGGCTAGGTTACCTTTTTATTTTTATTCTCATTAAATTAGGAAAACATAATTAGAGGGCTTAAATAAATACAATTACAAATTAAAAAGTTTCACGTAAATGATGCATTCATGGTTTCTCCTCTAGATTTTCGGTCGGAATTAACAAAGTGAAAAACAAATTGATAATTCTTTAGACAAATATAAATAAGCCCATCCACGATATACACATTTGTGTTGTGAATTTGAATCCGCAATAAATTAATTAAAATAATTTTGAATTAATATTTTTGTTTCACATGAATGATCTCTTTATAAATGGGAAAGAAGAGATGGTTGAAAACAGTATAGGAAAGAGACAAGGGCACATCAAGGAAGTTTTAGACAGTTCACCCCAACCCAACCATAAAAACGTGGAGCAATAAATAATGGCGATTAAAGTAGCGAAGACGTTTAATGAAAGCCAACTTAACATTATCTAATTAAGTTTAATTAATTGGATGATCGTGATGAAAACGACGAATTACACCAAAAGCTTTATTGCCAGATAACATGTAGGACTTAAAAACCTTTATAAACGGTTCTAAATCACTTTTATGGAGCTGCTACTATTTATGTTTCTTCCTGATAAAATACAACTCTAAGTTGAATGTGAAACGTACATATTATCGTACGTCTATCGTTTTCGTGGAATCGGTAATGTAAGCATGGCAAGGCATTTCCGGTAATTTATGCTCATAAGATGACGGATTCAATGTATTTATATAAGATATGTTAGCTCGATGCAGGATTCAAGAACACTCCAGAGGAGCACTTGAGCTGATGATGAGGGCCATTGAGTTCCTATGACTTCACCTGGTACCTGAGGCAACCGCAAACTTGTTTGTTGTGTGCACTTTCATTTTCTATTACCACAGAAGATGTTTTAAGATGGCTTACATTGTGGCAAGAGTTTTATAAGAGTACAATTGAATTTCAAAGGAAGTTAGAGGAAAGTAAGCAAGTCTTGTGAAGTGGGGTTGCAGAGTTGGTTGTTCTTATGTTCATACAAGTACAAATATAAAAAAAAATATAAACAAAGATTTATGTTGAAGTTATCGAGAATCATAACTGTAGTTATGACAATGAATACATTGCAATTCCTTTGCAAAATGAAATGTAAATATCTTTGAACAGTAATGTGTGTAGTGTTTCCGGTCTGTCGCACTGAGAGAATTGAAAAATCACCAATTGCGAAATATTCAGTTGCAATTTACAAAACATGTTTTTTTTGTAAATCACGCCGCTTTGATTCGAAACTGATAGAAAAATATGGCAATTTAACTTTCAATTCATCGCAAATTACAACAATTCCTAAGTTGAGATTTACAATTAAAAGTTATAATTCAAGCTTGTGCCCTTCAAAGTAAATTACAACCTTTTTGTCGCAATTTACTACTTCAAGGGAATAATTGCATTTATACTTTTTACCAATCTGGATTTGCTAAAATTTTTTCGTGATTTACAATCACTGAGTATTAAAATCAACTCAAGTGTGTCTGACGGCTACGTCGAAGGTCCGGAGTTCGATCCCTGCCTCCAACTAATAATTATCATTTTTTTTTGTACTGTCTCTTTTGAGGAAATGTAAAATCCTCGAAAAATAAATCTGGTTAATATTAAAAGTGGATCTTTGTAAGCCATTCGGATTCAGCGGGAAATGATATTCCACCAGAATATCAACGCACATACAGGAATCGTTCAGAATATAAGTCATTAGGCCCTGGCCCCGCTTGTGTCTCCAATAATGCTTTTTTTGTAGTTCTATTATGTACATAGGGAGTACAAAGTTGAATTTCAACTACACATTATATACAATTTCTTACCTTCATTTAAATGATCATCACAAAAAATTGTACATTAGAGGTTAGACGTCCAAAATAAGACGACTATATTTTTCTCGCCAATAAAACATAATCTTAATTCAAAACACCCCTAAAATGTAACTCATATTCAAGTTGTTTCTTATTATTAATTTTGATATCCGACTTGGATGCATCACCATGGCTTAGTAGATGTGTGCTAGGTTGGTATGTAGAGGGTCTCGAGTTCGATTCCTAGAATCAGCCAAGTAAGTAAAAGTTACATTTTTCAATAAAAAATAATAAATGCTTTTCAATAAATAGAAAACGTTGCTCCTCTCAAAGCAATATAATTTGTTACAAATTGAGTAAAATGGGGTTGCAATTTACGACTTTACCACTCATTTTTTCAAAAACATATTTTTGATTCAAAACAAAGAGATGGAAATCTACGACTCGCTTTTTTGCAATTTACAATCGAGTAAATATAAAATTGATACAAATTTAGATCAATTTTCGATTCGCGATGGCAATGTTTTATTTCTCAGGATCGAATTATTGACCCAAAAAAGTGATAATTTGCTATTTTTGAGTGTCAGTATCTTCATTTCGTTCAATTTTGAAAATTGCGAACAAGGAGTCGTAATTTACAAAACACCGAGCTAGGGTGAGAAACTGCATAAGATTTTCGTGATTTGCAGCTCATTTTTCTTGATCTGATCTAAAAATTCTTTCCGTGCGATGACACAGTAGAAAAGCAGTCCTTTCAATGGAATTCTTAATCTTAAAGATGCATTGGAAGACAAAAAAAAACCAAGGGGACAACAACTGTTTTCAAAGAAGCTGAGTTTATTGTATAAAATTATGTCTATAGTATTCTTATGAAACAGAATTTTGTATTTGTAAGACTTCTCGTTCGAAGCGCTACTATGGATGAGTCCCAGAACTAGGTGTTAAGGTATCGTGCTGCGAACAGATAAAGTATAGAGATGGAACAATCTGGTTGCTTCACTAGTAAAAGAGTTGCTGTCGACAGCAGTTTCCGGAAGAGAGATATAAAGAAATTGGGTCCCAAAAAAAAAGGTTTATAATTCGACGAGAGACTTCGCAAATTAGTATCTTTACATATTGCTCCAAGATAAAATGTGGAATCGGTATGCTGGCTAAATAGAGTGAGCATTTTTGTAAAAGAAGCGGTACAGTAAGGAAAGACATCAAAAATGTCGACGATGTTCAAGTGATGGAAATGTTTATATAATCTTTTTCTCCCCTTTTTTTCAACTCTATCGAGCATGTGTAAACAAGTTTTTTTTTCCAAATCAACATCACCAATTATAGAACTCCTTATTTAACAGTTTCAACACATGCGCCAAGGGTCCTCGATAAGCATGTGCTGTTTGTTATTGTTATTTCAGTTATTTGGTAGTTTGGATGAGTACGCCCGTAGCACATTGGATCAGATATAAGCTCACGTGCTTGACAGTCGTGAGATCAATTCGCCAATTCCACCCATCAACTTTATAATGAAGTTTTCATTCGCTCTTGCCTTGCATCAGTTCTCATTTATGATATTTGTGGCGATGTTTTCAACTTTCTGGGGTCTGCGACGTAGGTACTACAACAGTTGACGCTAGGTGTGTCGCTGACTGTTGTAATTCGTAATTCCCTACTACCAGCCTTATTTCATCAAGTATCACCACTAATGCTATGATTTCTATTCCGCACATCCATCCATCTGGCACCAAATTCTGCTAGAACTCACTTTCGCTAAAAAAAAATTTCCTATGACAAAATATGTATGATATAGGTTGCAGCACAACAGTAACCGTGTATAATCTATAATAGCTCTCAACATGATCGACAACAAAAAATAAACAACGTTTTTCTAAACTCGAGTTCAAATTGACAAATGAGCTACTATAGAAACTATAATATCTTCTTATGAGTTAATATTTATTTTTACGCATCATTACCAAACAAGCTGTTCTATGGTTTTTTTTTTTGTTGAGCTTCCTGTAATCTTTACTAAACATTGACAAGCAATATAGGAAAATCTCAGTAAGTACTCCGAATTTCTAAGATTTCGATAGTTAACAAATGAAAACTATGGAAAGAAAAAAGGAACGTAGCGGTGCAGCAAAGCGGAAACAACATCAAGAAAGGGAAGAAAGTAAATAAAATGCACGACTGGGTCGCACGTACTTGCTCTGTTGGTGCAATAGTACGATGAAAACAAACTTTTCGATCATTAAGAACAATTCGTTTTTGAAAAATTTGGTAAAAACCAAACAAATTTGGCTAAAACTGGAAAACTCGATATACGGGAGGTAACGTTAAGAAACCTTTAATATTTAAAATTAAGACGTTATCTTTTGGGTGTTATAAATGATACAAATGTCCACTTATGGATTATGGCCTAATTAATAATACTGTTAAAAGTAATTTCCGCTATTATCATGTATAGCCAAAAACTAAAAATGCAGTTTTGTTTGAAGTATTCTATGTATGTTACATACAAAGTTTCATAAAAATCGGGGGAGCCTTTTTTGAGTAAATTAGAAAAAATGAAAAAATTGGCCAAAATCTAGTGGCTCTTTGTATAGGAGCCACCATTTAAAAAAGAGAAACTGAAAAAAAATCAATGCCATCTGATAGGAAGCTGTAAGGAACAATACAAAACAAAGTTTGAGTGAATTCGATGCAACCGTTGACAACTTATGGCCATTTGAAAAAAAGCCGTTAAGAGCAGATCTCCGTTATTTGCATTTTTAGCCAAAAACTAAAAACGCAGTTCTCTTAAAAACACTAAAAGAATATAACACACAAAGTTTAATCAAAATCGTTAGAGCCGTTTTCGAGAAAATTAGAAAAAACCAAAAAAAGTTGGCTAAAACTCAACGGCTCGTTGTATGGAAGCCACCGTTTAGAAAGGCTTCAGTGAAAAATTTACTCAACCATCCTATAGAACACTATTAAAAACTGTGTCAAACAAAGTTTTAGTTGATTCAATCAAGCCGTTGTGAACTTATGGCTATTTGAAAAAAAGCCGTTAAAACCTGATTTTCGTTACGACCATTTGAGCCAAAAACAAAAAACGCAGTTTTGTAAGAAATGCTTAAAGTAAGCTAAATTATAAATTTAATCAAAATCGTTAGAGCCGTTTTCGAGAAAATCCAAATTGAAAAAAACCGTTACTTGAAAGGTACCAGTTTGAGCCGGGCTAAAACAAAATAAAAAAAACCTCGACAATGGTTTTTCTTCAAACTGCTACATACCAAGTTTGAAGAAAATCCGTCAAGCCGTTTAGGCTGTAGCATGACGTGAAAAAGCGCACATCCGCACATCCGCACATCCGCACAGACGCACAGACGCACAGACAGACCGACGGACGGTATGGCGAAAACCACTTTTTTGGGCTTCTCTATCATCGTAATGTCATGTTTGATTAAAACCTCGATTTTTTTTTTCTGCACGAAACCAATACTTGCCCTATAGAGCAAGTAAAAAAATTTACCAAGCTAAACAGCTTTTTTACGAAAACGATTTCTGCTACAGTTCCTTCAACAGCCGAAATATCGGTCAAAAGGGACAAGTATTCATTTATTGATAGCGTGGACACAGCTGTGTTAAATAATAAAGCGACTTGAGTAGATCAGGATCCAATAACTACCTTCAATGCCACTGCTGAAAATGACTACCTCGACGCTTCCGTGCAACCTACAGTAGAGGAATCATCCATTTCTACATCTTCAAGTTCTTGAAATTTTAAATGACTTGGGAAAGTACATGAACAAAAAATTGAACGATAACGAAAAACGGCTGATTCTTGACAAGGGACCTTTGAAACCTCTGGGACATTTTCCTTAGGACTCCCACCAAGACAACAGGAGCTTTTCAGAAACGTATTACAGCGATGCTACTGTTTCATACAATTCCTGTTACTTCCGCGGCAGCAGAAAGATCTTTCAGTAAACTGAAGATTATAAAAAAATTATTTAAGAAACAGCATTCGACAAGATCGCCTCTGACATTTATCGTTAATTGCAATAGAAAATAAGGCGGCATCAAACTTGGATTTGAGTGAAATTATAGACGAATTCACAATTTGGACGAGGAATTCTGTTAAAAATCGTTTTTTTTAGATTAATTAAATCTCATCTGTATAATAAATATTCTATATTGTCATGTGCGTCGTTGTTTATTTATTCCCTTTTTCTTCTATTAAACACATGGAGATTCTAATAGAGACCACGTATGGATTTAGCCTACTATAGGGATAAGTTCAACTCACTGTTTCCTATTCTTATTCATATCAATAATTTTGAAGGCCAATATAAGTTCAAACTACGCGGAAAGAGGGGGAGGAGGGCCCGATTCTTACTCTATGCTCCAGGGCCCTTGTCCCCTTAGCTACGCCACTGGTCACGTTGGAGTGGTTTCATCCTTTTAATGGTAGGGTTTCTATAAGTCTTGAAGAAATATTCTAAAGGAAACTAACCCTTCTTGAAATTCGCGCCATAACATAAGCTTATCATATATATGTAAATAGATAGTTGTTTGTCTACTGGAAATTTATTTATATTTACTCCGGCACCAAACTAGATCAAACTACTACTTACATATATGCCTCAACTGGAGCGTGGTGCTCCTAGACCTAGACCAAACTCCAAATGAAAACAAAAGTCTTTCAATGAAATTGGCTTGGAATATTTGATGGGTGTATTTTTTAGAGGCCTTAACTTAAAATTGAAATAAATTGTAAAAAAAATAAAATGCACGACTGGGTCGCACGTACTTGCTCTGTTGTTGCAATAGTACGATGAAAACAAACTTTTCGATCAATAAGAACAATTCATTTTTGAAAAATTTGGTAAAAACCAAAAAAAAAATGGCTAAAACTGGAAAACTCGATATACGGGAGGTAACGTTAAGAAACCTTTAATATTTAAAATTAAGACGTTATCTTTTGGGTGTGATAAATGATACAAATGTCCATTTATGGGTTATGGCCTAATTAATAATACTGTTAAAAGCAATTTCCGCTATTATCATATATAGCCAAAAACTAAAAATGCAGTTTTGTTTGAAGTATTCTATGTATGTTACATACAAAGTTTCATAAAAATCGGGGGAGCCTTTTTTGAGTAAATTAGAAAAAATGAAAAAATTGGCCAAAATCTAGTGGCTCTTTGTATAGGAGCCACCATTTAAAAAAGAAAAACTAAAAAAAAATCAATGCCATCTGATAGGAAGCTGTAAGGAACTATACCAAACAAAGTTTGAGCGAATTCGATGCAACCGTTGACAACTTATGGCCATTTGAAAAAAAGCCGTTAAGAGCAGATCTCCGTTATTTGCATTTTTAGCCAAAAACTAAAAACGCAGTTCTCTTAAAAACACTAAAAGAATATAACACACAAAGTTTAATCAAAATCGTTAGAGCCATTTTCGAGAAAATTAGAAAAAACCAAAAAAAGTGGGCTAAAACTCAACGGCTCGTTGTATGGAAGCCACCGTTTAGAAAGGCTTCAGTGAAAAATTTACTAAACCATCCTATAGAACACTATTAAAAACTGTGTCAAACAAAGTTTGAGTTGATTCAATCAAGCCGTTGTGAACTTATGGCTATTTGAAAAAAAGCCGTTAAAACCTGATTTTCGTTACGACCATTTGAGGCAAAAACAAAAAACTCAGTTTTGTTAGAAATGCTTAAAGTAAGCTAAATTATAAATTTAATCAAAATCGTTAGAGCCGTTTTCGAGAAAATCCAAATTGAAAAAAACCGTTACTTGAAAGGTACCAGTTTGAGCCGAGCTAAAACAAAATAAAAAAAACCTCGACAATGGTTTTTCTTTAAACTGCTATATACCAAGTTTGAAGAAAATCCGTCAAGCCGTTTAGGCTGTAGCATGACGTGAAAAAGCGCACATCCGCACATCCGCACATCCGCACATCCGCACATCCGCACAGACGCACAGACAGACCGACGGACGGTATGGCGAAAACCACTTTTTTGGGCTTCTCTATCATCGTAATGTCATGTTTGATTAAAACCTCGATTTTTTTTTTCTGCACGAAACCAATACTTGCCCTATAGAGCAAGTAAAAATGATAAATTTTATTTATTGCCATAAAATTGACTTTATTTGAGATATAATTCCTTGCCATTTTTTTATGAATATGATTTCTGACATAGGGCTATGGCAGCTGGCTCGATGTAGACCAATCTTGATTTCCAAAATTCGATCCAGATTGTTTTCCAAGTCGTCCATCGTTTCTGATTTATAGGTGTTAAAAAGCGACTTCACATACCTCCACAGAAAATTGTCTAGCGATGTTAAATCACACGATCCTTGAGGCCAACTGCAAAGTAAAAAACGCGAAATTATGCGCTCATCAACAAATTAATTGTGGCACGAGCTGACATGTTTCGCCTTTTTGTTGACAGTCCCGACATCAAGGCGATTCAATGCAGGAACTAAAAAGTTATTAATCATGGCTCTATAACGGTCTTCATTGACTGTAACCTTCTCTCCAGTGTAAGGTAAAGAAGACTATTTCGATTGACCTATGTACAGTGAATCTATAAATCTAATAACAGCCTACTTTACCATCATACAATATTTGTATTCTCACTTTGCCTTTGCTTGAACCACTTAAATTCTTTGATGTCAGCAGTTTGCATGGTCGTCGGGTCATAGTTATGTGTGGCTTCGATGTTTCATTGATCGAGTTTTTTTTGTAAAGAGTAACGACAAATGATTCAACCAGCCCATAAAACTCACCAATCTTTCAGTTTCAGGATATTACGAGCCGGTGGCGCCGCGATCGCGATTCAACAATAGCTTGAGGATTATCTACACTATAAATGCGGCAGTTTTGCTTATTGTGGTTATCATTCAAACAAAATTGTGTTGTTCAGGCGTCAGTGGATTCATGATAGGATGACAAATCAAACCAAAGATAATTCACAAATCACAGATGATAACGTTTCTGTCAATGAAAACAGTGCTTCCAACTATAAGCTCTACCTCTAACAGAACACCCTTTTTAATTGGTTCCATACAAATTCCATATTTTAAACAGACCCATTCTCGCATCCCTTCCATCCACAGTGCCTTATTGTCTTTGGTGTTTTTGGTGTCCTTTGTTGATGTTTGTCAAATTTTAGGCACATTATAAAAGATGACTTCGCTTCGAATATATTCGAAAAAGTCAGTTACATCATTACAAAAAGCAGTTTCTTTTTATCAACTTCCATTTTTGAGTGCGTTCTAAAATTATGAATAAATCAACGAAAAGCTGTATACGCGTACTATATTGACAAAAGATCCTTAAAAGATGTTTGCTGATTCTAAAGATATATCCCACCGGAAGATAACCATGAGATACCAGAACCCAATGTTTTTATTTTGTAATAAAAACGTTTTGACGAGAAATTTAAAAATATGAAACATAAGGACTAGGAAAGAGCTGTCAATTCGACTCTCAGGCAGCATTGTGTTCTCTACTGGCTGAATCTTTAAATTAAAATGTTAAATATTTGCTAGAAGAATATACACATACACACACAAAAAATATAAAAGTATGAAACACCCGTAGGTAGGTATATATGTATTTCATGAATTTTTCATGAGTTTACAAATATTTGTCATTTAATTTCCCGAACGAAAAGGCTAGAAGTATCTGAGTTCGCCTTTAGTAAAAGTCAAAGCAAATATTCCTTATCTTGATGTACAAATAATTTCACTTTTTTTTTCTATTTTATGAAGAAGGTCCTTGAAGGCTTCAGGTACTACTGTATTAGGCAAGTCTTCCTATTTTCGGTATGTAATGTATTCAAGAAATTTCCTAATTCATGAATAAATGCCTTGATAAAGTTCTTTTGTGTTCAAGATAAATTGTTGTTGAAAGGTTTTAATAAATGTATAACTATAAAAATATAAGGTGAAATGTAAATATTTGGATTTAAATGATAATTCAGCTCTTAAAAAGTCAATAAATGACTTTAAGAACTGAACTTTACTACTGAAACCACAAGGCAAAAGATACAAATACTTTACAACTGCTGACAAGTAAGAAATCCTGAAATATTTTTATAATTCGATCGATGAAATTCAGTCCTAAAATTTAGTTTACATATTGTTATGCGAAATTATTCGCCCTTTTTCTACTGTCTTTCATTGTAAGCTTAAAGTTGAACCAGTTCAATTTTTTTTTGCAGACTTTGTTGGTGATATCTTTCTCAGGAAATATTGTTTCACTAAGACAACGACGATGCCGGCGACGGCCCCAAAACTCTTTTGGCCACTAAAATTCAAAGGCAAGCATAATGCTAACAATTGCGGATGATAAAGTTGTTCTTCTTTATGTTTATTTTTATATTACGCCAGTTCCTAATTGTGTTTGTCATGTGCCACTCACAAGCGACTTAAAATCAATTATTTATTAAAAAATCCTTAAGTTTGCTTTCAGCGATTTATTTTCCTGGAAAACGAAAAAATTTCATCATTATTTTTTTTACTTTCGATTATATGTTGGTACTATAAGCGAGTTATGCATTCGTAAAAAAAAAATTTTGACAATAAAACATGATATGATGAAGAAGCCTAAAAAAGTGGGTCCGGCAATTCCGTCTGTCTGTCTGTGTGTCTGTCCGTCTTTCTGTATCGGCACCTACAGCCTGAACGGCTGGACCGATTTGGTTCAAACTTGGTACATAGTATTATTATGAAGCCTTTCGTGGCTGATTTTGGAATTAGCATTGTAGCTTAGCTGTATAATTTTTAATGAAAAATTCATTGATCTAAAAAATTGATCATTCTATTTTAATAAAACTTACTTAATGGTGTTTTTTGTGTATATTTTTGATTTTTCAGCAAAAGTATTATAACGGTGCCCCCCATAGAACCGATTTTTTCGAATCAGATTTTCTCATTAAGCACTTGACAGATTTCGATAAAATTTGTAATGTAAAAGCTCCTACAAAATAATATTAATTACCACGACTTTAAAAGTGAGCGTATGAAAAATTTACACAAAAAAATGTAGAGGTATATTTTCCATAAAACGAACGGTAGTACCTTTAATATTAAAAACCACGTTTTACGTTCTTTCATGAAAAGTGGGCGTAAGCCACGCCCAAAATTAAAAAATTTCTTTTCATACACAAACGTTTTATTTTCTACGGAGACGCAAAATTTTGGCTTGCGGATTCATTATAAATACCGTTTATTTGCAAAAACAATTTTTTTATAGCTTTAAGTGAAAAGTGGGTGTCAGCCACACCCAAAATCAATTTTTTTGATTTCACACACAAGATGTTTATGTGCAAGTAATACTCACAAATGGGCGTCAGCCACGCCCAAACTGAAATATTTTTATTTTATTGGAAGAAAGTTAACCTAAAGCTTTCGTGTGCAAAATTTTAGCGTTATGCTTTTATCGTAACTCTACAAAAAACATAATTTAATTTTCCCAAATTGAGGTTGTTTAACAAAAATGGCGATGGTGGGCGTGTTTGTGGGCGGATTTTGCCAAATTTCAGCTTTCTAGCTGAAAAATTGCGACCTCTAGAGAGTATACATACGGACGGACGGACATGGTTCAATCGACCAGGCTTTTGATTCTGAGTCAGAATATTGTACTTTTCTATACCTAACGGTATTATTTCTCTATGTTACAAACTCCACACCAAATACAATATACCCATTCTATGGACTAGGGTACAAAAAACCACTAAGCACATTTATTCCTTCTCAGTTCAAAATCCTGCTTAAGACTAAAATCCCCGACCCATAGAATCCGTTTTGTCCTTTGCGGCAACGCATCCGTTGACGTTTGCCGGATCGCCGGATTGGGGGTGACCCAATGAATGCGTTGACGTTCCATTTTTTTCTTCAAACATGCCGCAAAAAATTATGCTTTACATAATTACAACTGTAACCAAAACACTTAGAAGAAGAAATATATTTCTCTTCTTCAATGCCAAAGCGAAACCACTTCAAATCGAAAAAAAATTGCTGTCAACCAGCTGTCAACGGATTGCCGGAGAAGAAAAAGTTAAAAGTTCGGCTACTTCTGTCCTTTGCGTTGCCGCATGCGTTGTCTATGGACCACTTCTCGTAAGAACACGTGTATTTAATCGAGCTGTCAGTTGATTTGCCGGACGCTCGGACGCAA
Source organism: Platycheirus albimanus (assembly GCA_916050605.2). Taxonomy (NCBI): domain Eukaryota; kingdom Metazoa; phylum Arthropoda; class Insecta; order Diptera; family Syrphidae; genus Platycheirus; species Platycheirus albimanus. The sequence continues at coordinate 5,012,595 of OU696696.1, read as the reverse complement.
CGGATTCTATGGGTCGGCGGTCGGGGCCTTAACTCTCACTCGTGCTTGTTCGCAGAACAAGCACTCTTTCGTTAAGTTCTTACGTTAAGTTTTATTCACGTTTTATTTTACCTTCTTATACACACATATGTGACCATCGAATGCAGAGTTACCAGGACTCATGCGATTCGATACAAATGCCTTCTGAGAATAACTTATCACGTCCTTCCCCCATACTTTCCAATAAGTTTGACTAATGTTTTTGGTCGCTCTAGAATCTAGAGTCTAGATCATGCATGTACAATGTACATACATATGTATTGAATGCAATCCGGTTTCAGTTCAAATTAATTCAAATGAGAGTGTATTGTGCAAAGTCAAAACAAAACAAATTGTATTCTGTTGTCTTGGTCATATTATGCCATCAGGGAGCCTGATAACTTAATTTCCAAAAAAAAACTTCAGAAGGACCACGGAAGACCAAGATTAATGTAAAAAGTTTTTAAATTTGTTTACCATAAGGATCTGGTTCTAAAGTTTATTAAAAAACTTTTCTTCGCATACATGATAGCTTGGGTGCATTGTTTTGGTTTAAGGTATCCCTTGTGGGAAATTCGAAAACTTTTTAAGCCTTGAATACTCATACATCACCACAAGTTAATTTCAGTAAAGAAGAAAATATTATATTGACTACAAACAAAGTATTGTTTTTATTAAAAGGATTTTTGGTTTTTCACAAAAGAGACATGTTGCTAGCAAATTATTTTATAATAAGCTTAAAAATATGTAACGGAATTTTTATACCTTACAAAAAAACTTATTATTATAAATTAAATATATATTTTTGGAACGAACCATAACAAAAGGCTAATCTCAATTTAAACATCCTTAATTTGTATGACAACGGAGAGCAGCGTACTTTTGTGGAATTTTATTAGATTTTTATAGTAACAGAGACACAAGCAAAACATTCGCAAAAATGTCTTTTTCTCAGAAAAAGGACTTACAGTTATGACAATTACATAGAAGTTGATTCATTTAAGGATTCTAATATGAATTTTTGACTTCAAATCATCAGCTTGAGGTTTTTGTTGTTTGTAATATGATTTCGAAATATTCAAAATGAAAGACTGGCCTTTAAAATGTGGTCTGGTCTAATATAAGGTTATATAGCAGAATTTCAAGTGAATTCTAGATGGAAATTTTGCAATGTTCATTTGCCATAATGAATATTATTTAAAGTAAGATGGAAACAAGGATTAATTTATTTACAAAAAATGTGGAGTTGAGACGGAGCAATAAAGTATGTTCTTTGAATTTTGTTTTAGTTTGGTTTGGTACGGTGTGGTTTGTTAAAATAATAAAAGACCAAGGTACTGGTTAATGGTATGTCCTTACAAACAGATTATTTAGATTGTAGCTGCATTTGAACAGTGAAACACTTTTGAAATGAAAACAAAAATATTCAGGAGCTTATTAAGTTGAAATGTTAGAACCGCTGAAATTCACTCAAGTAGATACGAATCTACAAACAGATCTTTAATTAAATTTGAAGTGTTTTCGATTGGCTTAACATAGGGACAACCAAAGTTTTGATGTTCTTATGTAGGTTTTAAAAACCAAACGAACAATATTTGAATGCATTTGAGGCTACGTATTTATTTTGTGTATTTTGTGATGGCAACCATCCCTGCGTATGCCATTTATTTTGTTGGTTATGTTTACTACTCCCTTGTAAAAAGCAAGGGAGAGCATCAAACTCGCAAAATAAATGTGGTGCATTCTTTTTCTAACCATAGTCGACCTTCGTTACGAATGTCAACAAAAACGTGTTCCTTTAATCTAATTCGTTACGATTTGTTACGAATATGACGTCATAACAGCGTTCCTAAATTCGACAATTAGTTACGATTCGTTACTATTTCCAATTCACCTCCATGATATGAGTTGCGTTTGTTTTGTTGATCTGTCAAATTGGATGCTTTGTTTAAAAATGAATCTTAAGTGAGTGATCAACAAGAAACAATAAAATGGATTTCACGCCAATTTCGAATGAAGAAGGACAATTTATTTTGCAAGACAACAGAATATTATCTTTAAATAAAGAAAATGGTAGGTATCATGTTATTTTGAGAATTTTAAATAAATTGAAAGTGGTTGTTTGACAGTCTAACAAATTCTAACAAATGTATCGTTCCTAAATGCTTTGTAAAAAACCCAACAAATCTTAACAATGACACTTCAACGAATTTGATTTGACATAACAACAAATGTCGACTATTGTCAGAAAAAGAACGCACCAATGGCATATCAGAAGTACGTTCGTTTAATGGATTTAATTGACTATTGTCAACTATTTTTAAATTGTGTCGTTCTTAAATTCCGAAATTGTAACAAAGTGTAACACTCGCGTCAACAACATCCAACTCATCTCCTCGACAGGAGTTGATAGTGTTGATCTGTCAAAAGTAGCAAAGGGTAGAATTTGTTTACAAATTGAACTTGCGAGAGATTTTAATTTGTTTTGAAATATTTTTATACATATAATTTCAAAAAAAAATTAAATTAAAACGGAATAAATATCGGTTCGATCAGAAAAAGGTAAAATGTGTGCGCAAGACAGTTCGGTTGTGTGCCTTAATTCGTCGAATGGTAAAAAAGTGATTTGTTTATATTTTAATGTGAATTCTCATTGCATTTTTTGTGTTTTTTTTTTTTAAGTGTGTTTAATAAATTCATTTGCCTTTTATAAAATTAAAAACTAAATTTCAACACTTGTCGTTCTTAAATGAAATTGTTACAATCCTAACAATCTCTAACATGACACTTGAACACTTATTATTGCCATAACTATAATCTGGAGAAAACGAACGCACCACAGCTGATTTTCAGCTTTTAAGCAAAAAGAGAGACCATACAGTGAGTTGGCGGTCTGTATCTTATTGGTCCGTGGTGCTAATGGTGAAATATTTTATCGTCCAGGATCAGCGAGAGCGCTGCTGTTATACTTCAAGGACGCAAAACAAAATACAAAAATCGATGTTTTAATCAAACATGACATTAAGATGATAGAGAAACCCAAAAATGTTGGTGGCTCACTACCTTTCGACACTGTAATGTACATCTGGATCACCTCGACCTGTTTCCCATCGGAATGAGAGGGATAATACACGTGTTAGCAATTGTTAACATCTTCACAAAATATCCCCATGTAGTTAAGACGACAAAAACTAGTGGTGTCCTAAATGTATTGGCTGATGTAAAAGGGCATTTAAGAGTTTTACGCAAAATCATAACCGGCCAAGGGACAGCTTTTACGGCCAAATTGATAGGGCAAACGGCCAATTGGAATGTTGGAATCTCTTAATTTTCTTATCGCTTCAGTGTGTTCATGCCCATGGGAAGTACAAAGTTGGGGCCAGCCATCTACGATCGATTCGGGAGGGGGGGGGGGGGTGGCTTAACATAGCGAAGAATTCCACATATAGGGCAAATCCACACCCCTCTTTCCCAGTGGGTACTCTGGACAAGTGCCCAGGGTCCCGTGTTGAATAGGAGCCCCCTAGTTCCTGCCAGATCATTAAACGATAATCGATATTTATTACCGACAAACTTTTTAAATTCGAATAAATCGAACCTTAGTAACCTAAAATTAAGCTTACCGATTTGATAAATTTAAACACACTAATAAAATTGATTGGTATACTATGTACGTGCAAGTAGAACTTCTAGTTTGAAGCTATTGGACCACAAAAAATGCTGATATTAATCAGAAAATTCTGGGCAACAAACTGTTGCTGGAGCTTTAAAAACTGATGAAGAATTTATGACTAGACAAACAAAGGGATTCAACACTACAGAACATCATCCAAAGTCAGAAGGTTCAAATGAGGTCGTTTGACCAGAATCACTAGAAGCACTCCAATAGAGGTAAGAGATTTTATTTTAATCGAGAATGAAGTAAGTGCCACAGCTACATCGTGGAAGCTGGAACTGGTTTTCCTAGGACTATACGTTGTCACCAAGGTTCTACCAAATGATCGATTCATGGTTAAAAAAAGATTCCCTCGGTTCAGCGCAATTAACGAAACATAACAATGATGTCCTCAGACAAAATGAAGCGATGTTCTCGGAAGACCCATTTAAGAGGTGCCATGCCATTTGGCCATATGCCATATGGCCATATTTCAAAATTGGCGCGATTTGGTGGATATGGAGATGACGATTACGATGGATGCGATGATGAGGATAATGCCGTAGATGAGATTTATGCGTTCAGTTCAGAACTTTGAGCAGAAAAGGCAAATTAATCGACCGAACTACATCTTGTATTCTAAAGTGTGGTTAAATTTTAAGGGCCGATGTTGAATGTGAACCACACCTAAACGTCTAGTTTTTTTCTGCATTTCTCAATTTCAAAAAAAACTCAATTTGAACCATGGAAAGCTACACAATCGAGCAACGCGTTAAAGTTATTCAGGCTTATTATGAAAATGGGCAACAGTGCATGATCAATTTTCAGTGATGAGGCACATTTTCACCTCAGTGAATTCGTTAGTAAGCAGAATTGCCGCATTTCGGTGGTTGATAATCCAAGAGTGATTTTCGAAATGCACCCACAAAGAGTGACTGTTTGGTGCGGTTTATGGGCTGGCGGCATCATCGGGCCGTATTTTTTCCAAAATGAGGCGGGCAGGCAGTTACTTTGAATGGTGTTCGCTATCGTGAGAAGATAACGAACTTTTTACTACCCGAATTGGAAGATATGGATGTGGACGATATGTGGTTTCAACAGGACGGTGCCAGTTGCCACACAGCTAACGAAACTATGGCTCTTTTGCGCGGCAAATTCAATGGCCGTGTTATCTCACGTGGTGGCAATGTCAATTGGCCGCCAAGATCATGTGATTTGACACAGTAAGACTTCTTTCTTTGGGGTTATTTAAAAGAAAAGGTGTACGTCGATAAGCCAGCAACAATTCAAGAGCTAAAGGATGAGATAATTCGGCACATTAATTGCATAGAACCTCAATTATGCCTCAGCGTCGTCGAAAATTTGGACCATCGGATGGAGGTGTGCCGCCGAGGCCGCAGCGGTCATTTGGCCGATATTTTGTTTCATACATTATTGAACTATACCAATATTATCATAATAAAAAGAAATGACAATAATTTCCTAAATAATTTGTGTTTTATTCAAAATCAACATCGGCCCTTAAAATTTAACTACCCTTTACAATAGAATGATAAAAGGAGTTATTGCTAAGTAAAAAATGTTATTCCAGTGTAAAAACATAAGATATTCTCAAGAATATTATTTCTGCTTGTCCAGAAGTTCAAGAAAGGTCATCATATATAAGAAGTTTTTTTCAATTTTATCTATTCAAATCTATTTGTATTTGTTTCTTCTTCCCGACGTTTCGAAGAAATTTCATTTTCGTGGTCACGGGATTAGACAGTCTAATCCCGTGACCACGATGAATGAAATTTCTTCGAAACGTCGGTCGGGAAGAAGAAATAAATAAATATTTCTAAAAAATTACGCGGTAAGCTTCAGAAAATTTTATAATATTACAATGATTAATGTCCGCGAGAAGAAAAGTTTAAAATTTCATATTTGTATTTGGTTTGAAATGTTTGGCATTTAGAAGTAATAAGAAAATAGAACTATTTCCATTACAACATGACCTTTATTTGCATCAACACAAAATTCTAAGAAAATCATCCTTCTTTGTATACTACTAGCCTTAAGTGCATGCTCCTAAGTACTTGTGTGTTGGTGTTTACATTATATATGGCTGGGTGGTTGATGTGAACTTTAGATTATTTAGTTTTGTTTCGTAAACGAAATTCATAAACGGTTGTTAACACTCAATAACCTCTCATACCAAATATAAAAATTATTTTACCAGACGATGAGTCTGGTGCTTATACACACGATAGACGAAATACAGACAAAATCACACACAAACAAAATTTTCTGAATCACTATTTCTACTTCCCTATCATGAAAATGTCCAGTTTGATTGTCATATCATTTCTTTGTACGAATACAAAACCTGCGTTAAAATACTAATTATCGGAAGCATACAAAATAAAATCGAATTATGATGGCCAGGACATGACTTCCAAGTGAAATGATGAAATTCATTTTCTATTCCAATACCCTTCAATGTGACCGTATTATCCCTAATGCTTGATCCTTGCATCCTTGCCATTTAACCCTGAGCATCCCTTCCCTAAGAAACTCATACAAAACCCACACCTTAACCTATACAAGCATTACTCTCATTATGTTGCGAAATCGCGCCTTTCTCTTGCAGCATTGCACCACTCAGCTTGAGGTGCGGAAAGCCATTGTAAACACATACATATACAAAACGAAATTTAGAGCTTGAATGTAAGTAATTTTTATTTCTCCTTTTTTGGTGAGATACGAGTATGTGACCTTGCACTGAATTCTGACACACATTTATTCAAGTGCGCGGTTATAGGTAATGGTGTCACTATACTGTTATGTAGACGTAAAATAAGGATATGAATCACATGCTTCCTTTTTGGTTTAAGCAACATATCTGTTTCTTGGCGGTTAAATGAATGGGTTTGGCATCCTTGCTGAATACCCTAAAATGCACTGATTGCAACAAAAATCAAGGAAAGAATAAACGGAGAAAGGACGTCGGTAGTGTGATAAGCGAAATTAGTTGGTCTGTTGGATTGTCTGAATGAACTGGCTTGGGCTTTCTCCTTGCCCTAGTGCCTAGTGGTAATCCCTACACCACCGCCACCGGAACAGCCAAACCCAATAATCACAAAGCTTTTTCAATCGGAACATTATGTTATAGCAAGGGATATAGAGAGAGTGAGAATGGTTTAAATGTAAGCAAAGAAAGAGAAAGAGAGAGAGCAAATGAATCGCTAATGAATTGAGAAACAACCCCTAAACTGGAAGGGGCTGTGGTTCATGCGGAGCTAAACACACAAATGAAAGCTTTTACATTAAATGAGAAGAGTCAAGACTGTCGTTAGTCATTACTCCTAAGTTTTGACGAAACATAGGGTTAACGAATCCCACTCAGTTACGTTTAGAGCCCAAATCCGGAAGCTACTCTCCAATGCTGCTGCTACGCTGTCAAAATACAGAAACCAGAGCTAATACAGCTGAAGCAGCGAATGTCAGAGTCAGTTTCAGTTACCGGTCCTGTATTTATTTTTCTGAGGTATCGGAGTGCAAAGTTAAAGCGATAATTTTAATGATGAGATGAAGTTCTGATACAAAACTATTATCAAGAAATGTGTCGTGACTCTTTAAACTTATTTTTCCTGTTGTTGTCATCCTTTTTCCTTTTTTCTTGTCTCATGCAAGTGACGAAAGCCAAGACATGACTTTTTTCATAGAACCCCATGTCCTTTTGTCTTTAAAATAACCCAACAAAAAAAATATTTCAATATGTTTCCACATTCGAAATGGGTTGGCATACAAAATGACATTTATAAATTTTTATAGGTTTCATATCGAATGGAAAAAGAGAGTTATTTATTCTGAGCACGCTCATTTTTATGGCGGCAGCACTATCTTTTGTGGCAGATGTTTCGAAAAAGGGTCGGGGTATAGGTGTGGGAGAAGGTGTCTGATGCACTCAATGGCAAATCAATGACTATGGCAATGGCAAATGCATATTGCTTGTACTCGTACTCGTACCTAGTCTGGCAGATGTGCTTGGTAATTTATATAAACTTGAAGCTGATATTAATGGCATATTGAATATGCTGTTGGGTACCTCATTCACCTTTGAGAGTTTATACTTTCGATACAATATTCGAACCGACGACGTACGTGTGAGGGAAATTATACTTTAAATTATTGATGACAATGAATTGGCTGGATATTTTTTTTTTTCATGATTTTGGAATGGGGTGTCTTCGATTTGTAGATATTTTTTGTGTTTCATCTTAAAATTGACATTTTTATTTTTATTTTCCCGAAAATTTGTCATCTTGTTCATGCATAGGAAAAATATCGAACTTTTGGTATTGACTTAAACATGGAGCTGTCAAGCTGCCTGTTAATCCGCAAGCGAGTACCTACCGTTACAGAAGTTTAAAAAACATACTGTTAATTAAATATTTCTTAACCGTACTACAAGAATGTGAAATGTCTTTTACCCACAACAACTTTCTTAAACGCTCGTACTGTTTTAATTCATGAAAAGGATACTTAGTAGTCCCTTGCACAAGTATGCCACGTAAAAATTCTTGAATATTCTTATTAAACTCCTTTACTTAATTGTTTTTTGTGTATCTACATAAATCCTGGACGTAAGGAAGGGAGAGACATCATTTATCAGTAAAAGTTTAAATAAGATTTCGATAGACATTGGACCAATGATTTTTAAAGAGAGGGGTGCGTCCCACCAGGGAGGTGCGACGACATGCAAAGGGTGGTGCGAGCGTGGCTAGCACTCCATCGCCAAGCAGTATTTGGTCTTAGTATAATACTATCAATATTAGTTTTATATTTATTTTTTTGTCAGAGACTTTAGACCATAGAACTTGTATTTCTTTTTTCCTTCAGAGTGTGTTCAGAGTGCGCTCTATGAGCTCAAAATAAAAGAACAAAAATGAGAACGTCAAAAGTGATCCGCTTCCAAAACCAACTCAATTGCTAAAAAGAAATTTTCAGCGGAGGTGGCTGGAAATAGGAACAATTAAAATGGCCGCCGAAGGTATTTAACAAAAAAAAAAAAATTAATGGGATATTAAATTCGTTTAATTAATAGTTCAGAGTGCTCTGAACACAATTGGTTCAGAGGCCGTTCCACCGAGCTTGATATACTTGAACTCTGTTCAGAGCTTTTTTCTGAATGGAAAAAGAAAAACGCCTATTGATACAAATATCGATATTTTTGTGAGTATCGATTTGGTATCAAACATCCCTATGCACACCACACGGCCTTAAGCCTAAACTGCATTAAAACACAGTGCACGGAAACACAAAATTTCTTGTCTGTTAGAAATTTCCGATTCATCGAAATATGGAACTTAAAATTACAAGGCGGAGACTCGAACATAGTTTAGGTATCATTGGGATGCAATCAAGGCATATGTACACTGAAAAATTGCAGCTCTGGAAACGCAAAATTTTGACAATTGTTCCTGCTTTCCTTAATTTTTTGCGATGACAGAAGAAGCGCGCTTTAAGAAGGTTTCGGAAACTGACACGAAGAATAAAATGTCAAACCATTTGTAGCACATGACGGACGAATTCAAGTGCTACTTCCCTAACTCGTGCGGTTCACGTTGACATAGATGTGCTGCCAGATAATTTACAAGAGCAAGTTTTGTAAATTGAAAATGATTCTCCTCCCCAATATGATTTAGAGAAGATGGAAAGGGCACTCTTTTGGATAAAATATTTCAAAGTTTGTCCCAGAATAGCAGAACAAGCATACAGAAATTATGTTTACCTATTTCAAGGACGTCTTTGTGCGAAAAAGCGTTTTCAGCAGTTGTCGCAATAAAAACGAAGTACATACCCACAGAAACATGACATGCCTGTTGAAGAGGTCAAACAGTTTATTTACCTTGGTAGTATTTTATCAGCAAATGGTAGTACGGATCTGCACGAAAAAAAGGAGAATAAATAAAGCTCGTGTTGCTTCTGGTTCTCTATCTCAAATTTGGAAATCCAGTCAAATCTCCTTACGCTCTAATTCAAGATTCTTGGAATCCTCCTTGCGAAACCTGGAAAGTCTCGGCTAACAAGCTCGAAAAGATCACAGGCTTTTGTGAATCGCTGTCTACGTCACATACTGAAGATTCGCTGGCCACAAACTTTTTCTAACGAGGAATTGTGGCCCAGGACAAGTCAGAAGCGGTTGGACGTCGAAATAAAGAATCGTAAATAAGTTTACATCGTAAGTGCCACAAAAAATAAAGTGCACGACTGGGTCGTACGAACTTGCTCTAATGTGTTAAAATGGTCTTGGGTGCTTGATATTTTGGGAAAAAAGCGTTGAAAAAATCATATGAAATTTTATAAAACACTTAAAAATCAATACCTAAAACGTTTTTTGGAGAAAATAAAGTAAGCTATCCGGTTTCTTTTACGTTTTTGAATTTTTACGAAATTTTTTTTCAAAATCGTTCTACCATTTTTTTTTCAAAAAACAGTTGTTTTGAAAAACTTTTCGAAAATATATTCCAATTTTTTTTTGAGTATGCCAACTTCTAGCACTTTGTAGTTTTTATCAGAAAAATAAAATTAAAAAAATATATATTTAACTGTTTTTGGAAAAAAAATAAAACTAAAAACAAATTTTGAAACTTTTTTATAAAACTGAAAAAAACTTTTTTTGAAAAATTTAAGAATTAATATTTTTTCTTTTATAAAAGGGCTTCTACATTAAAATTTCATCGAAATCGGATTTCAAAAAACCGGTCCTATGGGAGGTACAATTATAAGACTTTTCCTCAAAAATCTATTCCAACCAAAACATTAAGTTTGCACAGAAAACATTATTCAGAAAGTTTTATCAAAATCGTAGGATCCGTTTTCGAGAAAAATTAAATTTTCACTAAAAATCGTATGGCAGGTTCCGTTAGTTTTAAAGCTAGAATGCTAATTCCAAAAACCCCTCTGTAGGACGTCATAATAATACTATCTACCAAGTTTGAGGCAAATCGGTCCAGCCGTTTAGGCTGTATGTACCGATACAGACAGACAGACAGACAGAATTGTCGGACCTACTTTTTTCGATGTCTCTATCATCGTAATGTTATGTTTGATTGTCCAAAAAAAAAATTTTTTTACGAATGCATAATTTATGCCTTATATAGTACCTATAAAAAAGTAAAAAATTAAACCATTCTTTGATGATTCCAAAACATATCATTCTAGTTTTTGCGTCGAGGGAGGGCGTGGGCAATATCATTTTAGGAAATGAGGATGCGTGATACCTACAAAAGCCATTGGGGATCCCTGCATTAGACAATATACCCAATTCTAGGAAAATTTCGTAAACAAAATATATATAATTTTCATTTCATTTCTTCCTGACTTCTATTGAATTATTAATCAAGATTATTTCATATTCCAAGTCAATAATAATATTTTGCGAGCATTACAAATTTAACCCTCTTCACGGACAATGAATGTTAATTCACTAAAAGGAACCATCATGACGTCAAGGTGAATATTTTCCTTAACATTGTATTTGTATCTTTCTTTAGCGCCATGAAGTCTTTTCTTTGCATTATATTTAGAAAAAATCTTATTTAAACAACACAAAGAAGATTCTTCACAAAACCTCCGCCGCGCCGCTCCGCACTGTATAGAGTCCGAGAATATTAACTTAAAGGAATCCGAAAGCAAAGGAGTCCAAGATAACCAACCCAACGGGCATTGGACATTGTTAAGAAAATGAAATAAAAATGGAAGATTCACTCAAATATATAGTTAAAAAAAAAGAGACGAAGCGACGACGGCAGCGTTGAAGATGGCGCGTCTGTCATAATCTTTATTTAATGCTACATTTACAGAAAATGGATTCTTTGAAAATTCATAATTTTTGTTTTGAAATGTTAAAGAAAAAGAATCTTTGAAAATAGTAAAAAAGATTATTCAAAATAAATATTTATGGATGAAACAAATCGAACAAAAAAAGACTAGAAAAAGATTTACAAAGAGAACCAACTTTCAAAGTGGTCTTAAGTATCAGACAAAAGGATATGCGATTCATCAGAATAAATGAAGTAAATGTTTTTATGAAACTCTAATGAATTATGAAGGCTTTTACTATCCTTTTTGTTGTTCCATTTTTGTGATGGGCTAAGAGAAGGATCAATATTTTCCTTTTTAAAGGTGGGACAGAAGGCCCTTTTAAATAAATAATTTTATCAGAATGAATAATTTTGGAATTTGGCATTGATTTTAAGATAAGACAGCAATTTTGCGTTTTTGTTTGGCAAAATTAAACAAAAAACAAATATTATTAAATGAATAATAGTTTAAAACATTCTTTAATTCTAATGTTTAAAATCAACACTTGAAAGAAAAACCTAAATGTCTTTCCTTGACTGTGAAAATACCTTAAAGTAAAATGTTAATTGATACTGGGACAGCTTTAAGTATATGAAGGTCTAATTTCCATTCAAGTTTAACCTCTGTCTTGGTTTTTAACGATTGTGGTAAAGACTTCGTAATATAAGGTTACTTTAACCAAGCATAAGACCGATTTGAACATAATTCTTTACTTAATCTGGTCTAAATAATTTAGACTATAATAATTTATCCAAAAATCAATCATTTACGATCATGATACGTAGAAGTACTAAAAATGTTGAGTTGACTCATTTAAATTAAATCAGAAATTTGTTATTTTGTGACGTCACAATCATTTTCTATTATTAGGTGTTGTATTTCTTAAAAGAAAAGTGTGTTTAAGAATTCTAAACTTAAATTAACAATTGGTAAAATGAAAATAAAAGTTCATCCATTAATTATTAAATGTATTTAAACACTAGAACGATGGATTGGTATCCATCTGCGAAATGGCATAAGCCCAGCTTTGGTGTCTACAGCACAACACGCTAACTGCAAAGGAAGCTCAGTAGA